>JAZKLR010000156.1:1291692-2583385 GCA_037103525.1 Ganaspis brasiliensis
AAGATTAGTCATAGCAACGAAAATTTGTTTGAGCCAACCAAATTATTTGGTTGTTATGTAATCAACCAAACTGAACTTATTTGGTTCAGTGTTGTTTGTTAGCATAACAAACACTTTTGGTTGTCACAACTATATTTTTTATTCAGGATAACAAAAATTTTGGTTGCCATAAAAAATTTCTATTTTAAAGCTAACTAACCCAGGTACGAACATTCGGTTCGCCAACACATATAATTACATAATTCAAATTTTATATTTTTAATTACACAAATATAGTCAAATAAGAATGTAGAAATTTAATATTAATGAAAACCTAAAACAGAAAAATGTCATTAGTCATGAAGATTCGTACCCGGGTTTTCCAACTGCCAATCCAGTAGGCGAACCACCAGCCTATGAGAGATATATGAATGACCAATAAGGAATAAACCTTATAGCTAGACAGTTCAGTAACAGACACCGTTGGCTCAACTATCACACCCAGGTTGGGCCGACCGTCTGGTATTGGTTTTTATTAAAATTTCATATATATTATTATCGGCAGCTTACTTACAAACTAATCATCAATTTTTTTTAATAATTGTTTGATTGTCACAACCAAATTATGTTTGGATGTCAAAACTAATTTCTGTTTGGTTTTCACAACCAAATTATGTTTGGTTGTCACAACAAAATTGTGTTTGGTTCAACCAAATAAGAGCAACAAAATAATACTGTTGTCACAAACAACTTGATGTGTTACGCCAACCATATCCTTTTGTTGTAATTATAAAAATATTCTTGTTACAACCAACAATAGCCAACTAAAAAATATTGTTTCTAAAACTAAACCTTTTTTCTCAGTGTATGTTTTCGGTATTTATTAAATTATACTTTGGAAGCATGAATTTGACACTTATTTAATATTTATATTAATATAAAACAAATTTATCCAAAACTTTGTATAAATCAACGTAATATTATAACACTCCCTTATAAAAAACAATTTTAGTATATTATTTGTTTTAAAGAAAAATATTAAACAATTTATTTTAATATAAATAATATTATCATTACTAATTAATAAAAAATTCTTAAAACAAAATTATAATCTTTATATATAATTTTCAAAAGATTTAAACATAACAACAATACAATAAATAATAAGTTCATGATAGTTTTCAATATTTAAACTTAGATAAGCAATTTCTTCATAAATAAATATAATTGAGCGAGCGTTAGCGAGCGAATTAACATCTTTAGTTACATATAATAATAAAAGTAATAAAAGGTACAAATTGAAAGAAAAGAGATACAAAATTATACGCTTACCCTATACGCAGAAAGGACGTAAATTAACCTTTGCGTAGCAAAACTTTATTTTTGTTTGTCGGTGTCGCGACAATTGTTTATCAACACTTATCGTAGACCGAAATTCGTTGATTTAATTGTCGTACCTTAACTCCGACGAGAATTTTACATCAACCGCCAAAGTAAAGGGTTTCTTTTGCAATGATTGTGATGATCTCTTGGTTTTGTTTAAGGTATGACCTTAAATCACGTCAATCAAGTAGCCAAATTTCGAAACACTGTATACTTGGGCGTTCCCGCTGATGGGAACAGAGACCGATCTTCACGGGTTAAAGATGCAAAGAAATCTGATCAAGGAGTATGCAAGCTCCTCCAACCTTTATAGAAATGAAATTCGTGTCATATTATTCGTGTCGTATTCGTGTCATATTAACAAAATGTGTCTGAACTCAACTCGGGTCATTTTTAAATAAAGAGTAAAAGTTCCGTCTCCGTCGACGTACAAGATAATCGCAAAACGGCAGAGTATGTGTCCATTCAGAATTATTGCTGAGTTTCTTAACATTTCGTACTGCAGAATATAAACATTAGCCTTGGTGCTGGGGCTTTAGCGCTTATCATGTCCTGCTTCCAATCCTAACCATCAAGTAAATATCCCAAATACGTGACTCAAGGAAAAGGCTGCACAAGTTTCCGAACGCGATAATATTTTTATCTTCTAGTTCAATCATGCTAGGAAATTATCTGCATGTGTTAAATCTTAAGTTAAGGTTTTGATATTTAAATTATTATATTTAATTAAAATTAAATTGTTTACCTTTGGGTAATTACTCTATATTCACTTAATATACATAAAAGAAAAATGTTTAATTTAACCCGAACGTAACAGCCTTCCCCTCTTACAATTGTCATCGTCCTCGATGAAACTCGACAGCTGAGGCGTCGATTATTTTACAAAATTTTGATAAGACATAACGACCTTAGGTTTGTATTTTGTGGCAGTGTTGTTTGTAACTTGTAACGGGGTCAAAGAAATAGAAGAAATGTAAGGTAGGTAGTTTGGAAGGTAAGTAAAACCATGGTTTTGTTAAACACAATCCTTAGTGAAGAACCTGTGACATGAAGGCAGCTGCTTTGTTTGTATCAAGTTTCCGTCAGGTATGGGATCTTCATTATGTGATGCGTGATGTTATTGATGTTTTAATATATGCGACGGTGTTTACTTTTTGGTAACCATTGAGTGAGCTCATCCTTCTCTCTAAACCTTTATTTGTTTAAGATAACAAGATGATCTGGTTGATTGAGCTCAGTATCCTAAACGATTCGAGATTCTCTGGACGTTTGAAACATTGCGTGAACTTTGTATTATTAGAGTGTTTCTAAATTTTTAATTTTTGTAAATTTTCTGAATATTATTTATGATGGCTGCTGGATCCGAGAGTGTTGTGGTAGGAGCTTCTGTAAGGGTAGAAGTTGTCAATCCCAGGTTGTTGAATGGAGGTTCGTTGAGAATTAGACCTTCTATAGACTGTGTCATCGAGGAATCACGTCGTCAACTTTAAATAGCGTAGAAATAATCCACGAATCCTTGGCATCAAGCGAAGTTGAACATCCTGGACTCTTAAGGGGAGCACCAGGTTCGGCAAACCTTCGTGATTCTTGGCAATATCAGAGGTCGCCGCCGTTCAGAGATGAAAATATGGACGAAAATCCAAACCAACTCGAACTCGGTCATTGGGCTGAAATGTTTGGGTTGATAGCCCAATTAGGAAATCGACTTTCAGCTTTGGAAGATAAACACCAGGCACATCTTCTGACTATGTGGGGTCTACCTATGGTAGATCCAGTTCTTGAGGTTACTGCGGTAGTTGAGGTTCTTTTGAGAATGAATCTGAGAGGACCAATTACAATCGTCGACAATCTTGTTGGTTCCAGAAGGGGCGTTCTCCTGAAGTTCACTAGTCTTGCTGATAGGGATATGATCTTGCAGTTCCTCGACGTTCTTGCGGTTCGTGGAATTTTCATGGGAAGATTTTAGGTTGGAGAGGAATACTGTGTGTTGTGGTATGCGTGTTATAATTAACAATAAAGTTTGTGATGATGTGGATAGTAATTTAGTATTATCTTTTAGCTATTACGACATTGTCGTACATTTCAAGGAAGTCGTATACAATAGTAATGCCCACGTCGAAGTGGTGTAAAATGGAAGTGAGTATTGAATGTGTAAAATACATTAATTATAATTTGAATTCTCATTGAATCTGATTGAGTTTCATCGAAATAATTTTATTTATAATAGAGTAAAATCGATAACAATAAACCAAATATTTTTGTTGGTAGTCGCTTTTACAAAATATTTTGATGAAATTATACCCCCTCTTTTTTTCTTTTTTTTTTTGCTTCAAGGCACCTTTAGTTACATTTATGATTGTTAAGATTTATAAATATATGCTTCCGAATAAAATTCTTAAATTCTTACTTTGTAGGATTAAAATTTAATTTACAAACGTACTCACACATATACATCCATATAGACTATTGTAATAAATTTGTAAGAACAATTTGTAGACTTTACCATTTATAAATTAATGCTCAGTACAAAAAAAAATTCATTGTTTTATTTTATCGCATTTTTCTACAAATTACCCACGTGGAAAAAATAAATTAAATTTATATATAATTTAAATAAATGTTTTATATTTCTTTTATATTTAATTTTTATTAAATTTATATTAAATTTAAATTTAAATTATATTTTTTTTATATTTTAATTTGAGTATATACATTTTTTATATATCTTATATTCTATATAGAATATATTGATTTTATATAAATACTTTATATAATTTTTAGAAAAAGCACATATAAATTATATTTACTTAATATAAAAAATCTATGTAATTTATATAAAAATTATATAATTCCATATATTACACGTAATTTTGTGATCATTGACGAAAAATTGCAATATCTATTTTTTTGTACTTCCACAGCAACGGAATATTCATATTTAATTAGAATGTGTTACGGACATAAGTCTGAAATAAAAAATATACCGCATATAGGAATCTACATATCGAATCTAGAATCGATATACCGAGTCTGTAATCAATATATCGAGTCTGTAGTCGATATATCGATGTGATAATCGATATAGCGAATAGATAATGGGAATATCAAATTGATTACTGATATATATCGAATAGATAATCGACATATCGAAGATAAAATCGATATATTGCACTGATAGTTATTATATCGAAAAAATAAAAGATATATCTAATAGATAGTCGATATATAGAATAGATAATCGTTATATGGAATAGCTAATCTGTGTATCGAGAAGCTAATCAGTAAATCGAATTACTAATCGATATATCGAATATTTAGTCGATATGTCAAATATATAAATGATATAGTGAAAGGATAATTGACATATCAAACTTAAAAAAAATGTATTTATGAAACAGCCATAAAACTATTAAATATTTATAGTTAGTTCTTTGTGCCCAAAAATTTAAGTTTTTAATATTTTTTCCAAATTTTAAGGTGGCAGATTTTAAGGGAAAAAATTTTGTAATAATGACAAAAGGAACTTTAGGTAAAAAATAATCATGAAAATGAGCAAACGTACTTTCCAAATCGTTCGTTAAAACTAATAATAATTTTTTTTAAGAAAAATACTTTAACTTTTCTTTTTTGTAATTTTATTATCTCTATTATATACAAATATATTCCATTTTCATTTATATGACAATTTTACATTTCTTGTTAACATAGAAAATATTGAATTAAATAAAAAACCTTGTATTCATACATGCTTTACGAACTATTAAAATTATTTTTAAATGTATTTTCATATTTAAATTCACATAAGTCTTATCTCATATTTATCGTCGTTCTGTTCCTTTAGGTATTAAACATACATAGTTTCCTACCTTCATTATTTTTTTTTTAATATTAGTGCAATCTATCAATTTAGTGCAATAACTTTCCCTAATTGGAATAATAAAATTAGAAAAATCTAAATTTAAGCTATTGTGATAAATCTTCTTATCTCTTGAGTCATCTTTAATCAATTTTCTTAAAATAGCTAGTACAGAATTTTCTCTTAAAACAAAATACTTTATAATACCAAATGTTGCATCATTTGTTATAATATAAAAATTATTACGCCGAACCTGCTTTTCGTATATCTCTGATGTGTAAATTTCGTTATTAATTTTAATTCTTGCATAAACTGTAATTTTATCAATATCGATTTTTCCATTATAATGAGTAAAGTTTCTCAAGGCTGTAATATCATCTTCATTTAAAAGATGTTTACATGGTGCTCCAAGAGGAGAAATAATTTGACAATCATTTGTTTGAGATTGTAGAATACTGTTTAAAATCTCAAAAGTATTTACATAATTTATGGAATTTGCAATTTCCATGTCAATTTTGTTTGTTCCATGCACTAATGTTTTTATGTATCTATTACCGTCCTCGAAGGGAAAAGCTGACCAATTGCCTATAGGGCCCCAATTTCTTACAAAGTATCCTAAATGGATCAATTGGTGGACGTTAAAAGAACATTTGTTTGTTCCATAAAGTTCTTCAATCTTTAAAGAAAAAAGTAAAAGTAATTTTTCTGCTTTATTTAAATCATTATTATGTATTTTTTGTTGTAATAAAATATTTACAACAAACACTAATGTCAAATAGTGTTCATAATATTTTTTAGGTAGTTTGTCCTTTAATATAATTGGAGAATAATATAACAAGAAGTCCATTAATTTGGTTGCTTTCCAATCTTTTCTGTTGTTTAAATCTCTAGGAGTTCGCTTTATATAATCGGGAGGGTTTATTTCCAATAGAAATTTGCTAATTTCTTCTTAATCACGCTTTTTAATGCATGTATTCTGGTACGAATCCTAACACTAAGTCAAAATACGATAAAGTTGCTAGAACTGAAACTCCTTTGACCCCCTTTTCGTGCTCTAGACCATAGATTGTAGCTTTAGCAGCTTGAAATGCCACTGTTTGCTTAGTTCTTACTGGTAACGTAACACCCAATGGAGGAAAAACATAGTTATGCCCCCTTCCTATTGCACAGGACTCTCCAGGATGCTCACAGTAAATGCAAGCAAATTTCCCATTATACTGCATGTGATTTGCCACAGCGGCTTTAGCAGGTGCATCTAGAGCTGCTAAAGGAGCTACTACTTTGCTGTTTATGATCTTACCGCTTGGAGTGTGGTACCAGTCTATTCCTTTTTCAGATAGATTTTTGAGTGTATCAACAAATGGCTTTAAAAATGCGTTCATATTAACTGACTTTCCTACGGTGCTGTAATACATTGAGCAAACGAATTGAAAACTACGCCTATATTTGTGTGGGATATTCGTAATTTGAACTTGAATTGGCCATATCTGCCTCTTAGAACTATTTGACATAGGTGCGCCATCCGTATTCCACAGTAAACATATATCATATTTGTTAGGAATAACATTGAATTTTAGTTTTTTGAATTCTATACCGGAACTAAGATCACATATGTAGTCATTATTTTCCTGTAAGTTTTCGTTATATTCATCTATTAATAAATATAGTTGACGTTTTTCAAATGCGTCTTTTAGCATGGACTTCAAATCGTATTCAACATGAAACAAACCGTTGATATTTGTGCTACCACAATTTTCACATTCATTGATATTACTTGTATTTGACCATTCACCTAAGTAAATCCAACAAAATTCGCAATACCTGTGTTTAACTATAGACCTATTATAAGATGGAACAACTTCACTTAAAAATTTGTCGAAAAAATACTTATTTTTAGGATAATTGTTTGGTTGCGGTAAAATATTCTTCACAAATGTTATCAAGTTCTCAAGTCCCTTTTTTGTAAATTTGTTTTCCACATACAGCTTCAGAGTATTACAAACAACATTGCCAATTGATAATTCGGATCCTTCGTTTAAAATCATGTCTAACAAGAAATGGTTAACTTCATTTTGTTCCCTTTCATAACAAACTGTATTAATTACTAACTCCATATCATATTCAATTCTGTCCTCTCCATCCACAGATGATCCTTCGTTTGTATGCAAATTATAAGTGACATTTTCATTCGATAAATTCTCATTGGAAATACTTGAAATATTTTCATTAATCTAGTACCAGAAAATATAGTTAATAAACAAATAATTATCAAATTAAAAATTAAAAAAATGCACTTTTTGACATTAATAGATATATATACACAATGAAACAAGTATTTAAAGTTTTTGAACTAGTTTTATATTCCCTAAGACTAAAGTTTATTCAATAAGATATTGTCAATATTAATGAATTTCTATATTTTCACAAAAAATTGCAACTCTAAAAACAATCCAAAAACTATCTCGTTTATTTAGAAAACTCTGAACCAAAAGTAAAAAACGTAATCTGAGAGCCCATAATTTAATAATAAATTTTCTTATTCTATAATTTTCCATTAATTAAAATTCTTTGTGTCCAGCATATTCTGTATATCCGGTGATTTAAATTTATAGAATACGAAACTAAATTCGTCTTACTGGATCCGCGATTCTTATTTTTTCTCTTTTCTCTATTGTTGATTCATATTCGGTGATCACAAGTATCTCAGAATAGCGTATTTTAAAAGAGTCTCAGGAGCACCCAATGAACGAATTTTAATGAAATTCCGTCGATATTTTGTCCGCCGTACTAGATCCGATACTTTACATTTTTAAATTCTATTGTTAAATTCGTATTCAGTGATCACAAGAAACCCCTGTACCTGCTTTTAAACGAATCCCATCAATTTAAAAACTTTCTTCCGCCATGTTAGTTCCATCAAATAAATTTCCTGCTTTTTTAAATTCTAAATTTGTTTTCAGCGATCTCAAAATCCTTTTGAGAAACAAATTTCAACGAAATTCTGCCAATATTTAATTTTTATCCGATATTTTCAGTCTACAACTTTTAGTTTTGAGTTATTTTTTTATTTTCTTATTCAGAGACTCCCGAGTAACGTATATAAATAACTCCCGCGTATATTTCAGTTTTGTCAGATTGATTAGATCTGCCATTTAGAGTTTTCAGCCTTTTCGATTTTAAATTTATATTCAGCTATCTCAAAAACCCCTGAATTACGAATTTTAAAGAAATTCCGTCGATGTTAAATTTTCATCCGCCAGACTAGATTCGCTATTTTGAATTTTGAAAATTTAAAGGTAGAATAGATTTTAGCGATTCCAAAAACTACCCAGTAACGTGGTTCACTGGAATCCCGTTGATTTTTCTAAAATAACATTTATCAGAAGTTCCATTTATCTAAAGTATTATTTCTTAAGAATCTCAGTTGTACAAATGTGCATTAATAAACATTTTTTTTTTCTTCCTGGGTCAGAATTCGTCAAATCAACACCAAAAAAAACTTTTCTTTTTTATCAAAATGTTAAAAAAATTATAATGTGAAATCCTAAAAATGTTTTTACCAAACGAAAATAGGTCTGTGCGGTATTGAAAATCCATAACCGGTTTTCAATTCGATTTTCGGTTTTAAAACCGAATCTGGGTTTTTAAAAAAATACCTGTTTTTTTAAAAAATGCCGGTTTTTTTTAAAAACCCGGTTTTAGTTTAGAAACCGGGAACTCATAACCGGAAACCGGTTTCCAGAAATACTGAAAAAACCGGTATACCGGTTTACCACACAGGCCTAAACGAAAAAATTTTGAAAATATTTTTACAAAAGTTATTGTAAAATGAATATTTTTATTACGTTTTAAATAAAAGCCTATATCTCTTAAATGAGTTTCTCAAATTAAATATACCTTAGGTAGAATTAAAAGGCATAAAATAAACTTCCACTTAAAGTTCAAAAATTTAAAAAGGAAATTTTTTTCATAATTTGTTTACCAATTGTTTATAAACAGTTTTTTTTTAATGTTTGGCGCCTTTTAGAAAATTGGTGAAAAAATATTAAAATACACTTAAAACTCTAAGAAATCGAAATTCATTGAGAAAATTCATATCTTAATTTAATATTAAATTAAGAAAATAAATTAATTTCTCAATTCATTTCGATTTCATAGAGTTTTAAGTATATTTTAATATTTTTTTCCTATTTTTTAAAGTCGCACAACATAAAATAAAATGAATTTTTATGATCTACCATAATAACTTTTTTTTAAAAATTTGAATAAAAAATAAAAAAAAATTTTTTTTAGGTGATTTCATACATTCTGATCCTCCTATTTTTCTTTTCTTTCTTTTTTTCTATAATATTTTTATAAATGCAAATTTGGAAAATGAGTTTTTCGATGAATGAAATTTCATACAAATTAGATTTTTAGTAATTTTTTTAATTTGATAACATTTTCCGAAATATGTTACGTATTTTTAAAAATATATTTACTGTATGATTATGAAAATCATCATTCTCTTCAATAGTGGATTCAGTATGTTCAAGAGTTCTTTGTGATTTATTATTCTGTTCTTGCTCCAAATAAGGTATTTTATTATTTAATTCTTGACGTTTCCATCTCATTCGTGTAGAATACGGTATAACTCTCACCTAAAAAAACATCAGATATCTAGTTTTTGGTTTTTCATTTTACGTTATATCTTAAAATTGCCAATGACTAAAAATTTGTATTTGGGGAATATCAAATGTTTACCATATTTAAATTGCATGATATATATGTATAATAATAAACTATATTCACCTTTAATTCACGTTTAAGTAATGTAATTCACAATTACTCTTTTAAATTTAAAATTAATATTACTATAAATGAAATTTCATAGAACTGTTGTTCAAAATATCATGTTATAAATTAGAAAAATTGAGAGAAACTATAATTGCAAAATTTTGTATTATAATCAACTGAAACTTCTGTATAAATAAATTGATATTTATTACATTATCCTCATCATCAGTGTCATACATGTAGCGCCTATATCTTCCTTGTGGACCGCGATGCAAATCTGCCATTTTATATTTTCAAAAGAAAACGAAAATTTGTATTTTTTCTTCCTTTGTGCTGAAAAAAATAGACTTTGGTTAAAGTTTAACCTTATCATTTAGTAACAAATGAGATATAGAAAAAATAGACATACTTTAAGGTTCAATTTTTAAATATGAAAATGTACAACTTCATTATGCTCACGTCATACTGTTGTTAGTCGTGATATGTCAGAATAGTTTAATTGACAGTTAAAAACAAGATAAGGTTGTTAAAAAAATTTGCAAAGCAACGATTGAAATAACCGTCCTGAATATTTTTAACTGCTTTAAATAAAGTTAAAATTGACTACGATGGAAGATGAAGAAAAACAGTATTTACTACAATGTGACGAGGACGACTCATATTGCGTTGTATACGAAGAAGATATTGTATACAATAAAAAAATTAAATTAGAATATGGAGCTGTCATCTGGTTCATGTACAAAACTAAAAGATTGAATAAACCCTATCGAGGAAAGATTTTAGAAATTTCAGGTAATTTTTTTTAGATTTATTGATTTGTTATTTATCTTTTTTTTAGGGTTTTATGAAATTGCAAGTTTTAAAGTTTGAAAAGAGTAAAAAACAACAGTTATTTATCAATAAATTTTTGAAATAGTTGCTGCGTTTTTTAAACGTAAATCTCGTAATTAATTTTTATGAGGACTGTAAATGGTTTGACCATTTTTTTCATAAAGCAGTTTCCAAGTATATAAACCAAGTGAATTTTAGGGAAATTTAGACTAGCACATATGTAGTGTTACGAATATTTCCTACCAAGGGTTTGAAAAAATATTTTTGCATAAATTAAAGCAGAATTTTTTAAGAACATTTAATCAAGCAGATTTTAAGATATTAGAAAATTACTATTTATAATATACAATTTTTATTTTAATAAATTTGATTATTAAAGAGGATGGTGATATGCTATTTTCTATGGCACAAAAGTTTACTGCATTGCGAAGATGTAATCAAGAAAAGTCTGGAATGAAAACCGTTGATCAACTAAAGCAAAGAGATTCTGAGGAGAAAGGCAAAGAAATAGCTCAAGCGGTAAAATATAATATTATTAATTGCACATTTTTTTCTTTCGTATATCCGAAAACATAGAAAAAAATTTGATAACTTTGCTACCGAATTTTGAAAAATCAATTTAATTTTGTCTACTAACGATGCATTCTAAATTCGGTTTTTTCGCATAACAAAAAGACCCAAACTATACGCATTCATTTGCTTTCAATATATTTTTGACGATTTATACAAATAAATTTTCTCCTTGTACAATAATACAGGAAGCAAGGAAAAAAGCCGCAAAATTGGAGGAGGTACACATAGTGTCAGAAATAAAATTACTCAATAAACCGAGCAAGAAATTAGTTGACGACAAAGTTCCTGATAGTGTAGTATTGCTGGAAACATTAAAATCATTAGCAAGAAGTGGTCAAGAAATGGTAGACAAATTAGTTCAGTCTACAATGGTAAGCATAACTATTTTGTTCATTTGTTAACATTGTAAAAATTTTTTAATACAAAATATAAGTATCTTATTTTAAAATGATTCCATATTCCATCAGAAATTTTAAAAATTTTAATATCTTAATTGGCCATCCCTAGCGGTTTCGGAAAATCGCTCTTGCACCGAATTTAATTAAGTTTAGATTAACTTTTATTAGATGTAGAATTTTGCTGCTAATCAATGAATTTTGATAATAGAAACCATTAGTAATAAAAAGAATATTAATATTATAAACTTTAGTTAAATTATGTTTTAATTGCTATTTAATTACTATTTAATTAAAGCATAATTTAACTCAATTTTTGCGAAAAACAACTAAAACATTAATATTTTTTTTATTATTACTAATTTATTTGATCAAATTTAATTGATTAGGAGCGAAATATTGCCAAAATTTAATCAAAACTTGATCAAGTCTGGTCCAATTGTCATTTTAGTGACTTCGCCAGGGACCTGACTAGGTACAATCTCTTAAATCAATATAAGTATTTTTAATTATTTGAAAAGGAATTAGAGCAGTTAATAGCTGGAAAAAATATAAATGTTTTAAAGAAGTCCGATGTTTATGAGCAAAAAAGCATCTCGAATGAAGCGATTCCAAAAATAAATTATGAAGAAGAAGATTCTGAAAAAAGTTTTGATGGGACAGAAAAATGCAGCAGCCCAAATATGATAGAGTCTTTAAAAAGACCTTATGCAGACGATGTTAATTCAGAAGAAAATTTTGACATAGAAGATAAATGCAACAGCTCAAAAATTAAAAAATATTCAAAGGGTTTAGATTTTACTGATTCCATCAATAATGATGGTAACAACAAACTAAAAAAAATGAGCCAAGACATAAAACATAAGTCAAAAGTGAACATGAATACTGAAAGTCCCTCAACATCTGAAATTAAAAATGAAAATGATTCAGAAGATGAAGACGGAATTTGGACCTTAAAATATGCTGAAAAAAAAACGAAAAGGTATTTACAAGATAATGTTTTAATAATAACAGAAATTTTGACACTAGAATAAAAATTAACCAGTTTAATTAAAACTGATAATTAAAGTAGTAAAATTTCTCTGGAAATTCCGTGAAATTTTTCACCGAGTCTCAGTGAAAATATCACTAATTGCTAAAGAATATAGGAAAAAAATAATTCAAATCAGTAATACGCCTTTGAAAAATTATTAAAAAAACAGTATACCGTCTTAATCTGTAATAGTGGTTTTTCACTAATGATTAAGAGAAAAATTACCTATTATTAAATAGTAAATATTTCACTAATGTTTAGTAAAAACTACTAATTATTAGCAGAAATTTACTAATTTGATAGAAAAATTTTTATCAATAAAAACAGTGAAATTCACTATTTTAGTTAGTTAATATTTCACTAATATTTCAAATTAGTAGTTATCTACTAAACATTAGTGAAATATTCACTATTTAATAGTGACCAATGTTTTTCTAATTTATTAGTGGAAAACCACTAATTCTGACTTAGAGAGTAGTTTATTTATTAATTTGTAAATATCAACTATTTTTTGCAGTTTAATAAGGCTTTCAAAAATAATCGGTTATCTAAATTTCAATAAGGGAAAAATATGCTTTGTCAGAAATTCCATTTACCAAAAATCTCATATACCCAAAATTTTATTAATCTGAAAGACAATTTATACAAAATTTCATTTATCAGAAAACTTATTTATCTATATTTTCACTTATTAGAAATATCATTTATCCATTTAACATATATCAGAAATTTTATTTATCAGAGTTTTTAGAAAGCAATTATCTCATTTGTCAGAGATTAACTATAAATCTTATTTATCAAAAATTGCAATTAGTAATAATCTCTTTTTTATACAAAATTACACTTATCAGAAATCTTATTTAATAAAAACATATCAATTATCAAAACTCTTTTTTTTAGAAATCCCAATTATCAGAAATTCAATGCATTCAAAATTACATTTATAGGTTACCTTATTTGTCCAAAAACCTATTTAAAAGAAAAATTATTCTAAAAGATGCAATACTAAGAAATCTCATTGGTCAAAAATTCCATCATCCGACTCTCTAAATCTGAATTAGTTATTTTTTACTGATCAATCAGCGAGAAATCAGTTCCAATTAATTAGTGAAAATTTTTACTATTTTTAATAGAAAATGACTAATTATTAGTAGAAACATACTAATTTAACAGTTTAATAACTACTCAGAAAGTGCACTTTCACAATTTCAATTAGTAGATATTTTACTTTCAAATTAGTAGTTTTCTACTAATAATTAGTAAATTTCTACTAAAAATAGGAAAATTCATCACTATATAATAGTAATTAATTTTTCACTAAATCATTAGTAGAAAATTACTAATTCGGATTTAGAGAGCAAACTTGAGCATATGCAGATGCATTCAAGAATTTCAACCGATATTTTTTGCTCAAATGCATCACTACTCATGGAGTCATGACCTTCCCAATGATCATTGAATATGTTGATAGATAATATCGTAGATTACTTAGTTTCTTCTTGACACTCCCCTAAACGAGAGGCCTAGACACGCCCTTGATCCTATAATGTTTTTAATAAAAATTTCTAAAAATCATAAATCTAATTTATCTAAATTTATTTCATCAAATCATTGGCTGTAATAATTTTTATTTTATAGAATTTAATAGTATTTAATTTAATTTTTAGTTTGTCGTTTATTAATGAGCTTTAATTTTCTTTTCGCAGAAATTTTATTAAACAGAAATTTTTTCAACACAAAGAAATATTGAAATTTATTTTATTTACCTAATTTATTAGTTAGACCAATTTTCGTTTCACCAAGTTTCTATCTATTATCATTTTTATTTTTACACTTTATTAATTAAGGGCATATGATAGAGAATAATGTCACTAGTTTAGGCAGAATTTGTCTTTAAACATTCTCTTAAAATAATAATTATTTTGAAACCAAAATTTGTGGAATTACTTAAAATATCATTCAGAAGGTCTGACCCAAGTTTGTTTCAATCTTGCCTTAAAGTTAACTTTTTAAAAAATTAGCTGATTTCCGAAGAATTGAAAAAATCAATTCTAAGGCAAAATTTAAATAATCTTGGGTCAGAGTGACCTTTTTAATGATATTTTAAGTAATTCCACAAAATTTAGTAACAAAATATTTATTATTTTAAGAGAAAGTTTAGGGACAAATTTTGCCTATAACAGACGTTTTAATTATTGGAATTTTTAAGAACAAGAAAGTTCATGTCGCCAAATCTCTTATTGTTCACATTTGTTTTTACATTAATTGATATTTAATTGAATTCTGAAAACGCTGGAAGTTCATTTGTACGAATTATCTAAACAATCATCGGACAGAAAGATTTTAGGGCAAATTTGGAAATTGACGAATCATCAGAAATTTTCAAGTAAATGGACACTGAATAACTCTATAATTCATACCGAAATATTTCTGGCAAAATTTTATATGGATATTTGTAATTTTATCCAAATACTAATTTCTGCAAACACAAATTTGAACAAATAAAGATCCGCTGAAATGTATATTGTGTCGTTTTAAAAACTCGGTTTACTAAAATTACGTTAACTGAGAATTTTACTAAATCAAAATTTGGTTAAATTCGATTTGTTTAAAATAAAAAATCAGTTAAAAGAAATATGGTTAAATAAATATTCTGTTAATTAAGAATTCGGTATTTTAAAAAAATTCGGTATTCTTGAAAAATGTTTTGCGAAATGATGAAATTTGAGACCAATGAAATTTCTAATATATATAACATTTTGGATATATTCCTGATAACTTCTAACTGATATTTTGGTTGAATAAAATTCGGTCAAATAGATATTCTGACAATTGAGTTTTGGGAAAACTGCAGGCGACCCTATTTTCTACAGTTGCGTTGTTTCATTATTTTTAGAAATAAAATTAGTACATTATTTTCTTTAGCTCTTATTTATATTATTCAAATTAATATTTTTTAGACTTTTGAGCTCATAAAAGACAGCAACATTTATGTTGATAAAGTAGCACTGGAATGTGCCAAAAAAGCATCATCATCATCAAATGTTTTAGCGAGAACTTTATTAGAGCTGATTTTTAAGAAAGATGCATTACAAAAATGTACCTGGAATGGTGGTCATGTTAATGGAAAGGGAAAAGACAGTAAAAAGATGTGTCCTGCATTGCATTTAGAAGGACGACAAAATTTAATAGGTATACAAAAATTATTAATGCAATTATTTTAATGAATATTTTAAACTATTAAGTCTTAATAAAACAATATAATTATTATTAATCAAAAATTTATCAAATATAGCTTACGTGACTGCTCACGCGGAGAAATTGGGCTGGAATTTTAACCACCAATCGTTGATGCAGAGTATAAGAACGAAAATTGGAGGATTTAAAATTATATAAAAAGTTCTTAAGAATGATTTTCCAGTTTTATAAATAAATTCCTGAGTTCACTTGAATTATTATTATTACTTATTTATTTAACGTGATTAGTTATTTCAGGAAAAAAACTTTCGTTGTATCAAGTTTCTCTGATCTAATCATCCAGCAATTATACTGTTAAAAAAAAGATATAAGATTTAAGTTCCAGCTGACTTCTATAAAAGTCGCATTTTTTAAATTAAAGCAAAGGGTTAAACTCTTACTGCTTCAGTCCCCACGCTTCGCTGACAAAAGTGCATAATAGACTTACACCCGTTTAGAATTGATTTTTAACTCCAAAAATTGAACTTTTAACTCCAACAAGTTTTAACTTACCAATTTTTTAAGAGTGTATTTGTTCAAAGTGATATATCAACCTGGTATATTTTATTTGATATTTTTCATTATACATATAGGACGTTTCACCTTATAAAGCGTACATATATATAAGTTATAATAAGCACATTTATTAAGAGCTAAAAGAATGTATCACAGCAGGTCGAATTAAGATTTTTCTAGGTATATTATATTAATTAGTCAAACTTGATGCATTACATTAATAGATTACACTAATATTGAAAAAAAATTGATGGTAGAAAATTGTATTTTTAATACCTAAAGACACAAAAAGAAGATAAATAAGAAATAAGACTCATAAAATTTGAATGTATTTAAATAAATATATTATATTTGAATTGAACGTGTTATATTTATTTCAAACATATTTTCTAATTAACTGTGTATTAAACATATATTTATTTGATTAAAATAAAAATTTTTTTCAGTGTACATCGATTATCATCTTGATAGATACATCAGTTATCGTTTCAGTAAATCGATTATTGATTTGATAAATTAGATATCAATTCGATACATCGATTATCGATTTTATATGTCGATTACCGATCATACACATCAGTTATGTCTTCAAAATATCGATAACTATGTTCGATATATCAATTATCGTTACTTATGTTCAATATATCTATTATCAATATTTATGTTTGATATATATGGATTATTTTAAAGTGATGTCCGTAACACATACTAATTAAATAGTAATATTCCGTTTCTTTAAGGGTAAAAAAGAATTAGATTCTGCAATTTTTTTAGACAATGAGAACAATATTACGTGCAATATACATATGTTTGTATAGAATTTTTTTTATAAATTATATATATATTTTTTGTATTTAATAAATATAATTTATATGTATTTTCTATTAAAATTATATAAAATATTTATATTAAGTCAATATATATTATATAAAAGATAATTAATATAAAAAATGTATATACTCAAATTTAAATATAAAAAAAATATAATTTAAATTTAATATAACTTTAATAAAAATTAAATATAAAAGAAATATAAAAAATTTATTTAAATTATATATAAATTTTATTTATTTTTTCCACGTGGGTATAGTAGTAAGATTTGTGGCCTTTGGTCCTTTTTAAATTCCAGATTTTGTTTTTTATTAGATTTCAGTTTTTATTATTCTCTAAATTTCGTCTATGCATTTCGCCATGATCATTGCTCTTCAGGACTACAAATGAACAATTATTAAATTGTATCTGTAGAAAAATATAATTAAAATAATTTGTGTACTTTATTTTAGACTAGTAGTTATACAAAGTTTTAGCTTACCAGTATCAGATAAAAACATCCTTAAAAACAAGATAGTCATATTGTAGAAAAAATTATTGTTGTTAAAATTTGAATTTTTCTTTTGTAGAAGCACATGTTTGTGCTGTCCACGTTTCCACCTTAACCTATAATTTTTTGACGGGCTATTTGTTGGAAAAGTGGATTTATTTTATGATTACATATGGGTAAGAATTGTAGTATAATTTCAGGGGTAGTATTAACTTTTGTCAAATTTGATAATGTCATGGTATATAATGGAGAGATTTCAGTGTCGGTTCTAAAGTTTACAGGGTATTACTTTTTATAATATAATACATTTGAAGGATGTTTCGTTTTCTCCAATTACTCTCCATATCAAGAATACGTACATCCCTGGAATTATAATTTACTTTATGATTACAATCAGTTGTGTTTTTGCTTATGGCTGTGTTTGACTTTTTATGGTTTTCTGTGTATCTTTGTTGATAGACTCTATTTTCTAGTTGTTGTTTTGTTTGTCCTATGTAAACCTTAGAACAATCCAGGCACTGCAATTCGTAAATTAACTCCTTTTTTTGAAATTTTGGAATCTTGTCCTTGAGGGAGGGTAAAAGTGTATTTTGTAGTTTATTTTTTATAAAGAAAACTATTGTAATATTCATTTTTTTACAAATTGTCTGGATTAGATTCTGAATTTCGAAAACAAATGGGATCACCAACATTCTTCGTTCTTGTAAATTGTTGTTAATATTGTTAATATTTTCTAAATTGTTATTATTGTTGTTATTACTGTTCTTAGTGTTAAGGTAATTAATTCTTCTATTAACATTCTGTTTGATGAAGTTATAAGGATAATTATTGTTTGTTAACGTTTCAAAAATACAATTTATGTTTTTACTGTGAAATTTAGGTACTGAAAATTGAATTGCTTTATCAACTAATGAGTAGATTATGGCTCTTTTTTGTTCTAAAAAATAGTATTGCGAACGCTATTATTACAAATCAGTCAAGTTTTCAGGATTTCAAAAATAAATCCCTAAATCAAAATAAAACATACAATACACGCTTAGTTTTCTCTCACGTTCCGTAATATAAAAAAATTTCAACATACAATCTTTCGAGATATAACTTTAGGGGCCCCTCGATAACAGAAATTTAATTTATTCAATTATGACCAAATTCACTCTCATATACAACTGAATTATCATTGACTAGATTTTTTGGAAAACGTTATACACTACAATAAAAATTAAAATACGCAATATGACATTGAATAAAAAAAAATTCCACATTCATAGACATATAAAGTATATATACAACTCTAATAATTTGGCATTAAATAAATTTACAAATGAATATTTTTAATCAGATCTAGTTGGTTTCTTTTTCTTGATTTTACTTTCCACGTGTTGATCGATTTCTCTTCTAATAAAATTTCGACTTTTTGAAATAACATGGGAATTTTTATAAAGGAAAATCCCAAATAGAAAAATGGATTCAAAAGATTGTGTCGCCAAATTGTTTAATAAAAAGAATAAATTAGAGTAACGGAAAAAAACTTATCAAATCCTGGCGTGGTCGTGATGAGAAGCCTGAACGACGCTGACACGGAGAACTTCCGGTGCACAGTCAATTTATTTCTGGATTCCCAAAATCGAGAAGGAGATAGAAGATTCGTGAGACGTTCTCAAAAAGGCCAAAGTCGTTCTTATCGGTTTAAAATCCCAACAAAGACACCACACTTTTAAATAAAATTACCCATAATTATTTATTAGAATAGATAAAACATTATGCGAAAAGGAACACAATAAATGACAAATTTTACCTTTCTGGCTGCCGGCGACACGCAGAAAATGTGGATTCAACCGAACCACGCCGTTACCAAAATAAAAAGAGACCCGATATACGCGAAAGTGCACTTTTATAAAATCCTCAGAATATATCCCACCTTTCTCAGAATCTACCCCCTCATTCCGATAATTCTCCGCCCAGCGTCACTAGTCCGTCAACCCGATTCTAGTCGAAACTTTCTGAAATTTCATTAGCAATTTTCCACGTCTATTTCAATGGGATTCTTTTTTTTTAAATAAAATCTTTTATTCCCTTTCATTACCCCCTCGCTTTGGAATTACATAAAAATACCAAAGCATCCCTTAATCCGTCTCAGATCATCATACAATTATCGAAATAAATTTCATACTTCAGATCACAAGAAAAATAGAATACAAATCAGTTGTGATCGATTTTCGTCTTGCACTGCAAGATAAATGGATACTCTGGATGGATTTCCCTGAAACCGTACGCGCTGTTCAAAACTCTTTTTTAAACGATTTCTCGCTAATACAATCTTTAGATCCCTGGATAAATCCTCTGTCTCCGGAAAATTGATTATTTCCAAAATTTGATCTTTAGGTTTGGTTCCAAAATGGAGTTCAACGGGAGAAAATCCGGTACTCATGTGGGTAGTTATATTGAGAAAAAATTCGATATCAGGTAAACACCGTGCCCAACGAGTATGCTTATCAGCACACAAAGTCCTAAAAAGACGCCCAAGCTCGCGCATGACCCTCTCGACTGGGTTGCTCTGAGGATGTCTCACCGATGAGAATACCACCCTGATCCCTTCCCTTTGCAAACGGCTTGCCCACTTTGGTGACGTAAACTGTGACCCATGGTCCGAGATGATTCTTCGAGGTTTTCCCATTTCAGGTATATAACAGTCAAATATTTTTTTCAGAATTATTTCCGTTTTTTCGCGCTTAATGGGGTATAATTTAATATACTTTGAAAAAACATCCAAAACTACGAAAATGTATTCTAATCCGCCAGTCGACCTTGGGAGAGGACCATAAAAGTCTACACTAACTAAATCACACGGTTCTAACGACTCTACATATCCGGACGCTCCAGTCATTCTTATATTCGGACTTTTAATCCTTTGACACAAATCGCAAGCCAAAACGAATCCCTTAATTTCCCTTAACATTGATTTCCAGAAGTAAAACTGACGCAGACACATGGTTGTTTTGTACACCCCTGGATGGCCCAATTTGGAGTGAACGCAGTCAATAATCTTTTTTGTCAAAAGATCAGGTATAACTACTTGCCAGACACCCAAATTGTCATCCTTACGGAACAATATATCATTTTTCAAAATGAAAAAATCCATATTGTTACCACTATTAAGCTGTTCAATAATACCATGCGCATAACGATCCTGCCTTTGTAAATTGGCCAAATTTTTCAAAAATCGACGCAATTCCTCCTGAATTTCAATGACCGAGTTCTCGCAATAATCAATAAACTCGTTCCCAACTTCCAGTACATCTATAGATAATTGGCTTTGTAAATTCGATTCAAAACGACCATTAGGATTCCGACTAAAGAAATCTGCTATCACGTTATCTTTTCCTTTACAATAATCCACATCAAAATCATATTGTTGAAGTAACAGGCTCCAACGAATCAAACGTGAGTTGAGATACGGAGTTGAGTTCAAAAAAATAAGTCCCTTGTGATCTGTAGAATCACAGAATCGTGTACCCAGCAAATAAATCCTTAATTTGGTAATAGAATAAATTATTGCGAGAAGCTCTTTTTCTGTCGTCGAATATACTGTCTCTGATTTGAGGTGCAGGACCCACCCATAAGGACATTCCTACACCCATGCGCCTACGCATGAATCCGGGACCGAGATACGCTCGGTCAACGCGATTTGGGAATTTCCCAAATCTACCGATTCCCACAGGGCGGTAAGACCCTGCGGACCTTCGGTTCCCACACAGCAGTAGTCACTTCACATCGACAACGGCGAAGCACCTACTACTGAGTGGGGGGCCGGGACCTTTCTAATCCCTAGCAGCTAAGCAGGCTGCTACCCGAGTTGAGACCGCAACTCACACGTCGTGATTGGTAGGAGTTCTGTGACCCCGATCATGTCAGATAGCATGCAAAGGGTCCGTCGCTCCTACCAACCGCTAGCCCCAAGCGATGTGGGCTGTAGCCACTGCCACCAAGAGTCCAACCCAGTGACCGGGACGGGAGGATGGAGAGCCATGCTAATCCCCTCCCGCGGGCCCCGGTCGCCCTTGGCACCGTTTATACCCTGGTATGGGTCCTCTGTCGTCGAATAGTGAACTTCCGCCTCGTTTAAACACCGACTAACAAGAGAAATGACCTTAGGGAAACCGTTATCATCCGTTTGAAACAAAACACCGCTAACACCGACGTCCGAAGCATCCGTTTGCAATTTATACATTTGTCCCGGAATGTAATGATGAAATTGAATACATTTGACATATGCATCCTTCATAATTCTAAAAGCCTCCTCGTGATTCTCAGTCCACAACCAAGGGCTTTTCTCCACCAAGATATCGCGAAAAGGAGCCATCAAATCTGCGTGCTTTAAAGTAAATTGCCTATAGTAAGTGCAAATCCCAAGAAACTGCTGCAACTCTTTTCTGTTTGAAGGCCTCGAAAAATTTAAAATTATGTCCAATTTATCCTTCAGAGGTCGAATACCCTCCACCGACAACTCATGACCAAGAAATCTGATCAAACCTTGAAAAAACTTGGACTTATTTAGACTCAACGTAAATCCCCTATCTTGCAAAATATCAAACACGCGACATAAGGCCAACAAATGATCCCCAAAAGTCCCCTGAGTAGCAATCAAAAAGTCGTCAACGTATATTCTCAATATTTCGTCCAATTCAGCTCCAAAAACCGACCTTAATACCCGGATAAAAATGAAACCAGCCGTTTTAAGCCCAAAAGGGAGTCGCTTAAACTGGTACATTCTAGAATTATATAAAAACGCGGTATATTTGTGACTATCAATATGCAAAGGAACTTGCCCGTATCCCGTTGCTAAATCCGTGGTAGTCATAAATTTAACTCCGTGAAATTTCTGCATCAGATCATGAATCAAAGGAGGTGACTCATGATCCGATTCCAGAATTGAGTTTATATATCGAGCATCAAGGCAAATACGAACTGAACTGTCAGATTTTATAACGATCCGAATTGGATTACAATACGGGCTATCCGACCCCTCAATAATACCACAAGCCAGCATCTTCTGAATAGCTTCATCTACCTTAGGTCGATAAGCAATCGGCACAGGGTACGTCTTGCGAACAATCGATTGATGCGGCTTCACGTTTAATTGATAAGGTGGCACATGAGCACTCACAAGTTTTGGTGTAAATAAAGTCCTATAGTTTAACATTTTTTCAACAAACAATTGTTTATCTCTAAAGCTTAAGATCGTTAATTTCTCGGCAATCAAATGCAACTCTCCCTCAAAACTATCCGAATCCTGCTGACCTTTAATTGAGAAACAATCAGGGAATCCAAATTGATCAAGCACGCGCTCCTGAGTAGGATCTCCCATATCAAAATCATTCTCAACAATATCATTATTCAAAACAAGACTCGAGTCAGGACTATCGAACAAAATTGACTGATTATTTTCCAAATTTTGACTATTAATAATACTTTTAGAAATTATAGAAAATTCAGAACTTTCATACCCCCCCCCCGTTTTTTCATTAAACAAACGAGAAATAGAATACTCATCCGGATCGTCACAATCCAAACAATTCTCCAAAGAGGAAATCCCTGAATTCTGACACCGAGGATTATCACAATGTATGACTTGAATATATGTAACCTCGTCAATCTGACTCCCATAAGTTACCTTCCCCCTCCCACAATGTATCCTGAAGACAGACCCCAGAACCTCCAGACCCTTTAGAATCAATCTACAATTTTCATAATCAATAATTGCGCGATTGTCAATCATCCAATCATTTCCAAGGATGATCGAATTAGATAGATTTGGTACAATTAAAAAATTAGCCCTATCTCGTATATCCCCAATTGTGATTTCACAGCTAACCTGCTTTTTTATTACAATTGATTTCTTTCCAATTGCCGTATATAACGAGACATTCGAAACAGGTAGCTCATCTAATTTCCCATGCAAAAGCAAATACTTATAAAAGGACTCCGAGATGGCGGTAATCTGACTTCCCGAATCAAGAAGGGCTGAAATCGGAACTGCAAAACAAGAAATAACCAATCGAGGACATAAAGGACGTCGCTGGTGAATTCTATCAGATTGTCCGCTTCCTGAAATTCCCAAATCATTACCCAGATCATTAAAATCATAAGAGTCCGACAAAAGCGATGTTTCCAGTCGACAAAATGTTCCACTGAAACAATTTAAGTAACCTGAACGGCCTCGAAAATCCGACTGACTGGGAATGACTGAAAATGTTGGTGGGGGAATAGACATATTGGGAAGTACCACATCTTTTCGCTCACGCCAATTGGAAGACGCATTTCGACGCTGAGAGGTACGTCCAAGCACTCCTATACGGGACACCGTACCCGCTGTTGCCCCACTCTCACAGTTACAAAATGATTTCTCCCCACCTCGGCCAACCTGTACCTCTCTTACGTTAGACTTAAAATTATTATGAGCCGGCTGATTATCACCTCGATTAGAATTAAAGCCCCTTGTATTATTCTGCTTATCTACAAACGTGAAATCCAACTGGGACAACGCAGCTAAAATTTTATTTAAATTATTAAAATCGATGGTAGCAAGGAATTCCCGAATTCTGAGTGGTAACTGTTGAATAATAGTATAATGAAGCTCATAACTCTCCATTTTTGGTATAAAATATTGAGCCTCATTAACCTGATTCAAGAAATAATTATTTAATTGATCTTTAACCGGGTTAAAACGTTTAGACAACCACGCTGATTTGACTTTTATACGGATCGGGATTGAGAAGAATTTATCCAAAAATTTCTTTTTAAAATTTTTAAAAGTTGTAAGAGTTTGTGTATCGTACCAAAGTTTTGCACGGCCCTCGAAAACTCCATCCAGAATATCCAGCCGGTCACCATCAGAGATTTGTTTTAATTTATAAAATTTTTCGAGTTTTTCTAAAAAGAAATTTGGGTTCTGAGAATCATCGAATCGCGGAACCTTAACATCGATATGAGTGCCGCGCAAACCATCAATAAAAGACTTAACAAACCGAGCATCCCCACTCCTAGATCCCGCCAGAATTTGACTATGTAAATCAGCCAATTGCACATTTTTAACTTTATTTAGATCTCTTAATCTTATAACCTCCGCCTGCAATTGCTCAATGAGTACATCTTTATTCAAAGATGTCCCTTGATCGGAATTATCGCCGTTTTCTGTCATATTAATTAAATCGGAAATAGTTTTATCCAAATCAGTTATCAAGTCGCCGTTATCAAGACTATTTACAAAGGAGCTAGCCTTTGACTTTACCGGTGTCCGTTGAGTCATTAATTCAAAATATACAAAATAAACGCGCAAAGACAGAAATAATACACAATGTCAAGCAAATAATATAAAATAAATTAGACACTACACAATATAAGATAAATTTCAATTATATAATAATTTAAACAATTAATTGAGCAATTATTTTTTTATGTCCATCTGTTTCGGGCGCCAAATTTATGTAACGATTTTTTTTTATAATAAGCAGAAACAAAATTAAAATAATCCACTTTAGAAAAATTACTTCAGCAAAATTTAAATATTTATATAAGTTTTAAAAATTAAAATCTTCAATATTAAATTAGAATGAAATAAACATCAATAATAACTAAACCAGGAATAACAAAAAAGAAAGAAAAGTTACTATATAAAGTATAACGTATGTATTCTAAAAAAATTATGTAATACACCAAATAACAAAATAATTATTGAGCGGTCATGAAAAATATAACAATGTTCAGTTTAAACAAAAATGTTCTAAAAAATAGTATTGCGAACGCTATTATTACAAATCAGTCAAGTTTTCAGGATTTCAATAATAAATCCCTAAATCAAAATAAATCATACAATATACGCTTAGTTTTCTCTCACGTTCCGTAATATAAAAAAATTTCAACATACAATCTTTCGAGATATAACTTTAGGGGCCCCTCGATAACAGAAATTTAATTTATTCAATTATGACCAAATTCACTCTCATATACAACTGAATTATCATTGACTAGATTTTTTGGAAAACGTTATAGACTACAATAAAAATTAAAATACGCAATATGACATTGAATAAAAAAAAATCCCACATTCATAGACGTATAAAGTATATATACAACTCTAATAATTTGGCATTAAATAAATTTACAAATGAATATTTTTAATCAGATCTAGTTGGTTTCTTTTTCTTGATTTTACTTTCCACGTGTTGATCGATTTCTCTTCTAATAAAATTTCGACTTTTTGAAATAACATGGGAATTTTTATGAAGGAAAATCCCAAATAGAAAAATGGATTCAAAAGATTGTGTCGCCAAATTGTTTAATAAAAAGAATAAATTAGAGTAACGGAAAAAAACTTATCAAATCCTGGCGTGGTCGTGATGAGAAGCCTGAACGACGCTGACACGGAGAACTTCCGGTGCACAGTCAATTTATTTCTGGATTCCCAAAATCGAGAATTCAAGTCAAAAATGGTGAAAGTTGAATATATCCTTTCCCAAAATTTATCATAGATTCGTCCTTGAGTCAAATCCAAATCCCAAGGATTCAAAGTGCACTTCCGGTAGAAGATTCGTGACACGTTCTCAAAAAGGCCAAAGTCGTTCCCATCGGTTTAAAATCCCAACAAAGGCACCACACTTTTAAATAAAACTACCCATAATTGATTATTAGAATAGATAAAACATTATGCGAAAAGGAACACAATAAATGACAAATTTTACCTTTCTGGCTGCCAGCGACACGCAGAAAATGTGGATTCAACCGAACCACGCCGTTACCAAAATTAAAAGAGACCCGATATACGCGAAAGTGCACTTTTATAAAATCCTCAGAATATATCCCACCTTTCTCAGAATCTACCCCCTCATTCCGATAATTCTCCGCCCAGCGTCACTAGTCCGTCAACCCGATTCTAGTCGAAACTTTCTGAAATTTCATTAGCAATTTTCCACGTCTATTTCAATGGGATTCTTTTTTTTAAAATAAAATTTTTTATTCCCTTTCAATATTATTTAGAATTGTTGCCAAAAATGTGGATAGGTTGTATAGCGAGGACCCAATAAAGGAAGTTACAGGTCTAAGTGGCAGATCTTTTTTATGTAATTTGATCAAACCATAAAATCTAGGTGGTAAGCCATGTCTACTTATTAAAAATTCTTTGGTCCTTTCACTTATTTTTTAATCTAACCACCAGTCCTCAACTTAATCTTGTAAATCATCTTGGATTTCATTAGTCGGATTTTTAATAATTTCATATGTGTCAACGTCATTTAATAAACTGTCTAATTTTTTGTTATAAATTTCTTTTTCTATAATTATAGTTTAATTGCCTTTGTCTGATTTTGTAAATAATAAGTCACTATTGTTTTTTATAAATCGTCTAGTTTTTTCAATTTTAAAATCAAGATTTTTTAGGTTAGTATTCCAAAGAATTGTTGAGGTTAGGTGCTTTTTTATAATGTAGGTCAAGTTAGATCTAAGTGAATTAAGTTCTTTAATTGACATTTTTAAATTACTGTTCTCAATTCCCAGGCTAAAATCTTTTATAGGAAATTTTGGTTTACTAAAGTTACTTGCAAAATTTCCACCCAAGGACAAAACTTCAAGTACGTCATTTGGTATATTTCTATTTGTTAGATTTGTTACAAATTCTTCGTTGTATAAAGAAGGTAAATTTATTTGTTTCTTTTCTAGAAATTTTAAATTATTTATAGATTTTTGAATGAGATTTTTTCCATAATTTTTAGTTGCATTATAATTATTTAATTTTAATTTTTCGAAAAATTGGATTGAAGTTATACTAAATATTCTTTCTTCTAAAACATATAAACTTTTATTAAGATCTTTAATTTCGAGAGTTTTGTTGGTAATTAATAGTTATAATACTTTTATACGAAAATATATTAGACTTTTGTTAAATTTATTATTAATTTTTTCGTTTTGGAATGTTAAAGAAATTTTTGTTCTTTTTATGACATCCTGTGGAAAGATATCTTTATCTTTACATTTATATAAGAATCTACGTTGGTTTTTGTATTTTTCAAGTAGTAAGTTGTCTTTTATCCATTTTTTTACAAACGTTGTTACCTGCGGAGTATCTCCAAATCTTAGTTGATTAAAGAAACCTTGGATTTCAGATGTTGAATTTGATTGTTGATTTGACATTCTCGATGTAACAGTTTTTTGGCCAATAAATTATAATTTGTTGAAGATACTGTAGACCCTTTTGTATTACAATTATAGTAGTAAGATTTGTGGCCTTTCGTCCTTTTTAAATTACAGATTTTGTTTTTTATTAGATTTCAGTTTTTATTATTCTCTAAATTTCGTCTATGCATTTCGCCATGATCATGGCTCTTCAGGAGTGCAAATTAATAATTATTAAAAAGACAATTTTAATTTAACTTAGGTTTACAATAATATACCAAGTATAATTTCAATACATACCGCATACATTTAGAATAAAAAGTTTTTTTTTTTGAATTTTACATGTGTTTAATTAAGTTGTAAATTGTATCAGTAGAAAGATATAATTAAAATAATTTGTGTCCTTTATTTTAGACCAGTAGTTATACAAAGTTTTAGCTTACCAGTATTAGATAAAAACATCTTTAAAAACAAGATAGTCATATTGTAGAAAAAATTATTGTTGTTAAAATTTGAATTTTTCTTTTGTAGAAGTACATGTTTGTGCTGTCCACGTTTCCACCTTAACCTATAATTTTTTGACGGGCTATTTGTTGGAAAAGTGGATTTATTTTATAATTACTTATGGGTAAGAATTGTAGTATAGCTTCAGGGGTAGTATTAACTTTTGTCAAATTTGGTATAATGTCATGGTATATAATGGAGAGATTTTCAGAGTCGGTTCTAAAGTTTACAGGGTTATTACTTTTTATAATATAATACATTTCAAGGATGTTTCGTTTCAAATTTTAACAACAATAATTTTTTCTACAATATGACTATCTTGTTTTTAAAGATGTTTTTATCTAATACTGGTAAGCTAAAACTTTGTATAACTCTTAGTCTAAAATAAAGTACACAAATTATTTTAATTACATTTTGCTACAGATACAATTTACAACTAAACTACACACATGTAAAATTCAAAGAAAAATACTGTTTATTCTAAATGTATGCAGTATGTATTGAAATTATACTTGGTATATTATTGTAAACCTAAGTTAAACTAAAATTATCTTTTTAAAACTTGTTAATTTGCAGTCCTGAAGAGCCATGATCATGGCGAAATGCATAGACGAAATTTAGAGAATAATAAAAACAGAAATCTAGTAAAAAACAAAATCTGTAATTTAAAAAGGACCAAAGGCCACAAATCTTACTACTATAATTTTAATACAAAAAGGTCTACAATATCTTTAACAAATTATAATTTATTGGCCAAAAAACTGTTTCATCGAGAATGTCAAATCAACAATCAAATACAACATCTGAAATCCAAGGATTCTTTAATCAACTAAGATTTGGAGATACTCCGCAGGTAACAACGTTTGTAAAAAAATGGATAAAAGACAAGTTACTACTTGAAAAATACAAAAACCAACGTAGATTCTTACATAAATGTAAAGATAAAGATATCTTTCCACAGGATGTCATAAAAAGAACAAAAATTTCTTTAACATTCCAAAACGAAAAAATTAATAATAAATTTAACAAAAGTCTAATATATTTTCGTATAAAAGTATTATCACTATTAATTACCAACAAAACTCTCGAAATTAAAGATCTTAATAAAAGTTTGTATGTTTTAGAAGAAAGAATATTTAGTATAACTTCAATCCAATTTTTCGAAAAATTAAAATTAAATAACTATTATGCAACTAAAAAAATAATCCAAATGACCTACTTGAAGTTTTGTCCTTGGGTGGAAATTTTGCAACGAACTTTAGTAAACCAAAATTCCCTATAAAAGATTTTATCCTGGAAATTGAGAACAGTAATTTAAAAATCTCAATTATAGACCTTAATTCACTTAGATCTAACTTGACCTACATTATAAAAAATCACCTAACCTCAACAATTCTTTGGAATCCTAACCTTAAAAATCTTGATTTTAAAATTGAAAAAACTAGACGATTTATAAAAAACAATAGTGACTTATTAATTCAAATTTTCCCAGAATTTTGATGTAGAACCAAATTCGCCAATCATAAGTAAGCTCTTGCACAATTCGTGCCTTCAAGAAACCTACTATATCGACTCTTAGTTCGTAAATTTAGGAAGATTTTTTCGATATTTAAATCACAGAATTTCTTAGTTTCAATAAATAGTGACTTATTATTTACAAAATCAGACAAAGGCAATAAAACTATTATTATAGAAAAAGAAATTTATAACCAAAAATTAGACAGTTTATTAAATGACGTTGAAACATATGAAATTATTAAAAATCCGACTAATGAAATCCAAGATGATTTACAAGATTTAGTTGAGGACTGGTGGTTAGATTCAAAAATAAGTGAAAGAACCAAAGAATTTTTAATAAGTAGACACGGCTTACTACCTAGATTTTACGGTTTGATCAATTTACATAAAAAAGATCTGCCACTCAGACCTGTAACTTCCTTTATTGGGTCCCCGCTATACAACCTATCCACATTTTTGGCAACAATTCTAAATAATATAACATCAAAATCTAAATACATCTTAAAAAACAGTACAGAATTAATAAACGAAATTAAACATTTAAACATACCTCCGACCCACACAATTATATCTTTAGATGCAATATCAATGTTTTCAAATATCAATCCAGACACAGTTTTCAAAATTTTAAAAACAAAATGGCACCTAATAAGGAAGTTCACAACTTTGAATTTCCCACAATTTGATGAGGGAATAAAACTATGTATGAACAATGCCTACTTCTAAGTTAATTACCAAATTTAGAAACAAAAATTCGGAACACCCATGGGTTCACCAATTTCTTCTGTAGTTTCAGAATTAATTATGCAGAATATTGAAGAAGAAATTGTAAATAAAAAATCATTTGAAATACTATTCTATCGACGTTATGTAGATGATACTATTGTTTGTATAAAAAAAGATTATATTCAACAGTTTTTAAACGAATTTAATAAAAGAGGAAATTGTTTACAATTTACCTTAGAGGAACCCTGTAATAAACAAATAACTTTTTTAGATCTAAAAATAATTTTCGATAAAGGTATTATTGAAACTGATTGGTTTCAAAAACCATACAGCACTGGAAGGATTTTAAATTTTTTTTATAACGCAGTCCTAAAAATGGCGTGATTCGGTTCTCTGTAGATAACCAGAAAGTTGCAGATTTAAGAACGATTCACTATGTGACGTCAGAGTGCAAACAAGTACAGTCCAAATTGCATGTCTCCCTCTTTTCTACTTTTCTTGCACGCACTGTTTGACCAACAGAACAGAGTCGATGTCTTTAGCGTGAGTAGTACAGCTTCAAAATCTAACCTGACCGTATCACTAGCGCGGCGTGTTGACAAGTAAAAAAGTGTGAGACATTCAATTTGTATTGTATTTGTGTACACTCTGACGTGACATAGTGAATCGTTCTTCATTCTGCAACTTTCTAGTTATCAATACAGAAAACCGAATCACGCCTTTTATGACTTTGTTATGAAAAGTATCGTTCGTAACTGCGTGAACAAAGCAGTCGTTTTAAAACTCGCGCAATTTTTGCAACTCGTTTCACTCGTTGCAAAAACATTGCTCTCGTTTCAGAAACGACTGCTTGTCACGCATGTTACGAAATATACTATACTCAAACCATAGCATCACCCAAAAAAGAGCCATAATCTACTAATTAGTTGATAAAGCAATTCAATTTTCAGAACCTAAATTTCACAGTAAAAACATAAATTTTATTTTTGAAACGTTAACAAACAATAATTATCCTTATAACTTCATCAAACAGAATGTTGATAGAAGAATTAATTACCTTAACACTAAGAATAATAATAACAACAATAATAACAATTTAGAAAATATTAACAATATTAACAATAATTTACAAGAACGAAGAATGTTGGTGATCCCATTTGTTTCCAAAATTCAGAATCTAATCCAGACAATTTGTAAAAAAATGAATATTACAATAGTTTTCTCCATAAAAAATAAACTACAAAATACACTTTTACCCTCCCTCAAGGACAAGATTCCAAAATTTGAAAAAAAGGAGTTAATTTACGAATTACAGTGCCTGGATTGTTCTAAGGTTTACATAGAACAAACAAAACAACAACTAAAAAATAGAGTCTATCAACACAGATACGCAGAAAACCATAAAAAGTCAAACACAGCCATAAGCAAACACACAACTGATTGTAATCATAAAGTAAATTATAATTCCAGGGATGTACGTATTCTTGATATGGAGAGTAATTGGAGAAAACGAAACATCCTTCAAATGTATTATATTATAAAAAGTAATACCCTGTAAACTTTATAACCGACACTGAAATCTCTCCATTATATACCATGACATTATCAAATTTGACAAAAGTTAATACTACCCCTTAAGTTATACTACAATTCTTACCCATGTGTAATCATAAAATAAATCCACTTTTCCAACAAAAAGCCCGTCAAAAAATTAAAGGTTAAGGTGGAAACGTGGACAGCACAAACATGTGCTTCTACAAAAGAAAAATTCAAATTTTAACAACAATAATTTTTTCTACAATATGACTATCTTGTTTTTAAAGATGTTTTTATCTAATACTGGTAAGCTAAAACTTTGTATAACTACTGGTCTAAAATAAAGGACACAAATTATTTTAATTATATCTTTCTACTGATACAATTTACAACTTAATTAAACACATGTAAAATTCAACAAAAAAAACTTTTTATTCTAAATGTATGCGGTATGTATTGAAATTATACTTGGTATATTATTGTAAACCTAAGTTAAACTAAAATTGTCTTTTTAATAATTGTTAATTTGCAGTCCTGAAGAGCCATGATCATGGCGAAATGCATAGACGAAATTTAGAGCATAATAAAAACTGAAATCTAATAAAAAACAAAATCTGTAATTTAAAAAGGACCAAAGGCCACAAATCTTACTACTATAATTTTAATACAAAAAGGTCTACAATATCTTTAACAAATTATAATTTATTGGACAAAAAACTGTTACATCGAGAATGTCAAATCAACAATCAAATTCAACATCTGAAATCCAAGGTTTCTTTAATCAACTAAGATTTGGAGATACTCCGCAGGTAACAACGTTTGTAAAAAAATGGATAAAAGACAACTTACTACTTGAAAAATACAAAAACCAACGTAGATTCTTATATAAATGTAAAGATAAAGATATCTTTCCACAGGATGTCATAAAAAGAACAAAAATTTCTTTAACATTCCAAAATGAAAAAATTAATAATAGGCTAAACGGGATTTAGGACAAATAGTTTAGGCTGAATGCCTTTTTGGATTTAATGGGTCATAGTCTGAATGCATTTTAGGTTGAATGAGATTTAGGTTAAATGGGATTTAGGCTTAATGCATTTTAGGTTTAATGGGATTTAGGCTAAGTCAAAATTAGGTTAATTAAGATTTATTATGTTTAATGGGGTTTAGGCAGAATGCTTTTTAGTTTAAATGGGATTTAGGTTAAATGTAATTTAGGTTAAATAAGATTTATTATGTTTATTGGGTTTTAGGCAGAATGCTTTTTAGGTTAAATGGGATTTAGGTTAAATAGGATTTAAATTTAATCTATTAGATTTTCTGGTTTTTATTTTTTTGACCCAAGAAATTCAAATTCAAAATTTTTTTTGCATTTTGACATCTAAAATTATTTTTATTAATGTATTTCTTTAAATTTATTCCAAAATGTGTTGTAAGGAACTTGACAAAATTAATGCAAAAAGATTAAAAGCCATCTAACACATCTAAGTCAGTAATATAAAAAAAAATGTAGGTTTTTCAATTTTTTTGATCCTGAAACCAATTTTATACTTATATATCTCAGTTATACGATATTTTTGTCAAATTATTCTAAAATATGACGAACTAACAGGTAATACTCAATTATAGAAAGTTTATCAGCAGTTCATAAAAAAATGCATAATTTAAAAATTTTTAACTTTTTGAATTTTTTGAAAAAAATGTATATCTTCCTTTCTTATCAATATTTTTTAAGTCTGTAAGTTTATAAACCTAACTTGGGTACAGACCTAACACTCTGCCAAATTTGGTTTCAAACGGTTCAGCTGTTTCTAAGTGATGCGCGAACAAATGTTCTGTGACATACATGCCATTTTTTATGGGTTTATTTGAATTCCTTGATGCTTAAAACGAAAAATTATGCATGTAATTTAAAGTTCTAAGTAATGTACAGACAAAACTCTGATTTTATTAATGTAGATAGATTAAGAAAAATAAATTTTAGAAATCTATATTAATAAAATCAGAGTTTTGTCTGTACATTGCTTAGAACTTTATATTTCATGCATAATTTTTCGTTTTAAGCATCAAGGAATTCAAATATACCTATAAAAAATTTCATGTCTGTATGTATGTATGTATGTCACAGAACCTTTGTTCGCGCATCACTTAGAAACAGCTGAACCGTTTGAAACCAAATTTGGCAGAGTGTTAGTTCTTGACCCAAGTTAGGTTTATAAACTTACAGGCTTAAAAAATATTGATAAGAAAGGAAGATATACATTTTTTTCAAAAAATTCAAAAAATCGAAAATTTTTAAATTATGCATTTTTTTATGAACTGCTGATAAACTTTCTACAATTGAGTATTACCTGTTATTTCGTCATATTTTAGAATAATTTGACAAAAAATATCGCATAACTGAGATATATCCTATATAAGAAATCAGCTAGCTATGGGCTTGTAACGCAAAAAGCGTGACGCTTAATGGTATAGGGAGAGAGAGGAAGATTGAAAATAGTTGAAGTGAGAGAGATAAGAAAGGTAGGTATAATTAGAAAATTTTCTTCGTCTAATGATCCTCATGCTAATTGGGGATGGCAGGTAGCTTGAAGAATTTCAAAAAATTGGGATGACAGGCAGCTTGAAGGAGAGAGAGAGAGAAAGAGAATGCTTGAAAGAGAGAGAAAGAGAGAGAGAGAAGGGGAATTTCGAAATTTTGAGAAAGCAATTTCAAAAATAGTTCATTTTATACATTTTGTATAAAATTGGGATGACAGGCAGCTTGAAGAAGAGAGAGAGAGAGAGAGAGAGAGAGAGAGGCAGTGAGAGATAATGGAAATAGGTATACTGGTAATTTCAAAAATTGGAGACAAAATTCACCCTCTTTTACCCTTATTACATGCTAGGAGGTGGTTGGCATTTCAAATTTCATAGAAAGTCGTGTTAAACAAAGAAAGAAATAGTTACATTGAAGTCGTTTTCGGTAATGTTTTTAAGATTTGTTTATATGACTTAAGTATATAATGGACAGCACTATATTATGCACAGATAACAATATTTTTTCAGAAAGTTGAAATTGAACATAACAAAATTAGTTAAATATGGTTAATTATTTTATGATTAATTATTATTAATTATTTTATAAACAATAAATGGGTTTTTAAAAACTAAACTTTGAAACCTTAAATAAATAATTGCAAATTTTGTAAAGCTACCCTACTGAAAAATCCTATATAGGATCCTACATAGGATCCTATATAGAATCCATATGGATTCCTATGAGAATCCACGTAGGATCCTATATAGGATCCTATATAGGTATTGTCCTATAGGAATCCATGTGGATTCTCATAGGAATCTATGTGGATTCCTATAGGTCGCCTATAGGACACGTCCTATATAGGATCCTATGTGGACTCTCCTATAGTAATACATGTAGGATCTCATATAGGATCCTACATAGGCGTCCCAAAAAAATTTTTGTACACCCCCCTACATAGGATCCTACGTAGGTTCCCATATAGGAATCTATATAGGATCTTTTATGGGCGCCCAAAAAAAATTATGTACACAGAATTAATTGTTTTTTTTTAACAACTTTATTCAAATATACATTAAGCACCATTATAAGGACGAAAAATATTTACTGCGCAGGCGTAAGTATTGTAGAATACGTAAAAGACGACTGCGCATGAGGAAGGGGTACAAAAAATTTTTTTGGGGGTACCCATGTAGGATCTTATATGGGTTCCCATATAGGATCCTATATGGGAACCTACGTAGGATCATATGTAGGAGGGTGTACAAAAATTTTTTGGGACGCCTATGCAGGATCCTATATGAGATCCTACATGTATTCCTATAGGAGAGTCCACATAGGATCCTATATAGGACTTGTCCTATAGGCGACCTATAGGAATCCACATAGATTCCTATGATAATCCACATGGATTCCTATAGGACAATACCTATATAGGATCCTACGTGGATTCTCATAGGAATCCATATGTATTTTTCAGTAGGGTAGGATCAAAACAATTTTATAAACATTGCCGAAAACGATTAAAAAGTAACTTTTTATTTATTTGTTAATAACAATATAAAAAAAAATTCAAATGAACACTGTTGCTTAAAACTATTTTTTAAAAGTTGCTTAAGTAGTACAAATCATTTTTAAACAAAATTTTGTAAATTTAAGAGAATAGTACTGTTTGAAAGTGGAAAAATATTTTTTGTTTAATTTGTTAATTAAATATTTGATAAACAAAATTTTGTCAAATTCCGAGAAGAAGATTCGATGTCAAATTTATCTATCTTTAATTTAAAAAAAAATTTAGACAAAATTATTTAAATATGGTTAATTATTTTATCATTAATTATTTATTATTTTATAAACAATAAAGGGATTTTAAAAAACTAAACTTTGAAACCTTAAATAATTGCAATTTTGTCAAACTAGGATCAAAACAATTTTATAAACATTGCTGAAAACGACTTGAATGAAACTTTTTATTTATTTGTTAATAACAGAATCAAAAAAAAATTCAAATAAACACTGTTGCTTAAAACTATTTTTTAATAGTTGCTTAAGTAGTACAAATAATTTTTTAACAAAATTTTGTAAATTTAAGAAAATAGTAATATTTGAAAGTAAAAAAATTTGTTTTGTTTAATTTGTTAATTAAATATTTAATGAATTTTTAAAAACTAAACTTTGAAACCTTTAATAATTGCAATTTTGTCAAACTAGGATCAAAACAATTTTATAAATATTGCCGAAAACGACTAAAATGTAACTTTTTATTTATTTGTTTGTAACAAAATCAAAGAAAATTTTCAAATAAACACTGTTGCTTAAAACTATTTTTTAATCGTTGCTTAAGTAGTACAAATCATTTTTAAACAAAAATTCGTAAATTTAAGAAAATAGTACTCTTTGAAAATGAAAAAAAAATTTTGTTAATTTTGTTAATTCAATATTTAATAAACAAAATTTTTCTTTTAAAATTCCAAGAAGTAGATTCGATGTCAGATATATCTACCTTAAATTTAAAAAAAAAATTTAGACAAAATTATTTAAATACTATCTGTCGTTCCCGTCTTCGAAGGGGTTTTAGATCCTACTGATACATTTTAACTTTTGTCTTTACATTGCTTAAAATCTTCTTTACAATTTATGAAATTCATCAATGTTTTATTTTATTTAGTTTTTGTTTATTTTCTACGATATTATTTCTAAGATCTGTCACGTGAAAGTAACCAATCATTCTTCTTCAAAAATAATTTTAAAGTTTCTTAAGAATAGTCACATATTAAAGGATTATTTATATTCAAAAGTATAATTTACTTAAAAAGGACCAAAAAAGCAAAAATCTTACGAAAATTAATAGTTTTGTATTGTTTTATTTACATTATATTATATTTATCATAAGAGTATTTATAATATACATTATGCAAATCTGTTTTAATTCCAACTTTAAAATAAAATGAAATTAATTTTAAATTAATTAATAAAATTTATATTGCCTATTAGTTACAAATATTAGAATTCATGTTTATTAGAAAATGATGAAACTAACAGGAATATTTTTAGATTGTTAGATAAATTGTTCAATCTCCAATTTTAAATATTTTTAAAGTTCTGTCAATTAAGGAACATTGTATAAAAGAATGTACATTTTTCAAAATTATGTTGTGTCTCCCATATTAAAATTCAATTCAATTAATTACAATTTTTTATTTAAGTATTGATTTGTGTTCATTAAATAATTGAATTAATTATTTTAATCTTGTATTTCTTAATTTTACTATTATGTATTATGCATCAAAGTAATTCGTTACAATTATAATTTTTTCGATTTTTTTATCCCGATAACAATTTTTTGTTTTATCTCAGTTATAGAATAACATTTTTTTCAAAATTCTGCTAAAATGTGACGAATTCACATGTAATATGATTAATTTAAATAAATTAAACTTGTAATTTCTCAATTGTAGAAAGTTTAAAAACAGTCCATCAAAAAATGTATAATTATAAAAATTTTAATTTTTTTAATTTTCTGAAAAAATAGTATATCTCCCGTTGTTATTAATATTTTTCAATTTTGTAAATTTATAAACCCTACTTGAGTCAAGACCTAACACTCTGTCAAATTAGGTTTTAAACAAACAAAAAATTTTACAAATGAATATTTTTGATTTTTTGAATTTTGTAGAAATTTGAAATTCAAATTTGTAATTTATTTTTCCATTTTTTTTTTAATGTTAAAATATTAATTAATTTAATAATTTTTAGCTACATAAAAGAGCTAAGTACAAAGAGTTTTGCAGTGATCCGTCAAAACATAGAAAAAATTACAGTTTTTAAGTTTTATATTTTTTTGAAAAAGTGTCATAATTTCTGTTTAAAAAAATATTTTTTAATGGGGTTTGGCTACAAATTATAATTCAATTATTAAATTATATATATAATAATAAATTTTTCGGTTTTTTTATTTTTTTGAAAAAATGTTATAACTTCCTTTAAAATTAATATTTTTAATGGGGTTTGGCTATAAATTTAAGTTACGCGAACACCTAACAGACTGCAAGATTTAACTTCAATCCGTGTAGCCGTTTTTAAGTGATGCCTGGAAAAAATATCGCGGACATACATACATACATACATATATATACATACATACAATCATACAAACATACATAATTCTTTTAAACAGCATTTTTGTAATTGAAAACTTGAAACGAAAAAATAAACAAAAATTTCAAAGTTCTGTGCAATGTACAGACAAAACACTTATTTTATTAATATAGATTGTTTATTATTTTTTAAACAATAAAGGGATTTTTAAAAAATAAACTTTGAAACCTTAAATAATTGCAGTTTTGTCAAACTAGGATCAAAACAATTTTATAAACATCGCCGAAAACGACTTAAATGTAACTTTTTATTTTTTTGTTAATAACAGAATCAAAAAATTTTTTCAAATAAACACTGTTGGTTAAAACTGTTTTTTAATAGTTGCTTAACGGTGTACCACAGCCAAAGTTTAAGAAGATGTTGGGGGTTGCCCTCAACGCCTTTTTTCCTAAGTATGGTCCTGACTTCCTTTTACATATGGCACAGTGTGAAGATTGGTGCATATGATCATCTCTAGCCCTCACATAATTGTTTATGAAATGTGTCAGAAAGTTCTATTCGTACTTCCCATCATAAATTGACATCCAATAATGAAATCTTTCCGTGTTGATTTTTTTAGTGCCGTACAATTGTCAGGACGAGGCCTTTTTTCAAATTTGTATACTTTCTGTGCACAAATAATTAGTGAATTATATATACGAGTGAGGACCGTAGTTAGGAAAAAAACGTTAGGGGCAATCCCATACGTATTTTAAAACTTTAGCTGTGGAACCGGTACCGTTTCCGGTACCGATGAGTAGCTGACGCGTTTGTGAAGGGGAAATAGTTTTATTTAAAATTTATTAATAATAACTGAAGGGTGGGCAGTGGAGTGATTGGTAAGTGTAGAGTGAAGTGCGAAGGTGTGAATGAAAAGAGTGTATGAAGAGGTAGTTAAATGTATGAATGGTAAAAAGAAGTGAAACAGAAGGAAAAATTGTGAGGTTATGGTGAGAGCGAGCTGAGTGAGAGTGACAGATAGAGAGAGTGACGAAGATAAGGATATCGGGAAAGTATAGATAAGGTAGAGCGAAAGAATGACGGAGAGCAATGAGTTGAGTAGTGAAAGAGTAAATGATGACAAGGCGCGTCAATTTGAAAAGGAGGATATCATGAAAAGTATTAAATGTAAGGATTGCCAAGTTTTACTTAGAGTAATGAAAAGCTCAATGAAGGATTCGAAAGAAAAATTTAATGAAGCTTGGGAGCAAATGGATGATTTTATTATATTTTATTATATGAAAATTTAAAGTATTACTGTTAATAATTCTGTTAATTTTAATTACTACGTTTGGAAAATTTGGAAAAAATTGTTAAATTAACATATTGTATAATAATTTCGAACGTTAATATGATGTTAACTTATAATGATGGTTTCAGACTGTTTTACTGAAGATGACCTTCGTAGAAGGTCGAAACGTTTAATTGTATATAAAAACAATTAAAAATTATTGACTTGGAACATTAAGAGACTTATTTTCAAGATCTTTTCCTATTAAAGGGGATTTAGGCTTAATACAATTTAGGGTAAATGGGATTAGGCTGAATGCATTTTCGTCAAGATGGTTTTAGGCTGAATGGGATTCAGGCTAATTTGGTTCTAGGTTTTTCTCGAAAAATATTTATTTTGATGAAAAAAAATTTTACAACATGACATGCGTATTTTTATCAGATCAACAACTTGGCAAGTTTGAGACAAAGTAAAAATGCCTTGCCTCAACCTTGCCAGTATTGCTGGAACATCCGGTGCTGTTCAGGTATGTGCTAATGGGAAGTATATCTAATAAAATATATTAGAATTTAATAATTTTTGGAAGAGAATTATGTTTCTTTTAGAAAATTCTTTTTTAAATAATTTTTGTCAGAAAATACTTATTGACAAAAAATACTTTTTGTCAGAAAATCATTTTTGTCAAAAAATACTATCTGTAAGAAAATACTTTTTAACAAAAAATTCTTTCTGTCAGAAAATACTTTTTGTAAAAAAATACTGCTGATGGCATGCCACTAGATTTCGTGCCCGCCGAAGGCGGGCTCGAAAGCTAGTATTATATAAAATAAAAAATAAATTTAAAATAATGAATGTTTTTTAATGAAGAAACAAATTTTAATTATCAATTAAATTAAATTAATTAACTTTAAAAGACACGACGTCAAGACTTAATGGGAAGACTCCATCTGACCTATTCTGCCTGTCCTTAAACATTAAGGTCTAATTTAAGGGGACTTTTGATCTACAAATCAAGACTTAACGAAAAACATCCTTCTGATCTTTGCATTTAAAATTTAGGTTACATTTAAGGGCATTTTGTGACCTTAAGTATTAACGGGAAGTCATCAGGCAAACATAACCTTAAAATTTAGATCAAATTCCAGGTCATGTATGAGCTAGAGATAAAAAATTAATTTAAATCAAAGGTTATTTTTTAGGTTTAGGTCGAATATTAAAGGGACTACCCTCTCTCTGTAATCTTTTTCCTTCAAAATGGAAGTCAAATTTTAGGTCTTTTGTGATCAGAAAAACTCACATTTCCCGTCAGTACATGGGTTATGTTTTACGGAAAATCTTGAATTTTTTAATACACTTTTTTCTTTTAAATTGTACGTCCAATTTTTGGTCTTTTTGTGACCCAAAAAAACTCCCATTATCAGTCAAAGTTTAGGTTGAATTTTATGGCAAATCTTGAATTAAATGAATAGTTATTAAAATTATTTTAATTAAATTTTTATAATTTTGGCCAAAAATTTTTGTTGACAAGAAATTTTTTGACTAGAAAATCATTTTTATTTCAATAAATTGTTTCTAAGATCATTTATTTAATTTTTATTTACTTTTAAAAAATGTGTATCTTTTATTAAAGAAATTAGAAGATTTAAAATTGTATATTATTTTATGATTGTAAATTTCCAAAAATTATTTCTGATCTTAATAATAATTTATCTACTGTTATGTAGCCATGTTTATTAATGCCTTTTAATGCATTCAAAATATTTGTCACTTTCAGGAAAGTACTTCCATTATCTAAATTATATATTATAAAAATCTTTCAGGTAAATTCATGGTTTTCTTTTTATATTTTCTTATTTCGTTATTTACTTTTTTTAATATTTATAATCACAAATTTCAAAAATTTTAAACTATTTTAAAATATTTAAAATTACATCATATGATTTAGAATTTTAAAACTTTTGAAAGAAAAATTTGAGTTGTAAAAATTAAATTTAAGTTTAAATAAAGTTTTTAATTTAAGTTCTCAAAAAGTATACGGGGGTTGGTTATTATTGGTTATTTCTCGAAATTATTTATTGAAATAAGCACGCCTTCTTTAAACAATCAAACTCAGACGTCTAGACATGCACTTTGCAGATAGACATTGAATCTCTAGTGAGAAATACCGGCATCCACTCCTGTTTTGTGGATGCGGTCGCCACAACTTTTGTGAATGAATGCACCTTTAAGCCGGCGTCCCATGACTCCGTTCTGCGTTGCGTTGTAATGAGATAAAAAAGGACAAAGTATGTACACATAGGTGCATAAATGCATTACCCAGAACTAGTTGTCCCTGCACATGAGAATACGTGAGTAAGAAAGAGAGGTCCGAGGTAAGGCATTCATGCACCTAAGTGTATGTGTCCTTTTCTATCTCATTCTGACGCAACGCAAAACAGAGAAATTGGACGCCATTACATTGCGTCGTAATGAGAAAGAGAAAGACGTAAGTTTATCTTGGTCTCCCTCTCTCTCATTACGACGCAATGTTTGACGCATCCACGTGATTTCGTCCTAAGGTCCTAAGGGTGAAGTCTCATACGAAGGTCTAGGGTATCAGTGGATTAGAATAGACTAATAAGATAATTGGTCACATTGGAAAGTGCTTTCTGATTGGTCTATTCTAATCCACTGATACCCTAGTCCTTCGTATGAGACTTGACCCTAAGCAGATTGAATACAGTCGAAACTCCCATGGATGAGTTTTGATGGGGGTTTCATTGAAGAGAGTTTTTCAAACTCTGTAATGCATTTGCATCCATCTTGGCCCTATTGCGCAGACCCATGACTAAAAAATTTAATGGAAGGAGGCTGCGATAGGGGAAGTTTCATTTATGGGAGTTCCATCCTTGGGAGTTTTGACTGTACGGCTACGGGAACAAAGCATAAGACAGAAAAGAACAGAAGCAGGCTGCGTCCCTTTTTATCTCATGCCCTGCTCCCAGAGGGGTGAAATCGTATGGGGACAGGGACGCAATTGTACCTTTTCCGATTGTACATTTCCTATTCTACAAAAAACCGATTATGCAAAGACCGATTCTACAAAGACGTTTCTTTAATAACCGATTATACAAATACCGATTCTACAAAGACCGATTCTACAAATTACCGTTTCTTCAATAACAGATTATACAAGAACCGAAACTACAAATTACCGTTAATCAATAACCGATTATACAAAGACCGATTCTTCAAAAACCGATCAGTTGCCATTTAATAAACAAATTTCAACCGCTGAAGAGTTGTACGTTTAGGATAAAAAAATCCAACTAATTTATCCAACATTAAAGTGAGGAATACAACAACCGAAGATTATCAGAAAGCATCCAGAGATCTTAATGTTCGACACTTAAAAGCTAAAGGTTTATCAGAGACTCAAAAATCCCACTGTGTTATTTCAAGGACAGATGATTCTTTAACAATGAGAGTAATTTCCAGCTATACTGAGAATCAAACTTTCAAAATATTTAAGCTATAAAAATAATAATAAATAAATAATAAAACGTTTATTCTCTTTTTTTTTCTTTTTCGTAAGATACACATATAAAAAATGAGCCAAATCAAAAATGCCAATTTCAATGGTATGTCGAGTTTACATGGAATGCCCCATATATATATGTGACGCTCCGCGAGAGAAGGAACCTATCGCTGAAAAAGCAAACTTTAAAGAATGGACGGGCAAAGAGGAGAAACAAAAATCGAGACGCTTAACATGCACATGTTTAAAGCTTCATAACAAAAAAACTAATTGCAAGAATCAAATTTTGATGTTTGGAACTCAAAAAGCAACTCAAAAACTATCAATTATCCAATCCTTGCTTGGAGTGAAAAATTTACTCTAAGAGTGAAATCTCACTCTTTTAGAGTGGATTTCTTACTCTGATTGGAGTGGCTCAATTTTCGCTCTTATTGGAGTTAAATCTCACTCCAAGAAATTCAGATATATCTATATATATATATATATATGAATATATCGAAATTTCAAGTTGCTACCCACTCGGGCTTAAGCTGTCCTGCCGGGCCTGCTTTTAAGATAACTCTTCATTAATGTTCTCAAAAAAACTCAATATCACTAACTTTTGTTTTTTTTTTGCTACAAGTTGTTCATCCTTAACTTAAACTTTTCCGAAAGTTGACTTTAACTATTTCGAAAGTCAATATAAACTCTTATGGGATTTACATGATAAGTGTATTCAACTTTTCCAAAAGCTAACTTTAACTTTTCAGATAGTCAATTATAACTTTCCCGAAAGTTAAGTTTAACTTTTACAAAAGTCAACTTAAACTTTTCCAAAAGTTTCTAGTAACTTTTTCGAATGTTAACATTAACTATTACAAAAGTCAAATTTAACTTTTCTAAAATTACCGTTAAATTTTTCGAAAGTTAACTTTAACTTTTTCGAAAGTTAACTTTTACTTTTTCAAAAGTTAACTTTAACTTTTCTAAAAGTTAACTTGAACTTTTCCAAAAGTTACCGGTAACTTTTTCGAAAGTTAACTTAAATTAATTGAGAGTGGAAATTTTGTTTGTTAAATGTGTTAATCTTCATTACAACTAATTCCTTTTTTAAATTTAAGTATACTTTATTACTGTAAAAAGTATAACTAAGCCAAAACAAATTCTGTTAAATGAAAATTTGGTATACTCGAAATTCTTTCACATAAAAATTTTCTTAAACAAAAAATGTCTGTAAAATAAAAATTAAAGTTTAAAAAAATTACGGCTGCGCAAATATCTAATATTTATTTATTTATTTATTTCAATGTAAACGGGCCATATAGAAAAAGACCCTTTAGTACATCAGTACTAAGTACTCAGGTTACAAATAATGAATATAAGGAATAAAAAGAAAAATAACATTAACTAGCTGAAGTATATACACAGGAGAATCAATAAGAAACAATAACATAATCAATTAAGTTTTAATCTAAGAAAGGGCTTAACACTTAAAGTACAATAAGTTTCAAACACAAAAACTTCTTCAAACTTTCATAAGAACAGATACAATAGTACGAAAGAGGCACTGAGATTAGAGGATGATGACAATATGCCCTTACTTCTTGGAGCGCGAAGGGCAGAAGGGGGGACAGTCTTATCGGTTTCTCCTTTTGGGACACAGAATGGAAATGACTCACTAATCGCTTTTACTTAGTACGGTTTAAAACTAATACTGGATCCCCGTCTCGAAAGACAAGACGAAGATTTTTCTCTCCTTCTAAACGACGCTTTTGCAGTTCCAGTTTAAGCTCGGAAATTTCCTGAAGTTGTAGTTTTGTTCTGTCAGGAACCATCCAAATTTTTTCCTGTGTCTTAGTCAATTTCGCATCTCTTTTTTGTTTTAGAAAACTCGTAAGAAAATTCGTCGCAGTTACTTCGTTGGGAAAAAGTACTTTTAGGGGTCTAGGGTTTTGTCGTCCCTGAACAAATGAGCCAAGCCTCGCAAACTTAATCGCGTCCACAGAAATAGGAGAATTAAAACCTGAGACAAGCTCTTTAATATTATTTAAATCAGAATCCCGATCACAAGCAGTAGAATCTTTAGATGCATTATTAATAGATAAGCTTGTTTCTGGTAAACCAAAAATAATAAGGTTATAAGTTTGTATTTATTCAAAATAAAGAGTTGTATGTAAATAAAGAAAGGTTTTGTATTTTTCTATCCGATACTAAAATATTTGTCATTAATAATCTTTATTAACTTTAAACTTGTGAAATTACTTTTTTAAAATTTTATTTTTTTTTTCAACTGAGCAATGAAGCAATGATTTTAATGAAAATATAGGTTTTTTATGACTAAAATGATTCTAGGTATTTTCGCTTAAAATCAATAATTTAATAATATAAATTTTTCAAAATTTAACAATAATTTTAATTTTTCGTTTTAATTATTTTTACGCAAAAATTCTTTAAAATTTTAGTTTCTCTAACCTAAAATACGAATATCAAAACCATCTACAATAAATTAGACCTGAGCTGTTCGTTTATTACTTATAATAAAAACATTTTTCAGGGAAATGTTAGTGAAATTTGTAAATTGAGTTTTGTGGTCACCCTGGAGGTGCCAAATTTTTTTCTACCAAAATTTTGGATTTAAAATTATCCTATAATGATAAATTAATAAAAATAAATTTTTGATGGTTTTTACTATGTTAAATTTTTTTTTTTACTCGAAAGTTTTTTAAATTCATACGTAATTTTGATCAAAAATTGTAAAAAAAATGGTAAAAAAGACCGTAAAAAATTGAAAATTGTAGAAGAAAATATATATTTTATGTGAGAGAGAACAAAATTTCAACTTAATGCTGAAGGGTATCAATATTTTTCTGGTATAATTTTGGATACTTAGAATTACAGTATATTTTGGAAGTTTTACCCCTACTTTTCTCAAAGCCCTGACGTGATAGGAGGTTTTCGTTGCCAGATTCGGATTCAGCGCACCAAAAATTGCGGGAAATGGCTTACCGTTCTCAAACAACAGAAAAAATTTTTTTCTTACAGACTTTTGATTATTATTCTTTTCCGAAAGAGTTGAAAAGCTTAAAAAACAATGATTCTAATTATTCTATTCTAAAAACAAATTATCTGGTCTTTTAAAAGCGAGAACAGACCACATTGATATCAGGTAATATAGGGGAGACCGGGGCTGGTTGGGTCATTTTGCACTCTTCGTTGTTTAACTTCGTTAATATCCAATTTATGAAAACATTATCGTACAGGAAACTTGCTCTAATATTTCAGCTTTCATTTAAAAAAGAAAATGTCCCGTTATCACTGTTAGTTTTTTTTTTGGTACATTGTTTTTGGAGTAATCTAAAGTATTGTTTAAATGTTAAAACAATACTTTATATAATAAACCTAGTTTTTAGGGTTATTCTATATAATAAAAGAAATTGAAAAATAAATATATTTAACTTAAAACAGTGAATGTATAAGACCATAAAATAGGAAAATTGCTCATATTAAAAAAACGTATTTTTTCATTCCTAATGATTAAAAAGTATTATCATTAGGGTTGTTTGACTGAAATAAATTACTCATAGTAAAATTTAATTAAATTAATGTAGTTTATTTAATGTAGGATAAATATATAGTAGACTTCTCATGCATTCGAACGACCCAACTAACCCCGGTCAAAACGATTTAATTGATTAATTCGACTAATAGCATTTGAGTAAAATGCAATAACCCAACCTACCCCTGACCCAGCTAGCCCCGGACTCCACTAATATTTGTTCACATGCTCGATCAGTTTAATTATTATATTTACAATCAATTTTTGATTCCAAAGATAAAAGTTTCTAGATATTTTCTCAATTCTGAACTTGGTTTATGAAGGTTGTATGTACTAAATTTTAACTTACAAATAAAGTCACAAACTTATAAAGCGTATTTATATATTTGTAAAGAACAAATCTTATCCAATAAGACATTAAAATATTTTAAACAACAAAAATAATTTAAAATTAAAATTAAAATTGAAAAATATTTTTATAATGGAGAAATAATTGTTCAGTTGAAAATAAGTTAGAACACGAGTTTTATGATGGAAAAATAAGTGTTCAATTATCAATAATCTGTTATTTCTCCATTTCTTTCGATAACAGATTGTAGTCGGGCTGGCATATTATTTATACACCTGGCCAGTATATTACACTGAAAAAAAAGAATAATTAAATTTACTTGGAGGAGTTTCAAACGTGACAATATTTCAATGTCAACTATAGGACAGCACTCTATTGTATGAAGGTTATTATCTTCAGAGTGTCAAATCTGTTTTATACTCCTGGAGAATTAACATTACACTCCAGAAGGGTAAACTACAATCTTTCACAGGATTAACTTATTTTTTAAAAAATGAATGCTGTTTTTAGAAAAGATTTATTGAAAAATTTAAAAATATTCAATTAAAGTGGAAAAAATAATTATTTAAAAGTTTTTAAATTTTAAAATGATTAACTCATGATTGTCTTACTTTTTGTATTAACTTTTTTCAAATAATTTAAAAAGTTAAACAAAATTTATACTATCTTTGCAGCAAAGATCAACAATTGAGTCCTTTTTGGATAGAAAAAATAATTCAAATATTCTAAAATATTGTATTTACGTGATACAATGTTAGTCAGTTTTAGGAACGATAGTTTAACAATTATTTGAATCGGTTTTTAATACAAAATTTACCCTTATAGTTACCATCTATAAATTTTGTGTGCATATCTCTATTCCAAAACCTAAAATCAAATTTAAAATATCTAAAAATAAAATAATATAAAAAGTTTGAAAAAATAGAACTCTTTTAAATTACAGAAAGCATAATGTAATTAAAAGCATCAGGATCTTTGAGATCAATGAGAATCCTGTTGATATAATTTCATCACCTAGGAGGATAATAATATCCAAGTTATTTATTTACTCATTAATGAACATATTAGGAAAAAATTTTAACCCTTCAAACTGACAAATTGTATTTATCGTTATTCATTTATTATTGAAAACTCGGTTACATTCGCATATCATATAATTGAACATCCAACTCGTCAGCTTGACTCTCCGGAGTGTGAAAGAAATTATGAACTCTGAGTCATTTTTACAAAAAAGAAAATATAGTAGAGTGTAAGTGCTAATACATGCAATGTCTGATTGATAAAATAACTTGTTAACTACGAGAATTTAACACTCCAGTTTTCTCAGTGTAGGATCTGACCGCAATGACTCCCAACATCTCTGAACATGCTGAGTTACTTGCTCCTTTGTCCTGTCCTCCCCAGATCTCCAACTTCGAACCATAATTGCCCATACATTTTCAATTGGGTTCAAATCTGGTGATTTGGGTGGGTGAGGAAGAGCATCTAATTCAGAATGTTCTATTAACCACTCCCGCACAACGCGAGCCGTATGGACTGAGCTGTTGTCGTGGATGACACGGATTTGTCCAGTTGGAAACAGTCTGCGAGTGGCTGGTAGAAAGACGTCTTCCAGAATCTGTACTTAATCATTTGCATTCATTCTGGCAGGAATTTCTCTTATTTCTCCTACACCTAAAGGCGAAATAAACCTTCAAAACTGGGCAGTAATTCGACCGCTGTGCTGCTTTTGTATGCAGTTGCGAGGATTGTTAGCCTCTCCTCTTAACCTCCAGACTTTCAGTCTGCCGTCCTCTGCTGAGCAGAACGATTTTTCGTCTAAACAACAGCAGTTAGACCAAAACTGAATATCTTTATTGACATATTCCTGTGCATAGAGTAGACGTTGTTCTTTATGTCTTTCAGTTAAGAATGGTTTCTTAGCAGTAGCACTGCTTTTTAATCCCAATTTATTTAAACGTCTTCTCACTGTTCTCTTGCTGATGTTTTCATTTACTTGATGAACCAGAGATGCGGACGAAGCAAACGGATTTTCCCTAATGACCTCTGCAATTTTTTCATCTTCTTCTTGAGTTGTCTTTCTTGGCCTTTTATTAAATTTCCGGTGATCTTGAAGACCATTATCTCCTTCATCTTCGTATCTCCGGACCCAATGTCGAACTGTTTTTGTGGAGCAATTTAATTCCATGTCAATATCATCCTTTGGAGTACCAACAGTAGCCATTCCTACAATTTGCCCTCTTACAGACACTAAACATATTTGTTTCAAACCAAATTTATATTATTTTATTTACTCCAATTTTTGTATTATGCTTTCAAATTTTTTTAATGTAGTATTATAGCAAGAAAATGTTATTGATATTTTTGGTAATAAAAGGTAGAAATTTTTTCTTAAATCATTAAGGGAGAGTCGGGTAGCCACGGCCAAGGGGTAGCCACGGCCACACATATTATTTATAAAACTACATTACTTAAAAATATTTACATTAATGTTTTTGTTTGTGAATAGATTCATGATATAAATTCCAAAATATATGTTTAATTGATCAATATATATCAGAAATATGCGAGAATGAAAATTTCGGCAGTAAGATGAGTGTCATCTTATAAAATATAGACAAACTTAATTATCAAATACTTTTATGTTTGCTAAGCATTTAAATTAAATATTTTACTGTTTCATAAATCTGAACTATCACTTTATATATAATTACAATTTACTTATTTAATTTTCTCATAATTTGGGTATAAATTAACTTTTTCTAAAGGATAACTTGTCGTCCAGCGCCTGCCACTTTAAATACGGGTATCTCCTGCCAATATTTCTATGCAATCTTCATTTTTTTTTCATTTATTTTGAAATGTAAATAATTCAACTAACCAATTTTGACATATTGTCTAATTTTCGGATTCTCACAATATGGGTAAGTTTCTTTTATTTTATTGCAAATATGAAAACATTTATATTATTTTTATAGTGTAATATAGTTTTGTATACTTTATATAAAGATTTTAATTGATTTTTAGTTGTGGCCGGAGGTACCCGACACTCTTTTGAAATAACCAACATTACACTATATTTTAATTTCCTTATATTTCAAATATTAAGCGTTTCTTTCATGAATAATTAAATTCTAAGTGTAGATTAAGGACTCAAAACTATATTTACAAATCAAAACATACATTTTTTTTGCATATTTTAGAAATTATAACTGATATTCCTTAAGGGGCTGGGGCTGCCCGACTTTCCCCTAATACTAAATTATTTTAATTAAAAAATTAAATATTTTTTATTTCTATATGACTTTGCATGTCCTATTTTTTAGACCTAAAAAAATGTAAAAAAAGAATTTCGACATAGAAATGAAAAAAAAACTTCCAACACTGATCCGGAATTTTATAGGAAGTGACGTTCAAATATTACATATGTATAAATATTCAAGCATTTCCGATCATTTCTTTCCTTACATAATAATCCATAAAATTTTCATCCACACCGTTTCCTTCAAATAATACTGAAATTCACAAGGTAAATTTTCTTTTACGGTCGAAAGACTAAAAAATAAATTTTCGTTGACTCAAATGTTATTTCAGTAATTATTTATCATATTTTTAGAGAATTTGAATTAAAAAATATTACGCTTTGTAAATTAAGATTAATTAAAATTTGCAACCAAATTTTATTTTTTGATAAAAGAAAAGAGGTTTAAATTAAACAAACATTTTCATCAATTATTATTTGAATGGTATTTGTACGATTTTTTAAGAAGTAGAAGGAAGGGTAGACTGATTTAAAAAAAAGCTTTCTATTTTTAACTTACTATGCTTTAAAAGTTAGTTTTATATATAGTAGTGATTTTATGTAAACTTTATAATAAACTAAGCTAAATATTATTTTAAGAAATGTGTAGTTCTTGAAACAGGAATAATTGTTAATAAGAAAACTAAATTTATACTTTAAAATTTACCGGAATTATTCCTTCACCTCACGCGGCCGGGTTCAGAGCTGTGAGGGTTCAAAATTTCGCTAAACTTTACTTATTAATATTAGAGAGCCTGTCGACTAAAGGTCGACATATTTATATAAATATCAACAAATAAAACAATAAATAACTCAAGAAGAACAAGAGAAATCAGGGGGGGTAAAATGGGTGAACCCAGTAACAAGACATATATATATTTGTCGACAAATAAGGTATATTCAAAAGAGATCTACTTACAGTTTCAGTCGACTTAAAATATTGCTAATCAGATCTTTCTCTCTCGCTGACCAGCTGATCCTCACACTCACAATAAATATCAAATTAATAAATTCGACAAGTCGACAGAAAATTAATCTGAATCTATACAATTTTAGTTAACCTTAAAGTTCACAAGTTCGTTGCTAATCCAGGAATGCCATGCTTTTGTTATTTCGACCGGCGTCTCGTTGATCAAACGAGAGCGCAAGCGCAAACGTCACATGGCCTCTAGGACCGCAACATTTGAATTTAATAACTCAGAATCTCCACAAAACAACCAATAATTTAAAATAAATTGGAGTGCTGAGTCGCTAAAATACAATACTGTCACACTCTCCCCCTTCAGAGGTGACGATATAACGACAATTTCACGTTAAAATAGAACAAAAATCCTTTAACAAAATGGAATATTTTAGTCGTGTATCCTGAAAATATAGACAAGAAATCAAATAATTAAAACATGTAAATCCCTTGACAACCTTATGTACTTTGCCAAATATATAAAAAGCAAATTTGTGAAACTCTGATTTATTTTGCAAAAATTAAGACTACTCATACAAAAATATAAAATCTTTTAGACTATATTCAGTTTTCGTCGACATTTTCAGTTTTGACTTTGATGCTTATACTTCGTCGGCACAATAATCTTAATCTCCTGTCCATCGCTGAGCTCCGGCCTGTCTCTCATTATCTTCTCAAATGAGTCGTGAACTACTGGAGCTAACAATGCCTCTATTGCTCGTTGACGCTTTTCCTCCGACAACTGAGGTGACAACTTCACACCTGCTTCATTGTCTTCTGGGTCGACTCCAATTAATGCATTTTCCCTAATCAGAAAACTCCTAATACGGTTCGGGAAGTCCTTAGAGTCGTCGAATTTAGCCTTGATTCGACGTTTTAAATTGTCAATCTCTCCATCGACGAGGTATCTATGGTCCTCCGGGATCAAAAATGCAGGCCAGGTAGCATAATTTAGGCGCAACCAGTCGACGATTCCTGCGTGTCGAATATTGCAGTCCGGACACTCCGGATAATATAAGTGTTCTGGCTTACTGCACCCAGGACACCTTCCAAGAGCTTGCTCATGCTCCACTCCATGTGGATGGATACAATCGACGGTATCCAATCCATCCGCACCACAGACAGTACAGAACCCTGGCCTATAAGGAAGTTTACAGATCCTTAAACCATGGCCAGGAGCTCGACAATTGACGCATCCCGTCTCGAACCTTTTCCCCATGGTAGTTACATAGGTTTGTGTTCCGACATCGACCTTCTTTGCATCCTTGGCGGCGACCAGAAGCTCTGCTCGTTTCCGAATCAAACTCTTCAGAAGATCCTAGCTCACGATCCTGCTGTCGACGAAGTACAACGGCTGTACTGTACCCTTCGGATTGACCAGCCCTGGAACTCCCATCTCCTTCAGGACCTGGTCAAAGTCAGGTAAGGCAAACGGTGTAGGAGCAACCCCGACAGATGGCGCCAGCTGTGTTTCGGCCACCCTGGCCATCGTAGTTGGCTTTCCAGTCGACTTGTTTACTTCCACTGGGTGTCCAACGTTGACGATGCGTCTCCGTCTAAGATTTTCCTCATGGACATCCGACGCCGTCACCCTCACAACTGTCTTCAACTTCAATTGAGGTGGCTTCCGCTTTCTCAATTCCTCAATAAGTGAGTTGACCTCGCCTGTAATGCGGTCCGGTCTTTCCCCTGGTTTTGGGAGAACCCGATAAATAGTCAACGCCACTGACTTAAAATCGTCGTCGTCCAGGAATTCCTCCACTGCCTGGCTTGAAGTTCTCGGTGGCAAGGGACAGGCCTCATCAGGAAATCCATCCTCGGTCGACCTTTCCATCTCCTCTTGTTGCAAGGCTTTCTCCAACTCCAGCTTATTTGAGTCAAACTGGGCCTGCAACTCGGACATTGCTCGCTCCATCTCCTCCTTTTGTTGCCTCATCTTCTCCATGAGAGAGACAAGGCTTTCCACGCGGCTTGATGTCGACATCTTCTTTAGCTGATAGTCTCAATCCTGAAAATTACATATTACGGAGACTTCGTCGAGGTATTTTGATATCAGTTACACAATATTTTCCTATATAATTTCTAGATTTGTCGACTAATTCAACTGTTGACGAACCCAGAACCCTACTGATTAAAACCGGAGCCAAATACTTGTGTGCCAATTTAGCAGAATAATTTTCTGCCTTGTTGCTCAACTTTTTATTTGGATAGTAACTCAATTTGATGTCGTAACTCGTCAATTTTTCTCATTCTATCGATCCAGAAAACAACTGAATCGTCCGGAATTTGGCCCTCATCTATTTCAGGCGAATTTTCATCACGTTTAAAAACTACTTCTCTACCGTGATTCAAGAAAAAAGGTGATATTCTACTTCCTGCATGCGGTACCGAATTATATGCTAACTGGAATTTTGACAAATTCTCGTCCCACTCTTTATGATCATGTTTAAGAAACGCGGCGATCATAGGTTTAACAGTTCGATTAAACCGTTCAACCGGGTTAGCTTGAGGGTGTCGAAGTGGCACAAACACTTGCTTAACTCCTCGAGCTATCAGGTATGGTCCCACTTCTTTATTTACGAACTCCTTACCGTTATCCGTTCCTATCGATTTAGGAGTTCCCCAACGATCGAATATTGTGTCAAGAACTTTAACTACTGCTGTCCCACTTTTTCTACGAATAGGGAATAATTCCAAATATTTAGTATACAAGTCGACTAACACAATAACACCGATATTTCCCTTTTTTGTTCGAGTCTGCGTTTCCATTGTATCAACCGATAACTGATACCAAGGGGAATGTAGAAACCGAGTTGATAACTTTCCTTTAAGAGGATGTTGATTATATTTAACCTTTACGCAAACTTTGCATTCTTCGACATATTTTCGTATATCAGCTGACATACCAGGCCAATAATAATTTTGACGAATTCTATCGAGTGTCTTATCTTTTCCTAAATGCCCTGCTTGAGGCAGATCATGGTTATCATGTAATATTTCCATTATTTTATTTGGTTTAATAACCCTTTTCCAGGGATTAATATCATCTATTAATGCCTTCTCATAATCCGGGCGATGATAAAATAGTTCGTCGTTCTCTATTTTCCAATCGACGAATCTATTTGGTTGGTCCTTAACCAAGTCATACTTTGTTTTATACCAATTCTGGTCACAAAGACTCATTGTTTGAATTCGACCTTGAATAGTTTCTTCAACTATTTTTTCCCATCCTTGAGGGTCCACGTCGACGTTAAACATTCGAGAAAGTGCATCTGGTGCTTCATTTAAGGTTCCTCGTCGGTGCTCAACTGACATATTATGTTGATAAAGGTAAATTGCCCATCTCGCAAGCCGTCCTACAGGATTTTTCAATCCATGCAACCATTCGAGAGCTTGGTGATCTGTGATCACCTTAAATGGCATACCCTCAAGATAACATCTAAGTTTCTCAACGGACCAAACGACTGCTAAGCACTCTTTCTCAGTCGTCGTGTAGTGCAATTCTGCACCCCTCAACGGTCGACTCAAAACTTCGATAAGGATTTCCTTATCCGAATTTGGATCTTTTTGGACCAAAATGGCGCCAAGACCAAAATCACTAGCGTCTGTATATAAAAGAAATGGTTCACCCGGTATAGGCACATAAAGTCGAGGGGTTTCAATAAGTGCCTTCTTGACGTCATCGAAGGACTTTTGTTCGACCTCAGTCCATTTCCAAGGAACTTTTACGCTCGTCAGCTTATTTAAAGGACCCTGTATTCTAGCTATATTTTTCAAATGCCTATGATACCAATTCACCATTCCATTCAACTGTCGCAATTGAGATCTGTCTTTAGGTACTGAAAAATCGATAATTGATTGGACCTTTTCCGGATTTGGTCTCATTCCCAACTCGTCGACTATGTAACCTAAGAATTTTACTTCCTTACAAGCAAAGCTGCTTTTATCGCGATTTATTAACAACTTCGCTTCGCGGAATACCTCAAAAACCAAAGACAGAATCTTAAGATGTTCTTCAAAATCCTGGCTAACTACTATCCAGTCATCTAAATATGTAAAGACCTGTTCTATCCATTTACTAGGCAAGCCTCTTTTATGAATCAAATCTTGCATTTTTCTTTTAAGGGAATCTATAAGGCGTTGGAATGTAGACGGAGCTCCGGTTACGCCATAAGGCATTCTAACCCATTCCAACAATCCTTTTCCCTCTACTACAAAGGCTGTATATTTTCGACTTTTCTCTTCCATAGGAATCTGATGGAAGGCTTCACTCATGTCGAGTGTCGAAATATATTTCGCCTGATGTAGCTGAGACAAGATTGATCTCATATTATGGAGTGGATAAGCTGGCTTCTTCGTCTTACTATTTAATGGCTGATAGTTTATGCAAAATCTCAAGCCACCGTTGGCTTTTGGCGCAACTACTGGCGAAAATGCCCACTCGCTATTACTCCACCGGACATAACTCTTTTGTAGCAACCGATCGACTTCTTCGTCGATAAATCTACGAACTATTTCGCTCCGACGGTAAGGTTTCTGACGATGTGGTTTACTATCGTCTAATTCTATCACGTGTTCTACTAGGTCTGTTAAACCTGTCGACTCCTTGTCAATTTTATCGAATTCGTGGTCTAGAAAATTCTTTAATTTTTCATTCTCCGCGACCGAAAGTGCTTGCAAAACATTAAGATTGTTAGTGTGGTAAGCTAAGGGGTATTTATGTTCACTTCCGGCAAGGGTCCAAGTTTCCGAAAACGGATCGACTTTAACTTTAAAATTTAGCCAAAAATCCATTCCCAAAATTAATTCGCTAGACAGATTTTCTAACACACTGAACCATTGCGGACCATAAACATCTCCTATATCGATGACAAATCCCGTGCCTCCCTTCAACCTAACAATAGACTTATCTCCTAAGCGCACACCTTTTTTTGATGAAGAATCTTCCACTAACTCGTCAATTTGGAAGTGTTTTACTCTTTCATAAACTGAGCCTCTTAAAAACGATCTTTCGCTACCGCTATCTATTATTCCCTTAACCTTTTCCCCGAAAATAGATATTTCAACCGGAATTTTAACCCTTGTTTTCGGTTCTCTTAAAGGACCGCTCGAGCAATAAATTCTCCGTTGGGAAAGTCGGCAAAGGAAATGAGGTGGCAAAAGACTTGGCCTCCAAGTTTTATAAGAGACTGTCTCATTATCCAGTGAACATTTCACACTTTGCTGACTTTCTTCATCGATAAAAGTCGACATATTAATTATATTATCTTCCTCATTTATCTTTAACCCACGGATCAAATTCTCTACTTCTTCATTTTCGCTATCGTATTGAGACGAAACTTCGTCAAGCAATTCTAGACGTAAAGAATCTTGATCCACCTTATCCGCTACATTTGACGAATCAAGATCTTTGGTGGCCTCAATATTACCGTCATTATTTGCGCTCTTTTCACTGCAAGAAGATACTTCCTCTTTTGTGCCCTTATTTTCAGTCAAACGAGGAGCCATTACTGAGGGCTTTTCTCGTTTCCCTTCCTTTCCGGGCAATCTTTATTATAATGTCCTATCTTCTTACAGATGCAGCAAACAATTTGAGGATCAGAGTCACAACTTCTGGCTCCATGACCCCTTTGGCCGCAATTTAGGCAGATCATTCGCTCACGGTCAAATGGTTGCGAAAAGGTTCGAGGTCTGTCCGTGTTAATTGAATTTATAGTTTCGTTACCAAAGCCTACTTGATTCCTTTTCACGTTAAATCTTTTCAAATTGTTCTCCAATCTATTTCGAGTTAAGGACTTTACTTTTGTCGACAATGTAGCATTGTTTTTATTTGCTAAACTTTTCTGGGTAATTGCATTCAAGTCGACTGTTGAATCATCGCAAGATTCTTCCGGATTTGAGTCTACGTTATCTGACTCAGTCTCGGAATCCTCATAATTTTGTACGACATTCAAATTCGATCTTGTAAATCTAACTCTACTAGGCTGAGAATCAATAGCGCGACGATATAAATAACTCCGTTTACTAACGTAGTGCAGAAAATCATCATAATTTTTCAGATTTAAATTCAATATCTCGAACGTTAGTCGAGGATCGAACTTGGTCAATATCTGTTTAAGTTGTTCACTGAACACGGGCGGATATTGCATTCGCTCAAATATAAGACGCGCTCTACAGGCAAACTCCGCCAGAGTTTCAGATTTCTCCAATTTAAGGTCTCGAATCTCAAGGAGTAGGTCCGCGTCGTCTTTCTTTACCCCCCATTGATACCGGAAGGCTCGCGAGAACTCTCTCCAAGTATTCCACGATTCCTTATTCACGAAATACCAGGCCTTATAAGGCCCCTCAAAAATTTTCGACAGATATGGAACAAAGTAATCTCTAAAAATACCACTCGTGTTCAGATGATCTTCCAGGATCACTAGAAATTGTTCTGGATCTCGTTTTGTTTTTGGGAACAAAATTTTCCACGACGCAACGATCCTTCCAATTTTCATTGAATCCACGTTCTCACCATAAACATTCATGGATGAAAAATTATCCCGCCCATTTACTCGTCGACGCGTATTTGGTATATGTTCACGACGTGTAGTTGGAATACGTTCATCTCCACTCGAATCGTCGTCATGCCATGAAAACAATGATCCCGTTCGACGATTTGAACTGAATCTCACTGTATTTTCGTTAACATGATCACGACGACTACGTGGGTGTCGTTCTCCAATATTCTCATTTTGATTTTGCCAATTCGAAAAGTCCCGCTGTTCATTCGTTCGTCTCGGCTCGGCATTAGGAATGTTCATAAAATATGGATCTTGTCCGCTATTTATTAATCTTTGATATCGATCTTCGGTGATAAAAATTTGTTCGTCGACTATTCTTCCGTCCGGTAATAATTTCCCTACTATTAAGCGTACAAGTCTAGGGGGTTCCGTGGAAGGTGTTGAACCAGCATTTTGCTGCTCAGGTCTAGAACAAACCTGCTCATCATTTCGACAAATTGTCTGATTTGAGTGATGCATGGGATCACTCAATCCAGGTCGTCGATCGGTATTGATATTTTGTCGTTCGTGAGTAACAAACGTTTGTTCGTTACTTTTATCTTGATGAGCTTGTTCTGTTTGTTTTTGCGAGGGTTCATTGTTTCTAGCGTTATTTAATAACGGAGCTTCGCGATCTCCTCCCCCTTCGGACCGTCCGGTATTGGATAATTGTAAATGCCGCAAAAGCAAATTGACTTTACCTTGTAGATCAACAATATTGTCATCAACTTTTTTACTTAAATTGACCAACCCATTACTTAATACTCCCACCTCCCTGGTGACCGAAGCAAACGAATATTGAAAATAAGTAGAAGTGGGGGTAAGGATTGTTCTACCCCTTCCCCTTCCAGCGCCCGTTCCGGAGAAGAGGCTATCTACGGATCCTCTTTCGTTCTCTCCAATTTGAACGTTTGGCATTGTACCGTTAGTTCCCGGTGGGGGAAATCCCAAAAAATCTCCATCGCTCTGGTCATCCGTTTGACCCGACTGTTCAATCACAGTTTCCGTCGAATCGCGAGAAAGACTTTTTTCCCTATTTTCTATTGGTGGTGGGGGTGAATGTCCAACCGGCATTTTAATTTGTTTTTAATTTAATGTTCCTAACCAATGATATAAGGAGGAAAGATAGAGAAAGAAAAAACTTTTTATATTTAATAAAATAAAAAAAATATATTAGTAAACCGTTACCAAGACGACACAACCTTTACCCGTAAAACAAGGAAACGCCGTGCCAACCCGAATCCCGGATAAAATTGTTTCAAACTATAACTTCAATACTTTTGGCGGAGCACAATTACAATCAATTTATCTCGGCAACAATTAATATTTGCTACCTTTTAACGAACCAGTTATTCAGGTAAATACAGAAGAATTTAAAAAAAATTCAACCGTACAACAAAATAATTCTCAAATTCTCGTTCGACTCATAAATCCGAAATAGGATACATGATGAAGAGCACTTCAGAAAAAAACTTTTATAGTTCAATTTAATAGAAAAAAAAAATAATAAAAAAATAACTAACAAAAGATAAGTAATAAATAATAAATCAACTAATTAATTTTAATTTTAAACATTAATGGTAACAAAATTTGAATAAATATGAAAAAGCTTTAATAATTAGTGTAAAAACAAATTTTTAATAAATAGTAAGAATTAACTTAATTAACAAAAGAAACTAAAAAAAATAAATAAATAAATTAAATTTAAATTAAACTCTATTTTTATTTTTAATTTTAATAAATCGGAATTTAAATTTCAATAAGATTGTAACTTTTAATTTTGAAATAGAATTTTAATATTTCAATTTAATTTTCTCTTCACACGTTTCTATCAGACGAATCGAATCCTTTGTTGTCGACCAATTAAGGGAAATTAATGCCCTTGCCAGTTACTAATGAGAAAATTTATAAAATCTCGCAACAGGCACAAAATTTTATCGACAATTCAAAATCAATTAAGAATTACTAATTATTTAAAATAATCAGCTTTTATTAACTATATTCTGTAAAAAGATAAATTAAATAAATAATAATAAATCATTCAATAAATAATAAATCAGATTAGCACACAAATACCTAGTAATTAATAAATTATAAAATACATTCATATTATTCAACCTAACAATTTCGATAAATAATTAATATTCAATAACCAATATACAATAAAAAATTCTATTTATTTTCGCCCAGCACCAGAGCGAAATCTTAGAGCCAGCAAATAAATCTTTTGTCTCGTGGTCAAAGCAAGATCTTAACCAGTCGACGTTTTAAATTCTCTAAATTTTAAAGTTTTCTTTTTCCGGTCAGAGCAAGGTCCTAACTATGAAGGAGAAAAATCAAATTCTACAATCTCAATTGCAAACAACGATCGTTACTCATTTACCGAAACGTCGTCGACAATTAAAACTATTCTAAAAACTTTCTTTCATTCAATTCACTATAAGGTCTTGTGGTCAGAGCAAGATCGGGCCAGTCGACTTTTAAAATATTAATTTTTTTTTTTTTTTAACTAAAATTTTAACCTTTTAAATGTTCGTCAACAGAAGAATTTCACAAAAAATATAAAATAATTGTTAATCATTGTAGCAAGATACAACAAATTAACCGTCAAAATATTATAAAATAAATCTGTCAACTGAATACTTATTACTCAGTGACAAGCTGTAACAAGATGCAGCACGTCAAATTTCAAACAAAGTCAAAACAAAAATTTTCGGAACGTCGTACTATGTAGCAAGATACAAATAATTAGAACGTCCAAAAATAATACAACACAAATAAATGTCAAACAATAAAATTTTTGATTCCTGGATTGCTTAAAACAATAAAAATTTCAAAATAATTTTATAAGAATTTTCAATTCAGTAAAATTTTTAAAATGATTTTCATAAATAATTTTCAAAAAATCACTCACATAACACATTCACTAAAATTCACTTACAAAATTTCAATTTTCAAATCTGGAAAATATTCGGATAATTTTTATTAGAAATATTAAACTTATTTCCTTGTCGCCAAACATGTAAACAACGTGTCGAAGGTCGTACACACAAAGAAACATAAACACAAAAGTCTAAACATCGACCATTCGAGACTCAAAATTAACTTCACATAAATAAAATTTTCCATAAAACAAAGTTTCACAAATTTTACAAAATTATTTAAATAAATAATCCCAACGGCCCCACGTTGGGCGCCAATTGAAACAGGAATAATTGTTAATAAGAAAACTAAATTTATACTTTAAAATTTACCGGAATTATTCCTTCACCTCACGCGGCCGGGTTCAGAGCTGTGAGGGTTCAAAATTTCGCTTAACTTTACTTATTAATATTAGAGCGCCTGTCGACTAAAGGTCGACATATTTATATAAATATCAACAAATAAAACAATAACTAACTTAAGAAGAACAAGAGAAATCAGGGGGGTAAAATGGGTGAACCCAGTAACAAGACAAATATATTTGGCGACAAATAAGGTATATTCAAAAGAGATCTACTTACAGTTTCAGTCGACTTAAAATATAGCTAATCAGATCTTTCTCTCTCTCGCTGACCAGCTGATCCTCACACTCACAATAAATATCAAATTAATAAATTCGACAAGTCGACAGAAAATTAATCTGAATCTATACAATTTTAGTTAACCTTAAAGTTCACAAGTTCGTTGCTAATCCAGGAATGCCATGCTTTCGCTATTTCGACCGGCGTCTCGTTGATCAAACGAGAGCGCAAGCGCAAACGTCACATGGCCTCTAGGACCGCAACATTTGAATTTAATAACTCAGAATCTCCACAAAACAACCAATAATTTAAAATAAATTGGAGTGCTGAGTCGCTTAAATACAATACTGTCACATTCTTTTTATAAGTATATTCAATATAATTAAGATTCTATAAAAGTTCATGAAAAATAAATTTTACCAGAGTTGAAATACAGTAAACAAGTTTAAAAAGTATAAATTTTTTATAGCGGGTCATAAAAGACGAGTGACTTAGTTTCAATGGTCAAAAGTTTTTAAAAATCCATGTAACATGATTTAAAGATTATCATACCTGATAGATTTGCAAATGGATGTCTTTCCATTTTTTTAATTGAGTAACTAATTATTTATTATAATTAGGGTAACTAATTATAATAAATAATAATAGTAACTATAATAAATAGTAATAGTAACTAATTATAGGTTAAAATAATGTCAACATTATTTTCATTGTTGCTATTGTCTGAACTCAGGCGCATTTTTCATTTGTTTTTAACAGGCCCGTCAGTACTTTGATATTTTAAGGGTTCAAATTTAGATAATTTAAAAAAATTTATAACAATCAATTATTAAAAAAGCATTTGGCGTATATCTGTAATATTATTAATGCAATAATATTAAATTGATTTTTAAACTAAGGCAAAATTCAAAAATCGTTTACCAACTGTATCACGATTAAAATTTTTCAAATAGATTAACTAAAATTAAAAATTTAATTGTTACCCGAAAATTATTTTTCCTCCTTAAATGGTTAAAATAAATTTCTGAAACTATGAGGGAAAAATATAATTTTTTGGTAAAGTTATTAATAATTAAAATTTTTGACAGTCTTAAAATGAAAATATTTTTCTCTAGTCCCAGGTTCAATTTAACCGATGTTAATATATAAACATTTTTTCTTGACTTAAAATGTAGTATTAAAAAATAGTTTTAGTTTCAACAATTTTTTATTTTTCATAGTTTTTTATTTTATTGATTTACAAAATGTTCATAACAAATAGTCTTCTACATGATGTAAGGAAAACATAAAAAATGTTTTCTCTTGCTTTGATCTCTAAATATTGGGAAAAATTACCAATTTCATTCGGAGAAAAAAATCTATCTAAAATAATTTTTGAAATTTTTAATATTTATGATGATAAATGCATAAACCTAACTTTTATAGAAATTTTATTATGATTTTCGCCATTATAATCAGAGATGAGTGAGGAATGCAAAACAATTTTTATTTTTTTCTTGGGACATGAAAAACACTATTTGTTATTAACATTTATAAATAAATAATACTAAAACTATTTAAACTAAAAATTATAAATACTAACATTATTTTTGAATATTATATTTTATGACGAGAAAAACCATTTTTTTTAAATTGATCTAGTGGATCACGAGAAAAATTTTTTGGTTTTTCGTTTAAAAAATTCTAACCCATCAGCAAAAGAAGTTTCAGAAAGATCTTAAAAAATGTCTGTTTTTACAATCTGTGAAAAGTAAATTTTTTTCTTTAACTTTAACTAAAAATAATCTTTTAACGAAATTGTAAGAATATTTTTTTTTAGACGGAATTGTCGGTTGGAATTAACCAAAAAGAGAAAAAACGAATATAAAAATATAAATTTTGTAAATGTTGTAAAAAGACGAACTGAATTACTCAATAAAAGTTTACCAACTACTGACGACTGCTTTTTAATAAAAATAATATTTAGCTCTTATTTAAATCAACAAAACTAAAGTTAAATTTTAAGTATCACTCTATTATACTCTTATTTACATGAAATCAACATTAAATAATTTATTTTAATATTTTGTATCTAAAAAAAATAAACGTCAACATTAAAATCAGGTAAAGCATTTTTGTTATCACAGGTGTAAAAAATGATTACAGTGTATCACCTTGTTTTGTTACCACTTGATGGTCGTATAAGGATATATGAAATAAAAATGTATTAATTCGGAGGTTTAAAATAGGATGTTTGACATTCAAATCAACTTTTTGTTTGGAAGCAGTTAAATTTTATTTACATGAAACACTCGTAAGAGAAACTCCATTAGTTACTTTAGTTGATAACAAGGGATAACCACTCTCAAAAGCCACCCCTAAGTAAAATAATCGAATTTATTTCGAAAAACGTTAATTTTGACCCACAACAAAATTATAATGATGTACGAAAACCATACAACATACGTGGAAGAAGCTCTCCTAGTTAGTTTAGTTAATAACAAGGGTTAACTACAATCAAAAGCCACCCCTAAGTAAAATATTCGAATTTATTTGGAAAAACGTGTATTTTGACTTACAAAAAAATTAAAATGATGTTCGAAAACCATAAAACATACGTGAAAGAAACTCCCCTAGTTATTTTCGTTAATAACAAGGGTTAACTATCCTCAAAAGCCACCCCTAAGTAAAATAATCGAATTTATTTCGAAAAACGTTTATTTTGACCTACAAAAAAATTATAATTATATTCAAAAACCATGAAACATACGAAATAGAAACTTCCCAAGTTTGTTCAGTTGATATTAAGGTTAACTACCCTCAAAAGCCACCCCTAAGTAAAATAATCAAATTAATTTCGAAGAACGTTTATTTTTACCAACAAAAAAATTATAGTAAAATTCGAAAACCATAAAAGATACGTAGCAGAAACTCTCCTAGTTAGTTTAGTTGATAACAAGGGTTAACTACCCTCAAAAGCCACCCCTAAGTAAAATAATAGAATTTATTTTGAACAGCGTTTATTTTTACCCACAAAAATTATAACGATATTCGTAAACCATGAAACATACGTGGGAGAAACGCCCCTAGTTCGTTTAGTTGCTATTAAAGATTAACTACCCTCAAAAGCCACGTATAAGTAAAATAATCGAATTTATTTCGCAAAACGTTTATTTTTACCGACAAAAAAATTATAGTTTTGTTCAAAAACCATGAAACATACGTGGGAGAAAGTTTCCTAGTTTGTTTAGTTGATAACAAGGGTTAACTACACATAAAAGCCACCCCTAAGTAAAAAAATCGAATTTATTTCAAAAAACGTTTATTTTTACCCACAATAAAATTATAGTTTTGTTCAAAAACCATAAAACATACGTGGGAGAAACTACCCTAGTTCGTTCAGTTGATAATAAGGGTTAGCTACCCTCAAAAGCCACCCCTAAGTAAAATAGTCAAATTTATTTCGAAAAACGTTTATTTTTACCCACAAAAAAGTATAGTAATTTTCGAAAACCATGAAACATACGTGGAAGAAACTCCGCTATTTCGTATAGTTGATAACAAGGGTTAACTATTCTCAAAAGCCACCCCTAAGGAAAATAATAGAATTTATTTCAAAAAGACGTTTATTTTTACACACAAAAAATTATAGTAATGTTCCAAAACCATGAAACATACGTGGGAGAAACTCGTCTAGTTTGTTCAGTTGATATTAAGTGTTAACTACCCTCAAAAGCCGCCCCTAAGTAAAATAATCGAATATAAGGCGAAGAACGTTTATTTTGACCCACATAAAAATTATAATGATGTTTGAAAGCCATAAAAGATACGTGGGAGAAACTCCCCTATTTTGTTTAGTTGATATTAAGGGCTAACTTCCCTCAACAGCAACCCCTTAGTAAAATAATTAAATTTATTTCAAAAAACGTTTATTTTTACAGAAAAAATTTATAGTTATGTTTAAAAACCATAAAACATACGTGGAAAAAACTCCCCTAGTTCGTTCAGTTGATAATAAGGGTTAACTACCCTCAAAAGCCACCCCTAAGTAAAATAATCGAATTTATTTCGAAAAACGTTTATTTTTACCCTCAAAAAAATTATAACGTTATTCTAGAACCATAAAACATACGTGGGAGAAACATCCCTAGTGAGTTTAGTTGATGACAAGGGTTAACTACCCTCAAAAGCCACCCCTAAGTAAAAAAATCGAATTTATTTCAAAAAACGTTTTTTTTTACCCACAAAAAAGTATAGTAATTTTCGAAAACCATGAAACATACGTAGGAGAAACTTCCCTAGTTCGTTCAGTTGATATAAAGGTTAACTATCCTCAAAAGCCACCCCTAAGTAAAATAATCGAATTTATTTCGAAAAACGTTTATTTTGACTTACAAAAATCTAAAATAATGTTCGAAAACCATGAAAGATACGTGGGAGAACCTCTTTTAGTAAGTTTAGTAAATAACAAGGGTTAACTACCCCCAAAAGCCATCCCTAAGTAAAATAATCGAATTTATTTCAATAAACGTTTATTTTTACCAACAAAAAATTATAAAGATATTCAAAAACCATTGAACATACGTGGGAGAAACGCCCCTGGTTCGTTTAGTTGATATTACGGATTAACTTCCCTCAAAAGCCACCCCTAAGTAAAATAATCGAATTTATTTCGAAAAACGTTTATTTTTACCCACATAAAAATAATAATAATGTTTGAAAACCATGAAAGATACGTAAGAGAAACTCCCCTAGTTTGCTTAGTTGACATTAAGGGTAACATTCCCTCAAAAGCAACCCCTAAGTAAAATAACCGAATTTATTTCGAAAAACGTTTATTTTGACTCACGAAAAAATTATAATTATGTTCGAAAACCATTAAAGATACGTGGCAGAAACTCTTCTAGTTCGTTCAGTTGATATTAAGTGTTAACTACCCTCAAAAGCCACCTCTAAGTAAAATAATCGAATTTATTTCGAAAAACGTTTATTTTGACCCACATAAAAAAAAATAATGATGTTTGAAAACCATAAAAGATACGTGGGAGAAACTCCCCTATTTCGTTTAGTTGATACTAAGGGTTAACTACCTATAAAAGCCACCCCTAAGTAAAATAATCAAATTCATTTCGAAAAACGTTTATTTTTAGCCACAAAAAAATTATAGTTATATTCGAAAAACATGAAAGATACGTGGCAGAAACTCTCCTAGTTCGTTCTGTTGATATTAAGGGTTAACTACCCTCAAAAGCAACCCCTTAGTAAAATAATCGAATTTATTTCGAAAAACGTTTATTTTGAATTACAAAAAAATTATAATAATGTTCGAAAACCATAAAACATACGTGAAAGAAACTCCCTTAGTTAGTTTAGTTAAAAACAAGAGTTAACTACCTTCAAAAGCCACCCCTAAGTAAAATAATCAAATTAATTTCGAAGAACGTTCATTTTTACCAACTAAAAAATTATAGTTATATTCGAAAACCATAAAAGATACGTAGCAGAAACTCCCCTAGTTCGTTCAGTTGATATTAAGTGTTAAATACCCTCAAGAGCCACCCCTAAGTAAAATAAACGAATTTAATTTAAAAAACGTTTATTTTAACCCACAAAAAAATTATAGTAATTTTCGAAAACCATAAAACATACATGGAAGAAACTCCGCTATTTCGTATAGTTGATAACAAGGGTTAACTATTCTCAAAAGCCACCCCTAAGGAAAATAATAGAATTTATTTCAAAAAAACGTTTATTTTTACACACAAAAAATTATAGTAATGTTCCAAAACCATGAAACATACGTGGGAGAAACTCGTCTAGTTTGTTCAGTTGATATTAAGTGTTAACTACCCTCAAAAGCCTCCCCTACGTAAAATAATCGAATATAAAGCGAAGAACGTTTATTTTGACCCACATAAAAATTATAATGATGTTTGAAAGCCATAAAAGATACGTGGGAGAAACTCCCCTATTTCGTTTAGTTGATACTAAGGGTTAACTACCTATAAAAGCCACCCCTAAGTAAAATAATCAAATTTATTTCGAAAAACGTTTATTTTTACCCTTAAAAAAATTATAACGTTATTCTAGAACCATAAAACATACGTGGGAGAAACATCCCTAGTGAGTTTAGTTGATGACAAGGGTTAACTACCCTCAAAAGCCACCCCTAAGTAAAAAAATCGAATTTATTTCAATAAACGTTTATTTTTACCCACAATAAAATTATAGTTTTGTTCAAAAACCATAAAACAAACGTGGGAGAAACTACCCTAGTTCGTTCAGTTGATAATAAGGGTTAGCTACCCTCAAAAGCCACCCCTAAGTAAAATAGTCAAATTTATATCGAAAAACTTTTATTTTTACCCACAAAAAAGTATAGTAATTTTCGAAAACCATGAAACATACGTAGGAGAAACTTCCCTAGTTCGTTCAGTTGATATAAAGGTTAACTACCCTCAAAAGCCACCCCTAAGTAAAATAATCGAATTTATTTCGAAAAACGTTTATTTTGACTTACAAAAATCTAAAATAATGTTCGAAAACCATGAAAGATACGTGGGAGAACCTCTTTTAGTAAGTTTAGTTAATAACAAGGGTTAACTACCCCCAAAAGCCATCCCTAAGTAAAATAATCGAATTTATTTCAAAAAACGTTTATTTTTACCCACAAAAAATTATAAAGATATTCAAAAACCATTGAACATACGTGGGAGAAACGCCCCTAGTTCGTTTAGTTGATATTACGGATTAACTTCCCTCAAAAGCCACCCCTAAGTAAAATAATCGAATTTATTTCGAAAAACGTTTATTTTTACCCACATAAAAATAATAATAATGTTTGAAAACCATAAAAGATACGTAAGAGAAACTCCCCTAGTTCGCTTAGTTGACATTAAGGGTGAACTACCCTCAAAAGCAACCTCTAAGTAAAATAACCGAATTTATTTCGAAAAACGTTTATTTTGACTCACGAAAAAATTATAATTATGTTCGAAAACCATAAAAGATACGTGGCAGAAACTCTTCTAGTTCGTTCAGTTGATATTAAGTGTTAACTACCCTCAAAAGCCACCTCTAAGTAAAATAATCGAATTTATTTCGAAAAACGTTTATTTTGACCCACACAAAAATTATAATGATGTTCGAAAACCATAAAACATACGTAGGAGAACCTCTTTTAGTAAGTTTAGTTAATAACAAGGGTTTACTACCCCCAAAAGCCATCCCTAAGTAAAATAATCGAATTTATTTCAAAAAACGTTTATTTTTACCGACAAAAAATTATAAAGATATCAAAAACCATGAAACATACGTGGGAGAAACGCCCCTAGTTCCTTTAGTTGATATTACGGATTAACTTCCCTCAAAAGACGCCCCTAAGTAAAATAATCGAATTTATTTCGAAAAACGTTTATTTTTACCCACAAAAAAATTATAATTATGTTCCAAAAGGATTAAACATACGTGGCACAACCTCTCTAGTTTGTTTAGTTGATCACAAGGGTTAACTTCCCTTAAAAGCCACCCCTAACTAGAATAATTGAATTTATTTCAAAAAACAATTATTTTTACATACAAAAAAATTAGAGTAATGTTTAAAAACCATAAAACATACGTGGGAAAAACTCCCATGGTTCGTTGAGTTAATCAAAAGGGATAAGTACAATCAAATGCCACCCGTAAGTAAAACAATCGAATTTATTTCGAAAAACGTTTATTTTTACCCAAAAAAAATTTATAGTAATGTTCAAAAACTATGAAACATACGTGGGAGAAACTCCCATAGTTCGTTTAGTTGATAATAAGGGTTAACTACCCTCAAAAGCCACCCCTAAGTAAAACAATCGAATTTATTTCGAAAAACGTTTATTTTTACCCAAAAAAAATTTATAGTAATGTTCAAAAACTATGAAACATACGTGGGAGAAACTCCCATAGTTCGTTTAGTTGATAATAAGGGTTAACTACCCTCAAAAGTTACACCTAAGTAGAACAATCAAATTTATTTCGAAAATCATTTATTTTTACCCACAAAAAAATTACAGTAATGTTTAAAAACCATGAAACATACGTGGGAGAAACGCCCCTAGTTAGCTTAGTTGATGACAAGGGTTAACTACACTCAAAAGCCTTTTCTAAGTAACATAATAGAATTTATTTTGAAAAACCTTTATTTTAGCTACAAAAAAATGATAACAATATTCGAAATTCATTAAACATACGTGGGAGAAGCGCCCCTGGTTAGTTTAGTTGATAACAAGCGTTAATTACCCTCAAAAGTTACCCTAAGTAAAATAATCGAATTTATTTCGAAAATCGTTTATTTTGACCCACAAAAAAATTATAGTAATGTTCGAAAACCATAAAACATACGTGGAAGAAACTCCCCTAGTAAGTTTAGTTAATAACAAGGGTTAACTACCCCCAAAAGCCATCCCTAAGTAAAATAATCGAATTTATTTCAAAAAACGTTTATTTTTACCGACAAAAAATTATAAAGATATCAAAAACCATAAAACATACGTGGGAGAAACGCCCCTAGTTCCTTTAGTTGATATTACGGAATAACTTCCCTCAAAAGACACCCCTAAGTAAAATAATCGAATTTATTTCGAAAAACGTTTATTTTTACTTACAAAAAAATTATAATTATGTTCCAAAACGATTAAACATACGTGGCACAACCTCCCTAGTTTGTTTAGTTGATCACAAGGGTTAACTTCCCTTAAAAGCCACCCCTAAGTAAAACAATCGAATTTATTTCGAAAAACGTTTATTTTTACCCAAAAAAAATTTATAGTAATGTTCAAAAACTATGAAACATACGTGGGAGAAACTCCCATAGTTCGTTTAGTTGATAATAAGGGTTAGCTACCCTCAAAAGTTACACCTAAGTAGAACAATCAAATTTATTTCGAAAATTGTTTATTTTTACCCACAAAAAAATTATAGTGATGTTTGAAAACCATTAAACATACGTAGGAGAAACTTCCCTGGTTCATTAGTTGATAATACAGGGTTGAATAGCCTCAAAAGCCACCCTTAAGTAAAATAATCGAATTGATTTGAAAAACCTTTTTTTTACGCACAAAAAAATTACAGTAATGTTTAAAAACCATGAAACATACGTGGGAGAAACGCCACTAGTTAGCTTAGTTGATGACAAGGGTTAACTACACTCAAAAGCCTTTTCTAAGTAACATAATAGAATTTATTTTGAAAAACCTTTATTTTAGCTACAAAAAAATGACAACAATATTCGAAATTCATTAAACATACGTGGGAGAAGCGTCCCTGGTTAGTTTAGTTGATAACAAGCGTTAATTACCCTCAAAAGTTACCCTAAGTAAAATAATCGAATTTATTTCGAAAATCGTTTATTTTGACCCACAAAAAAATTATAGTAATGTTCGAAAACCATAAAACATACGTGGAAGAAACTCCCCTAGTAAGTTTAGTTAATAACAAGGGTTAACTACCCCCAAAAGCCATCCCTAAGTAAAATAATCGAATTTATTTCAAAAAACGTTTATTTTTACCGACAAAAAATTATAAAGATATCAAAAACCATAAAACATACGTGGGAGAAACGCCCCTAGTTCCTTTAGTTGATATTACGGAATAACTTCCCTCAAAAGACACCCCTAAGTAAAATAATCGAATTTATTTCGAAAAACGTTTATTTTTACTTACAAAAAAATTATAATTATGTTCCAAAACGATTAAACATACGTGGCACAACCTCCCTAGTTTGTTTAGTTGATCACAAGGGTTAACTTCCCTTAAAAGCCACCCCTAAGTAAAACAATCGAATTTATTTCGAAAAACGTTTATTTTTACCCAAAAAAAATTTATAGTAATGTTCAAAAACTATGAAACATACGTGGGAGAAACTCCCATAGTTCGTTTAGTTGATAATAAGGGTTAGCTACCCTCAAAAGTTACACCTAAGTAGAACAATCAAATTTATTTCGAAAATTGTTTATTTTTACCCACAAAAAAATTATAGTGATGTTTGAAAACCATTAAACATACGTAGGAGAAACTTCCCTGGTTCATTAGTTGATAATACAGGGTTGAATAGCCTCAAAAGCCACCCTTAAGTAAAATAATCGAATTGATTTGAAAAACCTTTTTTTTACGCACAAAAAAATTACAGTAATGTTTAAAAACCATGAAACATACGTGGGAGAAACGCCACTAGTTAGCTTAGTTGATGACAAGGGTTAACTACACTCAAAAGCCTTTTCTAAGTAACATAATAGAATTTATTTTGAAAAACCTTTATTTTAGCTACAAAAAAATGACAACAATATTCGAAATTCATTAAACATACGTGGGAGAAGCGTCCCTGGTTAGTTTAGTTGATAACAAGCGTTAATTACCCTCAAAAGTTACCCTAAGTAAAATAATCGAATTTATTTCGAAAATCGTTTATTTTGACCCACAAAAAAATTATAGTAATGTTCGAAAACCATAAAACATACGTGGAAGAAACTCCCCTAGTAAGTTTAGTTAATAACAAGGGTTAACTACCCCCAAAAGCCATCCCTAAGTAAAATAATCGAATTTATTTTAAAAAACGTTTATTTTTACCGACAAAAAATTATAAAGATATCAAAAACCATAAAACATACGTGGGAGAAACGCCCCTAGTTCCTTTAGTTGATATTTCGGAATAACTTCCCTCAAAAGACACCCCTAAGTAAAATAATCGAATTTATTTCGAAAAACGTTTATATTTACCCACAAAAAAATTATAATTATGTTCCAAAACGATTAAACATACGTGGCACAACCTCCCTAGTTTGTTTAGTTGATCACAAGGGTTAACTTCCCTTAAAAGCCACCCCTAAGTAAAACAATCGAATTTATTTCGAAAAACGTTTATTTTTACCCAAAAAAAATTTATAGTAATGTTCAAAAACTATGAAACATACGTGGGAGAAACTCCCATAGTTTGTTTAGTTGATAATAAGGGTTAACTACCCTCAAAAGTTACACCTAAGTAGAACAATCAAATTTATTTCGAAAATCGTTTATTTTTACCCACAAAAAAATTATAGTGATGTTTGAAAACCATTAAACATACGTGGGAGAAACTCCCCTATTTCGTTTAGTTTATGACTAGGGTTAACTACCCTCAAAAGCCACCCCTAAGTAAAATAATTAAGTTTTTTTTAAATAACGTGTATTTTGACTTACAAAAAAATTATATTCATGTTCAAAAACCATGAAACATACGTAGGAGAAACTCCCCTGGTTCATTAGTTGATAATACAGGGTTGAATAGCCTCAAAAGCCACCCTTAAGTAAAATAATCGAATTTATTTGAAAAACCTTTTTTTTACCCACAAAAAAATTACAGTAATGTTTAAAAACCATGAAACATACGTGGGAGAAACGCCCCTAGTTAGCTTAGTTGATGACAAGGGTTAACTACACTCAAAAGCCTTTTCTAAGTAACATAATAGAATTTATTTTGAAAAACCTTTATTTTAGCTACAAAAAAATGATAACAATATTCGAAATTCATTAAACATACGTGGGAGAAGCGCCCCTGGTTAGTTTAGTTGATAACAAGCGTTAATTACCCTCAAAAGTTACCCTAAGTAAAATAATCGAATTTATTTCGAAAATCGTTTATTTTGACCCACAAAAAAATTATAGTAATGTTCGAAAACCATAAAACATACGTGGAAGAAACTCCTCTAGTAAGTTTAGTTAATAACAAGGGTTAACTACCCCCAAAAGCCATCCCTAAGTAAAATAATCGAATTTATTTTAAAAAACGTTTATTTTTACCGACAAAAAATTATAAAGATATCAAAAACCATGAAACATACGTGGGAGAAACGCCCCTAGTTCCTTTAGTTGATATTACGGAATAACTTCCCTCAAAAGACACCCCTAAGTAAAATAATCGAATTTATTTCGAGAAACGTTTATTTTTACCCATAAAAAAATTATAATTATGTTCCAAAACGATTAAACATACGTGGCACAACCTCCCTAGTTTGTTTAGTTGATCACAAGGGTTAACTTCCCTTAAAAGCCACCCCTAAGTAAAACAATCGAATTTATTTCGAAAAACGTTTATTTTTACCCAAAAAAAATTTATTGTAATGTTCAAAAACTATGAAACATACGTGGGAGAAACTCCCATAGTTCGTTTAGTTGATAATAAGGGTTAACTACCCTCAAAAGTTACACCTAAGTAGAACAATCAAATTTATTTCGAAAATCGTTTATTTTTACCCACAAAAAAATTATAGTGATGTTTGAAAACCATTAAACATACGTGGGAGAAACTCCCCTATTTCGTTTAGTTTATGACTAGGGTTAACTACCCTCAAAAGCCACCCCTAAGTAAAATAATTAAGTTTTTTTTAAATAACGTGTATTTTGACTTACAAAAAAATTATATTCATGTTCAAAAACCATGAAACATACGTAGGAGAAACTCCCCTGGTTCATTAGTTGATAATACAGGGTTGAATAGCCTCAAAAGCCACCCTTAAGTAAAATAATCGAATTTATTTGAAAAACCTTTTTTTTACCCACAAAAAAATTACAGTAATGTTTACAAACCATGAAACATACGTGGGAGAAACGCCCCTAGTTAGCTTAGTTGATGACAAGGGTTAACTACACTCAAAAGCCTTTTCTAAGTAACATAATAGAATTTATTTTGAAAAACCTTTATTTTAGCTACAAAAAAATGATAACAATATTCGAAATTCATTAAACATACGTGGGAGAAGCGCCCTTGGTTAGTTTAGTTGATAACAAGCGTTAATTACCCTCAAAAGTTACCCTAAGTAAAATAATCGAATTTATTTCGAAAAACGTTTCTTTTTACCAACAAAAATCGATAATAATGTTCGAAAACCATGAAAGATACGTGGGAGAAACTTCCCTAGTTTGTTCAGTTGATATTAAGTGTTAACTACCCTCAAAAGCCACCCCTAAGTAAAATAATCGAATTTATTTTGAAAAACGTTTATTTTGAATTACAAAAAAATTATAATAATGTTCGAAAACCATAAAACATACGTGAAAGAAACTCCCTTAGTTAGTTTAGTTAAAAACAAGAGTTAACTACCCTCAAAACCCACCCCTAAGTAAAATAATTGAATTTATTTTAAAAAACGTTTATTTTTACAAAAAAAAATATAGTAAGGTTCGAAAACCATGAAACATACGCAAAAGAAACTCAGAAGAAACATTAATTGTTCATTAAAATCAGTTAAATTTATTCAAGATCGCAATTTGGTTTACAAACTATTGTCAACAATAAACATTATAGAAGTAATTACTTAACTTTCCAAAATTCGCAGTGACGTCACGCTACGCTAGTAATTTCAAAGAATTTACAAATCTCGAGTTGAGTTTTAAACATTAAAATTATAAGTTATTTATCGATTTATTTATAGAGAAACACAATAATATTCATTAAAATCAATTACACATACATACAAATAAATAATCATAATAATTTGAAACTAAATTTAGTCAATATACGAGAATAATCAATTTAATTATGGTCATAAGTAAAGAAAAATGTATATATATATATATATTTTCTAAATAAAAATCTAATCAATCACACCTGTTTTGAGTATACAATAGGAAATAATATAAGATTTAAATACTCATCAAAACTGTTTATGAGACTGGCTGCGAGAGGCAATGGCAATCCTTGTCAGAAACTAGCTTTTTCCGTGTTTCCAATAATCCTGATTTCTGTCTTTTGTTAATCGTTGGATTTAATGGACTTGGGACCCTCCGTTAATTTGTCGATCTCCTATTTGGAATTTCCCTCGGACTATGATTCGACTTTTAGCAACGGTTGATTTCAAAAAAGGCCTCTCTGATCCGTGCCCACAAATTAACGCCTCACTTTATAATTAGGAGAACAACTATTTAATTATCAAATTACAAAGAAAAGAAAACAAAATAATGTAAGAAAATATTACAATAATAAAATCTGTATTCAAATAACTGTTAAAAAACAAAATTATCAAACCTTTAAACGTTCTCGGCGAGTGCTTATAGTGGGGCGTAGATCACAACCAGTCTCCAGGTGCGTTGATTAATCAATGATCAATCGAATCAGCCCCTGAGAACCGATAGTGATCCCCATGACCCCACCATTGATACGCCGATGACGCTCATTGGGTAGAACCTTCACGTGACTATCCCTTAGCGATCATTAAATATATACTTAGAATTCTCAAATTGAAAATTTAATTTAACAGGAAAAATCAAATTATTCCAAGCCATCTCTATTTCAAGGAAAGCCATCGCCACATCATCCCCCTTACTTTTGAGTAAGAGATAAATTAATCAAAAGTAACGCATTCAAACTGTACAGATCCATTACAATGAGATAACCATATTATACATAAAAATAACAAAATAAATAAATAACAAACACATAAGTTTCCTTTTATATCGATACACCTATGTCTTTCGTTGATTACATTAATATAACATTTACAATAATTGTCGACTCGGTTTAAATTTATCTCATGATAATAAATTTAATTAACACCAATATTGGATACGATATAATGAATCATATAATGAATTCAGACTTCGGGTGATCGGTATTTCTTTAGATTGTACCGATTATAAATGCCTATTTTCTGATTAGGTGGTTCAAGTTGTTGCAATTCATATGCGTTGTTCTGAAAATCTTTAGTAATTTTATAGGGACCATAAAATAAATGAAAAAATTTCTTTGTTACTTTTTTTATTGCATCTGAGATTTTTGGAATTCTCAGCAAAACCAAATCTCCCTCCTTTAGTTTTACATCGGAAAAGGTCTTTTGAGTTCGAGCACGTTTGTTAAAATTATTATTTATTCTGTCTCTAGCTAAAAGAATTTTTGCTTCTTTTGTCAATAAATCTGTTTCTGGAAAGCTTACAATTTCCTGAATCTGGTCAACCGGTTTGATTCCAAATTGTAATTCAAAAGGTGAAAAACCTGTACTATAATGAGTCGTAATATTCAAAAAGAATTCAATATCTGGAACATGTTTGCTCCACCGCGTATGTTTTTCGGAACACAGTGTGCGAAACAATCGACCCAACTCCCTCATTACCCTCTCTACTGGATTACCTTGAGGGTGCCGAATTGACGAGTAAACTACTTCAATATCCAATTTTAATAATTCCTGCGACCATTTTTGGGACGTAAATTGCGAGCCATGATCAGCTAAAATTCTAGCTGGCTTTCCCATTTCAGGAATGTATGAATCTCGCAATTTTTTTAAAACAATCGCAGTTGTTTCCTTTTTTATAGGATATAATTTGACATACTTCGAGAAGACGTCGAGCATCACGAAAATATATTGCAATCCGCCAGTCGATTTTGGTAATGGCCCGTAAAAATCAACACATACAAGATCCCTTGGCTCATTTGATTTTACCAAATTAAATTGTCCTTCCATTTTTATATTCGTACTTTTTACTCTTTGGCATAAATCGCAAGTCAATACCAAGTTTTTTATCTGTTTTCCCATACCCTTCCAATAATAATATTGTCTAGCATACATTAAAGTTTTATAAACTCCCGGGTGGCCTAACTTTGTATGAATACAATTCATCAAGTCATTAGTTATTGACATTGGAATTACCACTTGCCATAGATTTAGAAATTGATCCTTTCGGAACAAAATAGAATCCCTGATCACGTAGAAATCCATTTTATCCCCCTTATTAATCCTATCCAGTATTATTTTAATATTATCGTCCCTTAGCTGCAAATTCATTAAATTTTTTAAGGACCCCTCCAAATCCCGATCTAATTTAATTCTATTGATTTGATATTCCCATTCAGAATCACCAGAATCCAACTCTAGTACATCGATTGATAAGCGACTCTCAAAATTATCCTCAAATCGCCCGCGAGGATTTCTACTGAAAAAATCGGCGATTATGTTATCCCTTCCACGACAATAAGAAACTTTAAAATTATATTGCTGCAGTACAAGACTCCATCGGATAAGCCTGGCATTTAGGTAAGCGGTCGATTGCAAAAAGGTAAGACCCTTATGATCAGTAATGATCTCGAACTTTACTCCCAGCAGATATGTGCGCAATTTCGTGATTGAATACACGATGGCTAAAAGCTCTTTTTCAGTCGTCGTGTAATTCACCTCAGCGGAATTTAGGCACCTGCTCACTAGGGAAACAGTTCGATGATCATCATTACTATCATATTGGTACAATATACCACTTATTCCCACGTCCGAGGCATCCGTTTGAAGTTTATATGGAGCACCTGTTATGTGGTGTTTTAATTCCACGCAATCAACAAACGCGGACTTCATTTTTCTGAACGCTTCATCGTGAAATTCGGTCCATATCCAAGAATTTTTATCTTTTAAAAGCGACCTAAAAGGATCAATCAAATCAGAATGATTAACCGTAAATTGTCGGTAGTATGTGCAAATGCCCAGGAATTGTTGGAGTTCTTTTTTATTTTTAGGTTTTTGAAAATTTAAAATTATTTCCAATTTATCCGCTAAGGGGCGAATTTCTGATGTAGACAATTGGTGGCCCAGAAATTTCAATTCGTTTTGGAAAAATAATGATTTCTCTAATTTTAACGTAAAGTTTTTATTTTGTAAAATTTCAAAAATCAATTCAAGAGCATTCAAATGGTCGTAAAATGATCCCGAAGTAGCTATTAAAAAATCATCAATATAAATCGTCAAAATCTTTTTAAATTTATCACCCAGAGCAAAATTCAATCCACGAATAAAAGCTGATCCCGCCGTCTTTAATCCAAAAGGTATCCGGCAGAATTGATACATTTTTGAATCATATACAAAGGCTGTATATTGTCTACTGCTATGATGCAATGGTATCTGCCAATAACCCGTAGCAAGATCAGCAGTAGACATATACTTGACGCCATTAAATTTTTGCAATAATTCATTGATTAAAGGAGGCGCCTCGTGATCATCCTCAATGATTTCATTAATATAACGCGCATCTAAGCATATTCTAACTGAATTATCATTTTTCATTACAATCCTTAAAGGATTGCAATAAGGACTATCAGCTCGCTCTATAATACCAGCCTCAAGCATTTCGTCGATCGTTTTACCCACCGCGTCTCGATAAGCTATAGGAACTGGATAATGTTTTCTAACATAGGTTTTGTGATCTTTAATTTTAAGTTTATATTGAAAAGTATCCGCACTATTTAATTTAGGAGTAAATAAACGTTCAAATTTTGACATTCTTTTCACAAAATCGTGGCGTTCAACTTCAGATAAATTCGGAACAGATAAAATTATATTTTTTAATTTTTGCTTAAAACTCTCAAAAACTTCTGGTACACGACTGTTATTTTCCTTGACCGAAAGTTCATCGATATGATATTCTTCAGATAGACAATCATCAGAGAAGAAATCTCGTGTCTTCAAATAATCCCGATTTTTATCCAGTTCTAAATCTTGAGATAAAATCAATTTATTTATTTGAATCTGACTTGATTGATATTCCACGAACAAACTTTCAAACAAAAAATCATCATTTTCATCAAAAATATCTTTACATTTTATAGGTTGATTTCTACAATGAATTTGAGTAACAGTTATGGAACTAATATCCCCTTTAAAAACATAAAAATCATTTTTGCAATTAGAACGATTTACTCGTTGAATATATTTGATTTCATCTCTATATGAAGATAATTTCAAACCCTTAGAATAAGCGTTGTCAAATCTTACAAAATTTTGTGGAATTCTATATTCGTCCAAAATAATAATCCTCTTTTTATAATTAATCGTTACCTCATTTGCAAACATCCAATCGTTTCCCAAAATTACCGAACTTGACAATCTTGGCACTATCAAAAAACATGTATAAAACTTTTTATCTCCTAACACTATTTCACACATAACTTGAGTTTTTATAGTAGTAGGTGCTTTGCCTATAGCAGTAATCACCGATATATTTGACACCGGAAGTTCAATTAATTTACCATGTAATTTTAAATACCGATACACATCCTCGGATAAAGCCGTAATTTGGCTTCCTGTATCGACAAGAGCGGGAATAGGCACTGCGAATATATTCACAATAATTTGTGGACATAAAGGAATTCGCGAAATTTTCTCGTTATTATTTTCCGATATATTACTTTCAAGATCACTCGACAAATTCTCAAAGTCATCGTATAAACACTGGCGCGATGTTTTGACTGAGCACACCGCGCCTAGTACCCGTTTAAATGATACTGTCCCTTTAAATTCTTATCAAATCTCTGGCCCTGTGGGTTAAATGAGGGAGGGGGAATCGACACGTCAGGCAACTGAACATAAGTTGGCAAACTTTTCGTTTCAAGCGAGAATGGAGATCTCGAAATAATAATTACTGAACTCGAAACACCACTCGCCTCGTCAGGCTGATAAGCAATATTTACATTAGCATTATCATGATTTTGAGATTGTATTTGATTAACTTTTACTTTATTTTTACTATTATTATTAAAATTATGAGAAAACGAATTATTAGACTGTTTTTGATTGTTATCAGCGGGAGCTGATTTTTTTTGTGAATTTGTTTTATCTTGAAAAACTATATCTAATTGTGTTAAAGCTTGTGTTATTTTATTAAAATCTGCAAAATCCACTGTTGCCATAGCCTCACGAACGCGAATAGGCATTTGTGAAATTATTGTGTAATGAACCTCATAGTCTTCCATTCTCGGCATAAAATATTGCGCATGCTGAACCTGATCCAGAAAATATGAATGCAAACCACCCTTATTAGATTCAAATCGTTTAGAAAGCCAAACTGATTTTATTTTTACCCGGATGGGAACTGGATAAAATTCTTTTAAAAATTTTTCTTTAAAATCATCATAATTAGTAAATAAATTTTTCTGTGTATCAAACCATAAACGTGCTCTCCCTTCAAACGCTCCTTCTAAAAGATTCAATTTGTTTTCATCTGCAATTTTTTTTGTAATAAAAAATTTATTTAATTTTTCTAAATATTGATTAGGGTTTTCTATTTCATCAAACTTAGGTGGTTTGATGTCAATATTAATCGAACGTAAACCCTCAACCAAAGTCTGAATTAAATTACTATTATTATTTTCGGTATTATTTACATTTTCGTTACTCTGTCTTCTCAACAACGTTAATTGCTCATTTTGAACATTATTTAATTGCCGCAGTCTAATCACTTCTTCTCTTAATTGTTCTACACTCATAGCAATTAATGTTTTATCATTGTCTCCCGCCATCTCACTTTCTGTTTCTATCACGATCGTTGATTTATTACTTGAATTTAAATTTCGTTTTTTTATTTGATCTAAACCAGGCAGTAAAGGTCCGTTTTTTGATCTTGTTTGTCTAGTAGGTGTTCTAGCCGTCATAAAAATTGTAAATTTCAATTAGATTATTCTATAATAATTTAAAAATATCGGGTCAATCAATTCGTGCCCCACGTTGGGCGCCAAAAATGTAACCGTTAGTTTTACATTAAAATTGAAAAATAAATTAATATTAACTCCTGTATCCAATAATAAATCTAAATTCACCTAAATTCACAAAAAAAAATCATAACGAAAAATATCCAATAGCAAAAGAAACTCAGAAGAAACATTAATTGTTCATTAAAATCAGTTAAATTTATTCAAGATCGCAATTTGGTTTACAAACTATTGTCAACAATAAACATTATAGAAGTAATTACTTAACTTTCCAAAATTCGCAGTGACGTCACGCTACGCTAGTAATTTCAAAGAATTTACAAATCTCGAGTTGAGTTTTAAACATTAAAATTATAAGTTATTTATCGATTCATTTATAGAGAAACACAATAATATTCATTAAAATCAATTACACATACATACAAATAAATAATCATAATAATTTGAAACTAAATTCAGTCAATATACGAGAATAATCAATTTAATTATGGTCATAAGTAAAGAAAAATGTATATATATATATATATATTTTCTTTATAAAAATTTAATAAATCACACCTGTTTTGAGTATACAATAGGAAATAATATAAGATTTAAATACTCATCAAAACTGTTTATGAGACTGGCTGCGAGAGGCAATGGCAATCCTTGTCAGAAACTAGCTTTTTCCGTGTTTCCAATAATCCTGATTTCTGTCTTTTGTTAATCGTTGGATTTAATGGACTTGGGACCCTCCGTTAATTTGTCGATCTCCTATTTGGAATTTCCCTCGGACTATGATTCGACTTTTAGCAACGGTTGATTTCAAAAAAGGCCTCTCTGATCCGTGCCCACAAATTAACGCCTCACTTTATAATTAGGAGAACAACTATTTAATTATCAAATTACAAAGAAAAGAAAACAAAATAATGTAAGAAAATATTACAATAATAAAATCTGTATTCAAATAACTGTTAAAAAACAAAATTATCAAACCTTTAAACGTTCTCGGCGAGTGCTTATAGTGGGGCGTAGATCACAACCAGTCTCCAGGTGCGTTGATTAATCAATGATCAATCGAATCAGCCCCTGAGAACCGATAGTGATCCCCATGACCCCACCATTGATACGCCGATGACGCTCATTGGGTAGAACCTTCACGTGACTATCCCTTAGCGATCATTAAATATATACTTAGAATTCTCAAATTGAAAATTTAATTTAACAGGAAAAATCAAATTATTCCAAGCCATCTCTATTTCAAGGAAAGCCATCGCCACAATACTAAGGGTTAACTACCATCAAAAGCAACCCTTAAAAAAAAATCGAATTTATTTCGAAAAACGTTTATTTTTACCTACAATAAAATTATGGTTTTGTTCAAAAACCATGAAAAATACGTGGGAGAAACTTCCCTAGTTTGTTTAGTTGATAACAAGGGTAAACTACCTATAAAAGCCACCCCTAAGTAAAATAATCAAACTTATTTCGAAAAACGTTTCTTTTTACCCACAGAAAAATAATAACGATATTCGAAAACCATAAAACATACGTGGTAGAAACGCCCCTAGTGAGTTTAGTTGATGACAAGGGTTAACTACACTGAAAAGCCACCCCTAAGTAAAATAATAGAATTTATTTCAAAAAACGTTTATTTTGACCCAGAAAAAATTACAATTATATTAAAAAACCATGAAACATACGTGGGAGAAACTCCCCTAGTTCGTTCAGTTGATATAAGGGTTAACTACCCTCAAAAGCCACCCTAAGTAAAATAATCGAATTTATTTCGAAAAACGTTTATTTTGACTCACAAAAAAATTATAATTATGTTCGAAAACCATGAAAGATACGTAAGAGAAACTCCCCTAGTTCGCTTAGTTGATATTAAGGGTTAACTACCCTCAAAAGCAACCCCTAAGTAAAATAATCAAATTTATTTCGAAAAACGTTTATTTTTACTTACAAAAAAATTATAACTATATTCGAAAACAATGAGACATACGTAAAAGAAACGCCTCTTGTTAGGTTAATTAATATTAAGGGTTAACTACCCTCAAAAGCCACCCCTAAGTAAAATAATTAAATTTATTTAGAAAAACGTTTATTTTGACTCACAAAAAAATTATAATTATGTTCGAAAACCATAAAAGATACGTGGCAGAAACTCTCCTAGTTCGTTCAGTTGATATGAAGTGTTAACTACCCTCAAAAGCCACCCCTAAGTAAAATAATCGAATTTATTTCGAAAAACGTTAATTTTGACACACAAAAAAGTTATAACGATATTCAAAATCAATGAGACATACGTAGGTGAAACGCCTCTAGTTAGTTTAGTTGATAACAAGCGTTAAGTACCCTCAAAAGCCACCTCTATGTAAAAAAATCGAATTTATTTCGAAAAACATTTATTTTTACCCACAAAAAAATTATAATGATGTTTGAAAACCATGAAACATACGTGGGAGAACCTCTTCTAGTAAGTTTAGTTAATAACAAGGGTTAACTACCTCCAAAGCCATCCCTAAGTAAAATAATCGAATTTATTTCAAAAAACGTTTATTTTTACCTACAAAAAATTATAAAGATATTCAAAAACCATTAAACATACGTGGGAGAAACGCCCCTAGTTCGTTTAGTTGATATTACGGATTAACTTCCCTCAAAAGCCACCCCTAAGTAAAATAATGGAATTTATTTCGAAAAACGTTTATTTTTACCCACAAAATAATTATAATTATGTTCGAAAACCATAAAACATACGTGGGAGAACCTCTTCTAGTAAGATTAGTTAATAACAAGTGTTAACTACCCCCAAAAGCCATCCCTAAGTAAAATAATCGAATTTATTTCAAAAAACGTTTATTTTTACCCACAAAAAAATATAAAGATATTCAAGAACCATTAAACACACGTGGGAGAAACGCCCCTAGTTCGTTTAGTTGATATTACGGATTAACTTCCCTCAAAATCCACCCCTAAATAAAATAATCGAATTTATTTCGAAAAACGTTTATTTTTACCCACAAAATAATTATAATTATGTTTTAAAACGATGAAACATACGTGGAATAAACTTCCCTAGTTTGTTTAGTTGATATTAAGGGTTAACAACCCTCAAAAGCTAACCCTAAATAAAATAATCGAATTTTTTTCGAAAAACGTTTATTTTGACCCACAAAAAAATTATTGTTATGTTTGAAGACCATAAAACATACGTGAAAGAAACTCCCCTAGTTCGTTCAGCTGATAATAAGGGTTAACTACCCTCAAAAGTCCCCCGTAAGTATAATAATCGAATTTATTTCAAAAAACTATTTTTTTTGACCCACAGAAAAATTATAATTATGTTTGAAAACCATGAAACATTCGTAGGAGAAACTCCCCTGGTTCGTTCAGTTGATATAAGGGTTAACTAACTTCAAAAGCCACCCCTCAGTAAAATAATCGAATTTATTTCGAAAAACGTTTATTTTTACCAAGAACAAAATTATAATGATGTTCGAAAACCATAAAACATACGTGGGAGAAACTCTCCTAGTAAGTTTAGTATATAACAAGGGTTAACTATTCTCGAAAGGCACCCTTAAGTAAAATAATCTGATCTATTTTGAAAAACGTTTATTTTCTTGAACAAAAAAAATATATATATGTTCGAAAACCATTAGGCATACAAGAGGGAAACTCCGCTAGTTCGTTCAGTTGATAATAAGGCTTAACGACCCTCAAAAGCCACCCCTAAGTAAAATAATTGTATTTATTTCAAAAAACGTTTATTTTTACAAAAAAAAATATAGTAATGTTCAAAAACCATGAAACATACGTGGAAGAAACGCCCCTAGTTCGTTCAGTTGATAATAAGGGTTAACTACCCTCAAAAGTCCCTCGTAAGTAAAATAATCGAAATTATTTCGAAAAACGTTTATTTTCTCCAACAAAAAAATTATTATTATTATTTTTTAAAACTATTAAGCATACGTAAGGGAAACTCTCCTAGTTCGTTTAGTTGATCATAAGAGTTAATTACCCTCAAAAGCCACCCCTAAGTAAAATAATTGAATTTATTTCAAAAAACGTTTATTTTTACAAAAAAAAATATAGTAATGTTCAAAAACCATGAAACATATGTGGAAGGAACTCCTCTAGTTCGTTCAGTTGATTTTAAGGGTTAACTACCCTCAAAAGCCACCCCTAAGTAAAATAATTGAATTTATTTCAAAAAACGTTTATTTTTACAAAAAAAAATATAGTAATGTTCAAAAACCATGAAACATATGTGGAAGGAACTCCTCTAGTTCGTTCAGTTGATTTTAAGGGTTAACTACCCTCAAAAGCCACCCCTAAGTAAAATAATTGAATTTATTTCAAAAAACGTTTATTTTTACAAAAAAAAATATAGTAATGTTCAAAAACCATGAAACATATGTGGAAGGAACTCCTCTAGTTCGTTCAGTTGATTTTAAGGGTTAACTTCCCTCAAAAGCCACCTCTAAGTAAAATAATCGAATTTATTTCGAAAAACGTTTATTTTCACCCACAAAAAAATTATAATTATGTTCCAAAACCATAAAACATACGTGGAAGAAACTCCCCTATTTCGTTTAGTTGGTAACATGGGTTAACTATCCTCAAAAGCTACCCCTAAGTAAAATATTCGAATTTATTTCGAAACACGTTTGTTTTGACCCACAAAAAAATTATAATAATGTTTGAAAACCATGAAACATACGTGGAAGAAACTCCGCTATTTCGTATAGTTGATAACAAGGGTTAACTATTCTCAAAAGCCACCCCTAAGGAAAATAATAGAATTTATTTCAAAAAAACGTTTATTTTTACACACAAAAAATTATAGTAATGTTCCAAAACCATGAAACATACGTGGGAGAAACTCCTTTAGTTTGTTCAGTTGATATTAAGTGTTAACTACCCTCAAAAGCCGCCCCTAAGTAAAATAATCGAATATAAAGCGAAGAACGTTTATTTTGACAAGGGAGAAACTTCCCTTGTTTGTTCAGTTGATATTAAGTGTTAACTACCCTCAAAAGTTACCCATAAGTAAAATAATCGAATTCATTTTGAAAAACGTTTTTTTTTGACCCACATAAAAATTATAATAATGTTTGAAAACCATAAAAGATACGAAAGAGAAACTCCCCTAGTTCGCTTAGTTGACATTAAGGGTTAACTACCCTCAAAAGCAACCCCTAAGTAAAATAACCGAATTTATTTAAAGAAACGTTTATTTTGACTCACAAAAAAATTATAATTATGTTCGAAAACCATAAAAGATACGTGGCAGAAACTCTCCTAGTTCGTTCAGTTGATATTAAGTGTTAACTACCCTCAAAAGCCACCCCTAAGTAAAATAATCGAATTTATTTCGAAAAACGTTAATTTTGACACACAAAAAAGTTATAACGATATTCAAAATCAATGAGACATACGTAGGTGAAACGCCTCTAGTTAGTTTAGTTGATAACAAGCGTTAAGTACCCTCAAAAGCCACCTCTATGTAAAAAAATCGAATTTATTTCGAAAAACATTTATTTTTACCCACAAAAAAATTATAATGATGTTTGAAAACCATGAAACATACGTGGGAGAACCTCTTCTAGTAAGTTTAGTTAATAACAAGGGTTAACTACCCCCAAAGCCATCCCTAAGTAAAATAATCGAATTTATTTCAAAAAACGTTTATTTTTACCCACAAAAAAATATAAAGATATTTAAAAACCATTACACACACGTGGGAGAAACGCCACTAGTTCGTTTAGTTGATATTACGAATTAACTTCCCTCAAAAGCCACCCCTAAGTAAAATAATCGAATTTATTTCGAAAAACGTTTATTTTTACCCACAAAATAATTATAATTATGTTTTAAAACGATGAAACATACGTGGGATAAACTTCCCTAGTTTGTTTAGTTGATATTAAGGGTTAACAACCCTCAAAAGCCAACCCTAAGTAAAATAATCGAATTTTTTTCGAAAAACGTTTATTTTGACCCACAAAAAAATTATAGTAATGTTCGAAAACCATAAAACATACTTGGAAGAAACTCCCCTAGTTAGTTTAGTTGATAACAAGGGTTAACTACCCCCAAAGCCATCCCTAAGTAAAATAATCGAATTTATTTCAAAAAACGTTTATTTTTACCCACAAAAAAATATAAAGATATTTAAAAACCATTACACACACGTGGGAGAAACGCCCCTAGTTCGTTTAGTTGATATTACGGATTAACTTCCCTCAAAAGCCACCCCTAAGTAAAATAATCGAATTTATTTCGAAAAACGTTTATTTTTACCCACAAAATAATTATAACTAGCGTAATGAACCTCGCTCGCTGACGCTCGCTCGGTCATTAATATTAATTTAATTGTTTATTGATGTGGACATTTCATAAAATATTAGTAAACTTATTGTTAATTGAATGTTTAATATTTTTTTTACAAATTTTTTATATTTCAATAATTTTTATTGTTATGTTTTATTATTATTATATTGGAAAAAATAAATCTTGTAATATGTAATGTATTATTTACATCAATATTATGAAGCTATTAATTAATGTTGTCTAATTGAATTATCACTGATCGATTATAGGTACTAGTTGAGTATGAGTTCTATTATATTATTATTGCAAAATTTGAAGCTTGATAATCTAAACTATTTTTGTAAATGATCACAGAAAAAATATAAAAAATCTTAATGGATCTACATTTTTTTTTTAATTAAATTTTCGAATCTGAGTTTATTTCCGTTATGTTTCTATATTGGAATAATGTTTGTTTCCACATAGAAAAAGCTTTGTGATCGTTAAAATTTTCATTTATCCAAAAATAGTCTAAATCGACACATTATCATTTAAATTATTTCGAAAAACTAATTATTTCAAAATGTAAGAAAAATATACTTAAAGTAGGATACAAAATAAAAAATTATTCTTAAAAAACAAATGAAAAAATTGCGCGTAGGTTTTTGTCGATTTAACACATGCGCAGTAGTTTTTTACAAACATTACACATGCGCAGTAGCTTTCTACAAACGTTAGGTATGCGCAGTGGTAAAAATCGTAACAAATAATGATTGTTTAGCAATTTCCACATGAATTGACATTAAAAAACATGTTAGCAAAAAAGTTTAATGCAATGTTTAAAACATATAATTTTAGAGACTAAATTGTACGCACAACATTTTACAAGTGGAGAAAAACGAAATTTTAATTTTCGTTGGAATTTAAAAAAAAAAAAAAAAAAAAAAAAAAAAAAAAAAAAAAGCACCTTTGCGCATGTGCAGTTATCATGTTACCGTGTTACGCATGCGCAATAATAAGACGGAATTTACTGCGCACTTATTAAAAAAAGTATGCTATATGTAGTGAAAATTTAATTATCTGGTGAAGTACAGCACTGCGCATGCGTAATTTTTGAATTTAATTAGAGCACATGTGTGACTATGACTGTGCATGATTGCGCATGTGTAACAGCAATACAAAACAACTGCGCATGTGAAATGTTTGTTTAGTAGTGCGCACGTTTACACAGCTGTGGTGCACTACTGCGCATGTGCAACAATATGTTGTTCATAAAAAAATGTTCAGTTTAACATGTTTGACACGAATAGTGCCAGTGCGCATTGTTACAAACTATAATAACATGGTGAAATGAACATTTTTGTAAGTAACCTATTGGAAAAAGTAGGTGAACTTTGAAGTCTGTACGACGATGAACGAAGTTTTTTCGGTATCGTATTAATATAATAGAAGATTACCACGTACAATTTTATGAATATTGGGAGAACTTTCAAACTAGTTATTCTCAATAAATAAGTAAATTTTTACAAAACTTTTTTAAACACTAATTATATGGAAGATTTTCTGACAGTATGTTAAATATTTATAACCCCCCCCCCCGGTACCCCTAGAAAATGGTTTTTAAAAGTATGAAAAATTGAAAACTTTCAGATCAAAATTTGTTACATTTTATAAACATTTTAAAGAAAAAAAGATTAAAATTAATAAAATTAAATACACTTTTAATGTTTTTATTATTTTTTATGTTCAATAATATAAATTTTTCTATTAAATTTCTTGAATTCCAATATTTAAATTGAATTTTGAAAATTCTTTTCTATTATGGGTCATTAATTACAATAATAATGAAAAGAAAACAATTTTAACAAATTTTTTAAATAAAAGTACCTTTGCGCATGTGCAGATATCATGTTACCGTGTTACGCATGCGCAATAATAAGACGGAATTTACTGCGCACTTATTAAAAAAAGTATGCTATATGTAGTGAAAATTTAATTATCTGGTGAAGTACAGCACTGCGCATGCGTAATTTTTGAATTTAATTAGAGCACATGTGTGACTATGACTGTGCATGATTGCGCATGTGTAACAGCAATACAAAACAACTGCGCATGTGAAATGTTTGTTTAGTAGTGCGCACGTTTACACAGCTGTGGTGCACTACTGCGCATGTGCAACAATATGTTGTTCATAAAAAAATGTTCAGTTTAACATGTTTGACACGAATAGTGCCAGTGCGCATTGTTACAAACTATAATAACATGGTGAAATGAACATTTTTGTAAGTAACCTATTGGAAAAAGTAGGTGAACTTTGAAGTCTGTACGACGATGAACGAAGTTTTTTCGGTATCGTATTAATATAATAGAAGATTACCACGTACAATTTTATGAATATTGGGAGAACTTTCAAACTAGTTATTCTCAATAAATAAGTAAATTTTTACAAAACTTTTTTAAACACTAATTATATGGAAGATTTTCTGACAGTATGTTAAATATTTATTACCCCCCCCCCCCCCCGGTACCCCTAGAAAATGGTTTTTAAAAGTATGAAAAATTGAAAACTTTCAGATCAAAATTTGTTACATTTTATAAACATTTTAAAGAAAAAAAGATTAAAATTAATAAAATTAAATACACTTTTAATGTTTTTATTATTTTTTATGTTCAATAATATAAATTTTTCTATTAAATTTCTTGAATTCCAATATTTAAATTGAATTTTGAATATTCTTTTCTATTATGGGTCATTAATTACAATAATAATGAAAAGAAAACAATTTTAACAAATTTTTTAAATAAAAGTACCTTTGCGCATGTGCAGATATCATGTTACCGTGTTACGCATGCGCAATAATAAGACGGAATTTACTGCGCACTTATTAAAAAAAGTATGCTATATGTAGTGAAAATTTAATTATCTGGTGAAGTACAGCACTGCGCATGCGTAATTTTTGAATTTAATTAGAGCACATGTGTGACTATGACTGTGCATGATTGCGCATGTGTAACAGCAATACAAAACAACTGCGCATGTGAAATGTTTGTTTAGTAGTGCGCACGTTTACACAGCTGTGGTGCACTACTGCGCATGTGCAACAATATGTTGTTCATAAAAAAATGTTCAGTTTAACATGTTTGACACGAATAGTGCCAGTGCGCATTGTTACAAACTATAATAACATGGTGAAATGAACATTTTTGTAAGTAACCTATTGGAAAAAGTAGGTGAACTTTGAAGTCTGTACGACGATGAACGAAGTTTTTTCGGTATCGTATTAATATAATAGAAGATTATGTTTTAAAACGATGAAACATACGTGGGATAAACTTCCCTAGTTCGTTCAGTTGATATTAAGTGTTAACTACCCTCAAAAGCCACCCCTAAGTAAAATAATCGAATTTATTTCGAAAAACGTTAATTTTGACACACAAAAAAGTTATAACGATATTCAAAATCAATGAGACATACGTAGGTAAAACGCCTCTAGTTACTTTAGTTGATAACAAGCGTTAAGTACCCTCAAAAGCCACCTCTATGTAAAAAAATCGAATTTATTTCGAAAAACATTTATTTTTACCCACAAAAAAATTATAATGATGTTTGAAAACCATGAAACATACGTGGGAGAACCTCTTCTAGTAAGTTTAGTTAATAACAAGGGTTAACTACCCCCAAAGCCATCCCTAAGTAAAATAATCGAATTTATTTCAAAAAACGTTTATTTTTACCCACAAAAAAATATAAAGATATTTAAAAACCATTACACACACGTGGGAGAAACGCCCCTAGTTCGTTTAGTTGATATTACGGATTAACTTCCCTCAAAAGCCACCCCTAAGTAAAATAATCGAATTTATTTCGAAAAACGTTTATTTTTACCCACAAAATAATTATAATTATGTTTTAAAACGATGAAACATACGTGGGATAAACTTCCCTAGTTTGTTTAGTTGATATTAAGGGTTAACAACCCTCAAAAGCCAACCCTAAGTAAAATAATCGAATTTTTTTCGAAAAACGTTTATTTTGACCCACAAAAAAATTATAGTAATGTTCGAAAACCATAAAACATACGTGAAAGAAACTCCCTTAGTTAGTTTAGTTAAAAACAAGGGTTAACTATCCTGAAAAGCCACCCCTAAGTTAAATAATCGAATTTATTTCGAAAAACGTTTATTTTGACCCACAAAAAAATTGTAGTAATGTTCGAAAACCATAAAACATACGTGGAAGAAACTTCCTTTGTTCGTTTAGTTGATATTATGGATTAACTAAACTTCAAAGCCTCCCCCAAGTAAAATAATCAAATTTGTTTCGAAAAACGTTAATTTTTACCCACAAAAAATTATAATTATGTTTGAAAACCATGAAACATACGTGGGAGAAACTTCCCTAGTTTGTTTAGTTGATAACAAGGGTTAACTACCCTCAAAAGCCACCTCTAAGTAAAATAATTGAATTTATTTTGAAAAACGTTTATTTTTTCCAACAAAAAAATTATTGTTATGTTTGAAGACCATAAAACATACGTGAAAGAAACTCCCCTAGTTCGTTCAGCTGATAATAAGGGTTAACTACCCTCAAAAGTCCCCGTAAGTATAATAATCGAATTTATTTCAAAAAACTATTTTTTTTGACCCACAGAAAAATTATAATTATGTTTGAAAACCATGAAACATTCGTAGGAGAAACTCCCCTGGTTCGTTCAGTTGATATAAGGGTTAACTAACTTCAAAAGCCACCCCTCAGTAAAATAATCGAATTTATTTCGAAAAACGTTTATTTTTACCAAGAACAAAATTATAATGATGTTCGAAAACCATAAAACATACGTGGGAGAAACTCTCCTAGTAAGTTTAGTATATAACAAGGGTTAACTATTCTCGAAAGGCACCCTTAAGTAAAATAATCTGATTTATTTTGAAAAACGTTTATTTTCTTGAACAAAAAAAATATATATATGTTCGAAAACCATTAGGCATACAAGAGGGAAACTCCGCTAGTTCGTTCAGTTGATAATAAGGCTTAACGACCCTCAAAAGCCACCCCTAAGTAAAATAATTGTATTTATTTCAAAAAACGTTTATTTTTACAAAAAAAAAATATAGTAATGTTCAAAAACCATGAAACATACGTGGAAGAAACTTTCCTAGTTCGTTCAGTTGATAATAAGGGTTAACTATCCTCAAAAGTCCCTCGTAAGTAAAATAATCGAAATTATTTCGAAAAACGTTTATTTTCTCCAACAAAAAAATTATTATTATTTTTTAAAACTATTAAGCATACGTAAGGGAAACTCTCCTAGTTCGTTCAGTTGATCATTAGAGTTAACTACCCTCAAAAGCCACCCCTAAGTAAAATAATTGAATTTATTTCAAAAAACGTTTATTTTTACAAAAAAAAATATAGTAATGTTCAAAAACCATGAAACATATGTGGAAGGAACTCCTCTAGTTCGTTCAGTTGATTTTAAGGGTTAACTACCCTCAAAAGCCACCCCTAAGTAAAATAATCGAATTTATTTCGAAAAACGTTTATTTTTACCCACAAAAAAATTATAGTTTTGTTCAATAACCATGAAACATACGTAAGAGAAACTTCCCAAGTTTGTTTAGTTGATAAAAAGAGTTAACTACCCATTAAAGCCACCCCTAAGTAAAATAATCAAATTTATTTGGAAAAACGTTTATTTTTACCCTCAAAAAAATTATAACGATATTCGAGAACCATAAAACATACGTGGGAGAAACGCCCTTAGTGAGTTTAGTTGATGACAAGGGTTAACTACCCTTAAAAGCCAGCCCTAAGTAAAAAAATCGAATTTATTTCAAAAAACGTTTATTTTTACCCACAATAAACTTATAGTTTTGTTCAAAAACCATAAAACATACGTGGGAGAAACTACCCTAGTTCGTTCAGTTGATAATAAGGGTTAGCTACCCTCAAAAGCCACCCCTAAGTAATATAGTCAAATTTATTTCGAAAAACGTTTATTTTTACCCACAAAAAAGTATAGTAATTTTCGAAAACCATGAAACATACGTAGGAGAAACTTCCCTAGTTCGTTCAGTTGATATAAAGGTTAACTACCCTCAAAAGCCACCCCTAAGTTAATTAATCAAATTTATTTCGAAAAACGTTTATTTTGACTTACAAAAATCTAAAATAATGTTCGAAAACCATGAAAGATACGTGGGAGAAACTTCCCTTGTTTGTTCAGTTGATATTAAGTGTTAACTACCCTCAAAAGCCACCCCTAAGTAAAATAGTCAAATTTATTTCGAAAAACGTTTATTTTTACCCACAAAAAAGTATAGTAATTTTCGAAAACCATGAAACATACGTAGGAGAAACTTCCCTAGTTCGCTTAGTTGACATTAAGGGTTAACTACCCTCAAAAGCAACCCCTAAGTAAAATAACCGAATTTATTTAGAAAAACGTTTATTTTGACTCACAAAAAAATTATAATTATGTTCGAAAACCATAGAAGATACGTGGCAGAAACTCTCCTAGTTCGTTCAGATGATATTAAGTGTTAACTACCCTCAAAAGCCACCCCTAAGTAAAATAATCAAATTTATTTCGAAAAACGTTAATTTTGACACACAAAAAAGTTATAACGATATTCAAAATCAATGAGACATACGTAGGTGAAACGCCTCTAGTTAGTTTAGTTTATAACAAGCGTTAAGTACCCTCAAAAGCCACCCCTATGTAAAAAAATCGAATTTATTTCGAAAAACATTTATTTTTACCCACAAAAAAATTATAATGATGTTTGAAAACCATGAAACATACGTGGGAGAACCTCTTCTAGTAAGTTTAGTTAATAACAAGGGTTAACTACCCCCAAAGCCATCCCTAAGTAAAATAATCGAATTTATTTCAAAAAACGTTTATTTTTACCCACAAAAAATTATAAAGATATTCAAAAACCATTAAACATACGTGGGAGAAACGCCCCTAGTTCGTTTAGTTGATATTACGGATTAACTTCCCTCAAAAGCCACCCCTAAGTAAAATAATGGAATTTATTTCGAAAACGTTAATTTTGCCCCACAAAAAAGTTATAACGATATTCAAAATCAATGAGACATACGTAGGAGAAACGCCTCTAGTTAGTTTAGTTAATAACAAGCGTTAAGTACCCTCAAAAGCCACCCCTATGTAAAATGACGAATTTATTTCAAAAAACGTTTATTTTGACTCACAAAAAAATTATAATTATGTTCGAAAACCATAAAACATACGTGGGAGAACCTCTTTTAGTAAGTTTAGTTAATAACAAGTGTTAACTACCCCTAAAAGCCATCCCTAAGTAAAATAATCGAATTTATTTCAGAAAACGTTTATTTTTACCCACAAAAAACTATATAGATATTCAAAAACCATTAAACACACGTGGGAGAAACGCCCCTAGTTCGTTTAGTTGATATTACGGATTAACTTCCCTCAAAAGCCACCCCTAAGTAAAATAATCGAATTTATTTCGAAAAACGTTTATTTTTACCCACAAAATAATTATAATTATGTTTTAAAACGATGAAACATACGTGGGAAAAACTTTCCTAGTTTGTTTAGTTGATATTAAGGGTTAACAACCCTCAAAAGCCAACCCTAAGTAAAAAAAATCGAATTTATTTCGAAAATCGTTTATTTTGACCCACAAAAAAATTATAGTAATGTTCGAAAACCATAAAACATACGTGGAAGAAACTCCCCTAGTAAGTTTAGTTAATAACAAGGGTTAACTACCCCTAAAAGCCATCCCTAAGTAAAATAATCGAATTTATTTCAAAAAACGTTTATTTTTACCGACAAAAAATTATAAAGATTTCAAAAACCATTAAACATACGTGGGAGAAACGCCCCTAGTTCGTTTAGTTGATATTACGGATTAACTTCCCTCAAAAGCCACCCCTAAGTAAAATAATCGAATTTATTTCGAAAAACGTTTATTTTTACCTACAAAATATTTATAATTATGTTCCAAAACGATGAAACATACGTGGGATAAACTTCCCTAGTAAGTTTAGTTAATAACAAGGGTTAACTACCCCCAAAAGCCATCCCTAAGTAAAATAATCGAATTTATTTCAAAAAACGTTTATTTTTACCGACAAAAAATTATAAAGATATCAAAAACCATGAAACATACGTGGGAGAAACGCCCCTAGTTCCTTTAGTTGATATTACGGATCAACTTCCCTCAAAAGACACCCCTAAGTAAAATAATCGAATTTATTTCGAAAAACGTTTATTTTTACCCACAAAAAAATTATAATTATGTTCCAAAACGATTAAACATACGTGGCACAACCTCCCTAGTTTGTTTAGTTGATCACAAGGGTTAACTTCCCTTAAAAGCCACCCCTAAGTAGAATAATTGAATTTATTTCAAAAAACGTTTATTTTTACATACAAAAAAATTAGAGTAATGTTTAAAAACCATAAAAGATACGTGGGAAAAACTCCCATGGTTCGTTGAGTTGATAATAAGGGATAAGTACAATTAAATGCCACCCGTAAGTAAAACAATCGAATTTATTTCGAAAAACGTTTATTTTTACCCAAAAAAAATTTATAGTAATGTTCAAAAACTATGAAACATACGTGGGAGAAACTCCCATAGTTCGTTTAGTTGATAATAAGGGTTAACTACCCTCAAAAGCCACCCCTAAGTAAAATAATTAAGTTTTTTTTAAATAACGTGTATTTTGACTTACAAAAAAATTATAATCATGTTCAAAAACCATGAAACATACGTGGGAGAAACTCCTCTGGTTCATTAGTTGATAATACAGGGTTGAATAGTCTTAAAAGCCACCCTTAAGTAAAATAATCGAATTTATTTTAAAAACCTTTTTTTTACTTACAAAAAAATTACAGTAATGTTTAAAAACCATAAAACATACGTGGGAGAAACTCTCCTAGTTCGTTTAGTTGATATTACGGATTAACTTCCCTCAAAAGCCACCCCTAAGTAAAATAATGGAATTTATTTCGAAACACGTTTGTTTTGACCCACAAAAAAATTATAATAATGTTTGAAAACCATGAAACATACGTGGAAGAAACTCCGCTATTTCGTATAGTTGATAACAAGGGTTAACTATTCTCAAAAGCCACCCCTAAGGAAAATAATAGAATTTATTTCAAAAAAACGTTTATTTTTACACACAAAAAATTATAGTAATGTTCCAAAACCATGAAACATACGTGGGAGAAACTCCTTTAGTTTGTTCAGTTGATATTAAGTGTTAACTACCCTCAAAAGCCGCCCCTAAGTAAAATAATCGAATATAAAGCGAAGAACGTTTATTTTGACAAGGGAGAAATCTCCCTTGTTTGTTCAGTTGATATTAAGTGTTAACTACCCTCAAAAGTTACCCATAAGTAAAATAATCGAATTCATTTTGAAAAACGTTTTTTTTTGACCCACATAAAAATTATAACAATGTTTGAAAACCATAAAAGATACGAAAGAGAAACTCCCCTAGTTCGCTTAGTTGACATTAAGGGTTAACTACCCTCAAAAGCAACCCCTAAGTAAAATAACCGAATTTATTTAAAGAAACGTTTATTTTGACTCACAAAAAAATTATAATTATGTTCGAAAACCATAAAAGATACGTGGCAGAAACTCTCCTAGTTCGTTCAGTTGATATTAAGTGTTAACTACCCTCAAAAGCCACCCCTAAGTAAAATAATCGAATTTATTTCGAAAAACGTTAATTTTGACACACAAAAAAGTTATAACGATATTCAAAATCAATGAGACATACGTAGGTGAAACGCCTCTAGTTAGTTTAGTTGATAACAAGCGTTAAGTACCCTCAAAAGCCACCTCTATGTAAAAAAATCGAATTTATTTCGAAAACATTTATTTTTACCCACAAAAAAATTATAATGATGTTTGAAAACCATGAAACATACGTGGAGAACCTCTTCTAGTAAGTTTAGTTAATAACAAGGGTTAACTACCCCCAAAGCCATCCCTAAGTAAAATAATCGAATTTATTTCAAAAAACGTTTATTTTTACCCACAAAAAAATATAAAGATATTTAAAAACCATTACACACACGTGGGAGAAACGCCCCTAGTTCGTTTAGTTGATATTACGGATTAACTTCCCTCAAAAGCCACCCCTAAGTAAAATAATCGAATTTATTTCGAAAAACGTTTATTTTTACCCACAAAATAATTATAATTATGTTTTAAAACGATGAAACATACGTGGGATAAACTTCCCTAGTTTGTTTAGTTGATATTAAGGGTTAACAACCCTCAAAAGCCAACCCTAAGTAAAATAATCGAATTTTTTTCGAAAAACGTTTATTTTGACCCACAAAAAAATTATAGTAATGTTCGAAAACCATAAAACATACTTGGAAGAAACTCCCCTAGTTAGTTTAGTTGATAACAAGGGTTAACTACCCCCAAAGCCATCCCTAAGTAAAATAATCGAATTTATTTCAAAAAACGTTTATTTTTACCCACAAAAAAATATAAAGATATTTAAAAACCATTACACACACGTGGGAGAAACGCCCCTAGTTCGTTTAGTTGATATTACGGATTAACTTCCCTCAAAAGCCACCCCTAAGTAAAATAATCGAATTTATTTCGAAAAACGTTTATTTTTACCCACAAAATAATTATAATTATGTTTTAAAACGATGAAACATACGTGGGATAAACTTCCCTAGTTCGTTCAGTTGATATTAAGTGTTAACTACCCTCAAAAGCCACCCCTAAGTAAAATAATCGAATTTATTTCGAAAAACGTTAATTTTGACACACAAAAAAGTTATAACGATATTCAAAATCAATGAGACATACGTAGGTAAAACGCCTCTAGTTACTTTAGTTGATAACAAGCGTTAAGTACCCTCAAAAGCCACCTCTATGTAAAAAAATCGAATTTATTTCGAAAAACATTTATTTTTACCCACAAAAAAATTATAATGATGTTTGAAAACCATGAAACATACGTGGGAGAACCTCTTCTAGTAAGTTTAGTTAATAACAAGGGTTAACTACCCCCAAAGCCATCCCTAAGTAAAATAATCGAATTTATTTCAAAAAACGTTTATTTTTACCCACAAAAAAATATAAAGATATTTAAAAACCATTACACACACGTGGGAGAAACGCCCCTAGTTCGTTTAGTTGATATTACGGATTAACTTCCCTCAAAAGCCACCCCTAAGTAAAATAATCGAATTTATTTCGAAAAACGTTTATTTTTACCCACAAAATAATTATAATTATGTTTTAAAACGATGAAACATACGTGGGATAAACTTCCCTAGTTTGTTTAGTTGATATTAAGGGTTAACAACCCTCAAAAGCCAACCCTAAGTAAAATAATCGAATTTTTTTCGAAAAACGTTTATTTTGACCCACAAAAAAATTATAGTAATGTTCGAAAACCATAAAACATACGTGAAAGAAACTCCCTTAGTTAGTTTAGTTAAAAACAAGGGTTAACTATCCTGAAAAGCCACCCCTAAGTTAAATAATCGAATTTATTTCGAAAAACGTTTATTTTGACCCACAAAAAAATTGTAGTAATGTTCGAAAACCATAAAACATACGTGGAAGAAACTTCCTTTGTTCGTTTAGTTGATATTATGGATTAACTAAACTTCAAAGCCTCCCCCAAGTAAAATAATCAAATTTGTTTCGAAAAACGTTAATTTTTACCCACAAAAAATTATAATTATGTTTGAAAACCATGAAACATACGTGGGAGAAACTTCCCTAGTTTGTTTAGTTGATAACAAGGGTTAACTACCCTCAAAAGCCACCTCTAAGTAAAATAATTGAATTTATTTTGAAAAACGTTTATTTTTTCCAACAAAAAAATTATTGTTATGTTTGAAGACCATAAAACATACGTGAAAGAAACTCCCCTAGTTCGTTCAGCTGATAATAAGGGTTAACTACCCTCAAAAGTCCCCGTAAGTATAATAATCGAATTTATTTCAAAAAACTATTTTTTTTGACCCACAGAAAAATTATAATTATGTTTGAAAACCATGAAACATTCGTAGGAGAAACTCCCCTGGTTCGTTCAGTTGATATAAGGGTTAACTAACTTCAAAAGCCACCCCTCAGTAAAATAATCGAATTTATTTCGAAAAACGTTTATTTTTACCAAGAACAAAATTATAATGATGTTCGAAAACCATAAAACATACGTGGGAGAAACTCTCCTAGTAAGTTTAGTATATAACAAGGGTTAACTATTCTCGAAAGGCACCCTTAAGTAAAATAATCTGATTTATTTTGAAAAACGTTTATTTTCTTGAACAAAAAAAATATATATATGTTCGAAAACCATTAGGCATACAAGAGGGAAACTCTCCTAGTTCGTTCAGTTGATCATTAGAGTTAACTACCCTCAAAAGCCACCCCTAAGTAAAATAATTGAATTTATTTCAAAAAACGTTTATTTTTACAAAAAAAAATATAGTAATGTTCAAAAACCATGAAACATATGTGGAAGGAACTCCTCTAGTTCGTTCAGTTGATTTTAAGGGTTAACTACCCTCAAAAGCCACCCCTAAGTAAAATAATCGAATTTATTTCGAAAAACGTTTATTTTTACCCACAAAAAAATTATAGTTTTGTTCAATAACCATGAAACATACGTAAGAGAAACTTCCCAAGTTTGTTTAGTTGATAAAAAGAGTTAACTACCCATTAAAGCCACCCCTAAGTAAAATAATCAAATTTATTTGGAAAAACGTTTATTTTTACCCTCAAAAAAATTATAACGATATTCGAGAACCATAAAACATACGTGGGAGAAACGCCCTTAGTGAGTTTAGTTGATGACAAGGGTTAACTACCCTCAAAAGCCAGCCCTAAGTAAAAAAATCGAATTTATTTCAAAAAACGTTTATTTTTACCCACAATAAACTTATAGTTTTGTTCAAAAACCATAAAACATACGTGGGAGAAACTACCCTAGTTCGTTCAGTTGATAATAAGGGTTAGCTACCCTCAAAAGCCACCCCTAAGTAATATAGTCAAATTTATTTCGAAAAACGTTTATTTTTACCCACAAAAAAGTATAGTAATTTTCGAAAACCATGAAACATACGTAGGAGAAACTTCCCTAGTTCGTTCAGTTGATATAAAGGTTAACTACCCTCAAAAGCCACCCCTAAGTTAATTAATCAAATTTATTTCGAAAAACGTTTATTTTGACTTACAAAAATCTAAAATAATGTTCGAAAACCATGAAAGATACGTGGGAGAAACTTCCCTTGTTTGTTCAGTTGATATTAAGTGTTAACTACCCTCAAAAGCCACCCCTAAGTAAAATAGTCAAATTTATTTCGAAAAACGTTTATTTTTACCCACAAAAAAGTATAGTAATTTTCGAAAACCATGAAACATACGTAGGAGAAACTTCCCTAGTTCGCTTAGTTGACATTAAGGGTTAACTACCCTCAAAAGCAACCCCTAAGTAAAATAACCGAATTTATTTAGAAAAACGTTTATTTTGACTCACAAAAAAATTATAATTATGTTCGAAAACCATAGAAGATACGTGGCAGAAACTCTCCTAGTTCGTTCAGATGATATTAAGTGTTAACTACCCTCAAAAGCCACCCCTAAGTAAAATAATCAAATTTATTTCGAAAAACGTTAATTTTGACACACAAAAAAGTTATAACGATATTCAAAATCAATGAGACATACGTAGGTGAAACGCCTCTAGTTAGTTTAGTTTATAACAAGCGTTAAGTACCCTCAAAAGCCACCCCTATGTAAAAAAATCGAATTTATTTCGAAAAACATTTATTTTTACCCACAAAAAAATTATAATGATGTTTGAAAACCATGAAACATACGTGGGAGAACCTCTTCTAGTAAGTTTAGTTAATAACAAGGGTTAACTACCCCCAAAGCCATCCCTAAGTAAAATAATCGAATTTATTTCAAAAAACGTTTATTTTTACCCACAAAAAATTATAAAGATATTCAAAAACCATTAAACATACGTGGGAGAAACGCCCCTAGTTCGTTTAGTTGATATTACGGATTAACTTCCCTCAAAAGCCACCCCTAAGTAAAATAATGGAATTTATTTCGAAAAACGTTAATTTTGCCCCACAAAAAAGTTATAACGATATTCAAAATCAATGAGACATACGTAGGAGAAACGCCTCTAGTTAGTTTAGTTAATAACAAGCGTTAAGTACCCTCAAAAGCCACCCCTATGTAAAATGACGAATTTATTTCAAAAAACGTTTATTTTGACTCACAAAAAAATTATAATTATGTTCGAAAACCATAAAACATACGTGGGAGAACCTCTTTTAGTAAGTTTAGTTAATAACAAGTGTTAACTACCCCTAAAAGCCATCCCTAAGTAAAATAATCGAATTTATTTCAGAAAACGTTTATTTTTACCCACAAAAAACTATATAGATATTCAAAAACCATTAAACACACGTGGGAGAAACGCCCCTAGTTCGTTTAGTTGATATTACGGATTAACTTCCCTCAAAAGCCACCCCTAAGTAAAATAATCGAATTTATTTCGAAAAACGTTTATTTTTACCCACAAAATAATTATAATTATGTTTTAAAACGATGAAACATACGTGGGAAAAACTTTCCTAGTTTGTTTAGTTGATATTAAGGGTTAACAACCCTCAAAAGCCAACCCTAAGTAAAAAAAATCGAATTTATTTCGAAAATCGTTTATTTTGACCCACAAAAAAATTATAGTAATGTTCGAAAACCATAAAACATACGTGGAAGAAACTCCCCTAGTAAGTTTAGTTAATAACAAGGGTTAACTACCCCTAAAAGCCATCCCTAAGTAAAATAATCGAATTTATTTCAAAAAACGTTTATTTTTACCGACAAAAAATTATAAAGATTTCAAAAACCATTAAACATACGTGGGAGAAACGCCCCTAGTTCGTTTAGTTGATATTACGGATTAACTTCCCTCAAAAGCCACCCCTAAGTAAAATAATCGAATTTATTTCGAAAAACGTTTATTTTTACCTACAAAATATTTATAATTATGTTCCAAAACGATGAAACATACGTGGGATAAACTTCCCTAGTAAGTTTAGTTAATAACAAGGGTTAACTACCCCCAAAAGCCATCCCTAAGTAAAATAATCGAATTTATTTCAAAAAACGTTTATTTTTACCGACAAAAAATTATAAAGATATCAAAAACCATGAAACATACGTGGGAGAAACGCCCCTAGTTCCTTTAGTTGATATTACGGATCAACTTCCCTCAAAAGACACCCCTAAGTAAAATAATCGAATTTATTTCGAAAAACGTTTATTTTTACCCACAAAAAAATTATAATTATGTTCCAAAACGATTAAACATACGTGGCACAACCTCCCTAGTTTGTTTAGTTGATCACAAGGGTTAACTTCCCTTAAAAGCCACCCCTAAGTAGAATAATTGAATTTATTTCAAAAAACGTTTATTTTTACATACAAAAAAATTAGAGTAATGTTTAAAAACCATAAAAGATACGTGGGAAAAACTCCCATGGTTCGTTGAGTTGATAATAAGGGATAAGTACAATTAAATGCCACCCGTAAGTAAAACAATCGAATTTATTTCGAAAAACGTTTATTTTTACCCAAAAAAAATTTATAGTAATGTTCAAAAACTATGAAACATACGTGGGAGAAACTCCCATAGTTCGTTTAGTTGATAATAAGGGTTAACTACCCTCAAAAGCCACCCCTAAGTAAAATAATTAAGTTTTTTTTAAATAACGTGTATTTTGACTTACAAAAAAATTATAATCATGTTCAAAAACCATGAAACATACGTGGGAGAAACTCCTCTGGTTCATTAGTTGATAATACAGGGTTGAATAGTCTTAAAAGCCACCCTTAAGTAAAATAATCGAATTTATTTTAAAAACCTTTTTTTTACTTACAAAAAAATTACAGTAATGTTTAAAAACCATAAAACATACGTGGGAGAAACTCTCCTAGATAGTTTAGTTGATAAAAATGGTTAACTACCCTCAAAAGCCACCCCTAAGTAACATAATAGAATTTATTTCGAAAACGTTTATTTTTACCTACAAAAAAATTATAACGATATTCGAAAACCATAAAACATACGTGGGAGAAACGCCCCTAGTTAGCTTAGTTGATGACAAGGGTTAACTACACTCAAAAGCCTTTTCTAAGTAACATAATAGAATTTATTTCGAAAAACGTTTATTTTAGCTACAAAAAAATGATAACAATATTCGAAATTCATTAAACATACGTGGGAGAAGCGCCCCTGGTTAGTTTAGTTGATAACAAGCGTTAATTACCCTCAAAAGTTACCCTAAGTAAAATAATTGAATTTATTTCGAAAAACGTTTATTTTGACCCACAAAAAAATTATAATTAAATTTGAAACCATGAAAGATACGTAGGAGAAACTTTCCTACTTTGTTCAGTTGATAATAAGGGTTAACTAACCCTCAAAAGCCACCCCTATGTAAAAAAATCGAATTTATTTCGAAAAACATTTATTTTTACCCACAAAAAAATTATAATGATGTTTGAAAACCATGAAAGATGCGTGGGAGAAACTCCCCTAGTTTGTTCAGTTTATATTAAGGGTTAACTAATCTCAAAAGCCACCCCTAAGTAAAATAATCAAATTTATTTCGAAAAACGTTTATTTTTACCCACAAAAAATTATAACGATATTCGAGAACCATAAAACATACGTGGGAGAAACGCCCCTAGTGAGTTTAGTTGATGACAAGGGTTAACTTCCCTTAATGATAGTACGGCCAAGGCTGCGTACTGCCGGTAGAACGCGCTTTCACACAGCAAACGTCCTTCCGGAAGGACAATTCATTTTTGTGAAAAAATATTTTAATTTCATATAATCATCATTTTCATCATCACCATCATCATTATCATCATAATTTATCATCTTTATCATCAAAGTAATTAAGTTTATTATTACTTTTGTAAATGTTGTTATAACTAACGTAATGGCGGCCGGTGGTAAATGGCTCAGGCACGAGTCCCTCGGAAATTGCTCTATAAATTCAATATGGAAGCAGATAAGTATAGAAATGAATATATGGTTTTTTAGGTAATGAAACTAGCTTTCAGATGACGTAAATATCGATTTTTAAAATTTATGTACAAGGGCTAGGTAGTCTTTTTAAAAAAACGAAAACGTCCTGCCGGCAGTACCGCGCGTCGTCTTTTTGTGACTAAAAATTATGTGAATTTTTGGAAAATTTAACTTCTTTTAGCGACCAAGCTTCGGGGTTTGAATTTTCAAGTTCTATGTTTACATGCGCTGAAAGCTTGATTCTTTACCTTTCCAACCATACCTAAGTAAAATAATCGAATTTATTTCGAAAAACGTTTATTTTTACATACAAAAAAATTATAGTAATGTTTAAAAACCATAAAACATACGTGGGAGAAACTCCCCTAGTTCGTTTAGTTGATAATAAGGGTTAACTACTCTCAATTGGTCAATGTTTTTTATCTAAATTTTTAATTTAGTTACTCAATTTATTTTCAAAAGTTACAAATAGTGTTTGAAAATTAATTTTTATTTAAATATTTCATGACAATAATTTCTTTAGAATTAAATGTTTTCTCTAACACCTCGCGTTGAAAACTCGTGTTTCCGAACTTGACAGCACTGTTAAAGAGTAGTGTTCATGAGGTAAAGTGCGCGTGGAAAGAGTCCTCTGCTCTTTTCTTGCATGCATGTGCGTAAAAAACACGAGTTTTTAACACGAGGTGTTAGAGAAAATAGTGTGTGTAGCATGGGCGCAACTACACCGAGAAACCTTTGGGTCATCTGCACACTCAGTGCTGGTGCGATAAAGCTACCAAGAACTTGGTACAACTACTTTCCCACTTGTGGGTGCCTGGCAGCCCCAAATTTGGTTCATCTGTCGTCCCTTATTGAAGTACGTCTGCAGTTCCAAGGAATTCTTGTGTGAATACTATATCACCACAAACTTGAATTGACTTTTTTTGCTTTATTTGTACAATATTTATTTGCCTAGTGTTTTAAGATAATTACGCATGCGGAATAGTATTTTTGACAATTACGCACGCGGAATTATGTTCTAAGAAAATACTGCATGCGGAATTATGTTTTAAAAGAATCCCGTATGCGGATTTTTTTTTAAAATTCCACATTTCGCATGAGAAATAGCGTTTTTCGAAAATTCTGCATTCCGTATGCGGATTTTTTTTGTAAAAATCACGCTTTCTGAATGCGGAACAGTGTTTTTAAAAAATTCCGCATCCTGCATGCAAAATTTTTTTTGTTGAAAATTCCACTTTCTGCATGCGGAATTCTGTATTTCATTACTCATGCGTAATTGTCATAAAACACAATTCCGCATGCGTTTTTTCAAGCGGGATGGTATAAACTATTAAATAAATAAACCTTAACAGTCAATATGAGTATTCACTTTATAATAATTATTTAATAATCATACAAAACAAGTCACAAAAAAAATGTTTTAACCAAAGCATGTTCAGCTTCCACAAAACCGGCAGACAGACGTCCCAGTGTTTTGGTTCTGCTGTTATACCAGTACGGTGCTACCGCACGCCCAGAGTGGGAGCGCAGGCTTCCCGAATTTTGGTCGCACAGTCGTCCCATGAATTTCCACCCACTGGGTGTGCAGACGACCCAAAGGTTTCTCGGTGTAGGGGAATCTCGAGCCGTGTGATTGCCACACTCGCTTCGCTCGTGCGGCAAACTTCACAAGACTCTCGATCCCCCTATTTTTGCGCCCTTGCCATACAAATAACTATTTTTTATATATTTAGATTTATCTGCAAAAAAGTATATACAATCCATAGAATAGGTTACATTTATTATGGATAAAAATAACAAGTGTGACTGTCTTTATTTTTTAAGTACTAATATATACTATTTTTGACTGCTTTAGAAGTAACCGTTACTTTACTTTTTACATCACAAATATACAACGGCTGTTTAGTAAGCCTCATTATTATTAAATAAATTTATATTTTATTCGAAGTTTTTTGTGTTACTTCCCTTTTCAACCCAAAAAATTCCTTTTAAAATTTGTTGTTTTATTCTGCCCCGCAGAAGACGAACGAAAACACGAGGTTTTCGATGATGTGTGGTAGAAACGTTATTTTGTATTGCTCAAATTAAAAGATTTTTAGGTCTTAATTATAAGTATTTGCTATTATTAATAAATTTAACTATTTATTATGTTATTAATTAATTTCTTTAATTGATTAATGTTTGAACCTTTAATTTTGAGTGTTGCACAAAATTTTATTTACTTATGTTTGAAAAAATAACATCTCTTAACATAAATTTTATCTCAAAATGATACGTACTTAAGTAAAAGTTATCTTTCAGAAAAGTAAAATGTGACTTTCGTGAAAGTCCAAGTTAATCTTCAGAAAAGTTTAATGAAATTAACATACAACTTTCATCAGAGTTAAAGATAAATAAAGGAATTTTAAAGTTAACATTTGTATAAGATGAAGATTAGTTTCAAGAATGTTAAACGTTCGTGGAAAAACATTATTTTAATTACACTTTAAAACCCTTACAATATTAGACTAAAAAATAATCCTTTGCACCCGTTAAAAACAGGATTGTATACACGTAAATTATCTCTGGAAAATTACACAGGTTTTTAAGGATAAATCGGATAAAGAAGATGGACAAGAGTTAGTGACATTTCAAGAAAATCTATATTTGCAAAAATAGATAGTTTATCAAAAGTTTTTTTACAAACCAATATAAATATTAGCTCATTATTACTAAAACGTCAACATTTTTGACTTAAACTAATGTTTAATATAAGAAATTAGCATTTTTTGTAAGAAGAAAATAAAACATTTGACAGTAACCGTATGATTCGGAAATATTAATCAGATTTATTTTAGTGTAATATGAGTGTTATTTTTATTTTCAAAGTAACCTAAAAAGCGTAACAACATGGACAAGCATATCTTTTATTTTTCAAAGGCTGGTAACAGTGTTTGAGCATCGGAGCGTTAGGTTGCTTGTTGTTTGAGTTTTGACAACTTTTGCGCGTAAACACGTTTAAATCACAGTGAAATTGAAATGAGAGTTAAAAAAAATGCCTACAGTAATTAATAAGTGGAATAATATTTAAATATTTATAAATAAAAAATAATTGACAATCTGTAAGTGAATTGAAAAAACTTTAATATTAATGAATTTGAATTTAGCGCGCTTGTAGCCGGAACTTCATCTAGACTGAATAATTCGAAGAATCTTGAGAATTTTATTGTATTTTTAACATTTTTGCTTTTAAATGATCTGTAAGGTGACCAAACTTTTTTAATTTTTTAAACCTTAAATGTTCATCTTTCAAATACAATTATTATTTAAAGAAAATCTGGCACCGATACACTAAAAAAAATGTTTGTGTGAAAATTATCAATTTGGCTATAGTTGAGTCCGTTTTAGTTAAAATGACAAGGATTCCTTGTTCAGTTAGCTTACGAAGAGAAGTTAATTCTAACTATCGTAATGAACCTCGCTCGCTGACGCTTGCTCGGTGATTATTATTTATTTAATTGCTTATTGATGTGGACATTCTATAAAATGTTAGTGAACTTATTGTTCATTGAATGTTTCATATTTTTTTACAAATTTTTTATATTCTAATAATTTTTATTGTCATATTTTATTACTATAAAAATTTTTAAAAATTAATTATCATATTAAGGGTGGGGGGGAAGTATGGTCACACGGGCGAAAAAACACCACGTCGTGGGAGTTGGACAACATTGTATAAAAAATATATATACCCAAGCGGCACACTTCTCGTTTTGATAACATTTAAGTACCCTTTTGAAGTAACCTTTTTGGTACTGTAAATTGTTAACGAAAAGTTAACTAAATGTAATAATCAAAATGTTAACCTCAAGAAGTTAAAAAATAGTTATCGTTTTTAAGGTAACTTTTTTGGTAATGTAAATTAATAACAAAAAGTTAACTTAACGTAGTAGTCAAAATGTTAACTTTAAAATGTTAAAAAATAATTAACAAAATTTTGTTAACAAATTGAAAAGTTACAGATGTTAACAAAATGTTATTAAATAGATACATGCAAAATGAATAACAACTTATGGTTCTCTATAAGATAACATATTCAAGTTGAAATTTTTGTATTGTTAATTTAGTTATTAAAAAGATACATACAAAATGGATAACAATTCAAAGGTTATTCATAAGATAACATTTTTAAGTTGACATTTTTGTAATGTTATTTAAGTTAATAAAAAGATAACATTTTACAATCACCATTTGTTAAACGATTTTCTGTTATTATTTTGTTAATCATTTTTTGTTAACTTAACGTTATTTACAAAAAGTTAATAGAAATACACATCAAAAGCGCACTGCAGTTGTTAAAATGCGTGCGCATATCATTTCCACACGCCATATTTTGTTATGTTAACCTAAAGATGTGCCTATATTTTCTACACATTCTCCATGTGCTTCATGTGTTTATGTGATTTTAATAAAATTTACAGTATAACTTCAACTATATTTACATTTATTTATCAATTGTTTAAGGGTTCAAAAGTAGGTGACGAAGCCAGACGATTATCTCTTTACAATCATGTCAGCGATAACCTATAATATAATTATTATAATGACCATACTGACTATAAAAGACAATAAATAAGGTAATACAAAAAGAGAAAAAATATATAAAATAAAATATATAAACATTATATTACGGTTAAATGTCTATATAACTATGTTCATAATTATTATAGGTTATTTCTAACATGATAGAAAAAGAGTTAATCGTTTGGCATTGACACCTACTTTTGCCTTTTTATCCTTTCCAAAAAGTACTAATTACACTATCCAATATATTTCAATTAAGGTAAATAAAAGTCATCAATTACTTAACTTTTCTTTCATTTTTCGTTAAAAAAAAGTTGCCGATTTGTTAACATAAACAAGTCATCTATTTGATATCTTTTTGGGAATTCGAAAAGTTACCAAAACGAATAACTGTTTCTTTCCACAAAAGTGACATTTTTGGGCAGACATTAGAGAAGTTTTAGGTATACAAATTCCTTTACGAAAATGTGACTTTTTGGAAACTCAAAATGTTAACAGTTAACGTTTCAATGTTGGCATTTTGATGCCTTTTAGTTTACTGTGTGCCGCCTGGGTAATGGCTAACATTCGCAGGGTTTAAAAGGTAAAATATGCTTCACAAACAATTTGTTAAATAAAACTTAAAAACAATGTATTAACACAAAAAAAGTATAAAATGTATTATTTCTGAACCAATTATTTAAAAATGTAAGAAAAATATACTAAAAGTAGGATATAAAATAAATCTTAAAAAATTAATAAAAAAAAGTTGCGCGTAGGTTTTTGTCGATTTAACACATGCGCAGCAGTTTTTTACTAACATTACACATGCGCAGTAGCTTTCTACAAACGTTAGGTATGCGCAGTGGTAAAAATCGTAACAAATAATGATTGTTTAACAATGTCAAAATGAACTGACAATAAATAACATGTTAGCAAAAAAGTTTAATCCAATGTTTAAAACATATAATTTTGAAGACTAAATTGCACGCACAACATTTTACAAGTGGAGAAAAACGAAATTTAAATTTTCGTTAGACTTAAAAAAAAAAAAAAAGTTAAATAAAGGTACCTTTGCGGAAGCGCAGTTACAATGATAAAGTGTTACGCATGCGCAATAATAAAACGGATTTCTACTGCGCACTTATTAAAAAAAGGATACTATATGTACTGAAAATTTAATTATCTGGTAAAGCACACCACTGCGCATGCGTAATTTCTAAATTTAGTCAGAGCACATGTGTGACTATTACTGTGCATCATTGCGCATGTGTGACAGCAATACAAAACAACTGCGCATGTAAAAAGTTTGTTTTGTAGTGCGCACGTTTACACAGTTGTGGTGCACTACTGCGCATGTGCAACAATATGTTGTGCATGAAAAAACATTCAGTTTAACATGCTTGACACGAATAGTGCCAGTGCGTATTGTTACAAACTGCAATAACATGGTAAAATGAACATTTTTGTAAAAAATTTTCGCCTATTGGAAAAAGTAGGTGAACTTTGAAGTGTGTACAGCGATGAACGAAGTTTTCTCGGTATCGTATTAATATAATAGAAGATAAGTCAAACTTGTTCGACTTGTAATTCTTAAATTACACGCGAGGTTTTTAATGAATAAAATCTTTATATTCAGTTGCTGAAGATTGGTACTTCAAATAATTTTACAATTCGCAATTTGAAGAATTGATGAGAATTTATAAGATCAACCTATATTCCACCTAGCATCCAATAGCAACCTCAAAGCATCCAATTGTTTAGAGATTTCTTTCGAAAAATTTGAAGTTAACTTTCAGAAAAGTTAAAGTTATCTTTCGAAAAAGTTACAGTTAACTTTTGGAAAAGTTAAAGTTAACTTTTGGAAAAGTTAACTTGTGGAAAAAGTAAATGCAATTAACATGTAAATCCCATAAGAATTTAAGTTAACTTTCGAAAAAGTTAACGGTAACTTTTGGAAAAGTTAAAGTTGACTTTTGTAAAAGTTGTAGTTAAGTTTCGAAGAAGTTATAGTTAAATATCCGAAAAGTTTAAGTTAGCTTTTGGAAAAGATATGAAATTTAGAAGATATAGACTGCTCAGTGCTTAGGAATGTTAAAAAAAACTCATTGTTAATTACATGTACAATTCATTGTATGTGATTCTATAAATAAGCTGTAAAGAATGTAGTAGTTCTTCGAAATTGTTTTCTAAATTTATACATTGAAACTGTAGAATGTATTCTAGGTGTGAATCAAATAAACCCTACTACTATCAATGTGTTTTTACTACTTTACCTAATCCTTTACTTTCTAATAAGAAATTTATAAGTGAAATATTTATTTATCGGACCGAATATTTTCATCATAATACGTTAAAATTTACTATGTGTTAAGTAAAGCGATTTATTTCCATCGTGTCACAATCAAAAATACAATGAAATTTTTTTACAGTTCCAATGCATTTTCCGTTAGTGGAGAGTAAATTATGTATTTTACAACTGTAAAATTTAGTACATTTGTGCTAAAAGTAGAAGGTAAATTTTAAAATGATGTGGCCAAGAGGTTCAAAATTTGAAGAAGCTTGACAATATACCTTAAGGTTTTATGCTTACAATTTCATGCTCCTCTACTTGTCCCTTTCTATTTCATGCGTCATTACATGCAATAGAGGAAGAGAAAAATAGCCAAACTCGGTGTATTTCACGATTCTACGGTCTCTCGCGGTTTTCATTATGATTTTCGAAATTTAAGATAACATATATGCAAAAGTGGGAGATGGGTGGTATTTTGAAAATTTAAGTCCCAATACATTAGTTTGGTAGGTGGGTGGTGGGTTGTGTTGATAATAGAATAGTTGCTCTGAAAACATATACTAAGAGGGAGGTGGGTGGGAGGTGGGTGTTAGGCATATGATACATATCAACGCCCCCCCCCCCCCGTTGATAAAGTGTTTATTAAAAAGCCAGGTTAATAAAATGTTAATTTGAAAAACAGTGAATGTCATTTTTATAATTAATTTTGTTGGATATGATTTCTATTAAACTGTTTGTTTAATCAAATGTCTTTTGAAGTTTTGTCATAAAATGTTAATTGGACCGAACGATAGATACATTTGTTTATTAATTCAAATATGCAATAACATTCTGTATAACATTCTTTATAACCCTGCTTTAACATTATTCTACTGTTTTTCAAATTAACATTTTATTACACTGGCTTTTTAATAAACACTTTATCAACGGGGGGCGTCGATATAGTGAAAACGTATTCTAGATGGACAGTGGGTGGTAGGTTGTGGGTGGTAGTACCAAAGACATGTAACTTATTTCTCAGGTAAAAGTTAACAACAATTTATTGTTAATGCAAATTCTACAGATGGGTGGTGTCATAAAGACATGCAAATTAGCCCTAAGGTAAAAGTTAACAACAATACGCAGTTTATGCAAATTAGAAAGGTTAAGATTTTAAGTTAAACTTGGTGCGATTGCAGCGCCGTCTATCGAGAAATCCCCCTCTTGAAAAACCGAAAAGTAGAGGTGTCATTTTGAAATTCCCGCGCAAAAGTAAGGGTAAAAATTTAAAATGACGTAGAAGAATCCCCAAGACATTGCCTACATATGGTAATACCGACTAAGGATAACCGATTTCGGAAATGTACCTTACCGACGGAAGAGAAGTAATCTGCATAACCGACACAAGGTAAGCACATATGGTAACCCACGCGAAATCTGCATTACCGACTGACGGTAATTTATCAACAAAACGGTTAAAATCCACTGCAGATAACTGTCTACAGCGCCACCTAGCGGCGAAAATCGAAACTGTGGCTTGGTGCACCCCTAGTTACACTACTAAGTGAAATTGACTTTCAAATATTGTTAGCACTTTTTAAATTTTTACCTTAAATTATAAAAAATATTAAATTTAAAACATGAACTTTTTTTATTTTTGCGAATTTTGCGAGCTAATATCTTGGTTTACAAAAATATAACAATTTGATACATTAATAGTATTCGAGGCACGCCTAAATTTACTCACATTAAAATTTTCATGTTGCACTGTAAAACCAAATGTCTCATTTTGAGATGTTTCCCTAGAAGAAAAATATCGTGGTACTAGTTAGCAGCGATAGATAAAATGTAAATTCACATGCAGTCCAGCGCTGCTAGATAGTTCCGCGAAATTTTTCTTCTAGTGTTGATCCTAAACACTAGTTCTAGTGTTGATATTTAAAACATTAAAAATCTTTTGTGTCCTCATATTTGAAACACATTATGTAACTTATTTTGAAATACTGAATGGGCCTGAGATACTTTCTATATCTCAACGATTTAAAATACATTTAGTAACTCATTTTGAGACACCAAGAGACATAAGTTTTTACAGTGCATATTAGGCAAATTAAGACTTATTTTATTAATTCCATTTTTTTCCAATATCGGTTAAAAGTCTCGATATGATGTTATTTGACAGTCGAACTTGGAAATCATATTTTATATTCATTATTTTACACCTTTAAGTGATCTATATACTTAAGAATAATAAATTGAATAACTCTAAATAAATACAAATTATTATTTTTCCTCTTTTTAAGATAATTTTATAGTTATCGAAATATTGTAGATGAGTAAAAAAGTGAAATTCTTCTGTACCTTCTATAAGTATTTTAAAATCATATTTTCACAAATAGAAGCAGTTTTATCGTAATTCTTTTCATTCCATACCCTAAAAACCATAAAAATAATTTCTAAAAGTTTGAAATTTCTCAAAAATTGATCCAAAATAACTTTAGTCGAAATAAAATGTTCGGACTCTAATGTAACAAAATAAGTGATTGGATATAGTGCTTGTTCCTTACTAAGAAAGAAGTTATATGCAAATGAGTTACTAAAGACCGTTACTAAGTAACGTTTCTCTTTGGAGAGAGTAAGAAGTAAATACTTTTGCAGGTAATGAGAAAGAGAAAGGCAAATTTTCTTTCTCTTCTATTAAAGTTCGAAAATTTTGCCTTTTTCCCTAAAGCCATTAACACTCATTATCCAAAGGTTCGTTTGAACGATTATGGGCCTAGCAGGAGGTCTATATTGTTTGTATTTAGAAATAAGATTTAAATGTGAAGAATATTGGTATTATGAGGTAAAATTTCAAATAAAATTTCAGAGAGAGAGAGAGAAACAGAAAAATTATGGAAGGTTTCGCTCGAACGCTGATGGACCTAGCATGTGGTCTATTGTTTTTATTTAAAAAAAAAATTAAATTTGAAGTATATTTGTATAATGAGGTAAATTTTCAGTAAAATGTAGATTCAAGTCAGTTGTACCTACTTGAAGTGCTGCTAACGTTGGTTGGTATTGTTAATATTTTTTAAAAAGTTATTGCTTTTGCAATTTAAGAGTGTGTGTGTGTGAAATAGAGAAACGGTGAAACTCAAGTTCTTCTTAACCTAGGGTCTCAATATTAAATCTCACAATTCGACCCTCCCGAAGAAAAGTAGTACAAAAATTTCCGAAATTAAACTATAACATCTACAACTGTAACAACATAATGAGGATTATGAACAGTTTTGAAACATCAGTTTCTATTTGATGTTATAAAAAAATATACCTATAATAAAATACCTCTAAATCAGTTTTACATATAAGTGTATTTTCAAAGTGAAAATTATATGAAGTGTATAACCTCAAAAGCTGCGAAAAATTAATTTTATAGCCTAAAATATCATCTTTGAGATACGACCCTTTAGAAAGGTATATAAAATAAACTTGATTCTGTTGAAATTCTGAAATTTTCGTTAGCATATTTTTCTTTGAATCGGGTCGAATCGAATTTAGATTTGTAAATCATTATTTCAGACATATTTTGTAATTTTCTTAAATATTTTTTCTTGAGACACGTTCTTCAAAAAAAAGTTTTGTGACCAACAGCTGCAAATTTTTATTTAAATTTGTCAAAAACTACTACTACCTACAAATTGATAGTAAAAACTGTAAATTCACATTAATCAATTCTTACTAATGTGAATTTGTAGTTTTTACTATTAATTTGTACAGTCAGCAAATGCTTTGCAACATCTTTAATATACTCTTATCATATTCGGATCTGACATTCGCAGATACGCCATCTGGTGTTAAGAAATTAAATTATTTTTGGATAACATCTTGTGCAATTTTCTATTACATCTCTGTAATATTATTATTGTTATTTATTTTACAAAAGATAAGGACACATTTTCGCTACGTTAAAATTGTGCTATTTAACTATTTTCTCGATTGCCACTGTTACTCTATTGTTGCAAAAATTTTAGATGCGACTTTTCATCATTTTCTGAACCCGACACAGCATGTTGTTGATACGGTTGATAGCCAGTGCCGGCTCGAGGGGTGTTCAACCTGTTCATTTGAATAGGGCGCCAGATCGAAGGGGTCGCCAAAAATCTTTGTGAGTACTTTATTGGAAAAATACGGATTAATAGAATAAAAAAGGATAGAGAGAGTACCTGTCTTTTTCTATGTCTGCTAGCATATCACGTCATCTACAAAAATACGTATGCAACATAACCTAAAAGTAAAATCTAAAACCAAAATAATTGCATAATTTATTTTAAAACTAACTGAAATATATGATATATTTGCTGGTCAGAAAGCAAGAAAAGCGCCTATTTTATAATTTTTCCAAGTAAAATTTTTTTATTCTTTTAATTTTGTATCTAAACTAAAGATATTTAAAGTCATACAAATTATGTACGCATCTGAAAGCGAAAAAACGCCTATTTTATAATTTTTCCTAATAAGAATTTTTAATTTTGTATCTTAACCAAAGATATTTAGGGCGATAAGAAATGTTTTCAACTTTCTGTATAATATTAACACGTGTTAAAAAATTTAATAATTAAAATAAAGAAAACATTTTGCAACTAGGGGATAGTGGCCTAAGACGGGCTAGCGCCTAAGACGAGCATCCTTTAATAAACTGAGAAAAATGGATCGTTAACGCTTAACATCTAGATGTTAACGCTTAAAATCCAGATGTTAACGCTTAATATCCAGTTGTTATGGTTAAACATCCATTTTTCTCAGAGTATTTTTTAATATTGAAACTTACTAAATAATTGTGTATGTAGATATGTAAGTTGAGATGTATCTGATAAATTAAGAAGCATTCTTTTGTATTTTTCCAAAAAATATAAATAATAAAAGGAAAAAATATTTTTAGCACTTCAAAAAATGAAATACAAACTACTTTTCAAACTGGAAATTTTCTAAATTAAATGTCATTTGGAATGGAAGTAATGACTTTATCTTAAAGAATATTCTCTAATGTTTAGAAAACTTACAAATATTTAATTGATATTTACAAATATAATTAAAAAATGTTAAAACATTAAAAACAAGCCTGTCGCCAAAACCGGGCCCCATAATGCAAAGAAAATTTTAGAAATTCAAATTGACGCTTGTTTTTCGATCCTCAAAAATCACTTTTATATAATAAACAAAATATTAAACAAAAGCTATTTAAGCTTAATTAATTATTATTACTTTAAGAAGGCATAAATTTTGTTTAAAATACCTTAAAAAGTTGTAATTGAACAATATAAGTTGTTTAGTAAGTACACTGAGAAAAAATTGTTTGTTTGATTTAAACCTTATTTCACTTTGTTATACAGCTAAACATAATTAAGTTTGATTCTAACAAATTTAGTGGTTGATCTTCTATGTTTGATTTAAACATATTTTTTGTTTGATTCAAACAAAAATTTCATTAACTTTAAACAAAATATAATTTTTTATTGTAAACGCAGTAAATGTTACTTTAAAGAAAAGAAATTTTTATCCTTATCATATTATTCTTTTATTTTGAACACAAAATATGTTCCACGATAGTTTAATTTTTGTTTCTTGCTTCTTATATAAAGCATCCTTTATGTTTAAGATTACTTCAAGTCTTAATATATAAACTATGAAAACCGAAGAAAATTACACTTTTCATTAACTGCACACAATTCTGAAAATGTGGAACTTTGAATCAGTCTAATTTAGGGGAGACTGACCTATGGTAGATAGCCATTCCAACAGTGGATAACTTTAAATAATTACGAAATAAACTATAAATTTTAATCATAATAATGATTGAAACATTAAGCAATTAATATTCATTATAGTTTTCTAAGAGTTGTTTAGGTATAATGAATAATTTTTAAAATCTTTAAAGTTATCCACTGTTGGAACGGCTATCCACCATAGGGCAGTTTCCCCTACAAGAAAAATGCACAAAAGAAACAATAGCTTTGGTAAACTCACTTGCGCACAAAAGTTTTTATCACTTCAGATATATCTCAATTTTTCAATAAAATAATAACACTTACACATTTAAGAAATCACTTTAATAGAAAGAAATTCACGACTGTAAACATTTTTTTCCAAAAAAGCGATAAACACAGGTAACTACTAGAAACTACTCGTACACGTTCTACAGGAAAAGTAAACTAACGTCAGAACAGTAAAGACGCTATATTGAAATAACATATTGAACGCGCAGAGGTCTTTAGGTATTCAATATGTTTGAATCAAACATAAAATATATTTCTTTCAAGTATAAAGACTTCGAACATAAATTTGGTTTAATTTGAGCAGAATTTAGTTTCTAATCAAACAAACAGAAAATTATCTTCAAACATAAAATATATTTATAAAAGAGAGAAGCTTTAAATGATCTCAAGAAGGTGAGGTGAAAAAAATAATTTACATTTTTTTCGTGTAGTCACAATTAGCAACGTTTCGTTGACAAAGTTTCGTCAAACAAACAAAAAAACAAAAAGAGCTCTCAAAACCCGTATTAATGAACATAGAACTAAAAAAAATAAAAACTCTGTCACTAGCTTACATCTAAATTTGGGTCATGTTTTTAATTGGGACAAAGTTAAAATATTGGATTATGAACCGAATTTGAAAAAAAGAGCAATTTCTGAGACGATTCATATTAATTCAAATATTAAATTTACTTTAAATAAGAAAGAGGAAAGTTTCTCTCTCAACAAGGCTTACTATCCTCTACTTAGACAACTTAAACTTTGAACCTTTTAACCTTCATGACTTAAATGATCCGTTTTCAAAATTTTATTTTGAAAATTCATTTAGTTGTCTTGTCCGACTCGTGGCAGAATGTCTCCACTTTGACGTGTCTTATAATTCAAAAATTTTTTGACGAATCTGGTAATTGTTTTTATTTGTTATTATTTTTGTGTATATTTATATAATCAGTGTATCTTTGTGTTTTCGATTTTATTTCATATTCAATAAATGTTTTTTAGCCTGATGATGTTGACGAAACTTTGTCAACGAAACGTTGCTAATTGTGACTACACGAAAAAAATGTAAATTATTTTTTTCACCTCACCTTCTTGAGATCATTTAAGGCTTCTCTCTTTTATACTCATTATGGAAGGATTTAATTCTGGTTTATTTATAAAATATATTAATTTATTTATTTCAATAGACGGGAACAAAGTTTGCCTTATATACAATCAGTACAAAGTAAATATTAAAAACAAAAAAATAGAACTTTACAGTAATAAGTTGTCGCATCTTGGTTCATAATATCCTCGTGAAACAACAATCGCAAATCATTAAAGAAACGATTATTTAATAATCTTTATATTAGATAAAAACATTTTCCAAGCAAAGAGAATTAGATTTTAGTATGCTGCCTAGAAAACATGAATGCAGAGCAATCAGAGCGCCTCCTTCTCTTATACAATTGCTAGTTTTAGAAATTCTGTTTAGTCGAAATACATTATAATATACAAAGCCCAACTCTGAAGAAATTAAGAGCTATTAAGCCATGTTTAGGTAAAAAGATAAATATCCTAATTTGAAATTTCATAACACCGGCACACAAAAAAAAATTAATTTGCAGTGCGAAAGATCAGACTAGTCAACTCTTACGTATTTTTGGTCGCTGAATCCGAATCTATGGTCATTTTTTTAAAGTTAGCTCTCATTTATTTTCTAACCTCAAAAAACCAAAAATTTAAGTTTAACTTATTATAGTATCTATAAAACCTGTAAAAAAATTTTTAATCTCAAACTAATGTAAGCTTTAAAGTATCACCTTTAATTTAAGCCAAGAAAACTTAAAAAATATTCAGTAGTTCACGAGATATGAATCAAAACGTCCAAACATGTTTTCCTAAAAAACCATAATTTTCAGGTTATGTCACGATTTGTTTGCCTTTTAAAGAGAAAATTCTTGGACGTTTTGACTCATATCTCGTGAACTACTGAATATTTTTTAAGTTTTCTTGACTTAAATTAAAGGTGATACTTCAAAGCTTACATTAGTTTGTGATTAAAAATTTTTTTACAGGTTTTATAGATACTACAACAAGTTAAACTTAAATTTTTGGTTTTTTGAGGTTAGAAAATAAATGAGAGCTAACTTTTAAAAAATGACCATGGATTCGGATTCAGCGACCAAAAATACGTAAGAATTGACTAGTCTGATCTTCCGCACTGCAAATCAATTTTTTTTTGTGTGCCGGTGTAATTAGAAGTGATTCTCGCAACATAGGTAATTTTTTACAAAGACCTATTACAGTTTGATAATAAATGCTAAATTCAACATTTGTTGGATAAAAAGGTCTGTTAGAAGAGCGGCCTGAAATACTTGAAACTAAAACATATTTCTCACCTTCATTGCTCGAAGAAGAAACACAATTATAGAATGAGTTAAAGAGTCATTTATGCTCAAAGATGAAGGAAAAAAAAGACACTTTTATTTGTGGCAGACTGTGAGTCATCATTTGTAGTTAATATGTCAGCGGGGGTTTTGGCTTGTTTACCAATATTGTAGGAGTCCTTCGACGAAATATCATTTTAACGTCTATTCTCCCTTCTGCCGACGAACAGCGGCTTCGCTCTTCATCTCCGCAATTTCTGAAATCACCATCCTCGTGCGATCCAGAGTTAGATATATGTCCTTTTTTTGCAGCTACAAACATTAGATGAGTAGCTCGTGCCTTCTCCTCCGTCTCAAACAAAATCCTGATAGGACGTGACTTCTGTTGATTTTCCTGCTTTAATTAACCCATTCTAAGTGACTTAATATTTTCAACATGACAAGGAGTAACAATATCTTTTAAAACATTAGTTATTTCCATGCTTAAAGAAGTAGAACCATTAATTGTTGTAACGGCACTTAGATCATGCTCTGGGTAACCGTATAGAACAAGGTTTTTCCTCTTCTCCAAATGATTCTCAACTTCAGTAAAACATTTACGTGCAAACAGAGACTCACTTAACATTTTAGAATTGTTATTCTCAATGTCAATAAGTTTACCCTCGACGACATCCAGTCTACCAGATAAATCTTGAACTGATATCCCGTCGTTGGAAACACGTTTAACAGTATCCTTTAGAGTTTCATCAATAGCATCGAACCTCTTCGTCATAGAGGCCTTGAGGTCCGTAATAGCTGTCATTAAGGAATCATTACTAGTCGACGGGGGTAAGGGTGACTGTAAGCGAGATTTACAGCATTTAGAAAACGATCCATCGGAGAGAGTACCAACTAGTTGAGAACAACTAAAGTGGTAGGCAGCTTTGCATCCGGTGCATTTAACAGGATCGTTAGTATTTCTCCCACACTTGAAACACGTTTCAGTCGACATCATGGATTAGACTCCTTTAGGTTATGAAACCGAGTGCAGTTTAATAAGTCAAAACAGATTTAACTGACTCGTATAATAATAAAACAGCAGAAGAGTCCAGATTTAAATAAAAGGTCGAATATCAATATATTTAGTCGATAGTAAGTGAAATAAGTATACTTGTATAAACATGTACTCGCGGCAGTCATAGGTAAGGAAACCAACTTTATTCAAAGTTCATAGTGTCATATCAGTACACAAAAAATATTCACACTGTTGTCAGAAAACAACAAAAATAAAGTCCAATTACGATCAATAAGTCAAATAACAATAATGTTTACTCGAAAAAAAGCACAATTAGTACACTTATAAGAACATGTTCTCGCGATATTTGTATGTTAGATAATCAATTTTAGTCCGAGATTAACACTCTGTCACTTCATGCCACATAAAAAATATCCACAGATTAAGAAAAAAGTCCAATTAATCTTTTGAAGGACATTTTAACATACCAGTTATAAAAAACCGCGAGCAATAATTAAAAGATTACAGGGGCAGTCTACTAAGCGTGTACAAATAAAACCACATAGCGGTGGCTAACTACAGTTAAAAAAGTAAAAAAAAAATTATGAAATAATTAATTCCAACTTTCACAGGTACCTATTGTTCTTTTTTAAACATAATACCAATTCATTACATATCTGTGTTTGACTATACAAACTTTGATCACTGTCTAGTCAATTATGAATGTCAATGTTTGAATAATCGATTTTCTGTAGACCTTCCTTAAAAAGGGCCCGTCTTACCTTACTAGGTAGCCTAAGACGGGCTAGTATGAACTTTTTTTGAAACACCAAAATTAATTGTCCTTTAAATAATTATGAAGGTTTTCATCTTATCAATTATTTAAAGGAAATGTTACAAATAAATATAGGTGCATTCTCGTTTTCTTTTTAATTCACTAACTAAACAACTTTTTGCAAAATATGGATAGGGGCCCATCTTAGGCGATTTTCCCTTAAATTTTGAATTTTGAATTTTAGAGGCGCAAACAAAATTTTTGATACCTTTGAGCCGGTTCTGGTTGATACGAAAAATATGTTTCATTTTGAGAAAATTGATAAATTAAAGGCCTGCCATATATAAATTTAAAAATAAACTGAATAAGGATTTCAATGCACTGCATTTTAACAGAAATTATTTCATTTTTGAAAGTTTTAAACTTTTCAAATTTAGAGGTTATAATATCTTTTACATCCTTATATTAAGTTTTTAGTTTATCTTTTGACTTAAAAAGAAAGTAAGTTTATTTTTTTTTATTCCCTGACTTTTATTACAATATTTATTTACATAATTCATGATTTTTTAAATATTTAGAAGCACATAGCCTATGACATCTCCTTATTTTATTAATTTTCGTCACATTTTATTACTTGTCTGACTATAATAATTAAACTAAAATCTTACCGCAGTTCCTGTATTATAAAGAAGAAAGCAACCGGTACCATAAGTGCTCTTTGTTTGTCCTCGATCAAAGCACATCTGACCAACCAAAGCTGATTGCTGATCACCTAAACACTTTAATCAAAACAATGTAATTATATAATTTATTTCATCTAAAAGTTAAAAATTATAATTTTTATTTAATACATGTACAATGAGAAAAAAATACTATTGAATCAAATACCTTCATGATATTGAATTCCACGTCATTACTTCATTGACGGATTTATTGGTTCATAAGCATAAACCTTTAAAGCAAAAGTCTGAAGTTTTTGAAAGAATAACATGGTGCTATATCAAATCGCTGTTATCTACTCAATTGTTAATTTACTTAAATCAATAGCATTTTTAAATATTTATTTAAGATAGTTCTCTTGAAATGTTGTTATAGAATTTTTAAAAGAAATATTTAAGTATTTGAATCATATAAGAAACTGTAGAATTGTAAACACCCTGCTTTAGATTTGATAGCATATGCTTTCGTTTCTTGGCAATGTTCTTCCCCCACCTCTTAGATTGTAGTTTATATAGACAGTTCGTGAAACGTCTACCAGCGAGCGTATGTCATAGTGGTTAAAGCGTCGGGCTTCAGGCCCAGGGGTTGCGCTTTCGAGATCTCTCAGCGTCAAATATTTTAATTTATAAGTTGTGCGTTAAAATTAAGATGTATATGTATAAAAATAATGTAAAAATGTTATAAACTAGTATAAATAATAAATATCAAATATAATAAATGAATACAAAGATTCCGTACAACTGATAGGATGTTGCTTGTTAATGAGAATTAATATTTATTTCGATTCATTATTTTTATCTCCCAAAAGTAACCCAATGGGGAAAACCAATAGTGCCTTAATGGCCCAATATTGGGAGCCAACAGACCATAATTAAACCATTATTGGCAACCATTAATGGACCATTGTTGGTTAAATCATGGGATGTCCACGTCCCTGCCAATAATTGGCCCATTATTGGCTGCCATTAATAAGCCAACAATAAAAAAATCTTTAATAAATTCTAAAAATAAATTATTAAATATTAAATTGTTTTAAAATTAAAATATTTTATTTTATTTACTTTCATTTTTAATAAAAAATATTTCTCAGTAACGAAGGGAACTTGCAAAACAATTTCCATTTTGCCGTCTATCCCAATATAGGAGAGGCAGGAGGTAGTGAGTCTTCGAAAATATCGAAGATTTCTACGAAGAATTAAATAAAGCTGACTCCTTATATAAAATTAATGCTGCACTTCAGTTGCGAGAAGCATAGCATGGTCGCCTTCCCTACACGGCGTTGAGTAAAACTAAAATCACGCGCCGCGCCGCTTCAAACCGGATACTTCCGGAAAACAAAAACCGGCTTACAGTCATTTAAATCTTTTAACTGCAAATAAATATGATTTTGACAAAAATAAACTTTTAATAACTGTTAATAATAAATAATAATAATTAGTAAATGTTTTTTATTAGAAACTTTTTAATTCTGTGAATATTTATTTCATAATTTAATAGAAAATTCCAAAAGATATAGAACAAAATTTTCTTCTATTAAGATAAATATCACTCAAGTCACTTGAAAATTTCGGAATATCTAAATCAAAATTAATAAACGATATAGAAAATTAAGCAAAATAAAGCATTTAAAGAAATAAAAATAGAACAAAACATTTTAAAGTTATTAATAAATTGTATTTATCTTTCGGGATAAATTAAAATTAAATTAATATATGATTAATGAATTCTTAATTAAGTCTTAATAGAACATCCAATTGAAGGGACCAGAGATTAAATTCTAAAAAGATATTTTAATGAAATAACTAATATCTAATTATTAAGTAAATAATTTAATAAGTCTATTAATAATTTATTGATAATATAAGAATTACATGTGAGTGATATGTTTATAGTGATTTAATAGATTATACATTACTAAGCATTGATGAAAAAACCTTCATTAATTTTAATTATTTTATTATTATTTACAGCCTTTAAAGTTATCAAATTAAATTATCAACTTTATTTTGCAATTTTTTTTGGAATTGTAAGATATATACTTGTTTTATTATTATTTTTTTGTGTTAAAATAGTAGTTAATTCTATTTTTTATTAAATTATTTTTTACTAAAGAAAATAATTTCCTTGAAAAATTTGCAAACCGCAAACAATATTAATAAAATAATTTTAATTAAATTAATTTGATTAAAAATTATTTATTATTAATTATACTTATATATATTTGATTATTAATTTATTCAACAACAATATAACTAATATATTACATAAAATATAGCTTCATTATTTACCAATTATTTGTTTATTTCTTAGATTTAATTATGTTTTTAAAGTAACTTTTTGACTTTAATTTTGGTCTTTAAAAATTTCTATCAATAAATTATAGTATTTAAAAAAATTTTTTCGTAATATTTATTCTAAAATTAAATGCTAAATTTATAAAAATTCCTAACAATAATAAATTTAGTAAAATTTTTTAAAATCGTTAATATTATGTTTATTTCCCTTTTAAATTAAAATTGAGTGCTATTTTAGTAAAAAAAGAAAAAGAAAGTAAACAAAAATGTACTGTTTTTTTTAAATTGCAAAATAAAAACGATAACTTAATTTGATAATTTTAAAAGTTGTAAATGAAAATAATTTAATTAAAAGTACGAATTTCAACGATTTTTCAAAAAATATTAACTTGTAAATGCTTAATAATTATTATTTTAATTTATTAAATTAATATAAATAAATTACTCAGTTACATAACACTCATATATTAAAAATTGTTAATAAATTAATCAATTAACTTGTCTATTAATTTATTATATCTTGATTATTTCATTAAAATAACTTTTTGCAATTTTATATTTGGCTCTTTCAATGGAACATTCAATTAAAAATTAATTAATTATAACAATTTTTATTACATTTTATCAAAGTAAATGTTTCTATTACACATAAAAAAGGTGGCAAGAATATTTTTAATGAATTGCTATAATTCTTTATTATTAAATAGATTTAAAATTTTGAAAATTGCATCAATTATCAAAATTTTTATTAAAATAACTATTATAGGTGATAAATAGGTATATCTTATAATTAAATTATACACGACCTCGAAATGAGCCTTAGAGAATCCAGGTTGGATACCCTCATTACAGGTGACTTCAATGCTAAGTCACCAGAATGAGGCGAGAAAAGGCTCGACAATCGAGGAATCTTGGTCGAAGAAATGATCTCCAGGAACAACCTAATGGTTGCGAACCATGGGAGGTCTTGGACTTTTAGGAAAAACAGTCAGGGATCGATAATTGACTTGTCGATCACAACGGCCCTCCTAAATAAACGTATTAAAGATTGGCGCGTCCTGGAGGATTATACCCATAGTGACCACCAGTATATCGAGTTTTCAGTCTCAAGGGGAGACAAGCTGCGGGCCAGGAACCACGGAGTTCTCCGTGAAAATGGCCCAAAGTGGAACATTAAGAAAATCGACAAGGAGAAGTTCGGCCGGTCCCTGGAAGAATCCCGCCTCATAGAGGATTTGGGATGGGTGAAGAGGCCGAATAACCTTGAAGGGGAGGTGCGGACGGTAAAAAATAGGATTGTCACCGCATGCGACGCGTCTATGCCGCGTTGTAGAAGCACAACCCCAAGAAGAAGAAATGTATACTGGTGGTCAGAGGAATTGGCCTCTTTGCAAAAGGCATGCCTCAAAGCAGGAAGGAGATATGACCGTTCAAACGGAGATCCTCTGCTGAAGGAAGCATATACAGAGGCCAAGAGAATCCTCAGGAAGGAGATACGCGCTGCAAAAAGAAAAAGCTGGAAGAACCTAATCGGTGACGTCGAAAATGACTTATAGGGGTCTGGCTTATAAAATTGTTAACAAGAAATTGTTATCGAGGCAAAAGACCCCCGGTCTAGACAATCCCGATTGGGTCCGGCAAATCATAAAGGCTTTGTTTCCCCCAGCAGAACCATGGCCTAGGATGGATTGGAGTAACTGTCATGTCGGTGAGGAAGAACTCTTCACTCTTACAGAATTACAAAAAGCAGGCAGTAGGTTAAAGCCAGGCAAAGCGCCAGGATTAGATGGGATAAGCAACGAGACCCTTAAAGAAATGATCGTTGCTTCACCCCTGATTCTCCTAGACTGCTATAACAACTGCCTGAAGAGAGGAGAGTTTTTCCGCGACTGGAAAAGACAGAGGCTGGTCCTTCTAAGGAAAGGAGACAAACCTCTAGATAAAGTCTCATCCTACAGGCCTATATGCCTGTTAGATACGATGGGTAAGCTTCTAGAGGACATGGTTCTGCAGAGAATGCAATCTCACTTGACCGGAGAGAATAGTCTGTCTGACAACCAATTTGGTTTCCGTAAAGGCCTGTCCACAGTAGACGCCATCCAGAAGGCGGTGGACCTAGCCAGGCAAGGAAAAGCCAAATTGGGACCAGGGAAGAAAAAGGGCTTCTGCGCGTTAGTAGCCATTGACATACGTAACGCGTTTAATACCGCGCGATGGAAAGATCTCATCGAGTCGATGAGAAACAAAGGAATACCGCCTTACCTGTTGCGGATAATGGAAAATTATCTTAGCGATAGGTGGGTTATATACGAGGGTGACACTTGCACTCTGAAGGAAGAGATGCTAAGAGGTGCCCCTCAAGGCTCGAGGATAGGACCATTCGTATGGAACGTCTCTTATGATGACTTCTTGCGATTGGGTCTACCTAAAGGCGCGGTGATCATCGGCTTCGCGGACGATGCGTTGATCGTATGCACTGCCGAAACTGTAGAGGCCCTGGGCGTATTGGTGAACGAATGTCTGAGACTGGCAAAGCGCTGGCTGGAGGCCAGAGACCTTCAAATGGCTCTGGAAAAGACCGAAGCGCTGCTAGTCACGGACAGACGTGGTTATACGGCCCCTGGTATTCAGATAGACGGATTCGAGGTCCAATGGAGGAATCATATTAAATATTTAGGTGTCGAACTCGACAAATTTTTGAATTTGAAACACCATATAGCAGTAGCATGTCGGAAGGCCGAACAGTGTTCGGCAAGTTTAGCTCGTCTAATGCCGAACATTGGTGGGCCTTCTGAAGCAAAGAGGAGACTGGTGGCGAGTGTTGCCCTTTCAAAGCTGCTATACGCAGCACCTGTATGGGCTCCGACCTTGCGAAATGACAGAAGCAAGACCATCTGTAGAAGGGTGCTGTCCGCGCAGAGAACTATTACGAAACGTATTATTTCGGCCTATTGGACAGTGCCGACGTGTGCTGCTCAGGTCCTTGCCAGCGTCTCGCCGGCAGATCTTTTGGCAAAAGAAAGGGAGGAAGTTTTTCTCCTTTTCAAGAAGAGAAATTCTTCCACATATACGGAAGATAATAGACCCAGCAAGGACCAAATTCGCCGAGATGCGAGAAGCAGACTCGTCGACAGATGGCAAGAACGATGGAGCGGGGAGGAGACAGGCCGATGGACATATCGGCTGATACCTACACTCGCCACCTAGATAAGTAGGAAGCACGGAGTGGTTTCCTACTATTTAACCAAAGCTCTCACAGGGCACGGGTGTTTCGGCTCCTATCTGGAGCGATTTAAAAAAGTCGTTAGCTCGGAGTGTGTGTACTGCAACTTCCCAGTGGACGACCCAGAGCACACACTCTTTAGCTGTAAGCGTTGGGACGCGGAGAGGCAGGTTATGTTTACTGGTGTTAATCGCAAGGTTACACCAGAGAACATGATCCCGCTTATGACTCGCTCTCCCGAGGATTGGCGAACCATCGAGACCTTCATATATTATGTTATGAGGGTCAAAGATCTCGATGGTCGCCAAAGAATGGAGGTCCCGTAGAATAAGGGAGAAAGTCGCTTTGGCGACAGAGGAGGGGATATAAGACTACTCCCGATGGCGATACGCGCGAAAAGTGCTAGCCGGGAGTGGTCTTAAGGTCCCCAAATAAGGGTGTGTTTTTAGCGGGTCGGCAGAACATCACCACCCCCGCATAACCCTGTAGTACGGGCTACAGGGTACCTGAAAGCAGGTTTTCACATCCTACGCAAAAAAAAAAAATGTTGTGTTCTATTTTTATTTCTTTAAATGCTTTATTTTGCTTGATTTTCTATATCGTTTATTAATTTTGATTTAGATATTCCGAAATTTTCAAGTGACTTGAGTGATATTTATATTAATAGAAGAAAATTTTGTTCTATATCTTTTGGAATTTTCTATTAAATTATGAAATAAATATTCACAGAATAAAAAGTTTCTAATAAAAACATTTACTAATTATTATTATTTATTATTAACAGTTATTAAAAGTTTATTTTTGTCAAAATCATATTTATTTGCAGTTAAAAGATTTAAATGACGGTAAGCCGGTTTTTGTTTTCCGGAAGTATCCGGTTTGAAGCGGCGCGGCGCGTGATTTTAGTTTTACTCAACGCCGTGTAGGGAGGGCGACCATGCTATACTTCTCGCAACTGAAGTGCAGCATTAATTTTATATAAGGAGTCAGCTTTATTTAATACTTCGTAGAAATCTTCGATATTTTCGAAGACTCACTACCTCCTGCCTCTCCTATATTGGGATAGACGGCAAAATGGAAATTGTTTTGCAAGTTCCCTTCGTTACTGAGAAATATTTTTTATTAAAAATGAAAGTAAATAAAATAAAATATTTTAATTTTAAAACAATTTAATATTTAATAATTTATTTTTAGAATGTATTAAAGATTTTTTTATTAATGGCTTATTAATGGCAGCCAATGATGGCTTGCCAATTATTGACAGGGACGTGGACATCCCATGATTTAATCATTAATGGGCCATTAATGGTTGCCAGTCATTGACAAGCAAAAAGTCATTGGCTGCCAATATTGGGCCATTAATGTACCATTGGTTAGTAATAGCAGTTTCCCATTGGGAAGGTGTTATTGCTTCAAAATCAGATACTTTAGGGGTAACATTACATACTATTCTTCTGTAGGAATAACTTATTGATACAATAGAACTTATTTTATTAATTTTACAGCATATACATATATTTCAAAACAATTTGCTGATAATGCAACTAATCATGGTTTCATTAAATAGAAGCGGCACTGTAGAATCATTAAAGCAGTACTTTAGATTTAATAGCATATGCTAATGGCAGACCGCAATGACACTATTGAATAAATTAAAAACAGATGTCATTAATTCAATAGTATTTTTTTCTCAGTGTATGTAAAGTTTTACTTTTAGAACATAAAAGTTCCATATAGTATACTAGTGTTTCAGTGTTATAAATTTAAACAAATAAGTTTAAAATTATTCTGAGCGTCCGGATCAAAATACTTCGTTCTGCGCTTGGAGTATTGTTTTCAAGCCAGCCAAGCAAAATTTTCGGTTTCAAATACAGCGACTCCACACAAAGGACAGCGCAATAAAGGAGTTGCCTATTTTCAGGCGTATGCTTCTAATAAATATAAGTTTGTGCAATATTATTTCTTTCTTCGACATTTTTCTGACAAAAGTTGTAAATTTAGTTACTATTTTTTAATTACTTTTTTTTTAAATAGTGAACTTACACTATATGGGTGATTCTATATCAAATTTACAGTCCATATTTTAAAATTAAGTAAATCTACATTTTATTTGTTCCTTTTAAAATAAAAAACTTACGCTATTCGTGAAAATTAAAGTTCTGTTTGGAATTACCCCAACTGACCCTAAAAATAATATCATATATAATTGAATAATAATAATTAAATTTAATTTATTTTATTAATTATTTATAAAAATATAACAAAAATGTTTAGTTAAAAAATATTTGTATGTTAATTAATTACATAAATTATTTATAGAAATTAATAACTTAACTTAAAAATAATAAATAAATTCTCGTAATAACTTAGAACGAGTTATCTTTTAAAAATTAATTAAATTTAGTTGGAAACTTTTTTCAGTTTTTTGCTTCTATTGTCAAAAATAATTGTTGTATTAAAAAACTTCTCCGGGAAAAAAGTTCTGCTTTTTCATTCTCTACACAAAGGCATGTTTAAACATTAAAATTTTAAGTTTTAATAATGATAACTTTTTGATAGACTTGACTGTCTTGAAAATAATCCGTCAAGCGCAGATCGAGTTATTCGATCCCGACGCTCAATTGATGTTTCACGAAGGTCATATGACGCACAGTGGCGAAAAATGTACTTTTCTACCACACATGCACAAAAAAACCCATGTTTTTGTACTCGTTAAGCGGTTGTTTGTACATATGTGGTAGAAAATAGCATATGCACCTCAGGAGGCCGATTTTTTGCCTCGCACAAATGTGTGTTTGGAAAAAAACACGGCCTTCTAACCTTCGATGCATAATATACTATTTCGTTTCAAATTACACTACAGGTCTCAATTCTGGACCAAAAATAATCTTTCTTTTTCTAATTTCTTCATAATTAAATTCCCTATCTAACTATCTGTCAGACTTGACTTCTTAATTTTTATTTATTCAAACATTTGTTTTTAATAACAAAATTATAAAAAAATAACATGATCGTGAAAATTATTTTATCTCATTTGAAAAAATGAAGAAAATGTATTGAAAAGCTTATTAAAATAGTTTTCGGGTGCTTAAAATGTGCAAACAATAGTGTAACAAATCATTAAATTGTTTAAACAATGTATTATTATTAATGTTGCACTATATGTAAAATAATCATAGACTTCTATTTTTTTTTCTAATTGTTTAAATTTTTATAAGCAAATAATTTAATTAGATGAATATACTGAAAAGGTGAGAGGGGGGTAGGTAAAATATCACGGTCCAAGGAAAATTAATTTTTTAACTATTGAAAAAGTATCACGAGGGGGAGGGGGTTAAAATTAGCTAAAATTTGTACCACGTATATGTAAATGACCTCCTGGCTTCCGTTTCCGGTACCGATAAGTAGTTGACGCGTTTGTGAGAGGGAAATAATTTTGTGAAAAATTTATAAATAATAACTGAAGGGTGGGCTGTGGAGTGATTGGTAAGAGTAGAGTGAAGTGCGAGGGTGTGAATGAAAAGAGTGGATGAAGAGGTAATTGAATGAATGAAGTGTAAAAAGCGGCAAAAAAGAAGAAAAATTGTGAGGTTATGGTGACGGCATGCGAAGTAAGTGAGAGGTATATAGTATAGAGAGAGAGAGTGATAGAGTGTCGATAAGGTAGAACTTGACAATGTCGAATAAAGAGGAAAGCAATGATGCAAGTGGTAAAAGCGGGAATGAGTCTAAGGCGCGAAAATTTGAAAAGGAATTTGACGGGAAAAGTGTTGAATGTAAGGATTGTCAAGTTTTACTTAGGCTAATTAAAAGAACAGTAAAGGAGAACGATGAGGACTTAGATGAAGTTTGGGATGAAATAAACGAAATTAGGAAATTAGACAAAAAAAGGTTTAAACAGATTGAGGGATTACGAAAGGCAATGAAAGCGATGTTAGAGATGATTGAAAAGTGGGAGGTAAGGTGGGAAGAGGAGAAAGAAGATATGTGGAAAAGTATGGAGGAGTTAGAAAAAGAAATAAAAGAGAGTGAGGAGAGAAGGACGAAAGAATATGTAGAAAGGGAGAGGGTAACATTAAATGAAGGAGTAGAAGAAAAAGAGGGGAGTAGAGAAAAAGTAGATGACGATTTAAAAATAAAAATGGGGGAATTAGCGATGAGAGTAGAAGTGACGGAGAAGGAGAAGAGAAAAAGAAATATTGTGATTAAAGGTATGAAGGTAGGATGGAGAGAAGGCAAAGAGGAGGTACGAAAACTGTTGTTAAGAATTGGGGCGAAAGTTAAGATCAAGAACGTTAAGGGTGTGAGAGGAGAGGATATGGAAAAACCGAAATTGTGGATTGTGGAATTAGAAGATGAGAATGCTAGGATGGAAGTAATGAGATTAAAAAGTAGGTTGAAAGGAAGTATGGAGAGAACAGATGTTGATAGAACATGGAGAGAGAGAAGGATAAAATGGCTGCTCGAGCAAAAAGCGTGGGTGGAAAGAAGAAACGGAAGAGTGGTGAAAGTGAATATAGAGAGTGTTTGGGTGGATGGAGTGGAATGGCTGGTGAAAGAGGATACACAAGGGGTTATCAAAGTGGGACCGGAAATAGGTTTAGAAGAGGAAGGGAGAAGGTAAAAAAAGCAATTAAAAAGAAGTAACTGGGTTAGTGGATGAATGGAAATGTTGGGAGGATTGGAAGAGGAATATATGAAAAGGATGAGTGAATGGGTATGTTTAGAATGTGAGATAAGAATGATAAAGGAAAGAGTGAGAAATAGGGTTTTAATAAAAGGGTGGCCGAAGAGGTAGATTAACCCTAAAAAGGAAAAAAAAGGAACAGGAAACGAAGCCCAGGCACTTGGCAGTTAGTTAAGTAAAATATTAGAAGAGCGGCGATTAGGTTAAGTTGATTATGTATTAAAAGTTAAGTTTAAGGAAGGATAAATGTAAGCGTTGTTGTACTTAATTTGTATTTGAATGTAAAGGGAGCGGAGGCCCTCGAACCCGTAAGGGATGAGTAAATAAATTATATGTAAATGACCTCCTAGACTCTTTTATTTTTTTTTATTGTCGATTCTTGCGTAACTGCCCGATTTCAAGATAAGTTTTGGTAGAAAAAAAATTTTTTTATTCAATTTTTCTCTACACTTATTTTTTTTATTAGAGTGTAATATAAGTATATTTTAAACGATTCTACTACAACTATATTCATACGAAAATAATAGCAAATTTTTGAAAATTGGCTGCTATGTGGAGCTGAACCGCATCCTTTTATTGCAAATATATTGTACAAAATAAAAATTTCTTCTTGATATTTTGCTAAAACAAAAGTAAATAATAAATTTATAAATTATTTAATATTTTAACAGTATTGTAGATATTAGTTAACATATATAAAATTTTATAAAAGAACAGCAAATACAATATTTAATAATGAATATTTCGTTTTATTTTTTGGATAATTTGAAATCGAGATCGAGCAATGTAATCCGGTATTGCTAAACTACTTTATAGAATAATATTTTAAAATAACCACCACAGATAAAAAAGTTTCTCTGCATGAAGCACACTGAACACTTCATATAGGCCATGGAGCTGAAATTTTACGTGATACCATGGAGCTGAAATTTGACATTTATTCTAACCTCACTTCTGCAATATTGCAAAACAAATCTATTCCTTCTGCAGATCGCTTGTTTCACATGAAAACTTAAAGAAAATGGTAACAATACTATCAAATAGTTGTTACAGTAATATAATAGTAATGACATGGAACTGAACGCTTTTTTTGTACACATGCAATATTCACAAAAATAATTTTTTGTTAGTAAAAATTTTTCTTTTTTAAAACTTTTTTCATACGTGATTTAGTGCTAATGGATCAAAATTTAGATTTAACTTATTAGAAGGCGTAATAACTAAACACATGACACCTTAATTATAAGTCTACAGATAGCGTTCAAAAATTGGAAAAATTGAGGAACGAAATATTTTTACAGATTCTAAGTATGAAAAAGGTATTATGAAGTGCAATATAAACCTAAATTGTTCATAAATATAGACACTTTATGCTTGAAAAAGGCTGAGTTATAATAATGATATTTTCACCGAAAATTATTAAATTAAAGTTAACATTTTGCAAAAGGGACACGCCACAGAGCTGAAATTTCAGCAGTTATAGTGCAATATAATAGAAGTTATAATATATATATTTATGTATATTTGGTTTTCAGTTACTCTCATATATACCTTAAAAATTTACTAATACACTTCAGAATATATTTTTAATTTAGGTGTATTTTTTCAACGCCGCCAAGTAAGGCAGTTACGTAAGAATCGCCCATATAAGACATTAGACATTTCTGTAGACACTGCGTCTACAGGAAAAGAGAAAGATGCATTAGGTAGCTTAAAGATTGAGAGAGATAGTTAGCTATTTCTGTAAACGCTCAAAGGCGTAAGTTTAGGGACTTAATAGTTTCGGGCAGAATAGACCAATCTGATAATTGCCCATATTGGAAAGCAAGTTCTGATTGGTTTGTTCTATTTTCTTTATCCCCGAAATTGAGAGAGACAAAATACAAATTGTTATTATGAGGCGCCTATGTGCAAACCCCTGCATGTTTGATGTCTATATCGTTTCGAGCAATTAGAAAATTAGATGCACCAACGCATATACATATATGCACATATATATATATGCTCATATGCATAAGTAATTGTCATATCCGAAGTTTATTTTAGAGTAAAATTATAAGGTAAGTTTTAATCTGATAAAATGAAGTAGGTTTGTTTACATGTCAAACATGTTGTTTATTTTGTAAATGTAGGTGAGAGGGCCCCAAGAAGAACAGTGACCCCAGATGGACATTTCGGATAAAATTTTTGTTCAAGCTGATAGCTCCTTGTGTTTTCTATCATTTTTGTTGATTGTATAGACGAAGATTTTGATGCTCATTTGAAGAAAAAAAAACAGTTTGTTTTTCTTCTACACATACTACTAATATTGTGTTTGAATACAAATTTTTACTGGGGCTCAAAAAATGGTGTGATCTACCCCAAGATGGACACCTGCCATATCTCAATGAATTTATTTTCATACTTTTGCTTTCACACTTTTTTCAATAATTTTTTGAGACAATTAATTGAAATTTTTTATTTTCCACCATAAAAAGTGATGTCGTCGCACACTAAAAAGTTCACCTGCTTTCCCCAATAGGCAACTTAAACTGTACAGTTTCTTATGTTATTATTATGTGTAACAATGCGCACTGGCACTATTCGTGTCGGGCATGTTACATTTAAGATTTATTCATGCTCAACAAATTGTTGCCCATTGCGCAGTAGTGCACTACCACTGTCTAAATGTGCGCACTACGGCACCTTGGCATTTCGCATGCGCAGTAGTTCGTTATTGCAGTTACACATGTGCAGTGATGCAATGTGATAGTCACACATGTGCTCTGATCAAATTAAAAAATTTCGCATGTGCAGTTTGTGACGTGGTAATTTGTGAACGTCACAAGAACTCCCTAAAATTCGTGTTTATTTCGGAACAAGAGTCAAAATACCTGGGAAAAAGCACTGTAACAACTTCTCTTTATTTTGTGTATTAATTACGTTTATTTATTTCTTTGTTTTATGAGCAAATAATTTACTTAATGAACAAGAGGGGAAGACTTGGTCCGTAATTTGAATTGAATTTCACGCCGACCGCCAGAGGGAGATAGCTGTCGGAGCGCCTGGATCGACAGTGGGTGCCTAGTTTTCTGAGTGCCACAATGGTTCCAAAAATTTGAAATTTTGTTTGTTTGGCACCATTTGTGGACTCTGACTTTTGGATTTGGGAGAGATGGTTTTTCTAATGGAAGTTAGTTGTTTTGAAGATCTCTTCCCAGGTCAAAATGTATTATTCCGGTGCACGGAATGGCAGCTGCCGGGGCTCCTCAACAACTAGTCTCTTCAATGGTTTTTCAACTCGGCTGATGTACGATCACGTGACTGAGGCCGAAATTACGTGATTGGTCGAAGAAATCGTTTAACTTTTCGGTTTAAAAAGTGCTTTTTCTCAGCTCCGGCTTTTAGATTGGTAAATTAGAATTTTCTCATTTATTTGGAATAAATTGTTGTTATGTTTTATAGTTAAATTCTGAGAAAACAATGATTTTTGTTAACTTCCGGAAAACGTGTTTAATTTTTCCAGATTTAAAAATTTCATTTATATCGAGTCAAAACTAGAGAAATTCCTCAAAACTCATTTATGTAAATTATTTTGTTTTGCTTAATAAATCTCGTTTGCCGTACTTGAGGCAATTTGCATTAAATAATCTGATCTTATAATGGCATTTCTAACCTCGAACCTAAAACCTGATTCCCGGAAGTCCTTCATGCTCTCGAGTGATTAAAGTGATAAGTGAAAATAAAATTAATAATTTGTTAAATAAATAAAAAAATAAAATAATAAAGATAAAATTAATAGATTAAAATTTGTTTAACTGTCGCCCATGATTTTTAAAGTCTTAAGTCTCAAAGATTTTCTTTTGATTGTGAATATTCCGGTTTAATTAATTAAATAAGAATAATTGCATAATTCTGATCAGAGGTTAGGCAATTACATTCTTACAAGTGTTATTTTTTTTAAGTCCATAGAAAAAAAAGTTTGATTGTTTTCCATGTGCAAAATGTTGTATGTGCAATTTACTCTTAAAAATTGTATGTTTTACGACAATGTATGTAACTTTTTTGTTAATGTGTGTTTCCATGTCTTTTCACTTGGACACAGTTGAACTGTCATTTATCCTCGAAATTTTAAATTTTAACTACCTAAGGGAGCCATTGCGCAGGCGCAGAGTTGATAGAAAGCTGTGAGAATATGTTTTTATTTTTAATATTATCAATTTGCTTTTTATTAGGTTTCTTGAAATATATATTTTTGCAATTTTTAAATAATTGCTTTTTAAATTGTAAACTCTATATTGTAGTTATTTTTTTAGTTACATGGATTTACATACTATTTTGTTTGTTAAAAAAATGGGGATTACCCAATATCCATTTGTTGGTGATATTGGCAAATAATTCTAAAATATTTACACCAGAAGTTGTTGATCGTTACATTTCAGCTGAGTTACCTGACAAGACTGTGAATCTTACATTGTATAAAATTAAAATGGCAAATAATATTCATAACCCTTGTTGAGATTGGTGTTTAGTTGATGGAAAATGTTCTAAAAATTTTCCTGAAATTTTACAAGAAGAATCTACCGTAGAAGATAATTGTTATGTCGCATATCGTCGAAGAGATAGAAGTTAAAATTATATGAAGCCAAATGGTTTTGTTGTTGGCAATCGTTTTGTTGTACCTTATTCTTCTAAATTGTCAAAAAATTTAATTGTCAAAAAAAAATGAAGTAGTATCGAGTATTAAGTCTGTGAAATATTTGTATAAATATATATTTAAAAAGGTCATGATGCCGCATCAATTATCATGTTACCAATAGTAATGGAGAATCTACTATTAATCATAATGAAATAAATCATTATGAAGAAAATAAATATGTAGGTCCAGTTGAAGCTGCATGGAGAGTTTTAAATAAACATTTATCCACAAAAAGTCATACCATACGTCGTTTACCGCTGCATTTACCGAATAAACCGAATGTTTTTATTCAACAAAAACAAGGAAGTCAAGAAATATCATTTGATTTTAACAAAAATACACAGTTATCTGATTATTTTAATTTAAATAAACGTAATGCTAATGCTCATAATTTTTTTTTCATCCTACATGTACGAACTCGACGCTATGTTATGCCTAGAAGTCATGTCAAATCGGAGCTCATTTCTCCTGAGCGGTATAAAATAATTTCTTGTTGACGCTGGGGCTTGGCATGAATTGTTGAAATTCATTTTAGCTCACTCAGAAGCAATGATATCCTCTAGCCCCTCTTCCTCGGCCTAACATGCGTCTTGTTCGTGCATTAGAAATGAAAAGCATTGTAAGCTACACGGTTGAAATTTGCCATTGTTAACTGCAAGACTGAGCTTCGGCAACTGTCGGCTTTCGTCCGCACCTTCGGTAATAAACGTACTTTAAAGTGTGTCTGTTATTGCAATTTAAATATATATGTAATAAAACATGATTCCAAAATTTATTTTAATTTATCGCGCACCTTACTTTTTGTCGATGTTCGAGGACAGATGGTTCACTGCTCTATAAATATATGACTAAATAAAACATAACTTTTTTTAATGAAGGTACAATTTTTTAATTTGTGAATAAGTAAAATTTTTATTCAGCAATAAGTAATATTTTCACTTTCCTTAGATATATATATATATATATATATATATTTTTTGTTTTCTTATTTTATTTATTTATTTATTTTATTTTATTTTATTTATTTATTTATTCATTTATTTATTATTTTTCTTCTTTTTCAAAAAAATTTGTAGTAGTCAATTTTTAAAGTTTAAGATTTAATTGTTAATTTTTGATAATTGATTTTATTTATATAATTTGTTCGTTATTTAATGTTTTCATAAATTATTTTTATTATAGCGTTTCTGGCTCTGAACACTGGTTTTCTCTTTAATATAAATGTATTGACGACTTCGTATTAAAAGATGTTTTATACCATTGTGACGATTGAAATTCTTCATGAATTTCTGTTTTTGTTTATGCTTTAATTACTGGTATGATTTTATTTCATAATAACTTTTATAATTTATTTACTATTGTAATTATTTTCATTTTTATTTTTCATTTATTATTTTTAAAATTATTATTGTTAAGTTTTTGTATACATAATACTTTGTACTTCTTTGATTTAAAAAATTATTTTATTTTATATCACTAGTGTCACGTCCCCGTGACTTGTTGAGTTCAGATGCCAATGAACTTTACAAATATCATACTACATTCTTGAATTTTTCTAAAAATCAATACTTGAATCTTGACGAGTTTGAGAATTTGGGATTTGGTAAATGACCGAGGGGAGCTAAGCCAGATTTATGAGATCAAACTCTCCCCTTGTCTAAATAATATTTGTTCTTTCGAAGGTTTAATTGACCAACCGGATGCGGATATGCAACCCTCAGGTGTAGCACCCTTTTTCGTGTGGGATGTATGATTTTCCCTGCGTTTTTCATGAAACCCACGCTAAATCCTGGAAGGGATGAAAATACAGAGAACCGAGGTTTCTTTTATAATTAAGCAAAACCAAAAATCAGTTCCTCAGCTACCATCACCGGAGTCGCAACGAAGTTTCTTAAGCTCCGCGAATATTGTATCTCCCCAGTATCGGTCTCGTAACGCGCCAATATAAATCTTATATCTCGGCAACATTATATCTATCAGTCATTGTTGGTCGAGTTAAATAATCAAATTCTACTCCATAATTATATGGAATTGATTTGTTTAATTGTGACTCCGAGGAACTCGCTATAATCAAAACTGTCGTTTTTAAATAGTTCTTGCTTCACCACGGTCACCTCCGGTTCACTTTCTGTAAAGATTGACTGGTAGCATAGTCTACAATTCTAAGTCTTATATTCAAACATAGTTCTCACACTTATCGTAACATATTTCTGCGATTAATATTGTCAATTCGTACTGTGTTGGTTGCGAATATTTATTTACGTGTTGTAGCGAGTGAGAAACTTTTCATAATATTATAATTATAAAATTGGAGTACTGTTGGTATAGAAATTAAGTGAAACTGTGAATCTAGTGAAGGTGTAAGAACTCCTGACATAATTTGTCAGTAACAATTTCCAATCCTTTAACCCTTTAACAATTTAAATCCTTCTAACCCTTGACTTTAATCCTTGTGTCAAAAAAAACAGTAAACAGTTTATTGAACAGTAAAATTGTAAATCATCGACCCAGCTGTCTTCGATCGTTCACCAATTACTTGAGGAAGGACCAGGTTTCACATTCGTGCTGATATATATAAACATGCTATTGGGATAGTGGAGAACAACACCTACGCACTGCCTTACTTCATTTGAATTGAGTCGCGGCCTATTTCTATTTTTCTCCCGGAGAGCACGAACCTGCGAAGCTAATAAATCTCATCGACCCTTCTTTCTACACATCTTGAACGATCACTCTGTATATTCAGAGAATTCAACTGAGACATTCTTCAACTAATAAACACAGTAAGTTAAGAATTTTACTCGGCTTTTATCACGAGCAAAATAATTTCCCTAGCTAAATATCATTCATTGTTTCAGTGAATGACGATTTCTTAAAACAACCAAGGATAAAAAACAAGGGATTTCTCCTCTCATCTTCCTTCTCTTACTCCTCTAAAAATTGTATTTAATAAAATAAATGTTTGAGAATTATATAATCCAATTGATGCTTGTTCAGTGGACTTTCTTTTCCCTGTTCCCTTAGTTCAAAGTCCGTTGGCTTTGTAAATGAATCAGGGGTAAAATATTAAAATAGATAGATTTGTAACCTGCGAATGTCCGTTCCGGACATAACACTAGACTCCCTGAAGAGGAAATCATTTCGATTTCGAAACGTCGGAAACATTTTTTAAGCATTAAACTACATTGTCCGAATGATTTCATTTTTGTTTATCTTTTTTCCTCCTTCTATCAAAAAAATATTTACCTACTCGGACGTAAAAGCTTGTTAATAGTATTTATATATTAAATTAATTTTGGTATACAAAAACCCATTATTTTTACAGTAAAACTAATTTTTTTCAAATCGGCCACGTAAAAGGATTTTAAAACTTATTAAAAAGTGGACCGAATCCATTTCAAATCATGCAGGCAGTCCGATGGTGCATCGAGAATTAACTTTATATGAATGTATGTTTTTCTGCTCGAAAAATAAAGAGACACGTATTTTTTAAAATTTTTATAACATTTTTTTTGAAGTTTTACGATTTTTTTAAGATTTTAACAAAAAATAAGTTTTTTATAATTTTTTTCTTTAAAATCTCGTAATTTACACAATTTTTAAGTTTTTTAGTTGCTCTGTGGCTTATTCTTTTCTATTTTTTATGCTCTTTAAAAATTGATTAAGATAAGTAAAAAATATTAATAAACAAAAACAATACTTTGACTTTTTAAAAATACTAAAAAATTTGTATCTCAAAAAGGCCACCTTTTTTTTCTTGAAATTTTCAGGGTTTATAGATACTTAAGTGTACTACTCATTACAAAAATTGTATTTGGTATTTTTTTGTTTCTTGGAAGACAAAAATTATTTTCTATTTTATCGTAAAAACCTTCTAAATTTCCCAATATTTATGATTAAAAATCGTTCCTTGGGCTCTTTGTTTACATTTTTGAAGCTCTTGTTAAAAATATAATAAAAGGTAATAACAGCTGATAAATAGCAATATTATCCAACTTTCTTGGAAAAAGAAAAAGCTGTTTTTAAGTATTCTTTTTTGACGTTTAAATGTATTATTTTCATATATTCATTACATATAATATACGTTTCATAAAAATATGAAATATTTTTAGTATGTATATATATTATTATTATTATTATTATTATTATTATTTTTGCGTGGGATGTGAAAACCTGCTCACAGGTACACTGTAGCCCGTACTACAGGGTTACATTAGTTCTATAAAACGAATTGTATATACCCATGTGGAAATTTTATATAATAGCAAATTGATTACATCCAAATAGCTAAATTTTATAAAACTCAAAATTTTTCAATAAAAAGATCTTCAACCTAAAAACAGCATCTCCGTTTTTTCAAGAAAGTTGGATTATATTGCTCTTTATCAGCTGTTATTACTTTTTATGATATTTTTAAAAAGAGCATTAAAAATGTAAACAAAAGGCACAAGGAACGATTTTTAATCTTGAAAATTGGTAAATTTAGGAGGTTTTTAAGAAAAAAAAGAAAATAATTTTTTTCTTCCAAGAAACAAAAAAATACCAAATGAAATTTTTGTGGTGAGTAGTACACTTAAGTAGCTATAAACCCTGAAAATTTCAAGAAAAAAAAGGTGGCCTTTTTGAGGTACAAATTTTATTAGTTTTTTTAAAAAGTCAAAGTATTGTTTTTGTTTATCAATATTTTTTACTTATCTTGATCAATTTTTAAAAAGTGAAGGGATCCGATATTTATGACAAAAGTAATTTAATTTGAAATCTTGAATATGACTCGTCTCTTCATTGCCTGGGCGCCAAGAGGGATTAAGGGCATGGGGACTGACGAGGGGAGGGAGTAATTTCCCATTTAATAAAATTTCTTCCGCACCCATCGTCCTCACAATCGTTTCCGGGCATTCTAACCGAAATCGTCACTACTTTGTGTGTCGCCGGCAACACGGAGGTGCTATTTTATTTCATTTATTTATTTATTATGTATTGTAATGTTTATTCGTGTCAATTTTATTCATTATTTATTTTTTAAATTTTAATCAGTGTGGCGATTTTTAAATAATATGAGGATTTCATAGTAATAAAGGACGATGGGGTGGAAGAATTTAAGACTAGAAGAGCGGAATATTCAGACGACAGGTTGAAGAATAAATCAAATCAATTATGAAATTGAAAGTGGTCCACGACACAGACCATGGTGCTGCGACGCTCAATTCCGCTCGTTGGTCACCACGCTTACGCCAATAATCGCCCCCGTCCTCTGCAAAAATAAAAGATGCCGAAAACGATAAGTTTTTTTTTATATTTTTGAATACTTGTTTTGTTTTGTCATTTTTATGTCTTCATTTACCATTTATTTATTGTATACAAAACGTTCATTATTTTATTGTTTAATTTTTATTTTAATCTGTGCCTTTTTATTTATTTATGTATTCATTTTAAATCGTGAATGTGGAAAGAATGTGTGAGCCGGTTATTGTATATTATTTTAATATTAACTTTTGACGGATTTTAAACATTGACGAAATATAATTTTATATAGTTGACGATAAATATGGCTTTTGATTTGTGTTCATTCTGTATTATTTTATCTCCCTCGATCATTGTTTAATTTTATTATTTTTATTTAGACTTTCTTGCTGTTTATTTTAAGTTTAATGTGCGATTTTATAAAAATTTAATAGACATAATTTTTAATCGTTACATTTTGGCGCCCGAACCCAGGGACTGAATGAGTGCCCACTGTTTTTAAACTGTTTGTTTTCGTTTGTCTGAATGATATTGTCTGGAACTGTTGATGAATTCTGTTTTCTTTCGTGATTATTGTTGTCTTGTCTAATTGGTTATTTATTGAAATTTTAAAGTGATTTTAAATGTGAACCTTAAATATTTTCTTTAAAATTTTATTTCATTAAATTTATTAAATTTTAAATGTTATTCTTTGCTCAATTTGTCAAGGACCTGGGGACATTTTATTTATTATGTTTTTTATTAATTACTTATGTTTTCTATTTATTGTTATTATTTTCATTATGTATTTTTTATTGTATTGTTTTATGGCGGAATTTCGGTGTTTCGCGGGACTGGCGGGTGCCGGGGGGGCCGTTCTTTTGAGCGACCTCTCTCGCATTTTGAGACCGGTGTCGTGAAGGAGTTTTGTGAGTGTTGGCGGCTTCTGGTTGCGCTAATATCCTCAATCCAACATCGTCATCGTAATGTCGATCGCGGGTGTGATTTTTCGCGCGGAGATCCCCCTCGTTCGGGATTCGTTTGACGATTCGGTATTGTGGCATTGCGGTGCAATTCGGGGCAGCTGACACTTGAAATTTTAAACTCCTGGACATTTTGCTGGTAACGGGGGGCACGGGAATTCGGCCATAGGGGGGTAGTTGGTTCGTGTGATTTTGAGTGGGGATTATCTGTGATATTTTTTTTATATATGTTTTTATGAATTATTTTTTATATATTATTTTTTAACTGTGTTATTTTTGTTTATTGATTTTATTTGATGTTATTGATTTTATTTATATTATTTATTTATTTGCATTGTCTATTTTTATATTTTAGTAATTGATTTTATTTCTGCATGATGGCGATTTCTATGTAAACCAAAATATTGTTTTATTGTCTCTTTCTATTTTAGAGGAGCAATGCGACAAATTGTCGGTGACTAGGATAATCGTCTATCATGTAGAAATGAATATTCTGACAATTTGTTTTCTTTTCTCAATTTTAATGGATACTAATGACTCGATTTAAATGTGTTGTCATATCATGATAAGAGCGGAATTCGGATAGTTTTAGTATAATTGTGTGAATGATAATTAGTGATTGTGTAACGTATTTATTTTGTATGAATGAATTTTATTTTATTTTATAAAATGTTATGTGTATGATTATGATTTTTATTATATGTATTGTAAAAAAAAATTATTGTGTACGTTTCAACCAGTATGGTGTGATTGTGCATAATATAATTTATTGTATTTTATGATTTTTATAATATGATGTGATTTCTTTTATACGATTTTTATTATACATTGTGTGTATGATTTTTTATGAAATTTGTATTTATATGATATATGTGATATTTTTTATTATGTGTAATTAAGATTTTGTATATGTGTATTTCTGAGGGTATATTTGATTCTATTTTTGTGTAATTGTACATATGACTTTATTTAGTGTGAATTTATGAATGTGTAATTTTTGGGTGTTTGTCCCAAAATATTTTTTAAACTATTTCGTGGCAAGGTGGGTAATGAAGGGATCCGATATTTATGACAAAAATAATTTAATTTGAAATCTTGAATATGACTCGTCTCTTCATTGCCTGGGCGCCAAGAGGGATTAAGGGCGTGGGGACTGACGAGGGGAGGGAGTAATTTCCCATTTAATAAAATTTCTTCCGCACCCATCGTCCTCACAATCGTTTCCGGGCATTCTAACCGAAATCGTCACTACTTTGTGTTTCGCCGGCAACACAGAGGTGCTATTTTATTTCATTTATTTATTTATTATGTATTGTAATGTTTATTCGTGTCAATTTTATTCATTATTTATTTTTTAAATTTTAATCAGTGTGGCGATTTTTAAATAATATGAGGATTTCATAGTAATAAAGGACGATGGGGTGGAAGAATTTGAGACTAGAAGAGCGGAATATTCAGACGACAGGTTAAAGAATAAAGCAAATCAATTATGAAATTGAAAGTGGTCCACGACACAAACCATGGTGCTGCGTCGCTCAATTCCGCTCGTTGGTCACCACGCTTACGCCAATAATCGCCCCAGTCCTCAGCAAAAATAAAAGATGCCGGAAACGATAAGTTTTTTTTTATATTTTTGAATACTTGTTTTGTTTTGTCATTTTTATGTCTTCATTTACCATTTATTTATTGTATACAAAACGTTCATTATTTTATTGTTTAATTTTTATTTTAATCTGTGCCTTTTTATTTATTTATGTATTCATTTTAAATCGTGAATGTGGAAAGAATGTGTGAGCCGGTTATTGTATATTATTTTAATATTAACTTTTGACGGATTTTAAACATTGACGAAATATAATTTTATATAGTTGACGATAAATATGGCTTTTGATTTGTGTTCATTCTGTATTATTTTATCTCCCTCGATCATTGTTTAATTTTATTATTTTTATTTAGACTTTCTTGCTGTTTATTTTAAGTTTAATGTGCGATTTTATAAAAATTTAATAGACATGATTTTTAATCGTTACAAAAGCATAAAAAATAGAAAAGAATAAGCCACTGAGCAACTAAAAAGCTTAAAAATTGTGTATGCCCAATGTTTTGGCATTATTCCATATACCATAAAATGTTGTAAAACATACTTTTGTTGAAAATTTATATTTTTATAAAATTTGCATTTACCTTATTTATTTATCACTGATTATTGTTAATTCTGAATTATAGACAATATAATAGTGATAACAATAATTAAATTTAAATAATTAACAATTATTATTAACGGCTGCTAGGTGGCTACTGGTTAACACGTGGGTACGCGAGCTCGAACAATTTTAAGTTGTTTAAATGATTTACATTGTTTTGCACGAGTTAGTTTTGGCCTAACGTGAATATCGACTTTCCATTTAGTTAGTTATGTATTTGGTCTTTTACTGCGTTCCTCTTTTATCTCTTATTTCGTGGTAAACATATTCCTAACCTAAAAGTGATCGTCCGGCGTGAGTCGGATATAGGACTGCTATTTGTGAAGATAGGTGAGAGTGTTCTTGGCATATTTTTCTTTTTTGTGCTGACTTATTATTTACCATGTCAGATATCGTGACATGCACCAAGTGCGCAAAGGATATAGTACGCGTTATACCGAAGCTTTGTACAGGTTGCAAAGCTCCATACCACCCTGGCTGCGCTGAACTAATTCCTACACTGCCTGGTGGCGCGTATACTAAATGTTGTAAAACACGATCCTTGTCTACATCATCGATTCCATCATCGGCTGTACCGTCCACCTTAGATTCTATATTAGCTGCTATTATCACCCTCACCGAGTCGATGACCACTCTCACCGAGTCGATGAATTCAAATTTTGTGGATGTCAATCTAAAACACGACGATCATCTGTCTCGATTGAATTCCACGGAAGGTAAAGTAAATGACCTGTCCGATCGTCTTGTAGTGGTTGTAGATTAAATACTTGTGAGGAACGTAACTTGAAATCATTTAATGCTAATGTCGATGTAACCACCAGTATTTGTTTAAAAGAATTTAATGAAAGATTTGAAAAAAAATGTAATCTTGTGCTTTTTGGTTTTTTGGAGCATGAAAAATATAATAACAATGTCCCGTCAAACTCTGAAAGCACGATAAATAAATTACAATCTGACGTCTTGGATATGCTGGGGAAATATGTGCCGTCCGGTGACCTTGAAGTTGTTAAAATATTTAGAATTGGTACTGCTGTGCAGGTTCAAAACTCCAAACCGAGGCCGGTGAAAATTATTTGTGCGACGGAGGCGAAGGCACAAACAATATTGAAAATGTTCGTTGCTGCCAGACGAAGTTCGAATTTCCCTCCAGAGCGGAAAAATGTGTGGTTGACCGAAGACAAAACAAGGATGCAATTAAACGAAATCCAACTGCTAAAAAAAAAGATTGCGAACCGCCAGAAGGAAGGGGAGCAGGATCTGAAACTAGTGTTTCATCGCGGGACTCCAACCATAATGAAAATCAAACCTCGCCAGCAAGACGTTGCTCAAGTGGTGACTCAGAATGCGCACGCAGAATCTTCATCGATATAGCTAGGCCTACTGGTAGTGGAACTCAAGGTAGTAACCCCTCCTCTTTAACTTCCACACTTGTCAAATTGTATTATCAGAATGTCAGAGGTCTTAGAACTAAATTACACGAACTTCGATATAATATTCCGCTCCATAATTATAATATTTTTGCATTATCCGAAACCTGGCTTAACTCGAGTTTTAGTTCTACTGAACTAGGCTTTTTAGGATTTGATGTTCACAGATGTGATAGAAATAGTCGCACAAGTGTGAGTTTAAGAGGAGGTGGTGTGTTGATCGCTGTCAAGAGTAGTTTAAAGAGCTCTACTGTTGAATCGATCCAGTCAACTGTCGAGCATGTTTTAATTAAATTTACGATTAACCACGTACTTTACATTTTGGGCTGCTTTTATGTTCCTCCAAATTCTAATTCTAATGTTTATGCGGAAATCTGTCATATTATGGAGCATATTTTTTATAACTTTCCTGAAGCCAAATTTTGCATGGTGGGTGATTTTAACTTGCCGTTCTTAAAATGGAATTTTTCTTTTGATAGTTGTATTATTAACACAATAAATCACGATCTATCACCACAACAATTGTCAACTGCTTTTCAACTATCTGATACGTTTGATTATATTGGTTTATTTCAGATAAATAACTTGACCAATTTACACGGTTCTATTTTGGACCTTATTTTTTGCGATCCTGATATTTTTTCAGTCTCCGTGACAGATGATCCAATCTTGCCAATAGATGTATATCATCCAGCGTTGATTATTAATTTCAACAGTGATAATAATTACAAATGTGCAATTAATATATCAAGTGATATTAAATATGACTTTAAAAACGCGAATATGGCTGACATAGTATCGGCCCTTAATTCCACTGATTGAAATTTATTGTTTAATTCTGAAGACATTAATGAAATGGCAAATTTATTTTATGTTCATATGTATGAAATTTTTAATGGGGATCAATGTGATTATTTGGTTTTCTCGAATTTGAGATCTAGTTGTAAAAACTTATCGAAAACATGTTATAATAATTATATAGCGAGAACGGAAAATTCATTATTGGACAACCCTAAGAACTTTTGGAATTTTATCAATTTGGCTAAAAAAAATAATTCGTTGCCTAACAAAATGTTTTTGAATGATATTACCTGCGAGGATAATGTATCAATTGCTAATCACTTTGCGACACATTTTAAATCAGTGTATACAACTCCTACTTCCGTAATTTCTGAAAGGTTTTTGAATTACAGCGAATCGGTCAATTTGCAATCCACTTTTATCTCAAGAAACGATATTGCTTTAAAATTAAGGAGTTTGGATGTGAACAAAGGAGCGGGTCCTGATAAAATTACTCCATTTTTCCTTCGCTCATGCGGTTGCTCGATTATTGAGCCATTATTTATTTTGTTTAATAAATCGCTGGAGTGTGGGATTTTTCCATCGGTGTGGAAGCAGGGAATAATTATCCCAATATATAAAAATGGTAATAAGGAGGACGTGGTAAACTATAGGCCAATAACCATTCTTAGTGCCATACCAAAAATTTTTGAATCGTTAATTTTTGATTTGCTTTACCCTGCTGTCGCACACACTCTGATTGAGGAACAACACGGATTCGTGAAGGGTAGGTCAACGGTCACGAACCTCGGTTTATTCACGAGTTTTTTATTGTCTCGCATGGAGGAAGGTCTTCAGGTCGATGCTGTGTATGTTGATCTCTCTAAGGCTTTTGACAGAGTCGATCACAACATTTTGTTAAAAAAATTGGAAATTATGGGTTTATCCGAAAATTTGTTACAGTTTTTTAAAATCTATTTATCTGACAGATTACAATTTGTTAAAGTTGATTTTAAATTTTCAAACCCTTTTTATCCTACTTCTGGGGTTCCCCAGGGCTCACACCTTGGCCCCCTTTTATTTATTCTCTACATGAATGACATTAAATCAGTTTTTCTTTCCTCACATTTGTCATTATACGCTGATGATGTAAAATTATTTAAAGTGATCGACTCTGTCAACCCCTGTGACAATGCAAGGGATCTTCAAAACGATCTTGATCGGCTTCAGGAGTGGTGCGAAGCTAACCATATGGATATTAATTCGAACAAAAGCCAAGTGATTTCATTTTCTAGAAAAACCACCCTTATTTACTGTTACACCTCGAATGATAAAGAATTACCTAGAACCTATCAAGTGCGAGACCTGGGACCTCTTCTGTGTAGCGATATGTCATTCAACGATCACATTTCCGAAGTGATCTCCAACGCTATCAGATCCCTGGGTTTTATGATGAGGAACGCGGCAATGTTTCGCAGTATGGGGACTTTAAGAGTTCTCTATTTTGCGCTCGTCAGATCTATTCTAGAATATGCATCAGTTATTTGGATTCCTTTTTACACATTTAATATGGTAAGACTTGAACAAGTGCAGAATAGATTTCTCCGCTTCGCTGCTCGCCAATTGAACTTGCCTTTTGACTTTTATACTCATGACTACGTTGACCTGCGAACACGAATGAATATCCCTTTGATCACGTCCAGCCTCCTGTACATTGATATGTTGTTTTTTTATAAATTATTAAATGGACATATTGACTGCCCAGCACTGTTAAACAGAATTCATTTTTATGCTCCACAAATAATAACCCGAAGCTATTCGTTGTACTTCGAGGCTTTTCATAGAATAAATTATGGGAGACAGTCTTTGATTGATAGACTAAGCAGAGAGGCGAACCGCTCAAGCGATGAAATAGACTTTTTTGAAAACAGTGTTTCTAGATTCATCTCAATATTGCGTAAACATGTTCTTTAGAATTTCTTCTTTGCCATCCTAGCTGTATTTATTATTTGTAAAAATATACAGTTGCGCTTTGTAACTTTAGGTTAAGAGTACTTTGCACGAAAGGGCTGGTCCCGTAAATTTTAATAAATTTAAAAATTAAATTAAATTAAACAATAATTATGAACAATTACTACCAATAATAATTAATATTTATTAAAATATTTTTATATTTTATTTCTTCAATTTTTCTTAATATTATTAATTTTAATCGAACTTGACTCGAATTGAGGTTCTAAATGAGATTCTAAACAGAAATTTGATCCTAGTACTCCGGATAATTCAGAGTTGCTATCATGCGAAATTACTTAGAATTTTACTAGTTTATCAGCTAGCTGGGTAAAAATTTCTGAAGTGGCCCCCTGATTTGCAAACATGTAATGAAATTTGAAATTAATGTTATATTCCTATACTACTAAATGAGAGATAGTTTGCATATAAATAGTTTTTTTTAATTTAAATAATGTCAAAAGTTATAAACAAATGAAAATTTTTGCATCATTTTATTTGAAAATTCATATCTTTTTTTTATATTATTGAAAATTAATAAAATTTGTATGACTTGTGTACAAAAGTATAAACTTTAAGATAAAAATAATTTCGATCACGTGCATTTATTTTTTAATGCAAAATTAATGATTTTTTATAAACAATTTAAAAAAAAAACATGTTCTGGGCCTGCTAACAAATTTTTTTAAAAACGCATTGATTCAGTATGAATTTAGGTTTATTATACAAAAATAAAAATTTGGTTAGGTTTATATTTAACAGAATGGCGTTAATTTGTTTATAACGCTCCGGAAACAATATCAAGCGGCACTGGTTCGTTCGCAACTGCGCCTTCCGTAGTCCCTCCTATAATAAGATATGAAATAATTATGAAGTTAAATCAAGTCAAATGATTTAGTTAAACATAATAAAAATCACTTTTTTCATTTATTTATATAAAAAAACAATATGTAATTAATTAAATACGCAATAATGTTAAAGTACACTATCATTAATACTAATAACTAATAACGTTAATAATAAAGTTAAAAAGCTTAATTTTTTTGTACTCTATTGTCGTGGATTTTTTGTGACCTTATGAGTCTTTATTTTTGAATCCTCAGAAAATATTTTGCATATTAGCTGATCTTTTTCAGTTTGCTGAAACGAATGGTACTGTCGTGTACAACTAACAGTTTTTGCACATGCATTTCGAGGCGCTAAATTATTTTCGTTAATCGCATGTTCCTCTTCTGTGCAAAAGCCAAATTTAATTTTGTGGAAAAATTGTGCTGCCCATTCAAACAAACTTTTTGGTGATGTAATATATTTCCAATCTACAAGTTGTAAACTTGATATTTTAGCTTGCCTCTTTACCGTCCCACCAACCCCATCACAAGCCCCTTTGCCGTGCGAAGTGGCGAAAAAATTCCACTCTGCTGAAACTCCAAAATCATTTTCATGTTTTGTCAAATTCAAAAAATTAGTTTTGTTTTTATATTGTGAGCCAGCGCCGTCCGAAAAGTAAAATATTTTCTTTACATTTTGAGCACCAAAAGTTTCCTTCAAATGAGCAAAAAGTTTGTTTGAATGGGCAGCACAATTTTTCCACAAAATTAAATTTGGCTTTTGCACAGAAGACAGTACCATTCGTTTCAGCCAACTGAAAAAGATCAGCTAATATGCAAAATATTTTCTGAGGATTCAAAAATAAAGACTCATAAGGTCACAAAAAATCCACGACAATAGAGTACAAAAAAATTAAGCTTTTTAACTTTATTATTAACGTTATTAGTTATTAGTATTAATGATAGTGTACTTTAACATTATTGCGTATTTAATTAATTACATATTGTTTTTTTATATAAATAAATGAAAAAAGTGATTTTTATTATGTTCAACTAAATCATTTGACTTGATTTAACTTCATAATTATTTCATATCTTATTATAGGAGGGACTACGGAAGGCGCAGTTGCGAACGAACCAGTGCCGCTTGATATTGTTTCCGGAGCGTTATAAACAAATTAACGCCATTCTGTTAAATATAAACCTAACCAAATTTTTATTTTTGTATAATAAACCTAAATTCATACTGAATCAATGCGTTTTTAAAAAAATTTGTTAGCAGGCCCAGAACATGTTTTTTTTTAAAATTGTTTATAAAAAATCATTAATTTTGCATTAAAAAATAAATGTACGTGATCGAAATTATTTTTATCTTAAAGTTTATACTTTTGTACACAAGTCATACAAATTTTATTAATTTTCAATAGTATAAAAAAAAGATATGAATTTTCAAATAAAATGATGCAAAAATTTTCATTTGTTTATAACTTTTGACATTATTTAAATTAAAAAAAACTATTTATATGCAAACTATCTCTCATTTAGTAGTATAGGAATATAACATTAATTTCAAATTTCATTACATGTTTGCAAATCAGGGGGCCACTTCAGAAATTTTTACCCAGCTGAATTTCTACTTCGCCACAAGTTACAATAGTTGCATTCTTAAGAATGTATACTTGAGATGGGTTTATGTTCACAGAGAAAGCCAGTTAACTTTTCCATATCTTTACTTTTACTTTATTTACTCTCTCTTTAACAGGTTCGAGGGCTTCACTTCCTTTACATTTTTATTATAATATATTTCGTATAACTACCTTTTTACAATCTTAATCTACTTAAATCTAAACGCCATCTTAACTTATTTTAACCTATTATTCGCCAAATCTGGCTTTATTCCTTTTATCGACCACCCTTTTACATTTTACTTTACTCTCTCACTCACTCCTTACTATCCACTCTATTTCTTACTTCTCCATTTATTCCTCTTTCGCCATTCACCCCCACACTTTCTTCAATTCCTAACATACCCATGCACTCCATCCCTACACACAATCATACTTTTATAACCTCTCCTGTCTCTTCTTTCACTTTCCATCTTATTCCATCCACCCAGACACAATCTCTCCCCATCCTTACCTCACCCCCTTTCCTTCTTTGTGTCCACGCTTTCTCTTCCAAAAACCACCTTATCCTTCTCTCTCTCCATGTTCCATCTTTATCTATCCTTCTCCCACTTCCTCTCAACCTTTCCCTTAATTTCATGACTTCATATTTGTCCTCCTCATCTTTTAACTCCACTATCCACAATTTTATTGTCTCCTGATCTACTCCTCTAATTCCCGTAACCTTTTAAATTTTTACCTTCGCCCCAATTCCTGTAAGCAATCTTTCTACTTCCTTTTTGCCTTTCCTATACCCTACTTCCAAACCTCTAATCACGATGTTCCGCTTTCTTTTTTCCCTCTCGAGCAACTCAACCTGACTCGCTAACTCTTTCATTTTTCTTTCCAAATTATCATCCCTTACTTCTCCATTCTTCTCTCTACTTCCTTTCTTTTCCCCTATATCTATAACCTCCAATCTACCCTTCTCATTCTTCCCATCTTCCTCACCCCAATCCGATCTTTCTTTTTCTAACTTGACTATTCTTTTCCACGTATTTTTCTTTTCCATTTTCCAATTTTCGTTTTACTTTTTTAATTTCCTTTCAATCCCTTCTATCTCCTCTTTTATTACCTCCGTCTGCTTATCTCTTTTTTCTTCTATGTCCCTAACAATCTGTAATTTGTCCCACACCTCTGCCCTAGAGTTCTAAAATGCTCGAGCGTTTACCTTGAGCAAAAGCTCTTGAGCATATGCTCAGCATTTAAGTTTGGGTCGAGCATTTATTGAGCATTTTCGAGCATTTAAAGCATTTTCATTTTTTGTTAATTTTTAAGCTTTTTAATGTTTTAGTACCATTAATAGTCTTAAGTGAACAGTGAGAAATTACTAAATGTTGAGTTAAATATATTAATAATTTGTAATTATGTTAATTTTAGTAAATAAAAATTATGCATATAAGAGTGAAGTCTGAAGCGGAGGATTACACGGAGAGAAAAAAAGGCGATCAGAACCGGGGACTCAAGTAAAAACTGCTTGATTACTCCGGTAGTGGAACTCAAGTCAGCGCTACTTGGGACCCAGGCAGTATTTGCCTGGCAGACACAAGTTGCGTTAGCCAAACAACGCACAGCTGTGTACTGCCAAGCTAATGCAACTTGTGACTGCCAGGCAAATACTGCCTGGGTCCCAAGTAGCGCTGACTTGAGTTCCACTACCGGAGTAATCAAGCAGTTTTTACTTGAGTCCCCGGTTCTGATCGCCTTTTTTTTCTCTCCGTGTAGGGAAATAAAATAGACGAATTAGATAATTGGTTACATTGGAAAACATTTTCTGATTGGTCTCTTCTATTCCCTTGATACTCTTATCATCGGCATCTGACTTTAACCTAAGAATGAAATAATATTAAACCGTGTCAGAATGTCAATCTTAAATCCGCATTCTTAAAATCTTTGATTCACAAAGAAATTTATCAATAAGTTTTAAATTTCGGGGTATATCTATAATATTATCAATAATAGGGAAAATTAAACTTAATTATTCAAATAAAATAAATAAATTATTTTTACAAAATATAAAATAGAATTCAGAACAATAGTGATATAATAATTACAACCCTATTCCCATTACATTATACTCTATATGCTGCCCTTCATCTATTCATATGTTAAAATAACACTACGATATGGCGCGCGTAGCACGTAGTTTTTGTTCTAGTAACTACAAAAAAAATTTCAGAAAAAAAAATTACGTTTTTGAGAAATTCGAGTTTTTTGATTTTTCAGAAAATTACCACCATTTTGTTAATTTTAAAAATTTTTTAAATTTTCAAAATTGCTAAGAAAGAGCACCTAAAGAGAGGTGTTTTCAAACATTTTTTAGCGTTTTTGTTCGAAAATCACTCTTTGTCCTGCAGTAAAGTAGTCGAAGATAAATTTTTATTTTTACAAAAAAGTTATAAACTAGTTCTAAACTGGTGGATCAACTTCAACAAAAAAATTATATTTAAGTTACAAAATGGTTGAACATACTAAAAAATATACCCCCTATTTTTTAAATTAATAACAAAAATTAACGACCCCTAAAAACGCCCCTATTAAAAAATTGAAAATAATCTTGAAAAAAATTATCAACTTCTACAAAAGTAGAGAATATACCCCCTTAAGAATATACCCCTCAAGAATGTACCCCTTAATTTTTCCAATTGACAACAAGAAATATTAACCCCTAACTGTTTTTTATAGTTCAAGGTATATAGAATTTAGTTAAAAAAAAGTTTTTTCAAATACTTTTAAAAGAACAAAAATGTTGCGCCTTTATTAAGAGATGACCGGGTGGGGCAAAACCGGACGAATCAGAATTTTTATATTGAATATTGACGTAAAAGTCACAGTGATTTTCCGTAAACCACTAGGGGAAAGTCGGGTAGCCCCGGACACCTAAGCCTTTTGGTTAAGAAATTTGTATAATTTTTTTGAAATATTAATTAAATCATCTTATGACAAAGACATGACCTCTGTCCATCTTTGAAATAAATTCGATCATAAAATAAACACATTAATTGAGAGAAAAATGAGATCATATATGAGTAGTAAAATGTAAGCTTCCAAAAACTTGTCGGGTGTCACCGGACAGAGAAAATAAAAGTGCTTATTTAAATTGTTTAATTTGATAAAGTGCGAATAAATTGTGTCTTAAATAATGACCGTAAATTATTTTTTAGAAATAAATTAAAACATCTATTTAATAGGAACAGAAAGTCCAAATATAATAGAATTTTTATATGACGTTTAATACGATTCACGTTTGTTAAATTGTCTAGACAATTTAAGGTTAAATTTAGAAATTACTTATTTTCAAAAAGAAGAAATGAAAAAATGAATTAATATATTAAAAAACGTAAGCTCAAGTGAATTATACACAGTTTGTAATTTGTGTCAATTATAAAAATGCAGTATTATACGTGAAATAGCTAGTGTCTGGGGCTACCCGCTGTCCGGGGCTATCCGACTTTCCCCTAATAATATTTTTTCTTAAAAAAGTGTTGCATCGAACCAAATAATGAGTCTGAAAACAAGAAAAGCTTTTTTTTAGGCTTTTTTGACATTTTCTGTTACTGACATTTTTCATACAGTTTTTCATACAGTCAAAATTCTATTTTAGATAGATCGATGTAATATATGACAAATGCAAGTTTGGTGATTTGAAAGTCCGAATAAATGCAAGTTTGGTCATTTAAAAGTTCAGTCAAATGCAAATTCGGAGATTTTAAAATTCAATCAAACGTGAGTTCAGTGATTTCAAAGTTCGGACAAATGCAAATTCGGGTGTTTCAAAATTTTTACGAATGTAAGTTTGGTTATTTTAAAGTTCGGACAAATCGAAATTCAGGGATAGAGAAGTTCTTACAGTTCTAAATGTGGGTAGTTTATTATTTTGCTAAATACGAGTTCGGTGATTTCAAAGATTGGAAACAATGCAAATTTAGTGTTCGGACAAATGCAATTTCTAGTAATTGAATGTTTTGAAAAATGCAATTTCAATTATGTCAAGTTAAAAATTTTAAGAAATGCAAATCGCAAATGCGAGTTTAGTAATTTTTAAATTATAACAAATACAAATTAGTGAAGTTAAAAGTTAGAACAAATGCAAGTTCTGATAATTACAAATTCTGATAAATGCAAATTCAGAGAATTACGAATTCGGATTATTAAATTTCGGGCAATTATAAGTTCCGTCAATTATAAGTTCAGTCAATTAGATTTTGGAGGTAATACATGCGATCCAATAACAGTAATTTTATAAAATATTTGAGAATATTTTGTTTACGGTATTTCGCTCCGAGAGCGATTGGAGCTCAGGGATTAGACAACCTCTATTTGACATAACTTTTAGCTACAAGGTAGTTTTGAAAACCGGGATTGGTTGAAAGGCGAACATTGTGAAGAAATTTTAGATTTCGTAAGCTTAATGTATATTTTGACTAAAAAAGGGGTGTGAACTAGCCCTTTGAGCTCTAAATGTGTTTTTCGTCTCCTAGGACCGAGCGAATTGAGCAAAGAAAAACATGTATGATGCCTTGATTATACTAATTATGAAAGAAAATTTTAAAACTTTATGGCTATAAACATCTATTGACATCAATGTTTTATTTAATGACGGAATAGAAATAAATTTAATTTTTTCAAACAATATAAATAAACAAAGAACATATAAAAATAAACAATTATTTTGCATAAATAAGTTCCTCTTATTCTTTATCTGTTATGGATCAATTTATTTCACTCCATAAACAATTTAATCGACTTTAACAAATTTTTTAAATTTGGGTTATATAAACACTTTTACTTGAAATCAATTTTGGACACTCAATTTTAACTACATATATTTACAAATTTGTTAAAACTAGTTTACCTTGTATTAAATTTTACTAAATTGTGATTAATTAATTAATTTTAAAGAAAAAATAGAATACGTATATTTTCCAAGTATGGTTTACCACCCCTAAGCTCCAAGTGCTTTTGGAGAGAAATACCGTAAACACCAGCGACGCAAAGTTTAACGTTTCCGTGTGATTTCATATTCCAATTACATGCCTGCAAGCTTGCGTTGAACGTTGGTACAAGGAAGCACATACTAAAACTGTTTGCGAAATAAGTCGAAATATATAGAGTAAAAACACAACACATATATATATATATATATATAGATATATATAGATATATATATATATATATATATCTCTAAGGAAAGTGAAAATGTTACTTATTGCTAAATAAAAATTTTACTTATTCATTAATTAAAAAATTGTACATTCATTAAAAAAAGTTATGTTTTACTTAGTCATATATTTTTAGAGCAGTGAACCGTCTGTCCTCGAACATCGACAAAAAGTAAGGTGCGCGATAAATTAAAATAAGTTTTGGAATCATGTTTTATTACATATATTTACCTTGCAATAACAGCCACACTTTGACGTACGTATGTTACGGAAGGTGCTGACGAAAGCCGACAGTTGACAAAGCTCAGTCGTGCAGTTAACAATGGCAAATTTCAACCGTGTAGCTTACGATGCTTTTCATTCCTAATGCATGACCAAGACGCATGATAGCCCTATTAAAAAATCCGGACGAAATCCGGATGAATTCCGGACGAATTCCAGACAAAATTCCGGACAAGTCCGGATTAATTCCGGATCTGGAATTAGTCCGAAAGTGTCCGATTTAACGTAGGTTTTTGGCACGGAATTTAGTCCGGTCTTATCCGAAATAAATCCGGCCGTATACAATCCGGATATAGTCCGGTACAGTCTGGAACAAATCTGGTCCGAAGTGTTGTTTAAATCCGAAAGTAGTCCGGTACAGTCCGGAACAAATCTGGTCCGGAGCGTTGTTTAAATCCGAATGTAGTCCGGTACAGTCCGGAACAAATACGGTCCTAATCGTTGGTTAAATCCGGATGTAGTCCGGTAGAGTCCGGAACTAATCTGGTTAAACTTTTTTTGTAATCCGGATTTAGTCCGACTTCATCCGGAATTAGTCGGAAAAGCAAAAAAAAAAATTTTTTTTAATTGTTTAAGTCATTTTTAAACAATGTTTGGAACTTAACATTACACAAATATTCATACATTTATTACAACGATTATATACAACAGTTATATTAAAGAAGAAAAATCGCACGCATGAGGGGAATCGAACACGGGATGTTACGCACGCAACGCAGAACCTAAACCGACTGAGCTATACGAGCTCTGAGGTTCAACTTGTTAAATCAAACATACATGTAATCTGTGGATTAAATCCGGAAAGAGTCCGGTACAGTACGGATATAATCCGGCACACGTTTCAAATCCGGAAAGAGTCTGGTTTAGTATGAAAATAATACGGCAATCGCTTTCACATTCGGATAGCGTCTGGTTTAGTATGAAAATAATCCAGCATTCTTTTTATAATTCTAAAAGAGTATGGCAAAGTACGGACATAATCGGGCACTCGTTTTGAAATCCGGATAGAGTTCACTTTATTACACGGTAACAAGGGAGATATAGAAAATACAGTAAGACCCATGTATATCGGACCCTATGTATCGGATTCCCGCTTATATCAGATATTTTTGCCGGTCCCTTGAATTTAAATATAATGAATTTTTACCCGAATAAATAGCATTCCTGCTTATATCGAAAAAAATTCTCAGACCCTTGGAATCCGATATGTAAAGGTTTTACTGCAAATAAAAAATGGATTCGGAATCTATTTATAGCTCAAGTGTGAAATCCGTTTTTAGACCGGTCAAGTTCGGCAACTATCCGGCACAAACTTTACAATCCATTTTAAGTCGGGTTTTATCTGGAATTAGTCCGACAATTCATTTAGATATTATTTTTAGTTAAAGTGAAGTCCGTTTTTAGTCCGGTCACGTCCAGAAACTGTCAGGTACAAATTTCACAATCCGCTTTAAGTCTGGTTTAGTCTGGAATTTATCCGGTACTTAATTCCGAATTTACTTATAGTCTAACTAAAATCCGTTTTTCGTCTGTTCACATCCGAAAATTGTACGGCAGTCAATTCCGAAATTATTAATGGTCAAACTGAAATCCGTTTTTTGTAATCTGTTTTTTTTTTTGTCCAAATGTTACTTTTATTTATTATCATTTTTATTACAACGACACATCACGACATGGCTAAGCTAAACGACCTCAAGAAAAAATTGTTTTAAAAAATGTGTTTCCTATTTTCTTAATAAATCGTACTATAATCTAGATTTAAAAACATGTGACGGATAAAAACAGTATTTGTCTGGCTTCTCCGGATCGCAAAAAGAATGCAGGAATATTTTTGCACTAAAGACGACTCTTTTTGGATTTAAAAACGAGTACTGGATTATACCCAAACTTCACCAGACTCCTTGCCATTCACTTGACTCTTTCTGGATTGTAAAAGATATGCCAGACTTTTTCCGTATTCCGGTAAAAAGGGCGAAATAAAAAATAGTTAAAAAGATGGAGATGTTCTTAGAAAATGCAGCGAGCCAATTTAACTGACGAAAATTCAGAATCTTTTGAAGCGAAAGTAAAAGAAAATCATTCAGAAATTGAATTATTTTTAATGCAACTATTTTCCGACTTCCTATAATTAAAAGCAATAAAATTTTCTATTTTTCTAAGATCCATTGCAAATCTTTTTAGATGTTACCATCCAATAAACATTAGCGAATTATTCGGACAGCCGAACTAATTACAGATATAACCAGACTTAAAATAGATTTAAAATTTATTCCGGACAACTGCCGGATACGAACGGACTAGAATCGGATTTCACTTAGACCATAAATAATTTCGGAATTGACTACCGGACTAATTCCAGATAAAACCAGACTTAAAGCAGATTGTGAATTTTGTGCCAGACAGTTGCCGGACTTGACCAGACTTAAAACGGACTTAACTTTCACTAACATTAATTTCTAAATGGACTGCCGGACTAATTCCAGATAAATCCAGATTTAAAACGGATTGTGATTTTTATGCCAGACAGTTTCCGGACGCGTCCGTACTAAAAACGGAGTTCTCTCTAACTAAAAATAATTTCTGAATTTACTGCCGGACTAATTCCAGTTAAAACCAGACTTAAAACGGATTTAAAATTTATGCCGGACAACTGCCGGATGTGACCGGACTAGAATCGGATTTCACTTAGACCATAAATAATTTCGGAATTGACTGCCGAACTAATTCCAGATAAAACCAGACTTAAAACGGATTTAAAATGTATGCCGGACAACTGCCGGATGTGACCGGACTAGAATCGGATTTCACTTAGACCATAAATAATTTCGGAATTGACTGCCGGACTAATTCCAGATAAAACCAGACTTAAAGCAGATTGTGAATTTTGTGCCAGACAGTTGCCGGACTTGACCAGACTTAAAACGGACTTAACTTTCACTAACATTAATTTCTAAATTGACTGCCGGACTAATTCCAGATAAAATCAGACTTAAAACGGATTTAAAATTTATGCCGGACAACTGCCGGATGTAAACAGACTAGAATCAGATTTTACTTAGACTATAATTAATTTCGGAATTGACTGCTGGAGTAATTCCAGATAAAACCAGACTTAAAACGAATTTTTAATTTGGTCGGGTTATTTTTCGGATGTGAACTGACGACAAACGGATTTCACTCAGACTATAAATAATTTTATACATGACTGCCAGACAAATTCCAGACTAAGCCAGACTTGAAATGGATTTAAAATTTATGCCGGACAACTGCCAGATGTGAACCGAGCCAGTATCATTTTGACACATGACTTAATTTAAGATTGTTATATTGTACAGAATGAGAATGTTATTTTGTACAAATGCTAAATGTTATTTTGTACTATTTTGAAAAATGAATTTGTATTTTGTACAAGTATTTAAAAACTGGATTTAATTGTGATCCCAAAGGTTTTTAGCTTCTTTAAAAAATTGTACAAAATAACAAATTCATTTTTCAAAATTGTACAAAATAACATTTAGCAGTTGTACAAAATAACATTTCCATTCTGTACAATATAACAATTTTAAATTAAGTCATGTGTCAAAATGATACTGGCTCTGTGAACCGACTAGAATCGGTTTTTACTTACACTATAAATAATTTCGGAGTTGACTGCCGGACTAATTCCAGGTAAAACCAGACTTAAAACGGATTTAAAATTTATGCCCGACAACTTCCGGATGTAAACGGACTAGAATCTGATTTCACTTAGGCTATATATAATTTCGGAATTGACTCTGAACTAATTCCAGATAAAAGCAGACTTAAAGCAGATTGTGAATTTTGTGCCGGACAGTTGCCGGACTTGACCAGTCTTAAAACGGTCTTAACTTTTACTAACATTAATTTCTAAATGGACTGCCGGACTAATTCCAGATAAATCCAGACTTAAAACGGATTGTGATTTTTGTGCCAGACAGTTTCCGGACGTGTCCGTACTAAAAACGGACTTCTCTCTAACTAAAAATAATTTCTGAATCGAATGCCGGACTAATTCCAGTTAAAACCAGACTTAAAGCGGATTTTAAATTTTGTGTCGGACAGTTTCCGGACGTGACCGGACGAAAAACGGACTTCACTTTGATTATAAATAATTTCGAAATCAATTGCCGGACAAGATTCGGACTATTCCGGATTAATTTCAGATCAAATTTTTTGTGTCAGACAAATTTCGGACTAATTCGGATCATTTCCGGACACATTTCGGATTAATTGCAGATAAGACCGGACTGTTTTGTCTGGAATTCGTCCGGAATTCGTACGGAATTAGTCCGGATTTTTTAGTAGGGAGGCCGAAAAAGAAGGGCTAAAGGAGCTCATTTCTTCTGAGTGGGTTAAAATGAATTTCTTGTTGGCCCTAGCGTCAACAAGAAATTATTTAAGACCGCTCAGGAGAAATAAGCTCCAATTCGACACGAATTCGAGGCATAACATAGCGTCGAGTTCGTGCATGTGGGATAAAAAAAATTTATGAGCATTGGCATTACGTTTATTTAAATTAAAATAATCAGATAACTGTGTATTTTTGTTAAAATCAAATGGTATTTCTTGACTTCCTTCTTTTTGTTGAATAAAAAGATTTGGTTCATTCGGTAAATGCAGCGGTAAACGACATATGCTATGCCTTTTTTTCGATAAATGTTTACTTAAAACTCTCCATGCAGCTTCAACTAAACCTACATATCTATTTTCTTCAAATTGATTTATTTTATTATGATTAATAGTAGATTCTCCATTACTATTGGTAATATGATAATTGATGCGGCATCATCACCCTTTTAAATATATATATTTATATAAATATTTCACAGACTTTATACTCGATTCTACTTCAACATTTTTTTGACCATTAAATTTTTTGACAATTTAGGAGAATAAGTTACAACAAAACGATTGTCAACAACAGAACCATTTGACTTCATATAAGTTTAACCTGCATCTCTTCGACGATATACGACATAACAATTATCTTTTACGATAGTTTCTTCTTGTAAAATTTCAGGAAAATTTATAGAACATTTTCCATCAACTAAACACCAATCTCCACAAGGGCCATGAATATTATTTGTCATTATAATTTCATGCAATGGGAGATTTACAGTCTTGTCAGGTCACTCAGCTGAAATGTAACGATCAACAACATCTGGTGTAAATATTTTAGAATTAATTCCCAATATCACCAACAAATAAATATTGAGTAATCCCCATTTTTTTCAACAAAAAAAATACAGCTACTTATATAAAGTTAAATGTATGTAAATACATGTAATTAAAAAAATAACTACAATATAGAGTTTACAATTTAAAAAGAAATTATTTAAAAATTGCAGACATATATATTTCAAGAAACCTAATAAAAAGCAAATCGATAATATTCAACAATAAAAACATATTCGCACAGCTTTCCATCAACTCTGCACCTGCGCAATGGCTCCCTTAGGTAGTTACGCATGTGCAATAGATTTCTCTAAACTCTACACATGCGCAGTTGTTAAAATTTCGAGGATAAATGGCAGTTTAACTATGTCCAAGCGAAAGGAAATAGAAAACCACATTAACAAAAAAGTTACATACATTGTGTAAAACATAGAATTATTTTTAAGAGTAAATTATACATACAACATTTTGCACATGGAAAGCAATAAAATTTTATATTCGTATGGACTAAAAAAAAAACACTGCGCATGCACAATTTTGAATTTGACCAGAGCACATGTGTGACTATCACATTGCATCACTGCGCATGTGTAACAGCAATAACGAACTACTCCGCATGCGAAATGCCAAGGTGTCGTATTGCGCACATTTAGACAGTGGTAGTGCACTACTGCGCATGTGCAACAGGTTGTTGAGCATGCAAAAATGTTAAATGTAATATGCCCGTCACAACCCTGTAATAAGAGGGTTATTGAGCAAGCGTTTTGGCTAGTTGAGCAAGCCCTCTGCTCAATTGTCCTAACGAAATATGGACAATTGGGCTGGTTGCTCATTCACCCAATGCATTGAGTCCAATAATCCACAAGGTATTTCGAGCTTAAAACTGGAGAAAAAGCGACTTAATATTGATAAAACACTAAGAAACGTTAAATTAAGCATAAATACACAAAATTAGATAATAAAAATACGTATATTAAGAATAAATAACATTTTCGAAAAGACGTGATTTATTGGCACTCAGAGAGCAGAACACCTGACTAGCAGAATAGACGTAGCCAATCAAAATCTTTCTACCGCGAGAGACTAAATTGTGATTGGCTACGTCTATTCTGCTAGTCAGGTGTTCTGCTCCCTGGTGTGTCAATAAATCACGATTTTTCTGAAATGTTATTTATTCTTTATATACGTATTTTTATTATCTAATTTTGTGTATTTATGCTTAATTTAACGTTTCTTAGTGTTTTATCAATATTAAGTCACTTTTTCTCCAGTTTTAAGCTCGAAATACCTTGTGGATTATCGGACTCAATGCATTGGGTGAATGAGCAACCAGCCCAATTGTCCATATTTCGTTAGGACAATTGAGCAGAGGGCTTGCTCAACTAGCCAAAACGCTTGCTCAATAACCCTCTTATTACAGGGTAATAGTGCCAGTGCGCATTGTGTCACATAATAATAACATAAGAAACTGTACAGCTTAAGTTGCCTAATGGGAAAAGCAGACGTGAACTTTGTAGTGTACGACGATATCACATTTTATGGTAGAAAATAAAAAATTTAAATTAATTGTTTAAAAAAATTTTTGGAAAAAATGTGATACCAGAAGTATGAAAGTAAATACATTGAGATATGGCATGTGTCCATCTTGGGGTAGATGACACCATTTTTTGAGCTCCAGTAAATATTTGTGGTCAAACCCAATATTAGTAAAATCATATTAGAATATTATTATACTATAAGCAAATAATATTATAACCTTAAGTACTTATTCTAATTTACAAATTTGAATAACGTTACCAGCTTAAGAAAAAACTGCAACTAAACTTTTTAGACACAAAATCATGAAGTATGTGTAGAAGGAAAACAAACTGTTTGTTCTTCTTCAAATGTGCATCAAAATCTTCGTCTATACAATTAACAAAAATTATAGAAAACACAAGGCGCTGTCACCTTGAACAAAAATTTTATACGAAATGTCCATCTTGGGTCACTGTTCATCTTGGGGCCCTCTCATCTACTTTTAAAAATAAACAACCTACAAGGTTATGTTTGACATGTAAACAAACCTACTTCATTTTATAAGATTAACACTTACCTTATAGTTTTACTCCAAAATAAACTTCGGACATAACAATCACTTATGTATATGTGCATATATGTATATGCGTTAGAGCACCTAATAGCTTAAAACGATATAGACATCAAACTTGCAGGGGTTTGCACACAGGCGCCTCATAATAACTATCTGTATGTTGTCTCTCTCAATTTCGGGGATAAGGGAAATAGAACAAACCAATCAGAACTTGCTTTCCAATATGGGCAATTATCTGATTGGTCTATTCTGCTCGAAACTCGTATGCCGCTTAACTTACTCCTTTGAGCGTCTACAGAAAAGTCTAGTGTCTCTCTCCATCTTTAAGCTGCCTAATGCATTTGTCTCTTTTCCTGTAGACGTTGCGTCTAAATAAATGTCTAGTGTCACTCTTAATCTTTAACCTACCTAATGCATTTGTCTCTCTCGCGTGCACAGCGTCTACAGAAAATAACTAAGCAATTTCTTATATAGGACTAGATAACAAACAAAATTTGTTTTCAATAGGTTTAATTTGCGCTACAACTCTGTGGAAGGCGCAAGAATTTTTTTTGTGAAAATTATAAAAGTCATTATTTTAACTAATACAGCGCCATATATTATTCTTAAATTTATTCCGTTTCTTGATTTTATTTGCGTTTTAAATGCTTCTTTTAGGCAAATTTAGAAATTTACAAAATTTTTTAAATTTTCAAAATGTTGATCATTTTTTGAAAAATCAAAAAAGTCGAATTTCTCAAAAATAGCAGCTTGAGAGATACCCTTGGTGCTCCCTTGCTTGTATCCAGATATTTGTATGCAGATATGGTTTTTTTCTATAAAATAATTAATGGTATTATCAACTGTCCCTCTTTGCTGTCAATGATAAGACAGAAACTACTCAATATTTGAGGTAACGTTTCACAAAACTAACTATGGTAACCACTCACTAGTTAGTATACTTAGTAAGGAAGCGAACTCGATTTACTTTGAGATAGATTTGTTTGATCCAAGTATAGAGAGATTTACTTTTTTATTGCGTTGGCTTCTTTTTGAAAACAAATTATTATAATTTATAGAATGCCAACCTAGCTAAATTTTGATAAATAAATATTTGTAATAATTTATTGCGGTCTTTGCAATTATTAGATTATAGGAATACTCTGTATGAAAGGGCATGTCCCGTATATATTATGTAAATAAATAAATAAATAAATAAATAATTTATTTTTTTATTTTTTTTGTAGTTACTAGATAACAAAAAGAATATTTTCCAATAGGTTTAATGTGCGCTAAACACTATAAAAGAAACAAATTTTTTTTTTTTTTTTTGAAGTACAAAAAGTCATTATTTTGACATATGCAAAGATATCTTTCAGTTGTAAAAATCAACTGGAATATTTTTTATTTGCTTTTTAAATAAATATTTTTAGTTTGAAAAATGTAATTTTTAATTCTTTTTTCTATCTTGTAAATAGAAAAAAAATTTAGAAATAAAAAATTTTGTTTCTGAGAAAATTGAGCTTTTTTATTTTTGAAAAAGTATTTAAAAAAAAAATCTTGCACCTTTTACAGTGTTCTAGCGTACATTAAACCTATTGGAAAAAATAATTTTTGGTATCTAGTAACTACAAAAGAAATTTCAAAAAAAAAAAATTACGTTTTTGAAAAATTCGATTTTTTGATTTTTCAAAACTTTGCTGCTATTTTGTTAATTTTCACAATTTTCAAAGTTTTAAAATTGCTAAGAAAGAGCACCTAAAACATTAGTAAAATCAGAAAACAAAATTAAAAAATATAAATTTTTGAAAAAACTAGTGATTTTAAAAAAATTTGTTAGCGTTTTCGTTAAAAAATTACTCTTTGTCCTAAAACTTTTAAATGCTCGTAACTCTGCAAAAAAAAAATTTTTCTTTCAAGTTAACAATTTCCGAGCAGTTATGTTTTTCTTTAGTGATTTTTCTGAGGCGTTATTTTGAGGTTTTATTTATGGCGTCGCGAAAAAACGTCAAGTAAAATACGACACACGTGCATGACATGGTTCACATGTTTTACTCTTTGGTAAGGGTATTGTTTTACTATTATTAACAATGACAAGAGTGAAGCATGACAAGAGTGCTGAGCGGCATCTGATGTCAATTGTCGAATTATAATTTGCCGAGCGGCATAAGAACAATTCCAGCTTCACACTTAATTATGTTAATAAAATAACTTTTGAAGAAATTATACAAACTATAATCAATTAAATTTCAAAGCAGAAAGAAATACAATCCCACCGCTGCCACCAAAATCATCTGTTACATACATCTCGAGCGAAGGCTAGATATAATATTTAGTTATCTCTAATAATTTGGAGGAAAGTAGGCTGACTCAGTATTTATTTTTGTTTATGAGGACGTTGATTTCTATCGATCCTATGGGGGTCGTCTATCTTTGTCATTGATTTATTTAAATTGATTTATTTATATAACTGCCCTTTTTATTAAATACATAGAAAAGATGTTTTGCTGTGTATATGATTATAATTTATTAAACGTCAGGCTGATCAAATGTTCCAAGTTTAAGTTTTACAAATGTTAAATGTTACATACATTTACCTCAGTTCTGAGTGCAGAAATGAATTGTTACAGTTGACGCAGTGATTCTTTCTTTCTCTTGAAAAAGAACGGTTGATACTTCTCACTGTGTTAGTTCATAATCTCGAAAAATCACACACGTCACGTTTGCAATTTTCTCTTTGACATTGGACTAAATACAACGGTTAAATAATAATTTTACTTTCTTGACTGGCTCACAAGTCTGGCGATGAGAATACTAGCTTGAATTTGGACAACGAGTAGACAATACTGTTCGAACATGCAAGAGTTACATCCGTAAAATTTATAATCGCCGAAGGACCAAGCTCACGACGATATTTAAATTCACGCGGCTAAACATTTGCGAACTATGATTTTGTATCGGAGTAAATGACAATTGAAAACGAAAATGCGTTTGCTCTTATAGGCATAAGTTTACCCTAGTGGGAGAAAATTAGATCATAGTTCACATATATTCTAAGCTTGATTTTTGTGTCATTCTAGGAATCAAGAAGACTTTGAGAGTTTTAGTTATCAAGGTATCATATTATGTGACTGCAACTTTTCCTATGAACATACGAGACTAGATATCGGTGCTGGCGTCTTTTAAAATTCTTAAGTCTACTCGTAGTTCAAAGATTACTTTTATTTTAATTTTATTTTCAATTTATTGGCTCTTGCTAATATCAAGTTTCATTGATGGACTTGACGAGAACAAAAGATCTTCAATTTCTCTAATGATTTTTATAAACTTCATCAATATATTAGACTTAACAATAAGCGTATTATCTAAAATAAATTTTATACTTTTGTAGCTCCAATAAAATTCACGAGAAATTATGCATAGAAACAAGATCCTTTTTGCAGCCGATCTATTTTTTAAGGGGAAATATCACCTTGTAATTTAATTTTTTTCGATTTTTTTTTTGGCTTGAATAGTACAGTAAATCTATCTTGAAAATATGTTTTTTTTTGAAAAAAATACACTAAGCCAGTTTGTTTCATAAATCGTTAGTAGAACGTGTAACTAGCTTAATACCAAAAAGTTGGGACCCCCCCCCCTTGAAGAAGGGGGGTAAATCAAAAATGTTTTTGGATATAATTTTTCGCAAAAACGGTAAGTCGTACTGAAACATTTTTTAGTCATAAATTATAGAGAATTAAATTGTCTACATTTTATCTCATTGAGCTAGTACTGTACAACTTAATGTGCAAAAATTAGAGGGCGCCAAAGTTCCCAAAAATAAGTTTTTCCTGTTTTTCGTATGAAAAAAATTATTTTTTAGCTTTAGTGTAAATAGAAAAGTTGTAGGACTTTAAAAAACCTATAATATTCATGTACATTACTTTTCTCTAGGTTGCAGTGTTTTGGAGATACAGCCTGTTTACTCATTGTTATGTATAGTTAAAAGGGTGGTCCAAAAAAAGTAAAATCGGAATTTTAATGCTCTCACCCCCTAGGATTGTATTATGTCGAAAAGAATACCCCTGTTTTTTGTTTTAAAACAAAAAAATATTTAGAGGTCGCTCAAAGCGCTTAAAGTTTCCCATTTTTTTACATAGTAAAAAAAAAATTCGAAGAAATAGTATAGAATCCTTAAAAATCAATCATTTTCAATCGCCAAATTATGTTTTTCCTTAGGAGACTTAAATAATAATGTCAAATTGTTTATTTAACATATTCGTGATCAGCGAACCAAAAAACCCATGTATACTAAGTTTCATAATTTTTGTCCGCCATATTGGATTTTCCATTTTTAATTTTGAAAAATCATAAACATATTCGTAATCAGAGACCCAAACCTTTGTGTACTAAGTTTCATTATTTTTTTAAAAAAAAAAAAAATTCGCCATATTGGATCCGCCATTTTGAATTTTAAAAAATTATTAACATATTCGTAATCAGCGACCTAAAAAACCCTTGAATACTGAGTTTAATTTTTCTTTTTTAAATTAAAATTTTTTGACCGCCATATTGGATCCGTCATTTTGAATTTTGAAAAATTATTAACATATTCCTAATCAGCGACCCAAAAAACCCTTGTATACTGAGTTTTATGATTTTTTTTATAAATTACAATTTTTTGTCCGCTATATTGGATTCACCATTTTGAATTTTGAAAAATTATTAACATATTCCTAATCAGCGACCCAAAAAACCCTTGTATACTAAGCTTTAATAATTTTAATAGAAAATATTAGTTTTGGTCCAACATGCATTAATTTATTAAATTTTTTTCAAAATTCGACATATTAACGTCGCCATTTTGAATTTCATGTAATAACTAATGCATGTTTTCGAAGTTTAAATAGTTTGAGCCATTTTGTGCCACTTTATTGCGTACTAAAATGATGGTTTCGGTTAGAGATTTTAATTATAAAAAAACAAATGTCGATTTTTTCGTACTTTTTTGCAAAAAAGTCGCCATATTGGATTATCTATTGGTAAATGCAATATGATAATGAAATCTTGCAGAGGGGTCCCAAAAACATAAGGAAACCCTATTTCCATGTTTAAGAAATAGTTATTTTCGTCTCGAGGGTGCAAAACATGCGATTGCAACGAGGGCGAGATTAGGGAAACCGAGGGGATCTGAAGCGCCCGAGGCGAAGCCGAGATCGCGGGAGGATCGCCGAGGTTTTCCTAATCTCGTCCAAGCTACAATTACCTTGCGGCCGTGGTGCGAACAACGTTTTTTGTCCTACTTGCATGGTAAGTATGGCATTGAGGGCACAAGTGGGAAAACCTTCAGCTAATTAACAATTAATGAACATATTGTATAAATACCATAAAAATGTGTATGTTATGTAATACTACTGCGTATGTGTAACTATCATAAAAAGCTACTGTGCTTGTGTAAATATCATAAAATGCTACTGCGCATGTGTAACTATCATAGAAAACTACAGCATATGTGTAAATATCATAAAAAGATACTGCGCAGGTGTAACAATCATAGGAAACTACACTGCATGTATTACTATCATAAAAATTATTGCACATGTGTTCATAACTTTTGCGCCTGCTCCTCTGACGTCAGCGGGCGGGAAAGTATTTTGCGCCCGCTTCTATGACATCAGCGGGCGGGAATGTATTTTGCGTTGGCTTTGGTGACGTCAGCGTGCGGAAATGTATTTTGCGCCCGCTTACCCTACCCCTGGGCGGGAATGACTTACTTTGCACCCGCATTAAGTGCCCGAAATAACATACTTTCCGTGCATGTAGGACAAAAAAAATTTCTACATGCAGTACTATTCCAAAATAAGACAACGATTTTTGTGATTTTTTTATTTATAATTGTTTATAAAAATTGCTTTTGACAAATTAAATTATTGACATTGGGTCACATTCTGTCAAATGTCCATTTATGAAGAACGAATTCAGGCACTTAGTCTAAAAGTGAATTTTAGATTCATAAAAATTACAGATTGTTGCTTAATTGTTAATAAAAATTGTTTCTAATAAATAAAATAATTGACATTTAGTCACATTCTGGCAAATATCCATTTATAAAGAACAAATTCAGGCACTTAGTCCAAAAAATATTTTTTAATTTATAAAAATTATGGATTGTTACATAATTGTTCTCAAAAATAGTTTACAATAAATAAAATTATTGACATTCGGTCACATTCTGTCAAATGTCCATTTATAAAGAACAAATTCAGGCACTTAGTCTAAAAAATATTTTTTAATTTATAAATAAATTATGGATTGTTTCTTAATTGTACTCTGAAAAAAATTTAATTCATCAAAATTATGTATAGTTGCTTAAATGATTATATAAAAATTGTTTATAACAAATACTTATAACAGAAATTGTTTTTTTAAACTGAATTTGTAAGAATGTCTAATTTCTTTAGGTTAAAAAGCTTTTAGAAAAAATTTTAAAAAATTTTCAATTACACGAAGTAAGAATGGCTTTTCGAGGACAAAAAATTTAATTATTTGTTGCTCAATTGTTAATAACTTTTGACACATGAAAAAATTTAACCATCGGCCACGACAGATCTTCGCGAAATTTAATGAGCTTTAAGGGGAGGTTACTGTTCTCAATGGTGAAAAATTCATGAAATGTTTTTTTTCATAGACGGAAATATTTTTGGAAATGCGGTTTGTTTTATTTCAATAGTACATAATTATATAAACTTTTTACATATGGTGGATTTCACGTCAACTGTCCAGCCAAAAAAAAATTTTTGTTTAATCCTTTCCCAATTTTTGTTATGAATTGTCTTATAGGTAAGTAATTTGTCAGCCAAATATTTTCGGATTATATAAAAAATTGCCCGAGGGGGAGGCGGTTAAAGTTTTGAACTTTTTGTTAAGACGCTCTCATTTGTTTATTTATTGATCTTAAAAAAATAATAAAAATTTTTTTTTGTACATGATTTTTCTAGATTTTTTGATCAGCTTTCGATTGGCTTGGTCTATTTAAAAAAAAATTTTATTTTGACCAAAATTTTTGAAAATTAAAAATAAATTTTTCACATTTTTTCGTCTTTGGGCTCGTTTTATTTTTTTTATTATTTTTTTTTTTAAAGAAAGCTGAGATTTTTTCCTACAAAATATGTATTTTTCAAAAAACCATTTTCTTTGTTTCTGAGAAATTTAATGCTGAAGTTAGCGCGCCACGTTAAGGCGAAGTCTCACTGTACCGCCCCGCTTGTTGCTGTGCGCTGTTTGCATCATTACGTGGATATTTAATTATTCTAACCCTTAATTGAACTTTTCTCTGTATTTTACAGTGCTGTATTTTAAAGTGCCTGCACTATAGTTCTTTTGTTTATTTTTTTATGTTTAAATTTTTTTGGTAATTTTTTGATATTGCTTTCTCATAGAGAAAGTATTGTTTTGCCTCCACAGGATCGATTGAGATTTTCTGAAATATCATGACATATTTTTAACTCAGGATGTCAAAAATGATGTTTTTAAAAAATGTCTTGCTTATGTGTGTATGTAGTTATGTATGTTAAGATTATGTTAGGCTCTATATTTCGAGAACTATAATTTAAAAAAATGATTTTTTTTTGAGAGATTATAGGTCTTTAAGAGGGAAAAATTATGCCCTACTTTTGAGTCTGATCTATCACTTCTAACTACATTTTTTTGAAATTTAAACATTTTGAAAAAAACATTTTTCGAAAATGTACATATTTTTTGAAAACAGTAAAATCAGATTATTTTATTTTGTTTATCTTTTTGAAAATGCATCTATTAAGCTCTTAGCGATCCTTTTAGTGCAAATTGATAAAAAGTTATTTATATTCTATAAACAAAAAATATTGAAAATTATGTTCTTTAACAATTTTATTTTTATATTTTGTTGCTTTTTTAATATATTTCTTACTACTGGCAGGTCACTAAAAATTAATCAAATGAGCTCTTTGCGAACAGTCTAATGTAATGTTATTCAGAGTTATCATGGTTTAAAAAAAAAATTAAGTTTCGTAACTTACGGAATCTTGTTTACATTTTATAAGAAATTATATACACCTATTTTGCGGAGAGTTTAAAACCACATCGATTGGTATACATAACTTGTCCCCCTTAAAGACCTATAATTTAGCAAAAAAAAAAACATTGTTTTAACTATTATTGTTTTCGAAATATAGAGCCTAATATAATCTTAACATACATAACTACATACACACATAAGCAAGACATTTTTTAAAAACATCATTTTTGACATCCTGAGTTCAAAATATGTCAAGATATTTCAGAAAATCTCAATCGATCCTGTGGATGTAAAACAATACTTTCTCTATAAGAAAGTAATATCACAAAATTACCAACAAAATTTAAACATAAAAAAATGAACAAAAGAACTATAGTGCAGGCACTTTAATTTTTTTTCATGTCAGTCTCAGCACTGTAAAATACAGAAAAAAGTTCAATTAAGGATTAGAATAATTAAATATCCACGTAATGATGCAAACAGCGCACAGCAACAAGCGGGGTGGTACAGTGAGACTTGGCCTTGACATGGTGCGCTAATTTCAGCATTAAATTTCTAAAAAACAAAAAAAAACGGTTTTTTGAAAATTACATATTTTGTAGGAAAAAATCTCAGCTTTCTTTTAAAAATAAAATAAAAAAAAAACGAGCCCAAAGACGAAAAAAAGTGAAATTTATTTTTAATTTTCAAAAATTTTCGTCAAAATAAAAAAAAATTTAAATAGACCACGCCAATCGAAATCTGATCAAAAAATCTAGAAAAATCATGTACCAAAAAATTTTTTTATCATTTTTTTAAGCTCAATAAATGAATAAATGAGAGCGACTTAACAAAAAGTTCAAAACTTTAACCGCCTCCCTCTGGAGCAATTTTTTATATAATCCAAAAATATTTGGCTGACAAATTACTTACCTATAAGACAACTCATAACAAAAATTGGGAAAGGATTAAACAAAATTTTTTTTTTAACTGGACAGTTGACGTGCAATTCATCATATATTTATATTAATAAAAAAAATTAAAAATGGCGGCTGTAGCCTAACTTATCGAAGACCCTGCGCGCCGTATTTGTTTATGCGCCGTACGTTCCACAGCCTCGCCAGGTGATCTGAAGCAAAAATTCCTGATAAATTATTAAACTAAAATTAATTTAGGTAACCTCATCGTTTTTCTTTTCTTTAAAAAAAATTTTTTTAATATTTTTTTTGACCTATAAATTGAAAAGAAAACAGCTTAGAAATGGAGTTTTCTCTTCAAATAGCCGCCATTTTGATAAAGAAACGTGTATTAAAAAAAGAAAAACGATAAGGCCCCCTAAATTTATCCTAGTTTAATAATTTATCAGGAATTTTTGTTTCTGATAACGTGGAGAGGCTGTGGAACGTACGGCGCATAAAAAAATACGGCGCGCAGGGTCTTCTATAAGTTAAGCTAGAGTCACCATTCTTAATTTTTTTTTAATATAAATAAAAGGTTTATTTAATTATATACTATTTAAATAAAAAAAACATCAATTCCAAAAATACTTCGGTCTATGAAAAAAAACATCCCAAATTTCATGAATTTTTCACCATTGACAACGGTAACCTCCCTTTAAATAAAAAAAAATTCATGTCTATCAGTCAAGAATTCTGATCTAAAAGTTAATTTGTCCACGAAAAGCCAGTTTTTTCTCACTGTGTGTCGCGCCACGCGGCGCGAGTTAATAGCTCTACACAGCTGCAGTTTTTAATAAACAACTTTTTTTCTAATTGAGGCTAATTTTTTTTCTCAATGGTTTTATACTCGGGAACGTTTAAGGAATACAATAAAATTTTTATTTTATTGTTAGGACATGAAGAACATATTTTGTTAATAATATTTTATAAACAAATAAGATAGAAAGTTATTAAAAATAAAAAAATTTTAAAACAAAAATTATTTTTAAATAGTGCAATTCAAGACGAAAAAAACCTTTTTTTGATTTTTAAATCGGTCAACTGGAACTTGAGAAAATTTTTTTTTTATCTAAGGCTACTAAAAAATTCAATTGTTAAAAACATTAACAAAAAAAAATGTTTGGCCTAATATTTACAGAGATTCTTTTTAACCACATTAAGAGTAAAATAAAAATATTTTTATTTAAAAATAAAATTTTTTAGTTTTAGGTGATCCGTTTGATTGACCATACTTTCTTCATTATTTGTTATACGAAATTATTTATTTAATTACAATTAACGAGTCCGTGCCTTTTGGTACAGAAGTACTTAAAATTAACCTGTGAAATGCAAATATTAATCTTATATAAGAAACGAGTACTGAAGGTAAGCGTTAAAAGTTAACGGAAAAGCGTTAACAGTTAACGAAAAAGGTTACTTTTATACCTGGTGCCTTGGTTAGAGAGAGTAGGTATGCGTTAAAATTTAACGAAAAAGGAAACTCTCAGCTGATTATACAAATTACTTTAAAATTTAATTCTTATTTCTTACTACAAACAATAGGCCACCTGCAGGGTGTCATCATCGTTTAAGCAAACCCTTGTATAATGAGGGTTAATGGCTTTAGGAAAAGAGATAAAATTTTCGAGTTTTAATGAAAAGAGAGAAACTAATATAAATTCTAAAACTAAACCTCATTATTTAAATATTCTAAATACAAACAATAGACTAAATAAACCTACCGTTTTTCGAGCCAACCCTTGCATAACGAGCGTTATAATTGGTTTTGGAAAAGAGAGATAAATACATTAGTGCGTGGTATAGAAGTGCATGGTAGTGAAAGTTATTAATGAATAGAACTAGAATGTGTATAATGTGAAATTGTGTATTTTGTATTAAGTGTTTATAACAGAAATGTGTTTAATGTGAAAATGTATAGTATTAATATGCTTATTGTTTTTTAAGTGTTTGTGTTGAATAGTTCTCAATACGGTGAACAAAAAGTGTTTATAAAAGAAATGTAAATGAAAGTGTTCATAAAAGAAATGTAAATGAAAGTGTTCAATAATAAATAATAAAGTTACTCTAATAGTAAATATACAGTAAAAATTAAATGTGAAAAGTGACAGTGATTCAAATGAAAGTGTGCAAAATGTGTTGACTAAAGTAACAATATTTAGAAAGTGTTTAAATTTTTTATTTTCTTCATATTTTCAATAAAGTTAGTGTCATAAAATGCTAAAAGTGTCCATAAAATGGGATTGTGGATTCATTAAACAAGTCATTGATAACTGTTTAATAAATAAATTAATTGTGAATGCTTAATAAATAATAAATTCATTATAATGTTTCTAAACAGTCGTTACAGTGTAAAAAAAGTGTTAATAATATAATTGTAAAAAACAGGTGAGATAAAGATATGAGACAATAACATGAGGCTTTTGATATGAGATAAACAGATGAGACAATAAGACAAATAAGGTAAAAATATGAGACAATAGTATGAGACAATAACCCTTTCACACCCAAGTAAAATTGAGCAATTAAAAAAACAAAAGTAAAGTGGTTCTTATAGTTTTTGGGGTCGCTGATTATGAATCCGGTGTTAGTTTTCGAAAATTCAAAATGGCGGATCCAATATGGCAAACGAATTTTTAAAACTTTTAGATTCGCCTGAAATTTGTTACTCGGGAGTTTTTGGGGTCGCTGATTACGAATCTAGTATTTTTTTTGAAAATGGAAAATGGCGGATCTAATATGTCGGACAAATTTTTAAGAAGTGTTTAATATCGCTTGAAATTGGTTACTCAGGGGTTTTTGGTGTCGCTGATTTTAAATCTAATATCAGTTTTCCAAAATCCAAAATGGCGGATTCAATTTGAAAAAAAAATTTTAAAAACTGCTTAGATTCGCTGGACATCCCGGCTCTGGTAACCATATATTTTAGTTTTATATAAACCAACTGGCTTTTAAAGATTTGATGGTTTCGCAGTCAGTTAACAAATTTTAAGCAAATCTAAGCTGTTGTTGAAAAATTATTTTTTATATTGAATCCGCTATTTTAAATTTTGGAAAACTGATATTAGATTCGCAATCAGCGACCTCAAAAACCCCCGAGTTATCAATTTTAGGCGATTTTAAACACTTCTTAAAAAATTTTCAGCCATATTGGATCCGCCATTTTGAATTTTCAAAAACTAACACTGGATTTGTAATCAGCGACACCAAAAACCCCCGAATAATGAATTTTAAGCGAATCTAAAGGAATTTTCAATTTTTTGTCTGCCATATTGGATCCGCTATTTTGTATTTTTAAAAACTAACACCAGATTAGTAATCAGCGACCCCAAAAACCCCCGAGTAAAAAATTTCAGGCGAATCTAAAATGTTTTCAAAATTCGTTAATTTTAACAATTATTTATATTTTTTTTAAACAAAAGAAAAATTAAAGCCCAATGCAGTCTACATATTTTTAAAGCTTTATCCTTCCTGAAGACAACGCACCAAGATTGAATCAAAAATATTAATTTTCTTCGAAGATATTGAGGTTTTTGTAGGTGGAACATATATGTCCCATGGGGGTAAAGGGGATAAGATGAGATAAACATGTGAAACAATGAGAGAGATCAAGTAAAGTGATAAGATAATGAGATGAGATAAATAGATATGAGAAAAACATATAAGATACAGAAACAAAAAAAAAACATTAAGACTTGAAATATAAAGATACTTTGATGACATGTAGGATAAAGAGGTGATTATAGAGTTAGAGCGTGAGACATAGAAAATAAGATTCATTTTTTGGTAACATTTTTTTTGCAAGTTGTTTTTGAAAAATGAGTTCTTAGTTAAAGAGCAGATATTTCAATTTAAATGATAAACTTGAGGATATTATTCGCAATAAAGATATGCTATATGACAATCACATGTATAAGTTTCAGGAATTATTGCAAGTTGCATCAGGTGGTAGTTTCCAAAAACAAATTACAGGATATTAAGAAATGTTAGATGAAATAAAAGCAACTAATAAGAATAAATCACATATACAAATATCGTTTAGTGGGAATCGACTTTTGGGTCACTGGCATGAATCTAAATGTTTGTAAGAAAAAACATGTGGAAAATGCGTCGAATTCTATTGAAGTAGTAAAAGAAGGTAATAATTATAAAATATTAGAAACAATACTAGTAAGAAGATATTTTTTAACAATTCTAATATGAAAAGTGGAAAAAATAGAGCAGAATATAGTGAAATGATGAAATTAAAAGGAAAAAAATTGATAACAAAGAAACAGAAATATCAGTTATGAAAGATGTAGGTATGTTTAAATAGTGAGACAGATTTAAATTTTTTTAAAAAAACCACATAGAAAGTGCTGTTAAATAACAAAAGAGTGATAATAATTCTGAGAAATTAATCATTTCTAGCGATTGTAATAAGACAAGTAAAAAAAGTCGTGCATAATATCAACAAAAAAAATATCGTCGATGGCTTAAATTAAAACGACAAATAATAATTGACGAGAAAAAAAAGAAATGTTTCTTATAAAAGATGTAAGTAGGGAAACAGATTTCTATGTTTGTTGTAAGAAAACTGTTGATAGTCAGTTAAAGTATCTTAAAGAAGTAGAAGGAGATGATAAGAATGAGAAATTACAAAGAATAGTGAGCCAGACAAAAATTGTTAACACCTCTAATTAGAAAATGAAAAAAAGTAGAGCAGAATATAAAAAAAACTGTCGTCAAAGATTGAAAGTGAAACAGAAGATATGCCATGATAAGGATGAAAATAATGAAATACTATATTCAAAAGATATGCAGGAGAAAGATGTAAGGATTTGTGATGAAAAAATAAACAAAAGGCACGCAAAATATCAAAAACAATATCGTCAAACATTAAAATTAAAAAAATAACATAATAGATGAGAAAAACATAGATGTTTCGAAACATACAGATAAAAAAATTATCTTGGTAAAATGTCGTTTTTTTGCAAAAGATGCAAGATGGATCTCATAAGACAGGAGTGTCCAGAAACGGCAAGTGCGGAGTGACATTACGGTAGCGCGAGTGACACGAAATTTTTTTCGTCGATGTTCGAAAATCCGAGAAAGGGCTATTGTACGACGAACAGCAGGCAGTCCTGGGTTTTATGAGTCCCATTTTCACGCCTTTTAAACTTACCAGAACGTAATGGTCGTAATGAATAAATAAATTTATGCAATAAATAAATAAAATAAAAATCAAATATTTATATAAAATTATACTAATAAATTTGAATTAATTTTTTTGTTAAATTAATTTTCATTAATTTGAAGCTATTAAAAAAACATTGTCGAGAATTACTCTTTTAGGCTTATAAAAAAATATGTAATTAAAAATATTTTTTAATTTTACTCTCTATATAAATCTGAATGTGTGAAATTTCACTTATTCTATGTTATAAGTCGCTCTCTCTTTCAATAAGTGCATATGCACTTAAAATAAGTGAAATTTCACCCAAAATAAGTGAAAAATTCACTTATTATAAGTGCATATACACTTATTGAATGAGAGAGCGACTTATAACGTAGAATAAGTGAAATTTCACACATTCAGATTTAGAGAGTAAGTCTTTTTTTAATTTCAATTTCTGAAAACATTTCATAAACACTAATTATATTTATGTTTTGTTTTTTATATTTGAAATTTTTAAATACTTTTAATTTGCATCTTTTTAAATTTAAAATTTTAAAATTGGAATTTTTACTACTTCAGAATGTCAATGCTTAATGCTTTTAACTCAAAAGGGTCGATACGATTTATAATAACAAATTTAGTTTGAAGTTTTTTGCATTTAAATTTTTTTTTTTTTTTGTTAAATTAATTGTTATTAATTTTAAATTATTAAAAAAACATTGTTAACAATTACTATTTTAGGTTTATGAAAAAATATGTAATTAAAGAAATTTTTTAATTTCAATTTTTTAAATTTCATTTTCTAAAAACTTTGAATAAACACTATTTATTTATTTAAATTTGTTATTACTTTTTATTTATTTATATTGCAAATTTTTAGATACTTTTAATTTACTTCTTTTTAAATTTTTTTTAACTCGATAGGGACGATACGGCTTAAAAGGCTTGGACCCTCATTAGGACCGGAACTAAACTCTCCATTGTAGAATTTTGGAAGCAGAATTTGACCTAGAGAACTGAGTGACACTGTCACTCAGAGCACCGAATGAGTGACACTTGGACACCCCTGTCATAAGAAATCTGGCTATTTTAGGAATAATATAAGACTTTACAATAATTCATTTGCTTTTGCATCTTAAAATGCCAATACAGTTAATTTCAATAATAGAAGGCGGGGACCATTTTGATATAAAATTCAAGGTCGAATTTATTATCAAATCAACAATTCCTTATTTTCTGAAATTAATAATGATCCATCTTTTGGTCAATTGTTCCTGTTCGATCCAGAAGAAGCAATTTGCTATAGATTAAACAAACATGACAACTTAGATGTGGATATATTATTTAGTATTGACAAATTATTGAGATATTGTAACGCATATACAAAGTATTTTTTGATGATGTCTGAGATAATTGAAATGGATACTGCGTTAGCAAAAAAAAAAATAATAATAATAATAAAGAAATTCCAGAATTACAACTAATGTTTACTTTAAAAAAAGGTTTGGATAAAGGAAGGTACAATTTTTAAAGGTGTAATGAAGTTGCTGCTATTTTTAATATAAATGCTGAAGGTTTAATACTAGAGTCTTATGCAACAATTTATAATAAATCGATTTAACACTTGCAATTGGTTAGTCATTTAGATCCAAATGTTGAACCTTGGAATATATGCTATAATTTATCCTCTAGAAAGCAACCCAGGCTCGCTGGGACGATGATTTGAGGCTTTATAAAGCTTGACTGAGGACTGGTCAATATTGATTGAGGATTGGTGAGTCGGAGGAAGCAAGACTCGTCCAAGCTAGAATGTAACAGCGATTCAAGCCTCACGCTCCAAGCTTGGTTGAGGATTGGAGTCCAAGACTCAATCAATGTTCGGAAGTCCGATTATAGCTTCGTCAAGCCTGATTCCACTGTCGCTTACAGAAGACAGAAGGTTAAATAATTATTAATATAGTAACATTCTTGTTGTATTATGTTGTTAATAATGATAATTCTTATAATAATAATAATAATAATAATAATAATTATTATTATTATTAATAATACCCGGAAACACTTAGTCACATTCTAAGTGCATGTCCGAAGTACGCGTGTTGCAGGTATATTGAAAGACACAATGCTGCGCTTAAGGTGTTGTATTATCACCTTCGACACCAGTATGGTATAGATAAAGAACCCATCTTGCCGTATGCCCAAGGGGATCAGGAATCCGTTGTGGAAAATGAACAGTGTAAGATCTACTGGAATTTTTCTTTTTCTACAACTCATCGTATCAGAGCTACTAAGCCTGATATTGTACTCCAGGATCATAAAAGTAAGATCATTTGTGTGATAGAGTTTTCGGCTCCTGCTGAGGGCAACATCATACAAAAGGAGGATGAGAAACGGACGAAATATCAAGACCTTATGTTTGAACTGAGCCGAATGTATCCAGGTTATAAAATCCGATTAATTGTTCTCATACTAGGCTGTTTGGGAGGGATTAAAGCTTCATTTATAAGCCAATTGAAAAAGATACCAAACTGCGAACTTCAAGCTAAAGCATTGACGGTTCGTATGCAAAAGGCTGTCCTTCTGGGTTCACTTAATCTGGTCCGACAGCACTGTTCTACATAATATAATATAACGAAGGTAGCTCTAAAAGAGCATCCAATAGCGTTTCTGGCCACCGCGTAAGAACAACAGCGGCAAGGGACAGGGACACCTACAGAACAATGAACTAAAAACACCTCGAGCAAAAGAATCGCGCTCTTGCTTACCTTTCAGGACGGAAGGAGCAAAAGCGGATAAGAGTACGTAAGGCAAGAATGGGAGAGGTTGTTTTAGTGCGGTATTACCACAGCACGTGGTTGAGTCCCACACGAACAAGTGCGTAAAGGCATTGTTTCCTCTCCTAAACTTGTTTTGTAAAAAAAAAAAAAAAAAAAAAAAAAAATAATATTAAGTGCCTGTCCGATTTATGCATGTAACAGATATATAGAAAGACACAATGCTGCACTGAAGGTTTTGTATTACCACCTTCGTCACCAGTACGGTATAGATAAGGAGCCCATTCTGCCGTATGCCCAAATGGATCAAGAATCCGTTGTAGAAAATGACCAGTGCAAGATCTACTGGAATTTTTCTTTCCCCACCACTCATCATATCAGTGCCACCAAGCCTGATATGGTCCTCCAAGATCATAAAAGTAAGATCATTTATGTAGTTGAGTTTTCGGCTCCTGCCGAGAGAAACATCATTAAAAAGGAGGATGAGAAACGGATCAAATATCAAGAGCTCTTATTCGAATTGAGTAAAATGCATCCAGGATATAGAGTCCATTTGATTGTTTTAATTCTCGGCTGCTTAGGAGGGATGAAGGCTTCATTCGTGAGCCAACTGAAGAAGATCCCAACCTGCGAACGTCAAGCCAATTTGTTAGCAGGTAGAATGCAAAAAGCAGTTCTTTTGAATTCTCTTTTTGTGGTCCGACAGCACTGTTCCTTGTAAAAAAAACATCTTTAAAGGTAGCTCTAAAAAAGCATCCAACAATTTCATGTCGGCCGCATAAGAACATCGGCGGCAATGGACATGAAGACCCAAAGAACAGAATGCTGAAACTGTACAGAGTAAAAAAAAAGAAACTTTTGCTTACCTTCCAGGACGGAAGGAGCAAAAGTTGATAAGAGTATGTAAAGCAAGAATTGGGAGAGGTTGTTTTAGTGCGGTATTGCCACAGGTTGTGGTCGAGTCCCACACGAACAAGTGCGTAAATGCATTTTTTCCTCTTCTAAACTTGTTTTGTAAAAAAAAAAAAAAAATAATAATAATAATAATAATATTATATTATTATATCATTTATAATTATAAATACAATAATAATATTATTATTATCATTTTTTCTTAATTACTGTACTGCTGCAGATTATCATAAAATTAATAAAATAAAAAAAAATTTTAATGTTCATCTATAATTATTTAAATTGATATTCTTTAGATTGTTTTTTTTATAATTTAAGATTAATTGCACATTTACACACTTAATTATTATCGACTTAAGATTAATTAACAATTTTAATACATATAAACACTTAACCTATGAAATAAAATTTCGCACGCTCAAGGGGGGATCGAATCCACGGCCCTATAGACGAATTCGCTCGCGGTGAACGCACGCTATTAGTACCACTCGGCTACGACGAGTAGTTGAGAGTCAACAGAAATAACTTTGTGAGGTTCAGACCTGGATTATGTGCTATTTACATTTTAATAGTTCTGGAACATATTCATTATCAAAAATAAATGAATAGAATTTATTTATCCTTCGTTTATACTGATATACAGATTATACAATCCAATCTCCTAACTTGTTAATATTTTATATATAAATATTCTTATACAATATTTGCAAAATATGTAAACAAAATTAACTAATAATTTATCATTTTTATTTATAACTTTAACTTAATAATATTATTTAAATAATTAATTTCAATAATATATAATACAAAAGTAAATTATAAAAATTGTTTATATATAATGTATTGAAGGGCACTTTTATTTAAATAAAGAAATTTATTCAATTTGTATAATTAAAGTTTTTTTGAAATGAATGATTTTACAAAATTACGCTATCGAGCACGTAATCATATCTTCAATATTTTTCAAATTTGAAAATTGTCTTTAAATTATTTCGTTTGGTTATGATTCTTTGAAATTTATTTTTTTAAAATAAGAAAATAATTGTTTACAAATTTAATTTACTTTTAATATATCTTACAATTAAGTAAAATTACATAATTTTTGTTTGTTTATTTATAGTTTATTTTATACAAAATTAATAGTAAATATTCATGAAATTACTAAATCTGCAGCAGTTGTAATATTTATTATTTAATTAATAATACTTTTTATATGTATATACTTTAATATATAAAAAAATATGTAATATGATAAGTTGAGCAATTGTGTCACAGTTGATTCAAGCTTGAATCTAGATTGAATGTTCAAGCTTCGCGCATGAGGATTCAAGCAGTCTTGAATCAAGCATGGAACGAGCATTGGTGTCCAATCTTCAACCAATATTGAACGACAGTGATTTAAAGACTGTTCCCAGTCTCGGTTACCCACTCTGGGTGTCAAAGCTAGAATCATCCTCCACCCAGCGTCAGCATTGGTTTCTCGCGCCTGGGAAGGGTTATAGTATCGATATGATTCGTACTGATAGTGACAAACGAACCAGAAATCAAACTGTGTCCAGATTTGCTTATATAAAATAAAAAAAAAAGTAGTAAGAGATCATACCTTCAATCAATTTTTATATGGTGAAAGTTTGTTTTAGGAATGGTTAGTTGATAATTATGTCAAAGTTGAAAAAGTTAGGTTACAGTTTTGTAAAATTAATCAAGCAAAATTCAGAAGTAAAACTTTCAAAGGATTAATTGATCATTTATATAATTAACAAATTGAAAATAATGTACATGTTGGCAAGATGTTAATATTGCCTTCAACATTTATAGGATCACCTCGTAACATATTAGAACAATATTAAGATGCAATGACCTTTGTAGCTTTTCATGGTAGACCAGATTTATTTATTACAATGGCATTTAGTTCAAAATAGAAAGAAATTGAAAGAAATTTATTACCTAATCAGTCAGCTTCTAAAAGACCTGACAGCTTAGCCAGAGTCTTTCATTTAAAAGTAAAAAAAATAATCGAAACTATAGTAGATGATAAACTATTTGGACAAGTAAAGTCTTATGTTTATGTTATTGAATTTCAAAAGCGCGGTTTTCCACACATTCATTTACTGGTTATATTGGAAGAAGGTTCTAAAATATTAAGAGCAGAGTGTGTTGATCGGTATATTTGAGCTGAGATTCCAGATGAACATGTTAATTCTACATTACATAAAATTATAATGCAAAATAATGTCGAAACTTACAATAACTATTTTCTATTTCTATTTCTTAAACATTCTAAATGGTATTAGTTGTATCATAATTTTTTATAATTATTCTTTGTATTCTTCATTTTATTCTTAATCTCTATTTTATTAAATTAATTTTCAATTAATCAAAATTTGCAAATTGATATACACGATGAATCAAAGATCACATCAATTTAAATTTATTTCAATGTCTTCTTAATATCCTTAATTTTCTTTTTTTATTATATTATCTATTTCTTTTATTTCACATAATTTTACATAAATGAAACATTATTTTAAGAAATAATAAGAAGGTGATATTGTGATAAATCCCCCTACTACTAATTTGAGTAGTACTTCTGTTTTTGGAAGATTGTCTCTAGAAATGATAGATTTGAATCGTTGGGCACCAAACAATTGCAGTGATTGATTTAAGGTGTAATGATAGGACTTTTTCTTAATTTAAAAAGTTGCTCCGGATTACGCTCGTCAGATTGTCCAGCGTTCATAACCTTAAAATTTAAATGGAATTTACAACCCAACGATGAATTTTGACTTATATACTAGCTGAAAATTAAAATAAAAGCAAATACAAAGTAAATCTTAGCCTGCTGGCTGACATTTATTGTTAAAGTTAATTTCTTAATTTCTAATAGGTTAGGTGTAGTCAGTTAAAACTCAATATATTCTTAATTTAAGAAAAAAGATAGAAATTATATTTAAACAAAATAAGAATTAGCGTACAAAAATATAAAAGAATTTAATAACAAATTTTGATAGAATTCAGAATTTACACAATATTCTTAATCCCGACAATATTTAACGATCTCTTCAAACATCTTCTGATGATTTAACCTAAAGTGGCAGAACTCAAATTTCTAAGCTTGGATCTGTAACAGAGATTAATTTTCTTTTTCTAGTCTTAACAATAATATTTTCCCTTTATAAAAAATAACCGAATTCTATAGATTTTCTCAGTTTTCTAGTTTTAAATTTTTCGACTATATAATATTACCCTTAAATTTTACAATGAAAATACTACCATCCTCTACCGCCTATTTTTCAACAAAGCCCTCCAAGGGCAGAGTTGAATCTATTCTTTGGCTAGAGAGAAAGCGTACAGAAGGACCTATATTTTCTCTCTCCAGCCAAGAACTGAGAAGAACCTAGAATAACAAGAATTTACAACGCCATGGAAGGACCCAAAGACGCTACAAATCCTTATTTTCGCTCACCAAACTAAAGAGAAGGACCTCTACTAGTACGGCGAACGTCCAGGTAACCCTTTACCTTAAAGGTTCCGGATTTTCTGTGCGAGTTTTAGGAGAGAAGGACTTCTGCCTAATCCTTGCACATTCTCAGGGGTCAATCTGGTCTACCAGTCACCCAGAGCAAAGGAAAAATGTGGCGGAAGGACCCACGCACATCTCTCGCTTTACCTGAGCAGCCTAGCTTGGTATCGAGAAGGACCTCGAATCCCAACAACCAGACGACTAAATTTTCGGCAGTGCGTGCCGATTAATATAGTCAAGCTATCGTGACCTATGTGCCGGTGAGGCACACAGGTGGGGAGCGGTAGAGGTACAAGCTCGGTCGCACTGACTCGGGGTCATGAGCTGACCTGAACTTTACTATAGTGACTATGTGAATATAGTATAATTCACAAATTTTAAATTTCCAAATTTCACATCGTCACAAAGGGAAGATTCCAGTGATTTTAAGATTTTTTTAATGATTTTTTTGTAGTAAAAAAAGTATTTATTACATAATTTTTTACACTTTTTCGCTGCAATGGTTAATGTGAAAGAAAAAAATTAAATAGTTTCTTAATCTGTACCATTTTGGCTATCGTGTAAACTAGGATAAAAAATATTTATTGAAAAATAACCGAATGACAGACTTTTGAACTTTTCAACCCTAATTTTGCAACCTAAATTGTTAATAACTTTTTTAAATATTAATGGATCTTAAAAATCCTATTTTACACAAAAACTACACATTCAAGGAACATGCTGTCCAAATTTCAAGTTATTTCGTTGAATAGTGTCAAAAAAAGAGTGTAAACAAGTTAAAAATATGGGGTTTCGAGAAAAACGCGTTTGAAGTTTGAAGGACCAAATGTACAAAAATTTAACTTAATGTTCAGCAATATTTTTAAATAGTAAAGCACAATAAGAGAAATTCATATTAATAGTTACATACATATTACCCTTCTTATGTAACAATATACATTTCTTATAGTTTAAGAACTGCTCTTTTAAGCGGTGCACCAGAAAAACTGTAAATTTAAAAATAAACATACTACAGTTAGTAGCTTTTGAAAAAAAATCACTTTAATCTCCCCTTAAGTTTGATTATAATGGTGCGACGTACTTTGTTCTTTCATGGTGGTCAAGTTTGCTGTGCAAAGATTTATTAATAAAATTATTTATACTGGAGCTGTCAATTTACGGCAGTAATGGGTGATTTTTCATTGGCGGAGAATACTGTAAATTTAATCGTTACAACATGCTAGAAACAGTAAGTTAATAATTATTTTATATACATACATTTTTTAAAAAGAGAGAAAAGAGGAAAGAGAGAGAAAAAAAATTATATATTTATGTATCTGTCAATCGAAAAAATGAAAATTTGGTTTTAGGTTGATCGGGAAATGATTGGTTGTGTGGAAAACAGAAGAGTGATTTCTTTAGTTCCGTCATTTCGTTTTAAAAGACTAACGATACGTTTTCCTTTTGAGTTTGCTAGAAAATTGTATCAAATTCATCATGAGCATAGCGAATTGATTGAAACGGTCATGCAAACCATGCAAGAATTTGTTTTGTTTCATCGCAAAGTATTATTTGCTGGGAATACCATTGTTAGGGTAAATAACTTAATTTATGTACATATATATGTATAAGTTTATGTGTTTATGAAAGAAAATATTTTCATGTGCTTTATTTGCAGTTTTGTTCTTATGACGATTGGTTCTTTCCTTCAGGGGAGAGAATGTCTAAAGAAAACATCAAAATTGAGAGATATATCTGTGGTGTTAAATTTATATTACCTTTTGAATGGCACATTGGATTTCATTGCACAATGGCAGAGGGGATTGTTAGTTTAAAATTCCACTTATTTAATAGTCCTGATCCGTATCACTTTTCTTTCCAGGCAGGTCCTATCAAATGGATCATTAATGGCGAAATTGTAAAGAGAGTGAGTATGAGGTTATGTTCATGTATTTCGATGAAAATTTTATTCATTTATTTATATTAAAAAGAAAATTTGTTTATTTTAGTTTTTTGGTCCTTGATGAAACATCTTATTGAAAAGAAAAAGAGAGAGGAAAAAAAACAACAATACATTTAAAAATGACAATAACGTCATTTTTTCTGTAAGTTCTTCTTTTTATAGTGAATTATTTTTACATAAATATTTTCTTGAACAGTAGTATAAATGTAAAGCTTCTCTTGGCATGAAAAAGAGAGAGAAACAAAAACTATAAAACAATAATACCTCTAGCTGTTAAAAACAGAAAGAGAGAGAAGGAGAGAAGAGAAATTTATTTATTTTTTTTTTTGAAAGGAAAAAAAAACTTTATTTGACACTCTAGTTTCATTTTTATTTGTTTCTGGTAATTCTATACAGATTTCATTTTTAATATAGTTATTCAGTATTTTCGCACATTTACATAACTTTTTATTTTCTTTGTATTTGTTGTAAAAAATAAATATCATAAATAAATTAGATATGATTATTATTAATAAGATTGAAATTAAATAATCTTCAAGAATTATTTTAATTGGTTTTGTATTTGTTGTACAGTCAAACCTTGATAAGTGAGAGCTGCCTTACTGAGAAACCTCTATAAGTGAGAGTAATTGTCAGGTCCCATCATTTGCACATGTAAAAACCTGTATTAGTGAGAATCTGTAAGTGAGAATCATTTTTCTCGATTAGACCTTTATAAGTGAGAGAAGCGCTTCTCGGACCTCTATAGCTGAGAATTATTTTCTTAATGACTCCTCTATAAGTGAGAAAAGCATTTTGCGGACCTCTATAAGTGAAAATCTTTTCTATATTATAATTTTCTAAAAGTCAATAGAAATTTGTAAGCAGTATTTAAAATTTGAAGAGGCGTGTAAGTTAGTTGAATTTCATGATCTTGAAAATTGCCTTGTGGAGTGGATTAAACAATCTTTAGATAAAAATATTCCTTTAGATAGACTATTGTTGTTATATTTGTTAAATAAATAATTAATAACTAATAATTAGGTAAAACTAAAATTGTAATTAACAAAACCTTTATACATCTCTATTAGTAAAAAATCAGCACTTGTTAGTAAGAACCTCTCTTAGTGAGAAACCTCTATAAGTGAGAAAAATTTCTTGGTCCCTTGAATTCTCACTTATCAAGGTTCGACTGTATTTGCTTGGAGAAAAAAAATTGGAATATCCGTTTCATAAAATTGTGAAAGTTTGGTTACGTTAATTTCTGGGATTTTAATTGATAATTTGCTAAAATTTTGATTTAATTGTTCTAAAGATAATTATGATATTTTATCAATTTCAATAGATAAAATTTTATTGTTATATTTTATAGAACAATCTTTAGGTATTTGTAAAATTCCTAAGTTTTTAATTAATGAAGAAAATCGTTGTCTTCCTAAGCTAGATATCTTGATTTCTTTTAGTTTGTTAATGACATATAACCATGCAGTATGCATTGATAAGGGTGTTAATGGAGGGTAATTTTTTAAACTAATAAACATGTTACATTTGTACGGAACAGTATTTTGTAAAAAAAACTGGATTCGCAAGTTGGATTGATTTCTGTAAACTAAAATGATGGTGTACTGTTTTCTTCTAGATTTGATTCTAAAAAGTATTTCTTATTATTTTTTGATATGACAATATATTTAGAATCAGTTTTGATATAGATTCCAACTGTGTGATAGAAAGTTGGATAAGAATATATTTTAAAAATTTTGTAGTTTTAGTCATTGACTTAGGTAAATTATATACAATGAATAAGTTATTTCCCGATTTAAATAATTCAATTTGCAAAAATTTAGGAAAATTTTTTGCTTGGAGAATTTGATTATTAGGTTTTATTGGATGCCATTGACCGTTGAAAGATGTGATTAGAGTATTTTGAAGAATTTCTAAAGTGGTTATGTAATCATTAATTTCTTTATAAAGATTTGTTATTCGCTCGTAATGATTTGAGTTTTTTGAATTTACTAAAGGGTTTTCTACTAAAATTTGTGTAATGTATCTTCCATCTGTTGTTTTAAGTGTTATATTGTTTGCTGTTCTCCTATTTTCAATTAAGTTAAAAATGCTAGTGTTTATTGCTTGTTTTGTTGCAATTTGAATTAGGTTTTCAGTTGTTAAAATAGTTTTCTGGATTTCTCTTGGTTTTGCTTCATATAAAATTTTATGTTTTTCGCAGTCAATGGTTTCAGTACAAGATTTCTGTATTGTTTTAAATATTTTGTAAAATTGTTCTATTTTCTTTAATAGGTATTTATGATTTACATAGAAGATGTATTCTATTTTTCCGATTGGAAATTATAAAACTTTTAAAGGTTCAAAGTATAATCCAGGTTGATTTAAAAATAGCGTATCCTTTGGTTCGTATTGCGGGGTGGTTTTATGAATTCTTATTAGAATTTAAAAAAGTAAATAAATCGTTTTGAAGTCCATTTCCTAGAACATAGAAAAAAAAATTATTTTCATAATATAAGATATGTGTTATGCTTGCGACTTCCACAATAATAACACTTTTTAAAACTTTTCTTTTCTTTAGTAGGATAGGATTGGGAAGTTGAGGGAATAATTGATTGTAAATGTGTATTTTCTTCAACTTTCATTGGACTCTTTTCTTCTGTGATAGTTATTTTATTGAAAGCTTCGCTTATTGAATTTTCTAAAGAGTCTTGACATTTACTAATGTTGTGTAAAGAAACCAAAACTTTCAATGCTGCTATTGCTTTTGCTGATAAAGCACTTGCTGATAATGCTGATCTTTTTAATTTTCCCACAATACATATTACTATCCAGTTTACCATGTGCACTGATGTTCTTATTTTTAAAGTTAAAAATGTAGGATCCCCCATATGATTCTCATGGCAATATTGATTTAACTTTTGAATCGATTAAATTTTAAGCATTGTGGTTGTGTTATTTAGTAATAAATCTTTATTTTCAGTTAAAATTTTCAATAATTGGTGCGCGGCATTTTCCTCTGATAAGAAACTTCTTTGGCTCGTACTACAAATTATGTTATTTTTATACTTCATTTCAATAATGAATATCGGTTGATTAGCTTTATTTGCCGGAGATTGATGCGTAGTTTTGATTGAAAGTTGTTCTTCTAAATTTTGTTTTATTAAATCTTTTAAAATGTTTAAAAAGTTGATTGCTTTTGTATTTTGCATTTTTCTAAGTAAAAATTGGTTGATTTTTTATTAGGATTTTCGCAAGGATCGAGTTGAGGATAAAGTTGTATTACTTCTTCTTTGTCAATATTACCTTCTGATTTTTCTAATAATTGTTTTTCTTCTGGTGGTGCAGAGGCTTCTTCGTTACTTATTGTCGTTGAAGTTGTAGTTTTAGTAGTTGTTGTTTGAATCTTTGTACCTAGATGTAATAATACATTAGTAACGGAATCCCATATAGAACCCAAAAGATGAAAAGACCATCAAAAAACGCTGTATAGTGCATAACCGTGGAGTAATGTGTCTCCAGTAAATTTTATACTTTTTAGAAGAATCAATATACCTATGAAACCCGCGCTTACTGTCCCGAAGATAGTAAATGTTACCCAGATTTTTGCCTATGCAGAGTTTGCAATTTTGTCTATTGTTTTTTCATCTAAAAAATTTAAAAATCCAAAACCTGAATTAGGGATATTTTGATCTAACATACCTCGTGCTAACGTGTTTAAAATTATAGGTTTTTCTGCTGGTAACATGATATGGTTTCGTCATTTTTCTAAGTCTTTTAAAGAGTATATTCTACTAGTGGCAAGATTTGCGGGATTTCTATACTCCCAGGATTCCTTTGTCTCTGGTTTCATCGTTTCTGGTTCAACTACTGGTACCAAGTTTGGTAGCATTTGGAACCATGTACTTCCTAACATGAACATTGCAGGTAAAAATGAATTACATTCTATTGGGGTCCCAACCGTCGTAAAAATATGAGTTATGGGATTCAAAAAATATGTTCTATTTTCTCGACTTACGTGTAGTTGCATATAACATTCCGATGTTTGTCTAAATTTTACTTCAACTACTAAACAATTTATCATGTGTACGACTTCTCTAGCTAAAATTGACATATAACCTAGTTTTTTCATGATATGAAAAACGAATTCGTCAGGTGCTTGAGTTGCAAGAATTAAGGCGTTTTTAAATAATTTTTGTTCCATTTGACAACGTCTGGTTAAAACATCGTAGTAAAGTTCGTAGATTTCTTTTCTTATGTGACGTTTTATGTAAATAAATTTAGAATTAATATACTAAAACATATATTCATATTCTGTATTAAAGGTTTTTTATTTTGTAAAGGTGATTCCCCTGGTCTTGTTTCTAAAATAATTAATTTGAGGTGTTCTGTTTTTGCGTAATTATAACCGCAAATTGATTCTCTAGATTTTTCTGCTAAAGCAAATGTTACATCTTGTGTTTCTAAAGAATATATTGTTTCGAAATCTTTTTTATCTCACTCTGTTGCTTTATTCGCTAAACCTTCGTAAAGTACCTCATATTTTTTTATGATACGTACGTCATCCGGTAGTGCATTCCAAAACGTGTTTCCATTTTCCCGATCTATACATGATGATTCTGATGATGCGCAAATTGTACCTGACTGTAAATGGATGCATATTTTTACAAACATCGTTTGCTACTTCTTTAATATATTCACCTTGTCCTAGAGAAACCGGTAACGAATGTAAATGCATCCCGCAATCTTCGACTACCCGCCTAAATTCTATTTTGCATTGTATTACCTTGGCTGTAGCAAATCCACTTAGCTGAATAAGTTGTAGGTATGTTAGTTCAGTTTTAATTGGTTTTCTTTTTATATCACATTCTCCAACGTTGAGTAATGCTAATCTTGTAATATTGAGCTCTGTAGATTCACAATCATATCCTATTATAGCTTGGACGGTACTGATTCCGAAAAGTAGAAAGAACAGGTATAACGTTTTCCGTATTCCAGTTACCACCATCTGGAAACAGGCATCATGTTTGTTTTTTAATTTCTTTTTACAATACATGAGATAATTTTAGTCTGTTTATATGGACTATTTTTGTTTATTTTTTATTTGTATTTTAATATTTTCTTTATTTAAAACTTCTAGTACTTTGTGTGGTCCTGAGCATTGATTGGTGTATAATTCATTTGGTACCCTCGTGTATACTCGTATTATAAGAAAACATAGCGAGTTCAAGCCAATCGTCCCATTCTTCGTTATTATTTATAAATTGTTTTAAATACTCCCCTAAAACATGGTGTGATCTCTCAATTGAGTCGTTTGATTGAGGATGAAAGGCAGTTGTTTTAAACTGTCGTATTTTAAATATTTTTGCTGAACGTTTCATTAAATTGCTCAAAAAATCCGTCCCTCGATCCGTCAAAACACCTTCAGGATATCCATAAATACAAATAAACTTTTTCATGAATGGATTAGCTATTGCATTAGCTTGATGATTTGAAAGTGGTATTGCTAACGAATATTTAGTAAGATTATCTTGGATTGTTAATATATATTCATTACCTGATTCAGTTTTCGGAAGTGGACCAACAATGTCCATTGCAATTTTTTCAAATGCTGTGCCTGGTGTACCCGTTATAATTATTGGATCTTTTGTTTTTACACGTACTAATTTTTTAAGTTGACATTGTAAACAATTTTGTATGTACTTTTGAATATTGATTTTCATATTTTCCTAATAGTAATTTTGACGTATTGGACCATATGTTTTTGTGACACCTTTATGACCTCCAACTGCGCTAGAATGAGCTTCCTCTATTAATTGCATATATTGTTCTTTTATTGGATATATCGTAATTCCGTGTCAAATTATTATTTTTACAACGGAATTTTCAAAAATAGTTTCAAACATGGATAAAATTTATTTCCAATTTATGTTATTAACTTAAGCGATTTATGCTATAGGTACTTATTGTTTTTAAGTTTAAATCTTCAGCTACCCGTTTTAATGAAATAATTAATAATTTAATATTTTTTAAAGTATTGGACATATTTTCTTTTATTTCATTTTTAATAGGAAGGGCTATGTGGTAAAATGTGCCCTTTTTATTTTTTGAGATATACCCAATTGACGCTTTTCAAAACTATGCAATTTTTCGCGTTTTGCTAAGGATCTGGAGCCATTATCTCTAGGTTCTCCATTAAATGAAATAAAATATGCGAAATTATCCTTACGCATTGGTAATTGATCCCTACAATTAATAATATATTTTTCTTTCTTGAGATTCAGATTTCGGCAATTTATATTTCCTTCTAGAGTATTTTCTTCTTCCGATGATTCAGTACCTGTATTTTCAAGATCAACTTCTTCTTTTCGACTTTTTTGTTTTATAGTTTCAGAATCTGACATTACCTTGTCAGAATGGAGTTTGTTCTCTTCTTGAGTTTCTTGATTTTTATATTCTAGATCTGACATAGCTTCGTCAGAATAGACTACATCATAGAATTTCTTTTTCTTTTGAATTTGTTTTTTATTTCCATGTTTTTCTTCTTGATTTATGTATTCAGGATCTGACATAACCTTGTCAGAATAGACTTCATTATAGAATTTCTTTTTCTTTTGAATTTGTTGTTTACCTTCTTCATTAAATAGTAATTTTTTCGGTCTTCCTCTTTTTTTTTAAAAAAAAAGAAGGCATTAAAATAAATATCCTTCTTCGGTCTTCCACATTTCTTCTTCTTTCCTCTCGAGCATCTTGATTCATCAAAAATTTTGATTTCCTTATTTTTTTTATTTTTGTTTAATGTATCTTCTTTCTTTATTTGTTGTCTTGTGACGACACATTGCGGACACTAGGCAATGTATTTTGATTTTTTGAATTTGATAAGATTTTTATAAAGGATAGAACGAGATTAATTATCTCTATATTTTTAGAGGAATAATATTTTTGATATAAGTATCCGTTACTTGGATTTAATAAATGTGTAATTATTGATTGAAGATTTTTTATTATCTCCGAGTTTTCGTAGGATTTACTTTCCTAAAATATAATATTCAACATTGATAGGAGATTTTTGCTTATCTCCGCAGTAGAATAGGAATTATTGTCCTTTAGTATAAATTGCTTTTTGCATATCATAGAATGAAGAAGTTTTTCTACCTTTGATTTGTTTTCTGAAAATAATTTTTTATTATTAAAAATATATTTTACCATAGAATGGAGAAGTTTTACTTGCTCCGAATTTGTGCTTGAATCTCTATTTTGAAATATTTCTTCTTCTAATAGATAAACACATTGTGTAAATTTTTCTTGGACTCTTCTTTGAGTGTATTATTTGATATTGTATTGAACAATTTTTTCGCATGCAAGCATTTTTTCTTGTTTTCTATTCTAGAAATTTTCTTCATAATTTTCTTTCATATTTTCTTGAATTGGATTTCGAGAGAAAGCGTTAACGTTTGTTTGTCTGTTGTTAAAATAAACGGTTGAGAAAAATCTATTCTCTTTCAAAGTGGTTCGTAACAAAGTTTATTTTTTAAAGAATTATATGCTGTTTCTTGTCTTTTGGTCGAAAGTAAAGGTATATCTTTTTTAAAAGTTAATTTAGAGGATTTGCGATTTTTGAAAACTGATCTATAAATCTTCTATAATAACCGGGGAGTCCTAAGAATTGTTTTATATTTTTAACATTTTTTGGAATTGAAATTTTCGTACACCTTCTACTTTTTTAGGGTCGGGACGTACTCTATTTTGCTCGATTATATGTCCTAAATAACATACTTCTAACCGTAAAAATCCACATTTATCGAGCTGCAATTTCATTTTGCGATTCGTAAACGTTTCATAAATTTTGAAAATTTTTCTTTGTGTTCCTCTAATGTATTTGCATAGATAACTACGTCATCTAAATAAACAAACAATTCAATTCCTTGTAAACCTAATAAAACCTGATCAATTTATTTTTTGAAAAGTACTTGGCGAATTTTTTAATCCAAATGGCATTCTATCGAACTCGTAATGCCCATATGGCGTTGAAAATGCGGTTTTATGCGCGTCCCTTGGATCCATTTTAATCTGATCAAAACCGGAAGCTAAATCGAAAACTGAAAAATATTGCGCGTTTGATAACTGATCTAATAAACCAACTACATGTGGCGAAGGATAAAATTGACCTACTGTACGCTCGTTAAGTTTTCTAAAGTCTAATACTAATCGCCATTTTTCATTTCCTTAAAAGTCGTCCTTTTTTGGTACTATCCAAATTGGGGTCTTATATGGTGAATCAGAAGGTTTAATCATTTTTTGCTCTAATAATTCGTTTACCTGACGTGTAAACGTCATCCTCTTTGTAAATGAGTGGAAATCTGTATTGCTTTGTTATAATAGGTATATCAACTGTCGTTATTAATCTATGTTTAATAAGATCAGTGGCTTCTAAATATTCTCCAGGTATATAAAATCTATCAGAATATTTATTTATTAATATTATGGCATGTTCTAATTCTTCTTTATTCAAGTGTCCTAATCGAAGTAATTTTTTAATTTCTTCTACTCTATCAGTTCCCGTGATGCTAAAAATTTTATCTGATTTATCATTGTTTGTAAATGTATTTATTACTCCGTCAATTAAAATATCTTTTAATATTTTATTAATTTTTTATCTTTGTTGCATGTGTCAAAATTATTTTTTTGATTTTCTTATTTTAATTCTTTGAAATCTTCTTATTTTACACTAAGGATTAGTATATTTACGGGTTCATTGCGTGTGTTAAAAACTTTTAAGAATACTTTTCTTTTATTGTTTGTTATAACTGTGTTGCCTAAGTAAACACCTTCTGCTACCGATTGCTTAGGAATAAAACCTAGTTTTGTATTATTATTCAAAATTTTAACATGGATATTATAAACTGATCTTGCTGGTACTGTAAAATAATCATTCGATTCAAAATTAAATTTTTGATTATTTATTTCTAAGTGTTTATCTTTGTAATTTATTTTTACTTTATTGTTGACAAAAAATTCCGTTCCTAAAATACCGTCGTGTTCAATTGGGACTTCATTAGATAGCAGATTGAAAATTGTGGGAATGCCAAAAATATTAAGTTTTACCTAGCCTAAAGTATAAACTGCATGTTCATTAATGCCTGTTAATTTTATACATTTATTTTTATCAATTTCTATATCATTGTGAAGTGCTTGAAGTTTTAATAAATTAGGTCCTGCACCTGTATCAATCATCATTGTTATGGGTATTTTGAGTCCATTAGTATTTCCTCGAACGTATGGTATTAAATTAGGTTCTGCTAAATTTATATGTTCTGTTAGGAATTTATTATTATTGGATACATTACAATTTTTCAAACTGTCCTCAGAGCATCTTACTGAGGAAGGGTTCTGGAGTTTTCCAAATTATCTATTGGTAGTGTTTTTTATTGTTGGCTATTATTAAATATTCTTTTTCTGCAGTCATTACTTACATGACCCGGTTTTTTGCAATAATTGCATGTTAAGTTTAGATTTTTATGGGTAAGATTTGTTGGCAAATTACTTCTGCTTGTACTTGGTCCGTGTTATTGATTTTGAAATCTGTTTTGATATGCATTTTGATATTAATTTTCTCTTTGATTTTGATATGAATTTTGGAATTGATACTGAGGTGGATTTCTAAACTGGTTTTGATTTTAAATTTGATTTCGCGAAGGGTTTTTATTATAATTTTGATTTTGAAATCTATTCAATGATTGATTTTTATTTCGATTAATAAATCGATTTTGATCTGAAAAATTATTTTGTCTTGTAGGATTGGAAAATTTTTCTTGATATCGACCATTTAATTTATTTAATTGAAAACAATTCACTGCGTAATGTCCCCTTTTACCATAAACTAAGCAAGTTACAATCTCCTCTTAAGCAACGTTTATTTTTGTGGTTTTTGCAAATTCTTTGCTGTTATTTTCTGCTTTTTGTACATTTCTCCTAAGTTCATTACGTGACAATAATTTTCTTTCTATTTCTATCGCTTTATCTACTATACCTTTAAATTATCTGATGTACCTACGCGTAATTCTAATTCTGGTCTAAGTCCTCGCGAAAAATAATCAATAATTGTTTCTTCTAACCCTGTTTTAAACGTTCCATCTACTGTATTTTTATTATTGATTCTGTGGGCGTCTAAAATTCTTTCAGCAGCTTCTGCAATTCTAGAACCATATGAAACTACATTTTCATTTTCCCACATATACATTGCCCCTAACTCCCCTTGCAACTGATAAACTGATTTTGCTGGCGCGTATATAATTTTCAATCTCTCTGCTAATTCTTGAACTGTATTAAAACTGTTTTCTAATACGACTTTTCTTGCTTCACCTGAGATTCGACCTCTAATCAATTTTACTAAATTTATCTCTACGTCAGAATTTTCCGGATGCATAGTTTTTGCTTCTACACAACTCTCAATAAATATTGACAACGAAATGTTTTTACCGTCAAATAAAGGTACCGTTTCTAACGCATCGCGTAAAGAGACTTGTTGGTTGTTTGGAACAGCCATATTTTCGTGAATAAATGAAATTTCAAAACTATAAGAAGATATTTCGGAATTATGTAAAGATTGATTTTCAAAATTGTCGTCTATTTCTTCTATTAAAGTTTTATTTAATGCAGATGTGTTTTGATAAAATTATTTAAATGACTATCAATTAAAGTTTTTTCCACTGTAAGCTCTTCGTTTTCGCTATTATCGCTGTTAGAATTATCGTCACTATCAAAAAGTAAGTAGAAATAAACCCTGAATCAAACTGTTTTGATTAATTATTATAATTAAGGATTCCGGAATTTAAGGATAATTCTGGATTTTTTTTATTTTTGAAAGTGTTAAATGCAATGAACCGGTTTTATTTTCATTTGAAGTAGACATTAAAATCGAATTTTTTAATAAGTTGCATAACAAAAACGAAATTATTTGCATATAAATGAATTTGAAGAAAAAGAAGTTTTTTATGCAAAGGATTTTATAAATAAATATTCTCGCACTTAAAAAAAAGTAAAAAGTCAATAAATTTTGCATTAAGAAATGAATTTAAAAAGGCAAATTAAAATAACTATGTTGTACGGATTATACCGTATTTTTAAGAGGAATCGAACCCTTATTTATAGGTAAACTTTTAGGATTTACAATTGTAAATGCATCTTGCAATTAGAAGGGAAATAAACCCCAATTCACAAATATACCTTTGCAGTTTAATATTATAAATGCTCCAAGCAATACAAAAAAAAAAGAAAAAATTATTATTATTATTTTTTTTTTAATAATAGTATTAAATATTTAAATATTCCTCCTTTTTAAATTAGTTTTAAAATAATGAAACTAATTTGGGGGGCCAGGATAAGTCAATGAGTAGCTAAATAATACAAGAATAAGTATTTATTTTATAGAATAAGATATACAAAGATTCTTATTTAACTGAGTCTTACTTTTGGGAAGAAGATAACGATTATAGTAGGCGGCGGATTTTGATGCTGGTGGTTCCGTAGAAAGTTGGCTGGAGATAAGTTGGTGGATACGTCTGGCTGGCAACCCTTACTCGAGGTGATGTTAACAGCACATTTACGTTTCGAAACAGAAAAGTAGAGAATTTGGCGTATGCGATTGGCTTGATTTCGAATCGAAGTTCTTCAATTTAAGAGTGTGACTATTCTAAAGAATCACAGACACTAATAACTGGGCAGGTAGAAATAGAGTAAACTCAGAACTGCCAGTAAGAACTGCACGAAGTAAGACTGTAAGACCGGGATATAGGTAAAATACAGTTGACAAGAAGGACTCGAAGTAAGACTATCTATGTTTGTTAATGTATCCCTTTTGACCGCTGTGCTTGCCGCTTCTCTATGTAATCGATATCTTACATCTTTTAAGCAAGCCCAATAAAGTATTGATATACAATCCAATATAAAAGCGTATAATTATTATACATTATTATTATAAACATATATTGTAATATAACATTACGGACGTAACGTTCTATTCAATTTTTTTAATGTTTTTAGTTCAAAAATTAATATCTAAGAAAGATATTGAGAAACATATCTCACTCTTTTTATAACCTTCTTTGAACCTTTTATTCATTGGCTTTTTTGATAATAGTGTTTAATTAACACATTTTGTTATTGATAACATAGACAAGAAACATACCTAAAGTAGATGTTAATAATAATATCCCTGAATTAATCACTACTTCAAAAAATTAAAAGCGATTAAAGTATCAAAAAAGTTAAGTCAAAACAATTGAGATAGAACTCTACTAACAGCTACCCTAAGATAGAACAGTATTAACAGCTACCCGAAGAAATAACAGTATTCCATGGAGATATCGAAGTGACACTTTTTCCGAGAAAAATATTGCCTTTTAGTTAAAAAAAAAAATTATTTATTTAAGAAAACTTAATAACAAATGGTATTCTGGATGACATTTTAAGATTTTGAAATATTTTTTTTAATAGCTTAGAATATAATTGTTACAGTTCGTTTATCTAGTGGTCTTCTTTTTATATATTATGTTACAGTTCGCCTCTTTATCCGGTTTTCTGTTTATCAAGTATTTTTATAAGACTCAAGAAACAAGAAAACCTAAGAAATATCGGCCTTAAAGATTGCCCTGTGTCTTGCCCCGGGTTTCCTGAAAACTTAATCATTATCAAATTTACGTTATTTTATTTACTTCTTACTTTTACTATTATTATTCTTATTTTTAATTTATTTTATTTTATTTATTTCCTACTATATTATTATTATTATTATAATTTAAATTTGTTTAATTTATCGGCTGGGAGACGGTAGGAGGCGGTGATTGGTTCCTCTTTTTTCTACTCTCGTTCTTCTAACGCGCTCGACCAATCAAAGAGACCAAGCGCCGGCCCTCCTACCCTCTCTTTCGCCGAACCTCGAGAGGGAGAGCTACTAGGAAGTTGGCCTGCGTGCCGCGTAGGGAGAAGCGCGTCTCTGATCGTCAAGCATACTACACTTGTGATCCGCTCCGGGTCTTTGTTGTCAGTTTTTTTTCAAGATTTTTTCATAAATTTTTGCCAATAAATTATTATGTTAGTCACAGTAATTCCTGAAATAGTTTTGTTGTGTCTTCTCTCCCTTTGAGTGTGAATTCGTTTTGTGTAAATCTTCGGAGGAATTCAACTTGACCAGTTCCCATCACTGCAGTGCTGACGCCGTTCCTGTTCGGCGACGCTTCGCCACGTGGTCGCCACAACCACTTCAACGGACGAGATCTCCTTTTATTAGGCTTGTTTTACCATTTATCTCTGTGTTGTTTTGTCCGTGGTTATTTTGTTCGAGGTTGTGTCGCAGCTGATTTTTATGTTTCGCATTTATTATTTGGTTTGATACTATTTTAATATTTTCTAGTGATTGTGTCGTGCTTTGTGTTTTTTTACGGGTAATTAATTTATCCCCAGAAGTTAAGTTACCTGCCCTTGTCGAAAGTTCAATTACTTCCGACCAAAGGTTGTCGTCGGTGGTTCAATTACCATCGACGTTGGTAGACGCTTGCTTTTGTAAGCTACTTAAACGACCGGGAAAGGATTACCGGTTACGTGCTCGACTTTTGGCGGAATTATAAATTGCGCTCCCCTTGACCCTAATTTCATTACCATGGCGGATTCCGGAAACGAAAACCAGGGTACCGGAAATGCTCCCCCTCCACACAACATAAATGCCCCTAACCCAAACGCTCAGGAAACTGAGGGGCCACTCGGCACAAACTTAGGAGCCGGTTCTAGTCAAGGGTCGTTTTTAAACCCTGCAGGGGGTGTCTGCCCTCCCCCCCCCTACATCCGGGCTTACCAATCTCCAGCTTCTCCGTTCCCCGAATTTGGGGGACTTGACCATGAGAACCCACAAGTATTTCTCAACAATTGTGAGAAATTTTTTACTTAAACCCGAATCGAAGAGGGTCAAGGGACCCAACTCTTATCTAAGGGTTTCAAGGGGGATGCCAAGAAATGGTGGGAGCCCTTCATCAACTTAAGCCTCTCCTAGTGAGACTTTAAGGATGTTTTGCTTAAAAAATTCTCAGGGGCACATGCGTTATGAGGCTCCAAGCCTCCCTATATTCCTAAAAACAAGGGGAGAAGGAGCCAGTTGCCGCTTTCCTGCAACAAAAGTTCCTTCTGGCTAAGCGCCTCTGCCCCACGCTCCTGACGGCTTATCTCACAGCCTTACTTCTCGAATTCCTAAAACCTACTTTACGCCGGTTGGTGCTACCGGCGCCCCCCAAGATTATCTCGAGCTCCTCGAAGCTGCCATGAAAAAAGCGCTACCCCCAAAGAAGATCCCCCAAGGAGGACCACCTCAGAGCAGCATACCAAAAGGCCCCCCCAGCTACCGGCCTGCCACCACTGCCCCGAACAGCACTTTCACCGGGACTGCCCAGTCCTGGCCCAACGCTACCAGCATCACCAGAGAAACTGGCGAACACCGGCAGCCCCAACGCAAAATCTAACTGCCGGTTCACAACCACCCCAACCTTAGATTCGATCTACTCTTGGGCGCAGGATCTCCCACGTACTCGGGTCCTTCTTGGGGACCTCGAAGTTGTGGCCGAAATTGACTCCTGCGCCTCCCACAACTTCGTGAAGCTGTCCATCCTCACGGAAGCCAAACGAAGTTGCCTACAACCTGGACCAGAGCGAGCTGATCTCGCTGCCCTAAGATCTTCCATGCGGTTCCATGAAACTCTCTAACTCGAGCCCGTTTTAGGGAGCCACGTATACCCTGGCTCCTTCCACGCTTGTAGTAAGCTCCGAGCTGACCTTATTTAAGGTCGCTCCTGGCTCAAAGACCATGAGGTTCACCACGAGCATCGGTCGGACTGTCTGTATCTGGGAGTCAAGGACCGACAACGTTTGTTCTTGACCCCCTGCCAGCCGCCGAGGTCCCCACCTCGTCGGCCCCAGAAATCGACATTGGCCGCTCCGTCCCAACCGAGTATGCCGACCGTTTTTGACGAGCAAACACGAGAAATGCTCGCGGACGAAATCATCGAGCCCACTACGTCCCCCTGGAGTTCGGCCATTGTAGTCTCCAATAAAAAAGCCGGTGAATATCGTTTTTGTGTCGACTACCACCGCCTCAAAGCCCAGACAATCGGTGCTCCCCAATGCCTTTCCCGCATTCACGAGGTACTAAAAGACATTAACAAGGCCACTGTCTTCTCCATTCTTGATCTCAAGAACGGTTACTGGCAGATTCCAATGTCTCCGGAATCTAGACAGTATACTGCCTTTTCCACCCCCGACGGAGGGTGGAAATATAGTTATAGTTATAGGAAATATAAATTATAGTAATAATCGTAAATTCAAGAAAATAATGGAAATTTGAGAGAAATAATTAAAATTTTCGGAATTAATCAACAAAGATTCAAAATTATATAAAAATTGTGAAAATAATGCAAATGAAAAAAAAGCATTAAAAATTGACGAAGTATTTGAAGTTGGAGAAAAAAATTGACCCCCGACCAAGTGTCTTTTCGGACAAACTAGTTTGGCCTACCTGGGCCATTTCATCACCTTGGATGGAAATCATGCCCAGCCCGGCCACGTAGAGGCCGTTTTAAAGGCCAAAGCACCTAAGACCCGGAAGCATCTCTCCTTCTTCATCGGAACTTGTAACTAGCTAATGGAGTACATTCCTCGATACTCAGAGTTAGCCAGTCCGTTAACAAGTCTCCTTTCCCCCAAGAAACCCTACAAGTGGACCTCGGAGCAGCAACTCGCCTTCGAGACCCTTAAGAAGGCTTTTCAGAATCCGGCTTCGCTCAGTCGACCGGATACCAGCCTGACTTTCTTCCTCCAGACTGACGCTAGCGCACTCGGGATGGGGGCGGTCCTTTATCATGAGACGGAGACAGGCGCCGCCATATCATCTCTTATTCCAGCGCTTAGTGATGCTGTCGAGCGAGGAAACCGAGGAATGAGACAATATGAGAATGAGGCGGACCAAATTTCTCAAAACTCCTCGTCTCAAACTGTCTCTTCTCATTTCATCTCATCTCGAACCGTCTCTTCTCGTTCTCGCCTTGATTTTTTGAGGAATTTTAGCCAGATGTTGCTTTAAATTGTTTAAAAGTTCATCTATAGAACATGTGTGCGTCAGCGGACAGACACTCGGTTCTTAGTGTTAGTTAGCCAGTGGAGTTAAAAGTTTTTCTACTGTAGAAAGGGATAGAGAACGCTAATTTCTTTTCTTACAATAGTCCAGACAGAACAAGTACCACTGAAATAACATCTGGTTAGAATTTCTCAAAAAACCGAGAGGAGATCGAGAAGAGACGAAACGATCTGAGAAATATCAAGGAAAGTGAGAGGTAAAACCGAGGAAGCTGTGAGAAATCAACGAGGAAAAGTAAGAAATTCTCATTTTTCCTCGTCTCGAACGGCATCACTACCAACGCTAAATTTAGCCCAACGGAAACCCGTTATCATTGTAACGAGCAGGAATGCCTGGCCGTCATCTGGGCCATTAAGAAATACCGTCCATATCTCGAGGACCGCCATTTCGTCCTTTAGGACGGACAGTAAGACTCTCACTTGGCTCGGGGTCATGAAGGACTCCAAAGCCAAATTAGCACGCTGGCACATGTTCCTGAGTGACCTTTATTTCCGGACGGAACATGTGCCGGGAAAAGAAAACGAGCTCCTGGACGCTCTCTCACGCAACCCAGTCCCGGCTGAGTGCTCACCGGGAGAGCCCGATCTCGACCGAATGGCATCTCCGACCCAGGCGAAACACAGCTCGGAAACCCCGGTCCTCAATGCCATCTACACTCCGACTTTGGCGGAAACCATCACAGTCGAACAACAATTGGACTCCCTCATTAGCTCTCAAGTCATCAACTGGCTTCAAACAGAGCGTACTGGGGCCACGAACGCGTCAAAACAACATTTTTTTGAAAATAACGTTCTAGACGAAGTCGGTCTGTGGAAGATCGACCCACACAACCATCACCGTCAGCTCCGTCTCCCAACCGCCCTTAAGGACCGCATGATGTGGGAATATCACGACGCCCCCCTTTGCTGGACACCCCGGGGCTGAAGAGACACTTCGAAGTATTCAAACCCGCTGCTTTTGGTCGGGAATGAATCGAGATGTCACTCGCTACGTTTCTCAGTGTCTTCTCTGTCGCTGCAGGAAACCAATACATGGGAAATCCGATCCCGGACTACGTCCTAGGGTCCTTCGAACCTCTTGGCAAACCGTGGTCGTCGACCTGATGGGTCCATACCCCCTGACGCTCCGCGGACACTGCTACATTCTGGTTGTCACCGATCTCTTCACCCGGTGGATAGAGGCTTTCTTTTTACGCAACTCAGAAGCTCCCATGGTCATCCGCACCATAGAGGAAGAAGTCTTTTTCCGCTATGGTTACCCCTGACACCTCCTGAGCGACAATGGTCCACAGTTCCGAAGCAACGCTTGGGCCACAGCTTGTGACCAGTGGGACTGCTCCATCTGGACAACCCCGCAATATCATCCCCGGGCCTACCCAACAAAGCGCCGAAATCAGGAGGTGAAGAAAGGACTGCGTATTCGATTGAACGGTGGAGATCAGCGCACCTGGGACCGGCAGATCCCACCGCTCCTCTTCACCTTACGTCGAAGGCGCAATGCAGCCACCGGAGTCACACCTGGTTATTTGCTCTTCGGTCGAGAGATTCGTCGTCGAGGGGAATTTGACGCCCCCCCTCACCCCGGACCGGCACATAGTGTGGAACCCTTAGAACAACGCGAGCAAGAAGCCTACCAGCATTAACGACAGTAGCAACAGCGCTACGCTGAGCCCGTAGCAGCGCTAAAACATTAGGTCGGGGACGAGGTTTACGCCTTGAACTACAAGCTCTCAAACGCCGCCGAGCGTTACAATGCAAACCTCGCCCCAACGCGAACAGGGCCCTACCAGGTACTAGAAGTGGACTCCTCGGGAGTCTACCGGATTCAAAAAGAAGACGGACCACATAAAGTTCACCAGAGCTAATTGGTCCCAGCACCAGGTGGTACACTTCGACAGGCCCCACCAGCAGGGGCCACTCCACAAATGTCGTCCTTGGAGGGACGCAACCGCAAAGACACGTGACTGAGCAAGTTCATGCCTCAACATCCAAACCAACTCAGTCGAGTTTGCTTCCGACCAAAGGTTGTCGTCGGTGGTTCAGTTACCATCGACGCTGAAAGACGCTTGCTTTTGTGGGTCGGACCGATTCCACCCTTTTCGTGCTCGCGTAACGCGTCGTTTCCATATATGTGCATCGCGTATTTTTATATTGACGCTGATCCAGCCACGTGTTTCTAGTCGATTTTGATGCCTTGGTAACTCGTCACTCATTGTATTCCTCAGTTAGATCTCAGTCAACTCGATTTTTTTTAAATGGTATTTCAATGTCACCTATCGCAGACGTGAAATCTTTATCCTGGCTAGTAAATTCCGCTACGGTCCAACAACGGAATCGCCGAGGAAAGCCGCGTAAACGACCGGGAAAGGATTATCGGTTACTTTCCCCACTTTTGGCGGAATTACGAACCGCGCTCCCCTTGACGTCTTTACAATTATCCTCTTCAACGACTGTTATATATTTTTGATGTTGTTATTTATTTTGCCATAATAGGGTCTGGTATGATGATGGTTTTTTCAAAAAATAATAATAATAATTTTAGTTGTTGTCTTGTCTGCGTATCTGTTTCTAATGGATAACCATCATCAGGGTTTTTTTATTTATTTAATAAAAGAACGACTTTACACCAGCATCAATGAAATAAATTCAATAATGCTTTTGGAAAATCCTTCTCTATCTTGAGATATATTTCAAATTAATTAGCTGGTTTTTTATCCCTAGGACTTCTCTAAAAAGGATAGAAAAATAATTTTTGTCCAATTTTTGAATAATAGATGTTATATAGAAAATGACTAATTAAACTACTAAAATGCTTCTAATCTTAAATTTAAATTATAATACAGCCACGCCTAACTCATAATCCGGAGAGTGGGGAGTAAGGAGCAGCAACAAACTAAGAATTTACATCAAAACACAATTTTACAAATTTATTAATTGAAAACCATTTCAAACGGTTTAAAGAATCAAGAGAAAACCGGCTACATAACACGGCTATTTACAAAAAGACGGGCATTAAACACTGACTTGACCTTTATAATTTGGTTGGAGAACCGAGTCCAACATTTACAAAAAAATCAATAGTTTGTAATAAAGGAGCTTACCTGGGAGAGGTCTCCGACCTCTGATGGAACCTCGTCCAGACATGAGCAATAATTTATTTATCGATTAAATCTATCTGTTATAATGTACAATTAAAACCAAAGTGTTTAAGAGACTCACCAGTCAAGAATGACGACAGGCTGAACGTACCGTCGTCAAGCCAAAATGTCTACACACAATCACCGCTTGGCGCAACAAGCCGGGGGCACAATCACTGAAAGTTCGTGAGTTACACAGACATCCGTCGCTGTCCTGGCACTCTTGTCAGGACGGGACTCACATCCGTACCTGGTGACAGGACGATCTCACGACGGAGGACTTGTTAAATGTAACTTCTCAGGATCTTAAAAGTGGAGAATTCTCCATTCAAATATATGATAGCGAGTCAGTGTTCATGGAAATTAAGAAACCAACAGATTTTTGTAACAAAATGTTGTTAACAACAGTACAACGATTCCGGATTGTCAAGCTGGCATGTAAACTTAATAAGATCAAATAATTGGAATAAAATAAACAAATTTGTAAAAATTAAATTAAGGTTAAATTATATTATTTAATTGAAACAAATAAACTAAACTTTTTTTGATTTTAGAGTACAAGCATAAAGTAATAATGCACAATTCGCCAAGCTTACACCCGACTGTACAACAGTTGAAACGAATTAGATTCTCGACCGGTGTTATTCAATATTTTTAAATGTTAATTGAAAAATTGTGCGAGGTAACATTTTACATCGTCCCAACTCTCCCCTGCCAAGACTCGACCCAGGGAGTCAACGAGATGAGCTCCTTATGATGGAGTCGTTTCTTGCCAGACCAGAATTAAATAGTATTCAATATAGGATTAATTAACAGTCCAATCTTTTAATTAAGAGTCAAACGTTAGTAATATTTTAATCTGTCAAACGGTGCAACCCAAATTGATTCTATTTTAAAAGAATCAATAATTACTGAGTTAAAGCGAATAGAATACTGAATTTCTTGAATAATATAGAACTTACGTAATAGATTCGGACATAGATTATAACTTTATCAAGAAAAGTAAAAAATATACTTAATACTATTTAATATATTGACCAATACGAAAGGACTAGGATCAGGAGATTATTAACAGATGCAAAGATTATCAAAACTATACATATTTATTAAGTTGGGGTTACTCTCCCTAACAAGGGCTCACAAAAGCTGTCTAAAAAATAAAAATTTAAAAAAAAACTAATTGGAATACTTACACAATGTTTAACCCTGGTTTTCCCAGGTGAGGCAATGATTGTAAGTGTGCTTCGTCTGAAGGCATTTTCCGCACTTGCCGCGACGGGTCTTTGTTTTACCCCAATAAGTTGGGGTCTTCGCCACTGAGGCTATCTGCTTCTTTACCTCCGCTATACACCATTCCCTGAAACGCTTTACCCTGCGGTGTGATGACGGAGGCAACTCCAGCTGGTGAGGCACCGAAGCAACTTCCTGAATTGGCTCAAGCGGCTCTTCTTCTTCCACCAATGACAGGAAGGATGCTGCTGGCAACAAGGGGGGTAGTGCCTCTCCCCTTTCTTTTTGTTGTGGCTGTTGGCTAATCGGAACCGATTGTAGAGCCAAGGGTTCTAAAGTCAAAGCAGTGGTCGGAGGGGATTCATCCTCCGGCTCCCAAAACCTGACACTTAGGAAGAGGCTACGGGCCGCGACCAAAATGTCCACTTCCACCTCTTCATAGGACAAGTAGGGTCTCTCAACAGATAAGCTGAAAACATTTTAATCGATAATAGGAAACCTTAAATTACGACTTATTTTTAAAGATTGCCTCAATCTTCTGTCAGCTAAATGGAATTTTTGAGAACAACAATTATTGCGGTTAATCCTATCCTTAAAACTAATAATTATGTACAATTTTACAGAACGTTTAACGAGTAGGACCGATTTCTCAATCGACGCCGATAAAGATCGTCACGCACAAATCGAGGTCACGATCACGGTCTCCAGCTGGAAGCGATGCCGACTCCAGCGCGGGTTCCAAAGAGCCCGATTTAACCGAATCTGAATCTGAACAATGGATTTCTAAGAGATCTCGGTCCATCATTCTCTCCAGTTCTGAATCGACCGACTCGGCATCCTGATCTCCATCTACTTCATCCACCAAATATTTCTGAAGATGAGATACATGATAACTTCCAACTAAACGGCCCTCCGTAAAAGATAATTCGTAAACGTTAGGTGATATTACTTTAACCACAGTAAAAGAACCATGGAACACAGGGGCCAATTTACTTGCCACGTTCTCACGCTTATTTGAAATAACTTAATACGGCTTTTTAACTTGATCGCCAACCTTAAAAGTAAGATCGCGATAACGACGATCATAGTATTTGGCCTGTTTTACAAACGCCTTGTCCTGATCTTGGGAGACTCTCTCTCTCTCAAATCATTAAGACGTGACATTCGAGTTGTCCATTGCGAAACATCGGCAGGGGTCAACTCGACCTCCCCCTCCACAAGACGACGCCAGGAGTTAAGAGACCGAGGCTCCCTACCCATATTGAGAAACGCTAGGGTTACACAATTAGTGCTATGTAAAGCAGTATTATATACGAATCTAAAATCGCTAATGTGAAGATCCCAGGTTCTATAATTCTCGCTTATATAGGACCGAATCATTGTTTTGAGCACCCTATTGGTCCTCTCAACAGGGTTCGCCTGTGGATGGTAGAGAGGTGTAAAAGAATGGTGGATACCATAGGCAGCCATTATACATTTGACTGCATTATTATTCAATTCGGTACCACTGTCAGAATGAATGACATCAGGCCTATCCCACCGGTTAAGTAAGAATTGACGAAATGAATTAATAACCGTGGTCGCATTCGCAACACGAAGCGGAGCCAGTTCAATTTATTTCGTGAACAGATCCTGATAAATGATTAAATATTCATTTCCCCGTGAACTTTTGGGAAAAGGTCCCATGACATCGGTAGCAGCCATCGACCAAGGTTTTTGAACAACTCGCTGAGTCATCAACCCGCAAGATTTAGCCTGTACCTGTTTATTTAATTGTCACGTAGGACATTTACGTACGAAAGCCTCTACGTCTTTAAACATGCGGGGCCAGAAATAACAAATTGACAACCAGTCATATGTCTTTTGACCGCCAAGATGGCCAGATTGTTGGTCTTCATGAGCCTCCTGTAAGATGGTAGTTTGGTTCTCTATAGGAACCACTAGCTTCCACGCGTTATGATCATTCATCAGATCTTCGAGCAATGGGTTGTTTCGACGGCGATATAGTCTACTATCAACTACTTTCCAATCACTAAACTTATTGGGTTGAGTTATGACGGCCGTCCGGCGTTGGTTAAACCATTCGTCTTCGACTTCTTAAGCCATTGAAGACTATGATGATCGGTTATCACTTCAAAGTGATAACCTTCCAAGTAATGTTAAAACTTTTTAATCGACCATACAACCGCCAAGCACTCTTTCTCCGTCGTGGAATAGTTACGCTCCGCGGAAGAAAGGATTCTACTCGCGAAAGCTATTACGCGTTCACTACCATCCTGCACTTGGGAAACAACGGCCCCGAGACCACAGTTACTGGCATCCGTCTCTAATCGGAATTGGACATTGAAATCCGGATAACCAAGAATAGGCGGTGACATTAAGGCCTTTTTAAGAATTTGAAAAGCAACTTCATGTTCTTCCGTCTATTTATAAGGATGATTTTTCTTGGCACCAATAAAACGGCGAAGTTGGCAAAGATTTTTGGGTTGCGGGTATTCCAAAATAGGGAGGACTTTCTCAATGTCGATTAACATACCCGTATGGTTAATTGCAAAACCCAGATATCTGACCTCTGGTACACAAAATTTACATTTGTCAGGGTTCAGAGTCAACCCTGCTTCGATTAATTTATTAATGACCTTTTCAAGCCAGAACAAATGTTCAGCAAAGGTTTTCGATACGATTATAATATCGTCCAGGAAAGTAAACACGTTTGGCCTCATATCACGAGTTATGACTTGGTCCATTAACCTCTGAAAGGTCGCTGGAGCTCCGCAAAGACCGAAAGCCATCCGCGTATACTGCATAAGACCTTTAACTGTCACAACAAAGGCGGTTTTAACCTTACTCTCCTCACTCAGAGGAATCTGATGGTACGCCTTGTTTAAATCAATAGTGGAGAAATACTTAGCAGCGCTAAGATCGTCTAAAATCTCGGCCATGAAGGGAAGTGGATAGGCGTCCTTGATAGAAAGGTCATTGACCTTCCTATAGTCAATACATAGCCTATAAGACCCATCCTGTTTGCGGACCATGACAACAGGATTGCACAATTCACTTTTGTAAGGTTCAATTATATTCTGACGGAGTAGATCGTCGGCTAATTAAACAAGCTCATCAATGACCTTAGGTGACATCCTGTGATTCTTCTGACGAATCGGTCCATGCCATTGAGTATCGATCACATATTCAACGAATTTAGCGGTTGGTAATTTATCAGGAATCGGAGGAATAAAGGTACGCTCCCAGCTCGGCTGCCTGCATGCATGCGTGCAGACTGGGCAAGGGACGCGAATAAGTGTGACTGAGAAAGACTGATATCTCTTTCTCGATCACACTCATACGCGTTCCTTGCCCCGTCTGTTCGCATGCATGCAGGCAGCCGAACTGGGAGCGTACCTTAACTTGTTTAAGGAAGATATCAAGTTCCTCTTTCTCAAATTCTGATAATAGAGTAATGCCAGCACACCTATTATCATCATCATCATCATTGATTGGACCACACGCAAAGCAATTAATTGGCTTCTCAGCAAGCCATAACCTTTGAATACTTGAATCGATCACCAGGCCAAATTTCTTTTGTTAATCCAAGCCCATGATGCATTGATTGGTTAACCCGGGTGCCAATCAGCAGCTAACCTCACGAGTTATTCCTGTAATCGTTATCGACAGGACTGCTTGGCCCTAATGGCTTCCATTGATCCATTGGCCAACACCCCAATGCCAGTTTTCGATTGATCAAACTTTAATTTGTTTGCTGTTACCATCAAGCAGCCAGCTGCACCCAAGTAAGACTTATTTGCACCAGTATCAACAAACGCGTGAAGTTCGGTATCTCCTATCAGAACACCAACATGAGGTCTAGGAGCGAAGCCAATACCACATAAAATATCAAAGTCAATTTCCAAGTTGGAATCACATGATTCACTAGACTTGGGAGTAATCAGAATTAAGATTTGAATCATACGCATTCGATTCAGAAACGGGCTGAACTGGTGGATTAAAAGATTTACATACATTAAGGTCGTACCTACGTCTGCCCACCTCAATCAGTTTCCCTGACAATAATTAGATTCGCAGTTAAATTTTGTAAATCCAGGTTTACCAAAAATGAAACAAAACTTCTTCAAGGTGTTACTGCACTTCCTCCAGGCGTGATTGTTGGCGTCACAATTAAAACACGGAGGTTCGAATTTAGGTGCTCGAAACGATCTCTGAGGTCTAGCCAGCTTAGGTGCCGAATTATTATCTAAATTCGGTTTATCGCCTGACTAAGGGCCTCTATTATTAGGGGCAGGTCTCCTGGAGTTTCTATTATTAAAATTGGGTGGAGTTACTTTAATTTTTGATAAAGCCTCCGTTAATTTAGTCGTGAAATCGTCTAAAAGTGGAGTCATTTTATCCAGGACTGTATCCGACTCTTTATTATGACTCACGGTCGCCGACTGCTTTTGAATTTTATCAGTATAAGCAAATTCTGGTAAGAAAGATTCGTCGAGCTTTATCGGAACACGCACGATTTTCAAAGAGTCGAGCATACGCTCGACCTTCGAAGCAAGGCTTGCAAGCTCGTCGAGGTCTTGAAATTCTTGACGTTTAATCGCCTGTTTGAGTTCGGGCTTTAAATTCATATAGACTTGATCCAACACTTCCTCAATGGAAATGGGTCTATTGAATTTTGAAAATAGCCCCTGCATACACGTGACATAATCTGCAGTGGACTCGTCAATACCTTGAACTCGATTGGTGGCATGCTCTTCAAGCCGCCACTGAAAATTAGCGTCGCCAAAACGAATGCGACATGCTGCTTTAAATTGGTCCCAAGAAGACCAATTATATTTATTCTGTCGAAACCACTGAAGAGCAATGCCATCAAAAATCAGAGGAATCGGTAGCAAAACGTCCTCGCCCGATAGTTGAGAAATCTCACGAACTTCTTCGATTCGTAGAAGAAAATTATCTATGCTTGAATTCCGGTCGCCTAAGAATTTAATGTTCCATTCTTTTACTATCGACACGAGTGGTCTACGACAACCACTGTTAAAAAAATTCATGGGTCGAAATTAAACATTATTTTTAGGAGCAGATTTATTAAAAGGCATTTCCGGTGCATTGGGAGGCATACTGGGTGATTCGCTACGGAAATTGTGAGATTGATTTATGTCTGGACCAGTTTCAGCATTGGCTGAACGCCGGCCGAACGTTTGTCCAAGGTTAGAATCGGTATGACGCCTATAATTACTCGGTATACCACCCATTGAAAATTCATTAAAACCGGCGTTAAACCGATCATCATTTGTGAAAATTCCAGTCAAAGGCCGATCAAACGTCGGGAAAACATTGAGCCGACGCTTGGCCAGTCCAGGATTAGATTCATCTGCCGAAGATTTATTGCAATCTGAGATGCTGCGCGATTCGGCTGGACCAGCCGAAGGTCGTTAAAATTCAGGTTTAGATGCCTCTGATTTACGAGGGCTTGAATCATGATTAACATGAGAAGTCGGGATAAAATTTGACTCAGCATCTTTCAATGTTGCTCCCCATGGACCAAAGCTTGTATCAAAGTATTTATAAAAATTCTTTGGTTCGAAATTAAAAGTCGATTTTTGAATACCAGGGGTCATTCGGCTCGATTGTGAACAGGGGGGAGTACCGAAAGGAGAAGAGTACGGATGTGAAAATTCCGATCTAACATGGTCTGAAGTCCGATAATAAATGGTTGAATTCGGAACCGTGATTTCCACTGTGGTATACGGCAGCCAAGTTCTGGCTATCGTAGTAGTGGGGGTATTTAGATCATAAGCCTAAGAGTTCGTGAAAAAGGGTGGTGATTCAAGAAACTCACTAGTCGGAGTATCAAAAATATCCAGGGGCGGACAAACGCCCGGGCAAGCCGGGCGACCGCCCAGGGCGCCAAGACCATTGGCTGCCATAATCAGCGCCCTATAGGCCCGATCATGCAAAACTTCAACCGAACCGACGGTGTTGGCATTTAAAGACGACAGGTAAATAACTAGCTGCATTAACGACCAGTTGTAAAAAGGGTTAAACAATTCCTTGTTTGAATCCGCCATCAAGCTGAACGATTTTTTTACAGTAAATTATTCTGAGCAAAAGATTAAATTTTAAATTAGTCCTTCCCTAAATTCAACGAGATAAATTTCTAATTTATCTGATAATGCTGATCCACAAAATAAAATAAAAAAGAATAAATTTTAAAAGAAAGACATAAACAAAAAAAGAATATTATTATCTCACTGAAAAAGATTAAATAAAGTTATTATTTAACTAAAGCAAATAAAATAATGTAATTTTAATCTTTCAAAAAAAAATGATTTTAGGAAGGTGAGGGAAGGACGAGGCTTATAAATTTTATTAGTCAATTCATTAACAGAAGACAATTTAATTCGACTAACAAAGTCGATAATTATTTAATTTAATCATTTGTTTAAACTCAGAAAAATAATATTCGCGAAAACTCAGTATTCCAAGAGAAGCGGCGAAATACCAAGCCAAATTCTCATAATTTATTCAAATGTGACAATTATTGCACCATTTGAACGCTCAACAATCAAAAGAATTTGAAAATAAAAATTTTCGAATAATTTTAGATTTAATTTTTTATAATAAGCGGCGCCTATGCAAGCCAAAACTTCAAAAATACGAAAAAGCACAACAAACGTTGCAAAACGCGATAATGAAAAATTTTCGAAATTAATATATTATCCCGAATAATATTTTATTCAGTGTTCAGTGACGCGATTTAAACTCTCTAAATCTAAAGTATTTGATTTGGCCAACGACCTTGGCCTATTCATTGTTTGAGTCTGACTCACGACTCTTATCGTTCTTCCTTTGTGTAAAGATCTGCACTAATACATGCAAGAAAAATTTTCAAAAGTTTTATTCAACTCTAAATTTTTAATCAATTTTAATTTAAGTTACCAAATTTTATTAGTTTTTACCGTTTATGCCGTTATTGGCCATTTTAACATTCACTTTTTAGCTAATTTTAAATTTAAAATGAAATTTCTACAAAATTTTTCAAGTTTGTGCTGCCCAAAGCCCCATTTTTACGGGCGCCATTTTATGACGCATTTTTCCAGATTATGTTTATTAGTTTAATTTAAAATTTTTAATCAAGTAAATAAAAAAAATAAAACCCGGACGCCAAGTTACTTTAATGAAAAATTACTAAACAAAATTAATAGCAAAATAAAAGACTAATTAAACTACTAAAATGCTTCTAATCTTAAATTTAAATTATAATACAGGCACGACTAACTCATAATCCGGAGAGTGAGTTACGCCGACATCCGTCGCTGTTACGTAGCAACCGCGAGCGACCGAACTCTGTCGCGCGGCAAGGTGGCGGCCTTGTAAGCCCAACCCTGTATCACCATAGCCTGCTGTTATTTTGACAGCTTAGTCAACAAACTCCATCGACATCGTCTTCTGGTCCTGGCTCTCTTGTCAGGACGGGACTCACATCCGTACCTGGTGCCAGGACGATCCCACGACGGAGGACTTGTTAAATGTAACTTCTCAGGATCTTAAAAGTGGAGAATTCTCCACTCAAATGTATGATAGCGAGTCGGTGTTCGTAGAAAGTAAAAAACAAACAGATTTTTGTAACAAAATGTTGTTAACAACAGTACAATGATTTATTGGACACATTTTCAAGAATTTATTTTTCACATTAAAATATATTTTTTAATAAGCCAGGCTTTTTACATATAAAAATTCATGTTTAATAGTGCCAAAAAATATTTTTTATTTTTATTTTTGATTGTTTATTTCTGAGAAATAGCTGCTTAAAGTTAACCTTAAATTTTACTGCCAACACGATATCTGGAGTTTGGATTGTCTAAAATCAAAAAATCAAGTATTTTCTTAAAATTTGGATCTGTAGTTATCGCATGAACTAGGATATTTCAATTCCGATGAAAAAAAAACAAAATGGCTGATGTTTAAATTTTTTAACCTTTTTTTACAACTTAATTTGTTAAAAAAATGGTTAAATATTAATGAATGTTTATAATCCTAGTTCATTCCAAAGCGGCACTTGCATAGAAGAATCCCTAAAAATTTGAGCTCAATCGGTTCAATATCGATTTTTAAATCGTGTCGGCCAGGTCAAAAAACGTTGGTTTGAGAAAAAAGCGTTTAACATTCGCGCAACCAAAGGCTGCTCGGGCTGGTTACGCAATATAATTATTCTATTGTGCTTTTGATTTATATGGCTAAAACGAGTAAAATATATAAATACTTTTCTCTAATATTGCAGTGTATGGTCAAATAATAAATTTTACTAATAATGTTACAATGACATTTGTTTAAACAATTTTTCATTGCCATGCTATACGCCGTTATGCTTCTGCAGTATCGCGTTTTTAGAGTTTTTTTTAACTCTACTATCTATATATTAGTTTTAACCTTATTTCTTCAGGTATATAAAATACGAAATTAATGTTTTTGAAAAAGAAATTTTTTTAAAAAATAAATCCATACTCACCCCTTAACTAAACTTCCTTTGACTTCAGAGTGCAAGCATAAAATAATAAGGCACAATTCGCCAAGCTTACACCCGACAGTACAACAGTCGAAACGAATTAGATTCTCGTCTGGTGTTATTCAATATTTTTAAATGTTAATTGAAAAATTATGCGAGGTTAAGTTTTACCTCGTCACAATAGATAACCATCATCAGGGCTTTTTTATTTACTTAATAAGAGGACGACTTTACACTAGCATTAATCAAATGAATTCATTGATGCTTTTGAAAAATCCTCTACCTTAAGATATATTGAGTTATTTAGCTGGTTTTGACTTATGGATTTCCCAAAAGAATGGAACATTAATTTTTGTCTAATTGAATTTATAGATGTTATATAGAAAGTGAATTATGATCCTTTATCCTAGTTGGTACTTCAGAATATATCAATGTTATTATTTATTTTGACACAATAGGATCTGGAATGATGTTGGATTTTAAAAAACAATAATAATCAATTTAATTGTTGTCGACTACATTTCGGACTATGATTCAGGACCATTATCAGGGCTTTTTCATTTTTTTAATAAGAGGACGGCTTTAAGTCAGCGTCAATGGAATGAATTCATTGATGCTTTTAAAAAATCCTCCTTTACCTTGTGATGTATTTTAAATTATTTGGCTGGTTTTTTATCCCAAGGACTTCTCTAAAAAGGATAGAAAAATAATTTTTGTCTAATTTTTGAATAATAGATGTTATATAGAAAATGATTTTTGATCCTTTATCCTACTTTTAACTTTGGAATATAGTTGATGTTGATATTTATTTTGCCATAATAGTATCTGGTATAATATTGGTTTCTTAAAAAAAAATAATAATCATTTTAATTGTTGTCTTGCCTACGTTTCGGTTTCTGATGGATAACACAGCCCCACAAAAAAAAAAAGTCTCATGTACTTTTGACCGGAATAATTTAGCCCTATGTATTTTGACGCGCTGAACACGAATCCGAAGTCCATTTTGCTTCATCACGTCAGGATTTTTTTCTAACCTCAAAAAACATGTCGGATTTTGAGAGGTAGGCGATTTTTTAAAAAAATTTATGGATTTACTTCAAACTTGGTATCTGGGGGTTTTTTGGATCGCTGATTATGAATCTGAAGTTAGATTTTCAAAATTCAAAATGGCGGATCCAATATGGCGGACGAATTTTGAAAAAATTTGAAGATTTACTTCAAACTTGGTATCTGGGGGTTTTTTGGGTCGCTGATTACGAATCTGAAGTTAGATTTTCAAAATTCAAAATGGCGGATCCAATATGGCGGACAAATTTTTTAAAAATTTGAAGATTTATCAGGAATAAGATGCAGAATGGAACAATGTACTTTCTTATTTGGCTTCTGCACCAAACATATCCAATCTGTTACCAAGGAATATTTTATGATAAAATTGTTATAGAAGTCATATTTGAAAATGTGAGAAACTCGCTTCGAAATCACACTCAGCAACTTAAAAACCTGAAGATAACAAATTTCATAAAAATTTCGAAAATATGACGTCAGATTCGCAATCAGCGACCCAAAAAAACCCCAGATACCAAGTTTGAAGTAAATCTTCAAATTTTTTCAAAATTCGTCCACCATATTGGATCCGCCATTTTGAATTTTGAAAATCTAACTTCAGATTCGTAATCAGCGACCCAAAAAACCCCCAGATACCAAGTTTGAAGTAAATCCATAAATTTTTTTAAAAAATCGCCTACCTCTCAAAATTCGACATGTTTTTTGAGGTTAGAAAAAAATCCTGACGTGATGGAGCAAAATGGACTTCGGATTCGTGTTCAGCGCGTCAAAATACATAGGGCTAGGGTATTCCGGTCAAAAGTACATGACACTTTTTTTTTGTGGGGCTGTGTAACCATCATCAGGGCTTTTTTATTTACTTAATAAGAGAACGACTTTACACCAGCCTCAATGAAATAAATTCATTGATGCTTTTAAATACTCCTCTTCTACCTTAAGATATATTAAGGTATTTGGCTGGTTTTATCCCAAGGATTTCCCAAAAGAATGGAAAATGTATTTTTGTCCCATTCAATTTATAGATGTTATATAGAAAGTCAGTTTTGATTCTTTATCTTAGTTGGTACTTTAGAATATATCAATGTGTTGAAAAAAGGGTTAAGATTAATTTGAGAACGCACGAAATCCTAATTTAACTTGCCTACTTCTCTACTCTGTCTTTCGCTTTGCCTTATCATTCTTCCCTTGTTCATCTCTGTTATTTCACCGTCAACTCCCTCTTAGCGCCTCTTAGACCCCTTTTGACTTTTCTCTGTTCCTCTTTGCTTTCCTTTAAGCCAATCATTTCGCTTTCCATAGTACCCATCGGCCTCTCTTTCCTTTCTTACCACTTCTCCCTCTCGCTCATTCACACATAGCGTCTCCTGCTTTCTCTTACTGACAACCTCTCCCTATCAGACCTTCTTACCTCCTATACTTCTCCTACCTCGGTTGACACTTATTCATCTCGCTCACTCGTACTTGGCGTCTCATGCTCTCCTTTGCTCTCTATCTCTACCTTAACCTTCTCCTACAATTTCCCCGTCGTTTTTCGTGCCGTTGTTCCCCAGTGCAAATTGACGAACCTTTTAGCTTATACGTGATTTTAACATTACAAAGAGTTCTCTTCAGTTATTAAAAATCAAGTGAAGACGATTTCGCGGAGTTAAAAAGTTAAGTCAAAACCATCTTACTAGTGAACCATTTTTCCCTCCTATAAGTATAAACTAGTGCCGGCCTCGTGGCTAGGACGCTTGTGACGCGTGTCTGTGAAATAAAGAAGGTTATAGTTATTACTTAAAGTGATTTTTTATTCTTGACCAAACTATTGTGCACCTTCTTATTGTTTGCCTCTCTTTACTAAACATTTGGTCTTTCGAGCTGGATTATTCTCAATTGTGAAAAATTACCTAAGTGTTAGTTCCCATTCGTGCAGTGTTTCTCAGCCCAGCTTTTCTCAATCAGCGTCTCTCGACTAGTGTTCCTTAACATAGTGTTCTCTTATGACTTGTGCGTACATTTAGTGTTTATTAATATTGTAAATAGTGATTCTCACCACGTCAAATATGGAAAATAAGATTGAGTTGCAATTAAATCGCTACGCGTTTATAAAGAAGATCTCAACCGACGTGAAAGACGGTCTTACACACGCTCGTAAACAAGAAATCCTAACGTAATTGGAACTTCTTAAATCTCACTGGTGCAAATTCGAAAATACTCATGAGAAGTTATGCGAAACTAAATCTGAAGCACTACTTTCTCATGATTACATTACATCGGGTTATTATAATTTGACTCTTAACGAGTATTCATCCGCTCTGGCCGGACTTCTCACTCTCAAGGATGATCTCGAACTCGCCTCCGCCCCTTCTGGTCAATCTCTTTCGGATACTTCTCTTCTTAACAGTTCTTCTCGAGCATCTCTTCCGAAGATCACTCTACGAACGTTCTCAGGTAATTACCAAGAATGGCAAGGATTTCGCGACCTTTTCAAGTCTCTAGTGGTTAGCAGTTCAGAACTATCTGATATCGAGAAAATGCACTATCTCTGTACCAGCCTACAAGGTGAAGCAGCTGCTCTAGTTGCATCACTCCCCATAACTGGAGCTTCCTTTAAGCTGGCCTGGGACTTGGTTGTCGAACAGTACGAGAACAAACGTGTTCTCATCTCTACTCATATCGATAAACTTTTGACCATCTCGCCAGTCAACTCCCCTTCCTCTCGCAGCTTGCAAACGTTATTGAACACCTTCGCCGAAGCTACTAGTGCACTCGAAGCTCTCGGAGCCCCCACCGAATCTTGGGACATGTTCATCTTTCGTCTCTTGGTTAAGAGTCTTGATAGCTCTTCGCGAGAGGCTTGGCAACTAAAATTAGGCTCCTCTACAGAATACCCCTCATTGGATGAACTCAAGACCTTTATCAGTGGACGAGCTCGAGCGTTAGAGAACTTGGAATCTGAACGTGTTAAACCCAAAATTTCTAGACCAATTACTCGACCTTCAGTTCTGGCGTATATGACCTCGGCACCAGTTACCCCCACCAGGCCTACCCCAGGTACCTTTACTGCACCTCGTTCTAATTCTCAACAATGTGACGACTGTGGAGAAGATCACTACATTGCCTCATGCCCTACCTTCAAGAGACGCGACGGAAATGGGCGAACGGACATCGTCCTAGATAAGTGGCTTTGTTACAATTGTTTAGGCCATCATAATTTACGCTCTTGCCGTAACCCTGCTCGCTGCCGATCTTGCAATCTGAACCATCACACGCTCCTTCACGTCGTCTTCATATCGACACCTAACGCTTTCTCAACTGCTCTTCCGTCTCAACAACCATCACTGCCAGCCTCGTCAAATCTACATAAGAAAGGATCACCGTCTATGACTTCCTTTAAGGAAACAAGCGAAGCGCCTATTCGAAGTTCCACTTCTGAATCTTCAAATGAGCAATGACTATCTCCTGCCACTTCTCATTTTTCAAGATCCTCTGTACTTCTCGCGACAGCTCAAATGTTAATCTCATCTCATTCTTCTGGCTCCCTTAAAGTTCGTGCTCTCCTTGACCCTGGCTCCGAATTAAGTTTTATCTCAGAACATCTCCTTTCAAAGTTGCATCTCCGAAGATCTCATTCAAACATACCAATATGTGGTATTGGCGGAACTCCCTCTGGACACACTCGAGGACTGGTAAGCATTCATTTAGTCTCATGTTATTCTTCACACTCTGTTTCACTCTCGGCTCATGAACTTCCTTATCTTACGGCATGGTTGCCCTCCGTTGAGCCAAGCACTTTCTTTTGTCCTGTTCTAAAGGAATTACAACTTGCTGACACTGATTTTCTCCAAACTGGCCCAATCGATCTCATTCTTGGAGCTGATACTTACAGTAAATACAGTATAACCCGCTTAAAACGAGCACGTTTCATACGTTTTCCCGCTTAAGACTCTTATATATGGTGGTCCCTGCAATTATAGACATTTTTTCATACATTTTATCACGTTCAATACGATTTGTTTTCCCGCATATTACGCCATCGCAGGTCTACGACCGGTAGAAAATCTTTTTCAATTTTTGATTTAGAACCAAAACCCAAAATTTTTGTGAATTTGCAACTCAAAAGCTAGAGAAGTACGTAGAGAAGTTTGAAAAAAAACAGTTTTTGTAAAAATGACACACATTTGAATCATAATGTTAAGTTTTTCGGTAAAAAATCGATGGAAAATTGTTAATAATTTTTTTTCCTTTTTACCAGAGAAAAATCTCTGCGTACTTCCATGAAAAATGTTAACATGTAGCTACATACCAATTTTTAAGTTAATCGTTCAAAAATTATACTAAAAATTATCTTCCGATTTTCTGAAAGGTTTACAGTGATCTAACCCCTTAATAGACAGTGCAGATGGTACTTAAAAATTAAATCACATTAAAAATCTTATTATTTCTGATTCATCAAAGTCGTTGACAGAAAACAAAAAATATGATTATTTTAAATAATTTCTTAATATTTTGTAATTATATTGTAACTTACGAAGATGTAAATGTTCTTAACTAAATAATTATGTATGTACAGTAAAACTCAGTTTATACGATTCTGTAGGGACCGGGTCATAATGCATCTTATGCGGGAAAACGTATTAGACGGAAAAGCAACTCTTCGGATCAACTCCCCCCTATTTCCGATAAAACTTTAAATATGACTCACTTATTTGACCACTCTGAAACCAAAGTTTTGGGACTCTTTTGTGACCCTCAATCAGATTGCCTAAAATTCTCTCCTTGTGCCAACCAAAATGAAGCTGTCACCAAACGCTCCATTCTTTCTACTATTGCCTGCATCTTTGACCCACTCGAACTGATCTCACCTGTCGTTATCAAGGCAAAAATTCTATTGCAACAACTCTGGCTGGAAAAACTAAGTTGGGATGAACCCATACCTTCTCTCAGCTGTAATTTACCTGAAAGTTACCTACAATAGCACCTCCACAGTTCGACTACTATGTTCCAAGACAAAAGTTGCTCCTCTTAAGCCTGTCACTATTCCTCAACTAGAGCTAGCCGCTTCAGTTCTTTTAGTAAAGCTAATGACTCAGGTGAATAAGTCGCTACAATTGTCTAATTGTAAGATATTTCTCTGGACCGACTCAAATGTCTCCCTCACCTGGATTCATGCTTACCTATCTCGATGGAAAGACTTCGTCAAAAATCGTGTACATACGATTTAAAAACTCCTTCCACAAGCTAAGTGGCGATTCGTTCCCGGTATACAAAACCCAGCAGATTGTGCCTCGAGAGGAATGTCACCATCTCAACTTAAACGCCATGATCTTTGGTAAAATAGCCCATCTTGGTTACACCAAGGTCAAGTAAACTGTCCCTTGAAACCTGATACTATGTGTCCGACAGCGCATCATGAAGAACGACCAGGCTTAACGTTCATGGTCTCCGGTTTAACTGGTCCTCCACTCTGGAATCTAGCCAATCGATACTCCTCGCTAAACCGACTACTTAGAATTACTGCCGTCTGTCAGAGAGTCGTGGATCGATTTCTAAAACTTCCTGACTCCTCCCTTCACAGACCCCTCGACATTATGGATCTACAACGGGCCAAATAGTATTGGATAAAGGTTACACAGAGCGTGTACTTCCCTGAAGAACTCAAGATTCTTTCTCAAGGACAATCCCTACCTAAAGCTCACCCCCTCACGCAACTCACACCGTTTGTTGATCATGCAGTCTCCTTCGTGTTGGAGGACGTCTCAACCATTCTACACTTGACCAAAATGCTCAACATCCAGTTATTGTTCGACGACACGCTCTCTTATCTTAGACGTCACTTCTGGATAACCGGCGGAAGAGCTCCCGTTAAATCTCACATTCTGAAATACATGAAGTGTGCCCGATATCGCAGTGTCAGATCCGAACAACTTATGGGCCAACTGCCACCTCCACGAGTTGCTCCTTCTCGAGCTTTTCTGCACACTGGAGTAGACTATGCAGGACCTGTCACCCTTAAGAATTGAACGGGTCGTGGCTCGAAAACACGCAAGGGGTGGCTTGCAATCTTCACGTGTCTCTCAACTTCAGCTGTGCATCTCGAAGTTGTCACCGACTACTCTTCTGATGCGTTTATTGCTGCTTACCAACGACTCTCAGGACGACGAAGACTTCCCCAGACACTTTACAGCGACTGTGGAACCACCTTTCAAGGAGCAGAAACGTCATTAAAACAAATGTTTACAGCTGCTTCTCAAGAACATCATCATTTAGTGTCGAACTTGTCTAAGGATGGTACCTCTTGGAGTTTTATACCTCCCGCAGCTCCACATTTTGGAGGTAAATGGGAAGCTGCGGTACATTCCTACCGACACATACATGTGTCGGTTGCCGACACATTCCTAACTTATGAAGATCTCACGACTCTCCTTATTCAAATAGAATCAGTTCTCAACTCCCGGCCACTTTCTGCTCTCTCAGATGACCCTGAAGATCTCGAACCCCTCTCTCTGATTCAGAACCATTATCAGGGCATTTTTATTTATTTTATGAGAGGACGACTTTACACCAGCATCAATGAATTGAATTCATTGATGCTTTTGAGAAATCATCCTCTACCTTGAGATATATTTTTAATTATTTGGCTGGTTTTCTATCCCAAGGACTTCTCTAAAAAGGATAGAAAAATAATTTTTTATGCCACAGGCACAAACATGGCGCTTTTAGATGCCTGTAGACATGGTCTAAGAGCATTCATTTGTTCGACCGGGTAAAAATGGCTTCCATTTTTCCCTAGGGAAAAAATGAACAGCTGATCCATGCATTTTTTCCACCACAGGGCAAAAATGGCCGCCATTTTTATACGGTCAAACAAGTGAATGCATTTAGACCCTAACCTACAAACATTTAAAAGCACCAACTTTGTGCCTTTGGAATAAAAGTACCGTAAGCAACACGGTTTAACCCCTTGTTGCTTAATATACTATTTTCCAATATTTGAATAATAGATGTTATATAGAAAATGATTTTTGATCCTTTATTCTAGTTGTAAATTTGCAATATACTTGATATTGATATTAAATTTGCCATAATAGGATTTTGTATGATATTGGTTTTTTCAAAAAAAAAAATAATAATAATCATTTTAATTGTTGTCTTGCATACGTTATACATTATAACCATCATCAGTGCTTTTTTATTTAATTAATAAGAGGACGACTTTACACCAGCATTAATGAAATGAATTTATTGATTCTTTTGTAAAATCCTCCTCTACCTTGAGATATAATTTAAATTATTTGGCTAGTTTTTTATGACAAAGACTTCTCTAAAAAGGATAGAAAAATAATTTTTGTCAATTTTTTGAATAATAGATGTTCATTGTTGTCTTGTCTACGTTTTGGTTTCTGATAGATAACCATCATCAGGGCTTTTTTATTTATTTAATAAAATTTTGTTTTTGGGGTTTTCAGGACGCAGATTACGAATCTGAAGTCAGTTTGTGTAAATGGAAAATGACAGATCCAATATGGCGAAGGAATTTTTAAAAAATTAATTGTTTTTCTAAACATTTTATATCTGTGCGTTTTTGATGCCACAAATTACGAATCTGAAGTCAGTTTGTGAAAATTCAAAATGTCGGATTTAATATGGCGAAGGAATTTTAAAAAAATTCATGGTTTTTTAAAAATTTTGTATTTTTGGGTTTCTGAGGCAACAGATTACGAATCTGAAGTCAGTTTTTAAAAATTCAAAATGACAAAACCAATATGGCGAACAAATTTTTGAAAAATTATGGTTTTACATAATATTTTGTTTTTAGGGGTTTTTGAAGTCGCAAATTACAAATCAGAAGCCAGTTTTACTAAATAAAAAATGTGAGAACTTATATCGTTTTAACAAATATTTTATTGTTATCTAATTTAATGTTAAACATACATGTTAAATGAGACTTGGAGGAATGGATAAAAATTGTAAAATGTTATGAATAAATTATTTGAAACTTAACTGTGCAAAAGCTTTCTCTGCTTACTTACATTTAAATCTTATTTATATTTAATATTAATTAAAAAATATTTTTTACTTGTTTTAACGCTATTTAGTTGAAATTTTACAAAAATTTTGCCAAATTCTTAGTTATTAAAAAAATCATATATATTGAAAATTTCTAACATCGATATTGGATCCGCAATTTTGAATTTATACATACTGACTTCAGGTTCGTTATCTGCGGCCGCCAAAAACCCCAAAATACAAAAATTTACTAAAAACTATTAATTTTGCAAACGTTGGTTTGCCATATTGGATCCGCTATTTTGATTTTCCATCAACTGACTTCAGATTCGTAATCATCGACCACTAAAATCCCCAGAAACAAAATTCTACAAGAAACTATTAATTTTTCAAAAATTGCTTCTACATATTCGGTCCACCATTTTAAATTTTCACAAACTGACTTCAGCTTCGTAATATGTGGCCTCAAAAAACCCTTAAATTACATAATTTTACGAAAGACCATTAATTTTAAAAAAATTGGTTCGCCATATTGGATCCGCTATTGTGATTTTTCATCAACTGACATCAGATTCGTAATCTGCGGCCTCAAAAACCCCCAAATACAAAATTTTACGGAAGATCAATTATTTTTCAAAAATGTTTATGCCATATTCGGTCCGCCATTTTAAATTTTCACAAACTGACTTCAGCTTCATAATCTGTGGCCTCAAAAAACCCTTAAATTCAAAATTTTACGAAAGACCATTCATTTTTCAAAAATTGATTTGCCATATTGGATTTGCTATTTTGATTTTTCATCAACTGATTTCAGATTCGTAATCTGGGGCCTCAAAAACCCCCAGATACAAAATTTTACGAGAAACCATTAATTTTTTAAAAATTGGTTCGCCATTTAAGATCCGCTATTTTTAATTTTTACAAACTGACTTCAGATTCGTAATCTGCTGCCTCAAAAATCCCCACATACAAAATTTTACGAAAAACCATTAATTTTTCAAAAATTGGTTAGCCATATTGGATCCGCCATTTTGGATTTTTACAAACGGACTTTAGATTAGTGATCAGCAACCCCGAAAACTTACCAGACTAGTGAAAATTTTGTTATAGCTGTAAGGATTTAAAAAAAATTGAACCGAATATAAAACATGGCTCCGAAACACTAGAGCATATGATTACTGCTGCGCGCACGGGGGAAAAAGCTGTTCCTTGCAATTTTCTGTTATTGCCACATAGGTTCATGCTTTTGAAGATTAATGGGGAAGTTTTGAGCTCTTATTTAAGCCGTATTTGAGATGTTTATCACGTCTAGTTTATTTTTACAGCTGTTTGAAAACTGCCAAGAATGCCATTTTTTGACACTTAAACCTCGTTTTTCTTAAAATTGGGACTTGATTTACAAATTTTACTTTTATATTCCTAATCTACAGAAAAAATCCTATAAGAATCACTATGGTTTACGCTTGTGGCAAAATTTTGTTGACCAGTGTTGTCATTATTAGTGTGTATATTCATTTATTTATGATTTGATGAATTAATTGATTGGAATCCACTGCTATTTCAATATTTATCTTTTGTTAATTGGTAAATGTTTATTCTTTTAGAAAATTATATAAAAATCTAGAATAACTTATATTTTAAATTTATGAGATATATTGTTAAAAACCAAAAATGATGGTCATTTTTTTATTTATAATTATCTTCTAAAATATTTATAATTGTAGTAATAGTTATAAGGTAAATATACCATTATTTTTCTCTCTCTATCTTTCTCCCTTCTCTCTCTTTCTCTCTCTCACTCCCTCTTACACATCTATAGGATCAATGCAATGTTAAATTAAAAGATGTGCATTTAGAAAGATAGAAAAAATCATTATATCTATAAATGTATATATTACTAGAGATTTTCCATAAACAAGAAAAAACGCAAAGAAGTTGTTTCACCTACGCGCTTCGAAGTGTGCCACCGCAAGCGGAATCGCCAAGATCTTTAAAAACGCTGGTACGATGTGAAAATTTTCGATGTTGTTAATTGTTATGTCCGAGCAGAGCGAGGCTATTCTAATCAAATGTTAAGTATAAACTTAACACAATCAAGTGAATAACAGCTAAACAACTAGACCTGAGATCTAATCTTTATATTTTTTATTAATGGGGATCGTATATAATATCAAGCCTATGGGGCTTGTGTTAAATAAATGATAAATGCTTCCTTTAGAGAAATATGATGGTTTATTTATAACAATTTAAAGTTATACAAAGTTATACAAATTCGTTATCCGTGTATATGCAAGGTCGAGTATAATATAGAATTCATAAGATTCTATGGGACTATCCGTTTGAACAAAGATTATTTGACAATTTGCAATTCAGTTTATAATAGAAGAAAATACAATAAAACTTACTGTTTAGAAAGTTACGGTTGAATACTACGGTTGAAACACGCTAAGCTTCGCTGATACTGGCATGATAACGTACGAACGCTGGCCCAACACTGGTTCAGGAAAATTATGGTTTTTTGAGTTCGTTTTTACACTTCACGACTCAGAACTTCGCGACACTGTCGAATTGTTTAGAATTATGGTGACTGCTCGTTTATTATCGTTACTTTATTATTAAATGCTCAGTTTTTTCAACTGCCAAACTTGCGCAGAAACTGGGTTATTATTAAGTGTGAAAACTAACAAACTTGTCAGACTATAGACCAGTACCGACGACACCATAAACATACAAAACGACAATGGCGATGAGTTAAAAAAACAGTGAGTTTAAGTCGTCTAAAGGATAGCACACTTCACGACTCGAAATTAACGTCGTTGTCGTGTCATTTAGAACCACGGTATTTGCCTGGTTTTTCGTACTTTGCCCTAAAATCTAGTTTTTTCTACTGCCAAACTTGCGCAGAAACAGATTTATTGTCAGGCCTAAATATCGACAGACGCGCTCAGAACTTTTTAGCCAGTACTGGCAATACCGTAGTTAAAAACTTGACGACGAACGACGGGTCTACTCACGATCCGTACTATATTCTGCTTATAGAATTTTTGACAATCAGAGCTTGCTCGTCGCTAGTATTTAAGGAAAATCTTCCCATTGTGAGGGCAAGATCGGTATAATATGGGGGTAAAGTCATGCCAAAGTGTACATCGGCACGCGCCATGCTAATTTGTACATTAGCACGTTCTCATAACAATAGCGGCGATGATTTTATAAACTATCTGTGCTAACTTGTGTTTGATCACGTACTGTGATTCACCCATGTCGCACTCTTTGACTCAAGTATCGACTTCTTTCTTTGTCTACTACTAATATACTCAAATTTCATGATTGACTACTTTATTGTTCTTAATTGCTACCAATCTTCGATTACTAAAAGTCAAAGAGTGAATTTATACTCATTCATTTGGTTAATGCTAGTTTTAAATGTCAAATTACACAAATACCAAAATTGACTCAAGGACCAGTATTGGGCCAATACGAAAGACGAAACAAATGTCAATGACAGATACCTATGTAACTATTATTACCTAATACATCATGTAACATTACATAGTACAATGTTATGTACTTGCAGCATAATATAACATGAATGACATTTGAAATTTTACTTGTAGTTACATCAGGTTTCTGATGCAGTTTACATGCATTACGCTCGTATACATGTTACCCAGCGATCGCTGTCTTAGACTGTTAATAGCCATGCATGGTAACTAGTTAGTGTATCTCATTATGATAAGACACTGCCGCTGTTCTACTTTATCTCGGGCAGAGTGTAACTCTATTATCAACTTAAGACAACAACGCATTATCCTCAGATTTGTTACTTATAACCGACTGCTCGTTATGGATTTTGCATTGATTCAAAATCCTAAACAGTATTCTGTGATATCGGCTCATTACATACAAATATACAAAGTACTTACTTTTGTATACAATAATTTGAATCTAGTTATAGAACAGGATATGAAATCTAGTCAAGATATTCCCTGTTATCTTTGATTAAACTATCTTCTATGTATAATGCTAATCAAACTGTCTATACAAGGCGCTTTTTATTAATAATGTACTACTCAGCCATACAAGGCAGTAACGTAGATTGTACGGCACACACACATACATACACACACACACATATGCATGTGCAAATGTATTATAATACTGTAGTTAGAAAATTAATAGTTGCAAAAATATGTTATGGGATATAACATTAATCAAGCCTGAAACAGCTGACGCGACCTCATCAGAAACGGCAAAGGTCGCTGACAACTGGCTCAGGCGAGAATCAATAACAGTGAAAATTTTCTCGAGTATTCAGCGTTAAAAAGTCCAGGCGTATTTCGCCAAGGAGTCAACAAAGAGATGCGCGGAGGTGAAACAACTGAGTGGAGTGAAAGATGTCGAGCAAAAAATTTGTACATATAATAAATAAACAAGATCTCTTATAACCTCAAAATTGTTAATGTGTTGTGAAAAAAATGGTGGTTTATTAATTGATTACGTCTAATACAGAGAACGAGAGACACATTGTTCAGAAAAGCTGAGTTAACCAAGAAACCAATTTAGAAGGTTATGTTTCATTGTTCTCTGTTGTTTGATCACAAATGATTCTTTGTCTTTTTGCCTTGTTTAGTGTTTCTGTTTTCTTTTTCTTTTATTTAAATTCGATAAATTAAAATGGATTAAAGAGTAGTAAACTGTCTTAATAGTTTTGCTATTTTTTTTTGTGAATTAATTGGATTTGGCTTTTCAATTATTTGTATTGCTTCTGAAAAAGTGCGTTTTCGTTGATTTGATTCTATTTTTAGGATTTTAGCCTCATCAGATCTGAAAGTGTGCCTTTTACTCTCTGCATGTTGACTAATTGCCGTGTTACTTCTTTGATGTAAGACATCGGCAATATATTCTTTAATTCTTGTTTTCAAGTGTCTCTTTGTTTGGCCAATGTATTGCTTTTGTCAATTTCCACATTCTATTCTGTAGACGATGTTCACCCGACTCTCAAATGGTATCACATCTTTATTTGATCTGTATAAAAGTCGCCTCATGGTATTTTTGTTTTTTTAATAACATCTAACATTTAATAACATTTTAATAACATTTAAATCAAAATTTTTTTAATTTCTAGTAATTTTATTTGTTAAATTTGCATTTATTGGTAATACTACACTTTTTTTACACAAATCTTGTATTTTTTCAGCTTTTTCAACAGCAGCAGCAGCAGCAGCAGCAGCATTATCATCAACAATTGTTTGGTTGTTGCTGTTAATGCCGTCGTTGTCGCTGTTGCTGTTATTTTTAATTTTCTTTAGTTTGTTTATTCTTTTATTTATCTGTTTTTTGATTAAATTAATTGGATATCCATTTTCTAACAATGTTTTTTCAATTATTTTTAGGTTGTCTTTATGAAAACGAGAATCTGACTGTTTAATTGCTCTATCAACAAGTCCAATAGTGACACTAATTTTATGTTTAATGTCATGTTCACTCAAAAAATGTCTGAAACGACCAGACCAAGTTGGTTTTCGATACCAATTAGAGATCAGGCGATCCCCCTCTACAAAAATTGTTGTATCAAGAAAATTTATTTTATGATTTTCATCTATAATTGATTTTTCAAGTGTAAAAGTTAAATAATCTTTGAAATTATTAAATCCATTGAAATTGTCTTGAACCTTGTCTCTGGATACAGCTATTATTTAATCACCCATGTATATTTTGCATAAAGTTATTGGATAAGGGATTGTTTTTAGAATTTCATTATCGAAATCTTCCATTATAATGTTGACAACTGTTGGTGAGACAGGTGATACCATTGGCACACCCACCACCTGTTTAAAAAATCTTCCATCAAATAAACAATAAGACCAATTCAAGCAAAGAATCATGGCTTCATGGAAATCTTTTTCAGGTACATATATTTGGACTTTTTTAATTTCGTTAATAAATTGCCATGTACCATTTGGTATACGTTGATACTTTGCTAAATGTTTGATTTAAATTTTTTGTTCGAAATTGTGTTAAACCATAGATGGGTGAACCAATTAATGACGTCACCGGTCTCATTGGAGAGTTTTGGATTTTTGAAAGGCCATACATTCTTGGTGCAAGACCATTTGTGCATTTTAAAGTTTCTGCCAGATTTTCATTGATGATTTCTCTCTTCAATCACCTAAAAAAACTGAGATGGTTTACATAGTATTTTTTGTGAATAAGATGTAAGTTAAGGTAGTTCTCCGGCAGTTATACTTGAAAAAATTGATTTTCTATGGATTTTCTTTACATTGTGAGGAAACGTTATTTTATGTGTGCCTTATATCTGGTAAAAATTTCAATAGCCCTTGCAATGCTCAAAATTAAGATATTCAGTTTCAAAATTTCATTTTTTATCATTTTCCATTAAACATTGGAATTTAGAATCTGAATATCTCAATTTTGAGCATTGCAAGGGCTATTGAAATTTTAACCAGACAGAAGGCATATATAAAATAACGTTTTCTCACAATTTAAAGAAAATCTATAGAAAATCGATTTTTTCAAGTATAACTGCCGGAGAACTACCTTAATAACTAAAAAAAAATTTTCTAAATTATACGAATAGATCATTAGATAAGTAAAATGTATACTAAGACTTATGTCAAAAATGCTTAATAGAATAGTGGCATAATTAAATATTAAATACATATTAAAAGTTGTTTGTAAGTTAGGAGTATTAAAATTTGCGTATGAATGCGCTGCAATGTGTTTCCTTTTTTGGTTTTATAGAATTTAGTTTTTATTTATTATTATTATTATTTCTTTTTTTTTAATAATTAATTCTATTTATTGCGTAAATAATTAAAGAGACTAACCTCATCAGTAATAATTATCCATTTCGTGAAAAATATTGTGAACGCAACGTGCACAAACTGTTTTTAAACTTTTTTTATAAAACCAACTGATAGTGGTTACACCAAAAAATACCAACATAGGGTTTTTTCTCTATAGTTAAACGCATACTGGAAATATCTTGAAGGAAAACAATTTTGAGAGAAAATAGCAAAAAAATGGAGGGGGGTTTGGTTCATGGTGTCTGTCATGTGTTTTGATTTTCGAGGGCGTATCGTAAAACTAAGTCGGATGATATTGGAGTAAAGATGTTGGTCAGGGTCCTGCTGGGAGCCCATAAAAATAAAAAAAACTGGTGTCATATATTTCCCGTTTGTAGAAAAGGAGTTTAGATTTCTAATTTGGCTGTAACAGGGTTTTGTAAAATACTGATAAATTTTGTAAATCATTTCGTTCATTAACGGTGTTTGATGTACTCGTAATATGGGCCATTTCCAAAATCATTCGTTTTCTATAGTTATTAGATTGAGCCACAATTTTGACTCCACTGTAATCAAATTTGTGGTCCTCATTCCAAGCGTGTTTTTTCAGTGAGTTCCATTTGTTGGGTCTTTTATAAACTCCATCTTTATGTTCTTTGACTCGTGTATTAAAACATCTTCCAGTGGTGCCAATGTATGACAAGTTACAGTCAGAGCAGGGAATTTTATAAACAACATTGAGTCGTTGTTCAGAAGAAATGCGGTCTTTACCAAGTGTGAATATGGAGGACAAATCTTTTACGTTTCTATGTGCTGTTGTAATGTTGTATGGTTTAAGAATTTTTGATATTTTTTCAGATAAGCCTTGAATATAGGGAAGTGCGATGAACTTAGGGCCAGTGTCATTGTTGTTGCCCACGGGGGGTTGTTGAGTGTTAGGTACGATATTGTTGACGGTATTTCTACGTTTCAGAATCGATAATGTTTTTTTAATCATTGTATTAACCATGTAATGATAGGACTTTTTCTTAATTTAAAAAGTTGCTCCGGATTACGCTCGTCAGATTGTCCAGCGTTCATAACCTCAAAATTTAAATGGAATTTACAACCCAGCGATGAATTTTGACTTAAATACTAGCTGAAAATTGAAATAAAAGCAAATACAAAGTAAATCTTAGCCTGCTGGCTGACATTTATTGTTAAAGTTAATTTCTTAATTTCTAATAGGTTAGGTGTAGTCAGATAAAACTCAAAATATTCTTAATTTAAGAATAAAGATAGAAATTATATTTAAACAAAATAAGAAATAGCTTACAAAAATATAAAGAATTTAATAACAAAAATCTGTTCTTTTAGAACATCCCGACATAAATATTCGTTTCTGTTTCTTCATCTTCTGACGATTTAATCTAAACTGGCAGAACTCGCATTTCTAAGCTTGAATCTGTAACAGAGATTTGATTTTCTTTTTCTAGTCTTAACAATATAATTTCCCCATATAAAAAGAAATAACCGAATTCGATAAATTTTCTCAGTTTTCTAGTTTTAACTTTTTCCGACTATATAAAATTACCCTTAATTTTTACAATAAATATTCTACCACCCTCTACCGCCTATTTTTCAACAAGCCCTCCAAGGGCAGAGTTGAATCTATTCTTTGGCTAGAGAGAAAGCGTACAGAAGGACCTATTTTTTCTCTCTCCAGCCAAGAACTGAGAAGAACCTAGAATAACAAGAATTTACAACGCCATGGAAGGACCCAAAGACGCTACAAATCCCTATTTTCGCTCACCAAACTAAAGAGAAGGACCTCTACTAGTCCGGCGAACGTCCAGGTAACCCTTCACCTTAAAGGTTCCGGATTTTCTGTGCGAGTTTTAGGAGAGAAGGACCTCTGCCTAATCCTCGCACGTTCTCAGGGGTCAATCTGGTCTACTAGTCACCCAGAGCAAAGAAAAAAATGTGGCGGAAGGACCCACGCACATCTCTCGCTTTACCTGAGCAGCCTAGCTTGGTATCGAGAAGGACCTCGAATCCCAGCAACCAGACGACTCAATTTTCGGCAGCGCGTGCCGATTAATATAGTCAAGCTATCGTGACCTATGTGCCGGTGAGGCACACAGGTGGGGAGCGGTAGAGGTACAAGCCCGGTCGCACTGACTCGGGGTCATGAGCTGACCTGAACTTTACTATAGTGACGATGTGAATATAGTATAATTCACTAATTTTAAATTTCCAAATTTCACATCGTCACAACCAAATCATGTGGATAATTGTTAGTACTCAAAATTGTATTGATTTTTGTTATGTTGTTGTCGCTATGATATTTTTTGTGTGATAATAAAATGCCTCTATCCACGAAGTTATTGATAACATTTAATTTATAATTGTATGGGTGGTGTGACAAATAATTGAGTACTCTTATAAGAAATCAGTTGGTTTTTTGTACCAATTTGTTATAAGTTTGTTGTTTTCCCTTATAACCATTGTATCCAAAAAAGTAATTTTTTTAACCAAAAAAAGGAAACACATTGCAGTGCATTCATACGCAAATTTTAATACTCCTAACTTACAAACAACTTTTAATATGTATTTAATATTTAATTATGCCACTATTCTATTAAGCATTTTTGACATAAGTCTTAGTATACATTTTACTTATCCAATGATCTATTCGTATAAGTTAGAAAAAATTTTTTTTAGTTATTAACTTCCATCTTATTCAACAAAATACTATGTAAAACATCTCAATTTTACCAAAGAGTTAGCTCAGTTGGTTAAGGTCCTGGACTCTGCGGTCGCGCCAAGCCAAGTTTGCTTGGTTCGCGCCCCGGGGAGCCTGGGATTTTTCCTAGCTCGTGAGGTAACTTCATTTGGTAGGTAGGACGTCGAAATATAATGATGTGCACTGACGGTAACCGACTTGTGCAGGTCACTATAATTTGACTGTCGATAAACCGGTTGTACTTAGGAAGTTGTTTTTCTACAGTTTTCCCTCTCCACTGTCGAGCAAACCCAATATACCGGGTGGTCCAGGCAAATGCGAGTACTCCTAATGTTCAAGCCGTTCTGTAGACGCAAAAATACTTAGCGATTGATTATACAAGTACGAACAAATTCTAGGAATTCCCTACGGGGGACACTCAATGGGCGTAAAGTCGATAAACGAGTGTATAATAACAACAACAACAACAACAAAAATCTCAATTTTTATAGGTAATTAATAAATCACTGATGAAGGCTCACATTGTGGTCGAAACGTCTGATATAAATCATTGAATCGTTCAATTACTGATCCTAAAACCCATACAATTACGTCTACAATTCACAATATTAATATTATTAATATAAAAAAAAAATTGTTAAATAATTTTGTTTAAAACAAATAATATACTAAAATTGTTTTTAATAAGGGAGTGTTATAATATTACGATGATTTATACAAAATTTTTGATACATTAGTTTTATATTAATATAAATATTAAATAAGTGTCGAATTCATGCTTCCAAAGTATAATTTTAAAAATTCCGAAAACATATATACTTATCATTTAAAGATATGGATAAATCTTTTTGGATTTGCCATTGTGAAACAATGTGCTTCGTAAAACCATGCCTAATATTAAAATTTCTATTATATTGAATATTAATATGAGTGTAATCTTCAATTCTTCCAAGAAGTAGGTACCTGTAAGCTTTACAGATGCGCAATAGGTTTCAAAATAATTTACACATGCGCAGTTAATAAAATCTCAAAACAGAATGGATTTCTAACAATTAAAACGTAGACGGAAACCAAAAAACATGTAAACAAAAAATTCATACACTTTGCGTAGAACATATAATTTTGAAAAGTAAAATATACATAAGACATTTTGCACATGTAAATAAATAAAATTTTAATTTTCGAAGGACTTAAAAAAAAGTAACAAATACTAAGCTTAGTTAGATCCCACCCTGCATTATTGCTCATGTGTTATTCTCATAGAGAATTACTGCGGATGTGTAATTGCCATAGAGAATTACTGCGCATGTGTAATTGACATAAACATCTAGTGCGCATGCGCCATGAAAATAATGATCAAGTGCGCATAAAAATTAATGATATTGATTTACTGCGCATACAAATAGACCATTTTGATCAACTGCGCATGCGTCACTATTATGGCACACTACTACACTTAATTGTATAAGTGCCTAAGTTATATTAATGTTAATAGTTCAAAAAGATTAAAGGTGAATTGATTTTAAAAGTTTCTTATAAAGAAAAGTAGTGAACCAAGTGGAAGGGGAAGAACGACTGAACGACGAATTTCTGTTGACGACAATGGTTTTGTTTTAATATAATAAGAGATTACTACGTAGAAATTCTCGAAAATTTTAAAAACCTTTTTTCTAATTGAATAAGTGAATGTGTTAAAAAAAAAATTATACACTGCAATTAACATGAAATTTTCTAATAGTATGTTGATTAATTTTTAACCCATCCCCCCGCGTACCCCAAGAAAAAGATTTTTAAAAGTATGAAAAGACCAGTAAGTTCTCATAAATTTTATGTCAAGTATATTAAGAAAATACGCCTTTAAATGTAAAAATTTTTTACTTTTTAACTAACATGATAATATTCTGATAGTATGTTGATAAGTTTTAACCCTTCCCCCCTTTAATTATATGAAAAACGTAAAGAATCAGCATTTCAAAACATTTGTGTTCAATTTTATTAGATTTTATAGGTGTTAGAAGAAAAAAAAATTTATATTTTAAAAATTTTAAAATGTTTTTAAATTTAATTAAATTAATATAAAATTTCAGCAAAGTTTACAAATTTTACAAAATAAGTAGGATGGGGGGAAGGGTTGAGATAATTATCTCACATAAAAAAAAAGTAACAACTAATAAGCTTAGTTAGATCCCACACTTCATTACTGCGCATGTGTTCTTGTCATAGAGCATTACTGCGCATGTGTAATTGCCATAGAGTATTACTGCGCATGTGTAATTGCCATAAACATCTAGTGCGCAAGCGTCATGAACATAATGATCAAGTGCGCATAAAAATTAATGATATTGATTTACTGCGCATACAAATAGACCATTTTGATCAACTGCGCATGCGTCACTATCATGGCACACTACTACACTTAATTGTATAAGTGCCTAAGTTATATTAATGTTAATAGTTCAAAAAGATTATAGGTGAATTGAGTTTAAAAGTTGCTTATAAAGAAAAGTAGTGAACCAAGTGGAAGGGGAAGAACGACGAATTTCTGTTGTCGACATAGGTTTCGTTTTAATATAATAAGAGATTTCTTTTTAAACTGTTTCATCATTTAAAAGTTCTAAAGTTTTTTCTTTATTAATAATAACATCGATATATTCCAAAGTAACAACTAGGATAAAGGATCAAAAATCATTTAGTATATAACATCTATTATTCAAAAATTGGACAAAAATTATTTTTCTATTCTTTTTGGAGAAATCCTTGAGATAAAAAGCCAGCCAAATAACTTAAAATATATCTCAAAGCAGAGGAGGATTTTTCAAAAGCATCAATGAATTCATTTAATTGATTCTGGTGTAAAGTCGTCTTCTTATTAAATAAATAAAAAAGCCCTGATAATGGTTATCTATTAGAAACCGAAGGGTAGTCAAGACAACAATTAAAATGATTATTATTATTTTTTAAAAAAACTAACATCATACCAGATCCTATTATGGCAAAATAAATAACAACGTCAGAAGTATATAAGTTAAACCAAACTTTTAATATTGTCTATAAAATAAATTAACTGTTCTTTTCTTTTAGGTTGGACATGACGGTTATCCAGTTAAACGCACTCAACGGATAATTTGGTAAGTACAAAAATAAACTAAGTTCATAATATTGAATAAAAAATTAACTTAATTCTCTTTTTTGTTCACAGGTTTAATAAACGTAGTTTCCAGTGGAAACACACTTATCAGAGGTAGGTATACACATATCATCTGTTGTCGAACCGAATAATTAAAGTCTTGCGGTGTGCTTGATTAGTCTGAGTTTACTTATCACGATGATACTCTGCTATGACGCTGGATCAGCAGACGAATGGCAGAGCGGCGACTCTGCGACTAGTGAGCTAAAATCTGGTCCCTTGCCCTCAGCTTCTTATTGGCCCCGGGCGCTGACTCCTCATTATGGTAGTCGAGTGAGCTCTCTAGGCTTATCGGTCTCGAGTTTAAACTAACCAGGGCAGTTACAGCCTCATCTCGTGAACTTGACCGCGAGTTAGGTTGTCTGCCGTGAGAACACCCCTTACGATTTATTAGTTATAAGCAATAATTATAAACAAAATTCTCTAACGTGCTATTTAACCTTAAAAGCAATTTTGTTGTTGTTGTAAAATTGTTAAAATTTATAGAGTAATAAAGATAATAATCTCTATAGCTGAAATAGACATTTTTGTCTGTACATTTGTTGATTTATAAATTAAATAAATAAAAAAATTGAACATGACAGTTTTCTAAATAATCTTATACTGAGCTATTAAAAAAAATATTTCAAAATCGGTTAAGAATTACGGGCTGTGAATAAATTATAATAAATTCTCATTTTAAACACTGTGCGTGGTTCGTCAGAGACACAGTCGCGCCTCACAACACTGTACAAATGTTTAAAATTATGCAATTACAAACCTCGTGTCATTTTTTTCTCAACTAAATATTCTTCAGAAATGTTTGAAGAAGATGTAGTTTTTTCGTCTTCAAATGTCATCCAGAATACCATTTGTTATTAACTTTTTATAAATAAATAATTTTTTTTTACTTAAATGCAATATGTTCTCTGAATTAAAAATTTTCTCTGAATTTTTAATTAAAAACGTTTAAAAAATTTAATAGTTAATAACATTAACAACATTTTTTTTTTAAATTCTTTAGTACGCTAAATTTTTATATAAAACCCTATAATAAAAACCATATTACAACATAAAAAAAAATTATTGGGTTATGATTGGGTGGCTCGTATCAGGAATTCTGACCCATAGGATTTTCCAGTAGTGCTGCAAATGACAAAATTGAATTATCCCAATTAGCTCGCAAACATGCAGCAAGCTTGTTGCAAGTAGTGAAATGTCCGAACAATGTAAGTTTGCATGGCAAGCTTGCAGCAAACTTACTTTGAAAGATTTGTGCAAGCTTGCACTGAAATTTTTGCTTCCATAGGGAAGCAAAAAGATTAAAATTGATAATTATCAACGACTAATGGAGTGATTTCTTTTTGCTTAGATTTATCAAATCGAGTTATTACTATTTCACGCACGCAACTCTCTGATATTTTTTTATATTGTTTTGAATCAAGGTAAATTGTTACGAGATGAAATGGTAGATCGAAATTTCTAACAGAATTCCGGTGTCTACGTACGGTACGTAGTAGAATAATAGCAACAAATCCTTGTTAATGTCCACTTTTAGTTCCCCAAATTAATCATTTATCTACTATCTCTTAAACGTTTCAGTTTTACAACCTGTGATCTTGCGCAGAATGTTAACTATGAATAGGGAAAGAATTATTTTTTCTTCATTCAACGCAATGCGAAAGGTTTTGACGTGACTGATCAAATGTGAAATCGATTAAAAACTTTTAACAGGGTATGATTATATTTCAATTTCAATTCCATTGAAAACAAAGTTAAAAACTTAAATAAAATATTACTTACCCCTGAAATGGGTACACCTTGTAGAACTCCATCATATATATGACCATAAATTTCTGAAGAGCTTCGAATTTGTGGCAAAATTTCAGATGGTATTTGAAAGAAGTTAAGTAAAGTCGAATCCCATTTTAACGTTGAAATATTCATTAACATTGTTCTTGAAGCATTTGTGACATCTGTACTGTGAGCACCACCATTAATGCCACCTGTTAAATTCTAAATCAACAAATAATTATTGACGTTAAAATGATAATAATTATCTTATAAAAAAAGGGAACTGAATGTGGAAATAAGGGACCTGTAACATCACAAGTTCCAATTTCCACAATTCTATTTGACTACTTGCAACTTGCTTTTTTTTTATGAAAATATAAAAATGTCCTTAAAAAGAAGATAAAAAGGCTAAGCCTAAAATTATGTTCATTCAGTAAATATTTTGTTTTGTTATAGAGTAAGCAATAAATTGAAAGAAAAGAAAATTTAAATCTTTTAAAAATCTTAAAATCGATATTAAAGACATGAAATAAAGAATGGCGTTACCGGTTTGGACAAAATTTATCCCTAAATTTTCTCTTAAGGGGAGGTTACTGTTCTCAATGGTGAAAAATTCATGAAATTTGGGATTTTTTTTTATAGACGGAAATATTTTCGGAATTAAGGTTTTTTTTATTTAAATAGTACATAATTATATAAACTTTTTACATATTTATATTAAAAAACAAATTAAAAATGGCGGCTGTAGCTTAACTTATCGAAGACCTTGCGCGCCGTATTTTTTTTATGCGCCGTACGTTCCACAGCCTCGCCAGGTTATCTGAAGCAAAAATTCCTGATAAGTTATTAAACTATGATAAATTTAGGGGGCCTTATCGTTTTTCTTTTTTTTAAAAACAATTTTTTTAATATTTTTTTTTACTCATAAAGTAAAAAGAAAAAAGCTTAAAAATTAAGTTTTCTCTTCAAATAGCCGCCATTTTGCTAAAAATTTTTTTTTTCAAAAAAAGGATAACATTAAGGCCCCCTAAATTTATGCTAGTTTAATAATTTATCAGGAATTTTTGTTTCTGATAACCTGGCGAGGCTGTAGAACGTACGGCGCATAAAAAAATACGGCGCGCAGAGTCTTCTATAACTTATGCTACAGCCGGCATTTTTAATTTTTTTTAAGATAAATATGTAAAAAGTTTATATAATTATATAATATTTAAATAAAAAAACCGCATTTCCAAAAATATTTCCGTCTATGAAAAAAAAATTCCCAAACTTCATGCATTTTTCACCATTGAGAACGGTAACCTCCCCTTAAAATACTAAATATTTTTAAAGTCAACCATCTTCACCTCTTAATTTGTAGTTATAACAATGTAATAAATGACATTACCTTCAAGATGATATCAATATCAGATAGAACTTGAACTCTTAGATTGAGCTCATGTTCTTAAATTTAATTAAATATTGATAGGTTTTCAAAATTAAATGCTCTTAAAGATTTTCTTAAAAACATTCTTAAGAAAATTTTATTTTGAATACCTGTTGATATTATGTATTTACTTATTGAATACAAATACAGCGGACTTACTGGACCATAAATAGGATACAAAAGAAATGCATAAAATTTGATAAAATAAAATAAACATGTAAAATAAAACGCAATAGATACCAAGTTTGAGCTAATACAATAATAAATTTTAGAAATTTAAGCATAAAAATTAAATCGATTGTTATATTGACACATATTATGGCGCTCTTAGTATTTTTTAAACCGTGCGATAGAATTATAAAACAGATCAACTTTATAGCTACTGTTTTTCGAGACACATTATTGATATGATAGCACAAAAACTTTTTTTTGTGTGGGATGTAAAAATCTGCTCACAGGTACCCAGTAGCCCGTACCACAGGGTTATGCGGGGATGGGAACTTGCCGAACCGCCAAAAACACACCCTCGTTTGGGACCTTAAGATCACCCCTAGATAAAGCCCACATTCAGTGGGCTATCATCATTATAGGTGATCTTATATCCCGAATCCTTCGCTTAGTCGCTTAGTCGCTTAACCCATTAACGCCCAGACGGACGAAAAATTTCTGTTGACTTTGAGGACCTCCCTTTTAAAAAAAATGCCTACAAAAAAATTAGCACTTATCATTTTTAACGTAAAATTTACTCCTCTTTTAGATTCTGAAGTTAAAATTTGTTTATAACAAATCGTTAAAAAGTTATAAACAATTTTTTGCAAAAAAACACGATTTTTTGAGAAAAAATTTTCATTTTAGACATATTTTCACCGGAAAAAAGCAAGTAGATGCTCTCAAAAGCTCAAAATATCGCGTCCATGGACCCCCAGCTATAAGACCCTGAAGCAAAAAAATTTTTTTTTCAAAATGGCGGACGCCAATATGGCCGCTAAAACTAAAAAAATGGCTCAGTTATGAAACAGGGTGCTCCAACTTTTTCATGTGACTGAAATCGCCCAAAACTCTTTATACGGGGGTTTTTGGGGTCGCTGATTACGAATATGATGTCAGTTTTTAAAAATTCAAAATGGCTGATCCAATATGGCGGACGAATTTTTAAAAAAATTTTGGATTCACTTGAAACTCTCCACTCAGGGGTTTTTGGGGTCGCTGATTACGAATATGATGTCAGTTTTTAAAAATTCAAAATGGCGAATCCAATATGGCGGACGAATTTTTAAAAAAATTTTGGATTCACTTGAAACTCTCCACTCAGGGGTTTTTAGGGTCGCTGATTACGAATATGATGTCAGTTTTTAAAAATTCAAAATGGCGGATCCAATATGGCGGACGAATTTTTAAAAAAATTTTGGATTCACTTGAAACTCTCCACTCAGGGGTTTTTGGGGTCGCTGATTACGAATATGATGTCAGTTTTTAAAAATTCAAAATGGCGGATCCAATATGGCGGACGAGTTTTGTAAAAAATTATTGGATTTACTTGAAACTCTCTATTCGGGGGTTTTTTGGGTCGCTAATTGCAAATCTGATGGCAATTCTTGAAAATACAAAATAGCAGAGTCAAATTGTTTGAATTTCAATAAGTATTATACAATGAATAAGAATTTTTTGGTCCGTTTGCCGTCGAATAATTCGCCGTTGCCCGACTCTTACCGCGAGGAGGTGGACAATAAAGAGTCTTTTTTTTTTTTTCGTTTTTTATTTTTTTTTTGTTTTTTTCGTTTTTTATTTTTTTTTTTTTTGTTTTTTTTTTGTTTTAATATTTTTTACATTTTTACATTTTAGGTGTGAAAATCCTGAAAGCAGGAAACGCATAAATATGCATCACACTCCACGCACTTTCGTTGCGTTCTACAGGTGCACTTGGAGAAATTAGAGCAGTTTTTCTTTTGTTCAACTCTTTGAACTTTGTGGTTTTTGATGGATTCAGATTTTTTTAGATATGCTTCTGCAATCTGTAGAGCCATGTCTTTAGTACCTATTTTTTTTTCTTGGACAACTAAGTTTCTTAGAACAGTTGCATTTGCAATTAATGCCAGATCTTAGCGGAAACAACAAGCGCAAAACCGTCTTAGTTGTGAGCATAGTTAAAAGTTATACAGCACCACAGCAAATAAATCAGCGTCAAATAAACAAAAATAACCAAAAAAAATAATAAGACTTAAAAAATTTGCCAACTCCATTTTGAATTTTTAAAAACTGACATCATATTCGTAATCAGCGACCCCAAAAACCCCTGAGTGGAGAGTTTCAAGTGAATCCAAAATTTTTTTAAAAACTCGTCCGCCATATTGGATCCGCCATTTTGAATTTTTAAAAACTGACATCATATTCGTAATCAGCGACCCCAAAAACCCCTGAGTGGAGAGTTTCAAGTGAATCCAAAATTTTTTTAAAAATTCGTCCGCCATATTGGATCCGCCATTTTGAATTTTTAAAAACTGACATCATATTCGTAATCAGCGACCCCAAAAACCCCTGAGTGGAGAGTTTCAAGTGAATCCAAAATTTTTTTAAAAATTCGTCCGCCATATTGGATCCGCCATTTTGAATTTTTAAAAACTGACATCATATTCGTAATCAGCGACCCCAAAAACCCCTGAGTGGAGAGTTTCAAGTGAATCCAAAATTTTTTTAAAAATTCGTCCGCCATATTGGATCCGCCATTTTGAATTTTTAAAAACTGACATCATATTCGTAATCAGCGACCCTAAAAACCCCTGAGTGGAGAGTTTCAAGTGAATCCAAAATTTTTTAAAAATTCGTCCGCCATATTGGATTCGCCATTTTGAATTTTTAAAAACTGACATCATATTCGTAATCAGCGACCCTAAAAACCCCTGAGTGGAGAGTTTCAAGTGAATCCAAAATTTTTTTAAAAATTCGTCCGCCATATTGGATCCGCCATTTTGAATTTTTAAAAACTGACATCATATTCGTAATCAGCGACCCTAAAAACCCCTGAGTGGAGAGTTTCAAGTGAATCCAAAATTTTTTTAAAAATTCGTCCGCCATATTGGATTCGCCATTTTGAATTTTTAAAAACTGACATCATATTCGTAATCAGCGACCCCAAAAACCCCTGAGTGGAGAGTTTCAAGTGAATCCAAAATTTTTTTAAAAATTCGTCCGCCATATTGGATCAGCCATTTTGAATTTTTAAAAACTGACATCATATTCGTAATCAGCGACCCCAAAAACCCCCGTATAAAGAGTTTTGGGCGATTTCAGTCACATGAAAAAGTTGGAGCACCCTGTTTCATATCTGAGCCATTTTTTTAGTTTTAGCGGCCATATTGGCGTCCGCCATTTTGAAAAAAAAATTTTTTTGCTTCAGGGTCTTATAGCTGGGGGTCCATGGACGCGATATTTTGAGCTTTTGAGAGCATCTACTTGCTTTTTTCCGGTGAAAATATGTCTAAAATGAAAATTTTTTCTCAAAAAATCGTGTTTTTTTGCAAAAAATTGTTTATAACTTTTTAACGATTTGTTATAAACAAATTTTAACTTCAGAATCTAAAAGAGGAGTAAATTTTACGTTAAAAATGATAAGTGCTAATTTTTTTGTAGGCATTTTTTTTAAAAGGGAGGTCCTCAAAGTCAACAGAAATTTTTAGTCCGTCTGGGCGTTAATGGGTTAAGTCTGTTTCTCGCATCTCGGCGACACAGTGTGCCTCAACCAGTCGCAGGTGGTCTAAAAATGTAATAACAAACGGCTAATGTGGAATTGTCCTAAATGGCTCCCAGATTCCAAATTTTCAAGATTTGAAATCCTAGCTGCTCCCCTTTTTGATTTTTTTACGTAAGAGTTCCATATTTACCATGAAAACGCGTAAGAGGCTATCTATTCAAGAAAACATCGAAATAAGACGTGTCATTACATACTATAACTGTAAATGTCGATATACACGACTTTGTTAAAGGTAAAATACTCTTTAGCAATGGATACAACCCTCCCCAAACCCCCCACCCCCAAGAATGACAAAATTGCGTATTGAAATGAAACGAAATTTTATCCACGATAATTGAAAATGTTATTGATACTCATCGTTGTAGGATCTTTGACTACCCCCTCCACCCTCATTAACTACCTTTCCCCTCTATCTCGCCCTCAATATAGCCACCTACCCGCCCTCCAAGGATGACAGAATTGCTTATTGAATTGTATCGAAATTTTATCCACGATAATTGAAAATGCTATTGATACTCATTGTTGTAGGATCTTTGACTACCCCCCCCTCGCCGTTATTGATCATCATTCACCTCTATGTAGCCCTCTATGTAGCTACCCCACCCCGCCCCCTAATTATGACAGAATTGAGGCACCCAATTCAAAAACCGGTCCGGCGCTCGAATTCGCCTGTTTTGAAGTCAGTCAGAACATCAAAATTTCAGTAAAATTAAAATCCAAATATTTATTTTTTAAAAATATAAGGTAGTATGTTAGGTATAAGGTTAGTATAAGGTAACATCAAAATTTCAGTAAAATTATAATCCATATTTTTATTTGTTAAAACTATAAGGTAGTATGTTTTAAAATTTAAAATTTTGAATTTTAATTTTCCTGAAATTTTGATGTTCTGACTGACTTCAAAAAAGACGAACTCGAGCGTGGGACCGGTTCATGAATTGGGAGCCTCAATTGCTTTTATTAAAATGAAACGAAATTTTATCCACGATAATTGATAATGTTCTTGATACTCCTCGTTGTAGGATCTTTGACAACCCCCCCCCCCCCACCATCATTGACCACCTTTTCCCTCTATGTACCCTCCCAATACCCAAGTAGCACGTAATATTACGTAAGTATCGCAGTAATATTACAGGTTGATGTTACAGTAATATTACTGTGACATTAAAATGTCCGCGTCAAGGTAATATTACAAGGTAATATTGAGGTAATATTAGAAAGTGAAATTACAGTAATGTTACAAAGTAATATTACAGTAATATTACAGTGACATTATAGTAATATTACAATTAAATATAATGTATAAAAAAATTTGGGGGACCGAGTCTTGAACCCTTGTAAGCTGACTATGTAGGTAGATGCCTTAAACCACTCGGCTACTTAGCACTTAGAATATATTTTAGAAAGTCTTCTACATATTGTACTACATATTTGTAATATTAATGTAATATTACAAGGAGATTTGTAATATTACCTTGACGCGGACATTTTAATGTCACAGTAATATTACTGTAATATCAACCCGTAATATTACCAATATTGAATGTAATATTACTGCGATACTCACGTAATATTACGTGCTACTTGGGTAGTTTCAGGATGGCTTTTTAAAAGTCTTATTTTATGGCAGAAAAGCAGTCTTAATTTTTGCTAATTAATATACCAAGGTAAATATGTAATTATTTTAAATTCCTCTTGATTAAGATAGTACTTTGCACAGATGTATAAGAACACCTATGAGAAATACTATGTTAATCAAGATGAATCATAGAGGGGAATCATAGGTGGTCCACAATGGCGGGGTGGGGTAGTTAAAGATCATTTAACGATGAGTATCAATATCATTTTCAATTATCGTGGATAAAATTTCGTTTCATTTTCATAATAAATTCTGCCGTCATTGGGGGGGGAGGGTGGCTACATAGAGGGCCACAAAATGGAAAAAGCTGGTCAATAAGAGTGGGGGAGGTGGCCAAAGAACCTACAACAATATATGTATCAATAACATTTTCAATTACCGGGGATAAAATTTAGTTTTTTTTAATAAGCAATTATGTCATAATTGGGTGGCGGGGTGGGGTGGCTCTACAGAGGGCTAGATAGAGCGAAAATGTGGTTAATGAAGGTGGAGAGGTTAGTCAATGATCCTACAACGATGTGTATCAATAACATTTTCAATTCTCGTTGATAATATTTTGTTTTATTTCAATAAGCAATTCTGTCATCCTTGGGAATGAGGGGTTGGGGGGTGTATCTTTTACTAAAAAGTATTTTGTCTTTGAGAAAGTAGGGTCTATCGACATTTACAGTTATAATACGTAATGATACGTCTTATTCTGATATTTTCTTGAGTTGATAGACTCTTAGGCGTTTTGGTAAATATGGAATTCCCACGTAGAAATATTAAAAAGTGGAGCAGCTAGGATTTCAAATCTTGAAAATTTAAAATCTGGGAGCCATTTAGGACAATTTCACATTAGCCGTTTGTTGTTACATTTTTAGACCACCTGCGACTGTTTGAGGCACACTATGGCGAATCTGTTCCTTGCAAGGCCTATGCGGTAAACCGGTATACCGGTTTTTTCGGTATTTCTGGAGACCTAGGTACTTTATATACGTGCCCCACTTGACCTTGAATCCGTCTACTTCGATCCGGGGAAGTTCATATTTACGTTTGTTTGTGACTATGAGCGCTTCGGTTTTCTCCAGGGCCATTTGAAGACCTCTGGCATCCAGCCAGCTCTTTGCGCGTCGCAGACATTTGTTTACCAATATTCAAAGAGCTTCTGCAGTCTCGTCTGTGCATATGATCAACGCGTCATCCGCGAAGCCGATTATCACCAGGCTTTAAGGTAGACCCATTCGCAACAAGTCATCATAAGAGATATTCCATACGAATGGTCATATCCTCGAGCCTTGAGAGGCACCTCTTTGCATCTCTTCTTTCAGAGTGCAGGTGTTTTTCTCGTATATAACCCACCTGTCGCTCAGATAATTATCCATAATCCGCAACAGGTAGGGCGGTATTCCTTTTCTGTTCATCGACTTGATGAGATCTTTCCATCGCACGGTATTAAACGCGTTGCGTATGTCTGTAGCTACCAACGCGCAGAAGTTATTTTTCTTCTCCTGACCCACTTTGTCCTTTTCTTCCCTGGCTAGGTACAGCTATCGTCAGATATGCTTTAACATTTTAACACGTAACCCTATAGAAATATGTTAAAGCATATCTGACCATCACTGTACACTGCTTCCTGAATGGCATCTACAGTGGGCAGGCATTTACGGAAGCCAGCTGCATCCCACACATTACAAGATATTTGATGAAACTTGCCTGGCCATAACACTCCAAGTTTCGGAATATTCAAATGAATTTTCAGGCAACATTGGTGCAGGTACTAAAATGTCCGCTTGTGAGACAATATTGTCACGAAACTTAAGAGAATATTTCATTGTTATATTCAGGCAATTTCCAACGTTAAATGATGCGCACTGTCTCGCAATTTTCGAGATTTATATTGCCTCACAAGCAGACATTTTCGTACTTGCACTAATGTTGCCTGAACATTCATTTGAAGATTCCAAAACTTGGAGTGTAAGGATCAGGGAAGTTTCAGGGAATATTTTGTGCTGTGTGGGATCCTTTGCAGAACCATGCCCTCTAGAAGTTTGCCCATCGTATCTAACAGTCATATTGGCCTGTAGGATGAGACTCTATATAGAGGTTTGTTACCTTCCCTGAGGAGGACCAGCCTCGTCTTTTCCAATCACGGAAGAACTTTCTTCTTTTTAGGCAGTTATTAAAGCAATCTAAAAGATTATGAGGTGAAGCAGCGATCACTTGTTTAAGAATCTCGTTAGCACAAAAGCTTGGTAATAGAAATAAAAGCCGTCGCCGAATTAGTCTTACTTGTTTAAAAAGGTTCAAACCAGTTCAAACTGTCTAGTTAATAATTGTCAATATATACAGTAAGGGTTTTCTAGATCTAAACATAGGGTATTGCATCTGTAACGAAGTGTTTCGTTACTTAAAAATCTGAGTATTATTAGCGATAGCATTATTTTAATAAGTTTAGATAACAGGAAATTAATTAATTAAACATCGGCGCCAGGGTTCGACTTTCCATGAGCCAAGCCTGATTGACGTTTTTCCGCTAATAAGGATATTTTCCTTGTGAATTTTTGTTGATTCCTTAGTCGTTGAATATTCTGAATTCGGCAGTTACCTCTCCCCTTTTTCATCTACGCCAGTCGTCAATTTTCGCGTTACAGGTTCAAATTTGCGGTCAGTGTTACAACCAATCCTAGATGAAGGATGGACAAGAGGGAGGAGAGAGGATAGAAAGTTGAAGGAGAGGAACAACTTTTCGGCAGGCAACGCAGCAGGCGGTGGTCACTCCTGTGGTGGGGGTGTCGGGCTAAACTTTGATCCCGAATGCAGGTACGCTAGATGGCGCGCGTAAAACAGATTTCTTCCTTACCAATTTAGTGAATGTCCCTTGATGCCGCCATTTATCGGCATTTGTCGTTTGCTTGTTTCCGTTGTTTTTAGACTTTTTAATTTATAGGAAAATAAATGTTTCTACTGATAAGCAGAAGTGTTGTGTGCGGAATTGTTTGTCTTCTCTGAAAGTTAAATTCCACCAATTTCCAAAGAAAGAAACAGTTGGATTGGAATGGATGAAAGCAATAAATAATTCTACTTTAATGAAGTTAACCTATAAAGAGGTTTTGGATAAACGTTTCGTAATTTGTTGCTTTCATTTTCGTACTGAAGATTTTATGTGTGGTGTACGAAGGAAATTAAAAGATGGAACTGTACCGTCTTTAAATTTACCGGAGGTATTCGAAAGTGTTGATAGTTCGTTGAATGTGCGAACGAAACTCTTGTTGGAAATTTAAATTATAAACAAATTGCGACAAGTGCGGATATTAACTTTTTACCAATAAAAACTGATTTTTCTTCTGTTAAATTGGGAATACTTTCAAAAGTAGAAGACAATCCTGTTTTTAGGAAAAGTAATAATACTATTTGGTAATAAAATAAGTACTGGTGTTTCGACTTCAACGCCAAAAGTAGACAGAGTACATATATCTGTTATTATATTTATTTTTAATATATGTTTATCAAAATTAATGAAATGGTAAGATTTCACAGATTTAGTGTACTTGTTATTGTTCTTTGGAAAAAGTGCAATTATGTCATTTTATTATTAAATAAGTTATGGATATAAAAAAAAGTAGTTATGAAAGTTTTAAGAGTAATAGTCAATAATTTTGAAAAAAATGTTATTAAAAAACATTATCCGCCAATATGGCGGATGAATTTTTGAAAAGTGATCGGATTCGATTGAAACTCGTTGCTCGGTGGTTTTTGTTGTTACCTGCGAGTAACAACTTTCAAGTAAAATAGTACAATTTTTGAAAAATGGCTCGGCCATATTGGATCCGCCATTTTGTTTTTTCAAAACTGACTTCAGATTCGTAATCAGCGACCCAAATAACCTTTAAATAGTGAGTTTCGCAAAGATTGACAAACATTTATATTTTGTCGGCCATATTGGATCGGCCATTTTGAAATTTCTCAAATCTCATTAAGTTTATATAAAGTACGCATAAGAAGGTAGGTTTGAGTCTAAAAGGAACTATTTTTATTATTTTTTTATATTTATTTGGCAAGAAATAGATTTTTTTTTATGCACATTGACTGCTTTAAAAAATTCACAAGTCCGCCATCTTTTATTTTTAAAAAAGATCACGATGCAAATATAAATAGAGGTTTAAAGCTTTCATTTGACCCCTGTTTAGATTTTTTTCGTTGAAACCAAAAATGGACAGAGGGGGGGTTAAATCTGACAAAAAATGCCCCATATATATATATATATATATATATATATATACTTTAGTACAATGCAGGTACGCTAGATGGCTCCGGAGGTACATTTCCGATTTATGTAGCTTTCATACCAAATACATTAAGTGTCCACCGCCTGCAACGCACCTGTAGGACGAGGGAAGCAACGACACGTGCGAAATCACTTGTAATCGGGCGGTCTTGCACACTACACGTGCTGTTATGTTTGTCGCGAGCTATTTTTGTATTTGGAGGAATCGTTAATTACCATGTGTGAGGAACATTGTGTATAGAGGAAAATATATTGGTTAATTAAAGGACTTTGTTTTTGTGTAAGAAATTGAGTATTGTTTAGTAGGTGGTGTTGGAGAAAATTCCTTTATTTCCTCAACGGAGAGCAGGTGAGCTCGACTTCTCGAAATTTCCAGAGTGCTGCCAAGAGGACGTGGTAGAGGATTTCGACTAGGTTCACCGAGTAGTCTGGTCATCCTTGGTGAGTCTTGAGTCTGTGTTTTCATGTATTTTGCATGAAAAACAAACAACTTTTCGTAGTTTAAACACTGACATTCAATAATATATTTATTAATTTTTTATTATTAACTATTTTTTACAAGGCCCTAAAAATTTCCCATAAATTGCAAAATTATGGAAAAATCATTAAAAAAAAATTTATTACTAATATTGGTAGTATTTATTGCTACAATTTTTATTTACAACTAAAAGAACACAAAATCGCGCGCGAAGCGCGTGTATAGATTTCCGATTGTTGGAGAGCAGAGAAAATTTTTATTACAGTATAGAATCCAAAAGACGAAGATTCTCGGTTGTTGAAAAACATTCAAAAATAAAATTAAGAATTTATTAAATCATTAATTATATTAGTTATGTTTTTAATAATTAATAATTAGTATAATTTCTGTTCCTATTATTCATGCAGCATCAGAAGTTCCTAGAAAATTCTCTAAATTCTCTTAATACAGCGAAAGTTTACTTATATATTGTGACGTTATTTTTCTGGCAATTACCGTCACAAGGCAAAGGCCGAGTAGATTGCTGTAGTTTAGAGTCTTTTTGAGTTAGTTGTAGAGAATTTTTAGGTTTTAGTCGCTCCGTAAACTATTTTTAGTAATTTTTGTTATTTTAAGTTTTGAATTTTGTTGTTGTTTTAAGGTTTACTATTTTTGGTATTTAACTACTTTTGAGTGTTTATTAATTTTTATTTCTCTTGACTTTCAGTTTGAGATTAATTTCGAGTTGAAGTTAGTGCTAAAGTTTGTTTTGGGACTTTTCAGTAGATTGGCAAAAGTCCAGTTGAGATACTGGCGCTCCACTGAGATGGGGTTTGGGGTGTGACATCGATAGGGTTTAGTTTTGGGTTTTTGGGATGTTTTGTTATTGCAGGCCTTGCTTGGGCGATGTGGCGTCGTCCGGGAAAGGAAGCTTTTGGCAGGCCTCCGTGGGTGAATTGCCACATTTATCCTGCGGTGGAAGCTACTTTGTTGTTTTTAACCCTGTCACAACCTGAATCCCAGGAGAAGCAACTACCAGGGATTTCTCGCATTAGTTTAGAATTATTTGAATTTGAATTTAGTGCCTTATGAATGAGGCAACCTTCACGCAATCTATAGGGCGGATCGCATATTAAATGGTAAATGCACCAGAAAGATCTCGTCAAGTGATTACTGATTAATATAAGAATTTTGTGTGACTGAGAATCGCTCTCTTGCTTTCGGACCACCGTCAAGTCAAAGTCGTCTTGTTACAGTCTGAGATGTGACTCAGAAGTGTGTTTCCGTCTTACTTTGCTCCCTAATAGTGATTAGTTTATTAAATTATTAAATCTAGATCTTTGCAAGTTCAAATCGATATAGTGCTAAATAAGAAGCTACATTTAGTGACGATGAAGCTCAGCATCACCTGGGTGCATTACTGGCAGATTATCGTAAGTCATTATCTTATTAGTGTCGATTCTAACGATGAATATCGAGTATAAAAGTTAGATCTACTGAAATTAAACTATTTTGTTGCCGTACTCGTTACCTAGGCAAAAACGCCTCCGCTACAGATTAAAATTAAACTATTTGTTGCGCACTTGTTACCTGGGCCAAAATAACCCTGCTACAGATTAAAATTAGACTATTTTGTTGCCGTATTTGTTACCTGGGCTATAATGCCTCCGCTACAGATTAAAATCGTGGTGTAATCTACACCCTTACAGATCCTCTCCGAGGATAGTGCAATTTTACTGCAGGTCGCTTCCTAACGCTTAGGGGACGCTTACCTCTGCTCCCGGTTTTTTCTCGAAACCTACGGCTCTATTTTCCTTATTACAGAAATTGGCGTAATGTCAATCGTAGAACGATAAATTAAATAAAAAGGGTAGAAATGAACCTGCGTTACCTTAATAATAAAATGACTTGAGTTTCTAGAATTTCATGTTTAAAATCAATTAATAAATTTAAATATTGATCTCGTTCACTTTAGATTGTTAAATTGTTACTATGATATCACGAGAATTTTAGAGATTCACTTGTAATCTGATAATTTGTAAGTTTGGAAAATATAAGAGTATTATGTTTCTTTTTTTTGTAATTCTGATTTTTCATTTCTAGTATTAAGACTCAAATGTTTAGCTCCAGATTCGCATTTCCTTGATCCCGACCCTCTCTCCACAACCTGCCTAACTGACCGATACTGGCACGTGCTTAAAATCTAGTTAATAATGCTTTTGTTTAGTCGATCTTATTTAAGTTTCTTTGAGTTTATTGTGGATTTTGTTTTAGAGATTTTGAGATTTTGAGATTTTAGTCCGGTCGACAATACCGGCGATACAACAATTGTCTGGCGCCCTTCCGGGGATCGCCTGGACAACTTTAGCAGGGAACTAGATTGCACATGTAACGATAGTCTTTTGAGTTTATTTGGAATAAGGTTATAATTGGGTAAATATTGAGAAACTGGTAAAGAATTTAAGTTACAATAAGTTATCGCCATTTGCAGATTGATTTCTTTTGTTTGTTACGGAATTGTAGTAAGTAGAGTTTTAAGAATATTTTTGGTTTATTGCTTAGAGTTTATAAATCGCGTTATAAAATAGCGCTGAAAATATGTGAGTCAAGTTTAGAGAATTTATTAAGATGCTTTTAGAGATTATTTAAGACTGGTGGATACAATACCATCTGCAGATGGTCAATTAATTTTACATAACTGTTCTAGAATACCGCATGCACAACCTTTTATGCAACTGAGTTCCGTAAAACTTGGGAAACATTTAGGAAAAACTCTAGAAAAGTCGTGGAGTTAATCCTATAATATTCACCACATTTTACAGAACTTATTTGCGTAAAAGGCTGTGCATGCGAATTTTTCATGAAATATTAATTACCAACTGATTTCTTGTATGCTTTGTTATTTATTCTTCGCACTTTTTAATATAGAATATATTAATGTATTTTATTGGCACTTTGATTAATATTTTAAAACTTATACTCTGTAAATTCAAATTAGTGGTTTTCTACTAATGAATTAGAGACAAATCGGTTTTTTATTGAAGCAGTGTAGTAAGAATTATACTAATCTTAAATTAATTCTGGTTTTTAAGAAAATGTATTTCAAAGATTTTAAACGAATTTAAAAATACCTTGTACTATTTGTTATAAATTGACATTCAGAACGCTCTTTTTTTAAAATAAATTAAATAATTATGACGCCTTGAGAAGAAAGTGACCTAAAAAACAAAAAATATTATGTTACGTTTGTGATTTATGAAATTAACATAGTAAAAAAAAATCAACTCTTAGTAGAAATAATTGATGTCTAGATCTTCATTCCATCAAAAATATTAAAAAAAACTAATTTTGATATTACATAAAACATAAATAAATAGAACCTTTTAATCAAGGTAAAACTAAGGTAATGGTACCTATACTCGATCAGTACCTATAGTCGATCAGTGATGATTTAATTGGATAAAACTAGTTAATAGTTTAATAATATTGATTCCAAATACTACTTCGAATATTACAAGATTCATTTTCACCAATGTTATAAAACTATTAATTAATTTTGTCTACTTAAATCATCACTGATCGACTATAGGTACTGATCGAGTATTGGTATCGTTACCTTATTACTAAATATAACCTAAAAGTTTTTAATTCTTAGGCCCCTTTCTTCATGACGCGTCACAATTTGTTTAAGAAAATTAGTGCTGTATTCGATCGAGGCGATCCGAGAAACGAGCGATTTTATTTTTTTTATCGTTTAACAAACCAAGCTGTCATAGCGGATTCTCAAAGTCGATCGAGGTTTTGTTGTTTGATTTCGATCGACCGAGACTTCTCATTCTATTTTTGTGCACAAAATTTTATAATATTATTAATTAGATAAGCTTGAAAATATTACATTATAATTCACAGGGATAATTATCACAGCCCCACAAAAAAAAAAAGTGTCATGTACTTTTGACCGGAATACCTTAGCCCTATGTATTTTGACGCGCTGAACACGAATCCGAAGTCCATTTTGCTCCATCACGTCAGGATTTTTTTCTAACCTCAGAAAACATGTCGGATTTTGAGAGGTAGGCGATTTTTTAAAAAAATTTATGGATTTACTTCAAACTTGGTATCTGGGGGTTTTTTGGGTCGCTGATTACGAATCTGAAGTTAGATTTTCAAAATTCAAAATGGCGGATCCAATATGGCGGACGAATTTTTAAAAAATTTGAAGATTTACTTCAAACTTGGTATCTGGGGGTTTTTTGGGTCGATGATTACGAATCTGAAGTTAGATTTTCAAAATTCAAAATGGCGGATCCAATATGGCGGACGAATTTTGAAAAAAATCAAAGATTTACTTCAAACTTGGTATCTGGGGGTTTTTTGGGTCGCTGATTACGAATCCGAAGTTAAATTTTCTAAATTTAAAATGGCGGATCCAATATGGCGGCCGAATTAAAAAACATATTAAGATTTACTTGGCGGCAAGAATATGGCTGATGAATTTTTTTAAAATATTAAAATTTACATAAAATTTGGTATCTAGTGGTTTGTGGGGTGACTGATTGCAAATCTGAAAACAGATTGTCAAAATTCAATATGTCAGTTCTGAAGTATATAATTTTCCTTTATTCCTTTTTATGGTAGCGCACTCTTTTGTTTTCGAAAGATCTGTGTAGCGGTTTTCTCTTTAAGTTCACACTACCTGGTACAACATCCCTTTTCAGCATCCAGCAAAAGTCGGCCATCATATTTACGCCCCACCTTCCTCGATAACGACGTTCCATTTCTTTAAGGTCTTGATGAAATTACTCTCCCTGTTCCTCACTGTAGTCTCCTAAATTTTCGGGGAAGTACTTTAGATGTGATTCTAAGAAATGTAGCTTCAAGCTCATCAAGCATCCTTGCTTTCCGAAGTTTGTTATCATATTATTTGCCATTTCTTCCCAATTCTCGCTTTTGTTATTCCCCAGAAAATTTTCAACAATTAGTTTAAAACTAATCCATGCATTTTTCTTAGTTTTAATCATGTTTCTGACAAATTTCTCATCTTTTAATAATTTTCGAATTTGTGGGCCATCAAAAACTCCCTCATTTAGTTTGGCATCAGAGACCTCAGGGAATTTTTGTTCTAGGTATTTAAAACATTTTCCATTTTTATCTAAACTCTTAACAAACTGTTTTGCTGCTCCTAGTTTAATGTGCAATGGTGGAAGCAATACCTTTGAGGGATGAATCAATGGCTTCTTAATGATATTTTTCGATCCTGGTTTAAAAGATTTTCTTTTTGGCCATTCCTTTTTTTTGTAATGATTTTTTCTATCTCTACTATCCCACAGACACAAAAAGCAGGGCGTTTTTGTGAAACCTGCTTGTTGTCCAAGCATAATACTTAAGATCTTATAATCCCCACAAATTTGCCAGTTATGTTCTTGATATTTTATTTTATCTAAAACTAGTTTTACAGATTCATAGCTTTCTTTAAGTTCTGTAGAATGAGCCATAGGAATCGAACCATAAATATTAGTATTATGAAGTAATACTGCTTTTAAACTTCTTTTAGAAGAGTCTATGAATAACCTCCAATCTTCATCTTTGTATACGCCAGGTTTTAATTGATCCATTAACCCATTAATGTCAGAACAATATACCAATGACTGCTTTTTGTCTTCTGTAAAATATTTTCTGAATTCCTTTTCCCTATCGCGATAAAAGGAAGATGTAGTTCCTTTCGATAGCATTTTTTTCTTCTTAAGAACTGATGCAAGATATTCTGCAACATCTTTTGGTAGTTTTAAATCTCTGATGAGATTGCTGAGTTCTTCTTGTGTGAACTCTTCAGGTATTTCTTCTTCCTGTTCACCAGTTGGAATGTAATAGTCATCTTTGTCATCAATACTCATGTCGTCATCTATATCACTAAATACATCTTCTACTTTTGAACAGTCGATTTCAAAATTTTTTGAAGAAGAAGGTGTATCACAAAAAATTTCTGGTTTTGTTACAGTTGTCACATCAGCGTACAATATTTTTCCTTTATTCTTGTTATTATAACCTTCTACATTGGTCATGCAAAAGTAACAATCTTCTTGTTTCAATGGTTTTTTCCACAGCATTGGTTTTTTAAATTTAAAGTACTTATCCTCCTTAGTATTATTCCAACGAGTTAACATTATGTGACAGGATACGCAAATTTTGTGTGGAACCCAATTTTCATTTTAAACGGCTATCTCTAAATCAAAGCAATCTTTGTAAATTTGTCTAATATTGTCATTGATTGGTTTACAATTCTTTGGAACATCGAACTGTCCACATATATAACAAAATGCATCTGCATTGCTATTGCATATGTGTTTTGATCTTAATGCTTTAAAATTAATTTTTGAAGCATTTGAAGTTTTTGTGTTGTTTTGATTTTGAAAAGCCATGATTTATTGAACAACCCGCACGTTAGGGATCCTGGTCCGATCGCAGGCGAGTCCACCGTCCTAGGGGTGATAACTGTCATACCTCCCCAGGCCTAAGTATGAGAGCTTTCCGACTTTGACGAGGACAATGTCAACTCGTCGTCGGACACACTACGGTATCATCCTCACACCCTAACGCCCACCTGCAAGGCAGCGCGCCTACGCTGGCTTTGTTACTTCGATAAACAGGAAGCGAATCATTCTACACATCCCCTTTCAGGGCAGTTGTCATCGCCTACTACATTTATCGAAGCAGCAGGATTTAAATTGTGCCAAAGCTCAATAAGAACGTTAGACATAGAATGACAATGATATGTCCATCAGGAATAAGATGCAGAATAGAACAATGTACTTTCTTATTTGGCTTCTGCACCAAACATATCCAATCTGTTACCAAGGAATATTTTATGATAAAATTGTAATAGAAGTCATATTTGAAAATGTGAGAAACTCGCTTCGAAATCACACTCAGCAACTTAAAAACCTGAAGATACCAAATTTCATAAAAATTTCGAAAATATGACGTCAGATTCGCAATCAGCGACCCAAAAAAACCCCAGATACCAAGTTTCAAGTAAATCTTCAAATTTTTTAAAAATTCGTTCGCCATATTGGATCCGCCATTTTGAATTTTGAAAATCTAACTTCAGATTCGTAATCAGCGACCCAAAAAACCCCCATATACCAAGTTTGAAGTAAATCAATAAATTTTTTAAAAAAATCGCCTACCTCTCAAAATTCGACATGTTTTTTGAGGTTAGAAAAAAATCCTGACGTGATGGAGCAAAATGGACTTCGGATTCGTGTTCAGCGCGTCAAAATACATAGGGCTAGTGTATTCCGGTCAAAAGTACATGACACTTTTTTTTTTTTTGTGGGGCTGTGATTATTATTGCTAAATATTGCGATCAAAGTAGGGGTAGCAGTTAGCGCCGTCAAGGTGGACGGTGGTGGGGGTGTTCGATGCCGCGCTAGAGCTCTTGCGACAGAATTGAATTCAAGGATTCGAATTACCAAAAGTTTCAATAACTTTCGAAGGAATTGTCAAATTTTGATCTTTTTTTTTTAATCTGAACTAATTTTTGTAGACAATTCTAAATATACCTCCAAATTTTTAATAAAAATAAAATGTACAACTAAATTTGTTAAGTTTTTTTTTAACAAATTTAAGTTTGTAATTTTTTTATTGTTTAATTTGGAGTCAAAATTTTTGAAGTGGGCCACTTTTTTTTAGATGGCTAAATTTTTTTATGTTTTGTCACTAATTTTGTAGTATTTTTGAATCAAAAGATGATCCTAAAGTTGCTTTGCAAAATTTTAATTTTTTCAGGAGTTATTGTTTAAACAGTTTTTAAACATCAACTTAGTAATAAATTCTTTTCTGCCGTTCTATTTTATGAATTTTGATGAAATTTGGTATGAGTAATATACAATAAACATGCTTCGGAATGAAAATTATTTGTTTCAAGTGGTACCAAATTTGTTTAAAATAGCAACAATTTTTATAAACAAATGAAAATAAAATAAACTTCTCTGTCAAATTTCGAATTTTTTCCAGTAGATTCAGATACCTTGATTTATTACGAGTAATTAAAAAAAAAAAAAAGTCGGAAACTTGCATTAGGTCAGAAGTAATGATGATTTTTCCCTTGACGCTCAGCGCGAAGAGTCAATACACGGCTACCTAAACAGCGCGGCGGTGTGACCCGGTGTCAGCATAGTCGCTTCCTTCACTCAACATACTTACAGTTAAACAAGTATTAATAATTAATATATTAAAATTTAAGATATAGTAGTAAAAATAAACGAAAATTTCCATGGATTTTTTTTTATTTAAAACATTCAATGTAATTATGTACTGCGCACAACGTATTCAGAATTAAGTAATTACAAATTGCATTTTAAGATTGTAATTAAATTGGTGAACATAAGCAAGTAAAATGTATATGTTTTTTTAACTGAGAACATTTAAAATTTTATTTTCTATTCAGTCTGGTCTTTATGATAGACTCAATAACCTGATAATCTGAATTTAAAAATATTTTACAGGCTAGTTTATTATCATTAGTGGGAATAATACAGTGATACTGTCGAGTATTTTTTAATGTTTTTACCATTTTGTATCGAGGGTTTAAATGCTTATTATGCAAAGCGTGTTCTTTTTCAGAGCAAAAGTGGAAATGAATATTTTTAAAAAATTCTTTTGCCCATTCATAAAGACTTTTAGGACATTTTATAAGTTTTTTCTGTAAACTAGACCGATAAGCGTTCCTTTTTACGGTACCTCCGATTCCATCACACGCCCCCTTACCGTGTGAAGTAGCAAAGAAATTCCATTGAGCTTCGATTCCAAAGTCTTTTTTGTGATTAATTAAATTTATCAGATTAAATTTATTTTTATACTGGGATCCAGCGCCATCGGAAAAATAAATAATCTTTTGATATTTAAGACACTCCCAATTTTGCTTTTAGAAAATTAATTAATTCAGAGTTAAATAAATGCACAGCGTTTGCATCGTGATGTAAAGATTCTGATATTATAACAAAATTTAAATGTGACGCGTCGCGAAGAAAAGCACCTAAGAAGCAAAAAATCGATTTTCGGATTTTGATAATATTAGGTTCATTAAATGTCCCTTTTTCATTATCTAAATTCAGAAAACATTTTCATTGAATATTTTTCACTTATTTAAGACTTAAGCATCAGCGATTTGTGCAGAATCCAATGGCGCGCGCGCCGCTTCTTTTCACTCTCCTGTAAAATTGCCGTTTTGGCTTCTTAGGTGCTTTTCTTCGCGATGCGTCACAAATGCTTTACAACGTTTTCTGTTTTGTAATAAATTACGTATGGGTGTAATGTTGCCTGAACGTTAGACCAATGTTGGGATTGAATTGCATCTTGAATTTGACATGTGTAATTTTCAGCATAATCTAAAGTTACTACACATTCGTTCTCTTCTATTAAATTCTTCATTGCTTTAAAATGCTGAGCCTGGGAATTAGCCAGAAAATCGTGCTTTACTATATCAGGTAAATCCTTATTGAGTTGATCCAAAAATTCGTCTACTTTAAGCAGAGTAATGACAGTTCGCATCTGAGGGAACAAAAATAAATATAATGTAAAAAATTTGTAAAAATTAAATTTTGTATTAAATAATGAATAATGATAATTTTTGTTTTATCTTGGTAATAATATTTTCTGTTAAACGAATCTACAAAAAAAGTGAATGAAAATATATGAATACGAGAATTAGTTAATAAAATTTTCCAAAACTTTTAATTTTTTCCAACCATCTTAAAAATTTAAGTGAGTGGAATATATATAGGATATGAAAATACAAATTAATATGTTCTTAAATACCTATCAGTATTTGACCACTGTTGAAATTCAATTTTTAATATGCCGTGACATTCCAATAAGAATTTCAGTTTATTTGATATTATTCTAGGCCCAGGACAATTTTTACAAAGTGACAAATAGCAATCTGGGTTTGGATTCTCGCACAGCATGTCCTTGAATGTATCTCGATATCTTGTATCATAATTAACACCTTTTTGCTTGAATTCTTTACTAATTCCCACAAATTTCAATTTAAAATTTTCATGTATTTTACAAACACAAACATTGTGTGTACCTGACTGTCCAGCTAAAATACATTCGCGAGGTCGGTTTCGTCTAAAAGTAGACAGTGATATATTAATTTCCGGAAAAGTTTCTTTGAATTTTGCATGCAAATCTCTCAGGTTAAATAACAGCAACCTCTTTTGCTCTTGACAACGTTTTCCATTTTTTACAATCGAAACGAAATCTTTTCTGCCTGGCATCATTCTGCTATTTTCATCACACTGATAAAAAAGTATATTTTTTTCTAAAATGCCTTCCTCCAATTTTCGCCCACGTTTCGGTTAAAGATGAGAACCATATCCTTCTGTTGAATGTAATTTTTTGGCTCTGGATGCCATTCTACGAGATACATTAAATGTTTTCTTCATTTTTCGAATGCTCCATTCAAGAGGAACCGTTGTTAAAAGCGAAATTTTTCCATTTCGAGATGGTTCATTAGAAATTGCCAATTTAAGGTCTGCAATCCACTTCTTTATCGTTTGATCATTGTCAGTAGCTTCTTTTTCAGAAATTAAAGAACCAGAACGTCGCCTCTTCAGTGGAGGTTCGCCAAGTTCTAGAAGCAGTTTATTTATTTCTTTGATTTTATCATGAGAAGTTTTAGGATCTTTAAAGTCTGGATCTTTTATAATATTATCTTCATCTTCACTGGCACTATTTTTCATTTGCTTGTTTACTTCAACACTTTGTCGATTTTGTAAATTACAGTTTCCTAAATTTCGATTTACTTGCGTTTGGCATGATTTACAAACATATAGTCCCACAAAATTCTTGAACTTAAAGTTCCAATTTTCTGTTACTTTAACAATATTTTTGTATATACGCTTATGTTTGTCTTTATCCAAAGGGTTGCAACAATAATTGACTTTAGACATTTTTTTAACACAAAACTAATTTCAGTTCATATTTTAAATAATTCACATGCAGTATTATCAATAAATGTAGAGAAAAACAATTTTTAATTTTTGCACTTATAGTTTAAATTAATATAGGTTAAGAAAAAAACAAATGAAAGTATGATAAACAGATGTTATGATGTTTTAAACAATTTCAAGCTAGATTACAATATAGCAAACTTAAAATTACTATTTTTAAATAAAATAAACAGCCACATTTTACATAAAATTAAATTTTCTTAAAAACTATTTTTTAATCTTTATTTATTTTACTTATCTTTTAAAAAAATATTTGTCAAATATAACTTTTTACATAATAAGATAAAAATACTGAGAGTAAGGATTTATTTTACCACGAATAAAAATAAGCTTGAATCAAGAACAATTATACTTATTTAAAAAAGTAATTATCCTCGATATAAGAATATATACTTGTATCAATAATAAATAATGTTTTATTCAAAAAAATTATACTTGGTCCAATTCTAAGAATAATTTATACTTCATCCAGTGCAAAATCCTATAAAATACTTTCAAGTTCAGATTATCAGGTTACTGAGTCTATCATGAAGACCAGACTGAATAGAAAATAAAACTTTAAATGTTCTCAGTTAAAAAAACATGTACGTTTTACTTGCTTATGTTCACCAATTTAATTACAATCTTAAAATGCAATTTGTAATTACTTAATTCTGAATACGTTGTGCGCAGTACATAATTACATTGAATGTTTTAAATAAAAAAAAATCCATGGAAATTTTCGTTTATTTTTACTACTATATCTTAAATTTTAAAATATTAATTATTAATATTTGTTTAACTGTAAGTATGTTGAGTGAAGGAAGCGACTATGTTGACACCGCGTCACACCGCCGCGCTGTTTAGGTAGCCGTGTATTGACTCTTCGCGCTGAGCGTCAAGGGAAAAATCATCATTACTTCTGACCTAATGCAAGTTTCCGACTTTTTTTTTTTTTTAATTACTCGTAATAAATCAAGGTATCTGAATCTACTGAAAAAAATTCGAAATTTGACAGAGAAGTTTATTTTATTTTCATTTGTTTATAAAAATTGTTGCTATTTTAAACAAATTTGGTACCACTTGAAACAAATAATTTTCATTCCGAAGCATGTTTATTGTATATTACTCATACCAAATTTCATCAAAATTCATAAAATAGAACGGCAGAAAAGAATTTATTACTAAGTTGATGTTTAAAAACTGTTTAAACAATAACTCCTGAAAAAATTAAAATTTTGCAAAACAACTTTAGGATCATCTTTTGATTCAAAAATACTACAAAATTAGTGACAAAACATAAAAAAATTTAGCCATCTAAAAAAAAGTGGCCCACTTCAGAAATTTTGACTCTTTGAACAAAGTGCTTGAAATAATAATACTGATTAAAATAAACATCGAAATAGTTATTTTATAATAATTGATCTTAAAATTTGCTAATAAACAGCCAACTGACACCGGATATATTGACATAATAAAAAACAAAAGTACAAACTAGAGTTTATTTAATAATTTTAATTTAACTACTACATTACATTTAATAATACATTTTAATTATTTTAATACGAAGTTAAACAAGATATTTTATAGAAGTAAATCATAAAATTTATTATAATATTCTAATGTTATTATAATTTTGATATATAAATAGTACTATACATATTATATTTATTTTACAAGCAAACCGATATTTGTTTAAATAATTCATTATTGTAAATTTATAATAATTCTAAAGACAATATTGAGAAAAGCAAATTTTTACAAATTTGTCAGCTTTTATTGACATTGCTTAGTATTTAATCAATAAAACAAAAAAAAACTAAGCTTAATTTGTTACAACAATTATTTAAGATTGTTTAAACAAATAATTGTTGTTATCTATTAACTTTTTTCTCATTGTACCTAAAAAGGTGCAGTTTTTTTCTAATTTTACAATTGACGAAGCTAATTATAATAAACGACAAATATTAAAATAATTTAAATGTATTATTAAATGTAATGTAGTAGTTAAATTAAAATTATTAAATAAACTTTAGTTTGAACTTTTGTTTTTTATTATGTCAATATATCCGGTGTCAGTTGGCTGTTTGTTAGCAAATTTTAAGATCAATTATTATAAAATAACTATTTCGATGTTTATTTTAATCAGTATTATTATTTCAAGCACTTTGTTCAAATTAAACAATAAAAAAATTACAAACTTAAATTTGTTAAAAAAAAAAATTAACAAATTTAGTTGTACATTTTATTTTTATTAAAAATTTGGAGGTATATTTAGAATTGTCTACAACAATTAGTTCAGATTAAAAAAAAAAATCAAAATTTGACAATTCCTTCGAAAGTTATTGAAACTTTTGGTAATTCGAATCCTTGAATTCAATTCTGTCGCAAGAGCTCTAGCGCGGCATCGAACACCCCCACCACCGTCCACCTTGACGGCGCTAACTGCTACCCCTACTTTGATCGCAATATTTAGCAATAATAATATGCGTAACAACTTCGTCGATTTTTTAACAGCTAATACATGTTATCTTGTAAACATCCTGTGAGTTTGAATTTTAACAGCTAAAAATGAGAGATTTAGTATTTTTCTAAAAAAAAAATTTTTCTTTACCCCCTAATTAAGATAGAACAAATTTTTTTTTTTAAAGTTGCATAAAAACATGTACTTTACGATGCAATTTCAACCGATGTCATAACATAATTATTCACAAAGTTATTCCATTTGTTTATAACGGTTAAATTTTTGACACCCCTTTTTTGCAACTTATTGTTAACAAATTGTTATGCATAAAAATGTATATATGGGGCGAAATTCCTGAACTGTCCAGGTAAAAAAATCAAATTTATTCAAACTTTGCTAAAGTGTTTCCATTGTTAGTGGAAGTGTAAATACCGAATATTTTTAAATTCCATGAAATAGTTTTTGAGTTACACAGTTTTAAAATTTTGAATTCTTTTAAATGTATTATATTTCTAAGTAGATTACATAAAAATTAACATGTATATAGTGATTTTTGAAGCTTTTTTTACAGGCTATTCGATTATAATAAATGTTTTTTTGTAAAAAGAAAATTTGACCTTGAAATTCAAGGTCAAAGTGTTAATTTGATTGTATCTCGAAATCGGATTTTTTAAAAAAATTTTAACCTAGCTCAATGGAAAGCTTGACTTTTTTCCTATTAGATATGTAAAAATCAGAGTGAAACTCTAAATACTTTTGTCAAAAATACATCTCAAACACCCGCGCGCGCTCGAGAAACCACTAGTTACTCGCGCGAAGTCGCGCTATTCGAGCACGCGCGGGTATTTGTGATGTATTTTTGACAAAAGTATTTAGAGTTCTACTCTGATTTTTACATATCTTATAGGAAAAAAGTCAAGCTTTCCATTGAGATAGGTTAAAATTTTTTTAAAAAATCCGATTTCGAGATACAATCAAATTAACACTTTGACCTTGAATTTCAAGGTCAAATTTTCTTTTACAAAAAAACATTTACTATAATCGAATAGCCTGTAAAAAAAGCTTTAAAAATCACTATATACATGTTAATTTTTATGTAATCTACTTAGAAATATAATACATTTAAAAAAATTAAAAATTTTAAAACTGTGTAACTCAAAAACTATTTCATGGAATTTAAAAATATTTGGTATTCACACTTCCACTAACAATGGAAACACTTTAGCAAAGTTTGAATAAATTTGATTTTTTTACCTGGACAGTTCAGGAATTTCGCCCTATATGTATGTTTCAGTATCAATGGAACGTGTTTTACGTCCAGGATTTGTTGCAGTTAACATTATTCCTTTCTTCATCCCAATTCACTAAAAATGTTTTTATGTAATAGCTGCAATCAGTCCATCTCTAATATCACTTTCTACAATAGTCATCAATTTAAACACTCCACTGATTTAAATGCTCACTTTGTATGTGTTCATGATAATTGTAAAAAATTTTTTTTTAAATATGCAAAGTTTAGGAATCACTTTCTTTGAATGCATATGCCAAGGAAGTTAGATAGTAAAATTTTTTATTGCAAACAGCATTTGTGTACTTTTAAAACAAATGATCGTATAGATTTTAGAAAACATTTAAGTAGTCATTTAAAATCAGGATTATGTGTAATAACTTGTGAATATTCAAGTTGTCAGGATTCAAAACGCGTTTTTCATTCTAGAAATGCCTACAATATTCATGTTAGTAGAGTTCATGTAGGAGAAAATAGAATTAATCTGATTCATAGCGTAGAAAGTAATTTTGAAAACAATTTACAACAAATGCAATAAGCCAGAAAAATATTATTTACATCTGCATAAAACATTTTTTTTAAATAACAAATGTAATTGGAATAAAACTATTCATCCGATCGGGTTAAAATTTATTACACATCTTAAGAGTGACAAGAGGCAAACTTTTGCATCATTTGACAACTGTCAATTAATTATTTAAAAAGTTATTAAAGATAAAAAAATCTCTTTTTTAAGTGGTTTTTAAAATTTTTTGAATAAACAAATTATTTGATCTTGACTTCATGATAGTCAATTTTTTTGTTTTTTAAGGGCTATCTTTTTTATTAAAACTTTTTTGTTGTCAAGAAATTAGTTAAGCAACAATCATCAAAAAACCCTATTTCTCCAACTTCTACAATTGTTTATGCAAAACGATACCGGTAAAAAAAGTCCGAAACACAAATGTTTTTATTTTTTTGACCTGCTCTTTCCAAAAATCGTTAAATGGTTGCTGTTCCGATTTTTCCGCATTTTTTGATAGAAATACGGGACTACTGAATATTATAGGGGTACACTTCTGGTCAGGAGCCAGCTTGAATCCCGAACAATGACCAACTTACACCTGTGCTTCCCTAACAGTGCCCGATTAGAGTTCCTATAAAGAGAGTTAGGACACGTGAGGTTCAACTTTTGATTGGCTCAGCGTAACCGGAGACGGAAGTGTATTGAAAGTTTTTTCATTGGCTGAAAAGAGCGCGCTGATTTTAAAATGCTTTCTTAACAAACATTTTTAAATTTCGCCCGCCCTTTTTAACCAATCACACAAATTACTTCATCGTCACTTCCGTCTCCGGTTTGTCAACAGGCTAGTGGAAGGGGGCACATGTCCTAACTCTCTTTATAGGAACTCTATGCCCGATCAGATCCCAAGTTCAATCTGGGTCCCCGGCCATGAGATGACGAGCACCTAATTTCAATTTCTACACGGGAGGCAAAAGTTATTGAGTGGCACTATAGTAAGGGAGGGTGGTCCCAAACCGACCCCCTAAAAGGCAAAAGCCAAAAAGGTGCCAAAAACTTGTTTCATTGCTGAGGTCAAATTTTTTTTTAGTAAAGGAATCATTTTTCCATGTTTCCTCTGGTTGCCGAAGCTCTGGATATCATGAAGTGGGAGATACAGATAGAAAATCGAAAATTGACGTTTTCGACAATCTCAAAAAGGGTGGTCTGAAACCGACCCCCTATTTTTATTGCAGGAAATAGAGAAAACAAACAAAATTTTGAACTTGTATTGTAATTTTAATTAAAAAACAACAACCTAGAATAAACTTAAATTACTTTTACTTTATTTAAATACATTATTTAAGGCCTTTTTCAGAATAAGAGTAAAAGAATTATCATTACAATAAAAAATGAGTGTTTTTAGTCTGATTTCAATTACAAGCTATATTATCTTACCTTAACTATTGTTATTTTATTAAAATACATTTGTAGGTATTATTTGGTAAATAAAAATAATTTAGTTACTATTACAATGCAAGAAAAGGGGGGGTCGGTTTCGGACCACTCCCACTATTTTCACATAATGTCTTGCAGATTATTCATGTCAATGAAAGCGTTTGAATTTGAATATTGTGTATTAAAGTTGAGGCCAAAAGTAACCAAAAAAATGTATACCTTAATTTTTCTAATCTCAATTCAACACTTTTAACTTACATTCAAGATAGGTCAAAAACAAAAAATATTATTGCAAAAAACTAATTTTACGTAAAATTCTGAGATACAATATTACCAAGAGATTATTACCTATGGTCAAAATGTCAGAGTAATGAAAATGTTTTTTTGATGGTATTCACGATTTGTCTAGTAACACGATCTCTGAGAAAGAGAGGGGGGTCGGTATGGTACGAGGGGTCGGTATGGTACCACCCTCCCATACAAAATATATGCAGATTAGTTCTTAGGTAAAAGTTAACAATAATGCACGGCTTATGCAAATTAGGGAAGTGGGTAGTGAGTACTTGCATACTAATAATATAAAATTATTTTATAACAATTGATTAAGAACAGTGCACAGTTATGCAAAATAACAGGGTTCCTGTGCTGGAACTTTCTTTCATGCACGGAAAAAAATTATTCATGAATAAATACGGAACGTATTCAAAAGTTTTAGGCAAAAGAGAAAACTTGACGATTCTTGATAAACTTTCATTAACGATTTAAGAAAATTTAGAAGAAATCCCACAAGTATAATATAGAATCTAAAACATGGTTCATCACTTTATATTTTAATAAATACTATGGAACAGGTTCTGTCTTTTGAAAAAGATGAGGAGGCGTGGCCTCACACCCAGAGATCGGGAGGTAAATTACTCCATGCCATCTACGTAGTTTTCTAAACGTAATTTAACTAGTTAAATTAATATTTAATTTAATTTAATATTATTCTAAATATTTTCAACTGCGTCAGTGGCCTCAAGTGGATACAGCGGACGGCTTTAGAGTGAGAGGTCGCGAGTTTGAATCTTCCAGCTTCGGAGTTTTCTGTTTCAGATTAAAAATAAAAACTTTCATCTCTATAAATGTTTCATGTAAATCACCAATTTACAGGTAAATGGTATGTTTGTATGTTTGAAATCGGATAGACAAGAGTTAAAATATAACTTTTATTTTCTATCTAATATATAATAATTTAGCAGGAACTAGTTCATCATTTACCTAAAATAGATATGTATAAATTAATACTGAATTACCTTCCTTGCCACAAACTTTATTACATAGTGTCCGAATATGTCATGAATTATTTCCTTCCGTGTACACTACTCAACTTTTTCTGCATATTTCAGGCAGTATGCAGAAACCCTTACTGAATAAGATCTTAAACAGGATTTTGTTTATAATGTTAAATTTATACGAACCCAAATAATCCATGAATCAACTGTACCAAACATGCATCTTTGCTCTTTAACAGCTGTTTGAATACAAAGTTCGTTCTCTAGTAACCACTTCAGCTTTAATGCACTAAAATAAGGGCTAATTGGAAGGCCACATAAAGGTTTAAGGTAGTTTATATTGTTGTGAACTGTGTTTAGTATGTCATCTACAATATTTGTTGTACGCATATCCATCCACACTGTAAGAAGTAATTTAAAGATCAAAATTTAAAAATGTAGAAACAATAAGACGATAAATTAGTGGAATGTTAAATTCTACAAAATACCGAGGGATTCTTTTAGATTTTAAGACGAAATGGGTTTCTATTAGTGGATTATAATATTATTATATGCGTATATCATATTATAATCCACTTATTAATTAATATGCTTCTACAACCTTCGTTTATCAAAAACTCGTTTATATCATAAATAAGTAAAACAATAACGAACCAACCAAAAATCATTAAAAATAAACTATATTATAGTATTTTGTTGATAATTTTACAGTAAACAGGGATGAACGCCCACTAAAACTAGAGTTCAAAACGATGTTAAACTAAAATCACATTCATATTAAGAAATTTATTTTTTTACTGTAATTTTGCCGTATCGGATTCCACAGGGCGAATTTTTTGCCCAATAGACTATTGCAGACGTACTATACACAAGTATCCGCGCCGCCCCAGAGTAAGGAATTCTTGGAAATTGAGGTTCAAAATACTTTACAGCTCGTGATTTTTAACCGCTTGAAACTTTTTTTTTTTAATGAAAGCTTAATAAATTTTCTAGAACTCTGTCGAGACCGATTTTGAAAAAAAAAATTTAGAATTTGTTATTGAAGTCAGAAGTTAAAAGAAAGAAAAATAAAGCAACCCATTCAATAAATGTGTAATATTTAAGTTTAAAACGATATAAAATCGTATTTATTTATTTTTTATTACTGAATTTTGTTGTAAATAGAAAAAATTAAACGATTAACCACAATATTATAAACAATTTTTATAAATTTTTTTTGTCAAGTAAATAGTTCTTTACTCGAATTTTTTCTATTTACAACAAAATTTAGTTATAAAAAATAAGAAAATACGATTTTATATCGTTTTAAACTTAAATATTACCCATTTATTGAATTTGTTTATAAAATTTTTTATAACAATTTAAGAGGTTAAGGTAATTTATTGTATGATAATTATTTCAATTATGGGATTGAAATGTTACCAATTCCAGATGGTTTCCGAAAAATTTTTAAAAATATGAAAAATCTAGCACACCAAATATAAAAAATTACGCTTTTTTTTTAACTTCTGACTTAAATAAAAAATTCTAAATTCTTTTTTTTCAAAATCGGTCTCGACAGAGTTCTAGAGAATTTATAAAGCTTTTGTTTAATAAAAAAGTTTGAATTGGTTTAAAATTACGAGCTGTAACGTATTTTGAACCTCAATTTCCAAGAATTCCTCACTGTGGCCCCTGTTCGCACGAGTTTCTACGCATAAAGTCGTTTTCAAATGCATACATTTTTTAGATTAATGGATTTTCATGTAGAGAATAATAACTGTCATGGCCGATTGATCAGTTGTACTTGTTTTTGCTCTCTGGTTTTTTATTAAATCCGTTTGTCATAGTTACTCTCGCGCTCTGTGCAGTGTTCTAAGTAAACAAGAACTATTTATAGCCCATCTTGAACTCTATGGGACTGTTTATTGTACACTGTTGTGTTATTATTGTACAGTTTATTGTGACTACTTTATACCATGTCAATTTGCCTTGAGTGTTCACATAACATTTCTCGTGACAATAAAGACGTCTTTGTTTGCTTGAAGTGCGGTACATTGGTACACTCAGCCTGCGCCAACGTTAATATATCTAAGAAAGATTTTGACAAACTTAAAAAAGGTTTAATTAACTATAATAATTGTTCAAAGTGTAAAAAATCTCAACTAGACAGCGACATGTTATCGAGTAAGGTGTCAGCTTTATCGTCGTTGAGTAGTGTGTCTCCATCAATGGATAATATTTCTAAGCTTTCTTTTGATCCCCTTCACACATCTAATGCAGCAACTCTGTCGCCGGCTGTCACCGAATCAATACGGGCTGCCGTAGAACAGGGGCAAAGAACTGTCCTGGAGGAATATAAGGAACAAATGTCTCTACTCTTCCAGAAATTTGTGGATAGTCAAACAGAGTTTAACGCTCAAATGGGTAAAACTATCTCTTCTCTTCAATCTGATGTTGCTGAGCACACCGCACAGTGGGCCAGGAAACCCGATTTTTGGCCAAAAGTCGATTTTGGAATAAGCAATCAAGAGAAAGTACATTGTCATCAGTGATAATGAAACTAACTTTTACCAAAGTGATTTGATAATAAATCCATTCTGCTCCATTTGGCAGCAGTATAGTTTCAAAAAAATATCACAATTTCTGAGGACACTTTTTTTTCTTTGATTACAGTTATTAAAAAGAAAAATGTGTATATTTATAAAAGTTACTGACATTCTTTGTTACAAACAATAAAAACAAGAGAAAATTTCTGAATAACAGGTACAATTAAATTTTTTATTGATGTTACATTCAGGTTTAGATCAAAAAACTACTTTTTTTATACTTAGTACAGGCTTTCGAATGTGAATACCAAGAGATACCACGCTTTTTTAATAATATAAAGTATAAAATTCTTCTACAGAGTGTTTACTTCAAAATAGGTATGCACGTTTTTGCACATTTTGATATCCAAATTTTTTAATTTGGAAAAGGTAAAATTTTTCGAGAATACAGGTTATAAAAAAAATGGTTCCGACAAAAGCTTCTCTTTATAACATATGATGTTGCCATTTTAAATCCATCTTAAATTTCTAAATTTTAACATTATATATTCGAAATTAGGGACCTCAAACACCTTCGAGTAATAAATCTCAAACAAATCTATATTGTTTAAAGATTTAGGTCCTCCATATTTTATCCACAAATTTGAATTTTCGAAATCTGACATCCGATTCATAATTAACTACCTAAAAAAACCCGTGTAACGAGTTTCAAGTAAAACAGGCTGTTTTTTATATTTTTGTCCGTTTTATTGGATCCGCCATATTGATTTTTGTAAATCCGACGTCGGATTTGTAATTGGCTACCCCAATAACCCCCAAGTAAGAAGTTTCAAAAATATACAGACTTTTTATATTTTAAGTCCGTTATCTTGGATCCGCCATTTTGAATTTTTAAAATCCGACACCGGATTCGTAATCAGCAACCCCAAATACCCCTGCGTAAGAAGTTTTAAGCAAATTTAAAGACTTTTTAGATTTAAGGTCCGCCATCTTGAATGCGCCATTTTGAGTTTTTAAAATCCGACCTCGGATTTGTAATCAGCTACCCCGAAAACACCTAAGTAAGAAGTTTTACGCATATTAATAAAGTTTTTAGATTTTAAGTCCGCCATCTTGGAACTACCATTTTCAATTTTCAAAATCTGACATAGGATTTGTAATCAGCGACCCCAAAAACCCCCGAGTAAGAAGTTTCAAGCAAATATATAGACTTTTTGATTTTGAGTTCGCCATATTGGATTTGCCATTTTGAATTTTTAAAATCAGACGTCGGATTCGTAATCAGCGCTCCAAAAACCCTCGAGTAACGAGTTTCAAGCAAATATTTCTACTTTTTAGACTTTTGGCCAAAAATTGGGTTTTCTGGCCCACTGTGCACCGGCAAGATACAAGCTCTTGAGATTCTGACAAACTCTCAAACTGAACTTTTGCAACAGGCTAAATCTGAAAATGAAAACTTAGCTTCTCGTTTTGCATCTTTTTGAACAAAATCTTCACTCACAGGAATAGGTAGCTCTTCAAACTACACTCGAGGTTCATGGTATACCTCAAAAATTAAACGAAGATTTACAAGGGCTTTTCTGTGAGATCACAAAAGCCCTCGGAGTTTCTACTTCTCCACAAGATATCTCTAATATCTATCGTGTTCGTAGAAATGACAATCAAGCGAACCCACAATTACACCCTACAATTCTTGTCAAGCTTTTTCACCAAAATCTGCGAGATAAGATCATCATGTTGCGGAAATCCAAACCTCATTTTACAACGTGCAACTTTGGGTGGTCAGACGCTGAAAAACATCCTGTATTCATTCGAGAGCCTCTTACACCTGCTAACCGCAGAATATATTCTGCCGCTCTGTCGCTGAGGAGACTCAATAAAATTAAATACCTTTGAATTTCTGGAGGGAAGATCTTCTGCCGTCGGGAGGATGGCACATTGAGATTGCAGCTTACGTGCTTGCAAAATGTTGACCGATTTAAATAGCAATTACGGTTTTTATGCTTACTTTCCATCTTTGCTTTGTTCACTATCTTGATTTTAAATTGTTGGTTTTTTTTCAATAATTTCTATGAACTAAAAAAATTTAAATTACTTTTATTTTTTTTAATTTTCGCCATTTTTTATATTTCTTTTTTCAAGTTATGTTTACTGAAATCAATCAATCCTGATTATTACTCTGAATTATTTGTACACGAAGTGTTTAATATGTATTGTTCTTCGGCTACTGTAACAGTTGTTCTATCACGAAGTACTTCTGTCTTACTCACTTGTTTTTTTCCTCATTTTCTTCTTTAATCATGTTTTTATTTTATATTCCAGGAACCTCACTGACACCATTTTTTATTTTTTTGCTGTTTTTTGTTTTTGTCTTCCCATTTCTTTATTCTTGTTTATATTAAAAACTTTTATTTTAAATTTCAATGATTGCTCTTGAAATCTGCCACGTCAATGCTCAATCTCTTTTGGCCCATTTTCTTGAATTTAAAAAATATTTCAATTCCTGTTTTTACCACATCATTGCCATTTCAGAAACTTGGATAACTCACAATGATTTTTCCAGCTCAATTGAGCTTGATAATTATATGCTTTTCCGCAGGGACAGGGAGGGACGTAGAGGGGGTGGGGTTTGTTTATATGTTCATAACAGTATGCATACTACTTTTCTGACCTCAAGTACCGACTATTCCTTACCTACTGCTGGGTTTTTATTTATGGAAATTAAATCTCTCCAAAATACTGCATTCCTCGGAGTAGTCTATAAACCTCCTAATGCTTCTTTTGGTAGGGTTTTTGAATCCAACATTTGTACACTGATCCCTAATTATGATAACGTTATTATAACTGGTGACTTTAACACAAATTTAAACATATTAAATAGCCATACTAAATACTTGACATCCCTATTCTATTCTACTGGTCTCTCATTTGTTCCTCACACATCCACACACCACACAGCTTATTCCAGCACACGTATTCATATGTTTTTGGTTGATGATCTTGACAAAGTCACTTTCTATTTACAACACTCTGTCTCTTTCCTTTCTAAACATAACTTAATTAATATCACCTTCGAATTTCCAGGAATCCAGTCTCCACAGTACCCTACCACTTATTTACGTACCCTTAAAAATATCAACATGAATGATTTTGTTTTACACTTATCTCAGGAGAACTGGGCAAGTATTTATGAGGATATAAACGTTGATGGTAAAGTCAATAAGCTTAATGACATACTTATATCTTCATTTGATATTCTTGCCCCTCTACATGCCCCTTACAATAAAAAAAAGAACTTCACCCTGGATAACGGAGAAAATTCGATCATTTATTAAGGAAAGAAACCGGCTTTATAAAATCTTTCAGAGAACTAAAAATCCATCTATCCATGATACATTCAGTAAATTACGCAATATAGTTCAGACGAAGTTGAGAGACGCCTTCCATAGATATAACTATCAAGTGCTGAAAAATGATAAAAAACCTGTCTACCTTTGTCAAACACTTAAAAAATTAAAACTATTTTCTGGTAGTAATAATCTTGCTAATGATTACAATTTCTCTCTAAATGATTTCTCAAAAAATTTCTCTTTTTCCCCTATTTTGACCCCTGCTTTTCCCCCTCCATCTCTTGATTCAATGCACTTTGATGATAACAATTTCTTTTTCGCTGATATTTCACCTGATACATTATTGAGGTCTCTCACTGCAATTAAAACCAACTCAATTGGAGTTGATGGTCTTTCCATTAAGACGATTCATCTTGCCCTTCCTATTATTCTTCCTGTCCTTTTGCACATCTATAATTACTCGCTACAAACAGGTGTGTTTTCTAATATCTGTAAAAAAGCTACCATTCGACCCATTCCTAAAATCCCTAAACCTTTATCTGCTTCAGATTTCAGACCAATTTCCCTTCTTTGCGCACTGTCAAAACCGATTGAACGTATTGTACACCAAAAACTGACAGAGCATCTGAATCATTTAATTTTACAAGATCCTATGCAATCAGGCTTTCGGCATAAGCATAGTACAACAACAGCTTTTTTGAAATTTACTTCTGATATCAAATTAGCTATGGATGCTAACGAAATCACACTTGCTGTTTTTTCGATTTCTCTAAAGCCTTTGACCGTGTCGATCACAATCTATTACTCTTAAAATTACTTTCCCTTAAGATTTCCAAAGCTACTTACTCCTTGTTCAAATCCTATCTTAGCTACCGAATGCAAAGAGTATTTAATTGTAAAAGTGAATGCTCTGATTAGACCAAAGTCGAATGCGGTGTCCCTCAAGGTTCCTCACTAGCACCACTACTCTTTAATATATATGTCTCTGACCTAGGTAAAGGTCTTCTTTATTGTGAACACCATAAATTTGCAGACGACTTTAAACTCTACCTCTCTGGCCCTTTATCCTCTCGTTCCCGTATGATTATCTTGATGCAGTCGGACATAAATCTGGTATTTGAGTGGGCGAGAGCTAATGGTTTTATGCTTAATGCTACTAAAACAAAAGCTATGATATTTGGTCCATCAAGCAAGTCACCATCTTGTACCAGTATTAATTTTTTCCTGACAGTTGATGGATCAAGTGTTGAATTCTGTGATAAGGTTAAAGATTTGGGACTTATATTGGATAGATCTCTGTCCTGGGAAGAGCATATACATGGTATTTGTCGGAAAACTTACATTACTTTAAGGCCGTTGTTTAAAAACAGGGATTTACTTTCCACATCAACGCGCTTATTACTTGTAAAAGGCTTAATTCTCCCTTATTTTGATTATGGTTGCCTGGTCTATGATGATATCACAGACCAGCTTAATATAAAACTTGAAAGGGCTTTCAATGCCTGTATTAGATTTATTTTTAATATTAAAAAGACAGAGCATATATCTCGCTATAGAACTAGAGCTTGTTTTATGAACGTGGCAATGCGTAGACAATACTTTTTAGGAAACTTTCTTTTCTCCTTATTTCGCAGTGAGGTTCCGGAATATCTCTTTAGAATGTTTGAGTGGAAGACCTCTAAAGGGGCATCTGCACCTAGACTTCGTGATAGAACTGCTGTTCTTAAGATACCTAAACACCGTAAATGTAAACTTCAACGTTCTTTCGTTATAAGAAGCGCCCGGCTGTGGAATAAGCTTTCCTTAGATATTAGAAATGCTTGCTCTCCATTTGTATTCAAAAAACTTTTTTATCGACTTTTGTTTAATTCTAAAGGTTCCATTTTTGAAGTTACTTATTGGTATTGAAACAATACTATGCTTTGTTTTGTTTATTCTGGATTAAGCCTTCCGGCTATATTTCCCTGACATTGATTGTTACTTGATCTCTATAACTTAAATATCTTTTGTTTCTTTAGTTTTCATTTATGTTTATTTTTATATATATATTATATCCGTTATACGAATGCTTAAAATTATATAACTTATATGATGTTATGTTTAATATTGTTATGTTTATAATAATCATTTATTATTCTGATTATATCGTTGGCCATGACATTTTGATATAATTCTAACTCATGTATATTTTGTTCTTTTGAGGGCTCTCTAGCCCTGTGAACATTTCTTTCTTAATAAATAAATAAATAAATAAATAAACTTGGTACCTTGGGGATTTGGGGTCGCTAATAGCGAATCTGAAGTCAGAACTGAAAATTTTTAAATAGCGGTTCCAATATAGAAGAGAAATTTTGGAAATCTAAGGAGAGTCATCTGTGGAAATTCTAGATCTAAAAATTCTAGATCGAAAATTATACCCAAAAAATAGTGGCACCCTTAGTAGCGAGTTTAATTTCATTGATCTCGGATTTCAAGTGACGTTTCGATTACTTCCTAGTGGGCACGTTATAGAACTGTTCGAGACCAAAATGAGAACAGTGTTAAGGGACAGGTGTTACACTTTTGTTATGGAACAGTTATAGAATGAAAGTGTATCAAAAATTCTAGAACACTGTTATAAAAATGTCATATAATTGTAACATCACTGTGTTTTAGATTTATTCTGTACCACCTGTTCTATCTCTTTTCTAGAACCAACATGTAACATATGTTCTAGAACAGATGATCCAAATTAGTTATAGCATTTGATTGTAACTTTGTTACTGAAACATTTTAGAACACTGTTACTAAAATGTAATATACGCGTTCTATCACTGCGTTCTTCATTTATTCTAAAACAATTGTTTAACGAATGTTCTAGCACGTATACATATATGGGCGATTCCACGCGAGATTTACATGCAGATTTTAAATTCGGTCAAACATATTTTTTTTCATTCTTTATTGAAAAAAATACGTAATTTTATTATATTGTTTATGGTAGCTTAGTTTTCGAGTTATGAATTTTTAAAATTTTTGGTTTTTAAAAGTATACCTATTTTTAAATACATATATCTCTGAAACTGTACACTATAGAAAAATTTTGCCAGAAGAAAAACAGTTTAGTTTTTCCTCGACTTTTAAATAATGTTAACAAACAAACAAAAAATTCGAATTTTTTATAAACAAATTAATTTTTTTTTAATTTAGGGGATTTTTAAAAAATATTTTTTTTTAAAGATACTTGGAAGAAATAAGTAAAGTTTGCAAAAGGTTTCAGAGTGGGGTTTCAGAGATCTTAATGGGTTAAAATAAATTTTTCTTCATCCCCTATCCGAAAGTAGGTACACTGAGAAACTAATTTGTTTTGCTGTTTTAGCAAACCATTTGCTGCCTTTGCAAATTTTTTTGTTATAATGACAAAAAAAAATTGCAGGCGCTATATTAACAACTCAGTTTGCTATCATAGCAATTTCTTTTCTCAGTGTACTTTCGGATAGGGTATGAAGAAAAATTCATTTTAACCCATTAAGATCATCAGGTCAACTCTAAAACCTTTTGCAAACTTTACTTATTTCTCCCAAATATAGTATCTTTAAAAAAAAATTTAAAAAAAAATCCCCTAAATTAAAAAAAATTTAATTTGTTCATAAAAAATTGTCATTTTTTTAAAAAAATTCAAAATTTTTTTTTTTTGTTAAAATTATTTAAAAGTCAAGAAAAAACTAAACTTTTTTTCTTCTGGCAAAATTTTTCTATAGTGCACAGTTTCAGAGATACAGTCTACTCTCGATAAGACGAAGTCGAAGGGAGACCGGAAAAACTTCGAGTTATCGAAAAGTTTGAGTTATCGAAAACTGATAATTTTAGGGTCGTACATGCAAAAAATTTAATTGTTTTTAATTGTTTAGAAATTATTAAATATATATTTTATATTTTCACGTCAGGTTATAAAAAATTTTCATTTCAAAGTTTCAGGAAATGAGTAGAGTTTTACTCTTTTCCTATGTATCATCCGAACTTATAACTTTGTTTTTATTTTTCAAAAATGAAGATAAACTAGAGGCAGAAATATTAAAATCACTAGCAATATCTTTTTTCCGCTTAACACCCAATTCAACATCTTTAATGATTTTTAATTTGTCAGTAATGCTAAGAGATTTTAATTTTCTTTTCTTTTTCATGTTGGTATTTTGAATAGACTGAATGTTATGAATAAAAGTAGAGAAAAACGTCGGACTCGAGGAAAATACAATGAAGTCGTTAATTAAATCAGATTTTGTAGTTGTCTTTAAAATTTAACTACTTAAAGTAGTAAATTAAACTATTAATGTGTAACTACAAGAAAAGTAGTAAAATTAAAAACCCGTACACAATTACATTAACTAACAAAGTGATTACTTTAACTGTTTTACACTTAACTACCCGATGGTAGTTGAATATCTTTACTAAATTTTTTTCAGTGTAGTAATACAATCAACAGAAATTCGACTTATCGAGAATTTATCCAACACTTGGGCCGGCAAAAAAAATTTGACTTATCGAAAAATTCGAGTTAAAAAAATTTGAGTTATCGAAAAAAATTAACACGCAGAACATATAGCGAATGAACGGGACACAAGAATTACTTCAAGTTATCGAAAATTTGAGTTATCGCGCTTTGTCTTATCGAGAGTAGACTGTATATGTATTTAAAAATAGGTATACTTTTAAAAACCAAAAATTTTAAAAATTCATAACTAGAAAACTAAGCTACCAAAAATTAGAATCGCCCATGTATATATATATATATATATACATATAATATATATATTGGTGGCTCTTATTTACCAAGTTGAAAATAACTCTTAGGCCCCTCCCTATATCAAATTCTTTGCCAAAATTATGGAAAATTTGCTAATAAAATTAATTTTAATTTTGATTAACCCTCTCCCGTAAGCGCCTACTTTTCCCATGTAAAATACATAAGATTTTTTTAACTTTTGGTTTTTTCAAAATAATTCTTCATCTTATTATTATTTTTTTAATCAGTTTAAAGATTCATAAAGTGCATACTTTTATCTTGAAAATGACCTATCATACTTATGTTCTTTGTTTATAATTGCATAACTTTTAAAACTTTCAATTTAGAGATTAATAGATTAAGCAAAATTTTACTAGTTGAAGTGCAAAAATCGAAGACACTTGTTGCTTCTTTATCTCTTGCGTTACGTCTTAGCCTAATATTCTGCTTTAAATGTCTGAAAAATAAAAATCGTCGTTACTATCGCCACAAGCTTTTAGAAGGACATAAAGTTCAGAAAAATTCTAAATTATAAGCCAAAGAGCGGCTTCAATCGGGTGTATTTATTTAAAAGCTCTTCAAAATACTCTAATAGGTTTTTAAACATATTAGAAGACAAAAAGTTTGACTAAAAAATAATTATTTGTGCTACAAGTACCTAAAACTTTTAATTTTTCCAGTATAATGTTTGCATGCGAGTCGAAGTTAAAATGATACTGACTCCAAAAAACAATTTTAAAGTAAGTTTTGTGTTAAAATGATACTTTCTCCAGTTATTTTGTTCACTTGCAAAAATTAAAAATGTTATTTTGTACAATTGCTAAAATGAAAGATTTTTAGATTATAATATTTGTATATTTGATTTAAGGCTGTTGAAAGGAGAAAATTTGCAGTGGTCCATTTCCCTCCGCTGCTTAAAAATTTGGACTTTATGAATTTTTTTAAAAAAAACCAGAAACTTTTTTGACAAAAGGGCTTTTTATTATAAAAGTATTTGAGATTAGGAATTTTTTAAACTTTTGTTTTATTCGAACCAATGCACAGTGTGTGGAAAAGCGCGTTTTTTGGACAAAGTCTACCGATAGCTCAAAAATCATCCGATTATGGTTTTTTTTTTTTAAATACTCGTGAAGGTTTCCAGTATTACGTCTAACTGCTAAAAAATCGATATTATTTAAATATAACCTGTAAAAATGTCAGTAACTTAAAAGGAAACAGAAAAGTGTTGACTCGACAGGTAGAGTTAGTGTTGTGGCTTGTTTGAAGCCTGACTAACTCTTAAATGTTTTTTGTTGGACATCTAGCAATGACATCATTTAAACATTTAATGAACGAACATGATCAACCCCACAAAATCACCCTTATCGATATTTTCATCCCTTAATGACTGTTACTCACTATTCTAAACTAAATGATTCTGTTCAAGCCTGACTAACACTTGGATGTTTTTTGTTAGACATCCAGCAATGACATCATTTGATAACCGATCATGATCTATCCCTAAAACTCACCCCTTATCGATATTTTTATCCCTTAAGACTGTTACTCACTTTTGTGAACTAAATGATTCTTTTCAAGCCTGACAAACACTTGGATATTTTTGTGGGACATCCAGCAATGATATAAGTTAATGACCCAACATGATCAACCCCTCAAACTCACCCATTATCGATATTTTCATCCCTCAAGATTGTTACTCACTTTTGTGAACTAAATAATTATTTTCAAGCATGTCTAAAACGTTGATGTTTCTTGCTCGACATCCAGCAATGACATCATTTGATGACCGATCACGATCAACCCCTGTAATTTATTTTCATCCCTCAAGACGGTTACTCACTTTTGTGAACTAAATGATTTTTTTCAAGCCCGACTAACACTTAAATGTTTTTTGTTAGACATCCAGCAATGACATCATTTGATGACCGCACTGAAAAAAATCCCTTGCACCCGTTGACAAGGAATCAACCAGTTTTCCTTGTTAGTTAAGGCGCCAACTAGGGAAGGTTAGTTAAAATGACAAGGGTAATTTATAGTCTAAGTAAATAGGAAAGTTGGTTAACCTAACAAACGTTTCAAGCTATTTCGGTAACTAAAAGAGTAATGGAAAGATTAGGATTTGTTAGTTACTTTATTAAATAAAAAATGTAATCTTTGTAACTGCAATTACATTAACATCGGAAATTGTGAGCCAGTTTTTTTTTTTATTACTGTAAAAGGTCCTTTTTTTCTAAAATATAGTTATAGGTATCAACATTTTCTCTCTTTAAAACATTAGTGTTTAAAAATAAAAATAAATAATATGACTATTAATATGACAGTTTTTTTTTTATATCTAAGTTTTAGAGTTTGGTCCAAGAAGTGTTAAAAAATTTTCATAAGTATTTTTTAAAGATTTAGAAATAATTTTTTTACAATAATCTAAGGATATTAAATTAAATATTAATTACAAAAAATTTAATAATTTTTCTCTTGTTAATAAAAAATATTTAAATTTTTTAATTGTATTTGGTTCAAATTTTAAAAGTCTTAATTTCGTAAATCATTTCATCTCATTCTGATAACGTTGGAAATTCAACCTTTTTTGTAAATTATCCCAATCTCCAATTATGTTGAGGGATGATTCTTTGCAAATTTTAAATAAATTTTAGTGTTTCAAAGTCAGGGACGAATCTAGGGAAGTGTCAATGGCGGTATGCCTGACTCCCCAAGAGCCTTATGTTTATATGCATATTTATCTTTTTATATATGTATATCTCTTCCGATATCATCTATTACCTACTCCGAAATCATCGTCTGGATTCGCCCCTGTTCAAAGCAATATTTTTTGAATTATTATTATATAGTTAAAAAAATAAAAATTTTGTATTAATTAAAAAAAGATAGTTGCCCAATTTCTGGTTTAATATCTATTTTTATTAAGTAAAAAAAAACTGTTAAAAATATTAAAAACAAGGGAAATAAAAAGTCATTCTTGGAATTTAAATTTAACTTTTTTATTACAAAATATTGATTGACAATAAAAAGAACAGATTAACACATAATAAGATAAAAATTTCAATTAATGAAAACACAAATGTGAATTTTGTTTTTGCTTACACATAAATATTAATTCTCATTCATAATATGAAATATAAGAATTTCCATCAGACATAAGAACAGCTCACCATACTTTATTATCAGAAACTTTATCTAAATATACTGTTTCTATTTTCGATGGTCCAAGTACAACAAAGGATTGAAAATATTTATCGAAATGGGATATTTCTAAGATGCTTACAATAAAAATAAAGTCTTTGGATTAGGTTCCTTCAGTCTTGAGTATTCATAAAAATTTTTTCAACAACTCCAAACGTTGGGAATTTTTATTTTTTGATCATTAAGACAGATTCTGGTTCATATGTAATATCATTAATTTCTAAATAATTTATATGTACGAAATTAGCGCCTTTATTTGTCAAAAAAAGTTTTTCAGAAAAAGCTAATGATTTTATTTCCTCTTGATAATTTGCTTTATAGGAAGTAAAAAATGTGTTATTTAAAAAATCATCGCTTAATTTAAGTTGATTTTTAAATGCAAGAGAGTAGCATAAATTTTTCCGATTATAAGTAACTTTAGAATAAATTTTAGAAGGACGATGCTTAGCTTTACAGCGCATTGTCCAAAGGCTTCGTAAAGGACCAACTTTTTCCATTATCATTGGGTAATGCAACATGTGATGATGTTTTGGCTTTAAAGTAGTTCCATATAACTGAATATATAAATTGTGGTGTTAAGTTACAAGCGTTTTCATAAGCTGAATATCAGTATCTGAAAAACTTCTTTTTAGTGTGAGTATTAAGATTTTTCTTAATAATATAAATAATTCCCAATGTTTGTTATTTTTATTAGTGATCAAATCACCAAATACTAAAGGAGCATTGAGAACAAACGATAGCATTTCCGATGCTGACAATTTTGAAACCATTGCTTTTAAGTTGGTTTCAGTAATTAAAGGAGGAACGTTTCCTTCGAATTGAGAACACTTTATTCGCCAATTAAGTGTATTTAATGTAAAATACTTATCATTGTATACAAATGTGTATAATACGTACATAACTTCATATCGACATACGCCCTCGAGTAAATCGTGCATTATATCAACACTGTAATTTTCGGTAACTGAAAAATCTAAAAGTTCATTAAAAATGCATCTTGATTTTATGCCCGTTTTTTTCAAATTATTTTGCTTGATATTTATTTCATAATTTTTTACTGTTCGCAAGAGAGAAGAGTCTTCAGTACACATTTTAGATGTTTTGTCACTAGAAGCTTTGCAAAGCCTGCAAAAATATTTTGCTGAAAAACTTTTAGTGAAACCTAACATGTCATTTAGCGCTAAATTATCTCCGATAATTAGGAATACTTTAAAATAGACACGTAACTTTTTGCTGTCTATACAAATTTCTATGCCTTCAGAACTCAATTTATTAAGATCCGATATAAGCGTACCATAAATTATTTTTTTGTCAATACCCTCCAAATCATTTGAATGATATAATTGAGCTAAAAAGATATTGTGAAGTTGTGAACTGAATTGAGGCGGAATACAAGGGTTTACAATATAAATACCATTTAGATGATAAATGCCAGCATGAGTGCCAAGCGGATTACCTGTCTCATAACCGTCTTTAAAAAGGAACAATGGAAATGTGATTCTGTCTGGAGTTTTTGATACTTTTGATTTCCAAAAATCAGTTTGGACAATATTGTATACTTTTTTACCATCTAGTTGTATTAAATCTGAATAATAATTTCTCATTGTATCAAAATTTTTAGGTAGTTCTAAGAATATTTTGAAAACACTAGCTATTGGTATAATTTGACCACATCTCTCGGCGATAGTTAAATTACCTTCATTATCAATATCAGTATCAGTATTAAAAAGTAGTTTTTGTGGTCTAATTAAACACCCGATATTCTGAAGAACTTTCATTCTTTTGTATTCAGTATCCAAATCATTTAAAATATTTTGAAATTTTTCCAAACCTTCTACAATGACATGTTTATTATCAAGATTATTGCATTTCCCGATTAAAATTTTCAGATCATTCAAATAATCACATTTTAAGAAACCTTTAATTGCGCTGACTATACGCTCAACTTGAATTCTGGAGATTGAAGGGTCGGCATAAAAAGGTGATATTAATTCTAATGCTTTTGATTGCAGCTGTGAAAAATCAAATAATTGTGTAGTATTAAAGTTGGTATCAGGTGGTTTAAAATCACTTAGTAAATTTGAACTTGTTCTATTCATCTTTTCTAAGTTAATGTTAAGTGTTTATGTTCAATGTCAGGTATAGCTGAACAAATTTCATCAACATGAGATGTTCGTAAATGTTTCATCATAACTTTTTTATCAGAAAATAACCGGTAGCAAGAATTTGCGGAACACTGAAAATTTTCAATTTCTGTGTATTGATGTATGTATTTCATATGCATTAATAATTGCCGAGAAGGAATAAGTTTAAAACAAATACTACATTCAGTAGCCATGATTCTTGAAGATTTAATTAAATTATTTCAACAAAAACAAAATTCAAAATAAAACCGTCCACTTTGCAAATCCAAACTAATAATTTATAATTTTTTGAAACTTTTCAAAATTATCTCACGATTTGTTCTCAATGCTCCAGCGTAAAATATGTATCTAAATTTGATTATAAAACGCGATAATCAGATTTAAAATATTTCTCATGATGTCAGTAAGAAAACTGTTTTAAACAAATTTTTTTAGACAACAAACTTAAATTTTTTGAAACTAAAAAACTCTTTTTTCGTATTTAAACTAACATTCTTCCATGTTGGAATCATTTTCATCACTCAGGTCGTGTTCTTCATCAGAAGCATCAACATTGGCTGCATTAATATTATTCTCACTCATTTGATCGTTTTCGATAAAAGCAGCATGTAAATCCAACCAAGTTGACGTTACACTGGGATAAATGCTGGATTTAGAGTCACTTTCGCTTAATTCGAAAACATATTTCTCAAGAAAATACCAAACAGATTGGCACTCTAAAGGATATTGAGCGTTAAGTGCATAACAAGATTTGAAACAGCTTTCGACTGCTCCCGCTAAATTGACCATTCGATATTTAAGTCCATTGATATAAAGATAAACAGTGTAATTCTGTAGAGATCCAATTAAAAGGATAAAAGGTTGTAGCGTTAAGCCCAGCTTCAGGAGCTTTTCTTTGTATTTTTCAATATCTGTTTCAAGTGTTGCCATCACCTGTAATAATATATGGAACACGTCAAGAACAATTGCGCTCAAATCTAAAATGCGTGTTTTTTGGCCAAGATTGATTTGCAGTATGAGCCGAAGCTGAGTACTGTAAATCAAGCTTGGCCAAGAAATGCGTTACCTCCGATGTCCACACTACAGTTTATTTAGCAGCTGTAAATTTTTCTCGGGTTTTGGCGAGTTTTTGAGTCACAAAGCATAGCTACACATCAGGTAGTAGCTTGGTATCATAGGCAGACAAAGTATACTTTACAGTTCTAGGATGGTAAAGCTACTGTTTGACGTAAAGATGTGCTTTCCGTCTCGAAAACGCGCCGAAGAACCGAAAAAAATGCTCCTGTTACATAAAAACTGTAATCCTAATAGAAAGTGTTAACATTTTACTTACATTTACTCGAAAGATGAAACTTTGCGCAATTTCTGCTTTTGAAGCTTTCCAAGTGGACTTTCGTTCTTTTTTTGTATCTTTTCTGTTTTTAATAGCTGTTTTTTGTTTTTTGTTTGAATTTTTCTTAGTATTTTTCTTAATTCCACCAGAAAGAGTAATAGTTTTGAATAAATATGGTAAAATTAGAAAAGCCAATTCTTCTTGCCCAACACCTAATATGGAAAGATTGCTTTTAAAAATTTATCTCATTTCAAGCAAAAAAAAATATTTTAAGAACTCATATTATTAAATAGTAATGATTTATTATTTGTTATTTTCATTTAATATTTAAATATTCAATTTGTTTTATCAGAGTGGTGATAATTTTTATGATTGTAAATTCCCGGTCATATTCCTGTTTTTCCCGGTCAACTTTTTTAATTTTTGCGGTCACATTTTTACGAAGAAACTGTGATATATATGAAAAAATTAATTTTTTAAATAGATCTTTAAGAAATTTTGAGAATAACCTAAAATTAGGACGAATGAAAACAGGATTTCCGGTGTTTAGGGGTCAGGGAAGTCAGAGAACCTTTTTAGTCAGGAAAAAGTCAAGGAAAGTCATTTTATTACATTATATTTAATTTACGTTAATATTTAGTACCTTTTATTGTTTTCGAGCTAATATTATTTAAAAATTATGTTAAGCTAAAATTCGGGTTTATTGATTTTTGACTGAAAATAACTTAAAAATTAAAAAGGTTTCTGACAGAAAATTCTGCGTAATAAAATTCTGTTTAATAAAAATTATTACTATTGAATTTTAAAACTTGTTAATGCAATTCAAGAAATTCCCGGTTTCCCGTTCTATCGCCACCCTGTGTGTTTATTTCTACAGTCGACTCTCGATAATTAAAACTTCGATGAATCGAAGTTCAATGTCGGTTCCTCAGGTTTCCACTTTCTACTCAATAATTGAAACATTCAACAATTCAAACTATCCATGAATTGGACTATTTTTGCTTTCCCTTGGAATTCTGATCATCGTGAATCGACTGTATATGTTTATATTTATTACTTATTCTCTATTCATGTATTTTCATTTCTTTATTTTAAATTATTTTTTGCTTATTTGTTATGATTTATTCCATTTTGATTCAAGATTTATTTCATTATTTAAATTTTTGAACTATTTGTTTTTTTTTTATTTATTACTCTACTTTTTGTTATTATAACTAGCATTTCGTTTTATTATATTAAATAAAAACTAAGATACCTTTCAAATCGTTGGTCAAATTTTCACAAATGTTCTTATTAAGCGCAAAAGAAATTATTCTCTTAGCTACATCAGGCCATTTTCTTACGTTAGGGGTATAGTTTCCTTTTACTGTTTCTTCGAAATCTAATTCCATCTATACAAATGAATTTAAGGCTTTATCATCCTACATTGAACGTGAGATTTTCAACTATTCCTTCAGCAATTCTTAATATATATTTTAAAAACATATTACTTACCAACTCAGGACCTTTTTCCGTTTTCAAAACAGGATACTTGTTTATATAAGCTTCAATCGAATTACAACGGTCTCTTGTTCTGTGAGTTTCTTTCCATAAGTCCAATAATTTTGTGTTATTTGAAGTGATCGTCCGTAATTTATCTAGTTTCCGAAGTATAGAATCATGTTCTAGAATCGGTTGCTCTTCTGTTATTTGGTTCTCATTACTATTGTTTTCACGCAAAAATCTTTTTATTCTGACGTATGTATTATATAACCTTCCTCTAGCCGTTTTTCGTTTTGGAGCCTGTGCTGGGAGATAATAAACAGATTTTGCTTCAGATTTAAATATGCCGCTAATTTCAGTAGACCAGAACTCAAAAGTTTCTCTAGTAATTCTAAAACATATAATATGAATTTATTATTATTATTATAATTATATATATTTTATTATTACATTTCATTTAAAAATTAGTTTGTATGTTCTTTTAATTTATATTTAAAATTATTAATTTATATTACAGTTACTTACGTCAGAGATATAGACAATAAATAATCGACAATGATGGTAGATAATTTTGAACGATCTGCGTCTTCAAATATAGTTTTCTTCAATAGCGCCGGACCTGTACCTGTTGATTGCAGCAACTGTTCTAATTGCTGGAACAGAAAAGATTATTTCAATATTTGGAGAATCGTAGATTATTAAAGCTTTATTAGAGCATTATCTACATGTCCTATTAATGTTCGAAAGGAGAGTGGTTTTCTTCTTTCTCAAAATGTGAATTTTCATTTTGTACTTGATCTATTTTTGAGTGTAAGTCAGGCAGAAAATCGTTTTTATCATAACATGAATTTGCAGGTAGGGAATCAGATGACTTTTCAGAAACTTCTATGTTGTAACCAAATCTTGACAGGTCATCTTTAACAATAATAATTTCTTGAAGTATTTCTTCAGGCTGCTGTTAACCCTGGTAAAATAAAATATTTTATTATTAAAGTCGAAAAATATTATAAGCGCTAAAAAAAATTGGAAAAAAACCAAGGAAAAATTAAATGCTGTAATCATTAAAGACGAACAAAGTTGAATTTTTTATTTCTATAAAATTTTTATTTTATATTTTTATTTGTGTTTTTATATTAAATAATTTTTTGTGATATTTATTTTTTCTTTATCACAAATATTCCTGTACATTTGATTTTTATTTTTGGTATCAAATAATTAACAAACAAAATCATGAGCTGGAATATATTATGTATATATTGTGTAAACTAAAGAAAAAGATGAATCATAATACAGACAAATTAACTATAAAATTCGATTAAGTTTATATTATATTTCGTTTCATCCATGTAAAAGTAATTAAACTTATATTTTCAAAGATTTTTCAATTTTAATAAGTAGAATACAAGTTTAATTTTATCCACTGCAAGACATTTATAAAAAATCAAATTTATAAATGAAAATTAACTTAAAACTGATTCTACGAAAAATCTTAATATATTTGAGAAGAGGTTATGTTCGAAATTATTATTTTGCTTTATGAACACTTCAAACAAAAAAAGCAAAATCTTTCTAAAATAAATGTAACCTTAATCTAAATTTAACCCATTTATCATTAATATTAAACGAATAATCTTTATTGTATTCCAATAAGTAACTCAATTTTAGTTAAGATATTTTTTTTTATTAATTTAAATTTAGAAAATGAGAAAAATCACAAAACTTTTAAACATGTATTCAATATTAAAACAACTTTCTAAATATTTAATAATATTTTACATTTAAATTAATTTGCTGCAAATAATTTTTTAGATATTCTTGAAATCTAATTTTTTGACCAAAAGGTCTCCCTTCAAAAAGTTGGTCAATTCGGACGTCGGTCAGATGCCGAAGGACAAATTCGTCGATTTGATTCTCTGATAATTTAAAATAACAGTAATAATTTACTAAACTTTTTAATTTTTCTAACATTTACAATATAATATTACTGTTATTGTAGATTTGAGGAAACCTAACCTACATTTTTTTAGTGAATGGCATGAATGGTTATAACACAGAAATAAACTTACCTTCAAATAGTTCCAATATTTCGTCAGGTAATCCCCACGCTAATATTAGTTTTTTAACAATTTCAATGGAATTATTTCTGTTCTAAAAGCACTTTTTTTAATTAAATATTGTGGAACCTCCCTACTGAAAAATCCTATATAGGATCCTACATAGGATCCTATAAAGAATCCATATGAATTCCTATGAGAATCCACGTAGGATCCTATATAGGATCCTATATAGGTATTGTCCTATAGGAATCCACGTGGATTCTCATAGGAATCTATGTGGATTCCTATAGGTCGCCTATAGGACAAGTCCTATATAGGATCCTATGTGAACTCTCCTATAGGAATACATGTAGGATCTCATATAGGATCCTGCATAGGCGTCCCAAAAAATTTTTGTACACCCTCCTACATATGATCCTACGTAGGTTCCCATATAGGATCCTATATGGGAACCCATATAAGATCCTACATGGGTACCCCCAAAAAAATTTTTTGTACCCCTTCCTCATGCGCAGTCGTCTTTTACGTATTCTACAATACTTACGCCTGCGCAGTAAATATTTTTCGTCCTTATAATGGTGCTTAATGTATATTTGAATAAAGTTGTTAAAAAAAACAATTAATTCTGTGTACATAATTTTTTTTGGGCGCCCATAAAAGATCCTATATAGGATCCTATATGGGAACCTACGTAGGATCCTATGTAGGGGGGTTTACAAAAATTTTTTTAGGACGCCTATGTAGGATCCTATATGAGATCCTACATGTATTCCTATAGGAGAATCCACATAGGTTCCTATATAGGACGTGTCCTATAGGCGACCTATAGGAATCCACATAGATTCCTATGAGAATCCACATGGATTCCTATAGGACAATACCTATATAGGATTTTTCAGTAGGGCTGACATGCCAGCCGAAAAAAAGAAGTAAAAGACCGAATATTAAACGTGATGTTACGACTCGCAAGTTGTCGGAACGGGAAGAGAGACCAAATGCATCTGCGCATGTCTTCTGAAAGTTCAGCTATTGGTCGAATTGCGCGGCCTAGTTTGAAATAGCTTTATTTATTTTCTGTTTTTAAAAATTATCAAACATTTATTTCTAATGCAAATAAATGAATTCTATTTAAAAGTGTAAGAAGTTAAAGTAGGAAATATAAAATATTAATTTAACAATTTACTTCTGACCAATTTACGTAGGAAAAATGAAACCAATGGCTATATTGTCATCTTGATTAGGTATCCTTGTTAGTTTAACAAGTTGTCTCTAACAATTTCGGCTTATTAGAATTAACTTCGCTTCGGTTGCTATATTAACATGGAATCCTTGTCATTTTAACTAAAACAACTTCAACTATAGCCAAATAGTTGTTTTCGACATAGAAATTTTTTTCAGTGCGATAATAATTAACCCCTCAAACTCACCCCTTATCAATATTTTTATCTCAAATGATGTCATTGCTGGATGTCAAACAAAAAGCATATAAGTATTTGCCAGGCTTGAAAAAAAATCATTTAGATCACAAAAGTGAGAAACAGTCTTGAGGGATGGAAATATCGATAAGTTTGATATTGAGGGGTTGAACTTGTTGTGTCATCAAGTGATGTCTCTGCTGGATGTTCAAGAAAAAACATTCAAGAGTTAGTCAGGCTTTAAACAAGCCAGAACACTAATTCTACCTGTCGAATCAACACTTTTCTATTGCTTTTTAAGTTATAAACATTTATATAGGTTATATTTAAATAATACTGATTTCTTAACGGTCAAAAGTTATACTAGAAACCTTCAGGAGTATTAAAAAAAAAACATAATCTGGTAATTTTTAAGCTGAAGGGTAGACTTTTGTTCAAGAAAAGCGCTTTTCGACACACTGTGCATCGGTTAGAATAAAACAAATGTTTTAAAAATTCCTTATTTCAAATACTTTTGTAATAAAAAGCCTTTTTGTCAAAAAAGTGTCCGGTTTTTTTTTAAATTCATAAAGCCGAAATTTTTTTATTTTCCAATTCACAAAAATTCTTATTTCCTTTTATTTAAAATTTCAATAATTAAAAATAAGCTTAAAACTAAAAATGTTTATCTATAACCTAAAAATTAAAGGTTTAGTTTAAAATTATATAATATTAATATTTTAGAACTAATTTGATTTATTTCTCCATTTTATGTAACCTTGCTGCGAGTCAGCTTTTCCTGCTTAAGAAGAAAATATTATTGAATCCTGCTGAATATTATTATCCAAGGAAAATATGAAATTTATTGATTCCTGTGTTCCTGTCCAATTAAGAAAAATTTCCATTTTAAAGTACGAAGAATTTTAGAGGATCCTACGACTTGTTTTAAAAATTATATTACTGGCTAATTTAAATTTCCCGCCTTATCCTTCATCTCAAAGTTGAAATTTATCAAATGTATTAATTCGGATTTCGTTATTGGGATTTCTTCTGGTCGCACCTCAGGAACTTAATTAATTTTAAAATGCCGAACTTATCCTTGTTGCCGTTTTGCCCTCTTTTGAGATTTCGACTTAGTCACCTGGAGTGATATTTGGAATAATTTAACCTCGGAAGGTTTCTTGACTTATCTATTTGTCAACGGATCTTTTATTTGCCGGCGGCTATGCCATAGGCCAATATTTTGATGATTGAAAAGGTGGAGCTATATCTTTTGTGGATTCAAGAATGATTGATGTCTTATTTGATTCAAGTTCTTTGGAATTCAAGGATTTCAGTTGCTAACCAATCAAGATTCATCTTATTGTAAAAGTTATGTGAAGATTTACAATCATTTTGACCGAATTAATTCAACGTCTCTGGTTTTAAATTAATTTAGAAGAATTTCTTATTAATATGTGATGAAGATTCATTTAAGAAGTTTTGAATTTAGCCAACATCATAGCCAGTTTTAGCCATATTTAGCCAGCCAATTGGAATAAAGTATCTTTAAACTTTATTGTTTCGATTTGTTTCTCAATTGTAAAATTTAGTTAGTAATCTTAATATCTAGGTATTTTTTTTTGTTTCAAAAAGAAATGAGTTTCAAGATACTTTTGTCACCATGGTTACTTTGGTAACCATGGATAAAAAAAATAACAAGCGTCGCCATCTTATCTTTTCGGTGAGTTCTCGAGCAAAGACGTAGAATTTATAAATACTTATTATATCTATCAAATGCCACGCTTTAGTTGGGGTCAAAAAAGGTGAAGCTTTATTCTTTTAAGGGAATAATGTGATTGGTCCTTCTTATGTGTTTTCTATTTCTATTCACTTATTTTGAAATATCTACCAATAAGAATGAAAGTTTATTTAAAAAATTTCTTATTGTTGACAAAACTTGGCTAAATATTTAATTCTATGGCTTTTTTACATAAAAAAAAACAATTCTAATCGAATATCTTTTTCTTAAATTTAGTTAATCAAACAAACTCACTTTAACCTTCAAGTTTTCAGTTGTATAATTTTAGTGTCCTACATAACCTATTTCTTTGTTTTAAAAATCCTGTCTGGCTATTACTTATTATCAGCCTGATGACACCAATGCATTGAAATCAACGCATATGTTGAAAGTGGCCGATGGCGGCGCTGGAGGTACTCTGTGTGGGATTTAATTAAAATGCATGGGGAAACACACAAAAACTTCATTTTCGCTTATTAAAATTGATTTAGTTGTACTTTCTTTTACATGATATTAATCTTGGAACTTTCGAATTATTTTGCAACATAATTCAATTCAGAAAAGCGTATAATATTTTATTTATAATAAAAATTGTATTCAGATTCTTGGCGGGAAATTAAAAATAAGCATTTTAAAATTATTTGTTTGTATTTATAATTGATTATTTGATAATAATTTACAATTTTAATAGCAATATGTTCAATAATTTCACTTTTAATATTTTATCGAATGTTCAAAATTTATTTTATTTGAATTTCCCGCCAAAGAATCTGAACACAATTTTCATTATAAATAAAATATTATACGCTTTTCTGAATTGAATTATGTTGCAAAATAATTCGAAAGTACTAAGATTAATATCATGTAAAAAAAGTACAACTAAATCAATTTTAATAAACGAAAATGAAGTTTTTGTAATTGGTCATGCTTATGTGTTTTCAATCTTAATTCACTTATTTTAAAATATCCACCAATAAGAACGAAGTTGATTTCAAAAACTTCTTATAGTTGACATAACTTGGCTAAATGTTTAATTCTATGGCTTTTTTACATAAAAAAAGAAAAGATTTTAATACAATACCTTTTTCTTAAAATTAGTTTAATAAAACAGACTCACTTGAACCTTCAAATTTGGAGTTTTAGAATTTTAGTATCCTACATAACCTATTTCTTTGTTTTGACGATCCTGTCTGGCTATTACTTATTATAATCTAGCAGATACCACGCTTTAGTTGGGATAAAAAAAGGTGGAACTTTATTTTTTTAAGGTAATATTGTGATTAGTCATTCTTCCCAAGTAGCACGTAATATTACGCGAATACCACAGTGATATCATATTGTAATATTGGTAATATTACAAGGTGATATTACAGTGATATTGACGTGATATTGAAATGTCTGCCTCAAGGTAATATTACAAGTAATATTACAGTGATATTAAGGTAATATTACAAATTTAGTTTAAATCAAATAAATTATTTTAAAAAATATTCGGCTCACACAGGGTTCGAACACGCAAGGTTCGACACGGCGTGAATACCCCTTGTACCACTCGGCCATGCAGCACTTGGAATCTATTTCAGAAAGCGTTCTTCATATTTTACCAAAGGGATTTAAAGGTAATACATGAAGAACGCTTTCTGAAATAGATTCCAAGAGCTGGACCCTACTGAAAAATCCTATATAGGATCCTACATAGGATCCTATATAGAATCCATATGGATTCCTATGAGAATCCACGTAGGATCCTATATAGGATCCTATATAGGTATTGTCCTATAGGAATCTATGTGGATTCTCATAGGAATCTATGTGGATTCCTATAGGTCGCCTATAGGACACGTCCTATATAGGATCCTATGTGGACTCTCCTATAGGAATACATGTAGGATCTCATATAGGATCCTACATAGGCGTCCCAAAAAAATTTTTGTACACCCCCCTACATAGGATCCTACGTAGGTTCCCATATAGGATCCTATATAGGATCTTTTATGGGCGCCCAAAAAAAATTATGTACACAGAATTAATTGTTTTTTTTAACAACTTTATTCAAATATACATTAAGCACCATTATAAGGACGAAAAATATTTACTGCGCAGGCGTAAGTATTGTAGAATACGTTAAAGACGACTGCGCATGAGGAAGGGGTACAAAAAATTTTTTTGGGGGTACCCATGTAGGATCTTATATGGGTTCCCATATAGGATCCTATATGGGAACCTACGTAGGATCATATGTAGGAGGGTGTACAAAAATTTTTTGGGACGCCTATGCAGGATCCTATATGAGATCCTACATGTATTCCTATAGGAGAGTCCACATAGGATCCTATATAGGACTTGTCCTATAGGCGACCTATAGGAATCCACATAGATTCCTTTGAGAATCCACATGGATTCCTATAGGACAATACCTATATAGGATCCTACGTGGATTCTCATAGGAATCCATATGGATTCTATATAGGATCCTATGTAGGATCCTATATAGGATTTTTCAGTAGGGGATGGCCGAGTGGTACAAGTCGTATTCACGCCGTGTCGAACCTTGCGTGTTCGAACCCCGTGTGAGCCCAATATTTTTTAAAAAAATTTATTTGATTTAAAATAAATTTGTAATATTACCTTAATATCACTGTAATATTACTTCTAATATTACCTTGAGGCGGACATTTCAATATCACGTCAATATCACTGTAATATCACCCCGTAATATTACCAATATTACAATATGATATCACTGTGATACTCATGTAATATTACGTACTGCTTGGGTTATGTGTTTTCAATCTTAATTCTCTTATTTTAAAATATCCACCAATAAGACCAAAAGTTGATTTAAAAATTTCTCATTGTTGACAAAACTTGGCTGAATGTTTTATTCTATGGCTTTATACGCAAAAAAAAGAATACTAATAGAATATCTTCATCTTAAATTTAATTTAATCAAACAAATTCACTTGAACCTACAAGTTAGGAGTTTCAGAATTTTAGTATCCTACATAACCTATTTCTTTGTTCTGACGATCCTGTCTGGCTATTACTTATAATAATCTATCAAATGCCACGCTTCAGTTAGGGTAAAAAAATGTGGAGCTTTATTCTTTCAAGCGAATAATCTGATTGGTCCTTCTTATGTGTTTTCAATTTTAATTCTCTTATTTTAAAATATCCACCAATAAGAACGAAAGTTGATTTGAAAGATTTCTTATTGTTGACAATACTTGGCTAAATGTTTAATTCTTTGGCATTTTTACATCCCTGGCTAATCGGCGGCACGAAAAGCGGACGAAAAAAGTCCAGAAAAAGTCCACATTTGGTCCTGATGTTAAAAATAATAAAAAATACAAGTCCAATCGACTTGTAGAGTATAGAATTTGATGGGAGCAATAAATATTGAACATTTTCTATGTTATTTGTACTGATAATTGTTAATAATTAAAAGAAAAAGTAAAAAATAATGAACCTTTTTGTTTGTTGGTTTTTCCTACACTTATTCGTGTCAACCAATCAGAGACGATCATCTATTTCATAGAAAATGTTCAATATTTATTGCTCCCTTCAAATTCTATATTCTACAAGTCGATTGGACTTGTATTTTTTATTATTTTTAACATCAGGACCAAATGTGGACTTTTTCTGGACTTTTTTCGTCCGCTTTTCGTGCAGCCGATTAGCCAGGGATTAAACAGAAGGATACTAATAAAATATTTTTTTCTTAAATTTAATGTGATAAAACAAACTCACTTGAACCTTGAAATTTGGAGTTTTAGAATTTTAGTGTCCTGTATAACCTATTTTTTTGTTTTAAAGATCCTGTCTGCCTATTACTTATTATAATCTATCAGATGCTACAATTTAGTTGTGGTCAAAAAAGGTAAAGCTTTATTCCTTTAAGGGAATAATGTGATTGGTTCTTCTTACGTGTTTTCTATTTAAATTCTCTTATTTTGAAATATCCACCAATAAGAACGACAGTTGATTTGAAAAATTTCTCATTGTTGACTAACTTAGCTAAATGTTTAATTCTTTGGAATTTTTACATTAAAAAAAAAGGATACTTAAAGAATATCTTTTTCTTAAATTTAATGTGATAAAACAAAATCACTTGAACCTTCAAATTTGGAGTTTTATAATTTTAGTGTCCTATTTAACCTATTTCTTTGTTTTCAGGATCCTGCTTGGCTATTACTTATTATATTCCATCAGATTCCACGCTTTAGTTGAGTCAAGAAATGTGAAGCTTTATTCTTTTAAGGGAATAATGTGATAGATCCTTCTTATGTGTTTTCTATTTCTATTCTCTTATTTTGAAATATCCACCAATAAAAGCCAAAGCCGTTTTTAACGGACTTTAACATTGAATTAAAATCACAAAATTAGAAAGTTTTTAATTGTCTATTTTGTTATATACTTTTTGATTCTTTGACAAGCCGTTGTTTAATGAAATTTGTTTTTGAAGTTTAATAAGGTTTTTAAAAGAATATTCAAAACTTGAGCGTTTATTTTACATGTTGATTATACATTAAAAAAACTGTATAAACATTTTACAATTTTCAAAATTTGTTTTTTTGGACCAGCCTCATATATACCCCCTTACTCGGGGGTTTTTGGGGTCGCTGATTACGAATCTAAAGCTACTTTTTGAAAATTCAAAATGACGGAACCAAAATGTCGAACACCATTTGTAAATTTTGATTAGATTGACTTAAAACTTGTTACTCGGAAGTTTTTGGGTCGATGATTACGAATCTGAAGTCACTTTTTAAAATTCAAAATGGTGGATCCAAAATGGCGGACACTATTTTTACATTTTGATTAGATTGGCTTCCAACTTGTTACGCGGGTTCTTTTTTGGGGTTTTTAAGGGTTTCTAATAAATAAGAAATTATTTAGTGGTCGAGTGATTTTAATAATCTGAGCCAATCAACCTTTAAAAATCACCTTAGATTCAGATTTTTAACCCCAAAGACTATTATTAATGTTTGTGAAGTCTTAAGAATTTTCTAAGGGTTTCTAATTAAATGGAAATTATTTCATTGTCAACTGACATTGATATAATGTGATAACCAGTGGCGAACTCTTAAGGGGCAAAGTGGCGCAGTGCCTCGGGGCCCTTGACTTCAGAGGGCTCTTGGTCAACCCTAATATTAGACCTTTTTTTTTAAAAAAAATTCCGAAATCTTTACAAATTTGAGTAATTTATGGTTTGATTTGGTCCCCATTTACCTGTTTTCCCCGGGGCACTTGCCGACCCAGTTACGCCACTGGTAATTACCTGAGCCGATCAACTCTTAAAACACACCCTAGATTTAGATTTTCAAGCCCAGTGCCTTTTATTGACTCTTGTAAAGTCTTAGAATTTTTTAAGGGTATCTAATGAATTAAAAATTATTAAATGTTCAACTGACTTTCATATGAAGTGTTGACGTGATCCGATCAACCCTTAATATTCACCCTAGATTCAGATTTTTAATCCCAAAGCATATTATTAAATTTTGTGAAGTCTATGAATTTTTAAGGGTTTTTAATAAGTAGGAAAATATTTGGTGGTCAACTGACCTTGATAATAAGTGATAAGTTGAGCCGAATTAGCCATAAAAGTTACCCAATACACTGTAAAAATTTTTTCGGAAATATTTCCGAAAGTAGTCGGGCAGCTGTAGTTCCAAATAGTAAGGAAATTTTTCCTAAAAAAACGTTGGATATATTGCCGTCAAGTAAATGGAAAAAATTCCTAATAAAAAGAAGGAAAATTTTCCGAACAATTTGGAACTGCAGCTGCCCGACTACTTTCGGAAATATTTCCAACCTTTTAATCGGAAATTTTTCCTAACTATTTGGAACTGCAGCTGCCCGACTACTTTCGGAAATATTTCCAACCTTTTCATCGGAAATTTTTCCTAACTATTTGGAACTGCAGCTGCCTGACTACATTTGAAAAAATTTCCAATTAAATTTTTGGAAATTTTTCCATAAAAATACATTACCGACAATCAGATGAAAAAAATTTTTAATAAATGAAAAAAAAATTGATTTTAAAAATATTTTCACAGCGGCTTCTTTATTTACTCATTGTTATTGACATTATTTATTAGTTGAACAAGTAAACGCACGCTTATAACGCTAATTAATCCTTATCGCTATTAAAGGATTCGAACTCCTAAACCTAACCCTAACCTAAGCCTAACAGACGCAACGCATTAACGAACCCGGCCACGGTGCCGAGATAGGATGCTTTCAAGAAATCTTGGTGAGGTTCAACACTATATATTTGAAATGTGTTAGCAGAATAAAATGTATACACAGAGGCGGTTCTAGTCGCATCCAAGTTTCGGGATAAAATTCGTGCGGCGCTCCAAAATTGGAATGACCCCTTTACTGTATACCAGAATAAAAGTTTAGTTTTATTCACATTTTGTAAAGTTAACTTTTTTAATACTTTCTTTTTAATAACAATTTCAAAATTTTTCTACAAACTTTAGAGATAAAATTTATGATTTCTGAATAAGATTTCAGATCTAAAATCTTGGACAAGGATTTTATTAAATAAAAAAAATTGACTACATCTACAACATTTAAAAAATTTATTTAAAAAAAAATGTTTCTTCACCTTGTAAATGTATCATAATTAAATATGATAAGAATGTGCATTAAAGCAAAAGTTCTGATGTATATAATAAAGTAAATGTTTTATCAGAAATTTAAAGAACCATTCGTAATTAAAACATCAAAACAGTGCTTTTTATTTATATTTTTCATTGGTTATTTGAAAAAAAATTAACACATAAAATCATTTTTATTCTTACATTATAAATTTTCTGTTTTTGCATTATTTAGCAAATTAATTGTGAATTTCAACTTTCAAAAAAATATTCAACTTTTATTTCCCTATTATAAATTTTCAAGTTTTTTTTTATTACTTTCTCCATAATCGAGTTCATGAGAAAAATCATTTTGATGACGTGCAATAAAAATTCAATTTGAATACATAAAATAATTGACAAACACTCTTTACTAATGTCAATATTTAAATGTTTAATAAAAAAATATATTGTTGAAATAATTTTACAATTCGTATCTTTAATTATTATTATTAAATAATTTTTACAATGCCTTTTTTCGATAATATACACAATAAATTCTCTTTTAACTCATTTATTTTCATTCGACAACATGTTTCGACACACAAATTTAAAACAACAATTAACAATCAAAAATGAATAAAGAAACCTGCAAAAATTGTTAAATTTTAAATTATAAATCTAATGAATACATTATAACATACTACTTATAATTAATACATAATAATCTACTTAATACATTATAATCAATTATAATCTCCTACTTCTACCAAAATAAACTACTTACCTCCGTAAAAAAGTTTTTTTTTTAAAAACCTTAAATTAAAAATCAATTAAAAATTGAATTTGAAGTTCTTTTTAATAATGTAAATGTATTTTTTTTCAAAAATTTCCTTATGAAGGTAAGTGGTTGATTTTGGTAGAAGTAGTAGATTATGATATATTAATTGGATTTATCATTTAACATTTTTGTAGGATTCTCAATTGATTTTGTTAATTGTTGTTTAATTTTTTTTTTAAATTTATGTTAGACAAAGACCTTGCAAAAATTATCTGCTAAAGAATATGGTTTTTGAGTGAATGAAATGTGTAAAAGTTAGTTTCGAAAATTGGGAAGGGGGGTCAATTATAGTTGGAAAATTTTCTAATCTTTTTATATATATAGGAATAAGTTCAGATTTTATTTTTAGTAGGTGGATTTTTCCGAACTACAGAATTATTTTCATCTAGACTTAGGATTTATTTCCTAACTTCTGGAAGAAAATCTATTGCGTTAGGAGAATTTTCCAAAATTTTTAAAAAATTCCAATTATTTAAAGAAAATATTATTTCTTAAAAAATTGGAATTTTTTCCACCAATTCTTGGGATTTATTTCCGAATTTTTGGGAAAAAATCAGCTGTATTCGGAAATTTTTCCAATCTTTAGAAATAATTTCCAACTTTTTTTTGGAAATAGTGGATTTTTCCTAACCTTAGGAAAAAAATCCACTAGTTCGGAAAATTTTCCAATTTACGGAAAAATTCCAATATTTCCTAAAGAGTATATACCTATTTTGCTCTGAACTTTTTAACTGTTCCGAATTTCGGAAATATTTCCAATAAATATTAGGATTTATTTCCACTGTTCTGGAAAAAAATCCATTGTCTTTGGAAATATTTCCTTCTTTCCGGAATAAATTCCAATGATAATTAGAAATATTTTTTCCATTAAAGTTTCGGAATTTTTTTCAGTATGAACTGGGATTTATCTCCTAATAATTGGAGTAAAATCCGAATCTCTTGGCAAATTTTCCACTTTTTAGGAATAAATACCTATTTTCTTCAGAACTTTTTAACTGTTCCGAATTTCGGAAATATTTCCAATAAAAATTAGGATTTATTTCCACTGTTCCGGTAAAAAATCCATTGTCTTTGGAAATATTTCCTTCTTTCCGGAATAAATTCCAATGATAATTAGAAATATTTTTTCCATTAAAGTTTCGGAATTTTTTTCAGTATGAACTGGGATTTATCTCCTAATAATTGGAGTAAAATCCGAATCTCTTGGCAAATTTTCCACTTTTTAGGAATAAATACCTATTTTCTTCAGAACTTTTTAACTGTTCCGAATTTCGGAAATATTTCCAATAAAAATTAGGATTTATTTCCACTGTTCCGGTAAAAAATCCATTGACTTTGGAAATATTTCCTTCTTTCCGGAATAAATTCCAATAATAATTGGAGATATTTTTTTCCATTAATGTTTCGGATTTTTTTCCAGTATGAACTGGGATTTATCTCCTAATAATTGGAGTAAAATCCAAATGTCTTGGCAAATTTTCCACTTTTTAGGAATAAATACCTATTTTCTTCGGAACTTTTTAACTGTTCCGAATTTCGGAAATATTTCCAATAAAAATTAGGATTTATTTCCACTGTTCCGGTAAAAAATCCATTGACTTTGGAAATATTTCCTTTTTTCCGTAATAAATTCCAATAATAATTGGAGATATTTTTTTCCATTAATGTTTCGGATTTTTTTCCAGTATGAACTGGGATTTATCTCCTAATAATTGGAGTAAAATCCGAATCTCTTGGCAAATTTTCCACTTTTTAGGAATAAATACCTATATTCTTCGGAACTTTTTAACTGTTCCGAATTTCGGAAATATTTCCAATAAAAATTAGGATTTATTTCCACTGTTCCGGTAAAAAATCCATTGACTTTGGAAATATTTCCTTTTTTCCGGAATAAATTCCAATAATAATTGGAGATATTTTTTTCCATTAATGTTTCGGATTTTTTTCCAGTATGAACTGGGATTTATCTCCTAATAATTGGAGTAAAATCCGAATCTCTTGGCAAATTTTCCACTTTTTAGGAATAAATACCTATTTTCTTCGGAACTTTTTAACTGTTCCGAATTTCGGAAATATTTCCAATAAAAATTAGGATTTATTTCCACTGTTCCGGTAAAAAATCCATTGACTTTGGAAATATTTCCTTCTTTCCGGAATAAATTCCAATGATAATTGGAGATATTTTTTTCCATTAATGTTTGGGATTTTTTTCAGTATGAACTGGGATTTACCTCCGAATAATTGGTATAAAATACACTTTTTTTAGAAATTTTTTCCACTTTTTAGGAATAAATTCCTATTTTGCTCGGAACTTTTTAATTTTTCCGAATTTCGGAAATATTTCCATTTAAAATTAGGATTTATTTCCTATGTTCTGGAAAAAAAATCCATCGATGTGGGAAATATATCCTATTTTCCGGAAAAATTTTCCAATTTTACTGGAATTATTGTGTTTTTCCGAAATTTCGGAATTATTTCCAACATTTTGGAAATATTTCCTGATATTTTAACGGATATATTTCCGAAATTTTTTACAGTGTACTTTATGTGTCTGAAAAATGTATAACCACATAAATGTACAAAAATTGAAAAATTAAATCAACAATTAATATTTACTTTTATAATGTTTTCGAAAATAACTTTTCATATTTCTTTAATTCACACTTTATTGTATTATAAGAGTTACAAAATTATATTAATATATTACAAATTACAAATATTTTTGTCAATATTTGACTTATATTTTAATATAATAATAGACAGAAATATAGCTTTACTACCCTGATGAAACTATGGGATTGAATTTTATTCTGTTTGAATAAGTTTTAATCAGGATTTTTCCAAGGCGATCCGACATTCGTTTCATAGCCAATCAGTTTTATCCAAATCTAAAAATAGATGTAACTTGACGAAAAATTGATTCAGAATCATTCTGAATTAATCAGTTTCATTTAGAAGCTAAATTTTAATTTGTGTAAATCCTGTTATTTCAATCCAAGTCGATCCGTCCCAAATGTAATGAGGTTTATTTGGATTTGAAATGGATTGATTTGAATTAAAATAAAAGTATTTAAACGGACAAAAATTTAGCTTCGGAACGCATCGGATTAGTTTGGAATTATTTAGAAAGAATTTTCTTCAAGTTGCATCTATTTCTAGATTTGGATAAAAACTGATTGATTTATATATATACAAAGTTACATTTTACACACATCAGCAAAATATTACGGAACAATATAAATTACAAGTACCCCGAAAATAAATGCAATTAAATTACAAAGAATTAGCAGCATCTGTTTACACGTTCTAAAAACATTTGCAAAACAAATTTAACAAAATGATTGTTCGATAAATCGGATAAATCTGATAAAGTATTTTTTCAAAGGGATTTATAATCTGAGCACGTCAGAAGCTAAAGGAAATAAAAATATCTCAATGTATTGAAATGTGGACAGACTACCAAAAATTTTAAAAGCCCTCCCTCCGTGTATTGCAAAACATACACCTTTGCTGTTTTGGTGACCGAAATTTAATTTTATTAATAGTAATTATATTGCTGTGTACGTTTAAAAGTCTTAGTTGAGCAAAGACAAATATTAAAAATTAAACCTTCAAGATTAGCTGAGTCCTTAAGGTCCAAACGAAAACAATCCATACTGTAAATTTCTGAAATCCAAAACAGTGATCTCCCCAAAACCAAATATTAAATATTAACCAAATATTAATCCAATTGACCGGACTCAGGTGCGAATTTTGGTCGGCAGCCAGAGTTTGTCCGTCGGGCCAAGGTCGGCACAACTCTGGCATGCGTAGTTACGTCTGCCAGAGTTGGCCCAACTATATTTTCTTTCAAGTTCCCAAAGTTGGGCCGACTCTGCAAGCCAACTGTGGCACTCGCAGTTTTCCCGACCGTCGGCCCAACCTTGCCCAGAGTTTCCCCGACCGTTGGCAAAACTCCGTAAAACATAGTTTAGGGGACTTTAATTTTAGAGGTCGGCCCAACCTTGCCCAGAGTTTCCCCGACCGTTGGGGAAACTCTGTAAAACACAGGTTAATAAACTCTAAATTTAAAGGTCGGCCCAACCTTGCCCAGACTTTCCCCGACCGTTGGGCAAACTTTGTAAAACACAGTTTAAAAAACTCTAAATTTAGAGGTCGGTCCAACCTTGCCCAGACTTTCCCCGACCGTTCGGCAAACTTTGTAAAACATAGTTTGGGGGACTTTAATTTTAGAGGCCGGCCAAACCTTGCCCAGAGTTTCCCCGACCGTTGGGGAAAATCATTGATTCCTCTTAGAAACATCAAAAATGTCATTTATAAATTCATTTAGCATAATTAAAAAGTAGCAAAAATTTTTTTTTAAATTTAAATAGATAAAAAATAAGTCTACAGAAGAAATGTAAAAATCTTTCAACAATAAAAAGTTTAGGAAAATTAAACCAAAAGATTTTAATAATAATAGTCTTAAAACACTTCTAAAATCAATTTTAAAAAATTGTTGACAATTAAAAATGTTTAGGAAAGAATAATTCAGTTTACAAAGAAATAGACATTTATTTATTGAATGTTGTAATCTTATAGTAAATGATGATGCGATGATTTAAATCAAAGTGATAAGTCAGTAGTAGTCCTGATTTTTTTATTTTTCTTCCATTTGTTTATAAAAATTTGTTTAAACAAATTATTTTTTAAACAATTATTAACGTAAAAAATCATTATTTGGTCCATGGTCATCATTCCAGTATTCAATTATTTAATATCTGAGTCTCTCTAAGAATAGGCGGTAATGAGTTAAGCTATATAGTTGATTTATAATTTCTTATTGCAATCAGTGATACTACGGTGCATAGCGTACTGGACTGTCAGCTGGAGGACGAGGGTTCGAATCTTCGTGACTACAAAAGTTTTTCTGTTTCAGGTTCTGATAATATATGTAATTTAAACTTTTAATATTTATGTAATTGAATTTATAAATTGTATTATGTAATTATATGTACTTTAATTAATGTTAAAATTAAGATAAAGTAGTAGGTTGGCCTAACTTTGGGATGAGTAGTTGGGCCAACTTCGGGAGCAGTAGTTGGCCCAACTATGAATACCGTTGGTCGGCGAACCGTTATCATTTTGCTGGTTGGCCCAACTTTGGGATGAATAGTTGGGCCAACTTTGGGAACAGTAGTCGGCCCGACTTTGGGCTCAGTAGTTTAGCCGACTTTTGGGTTGGTCAAACTCTGGGCTTTGAGGTTGGCCCAACTTTAGGCTCTGTAGTTAGGCTATCAGTACCGTTGGTCGGCGAACCGTTATCATTTTGCTAGTTGGCCCGACTTACGGCATGCAGAGTCGGACCAACTGCCGCAAGGTTGGCCCGACCGTGGCCCGACGGACAATTCGTACCTGGGGACTTGCAATTGCCTGAAATTAAATTGTCCGAATTTGTAATTCCCCGAACTTGCATTTGTCAGAATTTGTAAATCCCCGAATTTGCATTTGTCCGAACTTTGAATTTCCCGATTTTACATCTGTCATAACTTTGAAATCACTAAACTCACATTTGTCAAAACATTTGGGTGAAGTTCCGAAAGCGAGGTACCTCTGATTTTTTTGACACTACGTATACTTACGTATTTTAAAGCGCTGATTACAAATATGATAATGAAAATTGGCGCAAATTTGATTTGCATGGTAAAAATTCGGTTTTTTGCAATTATTTCAATTAATATTAAAAATATTGAAAAATTTTTTTACAAAAGTTGTAGGTCTTCCAAAAATACATATTTTGTGTTGAGTGCATTTTTTACTAAAACCAACTAGTTTACGATATAATTGCAAAAAACATAAATTAACCTAAATGTGACGAAATACCCACATTATGTAAAATACGTATTATTCTGACTTACGACTTTGGACCATTATATATATAATATATAATATATAATATATAATAGGACCAAAATACCGGGGGGTTGGAGCTTACCCCCTCCCCCACCCCTCTGACGGGGCTAGGGGCGAAGCCCCTAGACTTTATTGTTGTTATTATTGATTTTCAGTTTTTTGCATTAATGTCATAATCCCAGGTACGAATTGTCCGTCGGCCCACGGTCGGGCCAACCTTGCGGCAGTTGGTCCGACTCTGCATGCCGTAAGTCGGGCCAACTAGCAAAATGATAACGGTTCGCCGACCAACGGTACTGATAGTCGGCCCAACTACTGAGCCCAAAGTTGGGCCAACCTCAAAGCCCAGAGTTTGGCCAACCCAAAAGTCGGCTAAACTACTGAGCCCAAAGTCGGGCCGACTACTGTTCCCAAAGTTGGCCCAACTATTCATCCCAAAGTTGGGCCAACCAGCAAAATGATAACGGTTCGCCGACCAACGGTATTCATAGTTGGGCCAACTACTGCTCCCGAAGTTGGCCCAACTACTCATCCCAAAGTTAGGCCAACCTACTACTTTATCTTAATTTTAACATTAATTAAAGTACATATAATTACATAATACAATTTATAAATTCAATTACATAAATATTAATAGTTTAAATTACATATATTATCAGAACCTGAAACAGAAAAACTTTTGTAGTCACGAAGATTCGAACCCTGGTCCTCCAGCTGACAGTCCAGTACGCTATGCACCGTAGTATCACTGATTGCAATAAGAAATTATAAATCAACTATATAGCTTAACTCATTACCGCCTATTCTTAGAGAGACTCAGATATTAAATAATTGAATACTGGAATGATGACCATGGACCAAATAATGATTTTTTACGTTAATAATTGTTTAAAAAATAATTTGTTTAAACAAATTGTTATAAACAAATAGAAATAAGATGAAAATTATTAAAAGTAATTTGCGGCATTTGAAAGTAAAGAAAAAATTACAAAAGGAACAAAGTGATTTTTTAAAATTTTCAATTCTGTATATTTTAAATAGTTAATAAATAATGACAATGACTCTGTATACTCATCTCAGCTTACGCTTAGGAATACATTAATATTAAAAAACGATTATTGGAAAGAGGAGAGTGGAATAAATGATGACTTTGAAGTTAAAAATTGTTTGAAAATTAATTTGTTTAAACAAATTTTTATAAACAAATGGAAGAGAAATAAAAAAATCAGGAATACTACTGACTTATCACTTTGATTTAAATCATCGCATCATCATTTACTATAAGATTACAACATTCAATAAATAAATGTCTATTTCTTTGTAAACTGAATTATTCTTTCCTAAACATTTTTAATTGTCAACAATTTTTTAAAATTGATTTTAGAAGTGTTTTAAGACTATTATTATTAAAATCTTTTGGTTTAATTTTCCTAAACTTTTTATTGTTGAAAGATTTTTACATTTCTTCTGTAGACTTATTTTTTATCTATTTAAATTTAAAAAAAAATTTTTGCTACTTTTTAATTATGCTAAATGAATTTATAAATGACATTTTTGATGTTTCTAAGAGAAATCAATGATTTTCCCCAACGGTCGGGGAAACTCTGGGCAAGGTTTGGCCGACCTCTAAAATTAAAGTCCCCCAAACTATGTTTTATGGAATTTTGCCAACAGTCGGGGAAACACTGGGCAAGGTTGGGCCGACCTCTAAAATTAAGGTCCCCCGAATTATGTTTTACGGAGTTTTGCCAACGGTCGGGGAAACTCTGGGTAAGGTTAGGCCGACCTCTAAATTTAGTCTTTTAAACTGTGTTTTACAAAGTTTCCCCAACGGTCGGGGAAAGTCTGGGCAAGGTTGGGCCGACCTCTAAATTTAGAGTTTTTAACCTGTGTTTTACAGAGTTTCCCCAACGGTCGGGAAAACTCTGGTCAAGGTTGTACCGACCTCTAAAATTAAGGTCCCCAAAATTATGTTTTACGGAGTTTTGCCAACTGTCGGGAAAACTCTGGGCAAGGTTGGGCCGACCTCTAAATTTAGAGTCTTTTAAACTATGTTTTACAAAGTTTGCCGAACGGTCGGGGAAAGTCTGGGCAAGGTTGGACCGACCTCTAAATTTAGAGTTTTTTAAACTGTGTTTTACAAAGTTTGCCCAACGGTCGGGGAAAGTCTGGGCAAGGTTGGGCCGACCTTTAAATTTAGAGTTTATTAACCTGTGTTTTACAGAGTTTCCCCAACGGTCGGGGAAACTCTGGGCAAGGTTGGGCCGACTTTTAAAATTAAAGTCCCCTAAACTATGTTTTACGGAGTTTTGCCAACGGTCGGGAAACTCTGGGCAAGGTTGGGCCGACGGTCGGGAAAACTGCGAGTGCCACAGTTGGCTTGCAGAGTCGGCCCAACTTTGGGAACTTGAAAGAAAATATAGTTGGGCCAACTCTGGCAGACGTAACTACGCATGCCAGAGTTGTGCCGACCTTGGCCCGACGGACAAACTCTGGCTGCCGACCAAAATTCGCACCTGAGTCCGGTCAATTGGGTTAATATTTGGTTAATATTTAATATTTGGTTTTGGGGAGATCACTGTTTTGGATTTCAGAAATTTACAGTATGGATTGTTTTCGTTTGGACCTTAAGGACTCAGCTAATCTTGAAGGTTTAATTTTTAATATTTGTCTTTGCTCAACTAAGACTTTTAAACGTACACAGCAATATAATTGCTATTAATAAAATTAAATTTCGGTCACCAAAACAGCAAAGGTGTATGTTTTGCAATACACGGAGGGAGGGCTTTTAAAATTTTTGGTAGTCTGTCCACATTTCAATACATTGAGATATTTTTATTTCCTTTAGCTTCTGACGTGCTCAGATTATAAATCCCTTTGAAAAAATACTTTATCAGATTTATCCGATTTATCGAACAATCATTTTGTTAAATTTGTTTTGCAAATGTTTTTAGAACGTGTAAACAGATGCTGCTAATTCTTTGTAATTTAATTGCATTTATTTTCGGGGTACTTGTAATTTATATTGTTCCGTAATATTTTGCTGATGTGTGTAAAATGTAACTTTGTATATATATAAATCAATCAGTTTTTATCCAAATCTAGAAATAGATGCAACTTGAAGAAAATTCTTTCTAAATAATTCCAAACTAATCCGATGCGTTCCGAAGCTAAATTTTTGTCCGTTTAAATACTTTTATTTTAATTCAAATCAATCCATTTCAAATCCAAATAAACCTCATTACATTTGGGACGGATCGACTTGGATTGAAATAACAGGATTTACACAAATTAAAATTTAGCTTCTGAATGAAACTGATTAATTCAGAATGATTCTGAATCAATTTTTCGTCAAGTTACATCTATTTTTAGATTTGGATAAAACTGATTGGCTATGAAACGAATGTCGGATCGCCTTGGAAAAATACCCAAAATTATGTTTTACGGAGTTTTGCCAACTGTCGGGAAAACTCTGGGCAAGGTTGGGCCGACCTCTAAATTTAGAGTCTTTTAAACTGTGTTTTACAAAGTTTGCCCAATGGTCGGGGAAAGTCTGGGCAAGATTGGACCGACCTCTTAATTTAGAGTTTTTTAAACTGTGTTTTACAGAGTTTCCCCAACGGTCGGGGAAACTCTGGGCAAGGTTGGGCCGACCTCTAAAATTAAAGTCCCCTAAACTATGTTTTACGGAGTTTTGCCAACGGTCGGGAAACTCTGGGCAAGGTTGGGCCGACGGTCGGGAAAACTGCGAGTGCCACAGTTGGCTTGCAGAGTCGGCCCAACTTTGGGAACTTGAAAGAAAATATAGTTGGGCCAACTCTGGCAGACGTAACTACGCATGCCAGAGTTGTGCCGACCTTGGCCCGACGGACAAACTCTGGCTGCCGACCAAAATTCGCACCTGGGTACTGGTCAATCAGTGAAAAAGATACTAAAAATTTCGTTAAAAATGTTTTAAGAAACAAAAAAAATAAAATAAAAAGTTTCTACCGATTTCCATTGAAAATTCACTTATTCATATCGCCACAAAGAATTCACTGAAAATCAATGAAATTTTTACTGATTCAGTTTTAGATAGTATAATATTTCAATTCCTTGCATTGTTTTTACTCACTTTAGCCTCAGGAAAAATCTAAGAAATAAATTGTACACCAATACTTATAAACTTTTTAAAATGTATAGAAAATTATCTTGAAAATCAGACCAAGGACATATAGAAATCTTTATTATTTTAAAAGTTATTTCAAATTTTTAAAAAATGCAAATTACACTTTTTTACAATAAATTCTTTTCAAATAGACAAATCGTCAAATAGACTGCATCATGGACTTACTTTATTCAAAATTCCGTTCATTTTAATTTTATTTTAAAATTAGATAAAAGAAAATTAATAAATCTGAATCACTCAAAACAGGTAGCCACATACTACACTGAGAAAAAAATACCTTTGAATCCATAGCACGCACATTTGAATACATTCAAAAGTATATTTGTTTGATTCTACAGTATACCTTTTGAAATAAAGACTTCATTTAGAAGTTGTAGTCTTTATTTCAAAACATATACTGTAGAATCAAACAAATATACTTTTGAACGTATTCAAATATGCGTGCTGTGGATTTAAAGATATTTTTTCTCAGTGTACTGGCGAGTACCGCACACACTGAAAAAAATATTAATGTGAAAAACAACAATTTGGCTATAGTTGAGTCCATTTTGGTTAAAATAACAAGGATTCCTTGTTCAGTTAGCAACCGAAGATAAGTTAATTCTAATAAATCAAACTTGTTCGACTTCTAATTTTTAAAAACAGAAAAAAATGTATAAATCAGCTGAAATATTACAATTTCTCAGTGCAAATAAGTTACTTTGTGTCAATTAATCTTTAAAATAATACCAAAGTTTACTAAAGTTTTAATAGTTTTTTCTGAAAATGTCAAATCGACATAACCTTAAAATATATGGCGAACAAAACTGGTATCATTTACCTTAACCACTAATGTTTGAAAGAGAGAAAGTATTGACAAATGTATTTTAGATAATAAAGAACTTATTGCAGTAATAAAAGCAGTCGATCGCACAATTTTTGGTGTTAATATAATATAATTCCTAATTACTTAGAGTACAAATTATCCTTGTCATTTTAACTAATCTCAACTAGCTGGCTCCTTAACTAACAAGGAAAAATGGTTGATTCCTAGTAGACGGGTGCAAGGGATTTTTTTCAGTGCATTCTGAAAATATTAGGATATTGTATTTACTTATTAACCCTTTGTCTTCCCAGTGGATAATATCATTGAAATTGATATTCAAAATGTCACTCACAATGTCCTCTAAAGGAACGTTTCTTCCTAATGTTATGATTGCAGTTGTTTCAAACATTTGCAATTCATAAGTTACATTGCCCCTATTATATTCGGGTTTAGATGGCGCTCTGGAAAAACATCCATCTATATGTAGAATCTAAAATCATGACAAAAATGTTGACAGTATATAATGCATTAACAAGAAAACAAAGAGTTAATGATAAAAATAATTGAAAATTGACGACAATAATTGAGGGTCTCGATTCCATAAGGGGTTACGCGTGACTTTCGTTGGACCCTTGTTCAGTGAGTTCTCGCTGAACGAGGGGCCTACGTTAAATACGCGTAACACCTTATGGAATCGAGACCCTCAATTGGAAATTAAAAAATAACTGAAAATTCAATTGGATTCTAAAAAAAAAAAACTAAAATGGATTGAAAATTGAAATAAATAATTGAAAATAAAAGAAAATAATTAAAAACTAAAGAAAATAATTGAAAATTCACGAAAATTGATGAAAGTTAAAGAAAATAATCAAAAATTTACAAATCACGAATATAATTGAAAATTATAGAAAAGAATTGAAAACTTTATTGGATTTTAGGAAATGAAGTCGCTTAAGGAATCAAAGAAATTAATTAAAATTCGAAGAAAACATTGAATATTAAAGATAATAATTGAATACCGAAAAAAATAATTGAAAATTCAAGAAAATAATTGAAAATTATCAAACATAATGAAAACTTAATTGAATTCTAAAACATTAAACCTGATTAAAAATCGAAGAAATTTAATTTAAAATTGACGAACAAAATTAAAAAGTGTAGAAAATAATTGAAAACCTTATTCCATTCTCTAAAAGTAAACCAGATAAAGTATTGAAGAAAATAATTGAAAATCGACAAAAACAGTTGGTGATTAAAGATAATTGAAAATAAGGAAAATAATTGAAAATTGAAGAATATAATCGAAAATTTACAAATATGAAAAATAATTAAAAATTAAACTGAATTCTAAAAATAATTAAACGGGCTTGACAATCGAAGAAAATAATTAAAAAATGAAAAAAATAATTAAAAATTGACGAAAACGATTGAAAATGGAAATAAATGATTGAAAATAGATTAAAATAATTGAAATTTAAAGAAATTAATTGAAAATTGAAAAAAACAATTGAAACTTGACGGAAAGCAATTTAATATTGAAGAAGATATCGACGGGTATTACGAAAAAAAAAATTTCTATTGCGGATTTGCATGAAAACTAACACTCCTATTTTTCAAAACTCGAAAATGAATATTTTGTGTTAAAATATAGATTTGATATAATTATTTTCTAAATAAATGTTATAATACAAAATTAATTAAAAAACGAAGAAAACATGGAAAATTAAAAACAATAATTGAATAACGAAAAAAATAATTTACAATTCAAGAAAATAATTGAAAATAGAAAAAAAATAATTAAAAATTAAAGAAAATAATTGAAAATTAACGAAAATAATTGAAAATTAAAGAATATGATTGAAAATAAATAAAAAAAAAATTGAAAATTGAAGAAAATTGGTGAGAGTTAAAGAAGATAATCACACATTGACAAAGGACGAAAATAATTGAAAGTTGTCGAGAAAAATAATTGATAATTAAATAAAATAATTGAAAATTAAAGATTATGATTGAAAATAAGGAAAGTAATTGAAAATTGAAGAAAATTGTTGAAAATTTAAAAATATAATCAAAAATTTACAAATGAGGAAATTAATTGAAAATTGTAATTATGATATAATATATTTGTTTTAAGATTTAAAATCTGTACAAAAGATTGTCAATCTCAACATTAAAATTTAAGTAGTTCCGTAATAGTTTGCAAAAACATTTACCTAATATCAGTTAAATTCCAATCAGCATACACATTAAAAATTGCTAAAAAATGCAACACCGCATTTATTGAAAATGCTCAAAAACATCATCAATAAGGTCACAAAATTCAGAGAAAAAATGGTAAGTGTTGCATTAAGTTTAAAAATAAATGTTTTTCACAAATAAACAAATGATTAACTGATTTCACACTACTCCAGGACTGCAATGAACGATTGAACCACAATCAGAATTTCACCACCTCAAAAACTTGCCTTCGAGACCTACATCAATTCTGATGTGTTTACATCCAAACTGAGCCAAATCTCAAAAAAAAACATGAAGATATAGTGTGTAGAACACTGAGAAAAATGGATGTTTACCCGTAACGACTGGATGTCAACGCCGACCATCTAGATGCTAACGCTTAACATCCAGATGTCAACGCTTAACATCCAGTCGCTACGAGCAAACATCCATTTTTCTCAGTGTAGATAAAATGGATAGATGAAAGGGGAGCTCATGAAAGTTGAAACGATGATAGGCGATGACAAGTGATTCATCCCAAAAATATGTAGATTGCTGTGCGACGTTTACTCTGTATTGATAGTGTGGCTACGAGTGGAAATTATTAGTGGGTTTCCCTGTCGAAATACGATGCGCAAGTTTAACTCTCCGTCTCTACGTCGAGTCGTCAATTTAGTCTTCAAGTCCGCCAATTCCTTCATTTGTAGTTTCCTTCTGTCAGGAACAATATGAATTTTCGTAAAAGATGTAGGGAGCTTGGAATCCTTCTTCAAATTTATGAATGCAGAATAGATATCTCTGACTGACATTTCTGACGAGAGAACTAGCTTCAACGGTCTGCAATTATTCTGCGCTTGTGTAAAAGATCCAATTCTAATGATTTTAATAGAATTTAAGATATCAGGGGAAACTAAGCATGTTAGAAGTTCCTTTGTTTTCATTAGATCTTCTTGATAACTATATTTTATTAAGTCAGATTCAGGGAACCCAAAAATTATTAAATTTTTTTTACGCATCTCTCGCTCTTTCATCTCCTGCAAACAGGTACGGATGACTGATGTAGTGTCAGGTGTATTAGACATTTTGATAGATTCTACGGCGTCAATTCTCGACGATAGTTCATTGAACTTGGTTTCAAATCCTGTGCATTTAGAGGTTAAATTATCGATCCATGTTGAAATATTCTTAAAAACTGTAACAAATTGATGCTGTAGATCCTCAATGCTTTTAGCGATTCTATCTAGATCCGAAACTGTAAGTGTAATCCTAAATCCCGCTTGCCATTCCGGTATTAATTTTCTGTCCTCAGCCCACTCCATTAATCTCGAAGCAAGGATCTGTGTGAACACCTTTGTCATACAATTGATCAAAGATATAGGTCTGTAGTTCGCAGGATCATCTGTTTTTCCCTTTTTGTAAATCATTTTAACGTACGTTTGCGACCATGATTCTGGCATTTTTTCTTTCTCTAAGATTTTGTTATATAGCGAATTCAAATACAAAATAAGATTACCTGGCAAGTTCTTTAAAAATTCATACCCCACTCGATCCGGCCCAGGGGCTTTCCCATATTTACATTTTTTAAGGCTTAATAAAGTTTCTTCTAATGTAATATTTGAATCTAAAAAATTATTTTCCATTTCATCAAAATTAAGATTTAAGTTAATAGGTGTTCTAGATAGGTATATTGATTTAAAAAAATGTTCCCATTCTTTCTGATCTATGCCTTCTTGCTCAAAGGTTTTGTATTTAAAGTTACTAATTAATGAGTATTAGTAGGATATTTTATAACGCTTTGGAATTTTTCAAAATTTTTTTCCTCCCATTTAAGATACGATTCTTTATTTTTTTCATTGTTAATAATGGTTTTACCCGTTAAAGTTAGATAAATTGGAAAATGATCAGATCCAGTTGGAATATGCAGAACCTCAAAGTCCCTAATCAGTCGGACCCCTTCACACCATACCAAGTCAATTATAGAAGCGCTATCTTTTTCCGCATATGTAAATTGGGCAGGGTTATCTTTCCTAGATCTTCCATTTAGTACAAAAAAACCCTCGTTTTCAAAAAAAGTATTTATTTGTATGCCTCTATCATTTTGCTTATCATCTAAAGTCAATCTACAATTATAAAAGTTTGTGTTATTTAATATTTCATTTTCCTCTATTTGGTTCAAATTTCCTATTTTTCCATTAAAATCTCCCCCTATTATAATATCGCAATTTGGCAATTGGAGGTGGATATCAAATATTTTTTCATGCAGATTGTCTAGTAGTTGATTAATATATGACTTTGGGTTCGAGTAGACAAGGCCTATTACAACTTTAAACTTTTCATTTTCAACTTTAATAAATATAAAGTCTTTATCTATAAAAATTGTATCTATCCGATATTTACCTCCATTATAGAGTATCATCAAACCTCCCTTTGCTCGCCCACTTTTAAATGTTCTTATTGCTTTACTGTGAATTATTTTAGTTTTGAAATTACTCACGGGCAAAGAGAAGTTTGGATCCGACGTATGCCAGGTCTCACTCATACATATAATATCTTCTTCTTTGATGCAGTCATAGATGTTCTCCAAGTTGGAAATTCCTCTTGAGTTCCAGAATATTATCCTTGGGTTGATTTTTCCTCTATCCTGCCGGGTACTTCCGTTATCTTTTCTCCTTGTTTTCCCCCCTACTGAAAAATCCTATATAGGTATTGTCCTATAGGAATCCATGTGGATTCTCATAGGAATCCATGTGGATTCTCATAGGAATCTATGTGGATTCCTATAGGTCGCCTATAGGACACGTCCTATATAGGATCCTATGTGGACTCTCCTATAGGAATACATGTAGGATCTTATATAGGATCCTACATAGGCGTCCCAAAAAAATTTTTGTACACCCCCCTACATCGGATCCTACGTAGGTTCCCATATAGGATCCTATATAGGATCTTTTATGGGCACCCAAAAAAAAATTATGTACACAGAATTAATTGTTTTTTTCAACAACTTTATTCAAGTATACATTAAGCACCATTATAAGGACGAAAAATATTTACTGCGCAGGCGTAAGTATTGTAGAATACGTAAAAGACGACTGCGCATGAGGAAGGGGTATAAAAAATTTTTTTGGGGGTACCCATGTAGGATCTTATATGGGTTCCCATATAGGATCCTATATAGGAACCTACGTAGGATCATATGTAGGAGGGTGTACAAAAATTTTTTGGGACGCCTATGCAGGATCCTATATGAGATCCTACATGTATTCCTATAGGAGAGTCCACATAGGATCCTATATAGGATTTGTCCTATAGGCGACCTATAGGAATCCACATAGATTCCTATGAGAATCCACATGGATTCCTATAGGACAGTACCTATAAAGGATCCTATATAGGATCCTACGTGGATTCTCATAGGAATCCATATGGATTCTATATAGGATCCTATGTAGGATCCTATATAGGATTTTTCAGTAGGGCCACTTCGGTCTGATTCGTTAAAAAAGTTTTTATTGATTTTTCCGAGTGTGATTGTTTTGGTTTTTTAAATTTGTTTAGGACAGGGGTAGCAAATTTTGGAGGACGTCCTCTCTTGCGACCACTTGAAGATTGAATAGATATTGATGATTCACCCCCTTATGATTGTCGATCCACATCTTGCATTTCATCATTTGGTTTTTTTTCCTCTAACCACTTTTCAATTTCTTTCAAGTTGTATAATGTATTATTTACTGATAATTTTGTTCCTTTGATTTTTGATACAATTTCTTGTTGTTTTAGGTTTAGTTGGATCTGTCTCAGCTTTTTGCGTGCTTCCAATTGATTGTTTGTAAAGTCATTGGACACTCCAATATTTATAGATTGTAGATTCTGAGCGTTTTCGAAGATATATTCCTTACTTCTTATGTTGTTCAATTTAACCATTATCGGTCTATTTCCAATATTTTTTCCAAGTCTTATAGCTTTTTCAATGTGATTTTCATTTATGCTTATGCCTGTTTCATTAAATGTTTTTAAAACAGTTTGCAATGTATCTTTATTTCCTTCGAGGGAGTCTTTCAAATTATATAATATGATATTGTTAGATTTTTCTTTTACTGCCAAATTCTCAATCCATTTTTCTAACATATCAATTTTTCTTTTCAATGTATTGCTTTCCTTTTTCAATGACGAACATTCATCTTTAAAAGTTTGCAATTCTTTCAAAATCGCTTCATCCGAGGTTTTTAAATTTTTTACTTCAACTGTTAATGTTCCAACTTCATTTTTTGTGGATTTTATGTCACTTTGAATTTCTATTAAGATAGTTTTTAAATCTTCATTCGAAGTCATTTTAAATATGAGATTTCGAATAAACTTGACACCTAATCCAACACAAAATATTATCACTCTTATTAATGCCTGTATCTTAATCACTTATTTATATTCCAGTATTATGGGCCCTTAAAGGCTAATACCCTAATAGCACCAAACGTTTCATTAACGTTGCTGCAACGTTTCCGTGTAACGTTGCAAACGTTGCATTGCAACGTTACCAGCCAAGAAAAATAACGTTGCATATGTCATGGGGCTAGAAACGTTGCAGGAAAACGTTGCGGAACGTTAATTTGGAACTTTGAATAGGCATTCGGAAAATCGCAGTGCGGGTTGCGGAAAAATGTTGCGGAAAAGGCTAAATTTTTTTTTATTAATATTATTCGATGTTGATAATATGATTGCTTCTGTAGAACAATGGTCACTAAAATCAACTGCGCAGCTCTAATTGCGATAGAAAACTACTGCGCACAATATCAACATTATTAATTTTTAAATGGTCATTCAAAGTTCCAAATTAACGTTCCGCAACGTTTCCCTGCAACGTTTCTATCCCCATGACATATGCAACGTTATTTTTCTTGGCTGGTAACGTTGCAATGCAACGTTTGCAACGTTACACGGAAACGTTTGGTGCTATTAGGGTAAACACAAACACAACCGCTCACCTCGAAGGTTCGATCAAGACTCTAATTGAAAATTGAGGAATTAAATTGAAAATTAAAAAAAAGTTGAAGACCTGATTGAATACTAAAAAATTAAATCTGATTAAAAATCGAAGAAATTTAATTCAAAATTGAAGAAAATAATTGGAAACTTCATTCCATTCTATAAAAGTAAACCTGATTAAGAATCTAATAACATAATTAAAAAAATTAAAGAAAACACGTGAAAACTAAAGACAATAATTGAAAATCAAAAAAAGTAATCGTAAATTAAAGAAAATAATTGAAAATTAAAGGAATTAATTGAATATTCAAATATGTAATTGAAAACTGACGTAAATAATCATTGAAAAATTAATTGGATTCTAATACATTTAACCGGTTTGAAATTCGAAGAAAACAATTAAAAATTAATGTAAATAATTGAAAATTGAAAAAGGAATAAGTTAATTTATTAATTCTAGAAAATAATTGAAAATTTAGTTCGATTATAAAAAATTAAACTAAATTGAAAAACGAAAAAAAATAATTGAAAATCGAAAAAAATAAATAAAAATTGAAGAAAATATTTGAAAAATGAGTAAAATAATTGAACATTGATGTAAATAATTGAAAATTAATGAAAATTATTGAATATTGACAAATGAATAAAATAATTTAAAATTAAAGAAAATAATTGTCATTGAAAAATTTTAAAGGGAAATTGATGAAAATAAATGAAAACTTAAGATAACAATTGTTAATTGAAGAGAATAAAGAATCATTCTAACCATGGAGGAGGTTTTAATTTAGAGCCGTTTTTGTATAAAATAATTTGTAAATTACTAACTTCTTAAAAACTATGTTATATTTTTTTTTAATGTATTGAGTATTTTTAAAAAGTGTGGTACATTTGGGGATTATGGTACGGGACGGATGGTATAATGTACGAGAGTTGAAATTATGGTACAATTACATAATTATGGTACGGGTTTTTTTTTTTTTTTAGTTATTATACACTCGTTTTAACGACCTTACTGGCCTACTCGGGGGTTTTTGAGCGTGCTGATTACCAATCCGATGTCAATTTTCAAAAATTCAAAATGGCGGATTCAAGATAGCGGACAAAAAATTTTAAAATTCTCTAAATTGACTGAAAATGGTTACTCTAAAGCTTTTGGGGTCTCTGAATTCTTTTGAACTTTTAAATTTAACAAAAATACTCGTATTCCGAGACCTCAAGAAACCTGGAGTAACCATTTTCAGCAAATTAAGAGTTTTTATTTAATTTTTGTCCTCCATCTAGAATCAGACATTTTTAATTTTTAAATTCAACAAGCGTATTCGAACTCAGAGACCCCAAAAAAACCCCAGAATAACCATTTTCAGACAATTTAAAGAATTTCTAAAAATTTTCTCCGCCATCTCGAATCCGCCATTTTTTATTTTTCAAAACTGACACCGGATTCGTAATCAGAACCCCCCAAAAACCTGCCAAGAATCATTTTCAGTTAATTTAGAATATTTTTAAAATTTTTGTCCACCATGTTTAATCCACCATTTTCAAAAAGAGACCCCAAAAACCCTCGAGTAACCATATTCAGTTAATTTAAAGAATTTCAAAATTTTTTGTCCGCCATCTTGAATTTTTTATTAAATATGTTTAAACATTTGTTGAAATTGTTTTTAAAATTATTTTTTTATTAAATATGCTTTGGTTAAACAGTTGTTGAAATTATTGTTTTTAAAATTATTTTTTTATTAAATATACTTTGTTTAAACAATTGTTGAAATTAATAAGTAAACTTGCAAAATTGATTCTTCATAAGTAAACAATTGTTAAAATATAATTTATTTAGACAATTTTTGAAATTAATTATTTAATTCTAATTTTGTAATTCTAATTTATATAAATGTATTTCAAAAATTAATTATTTAATTCTAATTTTGTAATTCTAGTTTATATAAATTTATTTAAAATCTAAGAACTTATCTAACAAATAAAGTCAAATATACCTTACCATGTTTACTGAGATCAGTGACTCAAATTTGTCAAGCGCGGGTTTTCCCCAAATTACGCATTGTACCATCTTCCCAGAATCATTTGAAACGTAGAATTTTAAAAACTTACCATGTTTACTGAGATCAGTGACTCAAATTTGTCAATCGCGGGTTATCCCCAAATTACGCATTGTACCATCTTCCCAGAATCATTTGAAAGTAGAATTTTAAAAATTCACCCTCAGCCGTTTTGCGTCGAAGAAAAATCGTTTTCACAAATACAACTATTTCGCTGCAAGAAAATATATTTTTCAATTTTAAATTTCCTATTTCCAAATAATATAATGAATTTAACTTAGACAGTCCTGTCCCATAATTTAATGCCAACAAAAACATCATTGGTGAAATAACACACTTGATTCTCCATTTTCTGTAAAAAATTTTATTAATAAAAAAGGTAAACATAAAAATTTAAATTCTCAAATACAATAGAAAAATATTTATGATATTAATAAACTAACTAAAACTTACCTATTATAAGAAAATAAATGCACGTTCTAAAACACGTTTCACCATACAAAAATTCTATTCAATACTGACATGACCAGTCCTTAAACTGATATTCAATCTCTCCCTCTCTTGTTCCTCTATCTCGCTCTGTCTTACGCTATTTCTATCCCTCGCTTTGTCTCTCGCTCTCTCTATCCCTACTAAGGTTTAATCTCTCCCTCTCTTGCTCTTCTATTTCGCTCTGTCTTACGCTCTCTCTATCCCTACTCAACCCTCTCAACCAATCATGGATATTTTTAGCTATAATTATCTCTGTCTAACTCAAGCAACCCTCTCTCTTAGCGTAACAAACACCAAATTTTATTTTATCTTTCTTCCCCATCTCTCTTTTTCGACCAGCGTTACATTCTCAACTCTATAAAAAATCAGCTAGCTTTCAGAATGTAATGCTGGGCTTTCAAAAGGTAAGAGAGAATAAGGTATAGAATCTACCTGGGATAGATAAAGAAACAATAGCGTGCGCAACGCAAGGAAAGTCCACACTTGTAGTTCTAAAAGCAAAAGAGAATAAGGCTACCTGGGATAGATAAAGACACCAATGCGTGCCAAACGCAAGGGGAGTTCACAGTTGTGGTTTTAAAAGGAAGAGATCATAAGGTTACTTTGAATAGATAAAGACAACAATTGCGTGCGAAACACAAGGGGAGTTCACAGTTGTGGATCTAAAAGCAAGAGAGAATAAGGTTTCCTGGAAAAGATAAAGACAACAATAGCGTGCAAAATAAGAAAGACGAAAATGTATAACAGGTGTCTGGGAGACACAGAATGAGAAAAAAGATTTTAAACGCTGTAAAAATTGTAAGGCACCCTTGTATGAACTTGTATGAACATATTTACATTAATTTTGAATTGTTTAAACAATTTTTTTTTATATTTTCTATGTGAAATATTTTAAAAGCTTACAACTTTTAATTAACAAAATGTAATTAATGTAATTTATTTGATTTAATTAAATCGTTTGTTTAACCAATTAAAATGGTTACAAATTTAATTTTATTGTCATTGTTATGGAAGAATGGTAAAGAATTTTTTTATTTATTTTAAACGCTGTAAAAATTGTAAGGCACCCTTGTATAAACTTGTATGAACATTTTAAAATTAATTTTGAATTGTATAAACAATTTTTTTTATATTTTCTTTGTGAAATATTTTAAAAGCTTACAACTTTTAATTAACAAGATGTAATTAATGTAATACATTTGATTTAATTAAATCGATTGTTTAACCAATTAAAATGGTTAAAAATCAAATTTTAATGAAATGGAGCTAAAATTATAAGGCTTGTTGTTATTGTTATAAAAGAATCGTAAAGAACTTTTTTATTTATATTTCACAGTGTATATTAAATTGTTTAAAAACATTTAATTTGTTTAAACAATTTATATTTTTTATATTTTCGAAATTAAATACTTTTATTAAAACCTGTCGATTCTTTAGTAACAATTGACAAAAAATATGTTCATTAAAAATGTATTGTACAATTTTTCATTAAAATTTCTTAAAAGCATTTCGCTTTCGACTCTCTTCATTAATCTTTTCACGCTTAAGCAAAATTGAGCAATTAAAAAAACAAAAGCAAAGTTATTATTATAGTTTTTGGGGTCGCTGATTACGAATCTGGTGTTAGTTTTCAAAAATTGAAAATGGCGGATCCAATATGGCGGACGAATTTTTAAAACATTTTAGATTAGCATAAAATTTGTTACTCGGGGGTGTTTGGGGTGGCTGATTACGAATTCAGTGTTAGTTTTATAAAATTCAAAATGGCGGATCCAATATGGCAGACAAATTTTGAAGATGTGTTTAGATTCGCCTAAAATTGATAACTCGGGGGTTTTTGGGGTCGCTGATTACGAATCCAGTATTAGTTTTTTAAAATTCAAAATGGCAGATTCAATATGGCGGACAACTTTTGAAGAAGTGTTTAATATCGCTTCAAATTGGTTACTGGAGGGTTTTTGGGGTTGCTGATTACGAATCTGGTAATAGTTTTTAAAAATAAAAAATAGCGAATTCAATATGGCGGCCAAAAAATTGAAAAATCCTTTAGATTCGCCTAAAATTGATTACTCATGGGTATTTGAGGTCTCTGATTAAATTGCTTAAAACAACTTATTATTAAATTCTCTTAGAAGCATTTCATTTTTGCTTTTCGTCATTAAAACAATATCACGAATTTTTCCGTTTTCAAATGTTTTGTAACTTTACATGAATTTTAAACTTTTTAAAAACATTCGAATGATGTTTATAGAGTATCAAAAAGGACTTACACGGAAAAGAATGAGTTAACTACCGTAGGTAAAAATGTAGTTGATATTTATTTAGTCACCTCAGCTAAATATTTGCTAAGACAGCTAAAATATTTGCTACGACAGCTAAAAGTTTGATGTGGTTCCTAATATTTGTAGATACCTTTATAGAGTATCGAAAAGGACTTTGTTTGAGATTGAGAAATTGATTAAGAATTTCATTTTGTTGGCAGATGTATTCCATGTAATTTAGTTTTGTAAAAAAAACATTTGTTAACTTAATAATTTACAATTTGAAAGTGATCTTAGAGAGGTGCTTAAGATTAACTATATAACCTCATAAAATTTAGAAATCTCTAAAATCTATCCCTTTTTTATCTACTCCTTAAGTGCAATTTGTCATAAACTTAAACCTTGCAATTCAGGTAGAGTCGTTACCAAAAGGTTAGGTCCAGCACCACATTTTCATATTTTAGAAACGCCTGCAAATGTAGTCATTAACCAATGACAGTCCTTTTCTTGTTAACCCCACTACCCAATTTTCTTAAATGCAGAAAGGATATTTTTCAACAGATTGTAACGAGATTCGGAACTGAGAACATCTCTCAGTATTTTTGAATAAACAAACATGTATTTAACACAATAACCGTGTCAATTTAATTATTAGCGTACCTTATTAATTTAATGTACGTGCAAGCTAATTTATAACTATTCGGTTATAAATAACTTGCCAAATCGTTTACTAAAAAACATGGTCCTTCGAGCCGGAGAACCGGGAAATAAAAGTGTGGATAATTACAATAGTTTATCCAAGACACGGATTGTAATAATATGACAACTAAACGAAGTGAATTCGTGTTAATTTATGTTAACATGACAATTGGTGAAGTGATACAACTATTCAAACCGAATCGAGAATGACTAAGAAACTCAAGTTTATTTGTGAGCACTGTTCGTGAACTTAGTTCTGTACGTAATTCAAAATTCAATTATATAAATTTGACGTATTGAACTCAATAAAGTGCGTAATTCAGAATTAAATGTTAGAAATTCTTCTTACTGGACTCTTGGAGCTCTTTAAGTGCATTATTCAAATTTAGTGTTATCAATTCAGTGTGCAGAACTTAATTAACACGTAAGTCAGAATTCAGTGTTATGAGTTCGACGTGTTAAAATTCAATCAAATGTTTCGTTCAGAATTTTGTATTACAAATACTTACTGAACTATTTAAGTGCCTGATTGAAATTTACAGTTTCATGAATTCGACGTTCTGAGCTCAATTAAGAACGTAAATCGGAATTCTAAGCAAGGACTTCGAATTTATAAAGACTAGAATATAAAATTTTAATTCAGTGAAGTGTATGAATAAACGTGAAAAGGTAGATAATACAAGGACTCTTAGTTTCACATAAAATTTCATAAATTTATGGAAGACAATAACACAAAAATTTGAAGCAGACAAGAAGACACGGATTTCCTTGAAGCAGCTGATCATCGAGTTCGGAAGCAGAGATAAACGGGTAAATCTGCAAATTTTAAGACATCAAGTAAGTTGATTGTTAAACGTCTCTAATCCTTTTCAGTCCAATCCTTGACAATAATTCAGTAAAGCTTTTTATAATTTAAAAAAGGGAATTTCCAAGTCAATCAAACGCCAATTTAAAAAATAAAATCAATACAAAATGTCATTAAACGAAGAAGAAATTGCTAGTTTAAAAAGGAAGCGTACTCCGCTTAAAACAAAACTTACTAAATTTATAAATTTTATAGATAACGAACAAAATAAAAATAAAATCACCGAAATCAAGTTGCGTTTAGAAAGCATTTCTGGTATTTTAGAACAATATGAAATTATGCAGCTACAGATAGATGAAGCAACTGACGCTAACGATAATGAATATGACAATTTTGAAACACTTTACTATGTGACTGTTAGTAAGGCTTTTGATTTAATAAATAGTAAAAGCGCATCAACTTCAGCTGCTAATCCGAGCAGTAAAATAACGTTCATAACCTTTGATTACCGTTACCATATCAAATATGATTACTGCAATTCCAATTAATTAATTTTGACGGTGCGTATGACAAATGGTTTGACTTTTATAACTCCTTTAAGTCAATGGTGCATGATAATCGAGAATTATCCAAAATACAAAAATTGTTATATTTAAAATCGTGTTTGAAAGACGAGGCCGTCACAACTATAAACGCATTAGAAATATCGGAAGATAATTACCAAATTGCATGGGATTTATTGACGGAACGTTATAATAATAAACGGGTTATAGCTCAAAAGCATGTTAAAACTTTAATGGAAATGTCCAGTATTTCGAAAGAATCAGCAAGTGAACTGCGAAAACTGTTGGATACGGTGAGAAGTCATATACGTTCATTAAAATCTTTAAGGGAATCAGTCGATCACTGGGATACTTTGTTAATTTATGACATTACGACAAAGATAGATAGAATTTCTCATCGGGAATGGGAAAAATCAATTACGACAACGGATATGCCTAAATTAACAACCTTTTTAGAGTTTCTCGAACAAAGGTGTCAAATTTTACGGGTAACGTCAATAAATTTAAATTCGAATAATTTAAATCAAGCAAACGGGCCAGGTAAAACTCAAAATAATATACAGAAAAAACAAACATTTATGACTGCTAAAAAACCGCTTTCCTGTTTAGTTTGTAAAGAAGCACATAAAATATTTAAGTGCGAAAGTTTTAAAAAAATGAACACTAAAGATAGAGGTAAAGTAATCAAAGAAAATCAGGCTTGTTTTAATTGTCTTAATACCGGTCATCGAAATGACGAATGCAAATGGTCAGGTTGCAAAAAATGTGGCCGCAAACACAATACGTTATTACATTATGAAAATAATAGTGCTAATGAAAAAACGAAAGTTGAAAATAAATCGGAAACTGAACAAGTAACAACAACCACAAAAAGTTATAGTAAGTTAGTCCCTTCACAAGTATTATTATCAACTGCTTTAATTGATATAAAAGATAAAGAGGACAACATGATTCAAGCGCGTGTATTGTTTGATAGTTGTTCGCAATCACATTTTATTTCGCAAAAATTCGCAGATATTTTAAAATTACCTCGCAAAAATGTAGAGATACCTGTAGAAAGTTTAAATCAAATGGAAACGCGTATAAAACAATCAATTCAGGCTGAAATTTATTCGAAGAAACGTTATTATAGAGAAAGAGCAGAATTTCTTATTATACTACGCGTATGTGATCAACTACCAAATGAATTTGTCGAAAAACGTTATTTGAATATTCTAAAACACGTGCAGTTAGCTGATCCCGAGTTTTTTAGACCTAGGGAAATAGATGCGCTATTAGGTGCCGAGATATTTTATGATTTATTGTGCGTAGGGCAAATAGAAATAATAGGACAAAGAGCGAAGTTGCAAAAAACTCAGTTAGGTTGGGTAATCTCAGGTAAGATAAATGCTGGTAATTTAAGTACCCAGCCAAATAAGTGCATGTTTACACAGACTTCTCAAAATACATTGCAAAAATATATGACGAAATTTTGGGAAATTGAAGAGTTACCCGAAAAAACATTTTTATCGGAAGAAGAATTTAGGGTGAGGAGCATTTTAAACAAAACACAACACGAGACACTAAGACCGGGCAGTACATTGTTAAATTACCAGTAAAAGAAAAAATTAACAACTTAGGAGAATCACGCGGATTAGCGGAGAAACAATTTTTTGCACTAGAACGTAAGCTTGCAAAAAAAAAAAATTTAAAACTCGATTATATTGAGATTATGCGCGAAGCTATTAAATTAAAACATATGATAAAAATTAAACCGCATCCAATAACGAAAAAACATTGTTTTTTACCACATCATCCAGTGATAAAGGAATCTAGTTCTACTACGAAAGTTCGTATAGTATACAACGCTTCTGCGAAAACTAGTACCGGTATTTCTTTAAATGATTGTTTAATGGTAGGTGCTAATGTTCAAAGTAGTAGTATCGATATTTTATTTAGATTTCGGACACACAATATCGTTCTATTAGCAGATATAGAAAAAATGTTTAAACAAATTCGACTTGAAAATCGCGAAATAAATTATCAACTTATTTTATGGCGCGAAGATCCGAATAATGAACTACAGGTATTTTCAATTCCCGTCGTATTATTTGGTTGTGCCTCAGCGCTCTTTTTGGCGACAAGAGTTTTAAATCAATTAGCCGAAGACGAAAAATCAAATTTCCCAACAGCTAGCAAAATTTTAAAGCGAGATTGCTACGTAGATGATGTAATTACAGGAGTTGATAATATTCATGATGCCATAAAATTACGCGATGAACTTATTGGAATTATAAAGGCGGGCGGATTTAATTTGAGAAAATGGGTTTCAAATAATATTGATGTAGTCGAATCATTGCAGAATCATTTATCCAATATAAAATTATTAAACGGTTCTAACGATAAGGAAATGAAAGCGTTAGGTATACAGTGGAATAGAGAAACAGACGAAATCACTTATAGCGTTAAAGACGACGACTTTAATTCGAAAATCACAAAGAGAAGCGTCCTTTCAAATATTGCACGACTTTATGATCCGATTGGTTTATTAGGGCCGGTAATTGTAGTCGCAAAAATTCTCATGCAAGCCATATGGCAGTGTAATATAGAATGGGACGAAGCGCTACCTCAAAGTATTTTTACAAGATGGAATAGCGTAAAGGAACAACTGTCAATGTTAAACAATGTAAGATTTGACAGAAAAATCATAATACAAAATAAAGTTTGCATACAAATTCACGGGTTCGCGGACGCGAGCGAAAAGGCTTACGGAGCTTGTGTTTACGTAAAATCGGTAGATAAAGACGGTACTGTGCTGACAAATTTATTATGCTAAAAAAATCGGGTAGCACCTTTAAAAACTATCTCGTTGACAAAATTAGAATTATGCGCAGCATAATTGCTTTCACAATTAATAAAGGTAGTTTTAAATGCGATATGTTTAAAGGTAGATGACGTTTTCTTATGGTCTGACTCGTCAATAACTTTACAATGGATCGATACACAACCAAGTGCTTTAAAACAATTTGTTGCTAATCGAGTTTCTGAAATTAGGGATACTACGAGTACAATGCACTGGAGGTATATACCTTCACAGGACAATGCAGCTGACATTCTGTCACGCGGTCAGCTACCTGCCGATTTTCTTGAAAATAAGCGTTGGAAATCAGGCCCTAAATTGTTAAAGAAAAATTCGTCGGAGTGGCCCGATAACATTATGAAATTAGTACCTTTACTGAACTTAAAGAAATTCGTGTTTTTAATCAAGTACTAAAACCAAAACAGTTTTTTGAAAAATATTCCTCGCTCGATAAAGCAACGCCAATAACTGCCTATATTTTGCGTTTCAAAATTGATACAGTTAAACAATGCGGTCCATTAACACTCAACGAATTAAATCGAGCTTTGATAACAATTTTAAAGATTGTTCAAAGAGATAATTTCCAAAATGAGATTAAACTTTTGTCTCAAGAAAGGGACGTTTCCGTAAACAGTCATTTAAAAGCATTAAATCCATTTTTAGATAACGATGGATTGATACGGGTAGGAGGTCGTTTAAAAAATTCATTTTTACCGTACCATGAGAAACATCAAATTGTCTTACCTAAAAACAACCACATAACAAATGTAATAATTTAAAAACAACACACGTTAAATCTCCACAGTGGAGAGCAGGGAACACTAAATGCGGTTAGATCGAAATACTGGCCAATAAATGGGAGAAAGGTGACAAAGGCGATTGTAAATAAGTGTGTGACATGCTTTCGAGCTAAACCAAAAATGTCTTCTTACATTATGGGCGATCTCCCTCAGAATCGAGTAATTCAATCACGACCTTTTTTAAACACCGGTTTAGATTATTGTGGTCCATTTTTCATAAAGGAGAAAAAGTACAGAAATCGTGGAAAAATACAAGTTTATGCGGGAATATTTGTGTGTTTTGCCACAAAGGCAATTCACATAGAACTGATTAGTGACTTAACGACTGATGCGTTTTTAAGCGGGTTGCGTAGATTTTTTGCTAGACGAGGAGTCTTTCTAAACCTATACTCCGATAATGCTACAAATTTTATCGGTGCAAACAATGAGCTAAAACGCGTAATTGAATTAATAAAATCACAAGAACACAATAAATCAGTTTTTGAATTTTTAAGTAATAGGGGAACTCAATGGCATTTTTCACCTCCCAAATCTCCACATTTTGGTGGATTATGGGAAGCAGGAGTAAAGTCATTCAAAGGTAATTTTTAAAAAACAGTAGGTGATAAATTATTCACTTATGAAGAGTTAATTACGTATACATCTGAAATAGAAGCTATACTGAATTCACGTTCCATTACTCCTTTATCTGAAGATCCTAATGATTTACGAGCCTTAACCCCTGCACATTTCCTTATTGGAGACACATTCATTAACTTACCTGAATTAAATCTTACTGATTTACCAGTCAACCGTCTATCCAATTGGGAATACATCCAATACGTCAAGCAACACTTCTGGAAGAGATGGTCCAAGGAGTATTTAAATCAACTCAATGTAAGATCAAAATGGCAGTTCCAAAAACCGAATACTATTAAAATTGGCACCATGGTTCTTCTCAAGGAAGATAACACTATCACTCTACATTGGCCATTGAGGCGAATTATTGAAATTTTTCCAGGCGATGATGGTGTTGTGAGAGTGATTAAAGTGAAAACTCATTCTGGAGTTTATAAAAGAGCTGTGACACGTGTTGTGCCATTGCCCATTTAAATCTTAAAATAAACATTAATTCTAGAGACTTTAAGAATCAATGTGTATAAAATGTATGTTTTCAATTGCATTATTGTTTTGAACGAGGTTCGTTCAAGGCGGGCGGTATGTTTGAGATTGAGAAATTGATTAAGAATTTCATTTTGTTGGCAGATGTATTCCATGTAATTTAGTTTTGTAAAAAAAACATTTGTTAACTTAATAATTTACAATTTGAACGTGATCTTAGAGAGGTGCTTAAGATTAACTATTTAACCTCATAAAATTTAGAAATCTCTAAAATCTATCCCTTTTTTATCTACTCCTTAAGTGCAATTTGTCATAAACTTAAACCTTGCAATTCAGGTAGAGTCGTTACCAAAAGGTTAGGTCCAGCACCACATTTTCATATTTTAGAAACGCCTGCAAATGTAGTCATTAACCAATGACGGTGGAAGAATATTTTAACATCATAGTATATAACAATGACATGTAATCCACAATGGAAAGAAATAGTAGAAAATTTATTACTGAATCAAACAGCAGCAGATAGACCTGACAATGTTGCAAGACTCGTTTCTTTAAAAGTAAAGCATTTGATAGAATGTATTGTTAAGAAGAAATGTTTTGGAGATGTCAAGTCGTATGTTTATGTTATATAGTTTCAAAAAAGGGGATTACCACATATTCATTTATTGATTATATTGACGTCTAATTCAAAATTATTAACATCAGAAAGTGTTGATCGTCATATTTCAGATAAAATACCAGATGAGATGGTTAATCCTAGATTACATGAAATTATTATGTCAAACAATATACAGGGTCCTTGTGGAGATTAGTGTTTCGTTGATGGAAAATGCTTGAAAAATTTTCCTTAAATTCTGCAAGAAGATACTACTGTTGAAGACAATTGTTATGTATTATATAAAAGAAAAAATACAGGTAAAACGTATACAAGACCTAATAGATATATTGTCGATAATCGTTTTGTTGTGCCCTATTCTCCTGAACTTTCGCAAACATTCAATTGTCATATAAATGTTGAAATTGTATCGAGTATTAAGTTCGTGAAATATTTGTATAAATATATTTATAAGGGTCATGATGCTGCATCAATTATCATCACAAATAGTAATAGAGAAGATACTATTAATCATAATGAAATCAATCATTATGAAGAAAATATATATGTTGGTCCAGTAGAAGCAGCATGGAGAATTTTAAGTAAAAATTTATCCAAAAAAAATCATAGTATAAATCGTTTACCAATACATTTGCGAAATGAGCAAAATATTCTTATTCGGCAAACAGATGCAAATCCAGAAATATCATTTAACTTGCACAAAAATACAAAATTATTAGACTACTTTAATTTAAATCAACGTGATGCAAATGCTCGTCAGTATTTTTATACTGAGATTCCAGAATACTATTCATGGGATAAAAAAGAATGCAAATGGAACAGGAGAGCCCGAAAGGACAAGGTAATAGGCAGAATTTACTCTGTTAGTCCATGCCACACAGAATTATTTTATCTTAGATTATTATTACTTATTACTAAAGGTGCCATTTCATACGAATCATTGAAGACTGTTAATGGAGTATTACATGACACATTTACGTCAGCTTGTTTAACATTAGGACTCATAGAAGATGATCATGAATGGAAGGCAACGGTGTAAGAGTCAACTTTATGGATGATGCCTCAATCACTTCGACGATTATTTGTAGGAATTTTAATTCACTGTCGTCCTATAAATGCTGGTGAACTTTGGGAACAGTTTAAAGCTTCCATGTCCGAAGATTATGCTAGAAATGTAGATAATATTGCAACTGAAAAAATGTCATATATACATGTAAGAAACATGTTATCTGAAGAAGGTTATAACTTACATGATTTTCTTGGATTGATGGATGTAGAAGATGACAATGAAAATTTGCGAATTACTCATTCCGTAAATATTACAGAGGAAAGGGAGTTAGGAAAAGAAAGGTATGATAAATTGAACGCAAAACATAAAGATATAGTTGACTTTATATTAAATGTGGTGAATGATAATGATAAAAATACTTGTAGGTGTGCATATGTCGATGGTCCTGGAGGATCAGGAAAAATATTTATGTATGTTACATTGTGGAGTTTATTAAGGAGTAAAGGTAAAACTGTAATATGGCATTCACAGGGATAGCTGCAACTTTACTTCCTATGGGTCCGACAGTTCATAAAGTATTGGGTTTACCCGTGCCATTATATGCTGATTCATCTTCAATTATAAAAGTCCAGTCTAAAGAGGGGTTATATTTAAAAGATGTTGATGTCTTTATTTGGGATGAAGCTCCAATGTCACCGAAGTATGCTTTGAAGATTATGGACAGAACGTTAAGAGATATTATGCAAATAGACGTTTCTTTTGGTGGTAAAACAATAATTTTAGGAGGTGATTTCAGACAAGTATTACCAATAAAACAAAATGGTACAAGATCTGAAATTATGAATTTGTCAATTAAAATTAGCAAATTATGGACAATATTTTCAAAATTTACAGTATCTGAAAATATGCGAGATTTGCCGGAAGAAACAAATTTTGTGAATTTCTTACTTGAAATAGGGAATGGCACACCTAAAGATGTGAAAAATTGTGTACAATTACCAGACAACATTGTTGAAGACGGAAATATTGATATCAGTACAGACGTATATGGAGACTTGATTAAACAAAAAAGGTTTGAAGATTTGGCATTATGTGCTATTTTAGCCTCTCGAAATATTGTTTTTGATGAAATTCATAATAATGTTGTACAGTAATTAGACAAGAAGGATGAAAAACTTTATAGAAGTATTGACAGTATAGATAATGGTGATAATAATAACGATCATGAAGTCATTTTACCTGATTACTTAAGCACTCTGTCACCACCTGGTTTACCACCACATGCTTTGCATTTAAGAATAAATTCCGCAGTAATGCTCATAAGAAACCTTAGCATTAATGAGGGTTTATGCAATGGAACAAGATTATTGGTTTTAGCTTTATCAAATCAAGTTATGAAATGCAAAATATTAACGGGAGATAAACGTGAAAATATTGTATTCATACATCGAATATTATTGTATTGTGAAAATGTTTATCCCTTTACATTTAAAAGAAGACAGTTTCCAATGAAACTAGCATTTGCTATGACTATAAATAAATCTCATGGTCAGACATTTCATAAAATTGCAATTGATTTAAGAAAAGACGTTTTTAATCATGGGCAACTGTATGTTGCGTTATCAAGAGTTCGTTCATTTAGTTCAGTTACAATTTATTTAGGAAATCAACGAAGTCGAAAATGTATTAAGAATTATGTTTATAAAGAAATTTTTGAATAATTGTTATTGTAACAATAAAATATATATTATTAAAATATGCAACTAGCATAGAAGGTACTTTGTAGCAGAGATAAATATAGTCAGAGAGAAACTGAGAGTAGGAACGTAATGCAAACGACCTGTTACCGTACAATGGTAGCTCTTGCGGCCAAAATTGGTACTTAGGGAGGTAATTCAAATGCTTTTTAGTTGGCGGGTTGTTTTACCTCCCTAAGTCAGTGAGACGCACACACACGCACTGCTCGAAGAAAGCCGAACATTCACCCGAAGGCGATCGGAACTTATCGGGATTATTCGGCCGTATTCTATAAAACACAGGGAATACGGAATATGTACAAAAATCTTCAATTGACATTTCGCGTATTTTTCCTTTTTCATTGTCAATTCTCCCAATCAAGAGAAATTCATTCTTTCTACGCAATCGCATGTAACTTTCAAAAATGGTTACTAAAAAAATAAATAGTAATTTATTATATATTAATTGTGTCCAATGTAGATAATATAATGTATAAATACGGTATTATCTAGAAAACATAACCTAAAACTAAAACATACGAGGATAACAGAAATATAATAACTAATTAATATAAAATGATATTTTAAAAGATCCAGTTTGTAACCTTAAAAAAACACACAATTATTTATTTATTTTTTTTAGCTGAAATTAATTATTATTAAACTACGGTTACATTGGCGTTGCTTTTATTTAAAGATTAAATTCTAATAAGTTGTCCTTGGGCGCCATTTAAGAAAAATAAAATAAAACAAGAAAAATATTATTATTTAAATTAATTAAGCAACGTAGTCTTTACCTAGCTAGTCAGATTATTCGGTAGAGAGGGCGGTTCGAAAAATTTAACGCTAAATTAAATTAATTTAAAATGAAAGAAATGAATCAAATTCTCTTGAGTAAACTTGATTTACTTCTTTTCCAGAATGGTAAAAATAAGTAATAACTAATCCTCCAGACTCTTCTCCAATGTCTTCTAATACTATTTAAATGCCAAAACTCCACCACAAAACACAAAAAAGGACTAAATCCATAAAATTGAGTGGAATTCATTGACTTTAAGTTCGCATGATGAATTCATTGGGCCACCGGCATAGGAGCTTCGCGTGTAGAATACGGAAGGCTAGTCGAATTCTACCAAGGATATATAAAAAATAACAACCTTTGGCATGAAGAAAGGTTTGAAGGCATCATTCTCATCCAAATTAAATATTTAGCAAAGTAACAAATAATATCCTTGGGCCGTGGAATTTGAGACATTTGAAGTAGAACAGGAAATTTAGTAGCAAAAAGTAGCAAATCCAAAAATTCAATATTCTTCATAGTCCAAATAAACATTATTATTCTTCAATCGATGAGAGGCGTCCCAATCATTTCTTGAAATGAATAATAATTTTTCACGAAGACTCAGGAAACCGGAACGAGAATTTACATAGATAGAAAATATAATAAAATTATTAATTAAATCTAAAATCTTAAAATTACCCAATCACCGAATATCGCTGCAACCTCCGAAACTTAAATAAATATTTAATAATAAAAAAAAATAATCTAATTTTAATTAAACTTTAATTAATAAAAGAGAACAATGTGACTTGTAAATTTGATAAAATTTTCCAGCGTCACAAGTTGTACATTTTTTTGAAATAATTAGCTTGAGCTAAAGTTTCTTGTCAAAAAAATGTTTATTACTAACATTTTGGACATTTTCTTTCATAACAGATAAAATAAATCGCAAACGTTTATCAAATTCTTAAAGCCAATAGCTTATTTTACACTTTAAACTATTTTCTGAATTATTATTTTAATATTTGTTAAAAGCTTATGCTATTAACAATTATTAAATAAATAAAATTTAATTTTTTACATTTTTTTAACAACGTACTTCGTACTTTTAATAATATTAGATTAATTCAAAATTGGTAATTGTAGAACAAATTTCAAAGAGTAAAACGAGCTGAGAGAAAAACACAAAGTGTTTAATAATTATTATTTAAAATTATTAGGCTTAATAAACTTTTTTGTCTAATATAAAGGCAAAATAACTTTTAAAGACTAATTTCGTTTTAGTAAAATTCATCAATAAATTAAAAAAAATAAAACTAAATTTATGCAAATTACCATTTTATATTTAACAAACATTAATAAATATTCAATTTTCCATTTATATTTACTGTAAATAAATTAATTCTTTTCTTTAGTGAAAATTAATTGATTTAATTTTAAAGAAATTACAGTAAAGTTTAGTTTGAAAAATAAATTCTACAAAATTATAGAAATAATAAATTACAGAACATTTAAGATATTAAATAAAGTTCCAGATTTTTTTAATTCTGGATATATTATCAAAACTTTTTTAGATTCTAGAATAAATGCCCAAAAGCTTTACATTCGTTTTTTCAAATTAATTTTTTTTTCCGTAAAAATATCGAATTCTTTATAGATTCTAAATAATTAATTAAGAAATTCTACAACTAAAATTCTTTGTAGCTTATTTTGGAACCTTAGAAAATTTGTATTTTTTTCTAGAATTTCAAATGTTTTAGAATTTTTTTTTTAAAACATACTTTGTACTTTTAATAATATTAGCTTAATTCAAAATTGGTAGTTGTAGAACAAATTTCAAAGAGTAAAACGAGCTGAAAGAAAAAACACAAAGTGTTTAATAATTATTATTTAAAATTATTAGGCTTTATGAACTTTTTTGTCTAATATAAAGACAAAATATCTTTTATAGTAATAGACTAATTACGTTTTAGTAAAATTCATCAATGAATTTAAAAAAATGAAACTTAATTTCTGCAAATTACTATTTTATAATTAACAAACATTAATAAAAATTTAATTTTCCGTTTATATTTATTCTAAATAAGTTAATTCTCTTCTTTGGTGAAAAAAAATAAATTGAATTACCGATTCTAATTATTTCTACAAAGAATAATGGAAAACTATTTATTTGTATTAAATGAAATACAAGTCTGTAACAAATTTAGGCAAATTTGGATAAAATAATAACTAATTCTATACCCTCATATTGATTAAATTCATAATAATCGATTTTCATAAATACATAAGTTTGATTATGATACATTAGAAGTTGAAAAACGATTTATTCTCAAGAATCATTTTATGTCAAACAATATTAATTTTAATTAGACAATTTTACTTCAAACTTCCATTTTATTTATAAATGCTTATAATCTAAGTGCAAATTAAGAAAATATTATTCTATAGATATGTATACATATAATTATTTTCTTTTGGCAGTTAATTGTAGATTCTATGAATAAATTATGAAAAAATTAAAAAATTTCAAATTTGTACTTCCTCCACGTTTTTAATTTTTTTTTTCCCTACTGAAAAATCCTATATAGGATCCTACATAGGATCCTATATAGAATCCATATGGATTCCTATGAGAATCCACGTAGGATCCTATATAGGATCCTATATAGGTATTGTCCTATAGGAATCCATGTGGATTCTCATAGGAATCTATGTGGATTCCTATAGGTCGCCTATAGGACAAGTCCTATATAGGATCCTATGTGGACTCTCCTATAGGAATACATGTAGGATCTCATATAGGATCCTGCATAGGCGTCCCAAAAAATTTTTGTACACCTTCCTACATATGATCCTACGTAGGTTCCCATATAGGATCCTATATAGGAACCCATATAAGATCCTACATGGGTACCCCCAAAAAAATTTTTTGTACCCCTTCCTCATGCGCAGTCGTCTTTTACGTATGCTACAATACTTACGCCTGCGCAGTAAATATTTTTCGTCCTTATAATGGTGCTTAATGTATATTTGAATAAAGTTGTTAAAAAAAAACAATTAATTCTGTGTAAATAATTTTTTTTGGGCGCCCATAAAAGATCCTATATAGATTCCTATATGGGAACCTACGTAGGATCCTATGTAGGGGGGTGTACAAAAATTTTTTTGGGACGCCTATGTAGGATCCTATATGAGATCCTACATGTATTACTATAGGAGAGTCCACATAGGATCCTATATAGGACGTGTCCTATAGGCGACCTATAGGAATCCACATAGATTCCTATGAGAATCCACATGGATTCCTATAGGACAATACCTATATAGGATCCTATATAGGATCCTACGTGGATTCTCATAGGAATCCATATGGATTCTATATAGGATCCTATGTAGGATCCTATATAGGATTTTTCAGTAGGGTTGTAACCAAGTTTTTTAGTTTTTTCTTAATAATTTATCAGAATCTTTTGCATAGATTTTAAATAATTGTAATTTCTCACAAAAAATAATTCTATAAATGTTAATTTCTTTAAAAATAATTTATTTTTATGTCACTTCAAAATTATGCAATCAAATAATTAAGCAACAGGATGACATATTTTTTTGCTCTTTTATCTCATAAACATTAAATTTCTTCCACAATTTCCACTATTTAATAGCTAATTTTATATGAAATTTTTCTTCTTTACAACTGTATGTGACATTATGAATCAATAAAAAAAACTCAATTTTTTACAAAAATAAAAATACTAAAATTAATCAAAATTATGTCTTTTAAAATTCTATTGATGTATAGAGTTATTTTAAATTCAAAATTAATGAGAAAAAAAATTAATACTTCAAACCCTAATAGCACCGACTGTGCCGGGAACGTTCCTGGAATGGTCCGCCGGTCCCTGGGGTACGTTCATATGGACCGTTACAATATACCTGACAAATACGTTCCGGATTTCACTAGGCTAGGAACGTTCCGCGGAACGTTCCTGGAAAGTTCCGAGGAACATTAAATACACATTTAAAAATAATTAATGTTAATATCTTGCGCAGTAGTTTTCTATCGCACCTAGAGCTGCGCAGTTGAATTTAGTGACCACTGTTCTATAGAAGCAATCATATTAAAAACATTAAATAATATTAATAAAAAAATTTTCAGCTTTTTCCGCATACTTTTTCCGCAACCCGTTCTGCGATTTTTTGAATGTGTATTCAAAGTTCCTCGGAACATTCCATGAACGTTCCGCGGGAACGTTCCTAGCCTAGTGAAATCCGGAATGGATTTGTCAGGTATATTGGAGCGGTCCAAGGGAACGTACCCAAGGGGCCAGCAGCCCATTCCAGGAACGTTCCCGGCCTAGTCGGTGCTATTAGGGAAGGATGTGATTTTTGATGTTTTAAAACACCACCGGTGCCTGTCCATAAAAAAACAAAAAACCAAATATGCCTAAATCCAATAGGTGTATAAATTTGTTACAGACTTGTATTTCATTTAATACAAATAAATAGTTTTTCATTATTCTTTGTAGAAATAATTATAATCGGTAATTCAATTAATTCTTTTTCACCAAAGAAGAGAATTAATTTATTTAGAATAAATATAAATGGAAAATTAAATATTTATTAATGTTTGTTAATTATAAAATAATAATTTGCAGAAATTAAGTTTCATTTTTTTAAATTCATTGATGAATTTTACTAAAACGAAATTAGTCTATTACTTTAAAAGTTATTTTGCCTTTATATTAGACAAAAAAGTTTATTAAGCCTAATAATTTTAAATAATAATTATTAAACGCTTTGTGTTTTTCTCTCAGCTCGTTTTACTATTTGAAATTTGTTCTACAATTACCAATTTTGAATTAATCTAATATTATTGAAAGTACAAAGTACGTTGTTAAAAAAATGTAAAAAATTAAATTTTATTTATTTAATAATTGTTAATAGCATAGGCTTTTAACAAATATTAAAATAATAATTCAGAGAATAGTTTAAAGTGTAAAATAAGCTATTGGCTTTAAGAATTTGATAAACGTTTGCGATTTATTAATTCTGATGTGAAAGAAAATGTCCAAAATGTTTAGTAGTAAACATTTTTTTGACAAGAACCTTTAGCTCAAGCTACCCTGTAATAAGAGGGTTATTGAGCAAGCGTTTTGGCTAGTTGAGCAAGCCCTCTGCTCAATTGTCCTAACGAAATATGGACAATTGGGCTGGTTGCTCATTCACCCAATGCATTGAGTCCGATAATCCACAAGGTATTTCAAGCTTAAAACTGGAGAAAAAGCGACTTAATATTGATAAAACACTAAGAAACGTTAAATTAAGCATAAATACACAAAATTAGATAATAAAAATACGTATATTAAGAATAAATAACATTTTCGAAAAGACGTGATTTATTGACACTCAGGGAGCAGAACACCTGACTAGCAGAATAGACGTAGCCAATCAAAATCTTTCTACCGCGAGAGACTAAATTGTGATTAGCTACGTCTATTCTGCTAGTCAGGTGTTCTGCTCCCTGAGTGTCAATAAATCACGTCTTTACGAAAATGTTATTTATTCTTAATATACGTATTTTTATTATCTAATTTTGTGTATTTATGCTTAATTTAACGTTTCTTAGTGTTTTATCAATATTAAGTAGTTTTTTCTCCAGATTTAAGCTTGAAATACCTTGTGGATTATTGGACTCAATGCATTGGGTGAATGAGCAACCAGCCCAATTGTCCATATTTCGTTAGGACAATTGAGCAGAGGGCTTGCTCAACTAGCCAAAACGCTTGCTCAATAACCCTCTTATTACAGGGTAATGATTGCAAAAAAATGTACAAATTCCATCACTGTAATAAGGTGTGTTTATTAAATACAGAATTTGTGACATTCTTCGGCTGCACTCGAGTTGCGGCAGCGGTCACAATTCCAAGCGGCAATAGGGGAAGCTCTGTTCCCTCTCTTCTGCCTACCGAGTGCAGAGTTGTGGCAGCCTCCCCTCAACTAAGAGTTGCGGTAGCTTCCCCTCCACTATACATTACTCTACTCTGCCGTACGAAGCAAAGACTTACATTAGATAAGTCATATTTTGACGAAAAATCAGTTTTTATTAACAATGAATTTGTCAGAAGAAAATGCGTCTGATACTGGAAGTATGAATCCGCACAATTTTTCCTTTACACTTTCCCCAGGCTTAGGACTGGCATCATCTTTAACTTATTTACAAAATTTCTTATTGGGATCTGAAATCGTGACGTCATTAAGTAAGATGGCCGACCCAACGAGGTCGATTTACTGTAGACAGCTGCAAACTTGTATCAGAAATCGTCATTTTAAATTATTGCTATTTATTAAAGCAAATAATAGTTTTTAAAATACACGAAATTTACAAAGTAATGTTTAAACTTTTGTTTTTTCTATTTATATTTCTCGTAAAAGAACAACATTGTCTTCTAGAAATATTTTAACTATAAAGATATAGGTTATGTAGAATCATGTACCTGTCATAACAAACAACTAAAACATTTATATTTTATGTTTACTTTGCTTCTTGTATTACTTTAATCGGTTTAAATTACTTTGTGTAACATTTTAACTATCGCTGTATTTCAGATCCCATGTTTAAAAAAATGTGGACCACGATTGTATGAAAATTTCATTTTTTAACAATTGTTTTATTAAAAAAAAATTGTTAAATTGATTAACTCTTGCACTTTGATTAATATGCGCATTGTCATGTGAGCAATTATTTACTTTTTCAATTATTTCTTTTTTTGCATTTAACCCTTTGCTGCACACATTTTTTGGAAACAAAGGAAATAATTTTCTCTGTACAAATAGTGACTTTTTGATCCAAGGAACTAAGAAACATCAAAATTAAAGAATGCGAAAATTTCGACCTTTATGAATTTTTATCTCGTAAATTAAAAATGCTATTTTTCTTCAAACCCGGAGTTTGAAATCGTAAATTTACTGAAAAATATAAAAAATAATTTACTATTTTGATAGGATAAGGCATACTGAAGATATTCACAAAAATCTTAAAAATGAAGGTGGTAATCTGGGTTACCACTATGCCGCAAAGGGTTAATTTAATAAAAGAATTACACGTTTTTTTAGAACACACCCACCTTTCAATATTATTTTGTAAAATATTTTTCAATCGAAAACTACACCCATCAATAACTAAATAAATTACATAGAGAGTACTCGAGAGTATGATAGAGTAGAGGGACAGGGGAAGCAAGCGCAACTCTGTAGGGCAGTGGGAGGCTGCCGCAACTCGGTAGTCGGTAGAAGAGGGAGAATAGGCCTTCCCCTATTGCCGCTTAGAAATGTGACCGCTGCCGCAACTCGAGTGCACCGCATTCTTCACTAATGTTTTCTTTGTAACCTGAATAATGATTGGGCACGCGTAGCGCGCTTTTGTAGTTCTAGTATAGGATAAATATAAGAGACTTAAATTACGTGCACTGAGCGCTAGCGCATGTAAAATATATGAACTTTAAATTTATATTTTGAATCTCAGAAACGGTCAAAATTAAAGGGATAGGTCTTCAAAGTTTTAACTTGTGCGCATGTTCACACACTTTAAATAATTGTTGTGTTATCAAATGTACGTAACGAACTAAACTGAACAGAGCGCTTTATGCTGCATAACGAAAAGTATAGGCTATTCCAGATGGGCGGCGCCACCGCCTCACAACTGGTGACTTGCTGTGTCTCACAACCTGAAATTGGCGCTATTTTGAAAAAGGAAAAAAAAATTTCCAACTGTAGATTGAAACAATGCAATATTGCATTACAAAATAGAAGGAAAATACTAAATAAAAATGCATAACATTTAGCTTTTCCAATTAATTAACTTAAAAAAAAAGTACTTTGCACATATTGAAAAAAAGTTTTTTAGTCGATTTTCAGACACAGTATTGGCATCTAACACAAACAATACATATATCCGCTTCGGTGTACACGCAAAAGTTGGCTCGTATAAAAAGAAATGTTTTTATGTATACCAATCAGCCTTTTTATATTTCGTGTTAAAAAAAATGGACTGTCTCACAACTGGAGCCGTCTCACAACTGGCGACTCTCCCCTATATATTTTAAGAAACATAATAAAAAGCAAATCGATAATATTCAACGATAAAAACATATCCGCACAGCTTTCTATAAACTATGCACCTGCGCAATGGCTTCCTTAGGTAGTTACGCATGCGTAGTAGTTTTCTCTTAACTCTAGACATGCGCAGTTGTTAAAATTTAGACGATAAATGACAGTTAAACTATGTCCAAGCGAAAGAACATAAAAAAACACATTAACAAAAAAGTCATATACATTGTGTAAAACATACAATTTTTAAGAGTAAATTGCACATAGAACATTTTACACATGGAAAACAATGAAATTTTATTTTTCAAAGGAATTAAAAAAAACAAAAACCTGAACCTACGCCTTTAAGCGTCTACAGAAATGTCTAGTGTCTCTCTCAATCTTTAACCTACCTAATGCATTTGTCTCTCTCGCTTGCGCAGCGTCTACAGAAAACAACTAAGTAATTTCTTATATGTTACATACTCTTAGAAAATCTTCCATTTAATTATTGTGTAAAAATCCCTTTAGAAATTTACTTATTTACTTAGAATAAGGAGTTCTAAAGTTCTCCAAGAATTCACAAAATAGTACATGGTAATCCTATATGGGCGATTCTTACGTAACTGCCTTACTTGGCGGCTTTGAAAAAATACACCTAATTTAAAAATATATTCTGAAGTGTATTAGTGAATTTTAAAGGTATATATGATAGTAACTGAAAACCAAATATACATAAATATATATATTATAACTTCTATTATATTGCACTATACCTGCTGAAATTTCAGCTCCGTGGCGTGTCCCTTTTGCAAAATGTTAAATTTAATTTAATAATTTTCGGTGAAAATATCATTATTATAAGTCAGCCTTTTTCAAGCATAAAGTGGCTATATTTATGAACAATTTAGGTTTCTATTGCACTTCATATTACGTTTTTCATACTTAGAATCTGTAAAAATATTTTGTCCCTCAATTTTCCCAATTTTTGAACGCAATCTGTAGACTTATCATTAAGGTGTCATGTGTTTAGTGATTACGCCTTCTAATAAGTTAAATTTCAATTTTGATCCATTAGCACTAAATCACATGTAAAAAAAGTTTTAAAAAAGAAAAATTTTTACTTAAAAAAAAAATTATTTTTGTGAAAATAGCATGTCTACAAAAAAAGCGTTCAGTTCCATGTCATTACTATTATATTACTGTAACAACTATTTGATAGTATTGTTACCATTTTCTTTAAGTTTTCATGTGAAAAAAGCGATCTGCAGAAGGAATAGATTTATTTTGCAATATTGTAGATCTGTGGTGGTTATTTTAAAATATTATTCTATAAAGTAGTTTAGCAATGTCGGATTACACTGCTCGATCTTGATTTCAAATTATCCAAAAAATAAAACAAAATATTTATTATTAAATATTGTATTTGCTGTTCTTTTATAAAATGTTATATATGTTAACTAATATCTAAAATACTGTTAGAATATTAAATAATTTATGAATTTATTATTTATTTTCGTTTAGGAAAATATCAAGAAGAAATTTTTATTTTGTACAATATATTTGCAATAAAAAGATGCGGTTCAGCTCCACATGGCAGCCAATTTTCAAAAATTTGCTATTATTTTCGTATAAATATAGTTGTAGTAAAATCGTTTAAAATATACTTATATTACACCCTAATAAGAAAAATAAGTGCAGAGAAACATTGAAAAAAAAAAATTTTTTCTACCAAAACTTATCTTGAAATCGGGCAGTTACGCAAGAATCGACCATATAAGCAGGGGCGGTCAAACGCCCATGTCCTGAGGGCGCCAAAATTGTTGTAATACAAAATTAAAAATTTTTTAAAGAGTTTATTGTATAAAGATCAGACCGGAGATTGTATGGAGGCTCAGGGAGGCCCGACCTCCCCATTTTTTTTAGGGTACGCCGGGCATCCCCACTTATTTTTTGGAACCATTAGATTTTTTTCTTAATTAAAAATGAATAGAATCGTTGATTTATAAATTCACTTAAAATTTTTCGCTTTTAATTGCAAAAAATATTTCTTTAATTTTATTTTTTGTGTTACTAAAAAAAGGCTTTAAATTTCAGTAAACTATAAAGGAAATTCAGAAAATATCACATAATTTTTTGTTAAAGGAGTTAACAAACTTTATAATATTAAACTTTCTAATAAGAACCTACGATTAATTTATAGAACGATTTCCAGAAAATATTAAGAAATAAATTTAATTTTTCCTCGATTTCAAAATCAGACTTATAAAGTTAAAATTCAGAGAACTTAATAAAAATGTTTAAATTTATAAATTTAGTAAATTGACAATCTAGAGAGAGGAACGGTTTTCAAAAAAGTCCTAAGATTGATTCTTAAAACGTTTTTCCGAAAATTTTCTAGATTTTTATTCATTCTTCACATATGCAAATTTTAAATCCTTATTAAAATAAAAGCAAGAGAGAATCTAATGAAAATTTTAAACTAAATAATTTCAATAAATTAACTAATTTAATAAAATAAAACCACGCTTAATATAATAAAAGATTTCCAGAAATTATTAAAAATAAAGTTAATTTTTCCTCGATTTTAAATCCAGACTTGTTCAAATTCAGAGAACCTAATAAAAAATTTCAAATTTATAAATTTAGTAAATTAACAATATAAATAGTGTAACGGGACGTATGATTAAGTTCTAAAATGAATTATTTAGAAATTTCATTTCATAGAATTTCATTAGGTAGAATTTTCTTGTAGCCGAAATTTCACATTTTCGAATTTGTTTTCAATCGAATTTAAATGAAATCGAATTTTTACGTAACAGAAGTTTTAGGCCATCGAATTTATATCTAAAAGAATTTTCATTTAAAAGAAATTTAATTTAAGCGAATCTTAATTTAGAAGAATTTTCATTTTATAGAATTTTAAGTTAATCGAATTTTTAAATGACAGAATATTCATCTGACCGAATCTTCATTTGTCCGAAATTGTATTAGTACGAATTCACATTTGATAGAAAACTTAAAATGCAGAATGTTCATTTGTCCGAAATTGCAAATGGCCGAAAGACGATCCGACAGAAATATTTTTGCGTGAATTTTGAAATTGACCAATCAGAAAATATGGAAAAAATTCCTATTGGTCAATTTCAAAATTCGCGCCAAAATATTTCTGTCGGATCCTCTTTCGGCCATTTGCAATTTCTAACAAATGAACATTCTACCTTATATGTTTTCAATAGCCTAACGCACAATGAATCGTAATCGCTAATCCTTAATCGTAAGAATGAGAGGAAGTAGGACAGACATATATCTCTGTCCTGCTTTCTCTCATTATTACGATTAAGGATTAGCGATTACGATTCGTTGTGCTTTAGGCTAATCAAATGTGAATTTGTACTAATACAATTTCGGACAAATGAAGATTTGGTCAGATGAATATTCTGTCATTTAAAAATTCGATTAACTAAAAATTCTATAAAATGAAAATTCTTCTAAATTAAGATTCGTTTAAATTGAATTTCTTTTAAATGAAAATTCTTTTAGATATAAATTCGATGGTCTAAAACTTCTGTTAGGTAAAAATTCGAATTCATTTAAATTGGGTTGAAAACAAATTCGAAAATGTGAAATTTCTGCTACAAGAAAATTCTACCTCATGAAATTTTATGAAATGAAAATTCTAAATAATTCATTTTAGAACTTAATCATACGTCCCAGTGTAACAGATTTCTATGAAAGTCCTAGGATTAATTCTTAAAAAGTTTTCAGGAAATTTTTCTTGATTTTTGTTAATTACTCAAAAATGTTAAATCCTTACTAAAATAAAAACCCGGAGAATCTAATAATTAATATTAAATGAATAATTTTATTAAACTAACAAACTTAATAACATAACAGTTGTCTCAAAGGAACCTACAATTGCAAATTTCTAAAAAAAGTTCTATAGGATTGGTTCTAAACACGTTTTTACGAAAATTTTCTAGATTTTTATTGATTATTCATCAGTTACAAAGCCTTATTAAAATAAAAACAAGAGAGAATCCAATAAAAATTATTATTTAAATAATTTTAATAAATTAACCAATTTGATAACATAAAAGTTTTCTAAAGAGATTCCACGATTGCTATCAAAGCAATTCTAAATAATTATTCAAAACAAAGTTAATTTTTCATCGATTTTAAATTAAGGCTTTTAAAAATAAAATTCAGAGAATAAAAAAAATAGTTAAATTTATAATTTCAGTAAATTAACAATCTAAACAGCATAGCAGTGTTCTAAAGAAAGTCCTAGGTTTTATTCATAAAACGTTTTTAGGAAAATTTTCTAAATTTTTATTAGTTTTTTAGAAATTATAAATCCTGATTAAAAGAAAAGCCTAGAGAATGCTAAAAAATTTATTGAATCAATGATTTCGATAAATTAATAAATTTAAAAATATAAATATTTTCTAAAAATAACCAAAGATTAATTTATTAAACGATTTTTAGAAAAGATTCCAAATTAAAGTTAATTTTTTATTAATTTGCACTTCAGACTTCAAGATAACATTGCAGGAACGCAGTAAAGTAATTATAATTAATAATTTCAGTAAATTAAAATTAATTAGCATAACACAAACTTGAGGGCAATCGGAAAATTTTAGAATTTTGTCTAAAAATCGTTTTTTAAATCAATCGTAGGTCCTTTCAGAAAACATTTATGTCAATAGATTTGCTAATGTATTAAAATTATTTATTCCATAATTTTTATTTTATTCTTTGGGTTATTTTAACAACAATTAAAAATTGTTGAAGAATTAATAAAAATTTAGAAAATTTTCGTAAAAACGTTTTAAGTATCAATCTTAGAACTTCTTTTTTATACCGTTGAGCTCTTTAGATTGTTAATTTACTAAATTTATGAATTTAAACATTTTTATTAGGTTCTCTAAATTTTAACTTCAAGTCTAAACTTAAAATCGATGATAAATTTACTTTATTTTTCAATACATTTTGAAAATCTTTTTACAAATCAATGTTAGGTTATAACTTTTATGTTATAAAATTAGTTTATTTATTGGAATTATTTAGTGAATAACTTTAATTGGATTCTTTGAGTTTTTAAGTTGATGAGGATTAAAAAGTTTTTAATAATTAATAAAAATCTAGAAAATATTATTAAAAACTCTTTGTGAATCAATCCTAGGAATTTTTTTTAGAAATCTGTTATGCTATTTAGATTAGTTTTAAACCACCTAGTCCTGAAATTTGTGCTAAAATGTCCTAAAATTAGTTCTTCCCTTCCCCCCTCACCTTTAATAATAAATTTTCAGGGCCTCACCACTTCTTTTGGTACAATCTCAGGCCTGGGCACATTTAGGGGCAAAAGAAAAATTTGTACAATGAGCAAAAGCTGTCTTAAAAATATTGCATTTTAAAATAAAACATCTTGTTTGCCTTAAAATAAAACTTTCTTTTTACAGTGATAAAACATAAAGATAATTTTTAATCACTTAAGAATAAAAATTGTGATCCCCCCAGTACCCCCAGAAAATTGTTTATTAAAGTATGAAAGATTAAAAACTTACAGAACAAAATTAGTTATATTGTATAAATATTTTAAAGAAGAAAAGAATAAATTTTATAAAATTAAATACATTTTAAACATTTTTATTAGTTCTTATCTTCAATAATATAAATTTTGTTCTTAAATTTCTTAAATTTCAAAATTTTCATTAAACATGAATATTGTTTTCTATTATTGGTCATTAATTACAGTAATAATAAAAAAAAACACTGCGCATGCGCAATTTTTAAATTCCAAAAGAGCACATGTGTGACTACTACAGTGCATCACTGCGCATGTGTAACAGCAATAACAGCTATCAACGCGTTGGTTGGTGGTGCTCAACTTATCGGTGAGACGATGTCGATTGGCTTGTGTTCCATATTCCGCCGTTCCGACAGTTAATAGTTTCTAGTGACAGCTGAGACGACCAGAGTTGACACTGGGATTTGTTTTTGCGTGATTCTTTGTAATTTTTGAAGAAATAATTATATTCGAGTCTCGGAATAGTAAAATAACCAAATTTTCGAATCTTTAAGTGAATACTTGAACACAGAGAATTGAGAAAGTGAATAATATTCGACAAAATAGATATTCGACTTATTGTTAAAGATTTAACAAAATAGTTCTTACACTATTTAAAGATTTAGCTATTAGAAATTCAATTGTTTATATTTTTGTAAAAATTCGAACAATTGTGCAGAGGTCGTGTGTTTTTGCAATACATATATTAATCCGCTTGTAAAGAAACCGGTTCTTTCTTGAGCCACATCAATTTTTTAACAGATGTTATTTATTTTTCATTATTTGAATGTTTTAATTATTTTATGACATTTTCATTTATTTTCTTGGAATCTCAATTTTTTTCAAATAATAAGTTTCTACTTTTATTTCAAATTTATTCTTTAACTGTTTATTATTTTCTTTAATTTCCAATGTTTTTTAATTTTCTGCTAATTTTGTCATTATTAATCAATTTCTTCAATGAATATTATTTTCTGAGAATTTTATTTGTGTTCCTTAATTATTTGCTTCTACTTATAGGTATTTCATATTTGTTCTTCAATCTTTAATTAATTTCTGAAAATTTATTTAGATTTTCTTTAATTGAGGGTCCGGATTCCATAAGGTGTTACGCGTGACTTTCGTTGGCCCCTCGTTCAGTGAGTTCTCGCTGAACGCGGGGCCTACGTTATTCACGCGTAACACCTTATGGAATCCGGACCCTCAATTTTTTTTAAGTTTGTTCAAAGTTAACATTTTTTATTTGAGGAGCACTTTTTCAAAAGTTGATAAAACCATTTTCCAAAAAAGTAGAAATAAATACAAATTTAAAATATTAAGAAACTCCAAAATCGATCTGACACTGTTAAATTAAAGAATACAATTTTATTAACAAAGAATTAAAAATTTTAAAAAATCTGAACTTAAATAAGGTGATTTAAAATTTTAATATTTGTTTCCAGTAAAAATTACAGAAACCTTTAAATTTCTTAATTATGATAAACTTTGATTAAAAACAAATCTCCCTAAGTGCAAAAAACATTTTCTTATCAATAATTTCTTATAATTCTTTTACTTTATAATTAACTCTAGGGATTAGGTATAAAATTGCATTTGTTTAATTTTTTCGAAATAACAAAATGTGAAATTATCAACTTTTGAAAAAGTGCTCCTCATTCACGTTAATCATATTTTTTCAAAATTCTTTAATTACTTTCTTCAAATTTTAATTAAATACTTGAATGTTTTTCATTAATTTTTTCGTTGCTCAATATTCTTAATGTTTTATAATTGGTGGATTATTCTTTATTTATTTGTATTACTTACCAATTAATTTATCCATATTTCAATAAATTTTTTTGAAATTGTAAATATTTTTTTTATTATCTGGAATAAATTATTGTCATCTATATTTAATTTTTTGTTATTGCTAAAACTTTATTTTTTTCCCAATTATTTTATTGAATAATTCTTTATTTCATAATTTTTTAATGATTTTCTTTTATTTTAAATTTATACTTTAATTTTTTTAATTATTCGTTGTGTTTTTTTATCACCTACAAGTTAAAAGACATATTTTACAACTTGCAAGAAAATATAGGAAAAAAGTTATTGAAAACCTAGATTTTTAAAATTTTAGATTTTTGAAATGTCAATAAGTCTAGATTAAATTGTTCTAGAAGGTTCGCTAATAGCTTAATAATTGCGTTTTTAAGAAGTAACAAGAATAAAATAAATTTGCCAAAAAATGATTTTTTTTAAATTTTTAAATGTAAAAGAAATATAGCTAGAATTAATCGATTGGATTCAGGCCCGAATTTACCAAACACGGGGCCATAGGCAGACCCTAATGGGGACCCATGCAAGGAATGGAATTTTCGTCAATTTACTCAAAGTCGAAAAAGCAATCTCAAAACTTTGACACTTTTTAATAAGCGGACTTTTTGAATACCTAAAAACTTAAAATTATTTTATAAAAAATATTTTTCAGATTTCTAAATGTCTACAACAAATTTTTGAAAGTACTTTTTGTGGAAAATATTTTCGCTGGTGGGCCTTTTTGGTGGGGGCCCCTAGGCAGTTGCCTAGTTTGCCTACATATAAATCTGGCTCAGATTGGATTCAAACACATGTCATAAATTGTCCCCCTCAGAGACCTGTAATTTGGTAAAAAAAGATGATCTTAACGAAAACGGTTTTCAAGATATTGGGTCAAACGTAATGTTAAAGCACCCCTGCCCCAAAAACACACCCAAATCTTTACATTTTTGGGGTTGTTCAAAAAATACGTAACGCTTATGGGGGGGGTCAGGAAAAGTGAACTTTTGCATGTATCATCTCATTAAGCAGGGGAGGGGGGGTCTAAATAGACCCAAAAAAGGGTGACGTATTTTTTGAACGGCCCCTTTTGTAAACATTATTTTTGACATCCTGGGGTCGAGTTATATCGAGAAATGTCAAAAAATCGCAACTGAGAATTTGAGGATAAAACAATACTTTGTCTATAAAAAAGCACTACACAGGCACACAAAAAAATAAAACATTTTTGGCCGAAACACTACACTAGTGTACTCCTACGTATTTTTCTTCGCTGAATCCAAAGTCAGAGTTACTAGATTGGCTAAATTGGTTTATGATCTAAAAAAAATTGATTTTTCGTGTGTTTGATTAGTTTTATTAAAAAAATAAATTTTTTTTAACTAAATTAGTTATTCTGACTTCGGATTGAGTGGGGAAAAATACATAGAACAACACTAGCGTAGTGTCCAAGCTAAAATGATATTTCATATCTTATTTATATCTTACTTTATTCTCACTATTATTTATTTTGCAGTTAATTTTTCGCTATTTTTATATTTTTTTCTAAATTTTTCATACTTTATAAAACTTTTTTTTGAAGATTTTCTCCTATTTTTTAATATATTGCTTCATTTCTTTTTCTCTTTCTCCATTTTATTTTTTTAAATATTATTTAATTCAAAGTTACTAATAATCCAGTAGTAAATTCACCAGAATTTCAATTTATTTAAATTCTATTAAATTCAAATTTTCATTCTTATGGGAATTGTTTCGCTTTTAAGAAATAGGAAAAAAAATTTTGTTTCTATATTTCTTACGTTTAAAGATGTTTTTATTCATTTTATACTCAATTCTGATTATGCAGTCTTATAATTGTATCTATGTATTTATAAATAAAATATTTTTTATCATAAAAGTTAATAATTTAATAATATTGAAAGAAATATTGTAACTATTTTAAAATTTGGACTAGAAAATGTTTTTGTCTTGCAAATTAATTAGGATATGTATAATTTCTTCAATAACTTTTTAAAGTACCCTAAAAGTCACCTATTTTCTCTAATTTTTCTTCATTGACACTGTGAAGCCTGGTAATTTCATAAACATATTTTTATTGAATTATAAAAAGTGTGGTTTAAATCTACCATTCTAACATTTATTCCCAATACTTTAGCCTCAGCTTCTTTTGTTTGTTTAAACTGTCTATTATTATGTTTATATTAATTTAATAATTAAAATTTTTAAGGAATTAAATTGAAAAAAAAATTTTATACAAAATTTAAAATTATATAAAAAAGTTTAGTGTAATTGTCTTGGAACATTGTGAGTTTGAAAACAAATAATATTTGGCACTTTTCGTTAGAAAATGTTTATTTTCATGTTTATATTATTTTCAAACATGAAAACAGAAAACACGATGGTTTAACATTTTAGGTAGAGCGTTTGGCGATTTTTGATTCAATGGCGTCCACTACTTTAACGCAGCAACGTTTCCTTCTGCTATCGGGAATCCTGTTCCAAATTTCGACAAAATTTCTGAAATAATCGTTGTCTTGCTGCAATTCGGCGTATTGATCCACCGTATTCGGAATTATTTCCTCAAATTCACTGGTATCAGTGTCATCTTCTGTAAAGGAATAAATTTAAGTTATTATGAGGGAGAATTTTTTTTTTTAATTTTCACATTTAAATAATAATTAAAGATTGTTCGTGGAAATTTCCGTAAATGAGGTAGAAATACATTATATCTGTAACTTTATTTATCAGACTGTTTAAATTCCAGAAACTCTACTTGTCAGAATATTCAACTTCCCGAAAATACATTTGGCAAAAATTATTTGACATCAGAAACATGAATTTGTCAGATATTGCATTTATGGAAATTGCAGTTCGTTTGAATATTTGATTTCTGAAAACTCCATTTTTCGGAATGAGCGATTCCATGTGTATCGAACTGAAGAATTTCTGGACTTGTCAGTGATTGTAATGAAAGTTTGTACACATTTTCTACCATATGAAAAGAGAAAAACTTAAAATATTTTTGTGAAAGTTTAAATTTTTTTTTGCAAATTTCGTATTTGAAAATGTTTGGCATTTTTTTTTAATTTGAATAACTGTTGTTTTAACTGAGATGTCGAGGTAGATTTCTTTTAAGTTACTCATAGAAGAATGTAGTTTTATAAAAAAATTTAAATAAGAAAAAGACATTTTTTTAAATCTTGAATTATTAAAAAAAATTTTTTGAACTAAATTATTTCGACAAATATATCTTCAATTTTTCTCATTTTCTTTTAGTAATTGCTTCTATTGTTCGTTAAAGACCCTGCAATTTTTGAAATGGGGGGGGGGGGGGAGATAAGACTGTAGAGCTGCAGTTTTTGACGCTAAGTTACTAGAAGCAATTTTATAAGTTTTAACGCAAAAACCTATTTAATTTTAAAAGAATGGAGAGTAATACATGTATAGAATATAATGAACGTAATTTTTAAGTATATTAAAACAGTACAGCAATTGATTTGCATGAAACTCCATTTAAATCAGGACTGATAAAAATCGTGATTATTTTTAAGAATAAAATCATTTCCTATATATAAAATTTTCAAATTATTTGTAAGTAATTTATTTTCTAAACTGAGAAAATTCAAGTTAGTATTATACTTTGTAAGCACTCAAAAATGACTTTAAAAAACAATTTTTTTCTTGGTGATAATTTTATTTAAAGCAATGAAACTTTTTGCATCATATTATTTACATTTTTGTCTGTCAAGAATTAAAAAAATCGTTTTTTTACTGTCCCTGTTTTATCACTAGAGGGTGCCAAAGACAAGATAAAGAAAAATAAACGATAAATCGACGGACAAGCTATAGCCTCACAGAAACATCAAATCTGAAAAAACCAAAGGTGGTTTTAAAGCTGATACATGCAGTTAGGCGTCCCCCCTAAACCCGATAAAAAATTAAAAAATAGCGCTAAACTAAAAAAAAATTTTTAAAATGGGTATTTTTTTTATGATTTTTGAGTTGTTAAAAGAGAAAATAAAAAAAGTAGACAATCGGATTTAGGAGGAATGCCTGAAGGATTTCATAACGAAGGTTTTTTAAAATCGATTAAAAAGAACTCGAGTTATGCTGTCCGCCAGTTTAAAAAACGTAGTTTTGAGAAAAACGCGTTTAAAGTTTTGTGTGCATAACTTTTTTATTTCTTCGAATTTTAATCTACAATTTGGGAATTATGTTTTTGAGGTATTTTTTGACCATAAAAATAAAATAATAAAAAAATCGATTTTTTGATCGACACAAAGTATAATACTACCTTAATGAGAAATAATGAAGAGTAAGATACTTCATAAAAATCAAACAAATTGTAACGAATAAATAAGAAAATTTCAAGGAAAATATCTGCAAATTAATATATGATAGGAAAATTAAGAAAATTACAAATGAAAGCAAATAAAGAATAGTAAATATTAAAAAAAATAAAATAAAAAAGATAACATAAAAACGTTAAAAGATAAGAAAATGCAACATAAACATACATAAGCAAGTAGAAACTCTTTTAAAAAAATTAAGTTTCTTACGGACACTTTTATTACATTAGAAAATTTAAAAAAAAGATAATTAAAGAAAAATTAAAATACATTACTAAAGGAATTTTTTTTAAAATTAGAAGAATTATAATTTGTTGGCAAAATACGCCTTCTCTAGTCAAAGTTAAAAATTAATAATATAATATGTACAATAATAAAACTTTTTTAACTTTTTCTGGAGAATGCGTATTTTATTGACAAATTATGTAATGCCCAGGCAAAAAACAAATCACTCTTCAGAAGAATTAGAGAGATATTTTACAAATTAAAGAAAAAAAGAATAAATAAAATTTTATAAAATGTAAAAAAAATTATGAGATAGAAGAAGGAAGTTACAATCAGAATATTCAGTAGGAACAATATTATATTTACATAATATTAAATAAAAGAATAAAAATTTTCAAAACAGTTGAAATTTGAGAAATTTTAAAAATGTAGATAAAAGTATCTAATTATACGAATTATAAGAATGATGACAAAAATTAGAGAGTTAATTACAATTGAAGGAAAGAGTATAAGAATTGTGTAAAAACCAGAAAAATAAATAAATATTTGGAAGAAAATGAAGAGATTTTTTTTCTCAATCGAACAAACTGTAAATAAATGTAAAAATTACACAAAACAAACAAATTTTGTAATAATCTACTAAAAAATTAATATAATAAAAATAAACTATAAAATGTATATAAAGATAAATAAAAATTCCACAAAAGAAATTTAAAAATCCTTTAAAAATAAGAAAGTTTATAAAAATTACACCAAAAACATTTTTTATAATACTGCATTTAAGAAAGTTCAAAACTAAACTTTTTAAAATGACAAAAAACTAAATATTACATGTAATAATACGAAAGTTTGCAAGAAAAATAGACAAGATGTGAAATCAAAGGCTGTAGCCGGTAAAGCATGGTCAAACTGCCCCCGCACGGATTACGTTCGTACTTGGCAGGATGATAGCATATATTGTAAGAATAAGATTTGCCAAATATTAACTTAATTGATTATTTATTTATTTAGTTATAAACAATTTTTGTAAAAATGAAAAAATTAAGTTTCTTGAGAACGGCTTGACGGATTTTGATAAAATTTATATCTGTTTTGCAAACATATTAGACAAGTTTAAAAAAAAATTAGAACGGAAATTGGATGACCGGAAGTGGAAAAAAAAAATTTTTTAATTTTTCAAACATTTTTTTTAAGATTTTTTTAAAGAGTACTACTTTTATATTTTTCTCTAAAATTACTTAGGACCATACCAATAAAATATATTAAAGCTAATGCAATCGGCGTGGTGCTTCATATTAAAAAAAAATGAAGTTTATTTTTTTAGCTTTTTTCTCATTTTAACACATAACTGAAGTTAACAACGTTGCCCCAGCAACGAATGAAAAAAAAAATTTTATTTTTTCAGGTATTTTAAAGCTGATAGATGCCCTAAGAAGAGAAACGAAAGTTAAAGGCAGACTTGCTCCCGGAACATCCATCTATCTCCCCCTAAATTGGCAAAAATTACAATTTTCAATATAAAAAATCCAAAAATTGAAACTAAAGCCGAGACCAATTTTTTTATTGCTCCAACTTGAAGCAATTGATGCCCAAAAAGTGTAAAAAAAACTTTGGAACAGATATCGCCTCCGGAACATCCCCCTATCTCCCCCTAAATTGGCAAAAATTTCAATTTTTAAAATAAAAAATCCAAAAATTGAAACTAAAGACGAGACCAATTTTTTTATTGCTCCAACTTGAAGCAATTGATGCCTAAAAAGTTTAAAAAAAATTTGGAACAGATATCGCCCCCGAAACATCCCCCTATATCCCCCTAAATCGGCAAAAATTACAATTTTCAATATAAAAAATCCTAAAATTGGAACTAAAGCCGAGACCAATTTTTTTATTGCTCCAACTTAAAGCAATAGATGCCCAAAAAGTGTCAAAAAACTTTGGAACAGATATCGCCCCAGGAACATCCCCCTATCTCCCCTTAAATTGGCAAAAATTTCAATTTTTAAAATAAAAAATCCAAAAATTGAAACTAAAGACGAGACCAATTTTTTTATTGCTCCAACTTGAAGCAATTGATGCCTAAAAAGTTTAAAAAAAATTTGGAACAGATATCGCCCCCGAAACATCCCCCTATATCCCCTTAAATTGGCAAAAATTTCAATTTTTAAAATAAAAAATCCAAAAATTGAAACTAAAGCCGAGACCAATTTTTTTATTGCTCCAAATTGAAGCAATAGATGCCCAAAGAGTGTAAAAAAACTTTGGAATAGATATTGCCCCCGGAACATCCCCCTATCTCCCCTTAAATTGGCAAAAATTTCAATTTTTAAAATAAAAAATCCAAAAATTGAAACTTAAGACCAGACCAATTTTTTTATTGCTCCAACTTGAAGCAATTGATGCCTAAAAAGTTTAAAAAAATTTGGAACAGATATCGCCCCCGAAACATCCCCCTATATCCCCCTAAATTGACAAAAATTTCAATTTTCAAAATAAAAAATCCTAAAATTGAAACTAAAGCCGAGAGCAATTTTTTTATTGCTCCAACTTGAAGCAATAGATGCCCAAAGAGTGTAAAAAAAAGTTGGAATAGATATTGCCCCCGGAACATCCCCCTATCTCCCCTTAAATTGGCAAAAATTTCAATTTTTAAAATAAAAAATCCAAAAATTGAAACTAAAGACCAGACCAATGTTTTTATTGCTCCAACTTGAAGCAATTGATGCCTAAAAAGTTTAAAAAAAATTTGGAACAGATATCGCCCCCGAAACATCCCCCTATATCCCCCTAAATCGGCAAAAATTACAATTTTCAATATAAAAAATCCAAAAATTGGAACTAAAGCCGAGACCAATTTTTTTATTGCTCCAACTTAAAGCAATAGATGCCCAAAAAGTGTCAAAAAACTTTGGAACAGATATCGCCCCCGGAACATCCCCCTATCTCCCCTTAAATTGGCAAAAATTTCAATTTTTAAAATAAAAAATCCAAAAATTGAAACTAAAGACGAGACCAATTTTTTTATTGCTCCAACTTGAAGCAATTGATGACTAAAAAGTTTAAAAAAAATTTGGAACAGATATCGCCCCCGAAACATCCCCCTATATCCCCCTAAATCGGCAAAAATTACAATTTTCAATATAAAAAATCCAAAAATTGGAACTAAAGCCGAGACACATTTTTTTAATGCTCCAACTTAAAGAAATAGATGCCCAAAAAGTGTCAAAAAACTTTGGAACAGATATCGCCCCCGGAACATCCCCCTATCTCCCCCTAAATTGACAAAAATTTCAATTTTCAAAATAAAAAATCCTAAAATTGAAACTAAAGCCGAGACCAATTTTTTTATTGCTCCAACTTGAAGCAATAGATGCCCAAAGAGTGTAAAAAAACTTTGGAATAGATATTGCCCCCGGAACATCCCCCTATCTCCCCTTAAATTGGCAAAAATTTCAATTTTTAAAATAAAAAATCCAAAAATTGAAACTAAAGACGAGACCAATTTTTTTATTGCTCCAACTTGAAGTAATTGATGCCTAAAAAGTTTAAAAAAAATTTGGAACAGATATCGCCCCCGAAACATCCCCCTATATCCCCCTAAATCGGCAAAAATTACAATTTTTAATATAAAAAATCCAAAAATTGGAACTAAAGCCGAGACCAATTTTTTTATTGCTCCAACTCAAAGCAATAGATGCCCAAAAAGTGTAAAACAAACTTTGGAACAAATATCGCCCCTGGAACATCCCCCTATCTCCACCTAAATTGAAGAAAATTCCAATTCTCAATATAAAAAATCCCAAAATTTAAACTAAAGCGAGACCAATTTTTTTATTGCTCCAACTTGAATCAATTAATGCCTAGAAAGTGTAAAAAAACTTTGAAACAGATATCGCCCTTGGAACATCCCCCTAAATTGGCAAAACTTCTAATATTCAATATAAAAATTCCAAAAATTTAAACTAAAGCCGAGACCAATTTTAGGATTTTTTATATTGAAAATTGAAATTTTTGCCTATTAGGGGGAGATAGGGGGATGTTCCGGGGGCGATATCTATTCCAAAGTTTTTTTACACTCTTTGGGCATCTATTGCTTCAAGTTGGAGTAATAAAAAAATTGGTCTCGCTTTAGTTTAAATTTTGGGATTTTTTAAAATCCCAATTTTCTTCAATTTTCTTCAATTTAGGTCGAGATAGGGGGATGTTCCAGGGGCGATATTTGTTCCAAAGTTTTTTTTAAACTTTTTGGGCATCAATTACTTCAAGTTGGAGCAATAAAAAAATTGGTCTCGGCTTTAGTTTCAATTTTTGAATTTTTTATATTGAAAACTGGAATTTTTGCCAATTTAGGGGGAGATAGGGGGATGTTCCGGAGGCGATATCTGTTCCAAAGTTTTTTTAAACTTTTTGGGCATCAACTGCTTCAAGTTGGAGCAATAAAAAAATTGGTCTCGTCTTTAGTTTAAATTTTTGGATTTTTTATATTGAAAATTGGAATTTTTGCCAATTTATGGGGAGATAGGGGGATGTTCCGGAGGCGATATCTGTTCCAAAGTTTTTTTTTACACTTTTTGGGCATCAATTGCTTTAAGTTGGAGCAATAAAAAAATTGGTCTCTGCTTTAGTTTCAATTTTTGGATTTTTTATATTGAAAATTGGAATTTTTGCCAATTTAGGGGGAGATAGGGGGATGTTCCGGGGGCAAGTCTGCCTTTAACTTTCGTTTCTCTTCTTAAGGCATCTATTAGCTTTAAAATACCTTAAAAAATAAAATTTTTTTTTTTCATTCGTTGCTGGGGCAACGTTGTTAACTTCAGTTATGTGTTAAAATGAGAAAAAAGCTAAAAAGATAAACTTCATTTTTTTTTAATATGAAGCACCACGCCGATTGCATTGGCTTTAATATATTTTATTGGTATGGTCCTAAGTAATTTTAGAGAAAAATATAAAAGTAGTACTCTTTAAAAAAATCTTAAAAAAAAATGTTTGAAAAATTAAAAAAATTTTTTTTCCCACTTCCGGTCATCCAATTTCCGTTCTAATTTTTTTTTAAACTTGTCTAATATGTTTGCAAAATAGATATAAATTTTATCAAAATCCGTCAAGCCGTTCTCAAGAAACTTAATTTTTTCATTTTTACAAAAATTGTTTATAACTAAATAAATTAATAATCAATTAAGTTAATATTTGGCAAATCTTATTCTTACAACATATGCTATCATCCTGCCAAGTACGAACGTAATCCGTGCGGGGGCAGTTTGACCATGCTTTACCGGCTACAGCCTTTAATACATTTACAAAAAAATGAGTGTCATTATTTTTAAAAATATGAAAATGATTAATTAAAACCAACGAAATGAAACGTGCATAAAAAGAAAAAAAATAAAGAAAATCCTGAATTAAAAAGATAAATACAAAACAAAACAAAAAAAAAATCTTAGAAATCCTGTAAGAATTGAAAATAATATTATTGTTAATATGGCAAATAATTATTATTATTTAATTATTATTATGCATTAATTACTATGTATTTAAATTTGAATTAATTGAAATTTCAAGGTTTGATTGAATTGAAATGAGTTAATTGACGTTTGGAACTTATTTAAATTATAATGACTTAAAATTATCAGAAGTTAATACTATTTTTCGTTACGTTCATACCAAATGCCCCATGATTAAAAACGCGTACATTTCTCTCCTAGTGTCGGAAAGCACTCTAGGTCTAGTCCTAGTTCGCAATCTAGTTCTTCAATATTTGCTCAAAAACTAATGCCTCCCCCCCAAAAAAAAATTGAAGAATTACAGGGTTTTTTAATAACAGTATAAGCAATTGCTGGAAAAAAATGAGGAAAATCGAAGATACATTTTTCGAAAAAAATGGAATTAAAAAATACTTTTTAATAATTAAAGGTTAAAAAAATTAATCTTTCTCTTATATATATATTTTTTATTAAATTACACACCTTTATGAGTAATTTAAAAAAAATTGACCTCGATATCTCAATAAGAACAAAAGTTATTCGAATTTAAAGAAAAAATGCCAAAAATTTCCAAATACAAAATTTTCAAAAAGTTTTAAAAATTTTGAAAAAATATTTTAGGGTCTTTCTCCTCTCCTATGGTTTAAAAAGTGTACAAGCTTTCATTAAAATCACCGACGAGTCCAGAAATTCTTCAGTTACATGGAATTGCTCAACATTTAATTTTTCGACTTTATATTTTTTAGAAACTGTATTTGTCAGATTTATTAGGTGTCCAAATATTTAACCTTATCTCAAAACTCAATTTCTCAAAATATTTAACCTCTCGAATTTCCATTTCTCAGAATCTTTAAATTCACCAATATAAATATTTCCATATAAAATAATTATATCAAAAATAGTTTTTATCACATTAAATATCTGGATAAATGGTAAATCTGATAAATTTGGCTCACAGTGGAGACAAATGTACTTTTTTTGTGAAAATCAGTCAGGGGCGGATCCTGGCAAAAGTTCGGAAGGGGCAATAAATGGGATAGAAAAATCTCTCACTTATACAAAAGTAAGATTCTCGGGGGTGGCACGATCCAGCAGTGCCCCCCCCCTGGATCCGCGCCTGAAATCAGTCTACAAGTCGCAGTTTTCATTCAAATTAGATAATTTTTTTTTAATCTTCGTTATTAAATTCCTTATTGATCCCTCGAGACCAATTTTAAAATGTTTATTTATTTATATTTATTTTTTAATAACAAAGTATAGAAAAATTGAACCGTCTGCGATCAATAGGGCATATGAACAAGTGCGCAGGTCCCCTGGCGCAGTCGTAGACTCGCTGTACGAGGGGCCAACGCAATTAACGCGTAAGTCCTTTTGATCGCAGAGGGTTCAATTACTCTCGAGTTGAAAATCTGAAAATTTGTTAAAGTTCTTTTGTCTTTCTCATTGCATAATTCAGAACCTATTTAATGAAATGACATCAAATATAGACCGCTTTACGCAAAATTTAATATAAGCTTTCAAGCAATTTTTTAAATTGTTTTCTAGCTTACTTTGTTGCAACGGAAGTGTGAAGGTATGTTTCTTAATCGAGTCGCGCGTACTGACGTACGTTACCGGTACTGTATATAAAGTGTTGTATATCACGAAAACACAAAAATGATTTTAATACAATTTCTTAAATATTCCAGCAATTTTTAATAACTTCAAACTTCGTTTTTGGCAAAAGTTTGACTTCTCCATACTTTGTTAATAATAAATAAATAAATAAATAAATATAAATAAACAAAAACTTTTAATTTGAGCTCCAGGTATCGATAAGAAATTTAATAACGAAGATTTAAAAAAAAATTATTTAATTTGAATGATAACTGCGACTTGTAGACTGATTTTCACAAAAAAAAGTACATTTGGCCCCACTGTGCAGCTGTCTGTCAGTCTGTCTGCTTGTCTGTCTGCAGGAGTTATAAGGTAACGTGTAGAAACGCCACAAAGGTGTTTGAGTACCTTTAGGAATGATAAATTAAAATATACATATTATTAAATTATATTATTATTCTAGAAAGATTTCCAGATACCTTCATCCGATTCGTCCTCTTCTGTTAAATCAGCTTCTTGATTTATATTTCTGACTTTCGTCTTCGGAAATGAACCACTTTCGGCAGAACTATAAATTAATTTTTTTTATTTTAGTCTTATTTCATTGTTTATAAGTTTTCGATAATAACATTTTTATAATGAACATTTTACATTTTGAAAAATGTCAACGTACATTATTATCAGGGTGTCTACTGGAAACCTAATTTGACATTCCACAGGATATTGCCAGGACATATTTTTTATTTTTCCAGGACATGAAATTCAATGATTTTTATGAAGCACATTTCATTTTTTACAATAAAACTAAAAAGAAGCTAAAAATTATATTTCTTTGATGTACGATCAAAATCTACTTTTTAAAATGTCAGAACGTCTGAACTGTATCGTGTAAAACGTGAAATATTTTTACAAATTAATTTATTGCAACTCTCACAGATACATAATGACACTTTTTTTTATCAGTTATTCAATCATTATACATCTGTATTGTATTTAAAAAAAATGTTATCAATTTGGTAATGTTAAATACTTTGCGGTAAATAAATATTTATCAAAAACTACTCATTTCCCATAAGACTCAATGCTAAATGTTCAAAAATATTAAAGAACAAAAACGCTTATAACTTTTTTCACAAGTACCTAGAAGTCTCAAAATTTTAACTGCATCATTATAAAACCTTTATCTATCAGTGAACCAAATTTGATGATGAAGCTTTAAAATTGAACATTAAAATCTTATGAAAAAAAAGTATTTTTTCGTAAATTTGATATGAAATCTATGAAAGTTAATATGGGGCTTCATATATCCATAAACCACGTAGCCTTTTTTTTTTAGAATTTTAACAATTAATTTTTTAATTTGCAAATTATTTATTTCTTTTTTTATTATATTCTTCAATTCTCAAATGTTTTCTTTATTTTTCAATAATTTTTGTCGACTCTCAATTCATTTCTCAATATTCAACAATTGTCGGATTTTTTAAAATAATTTTTTCACTCATAAAACTTGTTTTAAAATTGCAATTTAATTATTCAATTCAAGAACTATTCTCATCAATTCTCAGTTACTTTCTCTAAAATCTAAATTCGACTTTTCAATTTTAAATTACACCGGCACACAAAATAAAATTAATTTGCATTCCTAAAGACCAGACTAGTCAATTCTTACGTATTTTGGGTCGCTGAATCCGAATACAGGGTCGTTTTTTAAAAGCTAGCTATCATTTATTTTCTAACTTCAAAAAACCAAAAATTTAAGTATAACTTGATGTAGTATCTATAAAAACTGTAAAATATTTTTTAATCTCAAATTAATGTAAGCTTTGAAGTATCACCTTCAATTTAAGCCAAGAAAACTTAAAAAATATTCAGTAGTTCACGAGATATGAGTCAAAATGTCAAAGCATATTTTCCTAAAAAAATATAATTTTCAGGTTAAGTCACGATTTGTTTGACTTTTCAAGAGAAAATTCTTGGACGTTTTGACTCATATCTCGTGAACTACTAAATATTTATTAAGTTTTCTTGGCTTAAATTAAAGGTAATACTTCAAGGCTTACATTAGTTAGAGATTGCCAAGTTTTTTACAGTTTTTATAGATACTACAACAAGTTAAACTTAAATTTTTTGCTTTTTGAGGTTAGAAAACAAATGAGAGCTAACTTTTAAAAAGCGACCATGGATTCGGATTCAGCGACCCAAAATACGTAAAAATTGATTAGTCTGGTCTTTAGCAATGTAAATTAATTTTTTTTTGTGTGTCGGTGTTATTTTCTTTAATATTAAAAAATTAAGTTTTCTTCGAATTTTAATCCAGATGTTAAATGTACATATTTATTTCCAGCAATTATTCCTATAATTTTTCAATTTGCAATTATTTTCTTTAAATTTAATATTTTTCGTTTAATGTTTTTAATTATTTTTTTCAGTTGTCTATTAATCTAGTCTTTTTTTGAATTTTGTTTTTAATTGTCAATTATTTTCTCCAGACTGAAGTGGGAAACGTTTTTCAGCAACGAATAATTTTTTTTTTCTTTTTCTTTCAAATTGTTTTTGTTATAAGCACACAATTATGTTAAAAAACACAAAAAAAATATTCCCAAACACTGTTAGGGGTTGTAACAAAGACAATTTGAAAAAAAAAAGAAACAACAATGCATTCGTTGCTCAGAAACATTGTCACTTCAGTCTGGTTTATTTGCGTCATTTTGTAATTTTTGTTCAATTATTAATTGCTTTTTAAATTTTAATTTAATTCCTAAATTTTCAATTAATTTCCCTACTTTTTTATTATTTTTTTCAATTTCAATTATCTTTTTTCGACTTTCAATCCAGCTGATTAATTTGCAATTATTTCCAACAGTTATTCCTCTAATTTTTCAACTATTTTGTTCAATTTGCAAAAATTAATAGTAATAAATGACCAATAATAAAAATAATACAATAATGTATTTATTATTATTAAAAGCATTTAAAACAAACATAAGTAACAAGATAATAGAATAAATAAAATTATTTAATCAACATTTTTTTGGAACGTTATGAAAAATAGTGAAATTAATTTCTTAATAAATGATGCATCGGGTTCAATTTTTTCGACATTTTTGAAGAGAAATATGATTGTCATCACTGAGAAAAATGGATGTTAACCCTTAACATTTAGTTGTTAACGCTTAACATATTTATCATTTAACATAGGGACAGCTATCTGGATGTTTAAGGTTAACATCTAGATGTTAAACTTTAATATTTAGATGTTAAAATTCAATGTCTTAGATCTTAACCTTTAATATTTAGAGGTTAAGCGTTACTATCTTGTTTTAAACATCTGATTCTAAACATCCATTTTTCTCAGTGATACTAAACAATATGAATGTTTCCACATTTTGTATTAAATAATTTCTTTTCTATGTATGGTAGCAAGAAGTACGAGTTAAACACAAAAAATGAGAAAAAAATGGAGATACAAATTAAAATTCGAGGACATTTGTGGACATTTTTTTAAATAGCAGGACATTCCAAGGACTTCCAGGACGAGTAGACACCCTGAATTCGAAAGTGCATATAAATATTTGTAAACTTCAACTTACTCGAGATTATTTGGAACTTTTTCCAGGAACATCATCATCTTAAAGTAGGGCCAACTAGAATCCAACTTTTCTACATCTAATTCTGACCCCGAAGGAATGTAGGCTTTCAATTTAGCGCGTTCTCTTGAATAATCCTTCTTTAAACCGTCCCACATTCTTTGTACTTTATCCGCTGAAAAAATTCAATTCGTATTAATAGCATAAGAAATAATTATCAGGGCTGCAATTGATTTAAACACTGGAAACCTAATTTGAAATTCCAGGACATTTCTGGAAATTTTCTAAGGCAGATTGTTTATTTTTCCACAACATTAAAGTCAATGACTTTTTTAAAGTAGGGGAGTGGATCCCAAGATGGACATTTCGTTTAAAATTTTTGTTTAAGGTGACAGCGCCTTATGCTTTCTGTCATTGTTATTGTTTGTTTTGACGAAGATTTTGATGCACATTTGAAGAAAAAGAACCAGTTGGTTTTTCTTCTACACATGTCACGTGATTTTGTGTCTAAAAAAGTTTTATCACAGTTTTTTCTTAAGCTGGTAAAGTTATTTAAATTTATAATTTAGAATGAGTAGGTACTTAACGTTATAATATTCTTTATTTATCGTATAATAATATTCTAAAATGATTATACTAATTTTGTGTTTGTATATAAATTTTTACTGAGGATTAAAAAATGGTGTCATGTACCCTAAAATGGACAGGCCCCAAATCTCAATGTATTTATTTTCATATTTTGCATTTTACACCTTTCAATAATTTTTTGAGCTAATTAATTAAAATTTTTTATTTTCCACCATAAAATACGATATTATCGTTAGAGAATTTGATATATCGATATTTTTCGATATCTTATTACTTTTTACTGTTCAGCTAATAAATTAAAGTTTTTAGAAATGTTATTTCTTGATAAATACAGTAAAATGATTAAAAATTAGTTTAAGAATTGTTACACGATGTTTATTTTTTATTTACTACATTTTTCAAAGACTTTTAAGAAGGTGTTCATTTTAGGGCCACTTTTTTTTGATCGAAAATTTTAAAAATTAGAAAAAATGCTTTAAAAAATGTTTATGTTCAAAATAAAATTTCATCCCTGCTCTTTAAATTTGAAACAGCGAAAATTCGCTGTTTAACCAGCCCAAAGTATACCGCTGTTTCAAAACAGCGTATATACGCTGATCAAAAAGCGATTTTTTCACTGATTAAGAGCTAAATTCACTAATTCACCAGCGTATATACGCTGCTTTGAAATAGCTGTATACTTTGCGCTGTTTCAAATTTAGAGAGTGTGGCCATAAGTTACCTTATAAATTGTACTTTCATCCGGTATAAAACATTTTAATCTATTTTATTCGGTTTGGATTCTAGAGCAATAAATCGAAAGAGTGTCCAACTTGGGGCCCTCTCCCCTACATTTTTTAAAAAAGAAAAGCTGAATAGCATATTAAGCAACAAGGGGTTAAAGGCAGACATTTGTTTACGCTGATGTTTGTGTACCACTATCACTCGTACACAAACATCAACGTAAACAAATTGGACTGACTTTAAACCCATGTTACTTACGATATTTTTTATTCCAAATACACAAAAGAGACTATTTTAGATAACCTGATGACAGGGACTAAAATCATTCATTTGTTTGATTATGAGGCATTTTACGTGTAATGTCCCAAGCTCAAAATTAATTTCTTCCAAAAAAATTGAAACTTAGGAAATTTATTGTCCTATCTAGTAGTAATAAAACCCAAAAAAAATTTTTTACTTTTTTGAGAAATTGAAGGGGGTAGAGGGGGGTCAATTTTGTCAAGTTTACTTAATACCGTCTTCTTACTTAATTTTCTCTGTCTTGGCGGGTAATGAAAAAAATTTCTTCGAGTATTATTTTTAAAGGTTTTTTAATGCTCTTTTCATTGGTAAATTTTATTTTTTAATATTTCAAAAATTTGACCCTAATTTTGTACAATTAATATTTATTTTGCTATTTTCACCAAAATCGATCCGTTTAATTTTAAAATAAAGTATTGCAAACGAAAGCTGAGGTTTTTTCCTATCGATATAGAAATTTTTGGAATGCCCTTTTTTTTTGTTTTTAAGATATTAAGGAGGATGGTGACTGTCTTTGAGGGGCAGGCGGTAAGAGGGGTTTTTCCATGCTTTTACATGACGTGACATGACATTATAACAACTGTCACTAACTGCTTAAATATGAACTTCATTAATGAAAAATTAAATATTTAACATCTTGGGCATCAAAAATTATTTTTTAATATCTTTAATTTATTTTTTTTTATAAATATATTTAAAGAAAATCATTCAATTGTCTGAAAAACTTTGTTAGAAAATTTGTTTGTGAGGTTAGAAATTATAGTAATACAATGTTGGTTACACTGTTTCGAATTTGAATTTGATAGGTAGTTTGATTCCCGCGCAATCAATTCACATATGAATTTATATGCGTAGATTTGAAATCACATGACGTGAACTTGCGACGTTGTCACATTTCATAGAATTTGTTTGTTATGTTTGTTATGATTCAAAAAAAGAAAAAGACGACTCAATTAACTTTTTTTTGCTGATAATTCCAAAAGTTTTAAACTTTACGATCGTAAGTTTTTGAAAAATAGTTTAACATTTTATCACAAGTTACAATTAAAATAGAGAACTTGACTATGTCTTATCCATAAGAGCCCATGTAAATACCTGCAACTTTGTTATTTAATTTCTCAAAAACGGAGCAGTGAAAAAATAAAAAAAAAATTGTTCTAGTTTCCAAATATTCTCAAAAACTTATTATTATAAATTTTAGAATGATCTTATCATTTTTGTTTTGGTCACCATCCTCCTTAATCCTCAAAAAGCGGATTGTAACGCGCGGCGCCCTGCGACGCGGTCGCCTCGCATCAGGCAGCGTCAGCTACTCACTCTTACCAAAAACACTATTTTTGGACAAAAATCTGCTGACAACTCAAAAATGATCCTATTTTAACTTTCTTTTTTTTTAAATACTCGAGAATGTCTGTCCTACAACTCTCAACTGCTAAAAAAATAAGATTTTTTTTATTAACTGAAATAAATGTTAATAACATTTAAAAATTGAAAAAAATTATTTTTAAAAAAGTGACTTCAAGGTATCCTTTGATGTCAGAAACTTTATATACTTATATAAATACACACAAAACTTATCAAAAGTATTTTTAAATTGTTCCTAGTTAATAATACCCTAATCAACAATTTTCAAATTGATTAAACAATCTTAGTTAACAAATTAATAACTTTAAAAATATTCATTTCTGAGATTCCGTTTCTTTTGTGAAATTATGAAATAACTATTTACTTTACTTACGTTTCGTGTCTTTTGTAAAATTAATAACTATTGGCCTAGAATAATGAAAGAGTTAAAGAACGTTCCCAAACATTTTTTGAAATGTTTAAACAATCTTAGTTAACAAAATAATAACTTTGAAAGTTTTCCTTCCTTAGATTCCGTTTCTTTTGTGAAATTAATTAATTACTATTGGCCGAGTATTGTATAGCAGTTTAGGATGTTTACTAACAACTATTAAATTATTTAAACAAGCTTAGTTAACAATTGAATATCTTTGCCATTTTTCTTCACTTATATTTCGTTTCTTTGGTTTTTTTGATGATCTTAAGGATGAAATAAAATTCTTTGCGTTTAGATTGCTTGAAAAACTCTCAGGAAATGATAAAAAATTTATTTCAGAATAGGTACGAAATCGAAGCAAATAAAAATTCCGAGATTATTTATTTGTTAACTAATATTTTTAACAAATTTTAAAATATTTATAAGGACCATAAGTATTTTTAAAATCTGAACCAAAAATAATTATTTTAATTACTCAAAGAAGTGAAATCTAAATAAAAATAACTTTCGAAGTTATTATTTATTAACTAAAATTTTTGGAACAATTTAAAACAGTTGGAAAATATTTAAACTACTTTATAAATTTAGATATAAACAGTAATTAATTAATTTCACAAAAGAAACGAAAAATAAGTGATAAAAAATGGAGAAGATATTACATTGTTAACTAAGATTGTTTAAACAAATTAATAGTTGTTAGTAAACATCCTAATCTGCTATACAATACATGGCCAATAGTAATTAATTAATTTCACAAAAGAAACGGAATCTAAGGAAGGAAAACTTTCAAAGTTATTATTTTGTTAACTAAGATTGTTTAAACAATTCAAAAAATGTTTGTGAACGTTCTTTAACTCTTTCATTATTCTAGGCCAATAGTTATTAGAGACGTATGACGGTTCCCTAAAATGATTATCTAGAAAGTTAGATAGGCAGAATGTCAGAAGGCAGAATGTTTCTTTTATCGAATGTTTGTTTTCTCGGACTAGAATTTGTAAGAAAGCACATGTAGACAAAAATTTGTAAAATCAAATTAACAATTATAAAAATTTTCATAGGCATTAATTTGTAAATAAGAGAAGTTGTAGTTAACTGTATTTTTAAATGTATAAATTTTAGTTTAATATGCGTTTTTCCCAACCGAAATTTTATTTGAACCAATTTTTGTTAAATAGATTTTTAGTATAATATAAAGGTCAAATAACCTAACTTTTCAGAGTCAGAATTTTTATTAAAGCTTAGTTTTATTTCTTAAAATTTTCACTTCCATGAATTATAATTTGACAGATTTTATATAACACATAAATTTTATTTAATAAATTATCTATTTATCCGAATTTATATATGTCAGAATTACAATTTAACAGAAATACCAAAAGTCAACATTTTTATTTAACACAAAATTTATTTAACAAATTGTTTTATTAATCGAATTTTCCTTTGTCATCATTTTTATGAGTTAAAATTGTAATTTAATAGAATTTACATTTGTAGGATTTGTATATTGCAGAATTTATATTTAACCAACTTTATATTTATCCAAAATTTTATGTAAAAGGATCTCTATATTTAGTAGAATTTGTATTTAACAAAATTAAAACATAACACATAATTAATGCAACCGAATTTTCATGTAACAGACTGCTTAAGAACCCGAATTTTAATGCGAAAGAAGTTCTATGTATTCAAACACATATTACATAGAATTTCAAAGTGGCAGAACTTTCAACTGATCGACAACTCATATCGTCGAACTTTAGTTTGGCAGAATCGCTATGTGACAGAAGTTCCTATTGGCCGAATCTTTAGCCAATCAGATACAACTATGTACTTGAACTTAAATCTGATTGGCTAAAGATTCGGCCAATCGAAAGTTCTGTCACATAGCGATTCTGCCAAACTAAAGTTCGACCATATGAGTTGCCGGTCAGTTAAAAGTTCTGCCACTTTGAGATTCTATGTAATATCGGTTTGAATACATAGAACTTCTTTCGCATTACACTTCGAGTTCGTAAGCAGGCTGTTACATGAAAATTCGGTTGCATGAATTATGTGTTATGTTTTAATTTTGTTAAATACAAATTCTATTAAATAGAGATCCTTTTACATAAAATTTTGGATAAATATAAAGTTGGTTAAATATAAATTCTGCAATATACAAATCCTACAAATGTAAATTCTATTAAATTACAATTTTAACTCATAAAAATTATGATAAAGAAAAATTCGATTAATAAAACAATCTGTTAAATAAATTTTGTGTTAAATAAAAATTTTGACTTTTGGTATTTCTGTTAAATTGTAATTCTAACATATATAAATTCGGCTAAATAGATAATTTATTAAATAAAATTTATGTGTTATATAAAATCTGTCAAATTATAATTCATGGAAGTGAAAATTTTAAGAAATAAAACTAAGCTTTAATAAAAATTCTGACTCTGAAAAGTTACGTTATTTGACCTTTATATTAAACTAAAAATCTATTTAACTAAAATTGGTACAAGTAAAATTTCGGTTGGAAAAATGCATATTAAACTAAAATTTATACATTTAAAAATACAGTTGACTACAACCTCTCTTATTTACAAATTAATGCCTATGAAAATATTTATAATTGTTAATTTGATTTTACAAATTTTTGTCTACATGTGCTTTCTTACAAATTCTAGTCCGAGAAAACAAACATTCGATAAAAGAAACATTCTGCCTTCTGACATTCTGCCTATCTAACTTTCTAGATAATCATTTTAGGGAACCGTCAAACGTCTCTAGTTATTAATTTTACAAAAGACACGAAACGTAAGTAAAGTAAATAGTTATTTCATAATTTCACAAAAGAAACGGAATCTCAGAAATGAATATTTTTAAAGTTATTAATTTGTTAACTAAGATTGTTTAATCAATTTGAAAATTGTTGATTAGGGTATTATTAACTAGGAACAATTTAAAAATACTTTTGATAAGTTTTGTGTGTATTTATATAAGTATATAAAGTTTCTGACATCAAAGGATACCTTGAAGTCACTTTTTTAAAAATAATTTTTTTCAATTTTTAAATGTTATTAACATTTATTTCAGTTAATAAAAAAAATCTTATTTTTTTAGCAGTTGAGAGTTGTAGGACAGACATTCTCGAGTATTTAAAAAAAAAGAAAGTTAAAATAGGATCATTTTTGAGTTGTCAGCAGATTTTTGTCCAAAAATAGTGTTTTTGGTAAGAGTGAGTAGCTGACACTGCCTGATGCGAGGCGACCGCGTCGCAGGGCGCCGCGCGTTACAATCCGCTCTTTGAGGATTAATATCTTAAAAACAAAAAAAAAAGGGCATTCAAAAAATTTCCATATCGATAGGAAAAAACCTCAGCTTTCGTTTGCAATACTTTATTTTAAAATTAAACGGATCGATTTTGATGAAAATAGCAAATTAAATATTAATTGTACAAAATTAGGGTCAAATTTTTGAAATATTAAAAAATAAAATTTACCAATGAAAAGAGCATTAAAAAACCTTTAAAAATAATACTCGAAGAAATTTTTTTCATTATCCGCCAAGACAGAGAAAATTAAGTAAGAAGACGGTATTAACCCATTAACGCCCAGACGGACTAAAAATTTCTGTTGACTTTGAGGACCTCCCTTTTAAAAAAAATGCCTACAAAAAAATTAGCACTTATCATTTTTAACGTAAAATTTACTCCTCTTTTAGATTCTGAAGTTAAAATTTGTTTATAACAAATCGTTAAAAAGTTATAAACAATTTTTTGCAAAAAAACACGATTTTTTGAGAAAAAATTTTCATTTTAGACATATTTTCACCGGAAAAAAGCAAGTAGATGCTCTCAAAAGCTCAAAATATCGCGTCCATGGACCCCCAGCTATAAGACCCTGAAGCAAAAAAATTTTTTTTTCAAAATGGCGGACGCCAATATGGCCGCTAAAACTAAAAAAATGGCTCAGATATGAAACAGGGTGCTCCAACTTTTTCATGTGACTGAAATCGCCCAAAACTCTTTATACGGGGGTTTTTGGGGTCGCTGATTACGAATATGATGTCAGTTTTTAAAAATTCAAAATGGCTGATCCAATATGGCGGACGAATTTTTAAAAAAATTTTGGATTCACTTGAAACTCTCCACTCAGGGGTTTTTGGGGTCGCTGATTACGAATATGATGTCAGTTTTTAAAAATTCAAAATGGCGAATCCAATATGGCGGACGAATTTTTAAAAAAATTTTGGATTCACTTGAAACTCTCCACTCAGGGGTTTTTAGGGTCGCTGATTACGAATATGATGTCAGTTTTTAAAAATTCAAAATGGCGGATCCAATATGGCGGACGAATTTTTAAAAAAATTTTGGATTCACTTGAAACTCTCCACTCAGGGGTTTTTAGGGTCGCTGATTACGAATATGATGTCAGTTTTTAAAAATTCAAAATGGCGAATCCAATATGGCGGACGAATTTTTAAAAAAATTTTGGATTCACTTGAAACTCTCCACTCAGGGGTTTTTAGGGTCGCTGATTACGAATATGATGTCAGTTTTTAAAAATTCAAAATGGCGGATCCAATATGGCGGACGAATTTTTAAAAAAATTTTGGATTCACTTGAAACTCTCCACTCAGGGGTTTTTGGGGTCGCTGATTACGAATATGATGTCAGTTTTTAAAAATTCAAAATGGCGGATCCAATATGGCGGACGAATTTTTAAAAAAATTTTGGATTCACTTGAAACTCTCCACTCAGGGGTTTTTGGGGTCGCTGATTACGAATATGATGTCAGTTTTTAAAAATTCAAAATGGCGGATCCAATATGGCGGACGAATTTTTAAAAAAATTTTGGATTCACTTGAAACTCTCCACTCAGGGGTTTTTGGGGTCGCTGATTACGAATATGATGTCAGTTTTTAAAAATTCAAAATGGAGTTGGCAAATTTTTTAAGTCTTATTATTTTTTTTGGTTATTTTTGTTTATTTGACGCTGATTTATTTGCTGTGGTGCTGTATAACTTTTAACTATGCTCACAACTAAGACGGTTTTGCGCTTGTTGTTTCCGCTAAGATCTGGCATCAATTGCAAATGCAACTGTTCTAAGAAACTTAGTTGTCCAAGAAAAAAAAATAGGTACTAAAGACATGGCTCTACAGATTGCAGAAGCATATCTAAAAAAACCTGAATCCATCAAAAACCACAAAGTTCAAAGAGTTGAACAAAAGAAAAACTGCTCTAATTTCTCCAAGTGCACCTGTAGAACGCAACGAAAGTGCGTGGAGTGTGATGCATATTTATGCGTTTCCTGCTTTCAGGATTTTCACACCTAAAATGTAAAAATGTAAAAAATATTAAAACAAAAAAAAAAAACAAAAAAAAAAAAAATAAAAAACGAAAAAAACAAAAAAAAAATAAAAAACGAAAAAAAAAAAAGACTCTTTATTGTCCACCTCCTCGCGGTAAGAGTCGGGCAACGGCGAATTATTCGACGGCAAACGGACCAAAAAATTCTTATTCATTGTATAATACTTATTGAAATTCAAACAATTTGACTCTGCTATTTTGTATTTTCAAGAATTGCCATCAGATTTGCAATTAGCGACCCAAAAAACCCCCGAATAGAGAGTTTCAAGTAAATCCAATAATTTTTTACAAAACTCGTCCGCCATATTGGATCCGCCATTTTGAATTTTTAAAAACTGACATCATATTCGTAATCAGCGACCCCAAAAACCCCTGAGTGGAGAGTTTCAAGTGAATCCAAAATTTTTTTAAAAATTCGTCCGCCATATTGGATCCGCCATTTTGAATTTTTAAAAACTGACATCATATTCGTAATCAGCGACCCTAAAAACCCCTGAGTGGAGAGTTTCAAGTGAATCCAAAATTTTTTTAAAAATTCGTCCGCCATATTGGATTCGCCATTTTGAATTTTTAAAAACTGACATCATATTCGTAATCAGCGACCCCAAAAACCCCTGAGTGGAGAGTTTCAAGTGAATCCAAAATTTTTTTAAAAATTCGTCCGCCATATTGGATCAGCCATTTTGAATTTTTAAAAACTGACATCATATTCGTAATCAGCGACCCCAAAAACCCCCGTATAAAGAGTTTTGGGCGATTTCAGTCACATGAAAAAGTTGGAGCACCCTGTTTCATATCTGAGCCATTTTTTTAGTTTTAGCGGCCATATTGGCGTCCGCCATTTTGAAAAAAAAATTTTTTTGCTTCAGGGTCTTATAGCTGGGGGTCCATGGACGCGATATTTTGAGCTTTTGAGAGCATCTACTTGCTTTTTTCCGGTGAAAATATGTCTAAAATGAAAATTTTTTCTCAAAAAATCGTGTTTTTTTGCAAAAAATTGTTTATAACTTTTTAACGATTTGTTATAAACAAATTTTAACTTCAGAATCTAAAAGAGGAGTAAATTTTACGTTAAAAATGATAAGTGCTAATTTTTTTGTAGGCATTTTTTTTAAAAGGGAGGTCCTCAAAGTCAACAGAAATTTTTCGTCCGTCTGGGCGTTAATGGGTTAAGTAAACTTGACAAAATTGACCCCCCTCTACCCCCTTCAATTTTTCATAAAAGTAAAAATTTTTTTTTGGGTTTTATTACTACTAGATAGGACAATAAATTTCCTAAGTTTCAATTTTTTTGAAAGAAATTAATTTTGAGCTTGGGACATTACACGTAAAATGCCTCTTATATAAAAATGGCGTCCATTTTTAACCAGAAATTTGCAAATAGTACCAGAAATTATCGTGGATAAATCGATAGAAAATTTCTATTTTAATATTGCCATTATTCTTCATGAAATTTGAAAAATGTTACTAATGGAAAGGGGTCGACCATAAATTACGTCACATATTAAGGGGGAGGGGTTGGTTAAAGTGTAACATCACACTGGGTTTTTTTTTTTGTATTAATATAAAAAAAGTTAAAAAGTTGAAGTTTTTAGGTATTATATTTTAAAAAATTTTAATACTTGAACTAAATTCTTATGAAAAAATTTGCATCTTTTTTAATTTTTGTTGAATTTTAATGTAATTTTAAAATACTGCTCAAATACCTTTCATTAAACTAAAAATAATTAAAAATTGGAGAGAACAATTGAAAAATTATGCAAATAATTAACAATTCATGACATTAATTAAAAAATAATAAAAACAAATTAAAAATTGGAGAGGAAAAGTGAAAAATAATAAAAATAATTAAGAATTGATGAAATTAATAAAAAAATTATAAACAAAATTAAAAAAAGAGGCAAATAATTGAATAATTAATTTAGAATAGGAAAGTTAAATAAATTACCTAACTGAAATTTTACATAAATTATTGGAAGTTTATGACATTAATTGAAAAAAAAAAATATTATGAAATTAGAGAAATTGATTTAAAAATAGGACAATTAATTGAAAAATGATAAAAATAATTAGCATTTCATGAAATTGTAAAAAAAATGTTAATGAGAAAATTAAAAATTAAGACAAATATTTGAAAATTGATAAAAATAATTAACAACACATGAAATTTATGGAAAGATAATAAAAAAAATTGGAGTAATTATTTGAAAAATTATGATAAAAATTGAAAATGAAGTAAATAATTGATATTTGACTTAAATAATTGGAAGTTTAAGAAATTAATTTTAAAAAATTAGAAATTGAAGAAAATATTGATAAATAATAAAAATAATTAACAATTGATGATTTTAATGAAAAAATTACGAACAAAATTAAAAATGAAAGCAAATAATTGAAAAATGATTTTAAAAAATGAAAACCAAAGAATATAGTTGGAATTTGACATAAATAATTGGAATTTTATGACATTAATTGAAAATGAATGAAAATAATTTAAATTTTGAAAAATTAATTTAAAAAAAAGGGATAAAAACAATTGAAAATTTGAAAAATAATTTAAAAATTAAAAAAATAATGAACAATTCATGAAATTATTTTTACAATAATTGAAAAATGAGGTAATTAATTGAAAAATTATAAAAATAATTGAAAAATCAGGAAATAATTGAAATCTGACAAAATTAATTAAAAAATACTATCAATTATTAAGTTTTGATTACATTAATGAAGTGAATGAAAGAATATAATTGTAATTTAAAGAAATTATTTTTCAATTTATTAAAATAATTGATAATTGAAAAAAGAAACTGAAAATAAATGTGAATAATTTTAATAAACAAAAGAGGAATTTTAATTCATTATTACAGAAAATATTGTTATAGTAAAAAAAATAATTTAAGAAGAATATAATTGTAATTTATGTAAAGTAATTTTTAATTTTGGGGAAAAGATTAAAACATAATGAAAATATTTATTAAAAATTAAGAAAATAAATTAAAAATATTTTAAAAAGTTAAAAATTATTGTAAATAATTGAAACAACAATAGAAAATAATTAAATGGCTCATTTCGAAAAAGGCTCAACTCGGTTTTTTTAAATTCTACAGGAGACACAAAAAAATGATTATTTTGAACAGCTTTAATTAAAAGAGTCCAGCTTTTTTCGTAGTAACTAGATGCTATGTTATATGAGAAAATGATCAAATAGTTGTCCTTAATGTCAGTGAGTTGGAGAAAATTGATATTACAGTTGTCAGAAGTGAGCCCTTTTCGAACTTCATGAAAAAAATGTAATCGTTTTAATCATAAAAGTATATTAATAAAGTGTTTTATCATGAAGAAATAATTCATTTGTATATTTATTTAAATTTAAAATGTAATACACTTTTATTTTAATTGGAAAACAATTCAACATTTTTTTTAAAAAAAACTTGTTTAAACAAAAATTTTGCATTACAAATCTTCTCTTTTCCGCTAAAAGTACCTTAGATGAAGTTTTCCTTTTGAGAAAACGTCCATGAATATGTAATAATGCAAAAAATACAAAAAAGTGAAATTTGAAAAGAATCCGAGTTGAGCCCTTTTCGAAATTATCTATTCTATTGGAATTTCAAAAAGAATATTGATTTAGTAAATTTTACTCTTGCTTAAAAGATTTTTAATTTCTTCAATTTTGCAATATATTAATAAATTTAGTTCTTACGTCACAAAGTTTTTGATGTTTTTTGAAAATGGAGTCATTTTTAAGAGTTAAAAACTCAAAATTTCAATACGTTTTTCACCCTAAATAAAAATATTATTCAAATTAATTTCACCAAATTTTGAAAGATCCAGTAAATGTAAATTTTTCAGAAAAAAATTAGGTTTAGCTAAAATTTGTTGCCAATTAATAATTATTTAGAATTTTATGTTCTTTTTTTTAAATTTAATGAAAACCTGACATTTTTATCCAATTCTGACAAATAATAGCTCATTTTTCTCGTTGAAACATTCTCCACAATTATGTTTGTTAGATTTTGTTAAATAATATTCTGTTTAGGGAATACGTAAAGAACAAATTTTATTTATTTAATAACTATTAAACAAAATATTATTTAGTAAAACCCAACAAGTGAAAATGTAGAGAATATTTTAAAAACAAAAATGAGCTATTATTTGTCAAAATTGGATGAAAATTGCACATTAAATTTAAAAAAGAACAAAAAATGTTGAATAATTATTATTTGACAACAAATTTTAGATTAACCAAATTTTTTCTGAAAACTGTGCAACTGGATCTTTCAAATTTTGGTGAAATTAATTTGAATAATAGTTTCATTTGATGGAAACAGTCATTTTATAGTTTGAGGTTATATCAATGGAGAGAACCTCCTTAAAGTTTAGAATAAACAAATTTTAATAATCATTTTTCAACAAGATATATAATAGAGGACGGTGGGGAGGGGAGGAGGTAAAAAAATGTGACCTAATTTTAAAGGGGGGTTGACAAATGTGTTACAAAAGGGAGCGGGGGATCGAAAAAAAGGTGTGACGTAATTTATGGACGGCCCCAAATGATCAGAATAAGATTTAAAAATTTTTAGTATTTGTGACGCTTTTGTCTTTATTATTTGAAGGGTTTATTTATATATGTGACGCAGCAAAAGAAAAGGTACCTATTTCAAAACAATCAACTTTTATTTACTTAGGCGGCTTCCATAAATGTTACGCTTTTGTCGAGAATTTTCAACCCCTCCTTCCCCCGGGTCACATTATTTACAACATGGTCGAAATAGAAAATTATGAGACTGTCACAGATTCGCAGACCCCCCCCCCCCCCAAAGTGTGACATCATTTATGGAAGCCGACTTATGCCAAACGGTAACTTATTATTTGAGTCGCTCTTTTTTATTTATAAAAATCAGAAACTGTTTCCATTAATTAATTTTTATATTATTAAACAAGAAACGGAAGAATTTACATTTATCTCAATTTATTACTGCAACTTTCAATGTTCGCCTTGTGAAATTTACGGTCAAGGTGATAGACACCTTTTCTCGCGTGGCGATACATTCTTTAAAAAGCTGCAAGGAAGCGATATGTTTGCAGGTTATGTCATGCTTTTCTTATTTATACAATAAATAAATTATACAATGTTATTTATAACATTAACTAGAAATCTTTTTTTTACATTAATCTTTACATTGTTTTTCTAATTAATAATTACCTGAAATTGAATTTTTTGAAATATCACTTAGTTGTGCAGCGATTTCCTCCCAAGCCGCTTTCTTCCTGTCGACCTCTCTAAACTGCCTCAACGACTTGTTGTAGAGCATAGGGCGTCCGTACACCATATCGATTAATATTTGCTTCACGTCCAGGTCCTCTGAAGCCTCCATTTTTTCAAAAAAATTTTTACACTCTAGGAACTTTCAATGCAACACGCGTTTTTTCAATGAACTCCTCAATCCACCGACAATCACCTTAGCGTCGACGTATACGTATTGCGCACGCACTCATTACAACGCGTTACTCCGACGTAACCAACATCGACCAATAGGAGAAACTGTCATTTAGAGCGGGTAAATTTGAAACGTTATTCGACAAATTTTGGAAAGTAATCCGAGATTATACAAAAGTTGTAAAAAAAAATTGCGGCAAATAATGAGTAATTGAAGGAAATAATTGTAAATTGAACAACTGAATTGAAAATAAAAATAATTGAAATTGAAATAAATAATAATTGAGGAAATAAATTGAAAATTTAAGAATTAAATTAAAATTCGGAAAAATAATTGATATTTGAAAAAAATTAGAGAATGACGAAAATAATTGACAATTGAAAACAAAATTCAAAAAATGGCTTGATTAATACACAACCGAACAAAATAATTTAAAAAATTGAAGAATAATTATGACATTTTGAGATAATAATTGAAAATTGGAAAAAATGTAGGAAATAATTAGAAATTGCGGAAAATAATTAATAATTGAAAAATGACGAGAATAATTGAAAAATTGAAGTAATTATGTACAAAATGACAAAAATAATTGTCAATTAAAAACAAAATTCGAAGAATGACTAGATTACTAAGAGAATAATTGTATATTGAAAACTGTTGAAGATTATAGAAACAAATTTAGATTTATTAATGAAATTCAAGTTATTTGAACAGTTATTCATGAATTTTGATTTTAATCAATTTAAATGCATTTTTAAAAAAAAGTATCTGCTTTAAAACTAGTAATATAAGTGAATAAATCTTGTAGATTATTATTATAGATTTTCAAAAATTTATATATATATGAATAAAATTTGCTAAATAAATAGAAAAACATATTTTCAAACTACCTAAGAATCCTACTAAGATTTTTCACAAAACAATTTTCGTGCTCCAAATCTAGGTAACTTTGTGTATTCAAGATTAGGTTTTTCTTCTGAAACGAATAATAAAATTTTTTTTTATCATAAAATTTAAGAAGCTAGTTTTAAGTATGCGAAATAAAAAAAAAGAGAATTTCAAACTACATAAATATCACACAAAATTCTTATAATACGAATCTGGTTAATTTTGTGTATTGAAGTTTACTGTTTTCTTTTCTGATACGAATAATCTTTTATATTTAAAATTTAAGAACCTTGTTATAAATATGCTAAAAATATTAATGAAATATTTTGAAACTATCTAAATATTCTACAAAAACTTTTAATAAAAAATGTTTATGATCAAAATATGGTTAATTTTGTGTACTTAAGATTATTTTTTATACAAATCCTATAAAAAAATTTTTCACAGAATCTGAATCTGGTTAATTTTGTGTATTCAACTTTAGTTTCTTTTTCTCTGAAGTGAATAATAACTTTTCTTTTGTTTTGAAAATTTAAAAAAGGTCATTTAACCTAAAATTTTTTTCCAAAACTCCCTGAACACCACCCTGCATTTCTTCGATGGTAGGTGTAATAAAGGAATTAGATTTGTTATATTTATTTTTGTAAATAAATATTTATTTTTTTCTAACGACAGGTTCTACTTTATGAAACAATGATTTTACTGTAAATGTGAATGATACATATAATGTCTTCAATTTAGCAAATCATGAAATTGTTAACGCTATAATTGCCGCCCCAAAATCTTTATATAACCAAACGTATTTTGACGGAAAATTTTAATATATTTCGCATTTGCCAAATTGTACATAGTTTAAGAATGAATCATGAAATAAAACAAAATGAACGTATTATGAAAAGTACATTTTCAGCTAACTTAAACACTCTATAAACAAATATTGTAGAACAAAGTTTTTGATAAGTTTTCTCTGTATCTCACACTATTATGACGTATTGCACTTTGACAAAATTTTATTAGTTATTGAACACATCGTTTACTTTAATTGAAAATGGCATTGCCAATATAAAAAACGTTGACAGTGTAAAATGCACGAATAAAATAATTAATCGTTGTCAGATGACATGACAGAAAAGATTTGCAAGAAAAATATTCAAAATGTTAATTTCAAATTTGTCTTGAAATTATACTTCCCTTCTTACAGTTATTAATTAACACATATTTATCGCTAAAGTTTATATAAGTATAAAAAAAAATAATATGGTCCAATGATATCGTCCTTCAATAATTAAAAATAACTTGAAGATTTACCATTATGCAAATTTCAACCCTTTAAAAGGGTTTAATAACAATTTGCCTCGACCAAAAAATCACTTAATATTCCGTACAATTTCGCAAACAGTTTCAGAATACTCGATGTAAAAGTAACAGGGAAAGTGTTGTAAAACTGAAAAATGCCTGACCATAATGAACAGTTATAAATCATTGTAGTTGAAAATTATTATTCTTTTTTAATAGAAAATAAAATTTTGTCCATGTACTTTCTACGAATTCATAGGAAATTAAAATGTACAATTTTTTGACTTGTGCTTGCGAAAATTGACAAAATAGTAATTGGAGAATAAACCAGACAAATTTCTTTAAATCAATTTTTATGCTGTTTTAAGTTAAAAAAGAAATGCTTTCCTTTAAAACCGTTTTCGCAAAAGAGTACACAATTTAGTTTTTAACACTTTGGTCGATTGCAAGTTGCATGTAAACAAAAATGCAATTTTTCTTTCACTAGACTTTTTTTTTAAATCATTTTTTATTGCTTTTCAAATTACTGTACTTTGAAATAAAACTTTTTAATCATTATAACTGGAAATATTCGCACATTTTTATGTTCTTTCATAAATACTCTAATGGGTTCGTTTTCAGCAAAATGAAGAGAAGTAAAGCTTATTTTCTCCGAATTACTAGGGTTTTCTTGCAATTGCTCGGTTTTGCTTAACTTCAACTTGAAATTTTTTTGTACATATTGATTTAAATTAAAATTGAGTAATTTTTAAAAAACTGGCCAATTTAGAGGAAAAGAGAATGACGGAAGAAAGGTCGGATTCACTTCATTTTGCTATGAACAAACTCGATAGGGTATTCACAGATTTCTTTATCTTTATTCACCAGCAATGCCATGAAACATAATTTGTAGTTACTTATTTCCAAAAAACTGATTTTAAAAAAAAATCTCTAAACTTAACAGGTTTTTAAAATTAAAGCTTAAAAACACTTTCTCTCGCTATTCATAACGTTCGAATTTTTCCAGAATTGTTAAAATGGTAAAGAATAAGTCTTCTTGCTCTTTTAAAGTCAGCTTGTTCCAACGGGTTCTTATGTGATGAAGATACCCATCTCGACAGGGCATTTGTCGAATTGGCAGCATGGCTTGACTTTGTGCACAGATACGTTGTTTCGTTTCTACTTTTTGTAAAGCAAGTAATTCTTGAGCACTAGTAGCAAGGGTGTTTATATTTTTGCAGACCTGAGTTATTTCTGCGTCAGTTCTGTTCTCCTCATTCTTTATTTTAGACTTTCTTCTTTTAGCAAATCTGTCTAGGGCAGGTACTACTGCCTTTTTGATAACTCGCCTTCTCCTTTGCAGACCATTGAAAGTAATGTCTCGATCATTTCCTTTATTTTTTTCAACTGCATTATTTTTTCCAATATTTATGTTCTGTGATGCATTTCTTGCAACAGTTGCTCCTGCACTTTTTTCAGTACGGTTTATCTCCATTAATTGATCGAATTCTTGTCTGCATTCATTAATTTGCATCTCAATGTCATCGCCATTTTCTGCCAGGTAATCTTCAGAAGCAACTGGGAAATTATCATGGTGAAATTCATTTTCTTGGGCATTTTGGGCAGCGTTTCCTTTATTTTTTTTAACTGCATTACTTTTTTCAGTAGTTACGTTCTGTGATGCATTTTTTGCAACAGTCGCTCCTGCACTTCTTTCAGTAGGGTTTATCTCCATTAATTGATCAAATTCTTGTCTGCATTCATTAATATGCATCTGAATGTCATCGCCATTCTCTGCCATGTAATCTACATCAGAAACAGCTGGGAAATTATTATCGTAAAATTCATCTTCTTCGGCATCTTGGGCAGCATCATCGAGAACAAAGGGAATTTTTGTCATCGGTTTGTCAAAGGGAACCACATGTGTGTTTCGCGATTCGTTATGCTCATAAGCATCAAAAAGGGCACCATTATCATCAGTGGCAAAAGTCTTTGTCATTTCCATACTGTCCAACTCGTCCTCCAAATTCCCGTCGTAAGAATTTTGTCCATAATCATTGACATCAGAATTTTGTCCATTATCAGTAATGTCGTTGGAGTTTTTTCTGCAATCACCGTCGTCACCCACTTGAAGATGAAGATCGTTTCCTGAAAACTTTGGTACAGTCTCTTCTTCTGGCATTATAATGTAATATTGCAGATTATTCGATTCTTCTGCATTTTCATTTATGTCCATTGGGACTTGAAGAGGATAACATTGTCCTTCAATCCTTGAAGGTCCAGGAACACATTGTTCTGACGGTGGTTGATGGTACGTCACTTGCGGTATTATAGAATTACGATTTGATCTGAAAAATAAATATTCAATTTTTAATAAGGAACGAGACAAATAATCGGAAAAGAAGTTAGTTAAAATCGATATTTTTGTATATTTTAATTAAAAGAATTATCAACATTTTAAAGGCGTTTCGGAAGTCGACTAAAAAATTGTATTTACAATTTTGTTTTAATGTGATACACCACTTTTTTTTATAAAATTAAATTCCCGGTTTCTCCCGGTCAATTGCAAATTAAACGACTGAATTGAAAATTTAAAAAAATAATTGAAATTGAAGAAAATAATAAAAAAATTAATGAAATAAATTGAAAATGTAAGAATTAAATTAAAATTTAAAAAAATAATTGATAATTAAAAAAAAATACAAAATAAAGAAAATAATTGACAATTAAAAACAAAATTTTTAAAAATGTCTGGATTAAAACGCAACCGATAAAATAATTCAAAAAATCAAAGAATATTATAAGATTTTAAGATAATAATTGAAAATTAAAGTAATTATAGGAAATAATTACCTATAAATTGCGGAAAATAATAATGAAATGCCAAAAATAATTGTCAATCGAAAACAAAATTTAGATTAGAATAATAAACAACTAAAAAAAAAAATTTTTAAATTAAACAAGAAATAATTAATTTAAATAAAATAATTGGACATTGAAAAATTAAGAAACTTATATGAATAATTGTCGGAAATTGCACATTTAACAACTGAACTGAAAAAAAAAAAAAATTTAAGAAAGCAATTAAAAATTGGAGAATGTACTTGAAATATAAAAAATATACTTAATTAAAATAGTCGAGAATTAATTAATATAGACGACAATTGAAAACTGAAGAATGGAAATAAAAATTGAAGAATGGAATTAAAAATTAAAGAAAACAATTTTATTTAAAATTAAAGAAACTTAATGAAAACAAAAAAAAAAGTAATAGAAAAAAGGCGATAAATGTTTAATAATAAAGAAAATAATTGAAAATTGAAAAGTAGAATTTAAATTTAACGAAAATATCTAAGAATTGAAAAGAATAGTTATAGAATTGAATAATTGAATTGAAATTTTACAACAATTTTTGTGAGTGGAAAAAGTAATTTAAAAATCAAAGAATTATTGAATATTGAGGAATTAGTTTAAAATTGATAAAAATAATAAAAAATTAAAGAAAATATTTTAGAATTGAAGAAAATAATTAAAAATTAAAGAAAGAAATTGGAAATTAAAGATTAAATGGGAAATTCAAGAAAATAATTAAATATTGACGAAAATAATTTATTATAAAAAATGAAAATTAATAAATAGAAAGAAAATTAAAAAATAGTGACAATAATCGGCATGAGAACACATTTTTTTTTTTTTGAATAAATAATCATAAAATTGAAGGAGAATAATAAATTGGTAATTGAATACTGATAAAAATTATGGAAGAAATTGTAGAAAATAAATGAAAATTGAAGAAATCGAATGGACATTGAAGAATTACATTGAAGTTTCGAGAAAATAATAATTGATAATTGAGAAACTGAGAGAATTATTGAATATTGAATAAAGTAATTGAAAACCGAAGAATGCAATTGAAAATTGAAGAAAATAATCGAGAATTGAAGAAAATAATGAAACATTAAAGAAATAAATTAAAGATTAAAAAATTGGATTGAATTTTTAAGATAATAGTTGATAATTGACAGAAAAATTACAAAATGACAACAATAATTAAAAATTATTAAAAAATTGAGGAAAATAATTGAGAATCGAAAGAAAAATTCGAAAACTGTCGAGAATATTCAAAACAGAACAAAATAATTTTAAAAATTTAAGATTAATTAAAATAATTAAATAAGTTTAAAAACTTGGAGGCGGGTTTGAACCCCCAAAACCCCCCTCTTGCATACGGGCATGCAAAAAATATCGCTCAACCCATACGAAACAGTAAAACATGTGAACCATGTCATGCGCGCATGTCGTATTTGACGTGACGTTTTTTTGTGACGTCATACATAAAACGTCAGAATTACGACACATAAAAGTCACTAAACAAAAACATCACTGCTCAGAAATTGTTAACTTTAAAGAAATAAAACTTTTAGATTAAAGTAAATTTTTTAAATTAAATTTAAAAAGAATAAATCACCTGCTTTTTTGCACCAAATTAAAGTGACTCTCTATTTGACTGACATTGAGAAAAATCGCCAAAAAATAAAAAAACTTGTCAGTTAAAGTAAATTATTTAGATTAAATTGAAAAATAATAAATCACGTGCTAATCAAGTTCTAAAATAGTGAAGCCTACTCAGCAATATGCCCCCTACTTTCTCTAAATGATAGCAAGAATTAAAAACCCCTAAGTAAAATAACCGAATATAATTTTGAAAATAAATGGCGAAAAATACTCAGTAATATACACTTTAATTTCTCAAATTAATGACAAGAATTAACAACCTTTTAAAAGCAACTCTTAGAAAAATAATCGAAAATGAATTTCAAAGAAATTATCAATTTATCCAAAAAAATTCTAATCAAGGTCTAAAATGGTTAAACATGTCTAGGAATATGCCCTCAGCTTTTCAAAATTGATAAAAACAATCATCAACCACTAAAAACCACCTTTAAGTAAAGTACTCGAAGATAATTTTGAAAAAAATTATCAATTTCTACAAAAAAATTATAAACAAGTTCGAAAATGGTGAAACATACTCAAGAATATATCCCCTACTTCTTCAAATTGATAAAATAACCAAAATTAACGTCCCCTAAAAACGCCCCTAGTAAAATAATTTAAAATAATCTTGAAAAAAATTATCAACTTCTACAAAAAAAATTATATTTAAGTTCTAAAATGATTGAACATACTCAAGAATATACCCCCTAATTTTTTCAGTTCATAACAAGAAATATCAACCCCTAAAAACCACCCTTCAGTAAAGTAATCGAAAATATTGAAATAATAATCAAAAATTTTCAAGAAAAATTATAATCAAGTTCTAATATCGTAAAAAAAATTAGAGGCATTATTCCGTAGCATGATTCACCGCCTTAAAGCAGGAGTAGAATTTTTTTTATAGAAATTGATCATTTTTTCAAAATTAATTTTGATTATTTTACTCAGTTGTGGTTTTTATGTTTTTCCTGAGTGCGTTCTACCATTTTAGAATATGATTAGTATTTCTTTGCAAAAATTAATAATTTATTTCAAATTTGTATATTTTTATTATTTTATTTAGGATTGGTTTTAAAAGGTTGCTAATTCTTTTGTTATTAATTTTAAAAAGTTCATGGCATATTTCTAAATCTGTTCCACCATTATTGATCTTAAATAGAATTTTCTTGTAAGAATTGATAATTTGTTTAAGAATTTTTTTCGATTTTTTTACTTATGTGTGGTTTTTATTGGTTGTTAAATCTTGTTAATACTTAGAAAAATTAATGAGCATATTCCTGAGTATGTCCGACCCTCTTAGAAATTGTTTAAAATTTTTTTTTTAGTTCATATTTAAAAAAAAAAAAATTCTATTATTTTACTCAGGAGTGATTTTTAGGAGTTGTTAATTCTTGTTATTAATTTGAGAAATAAGGTGTAGCGTATTCCTAAGTGTTTCGGCTATTTTACTTGGATGTGGATTTTAAGGGTTATTTTAAGGCATATTTCTGAGTATGTTCCACCTTTTTGGAACTTGGTTCCTATTCGTTAGTCTAATTTAATAAATTTTCAACATTTTATTTGCCATTATTATTTTTAGGGGTTGTTTTTAAAATTTTTAATTCTTTTTATTAATTTGAAAAATTAGGGGGTATATTCCTAAGTATGTTACACTATTTTAGACGTTGCGAATTTTTTGATTATTTTTCTTAAGGATAGTTTTTAAGGGTATTAAGTTTTGTTATCTATTAGAAAAAGTAGGGGTCATATCTCTGTGTATGTTCCATCATTTTAGAAGTTGAGTATAATTTTTTTCTGGACATTGATAATTTACTGAAATTATAAATTTTTAACTTACAGTAAGAGAAGAATAGATATTCGTGAATATTAAAATTTAGTATCTAAATATTTAAACGTAGTATCTTAGATATTAAAAATATTAATTTTAATGACTAAGATATTAAGTTTGAATTTTTATTTTTCTCATCAGTGTAAATCAAATGGAGTCACTTGAATTTTGTGCGAAAACCCAGGTGATTTATTCTTTTTGAATTTAATTTAAATAATTTACTTTACACTAAGATTTTATTTTATTTCTTTAAAATTAACAATTTCTGAGCAGTGATGTTTTTGTTTACCTATTTTTCTGTGGTGTTTTTCTGACGTTTTACATATTGTGTCTCAAAAAAACATCACGTAAAATACGACACGAGCGCATGACATACTTTTTACACTCTATTGTTTTTAAAAAAAGTACATTTTGTTATTTATTTTATTCTTTAAGAGCAAGCATTAACTTTTGTTTGCTAGAAGACAGAAATCAGCCTCAAATCTGTAGTTTAAATTTAAATAGAAATTAAATAAAGCTAAATCTTTGCAAAATTCTATCAACGTAACGTACTTTAAAAGTTGTAAAATAATTATTATAAGTTGTGGAAGATTACATTCTATGTTTTATGAACGGTTCCATAAACATCATAGGCCAGTAGTAGATCCACTTCTTATTGCCTTTTTTGTGGTGTCGACAGAAGGCTTCCTTCAATGCCTTCCAAGTAACTCTTGGATCTGCAATCAAAAGATTAAATATGATTATATTTTATTTTTTTAATTAACTATATAATGATTTTTGTGCTTAAATATTTTTTTATCACTTGTTTGAGGGAAGAAAATATTCTTTTTATCATAAACTCGAAGTAGAAAGAAATACAGAAAATATGATAACTTAAAATGTGAGAAATGAAGAAGGAGGAACAGCATAAGGTGTGTGATAATGCGACATCATATTTCTAGAGTTTGCAAGAAGTAATATTACCTGGAGAATGCTAATGAGAATGAGAATATAACCGGGAATATAACCGATGAAACCACACCTAAAGTTTGTCACTAGATCCACTTTTGTTTTCAATTTTGTACATAATATTTCACCTCTTCAAAATTTTCTCACATTTTAAATTTATAGCAATTTTAATTTCTTCAAATTTCTGTTCATTTGAACTTGCATTGATTAAAAGTTTAATCAATCCACGGTTTAAGGAGTCTCGACCTCAAACTCATAACCTCATAACCTCAAACTAAAAAGTAATTTTTAACAACAACTGAAACCATAATTAAAATGATTTCACCAGATTCTGAAAGATTCAGTTGTACAATTATTAGAAAAAATTAGATTGGACTGAAATTTGTTGTAAAATAATAATTATTAAACATTTTGTGTTTTTTCTTTAAAGCCTTATAAACAATCGAAATTTTTAATCAATTTTGACAAATAACAGCTCATTCTAATCTTTAAAACATTCTCTAAAACTCCACTCGTTGAAATTTGTTTAAAATATTTTGTTCAAAAGTTATTAAAAAAATTTTAAAAAAAAATTTTAAAAAAAATTTATTTGTTTTATAACTTTTGAACAAAATCTTTTAAACTAATTTCAACGAGTGGAATTGTAGAGAATGTCTCAAAGAGTAGAATGAGCTGTTATTTGTCAAAATTGATTGAAAATTTCGATTAGTTATAAGGCCTTAAAGAAAAAACACAAAATGTTTAATAATTATTAGTTTACAACAAATTTCGGTCAAACCTAATTTTTTCTGATAATTGTACAACTGAATCTTTTAGAATCTGGTGAAATCATTTCAATTATGGTTTTATTTCTTGTTAAAAATCAATTTTTAGTTTGAGGTTATGTCTTGCGGTCGAGACTCCTTAAATATACTAAATTTAAAGTGATTTAAAAATTTCTGAAATTTTTAATAATTCTTTTCTCTTACGATTTCAATTATTTGAACTGTAATTTTAACTATTTTTATCATTTCTCCATTACTTTCTGGAATTTTCAATTATTTTCATAGTTAATCACTTTTTTCCATAAATCTTAAATCGACCTTCAGCAAATTGAAATTATTTTTTAAAATTTGTTTCACTTTTTTAATTTTAATTATTTTTTCTTCGACAATAAAACAATTTCATTATGAATTGCCAAATTTCATAACATTTGTCGTAAAATGAAATTAAATTTTTTAATTTACCATTAGTCTCTTCAATTTGCAATTATTATTTCCAATTTTCAACTTTTTCATTATTTCTGAATTTATATCTTTAATTTTCCAATAATTCGATTTTTAATTATTTTCTCCATCTTTTAATTATTTGTCGATTTGGATCCTAAATTTTCAGTTATTGTCTCAAATTTAGATTATTTTCTTCAATTTTAAACTTTTTTAACAATTTTTCAATTATCTTCTTTTGTTTAAAAATAAATTGTGCAATTTTCCTATTATTTGCTCCAATTTATAATTATTTTCATTCTTCTTGCACGATTTTTCAAAATTTCAATTATTTATCTGAAATTTTAATTATTTTCATCATATTTCAATTACTTTTTTCAATTTTAAATTAGTTTTGTCATTTTTTAGTTATTTCCCTAAATTCTTAATTATTATTCTCATTTTGTAAAATTATTTTGTAAGATTTTTAAGTATTTTTCTCAAATTTTAATTTTATTTCATTCCAATTATTTATTTTTATTTATTTTATAATATATCCTGCATTCAAGAATGGACCATTATGGAAATCACACAAAGTATTTAAATACAAAAATAATGATAATAATGTCATACCATATGTCGTTGATGCTCTTAAACTGTTCACATCTATATTAATAAAATCAGAGTTTTGTCTGTACATTGCACAGAACTTGGAAATTTGTGTTTATTTTTTCGTTTCAAGTAGTAACAATTCCAAAAATGATGTTTAAAAAAATTATGTATGTTTGTATGTTTGTATGTATGTATGTTTGTATGTTTGTATGTATGTATGTTTGTATGTATGTATGTCCGCGATATTTTGTCCGGGCATCACTCAAAAACGGCTCCATGGAATGAAGTTAAATCTTGAAGTCTGTTAGGTATTCGCGTAACTTAAATTTATAGCCAAACCCTATTAAAAAATATTAATTTTAACGGAAGTTATAACATTTTTTCAAAAAAATTAAAAAACCAAAAAATTTCATATTTTTTATTTTTTTACGTAACACTCTTAAACCTTCTGTACCTATAGCTTTTTATTTTGACAATAATTGATAAAGGATTAATAATGGAATAATAATTTCTAGCCATACCCTATTAAAAAATATTTTTTTGAACGTAAATTATGACACTTTTTCAAAAAAATCAAAAATTTTAATATTTTTCATTTTTTTATGTATCACTCCTAAATTTTTTATACTTAGAATTTTTTATTTGATGATAAAAATTCAAACATTTAATATTTTAATTTGAATTTTAGCATTAAAAATAAAATTAAAAAATAGATTACAAATTTAAATTTCAAGTTTCTAAAAAATGTACAAAATCAAAAATTTTTAAATTAAATTTTTTTTGTTATACTTTTCCGAATTTAATTTAAATTAAAAATATTAATAATAATTTCTTTATAATATAATATAATATATATAATATTTTTCAAATCAAGTTTAGAAAACTCATAAATATTGTAATTCTGTATAGTTTCAAAAGGTTAAACAAAAGAATGTTTGTTATTAAAAACTGATGCAGAACTCCTGACAGCTGATGTAAAAAACAATAATAATTTATTACAAAAACAATTACAATAACAATAACAATAATGTGATTGGTTACCTCCACGTGGTGCATCTCGGAAACAATGTCATTGAAATGTTTATTTTAAATTATGAATGAATTATGTCGAGTCAAACAAATTTAAAAAAAAATAAATTGGTTTAAGTTCCAATGAAATTGGCTAAACACCAATCAATGATTCAAATAAAATGTAAATTAAAGTATACATAGTTAGTTTAGAAACTAAGCAATAAATAAGAAATTTATATATAAATTTATTATTAAATATAAATTAAGCAACTAAGTTTTAATCTATGTAAAAATAAAATTGAACTGGATTATTAGATACTAAAACCCGTCGAAGACGGGTACGACAGCTAGTATTTATATAAATCTATCATAAAATTCTGCGATTTTTCCAATTATTTATTTCAAATTTCATTAATTTATTTCAACTTATCACTATTTTCATCATATTTCAATTATTTTCTTCAAGTTTTAATTTTTAAAATCATTTTTCATTTATTTTCTTTAACTTTTAATTATTCTTATTTTCTTAAATTATTGTCTAAAATTGTAAAATATTTTTTCTCAAATTTCCCATTATTTTTTCAATTTTTTATAATTTTCAATTCTTTTCATAATTTCCAAATTTTAAACTATTTATCTAATACTTCAATTATTTAATTCAATTTTCAATTACTTACGTTTTTTTTCATAATTTCCAAAAAAATTTTAATTTATTTATCTGAATTGTCTATTCAATTTTCAATTATATCTACGATTTTCTTGTATCTTTTGTACCTATATTCTGTATTTTTTGCTTCTATTTCTCTCAATTTAAAAATTGTTCTTTTCAATATTTTAAGGAAGTTCTACCGTAAATCGAATAATCAAACATATTTTGATAAAACTTGGTGTACTGATAGATAAAGTTTCTAAAATTTTGTAATTAAATTTTTGAGACCTGTAGGTTCTTGGGAAAAAAGTTATGATCGATATATTTTTTCACTGTTTAACCTGTTTAACATTGATTCTTATGAGAATTCATTACTCTGTCACACATATTTTCGTACTAAAAATTATTAAATGACCAGATAGTGATCGAAGTTTGTATAGTTAAACACAGATATCTAATGATCCGATATTGTATTTAAAAAAGAACAATGGGTTCTTGTGAGAGTTGCAATAAATTAATTTGTAAAAATATTTCACGTTTTACACGATACAGTTCAGACGTTCTGACATTTTAAAATGTTGATTTTGATCGCACATGAAAAATAGTCATATTTAAAAAGTAAATAAACTTAAAAAATATTTAATAAATACAATTATTTAATTATTTATTAGTAAAATTAAATTTAAACCTAGCCTCAAAATAATGGTCTCTGTTTTGACTAGTATTGTCATACGATAGAACTTCCTTATTTTTTTTCATCTACTTTCTTTAATTTTAAATATTATTTTCTTTTTTTTTTGCAATAAACTTCTGAAAGTACCAAGTATTTTTCTGCAATTTTATCTAATTATTTTCCTTTATTTAAAATATATTATGTAATTTTTTCAATTATTTTCTCAGATTTTAATTATTTTCTTCAATTTTTTAATGATTTTTGTCATTTCTGATTTAATTGTCTATATTTTTAATTATTTATCTCAATTTTAATAATTTTTTCCAATTTTCCGTTATTTTCTGCAATTTTTCATTATTCTAATTTCTTTTTCAATTTATTTATAAGATTTTGAAGTATTGTTCTCAAATTTACATTATTTTCTTAAATTTTAAAACATTTCTACGATTTTTTAAATTACTTTCGACAATTTTAATCGTTTTCATTTTTTTAAAATTAATTTCAATAATTTGTCATTATTTTTTTAAATATTATATTTAAAATATTTACAATTGTTGATAATAACATAAGGTGTAGAATATGCTTACGGATTTCAGCCTAGAAAATTTACCACGATTGAGACAGAACAATTCGAGATGAGTTGGAAAGAATTTTTTTTGTTGAGTTATGTATAAACACATTTTTACATTTGGATAGAAACTTATTTGCTCAAAAACAAATTCTAAAATGCATTCAAAGAATATTTAATGAAAGTCTTTGAAACTAATTGCTATTCAATCCGATAATTCTGCCAGGAATGATTAAATGCTTACTATATTTTTATAAAAATTGCAATAATGAAACTTCCTCATATTATTAACTTTCCACTGACAACTAATATTAATTTTAAGAAAAATGTTACAAAGACTGAGGCTGGCGTTCCATGACTCCATTTTGCTTTGTAACGCTGAAAGGATGAGTCATAAGACGCCAGCTTGAGACATTTGGCGTCATAATTTTTTTTGCCTACAGCAATTTTATATTTTTATCAATCATACCTCTCGCACTAATTTGTCTTTTCGCTAACATCTTCGCAATGCAGTTCCAAGCAAAATCCTTTGATGTATCGTCGAACTTCTCTTTTGTATTGTGGAGACAAGGAAATATCGAAACAGCTTTAATAATCAGCAAATTTGTGTTTGGATCAAGATTCATCTTGCAAAATTTGTTAACACATTTAATTTTAAATGAAATTGAATTTGTACACAAGAACACGAATGCCAAACTGAGGCCAAACGAGAGTATAACGCAGAGAGCCAAGCAGAGCCAAGTGCACTACACAATATTATCGTATACAGTGTTGCCAGTATTGCCATACAGTCTTGCCAGATACCCTCACTCATCGGAGTTGCGCATGCTCTTCGCCTCAACGCTCATTGGTCAGAACAATCGGAAAGTCTGATTTCCGACGGTAACTTTGATTCTGACCAATGACTGTTGAGTATTTAGAGCATGCGCAATTACGACGAGTGAGGGTATCTGGCAAGACTGTTGCCATATTCCATATTCTAAGCGCAAAGATTTGTACAGATACGCAGTAACCAGAGTTGGGAAGCTACGCATAACTTCCATTTGTTGACATATATTACGTTTAAGACGTATTTTATGGTAAAAAATCATTGAAAACGTAAAAAGACTAAAATATGTATTCAAAGTGAATATGTTTTGGGCGTATTCCCATGAACCTGTTGTGCGTTGCGTTGTAATGAGATAGAAAAGGACAAAGTATACGTGTGTCTAGAGTTCCTAAACAGAGAGTTGAGACACGTGCCCCCTTCCACTAGCCTTCTGATAAACCGGAGACGGAAGTGACAAAGTAGCAAATTTGTGTAATTGGTTGAAAAGGGCGGCGAAATTTAAAAATGTCTAATAAGGAAACATTTCAAAATCAGCGCGCTCTTTTCAGCCAATGAAAAGACTTTCAATGCACTTCCGTCTACAGTTACGCTGAGCCAATCAAAAGTTGAACCTGACGTGTCTCAACTCTCTGTTTAGGAACTCTATGTGTGTCCTATACTTTATCACTACAACGGAACGGAGTCATGGGACGGCGCCCTTAAGTTAGATAATTTAACAGAAATATCTTAACCTTTCTTTATTTAAACTGTAGTAACATTTTGAGTAAATAATAATGAAATAATGTAACAATAATATAATAAAAAAAAAATAATTAAAAAATTTTAAAATATGGATAAATATATAAAGTCACTTGGAAACAGTGTTGGGCAAGTAAATTACCTTAGTTATTTTACTCATTTTTTTACGGTAATTAGGGTGAAATCAGATGTATGCGTCAAACGATGCGTCGTTATGAGAAAGAGAGAGACAAAGATATATCTGCGTCCTTCTCTTTCTCATTACGACGCAATTTTTGACGCATCCATCTGATTTAACCCTTAAGCAGATAGAAATACGGATACGGGACCAGAGCATGAGGGTGAAATCACATGGACTCGCAAAACGTTAAACCGAAAGCAGAAAACATTGGTGCAAAAGAGACAGATAGATATCACTGTCTCTCTCACTCTCATATTTTCTGCTTTCGGTTTAACGTTCTGCGCGTCCATGTGATTTCACCCTGAGACAGAAAAGGACATAAAGAGTTTCTGTCCTTTATTCAGGGTTGTGTACGTAACATACCAGAGGTATGTTACATAGTTTGTTACTGTATGTTACATAGTTTGTTACTGTATGTTACCTAGGTATGTTACCTGCAAAATTTATTACGTGCTGCATTTTTTCGGTGGTGGGGGTGTAACATACCTAAAATTGGTATGTTAGGGTGTCGTCTCATGATAGGGATTAATGAATCAGGGATTAGAATAGACCAGTCAGAAAATGCTTTCCAATGTGCCCAATTATCTGATTGGTCTATTCTATTCCCCTGATCCCTTAATCCTTCATATCTGAATTCACCCTTACTTGATGTAACATACCGGTAACATACGTGGAAAACCTCGAGTGACGCGTCATTACCCAACCCTGCCTTTATTATCGCATGCCCTGTTCCCAGGGATGGGTGCGTATTATACGTGATGTACACCCCTGTTCATAAATGCTGTCTTCCATTTAACCTAAATTCCATTTAACCTAAAACCCATTTAACCAAAATCCCATTTAACCTAAATTCCGTTTAACCTAAATCTCATTTAACCTAAATTCCATTTAACCTAAATCCCATTTAACCTAAAACACATTTAGTATAAATTCCATTTAACCCAAAATGCATTTAGCCTAAATCTCACTTCACCTAAATCCCATTTAACCTAAATCTCATTTAACCTAAATTCCACTTAACCTAAAACCCATTTAACCAAAATCCCATTTAACCTAAATTCCGTTTAACCTAAATCTCATTTAACCTAAATTCCACTTAACCTAAATCCCATTTAACCTAAAACGCATTTAGTCTAAATTCCATTTAACCTGAAATGCATTCAGCCTAAATCTCACTTCACCTAAATCCCATTTAACCTAAAACTCATTTAACCTAAATTCCACTTAACCTAAATCCCATTTAACCTAAAACGCATTTAGTCTAAATTCCATTTAACCTAAATTCCATTTAACCTAAAACGCATTGAGCCTAAATCTCACTTCACCTAAATCCTATTGAACCTAAAAATTTTTTTAATTTAAGGATAAATATAGTTGAATGAAGTAAAGTTTTAGGTTCAATGGGATTTAGGTTAAGTGGAATTTAGGTTAAATGAGATTTAGGTTAAACGGAATTTAGGTTAAATGGGATTTAGGCTAAATGAGATTTAGGGAATATTCATGCGCCTCATTTATTTCAAGTAGAAGAAAATAATTGAAAAATGATTTAAACCATTTTACATTGCAGAAAACAATACAAAATTATAGAAATAATTAAAAATTTTGAAAATAATGAAAATGTTTAAGAATAGTCAGTAATACGTACGATTAAATTGCACCCGCAGGAGATTCGAAGTACTCTGCCAATCTGTCACGCATTTCACGAGCATTCATTGGAATATCCTCCTCATTGTATTCAGGAGGAGGTTCTTGAGAATATAAATTTAAAAAAATGCATATATAACATATTTTACTTCTTTTAGAATCACCTTTCAATTAAATTTCTTATACCGTTCTCTTCTGCATCTTCTACATTTCTATCACCTGGAAGATCATCTTCGACGTTTTCACCTCTTTCCATCCTCCTGGTCAATCGAAAATTGTGTAGGCACACAATGGCCTGTACAATACTTATTGACGTTTGCAAATTAAAATCCAATTGATTTTGAATAATTATCCAAACAGCTTCCATAATGCCAAACGAATTTTCAATTACATTGCGTCCTCTTGATAATCTATCAAATTTTTAATAAATTATTAATTCCTTCTTCCACAGACTATAGTGATTTCTTCGTTAAATTTGACGTGAAAAAATGGGATAAGTGTGAGTTACACTTGCCCTACAACCGAGGGGTTCCGTACCAACTTAATTTTTTAATATAAAACTAGAGATCGAGAACTGTTTGCTAGGGGAAAACATAGATTTTTATTAAATTTAGGTAAAAAATCGCGGCTTTTCTTAAAAACACCATTATTATTATCACCAATCATGTTCTCTATATTTTTCCTCTAATCTATAATACAATTAAAACTATACATATGTAAGACATTCCACGTCAACATGGACAGAGCCCCAAACAAATATTCTTGTTATGAATTAAAACGTTCTAGCACTCGAAAGACTTCTACATTCTTTTACTTTTAGATAACGATAAGCTTTTTTAAAAAAATTTCATTTTTGATGCCAATAGAGCTGTTAAAAGTCCAAAAGTCGACAAATTTTAAAATACTTTTATGAATTAAAAGCTAAAAACCATGTAAATAATTTAAAAGCTCATTCTTCAACAGTTTTCAGGGTCGTTGATTATGAACCTAAATGTAAAAAAAATCAAAATGTCACTTTTTTAAAAAATCGAAACATTCAAAATTGTAATATTTTTCATTTTTTAATGTACCACTCCTAAACTTTCTGTACCTAGATTTTTTAGGTTGACAATCATTATATTCTTATAACTAGCTACTGTACCCCTTTTCGACGGGTTTTGTAGCCTTCTAATTGATTTAAAATTTCGGTACTAAATAGTTAAAAATTATTTATTATTTAATTTGTATTTAATTTCAGTTATTTATTGATATTTAGCCAATTTCATTGAAACTTAAAGCAACTCATTTACTGTTTTTATAATTAATTAACACTTAAAAAAAAAAGTTGAAGAAAATTGAAGACAAGAATTAAATAATAAATACTAATTTTCTACCAATTTCTACCAATTATCATCATGTTCCAAAATAATGGAACACACTAAGGAACATGCCCCCTAATTTTTTCAATTAACGAAAAGAATTCCCAACCCTCATAAACCACCCCGCAGGAAAGTAATAGAAAATAATTTTGAAGAAAATTACAAAATTTTACAAAAAAATTATCATCAAGTTCAAATATAATGGAACACACTTAGAAACATGCCGCCTAAATTTTTCAATTGACTAAAAGAATTTTCAACACTCAGAAAACACCCCTCAAAAAAATACTAGAAAATAATTTTTAAGAAATTTATTAAATTTACAAAAAAATTATCATCAAGTTCTAATGTAATGGAACACACTCAGAAACATGCCCCCAAATTTTTTCAATTGACAAAAAGAATTTTCAAACCTCAATAACCACCCCTCAGGAAAATAATAGAAAATAATTCTGAAGAATTACCAAATTTTACAAAATAATTATCATTAAGTTCTAATGTAATAGAACACACTCAGGAACATGCCCTCTGAATTTTTTAATTAACAAAAAGAATTTTCAACACTCAGAAACCACCCCTCAAGAAAATACTAGAAAATAATTTTTAAGAATTTTATTAAATTTACAAAAAATTTATCATCAAATTCTAATATAATAAAACACACTCAGGAACATGCACCCTAATTTTTTCATTCGACAAAAAGAATTATCAACCCTTAGAAACCACCCCTCAGGAAAATAATAAAAAATAATTCTGAAGAAATTACCAAATTTTACAAAAAAATTATCATAAAGTTCTAATATAATGGAACACACTCAGGAAACATGACCCCTAATTTTTTTAATTGACAAAAATAATGTTCAAACCTTAATAACCACCCCTCAGGAAAATAATAGAAAATAATTCTGAAGAAATTTATTAAATTTACAAAAAAACTATCATCAACTTCTAATATAATAAAACACACTCAGGAACATGCCCCCTAATTTTTCCATTCGACAAAAAGAATTATCAACCCTTAAAACCACCCCTCAGAAAAATGATATAAAAAAATTCTGAAGAAATTCAGTAAATGAAAAAAATTATAATCAAGTTCTAGTTCCCTCAGGAAAATAAAAGAAAATAATTTTGAAGAAATTACCAAATTTTACAAAAAAATTATCATCAAGTTCTAATATAATAGAACACACTCAGGAACTCGCCCCCTAATTTGTTCAATTGACAAAGAGGATTTTAAACACCCAGAAACCACCCCTCAGGAAAATAATAGGGTCAGAATTTCTCAAACGGATCACCTGGACAAAATTTTTTTTATTTTATACCAAATATGGTTTTTTTTACTCCTCATAGGGTCGAAAAAAAGGCCTCAAATTTGTAGGCCAAAAAATTTATTTTTCTAAATGTTATTAACAATTTAATTTTTTAGTAGTCTTATATAAAAACATTTTTTTCTCGCGATCTAGTTAACTGATTTGAAAATAAAAAAATGGGTTTTCTTCGGCATAAAATGCACTATTTAAAAATAATATTGGTTTTTTAAAAATTTTATTTTTAATCGTTTTTTTAATTATTTATTTATAAAATGTTATTAACAAATGGTGTTCTTCATGTCCTAGAGAAAAAAGAAAAATTGTATTTTATTTCTCACATATCCCTAAGTATAAAACCGTTGAGAAAAAAATGAGCCTTAATCACGAAAAAAGATATTAATTAATATCTGTGACAAAATTATACTCTACTTTATACTCCAGTAGCGAATGCGTGGTTCGATTGTTTCTGTGAGCACTCGAGCTACGATACAGGTTAAGTAATATCTTAAGATATTTTGTTGAATGCGAAATATAACTGAAATAATGAGTCGTTATTAATGTAAACAAACTCAATTATTACTAAATAATTGAAAAATTTACTGCTTTCTTATTTCTTGAGACTATTACAACTTGTATAAATGTGTATCTTAGCCCGAGTGCTCGAAGAAACAATCGAACCACGCATTCGCTACTGGAGTATAAAGTAGAGTATAATTTTGTCACAGATATTAATTAATATCTTTTTTCGTGATTAAGGCTCATTTTTTTTCTCAACGGTTTTATACTTAGGGATATGTGAGTAATAAAATACAATTTTCCTTTTTTCTCTAGGACATGAAGAACACCATTTGCTATTAACATTTAATAAATAAATAATTAAAAAAACTATTAAAAATAAAATTTTTAAAAATCAAATATTATTTTTCAATAGTGCATTTTTTGACGAAAAAAACCCATTTTTTTATTTTCAAATCGGTTAACTAGATCGCGAGAAAAAATGTTTTTACATAAGACTACTAAAAAATTAAATTGTTAATAACATTTAGAAAAAAAATTTTTTTGGCCTACAAACTTGAGGCCTTTTTTTCGACCCTACAAAGAGTAAAAAAAATTATATTTGGTATAAAATAAAAAAAAATTTTTTTGTTTAGGTGATCCGTTTGAGAAATTCTGACCCAATAAAAAATGATTCCGAAGAAAATGACAAAATTTTACAAAAAAATTATCATCAAGTTCTTATATGATGGAATTCACTCAAAAATATGCCTCCTACTTTTTTCAATGGCCAAAAAAAATTATCAACTCTCAGGAACTACCCCTCAGGAAAATAATAGAAAATAATTTTGAAGAAATTACCAAATTTTACAAAAAAATTATCATCATGTTCTAATGTAATGGAACAGACTCAGAAACATGCCCCTAATTTTTTCACTTGACAAAAAGAATTTCCAACCCTCAGGAAAATAATAGAAAATAATTCTGATGAAAATTACCAAATTTTACAAAAAAATTATCATCAAGTTCTAATATAATGGAACACACTCAGGAACATGCCCCCTAAATTTCTCAATTGACAAGAAGAATTTTCAACCCTTAGAAACCACCCCTCAGGAAAATAATAGAAAATAATTCTGAATTAATTTATCAAATTTAAGAAAAAAATTATTATCAATTTTTAATATAATGCAACACATTCAAAAAAATGCCCCCTAATTTTTTCATTCGACAAAAAAAACTATTAACCCTCACAAACCACCCCCCGGAAAATAATAGAAAATAATTCTAAAGAAAATTAGAAATATAGAATATTGAAAAAAGTAAATGAAAAGTCGAGATTTATTGAACATAGGAGAAAATAATAGATAATTGTGACGATTTATGGTGAAAGGGACCTTACGCAACAATAACATTACACTGCTCTCTAAATCTGAATTAGTAGTTTTCTACTATAAATTAGTAGTTTTCTACTATAAATTAGTAGTTTTCTACTACGAATTAGTAAAATTCTTGGCTCACTTTTTTCTTATTCATATAGTATAAAACTACCTACTAATTTATAGTAGAATACTACTAATCTTTTAGTTGAGAACCTACTAATTTTTAATAGAAAATTACTGATTGAAATAGTGAAACTTATTACTTTTAAAAGAAGTTGATTTTTTTACTAATTTAATTAGTAGTTTTCTACTAAAAATTAGTAAATTTCTACTAAAAAATAGTAGTTTTCTACTAAAAAATAGTAAAATTATTAATATTTAATAAAGTAGCTCACTTTTCACTAATTCATAGTAGAAAAGTACTAATTCAGATTTAGAGAGTGAGATGTCGTGCACTGCGCACGGAATACTGAGCCTTATGTCATTGTTGTGTAAGGTCCCTTTCACCATAAATCGTACCATTGAAGAATTAAATTTAAAATTGAAAGAAATAATTAAGAAGTTAAGAAATAAATTAAAGATTAAAGAATTTAAATAAAAATTTTTAAGTAAATAATTGCCAATTGAAGAAAAATTCGAAACCTGGCGAGAATAATCGACAACAGAGCATATTAAATAATTTAAAAGATTCAAAAAGAGGTATAAAAGTTAAGAAAATTAATTGTAACTGAAAACTTGTAGAAAATAATTGAAAATTGAGGGAGAAATGAATAATTAAAAGAAATAATTGAAAAATGACGAAAATAATTGACAATTGAAAAGAAAATCCGAAAAATGACTAACTTAATAGACAATTAAAATGAAATAATTGAGAAAAGTAGGCAAAAAATATTAAATTTAAAAAAAAAAATTGCAAATCGTAAAATTAAGACAATTAAGGTCATGTTGAACATCTTGGATTTTTCAATGGAAGCCGCCATGCAAAAATCCAAAATGTTAGACATGGCCTTAAAGGAAAGATTGTTGAAAATAATTGCACGTTGAACAATTCGATCAAAAAAAAAAAAAAATTAAAATTAAAGAAAATAATTGACAATTGAAGAATGGAATTGAAATTTAATGAATATAATTGAAAATTGAAAATAGTAACTGAAAAATGGCGAGAATTATTGAATACAGAAGAAAATAATTTAAAATTGAAGAAATAAAATGCAAATTAAAGAATTGAATGGAAATTTCAAGAAAATAATTGATAATTATAAAAGACAAATTACAATATGACGAAAATAATTAAATATTAACGAAAATAATTAACTATTAAAAAAAAAGTAGCAATTGAAAAAACAATTGAAAAATGGTGAGAATAATCGGCACTAGAACAATTTTTTTTTTAAATTAATAAATAATCATAAAATTAAAGGGTAATAATAAATTGTCAATTGAAAACTGATGGAAATATGGAAGAAATTGTAGAAAATAAATTGAAATTGAAGAAATCATATTGAAAATTTTTATTGAAATTTGAAAAAAATAATTGCTAATTGAGATGATGCGAGAATTACCTATTGAATATTGAATACAATAATTGAAAAACTAAGAATGAAATTAAAAATTGAAGAAAGTAATTAAAAATTAAATAAACAAGTTGAAGATTAAAGAATTAAATTGAAATTTAATAAAATGGTTAATAATTGAAAGAAAAATTACGAAAATACGAAAATAATAAAAAAAAAAAAGAAAAATTGACAAATGAGGAAAATAATTGAAAATCGAAAGAAAAATTTAAAAGCTGGCGAGAATAATCGACAACAGAAAAAAATAATTTAAAAAAATTAAAATAATTATAAAATTTAAAGAGAATAATTGTATATTAAAAACTGTTGAAAATTATAGAAAGAATTATAAATTTATTTATTAATGATATTAGGGGCCGTCCATATATTACGTCACACTATTTTTTACCATTTTAGACCCCCCCCTCCCCCATGTCACACACTGTCCCATACATTAGCGCCATTTTTTCTGCTTGTTGTCACAAATTGGTTCACCCCCGCCCCCCCTTGAAGTGTGACATAATATATGGATGACCCCATTATAATGATTTGAACTGATACTTATAAATTTTATTAAATGCATTTTTTAAAAAGTATCTGATATGAAACAAAAAATATCTATGTGACAAACTTGAGGCGTGAACAGACAAAAAATGAATGAAGGAATTAACGAACTTGCGGATTATCATTATTATTATTATAGATTTGTGATATATGAAAAAAAATTTATTTTTGATAAATTTTCTCAGAACTTTTAGATCGATAAAGAAATTCCCGGCTTTCCAGGTCAATTTTTTAATTCCCTGTAATTTTCCGGATTTTCCCGTTGTTGTTCCTGTTTGTTTATTAGTTATTTAAATAAATAAAATCGTGAATTTTTTATTATGGTTCCTTTAAAAAAAAATTTCCTGACTTTTAAAATTTTTGTTGGAAAATCCCTGACTTTTCCCTGATTTCCAGTTTTTCCCTGACCTGCGGTCACCCATGATCAAATTAAAGTTGAAATATTTATTGTTATGAAACACTTGATTTGCTTGACTTAAGAAAATTATTGAAAATGACAATCATTTTCTCTCACTTTTACATATAGGTTTTAATAACTTGTTTCATATCGTACTTTATATTGAATATTTTTATTGAAGAAAGTAAATTAATTAGATATTTTTTAAGCAAATACCAAACATTTCTAAGTATCTTTCTAATTATTTTTTTTTAAATATCTTCGGTTGTCGTAAAATTCTCGACAGGCTTCCAGTTTTTCCCAGTTAATTTAAATTCTCGGTTATTTTCAGCTTTTTCCGGTTAGTAGATACCCTGTTAAAATTAATTTTTTATATATTTACTATAAAATTGTAAAAGATAATTATTTTTCAGATTGAAAACATTTATTATTCTTATTAATGTTTAAAATGTGACTTCCAAAAATTTATTTAAAAAAAATATCATTTTTCATCAATTTTAGAAACTCTCTGCATTTTGCCAGTACTTTGCATGAAAATCCCTGACTTTTCCTCGGCTTCTCTAACCCATTTAAGTTTCTCTGACTTTTTCCTAAATTCCCTGACACGTGACAACCCTGCTATAGAAAATAATTGAAAATTGAAGAAAATAATTCATAATTGAAAAAAATAATTGAAAAATAATGAGAATAATTACACTATTGAAGAAAATATCGGAAAAATAACGTAAATATTTGACTATTAAAAGAAATGACTAAATTAATATACAATTGGTAAAACTAATTTAAAAAATTAAACATTAAATATTACATTTTAACTGAATAATTAAAAATTACGGATATTATAAGAATATTTTGTGAAAGTAACTGCAAATCAAAGAAAATAATTGAACAATTGAATTGAAAATTAAGGAAACAGTGATAATCGAAAGGAATAAATGCCCAAAGGCGAGAATTTTTTAATGTTAAGGAAAATAATTGGAAATTGAAAAATTGAATTTAAATTTTGAGAAAATACTTTAATTGCGAAATTGAAGAATTGAATTGAAATTTTAAAACAATTTTTATGTTTGATCAAAAAAATTGTAAATTAAAGAAAATAATTTAGAATGAAGGGAAATAGCGAAAATTGTAGAAATAAATTACAAATTAGATAATTAAATTAAATTTTTAAATAATAATTGATGACAAAATCATTACAAAATGACGAAAATAATTGTGACGCGCTCCGAAGAAAGGGACCTTAGAAGCAAAACGATAATTTCACAGGAGAGCGAAAAGAAAAGACGAGCGCGCATGATACTCTGTACAAAACGCGGATGCTTAAATTGTCATAACTTAAAAAATAATTAATAAAAACATTTTCTGATTCCAGATAATGAAAAAGGAACTTTTAATGAAGTTAAATCAATCATAAACCGAAAATCGATTTTTTGCTTCTAAGGTCCCTTTCTTCGGAGCGCGTCACAATTATTAAACAGTAATTAAGGGAAATACTTGATAGTTGAAAAAATGTGATAAATGGCAAGATTAATCGAGAATAGAACAAAATTATTGAAAAAATGAAAGAATAATTATGAAATTGAAGGAGAAAATTATATTATTAATCGAAAACTAAAGAAAATTATAGAAAAAATTATAGGGAATAATTGTTGGAATAATATAATTTAAGAATTTTTACTGAAAATTGAAAACAGGCGAGAATTATTGAATATTGAACAAAATAATTGAAAATTGAAGAAAATAATTAAAAATGGAAAAAATATATTGAAAATTGACAAATGAAATTGAAATTTGAAGAAAATAATTGATAATTGACAGAAAAATTACAAAATAACAAAATAAGTAAATAGTATTAAAGAAAATAATTTACATAGAAATGAGGAAAATAATTGCCAATTGACAAAAAAATGCGTAAAAAAAGGGAAAGTTAATGAAATTAATTTTTTAAAACAACATTTTATAAAATTCCATGACTTTTCCAGGTTTTTTCTGACTAAAAAAAAATTCCATGACAATTACAGGTTTTCCAGGTTATCCAGAACCGTAGCAGCCCTACTATATAAGCTATATAGGGTACCTAAAAACAATTTTAAAAAGGTACTTTACCGGAAAAATTGAATAAATTTTTTGTACAAATTTATTCCCTTTTATTCGTTCCTTAGAAACCTTGCGCAATTCATTGTCATGAAGTGACTGAATATCATTATACAAAATTATTTGTTTTTCATGTACCTTTCGTTGTAATTTTTTTGTCTTGCGTCAAGACCACGATGTCTCGCATAAGGCACCATCATATATGGTTGTTGCATAAATATTTCATCGCCTATAAAATAAAATGGCATAGAAATATTGCTACGCGGGAGATTACAGTTTAGTGGCAGACTGGCTTCACCTCTCTCTAAACTTTCATAAAGACCAGTGTTTCGAAATGCAGATAAATCACTTACAGATCCTGAAAAGTATAAAAACTATTAATAATAATTAAGACAAAATTTTAAATAAACAAATAGAAACATTTATATCCTCATACAGAAAGATTTGTGATCGTTAAGATTTTCGAATTTCCAAAAATAAACCAAGTCAACTTAAATTCATCTAAAGAGACAAAATTTTCATTCCAAAAAAAACTTCTGGATGTGTACTTATGTATTTGTGTGGGGGCGGGAGGGAGGTGTAATTTTGTTGTCGTTTAAATATATCGAGAACGCCTCAACGGATTTTTAAATAAAATTTGGATGGCAAATTAAGCTCATAAATATATAAATTTGAACACAGGGATTTTTAAAAATATGTGGACAAATTTTTTAAGCCGCATTTTTACCAAAAATTATTTTTTTTTTGCCAAAAATTTTTTTTACACTGTAAATGCAATTTAGAAAATAAAAAATCATATTCTTTGTCTAAAAACGAATCGATTGATTTATACAAAGTTTATAATTGACCAAAAATTCGCAAATTAATTCACGATTTTTCTTTTTTTTACATTTAAAATCCTTTTTTTTATAACTTTTCCAATTTTTATTTTCTAATCATAGGTCCTTTGGGCGAAATATTCTATAAGAAGAAATAGACAAATTTAATTATATAAACTATGCATTTTATCCTAAATTTGAAGAAATAATGAAGATTCTTAATTTTCCATGAAATCTTAATGTTGATCTTTTGAATATAACTTCTTCACTTATCATTTTTAATTAATAATTGTTTCATAAAAAATGTTTTGAAATGAAAAACATATTGATAATCAAGGTGAAGATATCATTCACTTCGAGTCAAGATTGATATTTATATAGTATATATTTCCCGACAAATGAATATAATTAATTAAAATATTTCTTGTTTTATTTTTAACGAAATAATTTTTTTTAACTATTTTAATCTACTTTTTTCTCTTTGAGAAAACACATTATTTTGCTTACATGGAAGCAAAATGTTCATGCAGTAAACATAATTTTCACCTAGTTTTATTTATTTATGTACAAAGTAGTATCAATAATAACCATAATCTCCAACGCTTATCCAAATAAACCTGTAATAAGCATCACAAGCTGCTAGTAATTTGAAACTATTAAACTTTTTATAGTTGTAGAACAAGCTGCCAGATCTTGGTGGTGCTTTGATTGGAATCTCCTTCCCATCCATGGCACCAACACAATTTGAAAACTGCCACCTTGCTCGAAAACCGCCAGCAATAATTCGGTTCTCCATTTCATTTCGCCTTCTTAATAAAATGGGCGAGAGGGTGTTCCAAATTATTGGACATACTTCCTTAATTATTGAATATACGGTCGATAAACCAACTCTAAAATTCAATCCTGTAGTGTAGACACTGTCACCATGAGATACATAACTATAAGAAAGTAAAAGTTAAACATTGTCAAGATAAAAATCACTTCACTCAATATGCAATAGACTGAAATTAATTTTTACAAATATTTCACTTCGTGAATTTATTTTTATCGTAATATTGAAATTATTATACATTAGCAAAATATACGCGCAAGAATTATGTTTTGCATTTGCTACTTATTTGAATGTAAAAACTAAAATAATAAACTTCTTTAGATTATTGGAGAATGACTTACTAGTATAGGCAAAATTTGTCCGTAAACTTACTCACAAAATGATAAGTACTTAGACATCAAACTGTAAAGAATACTTAAAATATCATTAAGATGATCTCTCTGACCCAAGTTTGATTCAATTCTGCTTTAAAATTAATTTTTTAACATTTCCAAATATCAGTGAAATTTTTTTAAACTTAATTTTAAGACAAAAATCAATTAAACTTGGGTCAAAGACACCTTCCTCATGATATTTTAAGTAATTCCACAAAGTTTGGAGTCAAAATATTTACTATTTCAAAGAAAGTTTAGGGAAAAATTGTGCTTATAATAGTGACATCATTTTTTATCACGTGCCCTTGCGAATAATGAAAGTAATCAGATTTAGTTCAAATGTTAAAGCTAAACTATAATTTATTTAAATTTCATCATTCTTATTAGATACATGAAACAAATTCAAAGAAAAATCTTTATTAACATATAATTATTCTTTTATATCAGTTTAATAAGAAAGATAAGATTTTTTAAAAGAAGATTCCTTTGAGTTTAATGCTTTATAGTTCCTCTAAGAACGCCACAAATGCCAAAAAAATAATTTATTAAAAAGTAAACAATAAAAATTTATAGGAAAATGTATGTGCGCGAAAAAAAACCTTATTCAAAACTTTTATTAACACAAATTTTAGTTTTTAGAAATTTAAAATATTTTTCAACTTCTATCGATTTAACAAAATAATATACAATTTGTGAAAATCATTGCAAATTAAAAAAAAAATAATAATTAAAAATTGAGGAACTTGATTGAAAGTTGAGAAAAATAATTAAAAAATGAGATAAATAATTGAACATTTAAAAATTTAATTGAAGAATAGTAAAAGTAATTAAAAACTGAAAAAATTGATTGCAAATGATAACAATAATAATTGGAAATTGAAGAAAATTACTAAACTTTGAGAAAAATATTCTAAAATCTAGGAAATTAATTGAACAGTATTAAAAATAGTAAAAATGCGAGAAAATATTTGCAAAATAATAAAAATTGAAGAAAATAATTTTAGTTTGTTAAAAATAATTTTAAAAATTACAACATATTTTTGTAATAAAAGAAATAAAATTGCAGAATGATGAAAATAATTGTAAATTGAAGAAATAACTAGAATTTGAGACAAATTATCCTATTAAATTTGAAAACTAATTAAAAGCTAATTAAAAATGACAAAAAGCAATTGAAAAATGATGGAAATAATCGTGAATTGAAAACAGTAATGGGAACTTGAGATAAATAATTGAAATATTCGGAATTAATCAACAAATGTTCAAAATAATATAAAATTTGAAGAAATCATTGCAAATTAAAAGAAATAATTAAAAATTGACGATCATAATTTCAATTTGAGAAAAATAACTGAAAAAGGATTAAAACATTTAAAAATGGATACAGTAACTCAGATTTAAGATAATAAATGAAAATTTAGGATGTTAATTAAAAAATAATTAATATATGTAATTAAAAGGTGGAGAAAATTATTGCAAAAAGATAAAAAAAAATTAAAATTAAAAGACAATGATTGAAAAATGAGATAAATAATTGAAAATTTAGGATTTTAATTGAGAAATAAAGAGTGAAAATAATAAAAAGTTGAAGATAATTATTAACATTTTAGAAAAATATTTTAAAATCCAGGAAATTAATTGAAGAATATTAAAAATAGTTAAAATGCAAGAAAATATTTACAAAGTAATAAAAATAATAAAAATTGAAGAAAATAATTTTAGTTTGTTAAAAATAATTTAAAAAATTACAACATATTTTTGTAATAAAAGAATAATGGTAAACTGAAAAAATAACTAGAATTTGAGATAAATAATAAGAAAATTAATTGAAAAGTAATTGAAAATTAATTGAAAATAAATTTAATAAGAAAATAATTGATAGAAATAATTGTAAATTGAAAAAAATAATAAAAATTTGTAAAAATTAATTGAAAAAATTACTGAATTGGTAAATCTTCTAAAAAATTAATTTCTTTACAAATGTAATAAAACAAATAATACTCACTATAACGTTATGGCCAGTCGGAGTCTTGATGGCAATGGCCGCCTCAAACTTGCCTTGACCAAATGCGGTCCTACCACATTGTGAAGTTCCTCAAAATCATTTGGAGTCATACGAACCATTCTTTGGAATTCCTCGTGATCTCTTTCCATGAAATTCATGAAAAGAGACTCGTAGGTTCCAAAAATGTTACGCATGTTCTCCATCAAATGAGGTTTCACTCACCAGCGGCGAAATCCGCGCCTCCGCAATCGTCGTAATGTTAAATATTTGTTAACTAATTGCACCCACTGCACATTAATTAACAATAATAATATTATAAAATGCATACTTAACGATATTTGATAATTCGCAACACAAAAAAACAACACAAAAACAAATCCCAGCGTCAACTCTGGTCGTCTCAGCTGTCACTAGAAACTATTAACTGTCGGAACGGCGGAATATGGAACACAAGCCAATCGACATCGTCTCACCGATAAGTTGAGCACCACCAACCAACGCGTTGATAGCGACGCGTTGCTATGAACGTAGCCGTTCACAACTCCCTATTCTAGAATCACCATTAGGGAAAGCAGGTGAACTTTGTAGTGTACGACGACAATACATTTCATGGTGGAAAATACAAAATTTTAATTAATTGTCTCAAAAAATTATTGAAAAAAGTGTAAAATCAAAAATATGAAAATAAATACATTGAGATATGGCAGGTGTCCATCTTGGAGTACATGACATCATTTTTTGAGCCCCAGTAAAAATTTGTGTACAAACACAATATTAGTAAAATCATATTAGAAAATTATTATACGATAAATAAATAATATTATAACCTTAAGTACTTATTCTAAATCACAAATTTAAATAACGTAACCAACTTAAGGAAAAACTGCAACAAAACTTTTTTAGATGAAAAATCAGGTTGTATGTGTAGAACAAAAACAAACTGTTTTTTTCTTCAAATGTGCATCAAAATCTTCGTCTATATAAACAACAAAAATGATAGAAAACAGAAGCCGCTGTGACCTTGAACAAAAATTTTATACGAAATGTCCATCTTGGGGCCCTGTCCAGCTTGAAGCCCTCGTCCCTACATTTACAAAATAAACAACCTAGAACGTTATGTTTGACATGTCAACAAACCTACTTTATTTTATAAGATTAACACTTACCTTATAATTTTACTTCAAAATAAACTTCGGACATGACAATAACTTATGCATATGTGCATATATGTATATGCGTTGGTGCATCTAATTACTCAAAACTATATACACATCACACATGCAGAGGTTTGCACATAGGCGCCTCATAATAACAATCTGTATTTCGTCTCTCTCAATTTCGGGGATAAAGAAAATAGAACCCAAGCAGCACGTAATATTACATGAATATCACAGTGACATCATATTGTGATATTCGTAATATTACGGGGTGATATTACAGTGATATTGACGTGATATTTAAATGTCCGCCTCAAGGTAATATTACAAGTAATATTACAGTGATATTGATGTAATATTACAAGTAATATTACGGTAATATTACAAAGATTTATTTATTTCAATATTTATTTTACATTAAATAAAATATTTAAAATAAATTCGGCGCACATGGGGTTCGAACACTCAACGTGCGACCCAACGTAAATACGCCTTGTACCTCTCGGCCATCTAGTTCTTGGAATGTATTTCAGAAAGTGTTCTTCATGTAGTACCTTAAATTCTCTTTGGTACAATATGAAGAACACTTTCTGAACTATATTCCAAGAGCTAGATGGCCGAGAGGTACAAGGCGTATTCACGTCGTATCGAACGTTGCGTGTTCGAACCCCGTGTGAGCCAAATTTTTTTTAAATATTTTATTTAATGTTAAATAAATATTGAAATAAATAATTGTAATATTACCTTAATATCATCGTAATATTACCTTATTATAACTGTAATATTACTGTAATATTACTTGTAATATTACATCAATATTACTTGTAATGTTACCTTGAGGCGAACATTTCAATATCACGTCAATATCACTGTAATATCACCCCGTAATATTACCAATATTACAATATGATGTCACTGTGATATTCATGTAATATTACGTGCTGCTTGGGAACAAACCAATCAGAACTTGCTTTCTAATATGAGCAATTATCTGACTGGTCTATTCTGTTTGATTTTTCTAAACCCACTGATCCTACGCCTTTGTGCGTCTACAGAAATGTCTAGTGTCTCTCTCCATCCTTAAGCTACCTAATGCATTTGTCTCTTTTCCTGTAGACGTGGCGTCTACAGAAATGTCTAGTGTCTCTCTCAATCTGTAAGATACCTAATGCATTTTTCTCTCTCGCGTACAGAGCGTCTACAGAAAATATCTAAGTAATTTCTAATATATGATTACCATGTACTATTTTGTGAATTCTTGGAGAACTTTGGAACTCTTTATTCTAAGTAAATAAGTAAATTTCTAAAGGGATTTTTTACACAATAATTAAATGGAAGATTTTCTGAAAGTATGTTAATTAAATTTAACTGCCCCCCCCCCCCCAGTACCCCCAGAAAATTGTTTATTAGAGTATGAATGATTTAAAACTAACAGAACAAAATTTGTTATGTTTTATAAATATTTTAAAGAAGAAAAGAATACATTTTATAAAATTAAATACATTTTAAACATTGTTATAAGTTCTTATCTTCAATAACACAGCCCCACAAAAAAAAAAGTGTCATGTACTTTTGACCGGAATACCCTAGCCCTATGTATTTTGACGCGCTGAACACGAATCCGAAGTCAGTTTTGCTCCATCACGTCAGGATTTTTTCCTAACCTCAAAATCAATAAAATGACACTTTTTGTTCATTAGCATGTGAACCCGACTTAAGATTAATACATGCCTAGGGCGAATAGAAAGCTTGGATTGTGGCCTTTAAAACGCTTTTTTAAAAATTGTTCCACGATGATTTTTAACGAAGTTATGATGTTTTATTTAAAATCATTTTTTTCCATTACACCATACCACATCAATAATTGAAGTGTTATATCATTTGGAAAAAATTTATATTTTAAATAAAACATCATAACTTCGTTAAAAATCATCGTAGAACTATTTTTAAAAAAGCGTTTTAAAGGTCACAATCCAAGCTTTCTATTCGCCCAAGGCATGTATTAATGTTAAGTCGGGTTCACATGCTAATGAACAAAAAGTGTCATTTTATTGATTTTGAGGTTAGGAAAAAATCCTGACGTGATGGAGCAAAATGGACTTCGGATTCGTGTTCAGCGCGTCAAAATACATAGGGGTAAGGTATTCCGGTCAAAAGTACATGACACTTTTTTTTTTTTGTGGGGCTGTGTAATATGAATTTTGTTCTTAAATTTCCTAAATTTCTTAAATTTCAAAATTTTGATTAAACATAAATATTGTTTTCTAATATTGGTCATTAATTACAGTAATAATAAAAAAAAAACACTGCGCATGCGCAATTTTTAAATTTCACAAGAGCACATGTGTGACTACTACAGTGCATCACTGCGCATGTGTAACAGCAATAATGAACTACTGCGCATGCGAAATGACAAGGTGTCGTAGTGCGCACATTTAGACAGTGGTAGTGCACTGCTGCGCACGTGCATCAATATGTTGAACATGCAAAAATGTTAAATGTAACATGCCCGACACGAATATTGCCAGTGCGCATTGTTACACATAATAATAACATAAAAAGCTGTACAGTTTAAGTTGCCTATTAGGGAAAGCAGGTGAACTTTGTAGTGTACGATGACAATACATTTTATGGTGTAAAATACAAAATTTTAATTAATTGTCTCAAAAAATTATTGAAAAAAGTTTAAAATCAAAAATATGACAATAAATACATTGAGATATGGCATGTGTCCATCTTGGGGTACATAACATCATTTTTTGAACCCCAGTAAAAATTTGTGTACAAACACAATATTAGTAAAATCATATTAGAAAATTATTATACGATCCACTGATCCTACGCCTTTGTGCGTCTACAGAAATGTCTAGTGTCTCTCTCCATCCTTAAGCTACCTAATGCATTTGTCTCTTTTCCTGTAGACGTTGCGTCTACAGAAATGTCTAGTGTCTCTCTCAATCTGTAAGATACCTAATGCATTTTTCTCTCTCGCGTACAGAGCGTCTACAGAAAATAGCTAAGCAATTTCTGATATAGGATAGCTGATTTTCGGAAAATTAAAAAAATTAATTTAACAGCAAAATTTAAACAAACTTGGATCAGAGAGACCTTCTTGATGATATTTGAAGTAATTCTACAAAGTTTGGTGTCGAAATATTTAATTTTTTAAGAGAATGTTTTCTGACAAATTTTGCCTATACCCTGTCGAAAGTAAACCACTCAAAATCCACGGAAAAAACCACTGGCCCAGTGGTTTTTCGGTGGTCTAACCTGCATATCTTCAGATAAAATTTTTTTGGAGTTGGGGTGACAATAGTACAATAGTTTTAAATGCCAAATATTTTTGTAGGGGAGTAAACTTCGACTTTTTAACGAAAAAAATTTACAAGCAATTTGAACTGTAAATTCAAGTCGAACACCGATTCCTGATTTTAATTTTTTTCCTTTTATGGTTTCTTTAACCCAAAATTCTTATGACTTAAAACTTTTGCAATTTCAAAAATTGAAATTTCCGAAATAAAAATATGAAATCTACTTATTTTCACGATTAGGAATATCGAAAAAAATTCTAAAAACTATTAAAAATAAAGGAAAGTAAATTTTTGAAATTATTTTTATTATTATGAGAAATAACTTATTTGAGGATGTTTTTAGATATACTTTATCGTTAGAACACGTAGAATATTAATATTCAGTTTTTCAATTTTTAAATGCGAAACTAGAGAAATTTTTGTTTCTGATTTTTAATTAAATTCAGGAGTCTTCAAGTTTTATGACCTCTCTGGACCCTTCTCGAGGCTTTGAATATGGGTGATTCTCCACAAAGTAGTAACTTTTGATAACATTAAATTTTTAAGTAAAAAATATTTTTTCTTATATATTTTTAGGTACAATTTATAAACAATTATTTTAAAATATAATTCAAAAAATTTTTGAGCTTAAATTAACACCCTCAGTCTTATATAAAAAATTTTAAATTTTAAATTTTGAAGGTTACAAACATTTTTTTAAAATATTAAATTTTTTACCTTAAACGAATATCCTAAGGATGTTAGCTTCTTTAGAGGATATTTGTAGGACATCAAAGAAAATTCTTGAAACACTTGATCACGAATTAAAAAAAGTATAATTACTAAAATAATTATACAGAAATTAATCAATATTATGATTAAAAACTCAGGTTAATGATATTCTTATAAAAAACAAAACACTATTCCTATGTATTTCGAATTTTATGAACCGGAGTTTACAGAAACCGGAGTTTACGAATCAAAGAAAATAAATAAAATAAAACAATTCAATTATTTTTGAAGAACCGGAGTTTACATGTCATTAAAATACGCAGGAAATTAATATTAATTTTTGAAATTATAAAACTAAATATCCTATTTCTTCAACTAAGTTGGACTTAAATCAAATTTTTTACCTAAATAACATTAATATTCAGTGAAAATTCAATATAAAAATGATTAAAATTACTGAAAAACAATGAACATGTAAACTTCTGTTCCAAATAACAAAAGGGTGGAGAAAGTATTTAAAAATGATTTTCGCAAAAGTTATTAATAAAAACTGGAAAACAATACACAAAAAACGAAGCTTTTGAGATAAACTGTCGATTAGAACAGATAAAAATATTTTAAAAATATGATTTTTTAAAAAAAAAATGTATTAAATCTCACGAGTCCTATGTGGAGAACCTAAAAAAGTACAGATTTGAGGCATTTTTAACCATTTCATGTCCTTTGATGTTAAAAAAATATATTTTTCAATCATGATATTAATAAACATAATAACAAAGAATAATTGTACAAAGAATAAAATATTTATTTATATAAGATTAAAAGTTATTAAGTGGGGAAGTAAAAATAACCACTTAGTGAAGAATCACCCATATATTAAAAATTGACCTGTAAAAAATTTGTTTCTTAACAAATAAATTTGTTTAAATTTTAATGTTAGAACATTGTTTCTTTTAAATTTGGAATCTGTAAGTTCTAACAATTACGTAGATATAAAAATTTCAGCAATAATCCTAAATTTAAATGAATAGTATCGTATCTCATAAACGGTAGCAGATATAAAAAAACTGATGTCATTTTCGGCTTTTGTAATAGAAGTATGTATTATGTTAATAGTAATAATATATATGTGTCGCTCCAGGGTGAAAGGGACCTTAGCTGCAAGAAATGAATTTTGCGGGACGGGCGTTTGAAGTTGAGCCTGACTAAGTTATTGTTAATAGACATAAAAAAAATTTCTTTTTTGTATGTGAAAGAGCAACTCAAATTCTATTGATTGATAATAAAGATTTAAAATTGAATGTTCTGAATTTTTCAGGACATGCGTTTGAAGACGAGCCTGCCTTTGTTGTTGTTATGTTATGCCTTTGTTTCATCGCTAATAACACAAAAACTAATACACATAAACAAGTTTTGATTTCTGTATGTGAAAGAGTAACTCAAATTTTATCGATTCATAATAAAAAATCAAAATCCAATGTTTTGCAGCTAAGGTCCCTTTCACCCTGGAGGGTCACATATATATATATATATATATATATAAGTGGCTGAATTCTTGAACAACAAATATAATATTCGAATAAATAATGTAAATTATTTAAAACTATAAAAAAGAATGTTATCCTTCCATTTTATGAGGGTAAAGGCCATAAAACGATTTGGGACTTCCAGGCCAACTGCCAAAAATCAACCCTCACAATAGATATTTTCAGTGGCGAATTGTTTTAAATCACAACTGAGAAACCACTGAAAAACCACTGGAATTTCAGTGGTTCTATCTCAGTGGTTTTTCAGTGGTTTTCATTCGACAGGGTACCAGTGACCATCTAATATATGTGTGCATGATTTTTACAAGAGTGACAGTAAAAAAACAGAAGTACATATTTTTTCAATATTAGGAATTACTGTATACCAAAAAGATGATTTTCGTGACATTTTATTTCACATTAAAAACTTCTTATTTTTTTATGCAGGGGGAATTACTTACTTCCTTATATCACTAAATAAAACAATAAGTTTATGATTTACAATTCAATAAAGAAAACGTGAGCACGCGCGCTCCTGCGCGAGCTTGATCTCGTTTATACAAAAGAAGAACAATCACCTAAATGTAATTAAGACAAAAGGATAACAATAGAAGAAAAATGACAAAACTCCGCCCATTCTGAACGAAATTTTTAGCTAAGGTACACTGGCCAATTATGATATAGGATATTTTGTAATAATGTCGTTTAATTTTAAACATAGACCATATTTAGGTCTATATAAAAATTAATATTATGTATTTTAGTTTTAAAAAAGTTTAATTTTATTAAAATCTAATTTTACAAATAGATAGAAAATAATAAAAAGTTTGAATCAAGTTTTTAATTTATTGAAAAGAACTAGAATTGCGTTTTATTTAAGCGATTTGTATATCCTTAGAAAATGGCTTCCGTTTCCGGTACCGTTCGCGCAAAGTTGAGATTGAGTCAGTGTACTGTTTTTTCGGCTTGGTGAAAGGTATTAAACGAGTGTAAGTGTGTGGAGTGTACAGTGAGCAAGTGGTAAGGTGAGAGAGTGTGTGTAAGAATAAGTCTGTATAAAAAGTGAGTGAGTGGATGTAAAAAGCTTAAAGTGTGGTGTGAATGTTTTAGAGGTTAGCTGGGGTGAGGGGGAAAGAGAGAACAAAAATGATGCAGAGAACTCCGCCGGACGACCAGAGAGGGCACCGCGACCCGGATAAGACGAATGAACAGGTAGAGAAGGATAGTGAGAAGGTAGAGGAAGAAAGAGTAGTAGACAGGGAAGGGGCGTCAGAGATATTCTTAACACCGCAAGCAAAGGCAAACCTAGAGAGCACAGTAGTACAGCTAGAGGTCGAGGCAGGCCGTCGAATAGAGAGAGGCTGAGTATGTCGAAGGTAAACGGGAGTTCGGCGGACATTAGGGGGTGGGTGATGGATGGAGATAGGGAGGCAGATAATAGCGATATCAATTATACGGGATCATTGGTGGGAGGGAGGAATAGAAAATTCAGGGCAGATTCAGGAGAGAATTTAGATGAGTTTGGAGAGTTAAAGCAAATGTTAACGAATATAGAAAATTTAATGAATGATAAAATGGAAGTGATAGAAAATAAGATGAAAGGAGACTTAAAAAGAGAGACAGAGGGGACAAAAAAGGAAATAAGAGAGCTGAAGAAGAAAATAGTAGGAATAAAGAATATGTGGGAAGAATGGGAGAAAAAGTGGAACGAGGAAAGCAATAGAGTTATGAAGAGGGTGGAAAGTTTAGAGAAGATACAAGGAAACTTAGTAGAAGGGAATACAGAGAAGAGAAAGGTAGAGAAAAGGTTTGAGATATTGGAACAAAATGTAAGTGCGAAAGCAGAGAGAGGAGATGGAGGAGTAGGAGCAGGTGAAAGAGAGGAGATGTTAGAGAGAAAGGTAAGAGAATTAGAGAACTTTTGACGGAGCAGGAAGAGAACATGAAAAGGAGAAATAATATAGTGATTAGAGGGTTGAGAGTAGAGAGGAAAGAAGGAACAGAGGAAAAAGCAAAAGTGTTAGGAGAGTTGGAAACAAAGGTAGCGATTAAGGAAGTGATTGTAGTGGGAAATGAGGGGAGCATCGCAAGATTGTGGGTAGTAGAACTGGGGAGTGTGGAGGAGAAATGGCAAGTAATGAGGTTGAAAAGCAAGTTAAAGAGCAAGGGAATTTGGATAGCAGTAGATAAGACGAAAAGGGAGAGAAAGTTACAGAGACAGTTAGTACGGAAGGCGGGTGAGGAGTGCGAAAAAGGGAATAAGAATAGAGGAAGAAATTAGAATAGTGTTTTGAAATGTGTCTGGGCTAGTAGGGTATAGATGGAAAATGCAAGAGGCGAAGAAGAAGAGTAAGATGGGGAGGAAAGCAGAAGGAATGGTGACGGGGGTAAGAATAGGAATAAAACAGAGCAGAGAGAAAGAAGCAGCAAGAGGAAGGATGTATGGTGAGGAAGATAAGGGTAGGGAAAGAGGCGATGACGGTAGTAGGTATGTATAGGAGAAGAGAGAAGGGAGAAGGGGAGAAGAAAGAGGGTACAAGTGGTAGAGATATGGATGGACGTAGGTAAAGAGGCAAGGGTAATAATAGGAGGCGATTTCAATACGTGGACGGGGGAAGAGGGAGGAGGAATATGGAAAGAGGAAAAGCAGCAATTCATAAGAAGGTCAAAGCATAAAGTGGTGGACGAAGAGGGGGAAAGATTAAATAAAATGGTATAAGAGGCAGGGTGGTAGATATGCAATGGAAATATGGAAGAGGATGAGGAGGGAGAATACACATTTAAAGGTAAGGGGGAGACAGTGATAGACTATGTGTTGGCAAAGAAGAGAATGAGAGGCACGAAAGTAGGAGAGAAGTAGGAGAGGGGAAAAAGAAGAGCGGAGAAAAAGGAAATGTAAATGGGAGAACGAACAGAGGAGAAGCTAATAAAATACGGAGAAAGAATGGGAACAGAGGCTAGGGAGAGAAGAAGTAGAGAAGGCAATAAACAGGCCCAAGAGGAATAAACCGTCAAGGTGGGGTGAGATAGAAAACGAGAGCATAAATTATGGAGGGAAGGGATAAAAGAGGAAATGTGGAGTATCGTGAATAAAGTATGGAAAAGAGAGGGATGGTCGGAAGCATGCAAGACGGGACTAGTAGTGCTGCTGATAAAGAAGGGAGAAAGAAGGAGGATAGAGGAATATATGGGGACAACGTTGATGCCAGTTGGATATAAAGTATATACGGAGATTTCGAGGAAGATGTTGGAGAAAAAGGTGGAGAAGTTAGGGTGTATGTCACACAATCAGACAGGCTTTAGGAAAGGGATGGGAACGTTGGACAATGTATATGTGATGAATTTTATAATCAATAGAAATCTAAAGAGGAAAAAGAGAAAGTTAGTGGCTTTTTTTGTGGACTTCAAGGCTGTTTTTCCGTCAGTAAATAGGCGGATACTCTGCAGGGTATTAAAGGAGAGAGGAATAGAAGAAGGGATAATAGAAAGGATAAAGGAGGTGTATGAAGACACGAGAGTAAAAGTGAAGGCGGGAGGGAGACTATGAAAAGAATTTTGGTTAGGTAGGGGATTGCTGCAGGAATGTCCATTAAGCCCCCTGCTATTCAATCTGCTGATGGCAGACTTAGAGGAAAAGATGCGGAAAGAGGTAAAGGGGGAGAAGTTATCGGAAAGATGAAGATCTATACCCTAGCAAATGCAGATGATGTGGTGTTGCTGGCAGAGAAAAAAAATGGTATGAGGATGATAATGAGAGAGTTTGACAAATAAGTGAAAGAAAAAGATTTGTGGATGAATGTAGAGAAAACAAAAATGGCGAGATTCAGGAAAAGAATGGACGGAGTGGATAAAGTTTGGGGATTGAATGGAAAGGTGGTGGAAGAGGTGAGAGGAATGGTGAAGGAAGGCTGAATGTAAGGAAAAGGATAGAGAGAGCAAACAAAGTGTTGGGGGTAGTGTGAGGGATAGGAAAGATAAAATTTACGAATGACTGGAAGAAGAGAGTGTGGCCTTTTGATATGTTAGTATGGTCGGTGTTAAGCTATGGGGTGGAAGTATGGGGATGGAAGGAGGTAGCGATTGTGGAACGGATGCACGATAAATTTCTAAGGTGGACGATGGGAGTGAGTTGGAACTGTCCAGGGTATATGTTAAAGGAGGAGCTAAGGCGCGTCCGTGATTTAACGTGCGGTGCCCACCCGTACGGGTCTATACCATACGACCCGCCATCGGGAGTGGGGCCAAAATACGCTTGGCCAACACGAGCTTGGACAAGTCCAAGCTCAACCAATTTCTGCAAAATTGGCAAGAACCTCGCAGACCCTTGGTGAGGGTCGGGACTTTTCCTATCCCTGACGGCTATGCAGGCCGCCGCCCGAGTTCACACGTCGTGACTCTAGAGATGGAGTCGTTCCGATGGTGTCAAAAGACACCCAAAGGATCCCTCCACTCTAGAGCCACTTGCCCTAAGCGATATGAGCTTGAAACCACTGCCACTACGAATCCAACCCAATTGACCGGGCGAGGACGAATCCCCAGGACAACCCGGTCTCCCGTGGTACGTTTTATACTCTGGTAAGAGTACAAGTAGGAGCTAAAAAGAGAAAGAATGATTATAAGGAAGAAAAAAGAGCGTAGGGGATGAAGGAGAAGTTAAAACAAGGGAAAGAGAGTAGTATCGCGCAGCTGTGCTGGAAGCAGATAAAGGATAGAGCAGACGAGGCGATAGTAGTATGTCGAAGTGGAAGGAGAAGAGGCTAAAAGCACTCAAGGAAGGGTTAAAAGCAGGAGAGAGGATAGGGGGTTGGGGGATATGGAGAGAAGAATGGTAAAGAAGGAATGAGAGGACAGGTATCTCCTCCCAAAACTGGTTAGATACTTTGAATGGATTCAAAATACAACAAGTGGTATAGAATGATAAAATGAGAGGGAACGTCGGAGTATTTAAGGAAAATAGAAAAAGAGTATAAATGGAATGGGGTGATTAGATTTAGAATGGGAGAAGGGATAAATGAATGCAAATATTGCAAGTTAGAAGAGGATAGAAAATGAAGAGCATGTATGTACGAAGTTGAGGACTGGGCACATGTTTTGGATGTATGTATAGAGGAGGATGTTAATAGAGGGATAGGGAAGAGAGTGTGTGAGATTTTTCATGAGAGCGGAAAGGCAGAAAAATGGATGAGAGAGCTGGAAGGCAAGAGAGAAAAACCAGTGTAAGAGACAGATGAGAAAGTAAACGTAAAAGATAAAGTGAAGGTGGAAACGAAGAATGAAATAAATAATTTAATAGGAAACGGAAGCCCTGGCACTGTCACTAAAGATAGGGATAGCGAGAGAGACAATGCACAAATTTTAGAAATAAAGCGTTTTTTGTAAAAGATATAAGTAAAAAATTAGATTTAAGTTAGATGGAAGAGTGGACAAGGGCATGTATGTAATAGAACTGTAAAGGGAGCAGTGGCCCTCGAACCTGTAAGGGAGAGTTAATAAACTATATACATATATATCCTTAGAGTGGCCCTCGAACCTGTAAGGGAGAGTTAATAAACTATATACATATATATCCTTAGAAAACATTTTGAATTAAATTGATTTAATTTAATGAGGCACAGTGCTCTTGAAGCAAAAGCTGGGTTTTTCAAAATGGATGAAAGATTTTCAAACGTAGAGTTTTCCCACATGTCTTTTAGTTTACGAATTTTTAAGCCCCGAAATCGTACCTGATCCTATTTTAAAGATACATGTATATATATCTTCGTATGGGGGATTATTTCTCAATCGTCCCAGTCCAAAAACAAAAGTTATGGGATTCGCTTAATACTTTGGCAAATTGTTTTTCTATACAAAAGTAACAAATCCTTAAAATATTAATTAGTTAAAAAAAAAATTATTATAGAAAGTAGTGGGGGTTGAAATTTTGATGTTTTATGTGACACAGACATTTCTAACTTCATATAACATTGGCAAAAGTGAATGGATTTTAATTGTTAGATACAAAAGTTCAAATATATATATATATATATATATATATATATAATTTTATAATTAGCAATAACTTATTCAGTAAAATCAACAACAACAACAACAACCATTTGCAATTGTTTAAAGAACTTATTGTTATTAATTAATAATTCTTTACACACGCACCTAGAAAAACACAATTCTTTCCCAATTTTACAAATTAATGGTCTCTGGTTAGAAAAATTAAAACAGTTGACTGTCAATTCTTATTTTTAAATTTTTTAAACAAGTTATTTTTTTAATCTATAATAACTTTTATTTTAAAACACCTAGCAAGTTGTAGTTTTTTAACATATTAATTTATAATATTTAAAATCATATGGTAAATTAATCGCAACTACCACTTGTGACTATTCAAACAAATTATTGTTAATTTTTTAAGTTATTATTCACTCGTTTTATCGACCTCACAGGCCCAATGAGTGTCCCCCGTAGGGAGTACCTAGAATTTAGTCCTTTTTTTTTTCTTTTTTCTTATAAATAAAATCAGAGTTTTGTGTGTACATTGCACAGAATTGAAAATTTCTGTTATATTTTTTCTTCTTATACTTTAAATTTTTCGAAAATACCATCGACAAGAATATGTCTGTATGTATGTATGTATGTATGTATGTATGTATGTATGTATGTATGTATGTATGTATGTATGTATGTATGTATGTATGTATGTATGTATGTATGTATGTATGTATGTATGTATGTATGTATGTATGTATGTATGTATGTATGTATGTATGTATGTATGTCTGTCGTCAAAACTTCGACCAGGCATCACGTAAAAACTTATTGACCGATTTAAGTAAAACTTGGCAGTCTTTTAGGTATTAGCCTAACTTAAAATTCTATCCATATTAGATTAAAAAATATTAATATGAACTGAAGTTATGACATTTTTTGAAAAATTCAAAAATTCAAGAATTTTGATTTTTTGTTATATTTTAATCAATTTGACTTAAACTTATTAAATTGTTATTTTTATTGTTTCTGATTAAGATTTTATCGTCAAATAGAAAAATTTTAAAACATTCGAGTAAAACATTAAATTTTTAAAAAATCAAAAACATAATTACTACAATCAATGGTGTTTAACTTTGATACTGGTTTATTTTTTAGGTCTTCAATTCAGATTTTTTTATTTAAATTATAATTTTACTTAGCTAAAAAATGTTCATTGTGAAGGAAGATTGATCAATTTTTCAAAAAATGTTAAAAATAAAAAAATTATAAAATTATATATTATTTGATAATTTTTAAATTTTTTTGATAATAATTTTTTTCATATAATTAACTCCATAAAAGAAATACAAAACACGACAGCATAATCTTTATTAATAAAATCAGAGTTTTGTCTGTACATTGCTTAGAACTTTAAATTTCATGCATAATTTTTCGTTTTAAGCATCAAGGAATTCAAATATACCCATAAAAAATTTCATGTCTTTATGTATGTATGTATGTATGTATGTATGTATGTCACAGAACCTTTGTTCGCGCATCACTTAGAAACAGCTGAACCCTTTTGAAACCAAATTTGTCAGAGTGTTAGGTCTTGACCCAAGTTAGGTTTATAAACTTACATACTTAAAAAATATTGATAAGAAAGGAAGATATACATTTTTTTCAAAAAATTCAAAAAATCGAAAATTTTTAAATTATGCATTTATTTATGAACTGCTGATAAACTTTCTATAATTGAGTATTACCTGTTATTTCGTCATATTTTAGAACAATTTGACAAAAAATATCGTATAACTGAGATATATAAGTATAAAATTGGTTTCTGGATCACAAAAATTGAAAAACCTACATTTTTTTTATATTACTCAATTTGTGTTAGATGGCTTTTAATATTTTTGCATTAATTTTGTTATGTTCCTTACAACACATTTTGCATTAAATTTAAAGAAATACATTAATAAAAATAATTTTAGATGACACAATGCAAAATAAATGTTGAATCTAAAATGCATTCAGTCTAAAACTTATTTAACCAAAATCCCATTTAACCTAAAAAGCATTCTGCCTAAAACCCATTAAACATAATAAATCTTATTTAACCTAATTTTCATTTAGCCTAAATCCCATTAAACCTAAAATGCATTAAGCCTAAATCCCATTAAACCTAAATCTCATTCAACCTAAAATGCATTCAGACTATGACCCATTAATTCCAAAAAGGCATTCAGCCTAAAACTATTTGTCCTAAATCCCGTTTAGCCTAAATTTTACATTATAATTTTTGTTCAATGGGATTTAGGCCAAACTTTTTTAAGCTATATGCATTTTAGGTAAAAAAGAATTTAGGCTGATTGCATTTTAGGTTAAATGGGGTTTATGATGGTTCCATGTTAGGTTAAATGAGATTGAGGATGAATGCATATGAGGTTAAAAGGGATTTAGGTTGAATACAATTGAAGTTAAATATAAATTAGTTTAAATAAGAGTTAGGTTACATGGTATTCAGGTTAAATAAGATTTAGGTTAAATGGGATTTATACTGAATCCATTTTAGGTTAAATGAGATGTAGGATAAATGCTTTTGGGGATAAATGGGATTCAGGCTAAATGCATTTTAGGATAAATGGGTTTTAATCTGTGAATGCATTTTAGGTTAAATGGGATTTAGGATGTGTGCATTTTAGGTTTAATGGGATTAAAGTTAAATGGGTTTTAGGTTGAATGAATTTTAGTTTAAGTGGGATTTAGGCTGAATGCATTTTAGGTTAAATGGGTTTCTTGCTAAATGCATTTTAGGTTAAAGGGGATTTAGGCTTAATACAATTTAGGGTAAATGGGTTTAGGCTGAATTCATTTTCGGCAAGATGGTTTTACGCTGAATGGGATTCAGGCTAATTTGGTTCTAGGTTTTTCTAGAAAAATATTTATTTTGATGAAAAAATATTTTACAACATGACATGCGTAGTTTTATCAGATCAACAACTTGGCAAGGTAGAGGCAAAGTAAAAATGCCTTGCCTTAACCTTGCCAATATTGCTGGAACATCCGATGCTGTTCAGGTATGTGCTAATGGAAAGTATATCTAATAAAATATATTAGAATTTAATAATTTTTAAAAGAGAATTATGTTGCTTTTAGAAAATTAATTTTTAAATAATTTCTGTCAGACAATACTTATTGGCAAAAAATACTTTCTGTCAGAAAATACTTTTTAACAAAAAATTCTTCCTGTCAGAAAATACTTTTTGTAAAAAAATACTGTTGATGGCACGCCACTAGATTTCGTGCCCGCCGAAGGCGGGCTCGAAAGCTAGTATCCTCTAAGTGTTTTTGCGTCTACAGAACGGCTTGAAATTAGGAGTACTCTCATTTGCCTGGACCACCCGGTATATTGGGTTTGCTCGCCAGTGGAGAGGGAAAACTGTAGAAAAACCTTTCCATAGTACAACCGGTTTATCGACAGTCGAGTTCTAGTGATCTGCACAGGTCGATTACCGACAGTGCATATCATTATACCTCGACGTCTTTACCTTCCACTGAAGTTATCTTACAGCCGGAAAAAAATCCCAGGATCACCGGGGCGCAAATTAAGCAAGCCTGACTTGGTGCGACCGTAGAGCCCAGGACCTTAACCAACTGAGCTAACTCCGTGGTAAATTATTGTTAATTGGTAATAGAAAAAAATCTCTTTTTTTGCATTTATAAAGGTTATTTATGATCTTATAAAAACAGTAAATATTCCAAGGTATTAAATAATTTATGGAATATTGTTTTTAAAGGCCATTTCAAGATGTTATTTGTTCTATTGAAGTTTTTAGTGATTTTTGAGGATTTTATAGCGAATTTACGAAAAAGTTAGTTTTCCCCATGTAAAATCAATGGTAAATTTCAAAGGGTATGAGCCACCCCTCAATACCCAGTGGGCACAAAAATCCAAAAGATGACCTTAAGACGTCTTTTGAACATGTATGCCCACTGGGTATTGTCCGATTTCAAAAATAAAGAAAATAGTGGGTATTTTTTTCGGTTTTAAAACTTTTTGGGTGGTAGAAGCAAAAAATATCAAACTTTAATGTTTACAGAATGCACTAGTACTGAAGTAGATACGCGGCTAGGCCGATGGCGTCAACGGCGCGAGCGTGTCGACAAGTTTGTTCTTAGTCTTCTTCTTCAGTTATGGCGTTCCAAAACTATACTTACACAGTTTATTGAAAAAAATCTCAGCTTTTTAATAAAAACAAAATAAATATTATTAAAAATATAAAAATGGGTAATAATTGAAAAATAAGCTTTAATTTTGAAAAATAGGGGTGAAAATTTTGTTTTTCCAATTTTAATTGTAACTTCTGAAAAGTACATGAAAAATGTATTAGAATCCACTATAAAACAATTAAAATCCATCAACTTATACCAATGTTATATGGAGTTGGCAATGACAGTGTCACATAAAACATCAAAACTTGAACTCCCACTGCTTTCTATAATTTTTTTTAAAAACTAATTAATATTCTAGAAATTTATTACTTTTGTGTTGGAAAACAATTTACCAAAGTGTCAAGCAAATCCCATAACTTTTATTTTTGGACTGGGACGATTGAGAAATAATCCCCCATGTGAAGATATATATACATGTATCTTTAAAATAGGATCAGGTACGATTTTGGGGCTTAAAAATTCGTAAACTAAAAGACATGTGGGAAAACTCTACGTTTGAAAATCTTCCATCCATTTTCAAAAACCCTGCATTTGCTACAAAAACACTATGGAGGTGGTGTAAAGGGGTAGTAGGATGAAAATGGTTAAGTAAACAATTTTTTTATTGTCATATTCGGTTTTAGCGACCCCAAAAACCTAGGAATATATGGGTCTATCCTCTGGGTCTAAACCTTTTTTTGTGTACCTGTGTTATTTTCCTTTTATTATTTTGTCCTTGGATGTGAACACCTGCTCTCAGGTACCTTAGAGTTTGTTCTACAAGGTTATGCGAGGTTGCCAAACTTTGACAACCAGCTAAAATCATACCCTCATTAGGCATCTCAAGTCTAACCCCAGCTAGCACTTTCAGCACGTATTGCCTTTGGTGGTGATCATATATCGTCACTTAAGCGACTCCCTCCCAAATCAACGAGACCTACTGTCAGATAAGGGTCATCGAGACCCAGGTTTCGGCACCACCCGGTGGGATTGCTTGGGGATTCCGTTACCAAGCAGATCAAAGATACTGGACCTACTTAGCTCAGTACTTGGTTGACCATTTGACAACAATCAGTCAATTCCTTTTATCGACGCTTTGTCGCCTTTGCCTTTCCTTCCTCTGAAAGGGCTTTTCTGAAGAGGGCACACATTCTAGATCCAACTAAGTGGGGCGTATCTGCTTCTTGAACTAATGTCTCCTTGCACAAAAAGCAACTACTTCCTCCATCTCTGCCAAATTATCAAGGTCACGGATTTCTAGAGTTATCCTCTGGAATTCCGGTCCCTTGAACTCTCTTATGTCTTTAATTACCCCCAAAGACCTTCTCAGCAAGGTTTTTACGGTTTAACTTTCCTCCTAACTTTAGCAGGAGATTTCCAGATTTCATAGACATTGCGCCCACCATCGTAGACTTGCAGGAGCCAGGATCCACCCGCTTTTTGTGCTTGACAATAATAGATACAAGTCTATTCCTGACAATTCGGACTAAAACTGTCTTTTCTTTGGAGGCTGCTTGACTCCTCGGCGATTCTAAGTAGCGGTTTTTTGCTACATTTTATCTCCAGATCTTTGAGCTTTATTGGCAAAAAGCTCACCTTTCTTTTTTCCTTTGAATCTCACTTTTTGGAGGTGATCGATCCTTCACATCTCGATTTCTTTTTTACATTCCAGGACTAGGTTTCTCATAGCCCTAACCTGGAGCTTCTCTCTGATCCTTCGTCTTTTTTGCACAGCCTCGTTGGTAATCCTTAGAAGCCAAAAGTGATTGACTTGTCCTTAAGGGCTTATAGCAGTCGAAAAACTTAACAATTTTCCAAAAAAGAACCTCAAATAAGTTCTTTTAAAATTGATTTTGAAATGATTTTTTTTTTTTATTACAATTTTTGACTAAAATTTTCTGCTAAATATCTGGTGTAGAATAAAAAAATGTATTAAATAAACCTTCATTTTTTAAAATCTAAAAATTGTGAAAAATTTTCTGATTACAAAACTTTAAAAAAATTGGTTTGAAATTAATGTTAAAAATCTGTTTTTGAATGTTTAAATTTAATTATTATGATTTAAAATCTGGCGATTATTTTAAATAAAAAATGTTATTAACTTAAAAACTGGTTGTAGAACATTTTTTAAGTTAGTAAACATAAAACCACATAGAACAATTCTTTTGAAAAAAATTTTTTGAATTATTTGATTCAACAATTTTTCAAACTGATGATTTTAACTCCAAAATTGTACAAACAGTCTTAAATAGAATAAATTTTTTAAAATTCTTTTAAAACTTTTTTTTAATATTAAAAACTTAAAAAAAATTTCCTAATAGAGAATTTAAAAAGGCTCTTGCGAGCCTCTTGGAAAGTTCTGAGGAAGCTCCAGAGAGGCTCTGGAGATGCTCTAAGGATGCTCTGGTGAGGCTGTCGGAAAAAAACCCCTCTCGGGGAGTCTCTAAAGAGGGGCTCTTGTGAGGTTCTTCTTGCTCTGAACCTGGACATAAACCCTTCTTGTTCTAAGTCTGGACATAGGCCCTTCTTCTTCTGAGACTAAAAAATCCTGACTCAGCGGACGCGGTGATATTTTCTTATAATACAGAGAGATAAGGGATATATAATATATCCCTAGAGGGACTTATTTACTAATAAAATCTGTTTGGATTTTTTGTTTAAGATGATGTTGTGTTGAGTTATCATGTGAATGAGTAAAAAAGTTATATAAAAAGCCTCTCGAACAACATATTGCCGGCGAATTATTTTTATAGATTTTTTATTAAAAATTTCAGAACTTGTATTTTAAAAGTGGCTTTCGTATGTGCAAAATATGACAATGTATTTATTGACATGGGAACAATAAAAAAAATCCGAAACAATATAATTTTTTACATCAATTGCACGGAAAAAAATTTTTTTTCGAATACTACAAAATTATTTCAGTAGTCTTGGATAAATCGCTTTACAAAGCAAAGTTTCGTATTGTTTACTAAATTTTCTGCTCTTAATGTCAAACTTTTCTAAACTATATACGAAACTTTCTGTACATTTTATAAAACAGGCCTGTAAAAAAAACTTCTGTAATTCATATAAAACTAATTCAGCAAAAGTTATCAAATTATTTTGTGGAAAGTACAAAATAGTTTTATTTTCTTTGGAAAATCTAATTTGATAAATTATTTTAACACAATTTCAAATATCTACTTTTCATTTATTCTAAACTTGCCCGTTCTAAATATCAAAATGTCCATTTGTACGAGTTACGAATGAGTTTCGTAAAATATTTGACTGCGCTCGCGCGCGCAGTTAACAGTGTGCCGTGTGTCTATCACAGTTGAATTTCAAAGGTAATCTATTAGACAGGTGCAACATAGAAAATGTTATTGTTATTAGTATCTGTTACAACAATCTTTTAGCAACTGTTTAAAACTAATAGAAAAAGAGAAATACTTTAAATTTTTGTATTCATAATATAAATTATGATTTGTTTATACTTCCAATACAAACAATTTTTAATCCAATGTCTTCTTTAATTATTTTGTTTTTTAATGTTTAATATTCTAGTTTTAGTTTAAATACAAAGTAATTTTCAAAGAATGTCTGAAAAAAAATTACGGAAAACCAGAAAATGAGACTTTACAATATCTTTGATTTTTTAAAAGTCACTTGCTTTTGATAAACAGGTAATGCTGGTTAATATTGGTTTATTGGTTGGATTTTTTAAAATATTTTATTCAAAAGTTATTGGATAAATAAGATTTGATTTAGATATATTTTTAAAGACAATGTTATTCAACGAAAGCCAACAAATAACGTTTTAAAGAGAAAAATGAGCTATTATTTGTCAAGATTGGATAAAAATTACATATTTCCACTAGATTCAAAGAAAAAACATAAAATGTTAAATAATTATTATTTGACAACAAATTTTGACACAACATAATTTTTCTAAGAAATGTGAAACTTGATAATTCAAAATTTGGTGAAATTAACTTTAATAATATTTTTATTCAGCTAAAACCATTTCTTAATTTGAATTTTTAACGAAAGGAGTTAAAAAAAATATGTAAAAAATTCAATTAAAATAAAAATTAGATACGTTTAAGATATAAAAGTTTCTGATAAATTACACGTTTTCTAAAATTATTTGCTTATTTTCATCCAAAAACACTGGAAAGTTTTCTAAAAATTAGCTTTTTATCGAGTTTTAACAGAATTTGTTGAAAAAACGAGAAATATAGAAAAATATCAAGAGCAACTTTTTTTACATCTTTTGAAGAGGAGCAACTAACAACTCTTTCAGGCCGATCCTGAAAAAAAATAAGATATCCAAATTATTTGAAAAGTTATTACACTTAAAAGGTTTTTTTCTTAAATTTCAAGTAAACGAGAGTTTCAAAAATTAAAATCTTTATAACTTCATGAAAAATTTTTTTTCAGACAAACAAAAAAATACGTGTCGTCTAAAATTCTTTGAAAAACAACTTTTTGGAGATACTTAACTTATTTAATTATTTTATTAATAATTTGCTAATAACTATTGTTATACTAAATTTCACTAGACTAAACTTTTGTCAATTTTTACCAGGAATAAGTTATTACTGTTTCACATGATTGAAATGAGATGTTATACTTAAATAATAGAAATGTTTCCAGTTCTTATTATTTCATAATTTTACAAAGATTAGATGAAAACTAAAAATTCCTCTTGAATTTAAATATTATTTCACTTCAATTTTGATATTTATTTTGATTACTTTTATAAGATTCTACAATATTATTTTTCTAAAAAATATCTTTATCTCTAAAATAAGTAATTAACAAAATATACTCAAAAGGAATTGCCATTTCCTCGTTTGGTGAAAATTTATTTGAATGGCACATGCCAGAATGTATGTATGTTTGCGAATCGTCAACTTTCGACCAATCACCTTGCATCTCACCAACAACAGTCAAAATACCACACCTACTAGTAACCAGAGAAGGGGAAGCGTTCACAGTCTCATCAGACAACTAATGAGTCATTCTATTTTCTTTTGTGCATGGTTCTATTTTACAAAACTCCTCTAGAATTCTTACAAACTCCTCGATAGAAATACTATTGCTTCATTTTGTATAATTAACGGAATTTAAGTATAATATATATGAACAAATTTAGTAATTCATACAAACCTTGCTATAAGAGTTTTCACAAAACTTTTTCATGTATCCAAGAGTCCAAAAAAAGTTCTGTAAATATCAATAAATTTTTTTTTTCCGTGTGGTCTCCTGTAAGCCCGTAATTCGTCCTGGCTAGCAGTATTTGATGCCGTCCTTACTGCTCCACTCTCACCTGGGCGCCTATTATCTTTATCGTTTTTGTTACTGTTCAATTCATCCATTTGAATTCCACCAGCTTTGAAGAAAAACGGTCAGTTCACACAGAGCTCCGATAAGTGGATGAGCCGAGTAATAAATTGAAAATAAGGTCTGTCCGCGAGTTTATTCCAATTTAATAAAAATAAATTAACTATTATTTGGACAAACGTTAAAATAAAAACTTAAAGTCAGACAAGTCTCAATCGGAGGTTGAGACAGTAAAAAATTATTTGGTAAACTGAATATACAATTTATTGAATAATTTTTTGTCTTTGAAATCGGCCAGTCCGTATGAATTGTACCTGCGCTGACTGTACTTAATCGGATACCGTTATAGCGTATTTGACCTGGACGGTGCATGTAACATGTATTTTCTATTTTCCTTTCCCCTCAAGCTTTTAGGCGGTAGAAGTGTTGTTCAAATAATTAATCTGAATAAAATTTAAAGAAACGTTAAATCAAAAAATACTAATCTTTTTTTCTCTTTTCTAGCTCCTGATGAGGGCACTGGGGGAGTACCGAAACGTCGATTTTTTATATTTTGTAACTTATTGTGTTTCTTTTCAGCTAAGGGAGATTAAAGGTAGTAGGTAGTGGGCTTGTGGAATGAGGAGGTTCCTATTTACCTTTCATCTCTCTTTCCATTTTTGATACAGGGTTTTTCTAATTTTTCATCCGCGAATTGGTCGTAAATTGTTTCTTTAAATCAAAGTCTTATTTTATTATTTAAATTATTTTGCGTAGGAAAACTTGTAAAAATAAGAACAAAAAAAAAACAAATATTTTTGCACATCTTTCATCTTCTATCAGAGACTATCAAGCTTACATAAAAATAAGCATTTCTATGATCAGTACAATATTTTCTGTCAATGTCAGATTGATTTGGCGAATCAATCTGGTTCAACAGCACATTTTCATACAACATCTTATTCGATAGATATAAAATACCATCCATCAACGTTCTTAGCCACCTCGTAAAAACATCCTTAGCATTAGACAAGACGGACGGTCTCTTTATAGTAAATTTAAATTTGATAAGAGATGGTGGGGTAAAATCTTATGTTTATTGGAGCTAGTGATGCTCTTCCATAGCACCTTTAGTAGTGTAACAAGGCGGGTTCCAGCCCACAGTTCCAATGTTCGACACCAGGTGGCGCTGTTACCCTCAGTCGGTATTACCGTTCGTCTGTAAGGTAGATTTACCCTCGGTTGGTAATGCAGATCTCTGTCGGTAATGGTCACCGCTAGATGGCGCTAGTTTTATAATTACCCTCGGTTGGTAATGCAGATTTCTGTCGGTAAGTTACCTCTAGATGGCGCTGGATTTATAATTTGCATAAACAATAAATTGTTGTTAACTTTGGTGCTACCACCCACCACCCACCCAACCCACATACCCCCCCCGCAAACCACCTAACCACACACATACCAAAAATAATGTATTGGGACTTGAATTTTCAAAATACCACCCACCGCCCACTTTGTATATATAATCTCCAATTTCAAAAATTATAATAAAAACCGCGAGGGATGGCTGAATCGCGAGATACCGCGCAGTATTAGCCGGGTGGATTGGGGGTGGGCCGCGCTGGGCCTGACTCGACGCATGGTAGGCAACGAGACGCGTGTGGCCAATGTGAACGTTGCCTAAAGTTTAGGTAGTGGGGCTGTCGGTAATGATCACCTGTAGATGGCGCTAGTTTATTCTCTATTGGTAAGGTAGATTTCGTATATGTTAGCATGTGCATAGTTTTACCCTCCGTCGGTAATGCAGATTTCTGAATTACCTTGTGTCAGTAATAATCACCGCTAGATGGCGCGAGTTTGATAATTTGCATAAACAATAATTGCTTGTTAACTTTTATCTTAAAAATAATTTACATTTCTTTGGTACTACCACCCACAATCTACCACCCACTATCCATTTAGTATATGTTTTCAATGTATGTATCATATGCCAAACACCCCCCCCCCCTCCACCCACCAACCCACCACCCATTTAGTATATGTTTTCAGAGTAACTAATCTATTCCCAACACCACCCCCCTTACGAAAGTTTATGACATAAAATGTATGTCATACGCGCTTGACGTAAATTACATGACGTTTTTTCGCGACGTCAAGTAAATCACGTCAGAAAAATTACGTCAAAAAAAAAAATGCCACAAATCGCTAAAATAAATGATTTTTTAAGAAATAAACGATTCTAAACAGCAAAATACAAAAAACAATGAACAGCTTGGGTTGTAAACTACACATAAAGGTTATGTGTAGCTTAAAATTAATAAAAGTTATATTTCAGTTAATAAATACAATTTTTAAATTTAATAAATTAAAAAAGAATTTTAAAAATACAAATTACTATAAAAGTGAACGAATTAAGATTAATTGTTGCTACAATTAACTGCGAGAACCTCACATAATGAGGATATTTTTTAAAAACAAATTTGGGGGGACAGGGAATCGAACCCGGGTTCGCCGCACGCAACTAACTAAAACCTAACGCCTAACCAACTGAGCTATCTCGATTAACTTCTATACAAACAACAAATCTTTTTCTTAAACTGCAAGTCCATATTATGTGTTTTGCTGGAAAATATGTAAAAAAGCAAAAATCTAAATTCCTAAACGACTTATTATGATAAAACTTATTGTTTTAAAGAAGCTAGACAATATACAAAGAAATAAATAGTTTATTTCTAAAAGAAAACATAAAGAACTGAATTCCGTCAACCCAAAGCAAAACAACAATATAAAATGAGTTCAAAATTATTGCAAATGATTAATGGATGCCTCCTCAATCAGATTGCACTTGCACAATCTTTAAAAATTGGCAAATTAATAATAAAAATAGCGAAAACAAGTAAGTTGTTTAAGCCAACTAATCTGCACAGATTGACCACCAATCAGAGGAGGTCACGTGCTTTTCCGCACGAAAATCAAATCACTCTTGTTGACTTAAAGAATATATCAGTACAAAAATCAAAAGTTTAAACAAAAATAATTGATTAATCAATTCTGATCATTATTGAAAGCATAATTATTTCATTTCTTAAGAACAAAATGTTAAAATTAATAAAATTAAATTTAAAAGTAAACTAATTAAATCCAAACAAAAATAAAATATTTATCTACCACAAAATTAACAATTAAAAAAATAAAACTTTAATTACACAAAAAAAAATTGAGATATTAAGATAACAAAAATTAAAATGTACGACAGGTAGTAGCAGAAAGGGGCACAACAATCAATTTGCACAAAAAAATCTAATCAAAATCTAAAATGGTTGATCATACTCAAAAATATACAATTTAATTATTTGAATTAATAAAAAAAATGATCAACCCATGAAAACCACCCTAAAGGATGATATTCTGACAAAATTATTAAAAAAATAAAAATTCGTTCAAAAAAAAATCTAATCACAATCTGAAAGAGTAAAACATACTCAGAAATATACACCCTAACTTTGTAAATTAATACCAAAAAATATCAACACCTGAAAACCACCCCTAATAAAAACATTCGGATAAAATTAAAAAGGAAAATATCAATTTACGCAAAAAAATTGTAAAAAAAATTTGAAATGCTAAAACATAACCTATATCTGAAACAATAATTTTGTCCGTTTATTATACATATGGGAACATTCCTTCATAATTATGCCTTGCCAGAAATTATTGGCAAAATACACTAAAAAAATTTCAGTCAAATATCAATTATTTTCCACATTTCTAGATCTAATTTCAAACTTTTTCATCTCTAAACAAACAAAATTAAACATAAATTGAGCTACTGCGCATTGATTTCAACTTGTGAAAAAATGAAAATTCAATGCATTTTTGCCTTGCCAGAAATATTTGCCAAAATACTCTAAAAAATTTTCAGCCAAATATCATTTATTTTCCGTACTTCTAGATCTAATTTCTAACTTTTTCATATATTAACGAACAAAGTTGAATAAAAATTAACCCAATGCGCGTTACATTCAAATTGTCAAAAAGTGAAAATTTAATCAATTTTTGCCTTGCCAGAAAAATTTGGCAAAATACACTAAAAAATTTTCAGGCAAATATCAATTATTTTCCGTGTTTCTAGATCTAATTTCAAACTTTTTCATATATTAACGAACAAAATTGTACAAAAATTAAGCGACTACGCGTTACATTCAAATTGTCAAAAAATGAAAATTTAGTCAATTTTCGCCTTACCAGAAAATTTTAGCAAAATACACTAAAAAATTTTCAGTCAAATATCAGTTATTTTTCGTGTTTCTAGATCAAATTTCAAACTTTTTTATATATTAACGAACAAAATTGTACAAAAATTAAGCGACTGCGCGTTACATTCAAATTTTAAATACATGAATATTTAGTCAATTTTTACATTGCCAGAAAAATTTGGCAAAATACAGTAAAAAATTTTCAGCCAAATATCAATTTTTTTCCGTGTTTCTAGATCTAATTTCAAACTTTTTCATATATTACCAAACAAAATTGTACAAAAATTAATCGACTGCGCATTAGTTTAAACTTGACAAAAAATTAAAATTCCATCAATTTTCGCCTCGCCAGAAAAAATTTGCAAAAAACACTAAAAAAATTTCAGTCAAATATCAGTTATTTTCCGTGTTTCTAGATCAAATTTCAAACTTTTTTATATATTAAGGAACAAAATTGTACAAAAATTAAGCGACTGCGCGTTACATTCAAATTTTAAATAAATGAATATTTAGTCAATTTTTACATTGCCAGAAAAATTTGGCAAAATACAGTAAAAAATTTTCAGCCAAATATCAATTTTTTTCCGTGTTTCTAGATCTAATTTCAAACTTTTTCATATATTACCAAACAAAATTGTACAAAAATTAATCGACTGCGCATTAGTTTAAACTTGACAAAAAATTAAAATTCCATCAATTTTCGCCTCGCCAGAAAAAATTTGCAAAAAACACTAAAAAATTTTCAGTCAAATATCAGTTATTTTCCGTGTTTCTAGATCAAATTTCAAACTTTTTTATATATTAACGAACAAAATTGTACAAAAATAAAGCGACTGCGCGTTACATTCAAATTGTCAAAAATTGAATATTTAGTCAATTTTTAACTTGCCAGAAAAATTTAGCAAAATACAGTAAAAAATTTTCAGCCAAATATCAATTATTTTCCGTGTTTCTAGATCTAATTTCAAACTTTTTTATATATTAACGAACAAAATTGTACAAAAATTAACCCAGTGCGCATTAGTTTTAACTTGTCAAAAAATTAAAATTCCATCAATTTTCGCCTTGCCAGAAAAATTTGGCAAAATGCACTAAAAAATTTTCAGCCAAATATCAAGTATTTTCCGTGTTTCTGGATCTAATTTCAAACTTTTTCATACATTAACGAACAAAATAGTACAAAAATTAAGCGACTGCGCGTTACATTCAACTTGTCAAAAAATGAAGATTCAATCAATTTTCGCCTCACCAGAAAATTTTAGCAAAATACACTAAAAAATTTTCAGTCAAATATCAGTTATTTTCCGTGTTTCTAGATCAAATTTCAAACTTTTTTATATATTAACAAACAAAATTGTACAAAAATTAAGCGACTGCGCGTTACATTCAAATTGTCAAAAAATGAAAATTTAGTCAATTTTTGCCTTGCCAGAAAAATTTGGCAAAATACAGTAAAAATTTTTCAGCCAAATATGAATCATTTTCCGTGTTTCTAGATCTAATTTCAAACTTTTTCATATATTACCGAACCAAATTGTACAAAAATTAATCGACTGCGCATTAGTTTAAACTTGACGAAAAATTAAAATTCCATCAATTTTCGCCTCGCCAGAAAAAATTTTCAAAAAACGCTAAAAAATTTTTAGCCAAATATCAATTATTTTCCGTGTTTCTAGATCTAATTTCAAACTTTTTTATATATTAACGAACAAAATTGTACAAAAATTAACCCAGTGCGCATTAGTTTTAACTTGTCAAAAAATTAAAATTCCATCAATTTTCGCCTTGCCAGAAAAATTTGTCAAAATACACTAAAAAATTTTCAGTCAAATATCAGTTATTTTCCGTGTTTCTAGATCAAATTTCAAATTTTTTTATATATTAACGAACAAAATTGTACAAAAATGAAGCGACTGCGCGTTACATTCAAATTGTCAAAAATTGAATATTTAGTCAATTTTTGCCTTGCCAGAAAAATTTGGCAAAATACACTAAAAAATTTTCAGCCAAATATCAATTATATTCCGTGTTTCTAGATCTAATTTCAAACTTTTTCATATATTAACGAACAAAATTGTACAAAAATTAAACGACTACGCGTTACATTCAAATTGACAAAAAATGAAAATTTAGTCAATTTTCGCCTCACCAGAAAATTTTAGCAAACTACACTAAAAAATTTTCAGTCAAATATCAGTTATTTTCCGTGTTTCTAGATCAAATTTCAAACTTTTTTATATATTAACGAACAAAATTGTACAAAAATTAAGCGACTGCGCGTTATATTCAAATTGTCAAAAATTGAATATTTAGTCAATTTTTAACTTGCCAGAAAAATTTAGCAAAATACAGTAAAAAATTTTCAGCCAAATATCAATTATTTTCCGTGTTTCTAGATCTAATTTCAAACTTTTTTATATATTAACGAACAAAATTGTACAAAAATTAACCCAGTGCGCATTAGTTTTAACTTGTCAAAAAATTAAAATTCCATCAATTTTCGCCTTGCCAGAAAAATTTGGCAAAATACACTAAAAAATTTTTAGCCAAATATCAATTCTTTTCCGCGTTTCTAGATCTAATTTCGAACTTTTTCATATATTAACGAACAAAATTGAACATAAATTGAGCAACTTTAACAAGCTGAAACCAATGCGCAGTCGCTTCATTTTTGTACAATTTTGTTCGTTAATATATAAAAAAGTTTGAAATTTGATCTAGAAACACGGAAAATAACTGATATTTGACTGAAAATTTTTTAATGTTTTTTGCAAATTTTTTCTGGCGAGGCGAAAATTGATGGAATTTTAATTTTTTGTCAAGTTTAAACTAATGCGCAGTCGATTAATTTTTGTACAATTTTGTTTGGTAATATATGAAAAAGTTTGAAATTAGATCTAGAAACACGGAAAAAAATTGATATTTGGCTGAAAATTTTTTACTGTATTTTGCCAAATTTTTCTGGCAATGTAAAAATTGACTAAATATTCATTTATTTAAAATTTGAATGTAACGCGCAGTCGCTTAATTTTTGTACAATTTTGTTCGTTAATATATAAAAAAGTTTGAAATTTGATCTAGAAACACGGAAAATAACTGATATTTGACTGAAAATTTTTTAGTGTATTTTGCTAAAATTTTCTGGTGAAGCGAAAATTGACTAAATTTTCATTTTTTGACAATTTGAAAGTAACGCGTAGTCGTTTAATTTTTGTACAATTTTGTTCGTTAATATATGAAAAAGATTGAAATTAGATCTAGAAGTACGAAAAATAAATGATATTTGACTGAAAATTTTTTAGTGTATTTTGCTAAAATTTTCTGGTGAGGCGAAAATTGACTACATTTTCATTTTTTGACAATTTGAATGTAACGCGTAGTCGTTTAATTTTTGTACAATTTTGTTCGTTAATATATAAAAAAGTTTGTAATTTGATCTAGAAACAAGGAAAATAACTGATATTTGACTGATAATTTTTTAGTGTTTTTTGCAAATTTTTTCTGGCGAGGCGAAAACTGATGGAATTTTAATTTTTTGTCAAGTTTAAACTAATGCGCAGTCGATTAATTTTTGTACAATTTTGTTTGGTAATATATGAAAAAGTTTGAAATTAGATCTAGAAACACGGAAAAAAATTGATATTTGCCTGAAAATTTTTTAGTGTATTTTGCCAAATTTTTCTGGCAAGGCAAAAATTGATTAAATTTTCACTTTTTGACAATTTGAATGTAACGCGCATTGGGTTAATTTTTATTCAACTTTGTTCGTTAAGATATGAAAAAGTTAGAAATTAGGTCCAGAAGTACGGAAAATAAATGATATTCGACTGAAAATTTTTTAGTGTATTTTGCTAAAATTTTCTGGTGAGGCGAAAATTGATTGAATTTTCATTTTTTGACAAGTTGAATGTAACGCGCAGTCGCATAATTTTTGTACTATTTTGTTCGTTAATGTATGAAAAAGTTTGAAATTAGATCCAGAAACACGGAAAATACTTGATATTTGGCTGAAAAGTTTTTAGTGCATTTTGCCAAATTTTTCTGGCAAGGCGAAAATTGATGGAATTTTAATTTTTTGACAAGTTAAAACTAATGCGCACTGGGTTAATTTTTGTACAATTTTGTTCGTTAATATATAAAAAAGTTTGAAATTAGATCTAGAAACACGGAAAATAATTGATATTTGGCTGAAAATTTTTTACTGTATTTTGCTAAATTTTTCTGGCAAGTTAAAAATTGACTAAATATTCAATTTTTGACAATTTGAATGTAACGCGCAGTCGCTTCATTTTTGTACAATTTTGTTCGTTAATATATAAAAAAGTTTGAAATTTGATCTAGAAACACGGAAAATAACTGATATTTGCCTGAAAATTTTTTAGTGTATTTTGCCAAATTTTTCTGGCAAGGCAAAAATTGATTAAATTTTCACTTTTTGACAATTTGAATGTAACGGGCATTGGGTTAATTTTTATTTAACTTTGTTCGTTAATATATGAAAAAGTTAGAAATTAGATCCAGAAGTACGGAAAATAAATGATATTTGACTGAAAATTTTTTAGTGTATTTTGCTAAAATTTTCTGGTGAGGCGAAAATTGATTGAATTTTCATTTTTTGACAAGTTGAATGTAACGCGCAGTCGCTTAATTTTTGTACTATTTTGTTCGTTAATGTATGAAAAAGTTTGAAATTAGATCCAGAAACACGGAAAATACTTGATATTTGGCTGAAAATTTTTTAGTGTATTTTGCCAAATTTTTCTGGCAAGGCGAAAATTGATGGAATTTTAATTTTTTGACAAGTTAAAACTAATGCGCACTGGGTTAATTTTTGTACAATTTTGTTTGGTAATATATGAAAAAGTTTGAAATTAGATCTAGAAACACGGAAAAAAATTGATATTTGACTGAAAATTTTTTAGTGTATTTTGCTAAAATTTTCTGGTAAGGCGAAAATTGACTAAATTTTCATTTTTTGACAATTTGAATGTAACGCGTAGTCCCTTAATTTTTGTACAATTTTGTTCGTTAATATATGAAAAAGTTTGAAATTAGATCTAGAAACACGGAAAATAATTGATATTTGCCTGAAAATTTTTTAGTGTATTTTGCCAAATTTTTCTGGCAAGGCAAAAATTGATTAAATTTTCACTTTTTGACAATTTGAATGTAACGGGCATTGGGTTAATTTTTATTTAACTTTGTTCGTTAATATATGAAAAAGTTAGAAATTAGATCCAGAAGTACGGAAAATAAATGATATTTGACTGAAAATTTTTTAGTGTATTTTGCTAAAATTTTCTGGTGAGGCGAAAATTGATTGAATTTTCATTTTTTGACAAGTTGAATGTAACGCGCAGTCGCTTAATTTTTGTACTATTTTGTTCGTTAATGTATGAAAAAGTTTGAAATTAGATCCAGAAACACGGAAAATACTTGATATTTGGCTGAAAATTTTTTAGTGTATTTTGCCAAATTTTTCTGGCAAGGCGAAAATTGATGGAATTTTAATTTTTTGACAAGTTAAAACTAATGCGCACTGGGTTAATTTTTGTACAATTTTGTTTGGTAATATATGAAAAAGTTTGAAATTAGATCTAGAAACACGGAAAAAAATTGATATTTGGCTGAAAATTTTTTACTGTATTTTGCCAAATTTTTCTGGCAATGTAAAAATTGACTAAATATTCATGTATTTAAAATTTGAATGTAACGCGCAGTCGCTTAATTTTTGTACAATTTTGTTCGTTAATATATAAAAAAGTTTGAAATTTGATCTAGAAACACGGAAAATAACTGATATTTGACTGAAAATTTTTTAGTGTATTTTGCTAAAATTTTCTGGTAAGGCGAAAATTGACTAAATTTTCATTTTTTGACAATTTGAATGTAACGCGTAGTCCCTTAATTTTTGTACAATTTTGTTCGTTAATATATGAAAAAGTTTGAAATTAGATCTAGAAACACGGAAAATAATTGATATTTGCCTGAAAATTTTTTAGTGTATTTTGCCAAATTTTTCTGGCAAGGCAAAAATTGATTAAATTTTCACTTTTTGACAATTTGAATGTAACGGGCATTGGGTTAATTTTTATTTAACTTTGTTCGTTAATATATGAAAAAGTTAGAAATTAGATCCAGAAGTACGGAAAATAAATGATATTTGACTGAAAATTTTTTAGTGTATTTTGCTAAAATTTTCTGGTGAGGCGAAAATTGATTGAATTTTCATTTTTTGACAAGTTGAATGTAACGCGCAGTCGCTTAATTTTTGTACTATTTTGTTCGTTAATGTATGAAAAAGTTTGAAATTAGATCCAGAAACACGGAAAATACTTGATATTTGGCTGAAAATTTTTTAGTGTATTTTGCCAAATTTTTCTGGCAAGGCGAAAATTGATGGAATTTTAATTTTTTGACAAGTTAAAACTAATGCGCACTGGGTTAATTTTTGTACAATTTTGTTCGTTAATATATAAAAAAGTTTGAAATTAGATCTAGAAACACGGAAAATAATTGATATTTGGCTGAAAATTTTTTACTGTATTTTGCTAAATTTTTCTGGCAAGTTAAAAATTGACTAAATATTCAATTTTTGACAATTTGAATGTAACGCGCAGTCGCTTCATTTTTGTACAATTTTGTTCGTTAATATATAAAAAAGTTTGAAATTTGATCTAGAAACACGGAAAATAACTGATATTTGACTGAAAATTTTTTAGTGTATTTTGCCAAATTTTTCTGGCAAGGCGAAAATTGATGGAATTTTAATTTTTTGACAAGTTAAAACTGATGCGCACTGGGTTAATTTTTGTACAATTTTGTTCGTTAATATATAAAAAAGTTTGAAATTAGATCTAGAAACACGGAAAATAATTGATATTTGGCTAAAAATTTTTTAGCGTTTTTTGAAAATTTTTTCTGGCGAGGCGAAAATTGATGGAATTTTAATTTTTTGTCAAGTTTAAACTAATGCGCAGTCGATTAATTTTTGTACAATTTTGTTCGGTAATATATGAAAAAGTTTGAAATTAGATCTAGAAACACGGAAAATAATTCATATTTGGCTGAAAAATTTTTACTGTATTTTGCCAAATTTTTCTGGCAAGGCAAAAATTGACTAAATTTTCATTTTTTGACAATTTGAATGTAACGCGCAGTCGCTTAATTTTTGTACAATTTTGTTTGTTAATATATAAAAAAGTTTGAAATTTGATCTAGAAACACGAAAAAGAACTGATATTTGACTGAAAATTTTTTAGTGTATTTTGCTAAAATTTTCTGGTGAGGCGAAAATTGATTGAATTTTCATTTTTTGACAAGTTGAATGTAACGCGCAGTCGCTTAATTTTTGTACTATTTTGTTCGTTAATGTATGAAAAAGTTTGAAATTAGATCCAGAAACACGGAAAATACTTGATATTTGGCTGAAAAGTTTTTAGTGCATTTTGCCAAATTTTTCTGGCAAGGCGAAAATTGATGGAATTTTAATTTTTTGACAAGTTAAAACTAATGCGCACTGGGTTAATTTTTGTACAATTTTGTTCGTTAATATATAAAAAAGTTTGAAATTAGATCTAGAAACAAGGAAAATAATTGATATTTGGCTGAAAATTTTTTACTGTATTTTGCTAAATTTTTCTGGCAAGTTAAAAATTGACTAAATATTCAATTTTTGACAATTTGAATGTAACGCGCAGTCGCTTCATTTTTGTACAATTTTGTTCGTTAATATATAAAAAAGTTTGAAATTTGATCTAGAAACACGAAAAAGAACTGATATTTGACTGAAAATTTTTTAGTGTATTTTGCTAAAATTTTCTGGTGAGGCGAAAATTGATTGAATTTTCATTTTTTGACAAGTTGAATGTAACGCGCAGTCGCTTAATTTTTGTACTATTTTGTTCGTTAATGTATGAAAAAGTTTGAAATTAGATCCAGAAACACGGAAAATACTTGATATTTGGCTGAAAAGTTTTTAGTGCATTTTGCCAAATTTTTCTGGCAAGGCGAAAATTGATGGAATTTTAATTTTTTGACAAGTTAAAACTAATGCGCACTGGGTTAATTTTTGTACAATTTTGTTTGGTAATATATGAAAAAGTTTGAAATTAGATCTAGAAACACGGAAAATAACTGATATTTGACTGAAAATTTTTTAGTGTATTTTGCTAAAATTTTCTGGTAAGGCGAAAATTGACTAAATTTTCATTTTTTGACAATTTGAATGTAACGCGTAGTCGCTTAATTTTTCTACAATTTTGTTCGTTAATATATGAAAAAGTTTGAAATTAGATCTAGAAACACGGAAAATAATTGATATTTGCCTGAAAATTTTTTAGTGTATTTTGCCAAATTTTTCTGGCAAGGCAAAAATTGATTAAATTTTCACTTTTTGACAATTTGAATGTAACGCGCATTGGGTTAATTTTTATTTAACTTTGTTCGTTAATATATGAAAAAGTTAGAAATTAGATCCAGAAGTACGGAAAATAAATGATATTTGACTGAAAATTTTTTAGTGTATTTTGCTAAAATTTTCTGGTGAGGCGAAAATTGATTGAATTTTCATTTTTTGACAAGTTGAATGTAACGCGCAGTCGCTTAATTTTTGTACTATTTTGTTCGTTAATGTATGAAAAAGTTTGAAATTAGATCCAGAAACACGGAAAATACTTGATATTTGGCTGAAAATTTTTTAGTGTATTTTGCCAAATTTTTCTGGCAAGGCGAAAATTGATGGAATTTTAATTTTTTGACAAGTTAAAACTAATGCGCACTGGGTTAATTTTTGTACAATTTTGTTCGTTAATATATAAAAAAGTTTGAAATTAGATCTAGAAACACGGAAAATAATTGATATTTGGCTGAAAATTTTTTACTGTATTTTGCTAAATTTTTCTGGCAAGTTAAAAATTGACTAAATATTCAATTTTTGACAATTTGAATGTAACGCGCAGTCGCTTCATTTTTGTACAATTTTGTTCGTTAATATATAAAAAAGTTTGAAATTTGATCTAGAAACACGGAAAATAACTGATATTTGACTGAAAATTTTTTAGTGTATTTTGCCAAATTTTTCTGGCAAGGCGAAAATTGATGGAATTTTAATTTTTTGACAAGTTAAAACTAATGCGCACTGGGTTAATTTTTGTACAATTTTGTTCGTTAATATATAAAAAAGTTTGAAATTAGATCTAGAAACACGGAAAATAATTGATATTTGGCTAAAAATTTTTTAGCGTTTTTTGAAAATTTTTTCTGGCGAGGCGAAAATTGATGGAATTTTAATTTTTTGTCAAGTTTAAACTAATGCGCAGTCGATTAATTTTTGTACAATTTTGTTCGGTAATATATGAAAAAGTTTGAAATTAGATCTAGAAACACGGAAAATAATTCATATTTGGCTGAAAAATTTTTACTGTATTTTGCCAAATTTTTCTGGCAAGGCAAAAATTGACTAAATTTTCATTTTTTGACAATTTGAATGTAACGCGCAGTCGCTTAATTTTTGTACAATTTTGTTTGTTAATATATAAAAAAGTTTGAAATTTGATCTAGAAACACGAAAAATAACTGATATTTGACTGAAAATTTTTTAGTGTATTTTGCTAAAATTTTCTGGTGAGGCGAAAATTGATTGAATTTTCATTTTTTGACAAGTTGAATGTAACGCGCAGTCGCTTAATTTTTGTACTATTTTGTTCGTTAATGTATGAAAAAGTTTGAAATTAGATCCAGAAACACGGAAAATACTTGATATTTGGCTGAAAAGTTTTTAGTGCATTTTGCCAAATTTTTCTGGCAAGGCGAAAATTGATGGAATTTTAATTTTTTGACAAGTTAAAACTAATGCGCACTGGGTTAATTTTTGTACAATTTTGTTTGTTAATATATAAAAAAGTTTGAAATTAGATCTAGAAACACGGAAAATAATTGATATTTGGCTGAAAATTTTTTACTGTATTTTGCTAAATTTTTCTGGCAAGTTAAAAATTGACTAAATATTCAATTTTTGACAATTTGAATGTAACGCGCAGTCGCTTCATTTTTGTACAATTTTGTTCGTTAATATATAAAAAAGTTTGAAATTTGATCTAGAAACACGGAAAATAACTGATATTTGACTGAAAATTTTTTAGTGTATTTTGCCAAATTTTTCTGGCAAGGCGAAAATTGATGGAATTTTAATTTTTTGACAAGTTAAAACTAATGCGCACTGGGTTAATTTTTGTACAATTTTGTTCGTTAATATATAAAAAAGTTTGAAATTAGATCTAGAAACACGGAAAATAATTGATATTTGGCTAAAAATTTTTTAGCGTTTTTTGAAAATTTTTTCTGGCGAGGCGAAAATTGATGGGATTTTAATTTTTTGTCAAGTTTAAACTAATGCGCAGTCGCTTAATTTTTGTACAATTTTGTTTGTTAATATATAAAAAAGTTTGAAATTTGATCTAGAAACACGAAAAATAACTGATATTTGACTGAAAATTTTTTAGTGTATTTTGCTAAAATTTTCTGGTGAGGCGAAAATTGATTGAATTTTCATTTTTTGACAAGTTGAATGTAACGCGCAGTCGCTTAATTTTTGTACTATTTTGTTCGTTAATGTATGAAAAAGTTTGAAATTAGATCCAGAAACACGGAAAATACTTGATATTTGGCTGAAAAGTTTTTAGTGCATTTTGCCAAATTTTTCTGGCAAGGCGAAAATTGATGGAATTTTAATTTTTTGACAAGTTAAAACTAATGCGCACTGGGTTAATTTTTGTACAATTTTGTTCGTTAATATATAAAAAAGTTTGAAATTAGATCTAGAAACAAGGAAAATAATTGATATTTGGCTGAAAATTTTTTACTGTATTTTGCTAAATTTTTCTGGCAAGTTAAAAATTGACTAAATATTCAATTTTTGACAATTTGAATGTAACGCGCAGTCGCTTCATTTTTGTACAATTTTGTTCGTTAATATATAAAAAAGTTTGAAATTTGATCTAGAAACACGGAAAATAACTGATATTTGACTGAAAATTTTTTAGTGTATTTTGCCAAATTTTTCTGGCAAGGCGAAAATTATGGAATTTTAATTTTTTGACAAGTTAAAACTAATGCGCACTGGGTTAATTTTTGTACAATTTTGTTCGTTAATATATAAAAAAGTTTGAAATTAGATCTAGAAACACGGAAAATAATTGATATTTGGCTAAAAATTTTTTAGCGTTTTTTGAAAATTTTTTCTGGCGAGGCGAAAATTGATGGAATTTTAATTTTTTGTCAAGTTTAAACTAATGCGCAGTCGCCTAATTTTTGTACAATTTTGTTTGTTAATATATAAAAAAGTTTGAAATTTGATCTAGAAACACGAAAAAGAACTGATATTTGACTGAAAATTTTTTAGTGTATTTTGCTAAAATTTTCTGGTGAGGCGAAAATTGATTGAATTTTCATTTTTTGACAAGTTGAATGTAACGCGCAGTCGCTTAATTTTTGTACTATTTTGTTCGTTAATGTATGAAAAAGTTTGAAATTAGATCCAGAAACACGGAAAATACTTGATATTTGGCTGAAAAGATTTTAGTGCATTTTGCCAAATTTTTCTGGCAAGGCGAAAATTGATGGAATTTTAATTTTTTGACAAGTTAAAACTAATGCGCACTGGGTTAATTTTTGTACAATTTTGTTTGGTAATATATGAAAAAGTTTGAAATTAGATCTAGAAACACGGAAAAAAATTGATATTTGGCTGAAAATTTTTTACTGTATTTTGCCAAATTTTTCTGGCAATGTAAAAATTGACTAAATATTCATGTATTTAAAATTTGAATGTAACGCGCAGTCGCTTAATTTTTGTACAATTTTGTTCGTTAATATATAAAAAAGTTTGTAATTTGATCTAGAAACACGGAAAATAACTGATATTTGACTGAAAATTTTTTAGTGTATTTTGCTAAAATTTTCTGGTAAGGCGAAAATTGACTAAATTTTCATTTTTTGACAATTTGAATGTAACGCGTAGTCGCTTAATTTTTCTACAATTTTGTTCGTTAATATATGAAAAAGTTTGAAATTAGATCTAGAAACACGGAAAATAATTGATATTTGCCTGAAAATTTTTTAGTGTATTTTGCCAAATTTTTCTGGCAAGGCAAAAATTGATTAAATTTTCACTTTTTGACAATTTGAATGTAACGCGCATTGGGTTAATTTTTATTTAACTTTGTTCGTTAATATATGAAAAAGTTAGAAATTAGATCCAGAAGTACGGAAAATAAATGATATTTGACTGAAAATTTTTTAGTGTATTTTGCTAAAATTTTCTGGTGAGGCGAAAATTGATTGAATTTTCATTTTTTGACAAGTTGAATGTAACGCGCAGTCGCTTAATTTTTGTACTATTTTGTTCGTTAATGTATGAAAAAGTTTGAAATTAGATCCAGAAACACGGAAAATACTTGATATTTGGCTGAAAATTTTTTAGTGTATTTTGCCAAATTTTTCTGGCAAGGCGAAAATTGATGGAATTTTAATTTTTTGACAAGTTAAAACTAATGCGCACTGGGTTAATTTTTGTACAATTTTGTTCGTTAATATATAAAAAAGTTTGAAATTAGATCTAGAAACACGGAAAATAATTGATATTTGGCTAAAAATTTTTTAGCGTTTTTTGAAAATTTTTTCTGGCGAGGCGAAAATTGATGGAATTTTAATTTTTTGTCAAGTTTAAACTAATGCGCAGTCGATTAATTTTTGTACAATTTTGTTCGGTAACATATGAAAAAGTTTGAAATTAGATCTAGAAACACGGAAAATAATTCATATTTGGCTGAAAAATTTTTACTGTATTTTGCCAAATTTTTCTGGCAAGGCAAAAATTGACTAAATTTTCATTTTTTGACAATTTGAATGTAACGCGCAGTCGCTTAATTTTTGTACAATTTTGTTTGTTAATATATAAAAAAGTTTGAAATTTGATCTAGAAACACGAAAAAGAACTGATATTTGACTGAAAATTTTTTAGTGTATTTTGCTAAAATTTTCTGGTGAGGCGAAAATTGATTGAATTTTCATTTTTTGACAAGTTGAATGTAACGCGCAGTCGCTTAATTTTTGTACTATTTTGTTCGTTAATGTATGAAAAAGTTTGAAATTAGATCCAGAAACACGGAAAATACTTGATATTTGGCTGAAAAGTTTTAAGTGCATTTTGCCAAATTTTTCTGGCAAGGCGAAAATTGATGGAATTTTAATTTTTTGACAAGTTAAAACTAATGCGCACTGGGTTAATTTTTGTACAATTTTGTTCGTTAATATATAAAAAAGTTTGAAATTAGATCTAGAAACACGGAAAATAATTGATATTTGGCTGAAAATTTTTTACTGTATTTTGCTAAATTTTTCTGGCAAGTTAAAAATTGACTAAATATTCAATTTTTGACAATTTGAATGTAACGCGCAGTCGCTTCATTTTTGTACAATTTTGTTCGTTAATATATAAAAAAGTTTGAAATTTGATCTAGAAACACGGAAAATAACTGATATTTGACTGAAAATTTTTTAGTGTATTTTGCCAAATTTTTCTGGCAAGGCGAAAATTGATGGAATTTTAATTTTTTGACAAGTTAAAACTAATGCGCACTGGGTTAATTTTCGTACAATTTTGTTCGTTAATATATAAAAAAGTTTGAAATTAGATCTAGAAACACGGAAAATAATTGATATTTGGCTAAAAATTTTTTAGCGTTTTTTGAAAATTTTTTCTGGCGAGGCGAAAATTGATGGAATTTTAATTTTTTGTCAAGTTTAAACTAATGCGCAGTCGCTTAATTTTTGTACAATTTTGTTTGTTAATATATAAAAAAGTTTGAAATTTGATCTAGAAACACGAAAAAGAACTGATATTTGACTGAAAATTTTTTAGTGTATTTTGCTAAAATTTTCTGGTGAGGCGAAAATTGATTGAATTTTCATTTTTTGACAAGTTGAATGTAACGCGCAGTCGCTTAATTTTTGTACTATTTTGTTCGTTAATGTATGAAAAAGTTTGAAATTAGATCCAGAAACACGGAAAATACTTGATATTTGGCTGAAAAGTTTTTAGTGCATTTTGCCAAATTTTTCTGGCAAGGCGAAAATTGATGGAATTTTAATTTTTTGACAAGTTAAAACTAATGCGCACTGGGTTAATTTTTGTACAATTTTGTTTGGTAATATATGAAAAAGTTTGAAATTAGATCTAGAAACACGGAAAAAAATTGATATTTGGCTGAAAATTTTTTACTGTATTTTGCCAAATTTTTCTGGCAATGTAAACATTGACTAAATATTCATGTATTTAAAATTTGAATGTAACGCGCAGTCGCTTAATTTTTGTACAATTTTGTTCGTTAATATATAAAAAAGTTTGAAATTTGATCTAGAAACACGGAAAATAACTGATATTTGACTGAAAATTTTTTAGTGTATTTTGCTAAAATTTTCTGGTAAGGCGAAAATTGACTAAATTTTCATTTTTTGACAATTTGAATGTAACGCGTAGTCGCTTAATTTTTCTACAATTTTGTTCGTTAATATATGAAAAAGTTTGAAATTAGATCTAGAAACCCGGAAAATAATTGATATTTGCCTGAAAATTTTTTAGTGTATTTTGCCAAATTTTTCTGGCAAGGCAAAAATTGATTAAATTTTCACTTTTTGACAATTTGAATGTAACGCGCATTGGGTTAATTTTTATTTAACTTTGTTCGTTAATATATGAAAAAGTTAGAAATTAGATCCAGAAGTACGGAAAATAAATGATATTTGACTGAAAATTTTTTAGTGTATTTTGCTAAAATTTTCTGGTGAGGCGAAAATTGATTGAATTTTCATTTTTTGACAAGTTGAATGTAACGCGCAGTCGCTTAATTTTTGTACTATTTTGTTCGTTAATGTATGAAAAAGTTTGAAATTAGATCCAGAAACACGGAAAATACTTGATATTTGGCTGAAAATTTTTTAGTGTATTTTGCCAAATTTTTCTGGCAAGGCGAAAATTGATGGAATTTTAATTTTTTGACAAGTTAAAACTAATGCGCACTGGGTTAATTTTTGTACAATTTTGTTCGTTAATATATAAAAAAGTTTGAAATTAGATCTAGAAACACGGAAAATAATTGATATTTGGCTAAAAATTTTTTAGCGTTTTTTGAAAAATTTTTCTGGCGAGGCGAAAATTGATGGAATTTTAATTTTTTGTCAAGTTTAAACTAATGCGCAGTCGATTAATTTTTGTACAATTTTGTTCGGTAATATATGAAAAAGTTTGAAATTAGATCTAGAAACACGGAAAATAATTCATATTTGGCTGAAAAATTTTTACTGTATTTTGCCAAATTTTTCTGGCAAGGCAAAAATTGACTAAATTTTCATTTTTTGACAATTTGAATGTAACGCGCAGTCGCTTAATTTTTGTACAATTTTGTTTGTTAATATATAAAAAAGTTTGAAATTTGATCTAGAAACACGAAAAATAACTGATATTTGACTGAAAATTTTTTAGTGTATTTTGCTAAAATTTTCTGGTGAGGCGAAAATTGATTGAATTTTCATTTTTTGACAAGTTGAATGTAACGCGCAGTCGCTTAATTTTTGTACTATTTTGTTCGTTAATGTATGAAAAAGTTTGAAATTAGATCCAGAAACACGGAAAATACTTGATATTTGGCTGAAAAGTTTTTAGTGCATTTTGCCAAATTTTTCTGGCAAGGCGAAAATTGATGGAATTTTAATTTTTTGACAAGTTAAAACTAATGCGCACTGGGTTAATTTTTGTACAATTTTGTTTGTTAATATATAAAAAAGTTTGAAATTAGATCTAGAAACACGGAAAATAATTGATATTTGGCTGAAAATTTTTTACTGTATTTTGCTAAATTTTTCTGGCAAGTTAAAAATTGACTAAATATTCAATTTTTGACAATTTGAATGTAACGCGCAGTCGCTTCATTTTTGTACAATTTTGTTCGTTAATATATAAAAAAGTTTGAAATTTGATCTAGAAACACGGAAAATAACTGATATTTGACTGAAAATTTTTTAGTGTATTTTGCCAAATTTTTCTGGCAAGGCGAAAATTGATGGAATTTTAATTTTTTGACAAGTTAAAACTAATGCGCACTGGGTTAATTTTTGTACAATTTTGTTCGTTAATATATAAAAAAGTTTGAAATTAGATCTAGAAACACGGAAAATAATTGATATTTGGCTAAAAATTTTTTAGCGTTTTTTGAAAATTTTTTCTGGCGAGGCGAAAATTGATGGGATTTTAATTTTTTGTCAAGTTTAAACTAATGCGCAGTCGCTTAATTTTTGTACAATTTTGTTTGTTAATATATAAAAAAGTTTGAAATTTGATCTAGAAACACGAAAAAGAACTGATATTTGACTGAAAATTTTTTAGTGTATTTTGCTAATATTTTCTGGTGAGGCGAAAATTGATTGAATTTTCATTTTTTGACAAGTTGAATGTAACGCGCAGTCGCTTAATTTTTGTACTATTTTGTTCGTTAATGTATGAAAAAGTTTGAAATTAGATCCAGAAACACGGAAAATACTTGATATTTGGCTGAAAAGTTTTTAGTGCATTTTGCCAAATTTTTCTGGCAAGGCGAAAATTGATGGAATTTTAATTTTTTGACAAGTTAAAACTAATGCGCACTGGGTTAATTTTTGTACAATTTTGTTCGTTAATATATAAAAAAGTTTGAAATTAGGTCTAGAAACACGGAAAATAATTGATATTTGGCTGAAAATTTTTTACTGTATTTTGCTAAATTTTTCTGGCAAGTTAAAAATTGACTAAATTTTCAATTTTTGACAATTTGAATGTAACGCGCAGTCGCTTCATTTTTGTACAATTTTGTTCGTTAATATATAAAAAAGTTTGAAATTTGATCTAGAAACACGGAAAATAACTGATATTTGACTGAAAATTTTTTAGTGTATTTTGCCAAATTTTTCTGGCAAGGCGAAAATTAATGGAATTTTAATTTTTTGACAAGTTAAAACTAATGCGCACTGGGTTAATTTTTGTACAATTTTGTTCGTTAATATATAAAAAAGTTTGAAATTAGATCTAGAAACACGGAAAATAATTGATATTTGGCTGAAAATTTTTTACTGTATTTTGCTAAATTTTTCTGGCAAGTTAAAAATTGACAAAATATTCAATTTTTGACAATTTGAATGTAACGCGCAGTCGCTTAATTTTTGTACAATTTTATTCGTTAATAGATAAAAAAGTTTAAAATTTGATCTAGAAACACGGAAAATAACTGATATTTGACTGAAATTTTTTTAGTGTTTTTTGCAAATTTTTTCTGGCGAGGCGAAAATTGATGGAATTTTAATTTTTTGTCAAGTTTAAACTAATGCGCAGTCGATTAATTTTTGTACAATTTTGTTTGGTAATATATGAAAAAGTTTGAAATTAGATCTAGAAACACGGAAAAAAATTGATATTTGGCTGAAAATTTTTTACTGTATTTTGCCAAATTTTTCTGGCAATGTAAAAATTGACTAAATATTCATGTATTTAAAATTTGAATGTAACGCGCAGTCGCTTAATTTTTGTACAATTTTGTTCGTTAATATATAAAAAAGTTTGAAATTTGATCTAGAAACACGAAAAATAACTGATATTTGACTGAAAATTTTTTAGTGTATTTTGCTAAAATTTTCTGGTAAGGCGAAAATTGACTAAATTTTCATTTTTTGACAATTTGAATGTAACGCGTAGTCGCTTAATTTTTGTACAATTTTGTTCGTTAATATATGAAAAAGTTTGAAATTAGATCTAGAAACACGGAAAATAATTGATATTTGCCTGAAAATTTTTTAGTGTATTTTGCCAAATTTTTCTGGCAAGGCAAAAATTGATTAAATTTTCACTTTTTGACAATTTGAATGTAACGCGCATTGGGTTAATTTTTATTCAACTTTGTTCGTTAATATATGAAAAAGTTAGAAATTAGATCTAGAAGTACGGAAAATAAATGATATTTGGCTGAAAATTTTTTAGAGTATTTTGGCAAATATTTCTGGCAAGGCAAAAATGCATTGAATTTTCATTTTTTCACAAGTTGAAATCAATGCGCAGTAGCTCAATTTATGTTTAATTTTGTTTGTTTAGAGATGAAAAAGTTTGAAATTAGATCTAGAAATGTGGAAAATAATTGATATTTGACTGAAATTTTTTTAGTGTATTTTGCCAATAATTTCTGGCAAGGCATAATTATGAAGGAATGTTCCCATATGTATAATAAACGGACAAAATTATTGTTTCAGATATAGGTTATGTTTTAGCATTTCAAATTTTTTTTACAATTTTTTTGCGTAAATTGATATTTTCCTTTTTAATTTTATCCGAATGTTTTTATTAGGGGTGGTTTTCAGGTGTTGATATTTTTTGTTATTAATTTACAAAGTTAGGGTGTATATTTCTGAGTATGTTTTACTCTTTCAGATTGTGATTAGATTTTTTTTTGAACGAATTTTTATTTTTTTAATAATTTTGTCAGAATATCATCCTTTAGGGTGGTTTTCATGGGTTGATCATTTTTTTTATTAATTCAAATAATTAAATTGTATATTTTTGAGTATGATCAACCATTTTAGATTTTGATTAGATTTTTTTGTGCAAATTGATTGTTGTGCCCCTTTCTGCTACTACCTGTCGTACATTTTAATTTTTGTTATCTTAATATCTCAATTTTTTTTTGTGTAATTAAAGTTTTATTTTTTTAATTGTTAATTTTGTGGTAGATAAATATTTTATTTTTGTTTGGATTTAATTAGTTTACTTTTAAATTTAATTTTATTAATTTTAACATTTTGTTCTTAAGAAATGAAATAATTATGCTTTCAATAATGATCAGAATTGATTAATCAATTATTTTTGTTTAAACTTTTGATTTTTGTACTGATATATTCTTTAAGTCAACAAGAGTGATTTGATTTTCGTGCGGAAAAGCACGTGACCTCCTCTGATTGGTGGTCAATCTGTGCAGATTAGTTGGCTTAAACAACTTACTTGTTTTCGCTATTTTTATTATTAATTTGCCAATTTTTAAAGATTGTGCAAGTGCAATCTGATTGAGGAGGCATCCATTAATCATTTGCAATAATTTTGAACTCATTTTATATTGTTGTTTTGCTTTGGGTTGACGGAATTCAGTTCTTTATGTTTTCTTTTAGAAATAAACTATTTATTTCTTTGTATATTGTCTGGCTTCTTTAAAACAATAAGTTTTATCATAATAAGTCGTTTAGGAATTTAGATTTTTGCTTTTTTACATATTTTCCAGCAAAACACATAATATGGACTTGCAGTTTAAGAAAAAGATTTGTTGTTTGTATAGAAGTTAATCGAGATAGCTCAGTTGGTTAGGCGTTAGGTTTTAGTTAGTTGCGTGCGGCAAACCCGGGTTCGATTCCCTGTCCCCCCAAATTTGTTTTTAAAAAATATCCTCATTATGTGAGGTTCTCGCAGTTAATTGTAGCAACAATTAATCTTAATTCGTTCACTTTTATAGTAATTTGTATTTTTAAAATTCTTTTTTAATTTATTAAATTTAAAAATTGTATTTATTAACTGAAATATAACTTTTATTAATTTTAAGCTACACATAACCTTTATGTGTAGTTTACAACCCAAGCTGTTCATTGTTTTTTGTATTTTGCTGTTTAGAATCGTTTATTTCTTAAAAAATCATTTATTTTAGCGATTTGTGGCATTTTTTTTTTTGACGTAATTTTTCTGACGTGATTTACTTGACGTCGCGAAAAAACGTCATGTAATTTACGTCAAGCGCGTATGACATACATTTTATGTCATAAACTTTCGTAAGGGCCACCTACAAAACTAATGTATTGGGACTTAAATTTTTAAAATACCACCCACCACCCACTTTTGCATATATGCTCTCAAATTTCAAAAAATCATAATGAAGACCGCAAAAGACCGTAGAATGTAAAATACCTCGCGAGATTAGCGGGTGGATTAGTGGGATGGGTCGCGTTAAAACTGACTTGATGCATGGTGCGCAACGAGATGCGCGTGGCCAATGTGAACAGATACTTAAGCGATGTATTCGGTCTAGCCTAAATAGTGAATCAACAATGTATCAATAATGAATCAATATTGAATCAGCAATGATTTAATAATGAAAAAACAATGAACCAACAATGATTCACTAATGAATTAATAATGAAACAACAATGATACAATAATGAATCAATAATGAATTTATAAAAAACCAATTTCCTTTTTTATTAAATTTGAAATTTTCACATGCGAAATAATTATCAGTACATAATAGAATAAAAATTAAATGTTTTTAATTCATTACCTGCTTTGAAATATTAATCTTCGTGGAACAAATAGCTTCTGAAATAATTTTTTTTTTGGTTTATATACATAATTTACGGAAAAATAATAAAAAACAAGAGTTAAATGAAAACTATGCATTGAAGTTGTTTAGCTCGTAAAAAAGAGAATTTATCAGCTCGTTATAGAGAGAACTCGTAATATCAAAGGTCGTTACAGTGCGATTTAAGTGTATATAGTTGACAACGAGTCTTTTTTAATATTTCTAATTTCATTTTTCCAGAAGTTAATATTAACTTTTCGGATGGTTAACGTTAACTTTTCCGAAAGTTAACTTTAACTTTTTCGATAGTTAACTTTAACTTTTCCGAAAGTTAACTTTAACTTTTTCGAAAGTTAACTCAAATTCTTATGGGATTTACATGTTAATTGCATTTAACTTTTTCACAAGTTAACTTTTCCAAAAGTTAACTTTAACTTTTCCGAAAGTTAACTTTAACTTTTCTGATAGTTAACTTTAACTTTTCTAAAAGTTAACTTTAACTTTTCCGAAAGTTAACTTTAACTTTTTCGAAAGTTAACTTAAATTCTTATGAAATTACTATATGGGTTAAATATATGTTAATCTTATAAATTTTCAATAATTTTTCAAATTGCGAATTGCAAAATTTTTTACTTTTATCAGTTTGTAAATTCTTTGGACAACGAGTCTTTTTTAATATTTCTAATTTCATTTTTCCAGAAGTTAACTTTAACTTTTCCGAAAGTTAACTTTAACTTTTCTGATAGTTAACTTTAACTTTTCTAAAAGTTAACTTTAACTTTTCCGAAAGTTAACTTTAACTTTTTCGAAAGTTAACTCAAATTCTTATGGAATTACTATATGGGTTGAATATATGTTAATCTTATAAATTTTCATTAATTTTTCAAATTGCGAATTGTAAAATTTTTTACTTTTATCAGTTTGGAAATTCTTTGGAATTCGAATTTCCAATGTAATATACGTAGAAAGCTTGGTAATTTACATGTCAAATGTATAATGTATAACTACCCAGATAACTAGCGTACAATTACTGTGCGTACCACGCACCTTTGCATTATACTACTACTACTACTACTACTATACGAGTACAGTAGGTTCTTGATATAGTGAAGCTGAATAAAGTGAAGACCTGAATATAGTGAATGTTTAGGACTTGATATAATGAAGAAAATTATCCCCACTGGAAGTCAACCGTATATGAAACGGTTTTGACAATTTAAACTGTTAATGAACTTTATTTGATATTATTTCGTTATTTTCAAAGCATCCTGCAATTTTCTTATTTTTTTACTTTTCATTGAAGTTCTAAATATGTTTAACTTCCCCTGAGCTTAAAATATTAACTTAGCATAACCTAAAAATATGACACGTGTTTGTATACTTTCCCTTACGCGCACATCGTTTGTACAATTTGTGCAAGCATAGCAATTAACTCACACATAGATAAAAGAAAAAGAGGAGAACTGCTGAATGAAAAGTGGAATATTCACTGTATGAAGTCCTTCCGGTCCCGACCACTTCACTTTATCAAGAACTTACTGTATAATGATACTGATTTTCAAAGTACTGATTCTAAATTGATATAGTGCCAGTATGTATGTACCTTTTTATTAGATTTGTACGAAGTACTTGTATCGTACTAGTAGTACATACCAGAGTTGTACTAATCCAGCAACCTTGAAAAATAAATTGGAAATTGGAGTACATAGTAAGATTCTAATCCAAGTACAGGGCCAGTACATCATACTGTTAAAAAAATGCACATACTGGCACTCTACCATTTTAATGCAAATAACTAAAGATAATTACGTTATACTAGTACCATACTAGTACAATGCGAAAGTACATACATAGCACGTGATTAAATGTACGTGAACTGACGTATGCTACATTATGTAGAAATGTAGGAAGGTATATTATATAGGTAATATACGTTAATGAGGAATCGGACAAACATTAAAAAATGTCAGAAATTTTTCAAATTTTGAGAAATAATGTTATTTGGTACAACAAAAAAAAGCATGCAAAATTTGAGAATTTTTTGCTAAATAATTTAGATGTTAAAATTATTTATTTATCATGGTCTCTTATGGAGAAACGGTAACCAAGGTACTTTTAAAGTAAATTTCTAATAGATATCAATGCCAGATTTTCTTGGAATAATTGTATTTGAAAGATGAATATTTAAGGTTTAATAAATTGGAAAAATTTGGTCAACTTACAGATCATTTAAAAGCAAAAATGTTAAAAATACTAATAAATTCTCAAGATTCTTCGAATTATTCAGTCTAGATGTGGCAACGCTGTAAAGCTGTCAATTGTAGTAAAGAACGTAGGTTACGTAAGTTAGGTTTGAGTCAGGTAAGAAGTTCCGGCTACAAGCGGGCTAAATTCAAATTCATTAATATTAAAGTTTTTTCAATTTACTTAAAGATTGTCAATTATTATTTATTTATAAATATTTCAATATTATTCCACTTATAAATTACTGTAGACATTTCTTTTAACTGTCATTTCAATTTCACTGTAATTTTGACGTATTTAAGCGCAATAGTTGTCAAAACTCAAACAAGCAACCTAACCCTCCGATGCTCAAACGCTGCTACCAGCCTTTGAAAAATAAAACTTAGATATGACACGTTGTTAAGATTTTGAGGTTAATTTTGAATTAAAAATAACAATTTCGCGCTGAACTTGTGACGTACACTACCGACCAAAATTGTGGGACCACTTACAAAAATGGGATTAAAAACATGATCGTCTTAAAATGTTTATAACTTTGTCAGATATAAGCAAAATGAAATTTATCATAGTCCATTGAAAAGCTTATAAAGTTTTCCAATAAATGGTCCTATTTTAAAGCTTTTTTGATTAACAGAAACTGAGATTCAATGTAATAAAGACAGATGAATTTTTCGATTTTTGTGAATTTTCATTGTTCAATTTCAGCAGGCTGCTTTTTCTGGAAAAGTACTTGGAAAAAATTTGAAAAATCAAGCTACATAAAACCTTGAACTTCTAACTTCAAAATAAGTCAAAGAAAACTTAAATATCTTGACTATTTCAAAAGTTATAAGTAAATGTATCATACGAAAAAACGCAATGATTCTAGTGCTCGCTCCTCTTTTGGATGCTTAATACACTGCAAATAGGCAGGGAGGGGAGGAAACGAAGAAATTGTTGCGTTTTGTTCCTTATACACATATACTTATATCTTTTTGAACCAGTCAAGATATTTTAATTTTCTTTGGCTTATTTTAATGCTAATAGCTCAAGTTACATTGCTCATAAAAAGATTAATATCGAATAAAGCAATATTTACATTGCTGATAATAAGATTTCAAACAAATAGAAGTATGATCCACTTGCAGTGGTGTAACTAAACCCCCGCGAGTCCCTGCGGTGCGGGAAGGCCCGCTGTTTTAGGGGGCCCAAACTGAGCCCTTATCGTTTTGACAAAAAATTTTTTTTGTAGTTCATGTTATATTGTTTAACCTAAAGTAATGTTAGTAGTAGAGCTATACCGATTCTGGGTTAATTACCCTGCAGGAATCTGCCTTACCGGCCGCGAGTAGAAATCTGTTTACCGGGTAGGAATCTGTTTTACCCTAGTTACCGACCAGATGGCGTTGTGTGGGAGATTCTCCGCGCCATTTTGGATTTTTACCCCCACTTTTGCGCGGGAATTTAAATTTTATTCCCACTTTTGAGCGGGAAGTTAAATTTTACCCCCACTCTTAGGTTTTTCAAGCGCGCTATTTTAAATTTTTACCCCCACTTACCCTTTATTTAAACTGGCGACCTTGTATTTTTATAAAACTTGGTATCCAAAGGTTTTTAAAGTCGCCGATTATGAATTTTTAATCTGTTTTAAATTTTATTTAAACAATGTTTAAACAAAACATTATTGTTACTAACCAAATTTCAAGCGAAGAGAAACAACTACATCAGCAGCTGAAGCAGCATCAAGAGCAGTTCCGAATCCTCTACTAGGTAAGCCCTCTTCCACCTTAAAATCTATTTTTGATTTTAGCTTAAAATAATATGTTTTGATCTAACAGATCCATTTCGATTTGCTTCATGATATTCATAACAATGGACGTCACCTTTAGCAAAATCAACTCTCTTGGACGTTTGCAGCATCTTCTACCCACGAAGCCGCTTACTGAGTTGGATGTCAATGCCCTATATACCGTAACTAGTATAAAGAGGATGTCAACCAAATATGGATTTAAATTTGCAGTTGACTTAGATGATAAATTTCGGGCATTCCTGACAGTAAGGTTTACGAACCAGTTTGAGAAGGAGCCAGACAAATTCAAGGTGCTTGACGAAGCCGTGGAATCCAACAAGTTGAAATTAAAATATATTGGTGAAAAATATAATATTATAGCATTTGAATTTATCTAATAAATATTGTAATAAAGAGAATTGTAATATACTGTAAATATTTAAAATATATGTTTAAATAAAAGCAAAAATTTACTTATAAATTGTTTCTTTTTATTCTACCTTTATATTTTAGAAGTGTAAAAAATAAAAAAGAGAGAAAAATATAATAAAAAAAATAATATAAAATAAAAAAGAAATAAAAAACTAGAGAAAACAATAAAACAAATTTTAAAAAGAAAAAAGAAAAAAACAGAGAAAACAATTAAATAATATAAGGTAAAGCAATAAGGACCCTTTGATCTTTAGTGTACGATTTTAGCAGAACAAGCGTGTTCAAACAAGTCTCAACTTGGCTTTTAAACAGAACAAAGACATCGTCTAAGAATTAATTCATAAAGTTTTTCTATAATTTTTTTCTAATAATTTGCATAGAAGAGTGGACTTGCATTGCTCGTGAGACTAAGTGAAAGTAAATGCGCGCGCAACAACAAAGTAAGGGTAAGAAGAGTGGGAAATTGGAGAAAAAGTGGGGTTAAAGAGATATAAGAAGGATTTTTTGAAGCCAAGTGGAGACATATCTGTTACAGACTAAAACAGCAGCAGAAGCAGCATCACTTTCAAATTTTGTAGAAGTTGAACACTCCTTAGAGTAGCTCTGTAAGTATTTTTAACTATCTAAAATTTTGCAATCTATTATTATATTCCTCTGGATAAATTTCTAAATTCTTTTTTCTGTTTGCAGGTTCCAGCAGAGATTTAACAATCATGCATCTCAACAAATACAACGAAGCTGAATGCTTAGAGGGTTTCATCCCTTTAAAACTGCTCACTGCATTGACTCCTGAATGTATTTTAATTTCAACTTGTTGGATTCCACGGCTTCGTCAAGCACCTTGAATTTGTCTGGCTCCTTCTCAAACAGGTTCGTAAACCTTACTGTCAGGAATGCCCGAAATTTATCATCTAAGTCAACTGCAAATTTAAATCCATATTTGGTTGACATCCTCTTTATACTAGTTACGGTATATAGGGCATTGACATCCAACTCAGTAAGCGGCTTCGTGGGTAGAAGATGCTGCAAACGTCCAAGAGAGTTGATTTTGCTAAAGGTGGCGTCCATTGTTATGAATATCATGAAGCAAATCAAAATGGATCTGTTAGATCAAAACATATTATTTTAAGCTAAAATCAAAATAGATTTTAAGGTGGAAGAGGGCTTACCTAGTAGAGGATTCGGAACTGCTCTTGATGCTGCTTCAGCTGCTGATGTAGTTGTTTCTCTTCGCTTGAAATTTGGTTAGTAACAATAATGTTTTGTTTAAACATTGTTTAAATAAAATTTAAAACAGATTTAAAATTCATAATCGGCGACTTTAAAAACCTTTGGATACCAAGTTTTATAAAAATACAAGGTCGCCAGTTTAAATAAAGGGTAAGTGGGGGTAAAAATTTAAAATAGCGCGCTTGAAAAACCTAAGAGTGGGGGTAAAATTTAACTTCCCGCTCAAAAGTGGGAATAAAATTTAAATTCCCGCGCAAAAGTGGGGGTAAAAATCCAAAATGGCGCGGAGAATCTCCCACACAACGCCATCTGGTCGGTAACTAGGGTAAAACAGATTCCTACCCGGTAAACAGATTTCTACTCGCGGCCGGTAAGGCAGATTCCTGCAGGGTAATTAACCCAGAATCGGTATAGCTCTACTACTAACATTACTTTAGGTTAAACAATATAACATGAACTACAAAAAAAATTTTTTGTCAAAACGATAAGGGCTCAGTTTGGGCCCCCTAAAACAGCGGGCCTTCCCGCACCGCAGGGACTCGCGGGGGTTTAGTTACACCACTGCAAGTGGATCATACTTCTATTTGTTTGAAATCTTATTATCAGCAATGTAAATATTGCTTTATTCGATATTAATCTTTTTATGAGCAATGTAACTTGAGCTATTAGCATTAAAATAAGCCAAAGAAAATTAAAATATCTTGACTGGTTCAAAAAGATATAAGTATATGTGTATAAGGAACAAAACGCAACAATTTCTTCGTTTCCTCCCCTCCCTGCCTATTTGCAGTGTATTAAGCATCCAAAAGAGGAGCGAGCACTAGAATCATTGCGTTTTTTCGTATGATACATTTACTTATAACTTTTGAAATAGTCAAGATATTTAAGTTTTCTTTGACTTATTTTGAAGTTAGAAGTTCAAGGTTTTATGTAGCTTGATTTTTCAAATTTTTTCCAAGTACTTTTCCAGAAAAAGCAGCCTGCTGAAATTGAACAATGAAAATTCACAAAAATCGAAAAATTCATCTGTCTTTATTACATTGAATCTCAGTTTCTGTTAATCAAAAAAGCTTTAAAATAGGACCATTTATTGGAAAACTTTATAAGCTTTTCAATGGACTATGATAAATTTCATTTTGCTTATATCTGACAAAGTTATAAACATTTTAAGACGATCATGTTTTTAATCCCATTTTTGTAAGTGGTCCCACAATTTTGGTCGGTAGTGTACGTCACAAGTTCAGCGCGAAATTGTTATTTTTAATTCAAAATTAACCTCAAAATCTTAACAACGTGTCATATCTAAGTTTTATTTTTCAAAGGCTGGTAGCAGCGTTTGAGCATCGGAGGGTTAGGTTGCTTGTTTGAGTTTTGACAAAAAAAAAATTTGAAAAATTTCTGACATTTTTTAATGTTTGTCCGATTCCTCATTAACGTATATTACCTATATAATATACCTTCCTACATTTCTACATAATGTAGCATACGTCAGTTCACGTACATTTAATCACGTGCTATGTATGTACTTTCGCATTGTACTAGTATGGTACTAGTATAACGTAATTATCTTTAGTTATTTGCATTAAAATGGTAGAGTGCCAGTATGTGCATTTTTTTAACAGTATGATGTACTGGCCCTGTACTTGGATTAGAATCTTACTATGTACTCCAATTTCCAATTTATTTTTCAAGGTTGCTGGATTAGTACAACTCTGGTATGTACTACTAGTACGATACAAGTACTTCGTACAAATCTAATAAAAAGGTACATACATACTGGCACTATATCAATTTAGAATCAGTACTTTGAAAATCAGTATCATTATACAGTAAGTTCTTGATAAAGTGAAGTGGTCGGGACCGGAAGGACTTCATACAGTGAATATTCCACTTTTCATTCAGCAGTTCTCCTCTTTTTCTTTTATCTATGTGTGAGTTAATTGCTATGCTTGCACAAATTGTACAAACGATGTGCATATATTCAACCCATATAGTAATTCCATAAGAATTTAAGTTAACTTTCGAAAAAGTTAAAGTTAACTTTCGGAAAAGTTAAAGTTAACTTTTAGAAAAGTTAAAGTTAACTATCAGAAAAGTTAAAGTTAACTTTCGGAAAAGTTAAAGTTAACTTCTGGAAAAATGAAATTAGAAATATTAAAAAAGACTCGTTGTCCAAAGAATTTACAAACTGATAAAAGTAAAAAATTTTGCAATTCGCAATTTGAAAAATTAATGAAAATTTATAAGATTAACATATATTTAACCCATATAGTAATTTCATAAGAATTTAAGTTAACTTTCGAAAAAGTTAAAGTTAACTTTCGGAAAAGTTAAAGTTAACTTTTAGAAAAGTTAAAGTTAACTATCAGAAAAGTTAAAGTTAACTTTCGGAAAAGTTAAAGTTAACTTCTGGAAAAATGAAATTAGAAATATTAAAAAAGACTCGTTTTCCAAAGAATTTACAAACTGATAAAAGTAAAAAATTTTGCAATTCGCAATTTGAAAAATTAATGAAAATTTATAAGATTAACATATATTTAACCCATATAGTAATTTCATAAGAATTTATGTTAACTTTCGAAAAAGTTAAAGTTAACTTTCGGAAAAGTTAAAGTTAACTTTTAGAAAAGTTAAAGTTAACTTTTAGAAAAGTTAAAGTTAACTATCAGAAAAGTTAAAGTTAACTTTCGGAAAAGTTAAAGTTAACTTTTGGAAAAGTTAACTTGTGAAAAAGTTAAATGCAATTAACACGTAAACATGTAAACATGTTCGAAAAAGTTAAAGTTAACTTTCGGAAAAGTTAAAGTTAACTATCGAAAAAGTTAAAGTTAACTTTCGGAAAAGTTAACGTTAACCATCCGAAAAGTTAATATTAACTTCTGGAAAAATGAAATTAGAAATATTAAAAAAGACTCGTTGTCAACTATATACACTTAAATCTCACTGTAACGACCTTCGATATTACGAGTTCTCTCTATAACGAGCTGATAAATTCTCCCTATTACGAGCTAAACAACTTCAATGCATAGTTTTCATTTAACTCTTGTTTTTTATTATTTTTCCGTAAATTATGTATATAAACCAAAAAAAAAATTATTTCAGAAGCTATTTGTTCCACGAAGATTAATATTTCAAAGCAGGTAATGAATTAAAAACATTTAATTTTTATTCTATTATGTACTGATAATTATTTCGCATGTGAAAATTTCAAATTTAATAAAAATTTACTCTGAAAACATATACTAAATGGGTGGTGGGTTGGTGGGTGGAGGGGTGGGGGGGTGTTTGGCATATGATACATACATTGAAAACATATACTAAATGGATAGTGGGTGGTAGATTGTGGGTGGTAGTACCAAAGAAATGTAAATTATTTTTAAGATAAAAGTTAACAAGCAATTATTGTTTATGCAAATTATCAAACTCGCGCCATCTAGCGGTGATTATTACTGACACAAGGTAATTCAGAAATCTGCATTACCGACGGAGGGTAAAACTATGCACATGCTAACATATACGAAATCTACCTTACCAATAGAGAATAAACTAGCGCCATCTACAGGTGATCATTACCGACAGCCCCACTACCTAAACTTTAGGCAACGTTCACATTGGCCACACGCGTCTCGTTGCCTACCATGCGTCGAGTCAGGCGCAGCGCGGCCCACCCCCAATCCACCCGGCTAATACTGCGCGGTATCTCGCGATTCAGCCATCCCTCGCGGTTTTTATTATAATTTTTGAAATTGGAGATTATATATACAAAGTGGGCGGTGGGTGGTATTTTGAAAATTCAAGTCCCAATACATTATTTTTGGTATGTGTGTGGTTAGGTGGTTTGGGGGGGGGGTATGTGGGTTGGGTGGTTGGTTGGGTGGGTGGTGGGTGGTAGCACCAAAGTTAACAACAATTTATTGTTTATGCAAATTATAAATCCAGAGCCATCTAGAGGTAACTTACCGACAGAAATCTGCATTACCAACCGAGGGTAATTATAAAACTAGTGCCATCTAGCGGTGACCATTACCGACAGAGATCTGCATTACCAATAGAGGGTAAATCTACCTTACCGACGCACGGTAATACCGACTGAGGGTAACAGCGCCACCTGGTGGCGAACATTGGAACTGTGGGCTGGAACCCGCCTTGTTACACTACTATCTTTGCATCCAGTGCATTGTTACAGGTAGGAAGATTGCAGGTTTTGCAGGGGTAGTAATCCTTTTTTTTTTCAAGAATTGATGATATGGTGTTAGGAATTTACGTGATAGCAGAGTGTGACACTTTTTTGTAGGTGTAGTATCAGATGTATTATATTAGATGTAGTAGAAATAATAGTGAAGAAAGGGACCTAAGAAGCAAAAAATCGTTTTTCGGTTTATGGATTTTTTAATTTTATTAAAGGTTCCTTTTTCATTATCTAAAGTCAGAAAAGGTTTTTATTATATATTTTTCAAGTTATAATAGTTCAAATCTCTCGATTTGTACAGATTACCATGCGCTTGACTTTTGTTTTCGTTCTTCTGTAAAATAAACAATTGGCTTCTTAGGTCCCTTTCTTCAGAACGCGTCACAATTATAAATTGTTTATTAATATAATTAAAAAGATCTTTTACCTATTGCATTGTGTAAAGGTAGGCCTGTTACAGAATCCCACACTATTGACGTTTCTCTTTGATTTGCTATTCCTATAGCAATTATATCAGCAGGATCTATACGAAGTTGACGTAAATTATCTACCGATTGATTCAAACATTCTAACACTGCACCCAGTATCTCCATAGGATTCTGTTCAACCCATCCTTCTCTTGGATATGATTTAGATATTGAAACTTGATGAAACGTTAATATTTCAGCAGTATTGGCTGCAAACACCTATATTAAATGTGCAAGTGCCTTAAACTTCAAATAATAAAATTGAGGATTTGAGAATAAAAACAAGGCGAATCACAAATCAGGAATTAAATTATACAATCATTTATCCCTTGAAACGAACGTTATTTATAAAATATATTGCTGAGAGCTAATGTTCTAATTTGTGAACTTTTAAATGGTTTTTGTAATTTTTTTCCCTAAAGTGATTTTTAGATATTTTTGTTAACTATTTTATGAAGTCTCGTCTTCAACATTAACTCTAAATCTTTTCTCGATTGTTTGATTTATGTTTGTATGATTTGGAGTATTTCAAAAGACCCACTTGAGGCTCGTTTTAATCCCCAATTAAGGGGGCCTTACACAATATTTCAAAGCCAAGAAATTAGCGTACCTCTCTAAGTAAATTAAGAAATTGAAATCTTCCATATTTATGATGTATGGAACCAGTCTCCATTTTTATATTTATTCCTTCCACATTTTGAAAATCTAAGTCCTCTGCGAGAACCATCATTCCTGTAAAACCCAAGGAAAAAACCCAAAAAATTTTCTACACACTTCGGAAAAATTTCCAATCAAAACGGATTTTTAACCTATAGTAGGACTAAATATTTCCGAATGCAGTCAGAAAAGTACTTTTTTCACATAAAACCGAAAATCATTCCACAAAACTTCGGAAAAATTTCTAAAAAAAACGGAGTTTTAACATGTTGTAGTATGAAACATTCCCTAAAGGGTTTGGGAAAATACATTTTCCACAGAAAACCGAAAATTATTCCTTAAACTTCGGAAAAGTTTAATTGATAACCTGGATCCGAGCCTGTATCCTTTTATCATTTTTAAATAGAGATTAATTATTGTTCTCAATTATTTTTCCTAATACATACTTATAATTTAATCTTATACTAATTTGTTTGGACCAGTTAATATTGTTAAAAATATTTCCTTAATTAATTTATTGGTAATTTAGTAACGATAAATACTTGTTTTTACTAGATAAATTCAAATTTATGTTAATTTCAATCAGAAAAGAAGTTAACATTGGGGCCTTTTCACGTCAGAAATATCAGAGTTGTCAAAGGTTTTATCGATTTTCTTGAAACTTCGTGGTATTATACTGCTATATGAAAAACTTTTTCCCTCCAAATTATTTTTAAAAAAATTCAAAACTTTAGAAGATACGCCATTTTGAATATCAACATTAATTCAACAAAATTGTTAATATCTCAAAATATTATAAAGATATTTTGATGAAACTTACCCATATTTTAGTTAAAAATATGTACTTTTAAATGACAATTAAGTCAATGAAAACAAAAAAATTTCATGTAAAAAAATTAAAAAACAATTTTTAATTCAATTTTTTAATTACTTACTCCTCTCTGACAGAAATTTTATTAATATTTTTGAATTTCTTATGAATTTACCTTTAATTAAAAAAAAAAAAAAAAAATTGATGGAGACTTTATTAGGAACCAAGATATTAGACTTTTTGTACTACCGCGCGTAGTTGCAGCAGCCGTGACAATGCCAGGCAATGCGACGTAACAGCGTAGAAGCTTAACAGTGCAGCGCGCCACGCCGCATTTTGCTGTCGCAACTACGCGCGGTAGTAGGGGAGAGTTGCCAGTTGTGAGACGGCTCCAGTTGTGAGACAGTCCATTTTTTTAACACGAAATATAAAAAGGCTGGTTGGTATACATAAAAACATTTCTTTTTATACGAGCCAACTTTTGCGTGTACACCGAAGAGGATATATGTATTGTTTACACTGTGTGTGGAAATCGACTAAAAAACTTTTTCAATATGTGCAAAGCACTTTTTTTTTTTTTAATTATTTGGAAAAGCTACATGTTATGTATTTTTATTTAGTTTTTTCCTTATATTTTGTAATGCAATATTGCATTGTTTCAATCTACAGTTGGAAATATTTTTTTTCTTTTTCAAAATAGCGCCAATTTCCGGTTGTGAGACACAGCAAGTCACCAGTTGTGAGACGGTGGCGCCGCCCATCTGGAATAGCCTATACTTTTCGTTATGCAGCATAAAGCGCTCTGTTCAGTTTAGTTCGTTACGTACATTTGATAACACAACAATTATTTAAAGTGTGTGAACATGCGCACAAGTTATTTCATTTGCCTACATTGCGACAGCGATTTTGATGAAGAAAACTGATAGTCATATTTTAAAGAATAAATATTTTTATTTAGTATATAATAATATGTATTATCAATATATTTATTTATTTATATAAAACATAATGTTTCATGCCAAATTTTTTAAATTTTAGCATTTTTTTATAAGTGTCTCACAACTGGACACCTTTTTTTTTGACCAAAAAGATGTGCTCGGAAAATTGATCATAAAATTTTTCGAGTTCATCTGAACACCACACTTTCTATGAATAAAAGTTGCGTATTTAAGTTACTTTTTGAACGGTGTAATTTATTTACGATTTCGTTTACCTATTTCCAATTTATAAGTCAAAAATAAAACCCGTCTCACAACTAGCGACTATCCCCTACAATAAGTCTAATATCTCGGGACCTAATAAAGTCTCCATCAATTTTTTTTTAATTAAAGGTAAATTCATAAGGAATTTTAAAATATTAATAAAATTTCTGTCAGAGAGGAGTAAGTAATTAAAAAATTAAATTAAAAATTGTTTTTTAATTTTTTTACATGAAAAATTCATTTACCTGAATTTTTATATATGACTGATTCTATAAAACCATACATTTATTGGACAGAATCTTTACGTGCCAGAACTTTTAACCTACCAAGAAGTTATATAGAGACGCATAAATATGTTCTAAAACTCAATAGATCGAAGTTTTAACTAGCATACATGAAATGATTCTGTATGGGATAATATCTGTGATCCTATATAGAATAATAAATTGGGTCCCATATGGAATACTGCATAGGATCACCTATATGAGATATAGATCTATGAGATGATGCTATTTTGGATTCTATATGGGAAAGTGCAAAGGATACTATGTGGGACAGTACGTTGGTTCCCATATGAGATTGTAAATATATGGGACAGTACATGGTGTAATGCATAAGATCCTATGTAGAAACCTTTATTGGATCCTATATTGGATGATCTGCGTGATTTCATATAGGACCCAACGTAGTATCCTATGTAAGATATCACGTAGAATCCTACATACAATTATACATGGGACTCCATATGGGACCCTATTTAGATTCGTATATGAGGTAGTATGTGGGATTGTACGTGGGATCCTACATAAAATTTTATATAAAAGACAAGAAATCCTATATGGGATAGTACATACGATCCCATATAAGATACTGCATAGGATCCCCCATATGAAATATGTATTGACCGTTCTCCCTTTAACACACGCAACCCGTAGCGACAATGCATGCGAGAGAAAACGATTATATTATATGGCACTTACCATCTCGACTCGTAGGCCACGCTCTTCCGGCTTACGAGAGACCGTTTAAATTTATTTAGCGCCAGATGGAATCTCTACCCGAGCCTCCTCTAAAGTTGAGATCCTATGGCCTCAGAACCGGCTGGCTTGCCCCGAACACCACTACCTCACGGCGTGTATCTTTTCGCGTACGAGAGAGAGAAAGAAATAGATGAGCACAATTATACTAACCTAGAGACGCTTGCAAGTTATTGTGGGTTAAACACAATAAAACACACTCGTATCTGGTAAACTATCTTTAATTAAACATTTGAACACTGGGAAAAACAATTACAAAATAAAGAAACATGAGTACCTTGGCTTAGCACAACCGCGACAACGCACAACAATGCTCCTCGAGGATCCAATTTAACAGGTGAGAAAAGGACATTGACCTTGTAGTCGCCGCAGGATTTCTCAAAAATCTGCCATCGGCCTTTACCTGGAGACCGGTCTTTGGAATCTTTCTCGCCTCTTCGCAACAATTAAAAATTTGGTTTAATTCGGCTTCCTTGGTACTTGTCGGCACTCACTGTTTCCACTTCTCAGCACACACTGAATTTTTCCGTAGCCCTGCGCCCGCACGTAGGTGCATGTGCTTGCCGATAGATGGCCCCGGATTATACACTTGACCGCTCGTCCGCTGCAACTCTCGGTCACTCTCGGGACTAGCTTTCACTTCGAGTCCTCTGCTTGGCCAGATGTCAACACGGTTCGATCAGCTGGCCGACGATCCTGACATCGATCGTCCGAATTCTTCACGTCCACTTCGTCGTCTCGCTACGTGGGTGTTGCGTTGTGTTGGGTATAATAAAAGCAAAGCTATAAAATAAACATCGTGTTTTCATGAAACCAAAACAAGCAATTTTACAAAAGTTCAGAAAGCAGTTAATTTACCAAGATCAACGTCGATAAACAAAAAGTAATTTGTGTGTTGAGTGCGTACTAAGAGTGTTTTGCGGATTTCATTACTTTAACTTTCCGTGTTCCCGACGATCAGGTAAGGTTAGCTTCTGCAAAATCCCAGAGCTTTGTTTACCAACGTGTGTTTTCGTAAAAACCACGTTACAGTATATATGCGATTATTCTAGATCGTATCCTATGTAGAATGAGATTTAGGATAGTGCATAGTCAATGGTGAAATTTGATCTCATTCTCATCTCATCTCACTCTGTAATGATTGTACGTAATCCTTATGGGATTTATGAGCCATCTAACAAACCAAAAATCGAGATATTGAACACAATTAAAATATTTGTAATGAGGAGTGTTGAAAGAAAAGGCCAGCAATTTCTAAAATGTGAATTTAATGAAAATCAGCAATACCCAACAATAATACAAATTTATCTATATGAAATTGAATAATTATCTTAAAAATTCACAGAAATTAACAATATATAAAAGCAAGATTATTCACTCCAATTTTAACAAAGTAGTTACAAATTAGTATAAATGAAATCTAACTCAATCACGGGGATCAATGATTATTTCATACTTTAATCTCTCTCGAATATAAGATTATTCATTTCACTCACCATTAACATATTACCCAAAGTCACGCTGATCTCACAATCCACAGTACACACAAATATTCACTTAAAGTCTCTATCTGGAATTGCAATTCACATAAACCTCGTTGAGTTGGCTCGTCCACTGGTACCACAATCAGGAGTTGGAGTGTAGGCGTCCCCACACACGTAAGACACACACAAGAATCAAATTATTTAATATTTTCGGAACAAAGTTCCAGTCAAAGAATTAAAAATCAACTTTTGATGAGAGGCGATTTGATTACACTCCCATCGGTCGGACCAACCAAAAGCGAATGAATCACCTTTTGTCCCTAAACGTATTATTCGGCAAAAATCAACTACATTTTAATTTCTCTAACCCGATGTCTATCCATTACACAATCCCCCTTTGGGATGTTGGATTTAAGACAATATCCCAAATTGCCCTGACAAATTTTTTCTTATAAATTTACTTCCACACAGTCACCTGTCCCGTATAGTCTGTTTTTAGTTGAGTTTCTCGAATTTAATTTCATCTTTTCGGACCCTACTCAATTCAAGCCCTACTTCGATTTTCTTTCTTGAATTTCATAGCTTCTTTCTTTTCGGACTCTACTTAATTCAAGCCCTACTTCGACTTTCTTTCCTGGACTTAACTGCTTCTTCTTTTCGGACCCTACTCCATTCAAGCCCTACTTCGCCTTTCTTTTCTGGACTCAACTACTTTTTCTTTCATAATTCTTTCTCGTGATTTTCTATCTTCTTTCTACCCTATTCTTGATTGCCGTCTTACTGAATTTTCACACAATTTATTTGTTAACAATAATTTTTTTTTTTTTCATTCATCATTCATTCTTTTTCCAATTTACTATTTACATTTTTGTTTTCTATCAAAATACAACCGTAAATCTTTTCTGTTATATATTCCCTTAATTTTATTCCCATCGTCAACTTCTACTAATTCAAAAGCATTAGTATTTACCTCTCTATTTATTCTATATGGACCATAGAAGATATGCCAGAATTTATGAACCTCTTTTTTTTCCTTATTCGATATGTGCGGTATTTTAAGCAAAACCAAATCTCCCATTTTTAATTTAACTTTTGAAATTTTGTGTTGTTGATTTTCTCTTAATTTACTTTGTTTTTTATTTTCTCTCTAGCTTTTTCTAACATCAATTCTCGGGAAATTTGCTTGTGCTCTATCCCCAGCATTTCTGCTATTTTGTCGGTTGGTGATACGCCAAAATGTAATTCGAATGGAGAAATATCCGTACTTGAGTTTATTGCAACATTAATCCAATTTTCGATTTTTTCCACATAGTTTACCCAGTTGGTATGTTTTGTTGAACAATAGGCTTTAAACATTCTCTCTAATTCCCTCATTGTTCTTTCAACTGGATTTGATTGTGGGTGACGGATACTCGAAAAACGTATCTCCACTCCTTCTTTTTCCAGTTCATTTTTCCAAACCGAGGACGTGAACTGTGTGCCATGATCAGACAATATTTTCCTAGGTTTGCCCTTTTCTTTAAAATACCTGGTTAACAATTTATTTAAGCAAGTCTGCGTATTAGCTTTTTTGATAGGGTAGAGCGTAATCAGTTTAGAAAAATTATTTTTAATGACAAAAATATAATTTAAACCTCCCTTAGATTTTGGCAAAGGGCCATAAAAATCGACTGAAATCAATTCATTTGGGTTTTCTAAAATTATCGACTTAAATTTCCCCTCCATTGCAATATTTAAACATTTTGTCCTTTGACAGAGATCGCAAGATTTTATTCTTTGTTTTATCTCTTTTTTCATGCCTCGCCAATAAAAATTTCTTTCTATCTGATTTTCCGTTTTTTGTACCCCTGCATGACCCAACTCTTCGTGAATATTATCAATTATCGTATTTTTTATTTCTTCCGGAATTAATACTCGCCAATTTTCATAATTTTTTGTTTTGTGAAATAAGATTTTATTTTTAATTATATAATTTTCTATAATTTCCCCTTTTCCTATTCTATAAAAAATTTCACTTAATTTTGCTTCCTTTTGTTGTAATTCTGATAAATCTTTTATAACCTTACTTAAAATTTTGTATGCTATCCCTTTATTTTCTATTTTATTTTTTTATTTTTTCTTATTGAACTTTCCCATCTTTTCTATCTTTGCAATTTTATATTCTCTATCTTTCGTATTTTCAAATTCTCTCCCTGTAATTCTACTAAAGAAATCTGCGACTTTATTTTCTGTTCCCTTGCAATGACTAATTTCGTATACAAAATTTTGCAATAACGCTGACCACCTTGATAGACGCGAATTATAAAATGTTGTCTTTAATAAGAAAGTCAAAGCCATATGATCGGTAATTATTTTAAATGCTTTTCCTATTAGAAATTTTTGCAATTTAACTAATCCATATACAATGGCTAAAAGCTCTAACTCCGTTATTGTATAATTAAACTCGTGATTTGTCAGACATCTACTAACCAATGCCACGATTCTTTCGTGTCCTTCCTCATCAAACTGCGATAAAATTGCACTAATGCCTTTTTTAATAGCATCAGTTCCCAGAAAAAATGTTCGATTTAAACTATAATGTGCTAACGTGACGGTTTTCTCAAAATTTTCTTTTAATTTTTTTAACTCAATTTCATGTTTTTCAGTCCAAGAAAATTTATTATTTTGTTTTAAAAGGTCCCTGAAAGGTTCAATATAGTTCGAATATCTTTCTACAAATCTGCTATAATAACCGAACGCCCCTATCACAGACTGCATCTCTTGGCGATTTTTTGGTCTCGGTATTTCTTTTAATGATTTTACTCGATCCGGATCTGGTTTAATTCCCTCAGTCGTCAAAATAAACACTAAAAATTTGATTTCTTCTTTACAAAAATCAGATTTTCTGAGTCCCAAGGTCAATCCCGCATCTTGGAGTCTAGTAAAAAGACGATCCAAATGTTCGATATGTTCCTCGAACGTTTCTGAGGCAATTACAATGTCATCAACATATATCGTCACGAATTCCGCAAAATCGTTTCCTATAATTGAATTTATCGCACGTATGAAGCCGTTACTCGCCGTCTTTATCCCGAATGGAATCCTCTTAAATTGATACGCCCTTCCGTCAAAAACAAAAGCCTTGTATTTACGCGATTCCTCGGTTAACGGTATTTGTAAGTAGCTTTGTGTTAAGTCGGTTATTGTAAAAAAATTTTTACCCTCAAATTTTTGTAAAATATCATCGATCTCTAGGGATGAATCTGTTTCTGAATATATTATTTCATTTATAAATCTCCCGTCTAGGCATACGCGAACACTTCCGTCCGATTTCTCCACGATTCGCAGCGGGTTACAGAAGTCACTAATTGATTCCTCTAATATGTCGTCTTCTTTCATTCTTTGTATTTTTTCTCTAACTTTTTGCCTTTTTGCAAGTGGAACTGGGTAATTTCTTTTCACGAACGCTTTTTTATTTTTTATTTTAATTTCATGTTTATAGCCTTTTAAAAGTCCCGGTTTTTCTGAAAATATTTTTTCATGCTTTTTTATTAAATTAAATAACTTTTCTCTATTTGATTCTGTCATATTTTTTATTTGATTTATTTTTTCCCTAATCTGTTCCGTTTGATTTTTGAAAATGTCTTCATCCCCCGCCCCGTTAGTTAAGACTCGTTTCGGAAGATGATTTATCGAATTTTCTAAATTTTGAACACTTATTTCCGATGTAATATTATTTGTCTCTAATTGGTTCTGTTTCTTATCACTAATTATCTCAGTATTTACTTTTGCCTCACTTTCCCTATCATCCATCAAGCTTTTCATTTCGTTATTCATGCTATTTATATTAAGCAACTCATTATTTCTTTCGTTTGCGTCACCTAATTGATTCCCGTGTTTTGAAATATTGTCGACTAATTTATTTAAATTTTCATTACTATTTTTCCTTTTTAAATTAAATTTTTTTGAATTCTCATCAATTTTTTTTTATTTTTAATTTTAATTACTTCTGTAAATACAACATTAGATTTTTCAATTGTTTGATTATTTATTCTTATTGTTTGGTTTGTATATAATATTTCAACGTCATTTTCTCCACACCAGTTTGTACCAAAAATTAATTCGTAGCATAAATCAGGAATGACTAATAAACAAGTTTTAATTATTTGACTTTCAATTACTAAATTAATCATAACTTGTTTCTTTATAACTATTGGTTTCCCTTTAAATGGGCCTTTAATTTTCACATTTGCAACCGGAAGTGTCGCAATGTTTTTAGGATTAATTTTTTCGAGAAAGTTTTCTGAGATACACTCTACTTGTGATCCAGTATCAATTATTAAATCTACATCTTCTCCCTCTATTTTCGCTTTAAATCCCGGACATTTATATTTTACTATTATTTTCTCATCATCTTCTTCTAACACTTCTTTTCCATCGATATCAAATATTAGGTCCTCTTTTATATTACAAACTTTCCGACTAGTAACGGAACCCTCTTTACAGTCGCTTATCAGTTTAAATCAAGAATGTCTTGTATCTCTGTCTCTAATTCGTCTTCTTTGTCTGTCTCGTCATTTCTCTGTATAATAGCTACTCGGTTTCTCCTATCCGCGTTATCTTGTTTTCTTTGATTGTCATATCTATCAAAATTTGATCGTCCATTTAAATTTTCTCTTCTATCATTAATACCATGTCCTCTACCCTCTCTATTCTCATTTCGCCAATTTTCCTGCCTACCCCCTGGTACATCTTGCCTAGTTCGATATTCGTAATTATTATATTTTCTACTGTCGTCATTATCGGTTCTATTTCTCTGACCTCTTCGCCAGTCGTCTCGCTTGTCCCATTCGTTCTCTCTCTCTAGCCTTCCACCTTGATTCTTTTCCCCGTTTTCTCTATCCCTCTCTACCTTAATTCTGCTTTCTCTCTCATTTATAAATCTTCCCCTTTCCTCTCTACCTTCATATCTACCTTCATTTCTATTCTCATGTCTACCTTCATTTCTACTTTCATATCTACTTTCATTTCTATTTTCATATCTACCTTCATTTCTATTTTCATATCTACCTTCATTTCTATTTTCATATCTACCTTCATTTCTATTTTCATATCTACCTTTATTTCTATTTTCATATCTATCCTGGTCTCTAAAACTTTCCCTATTCCATCCCCCATATTTCTTTCTTTGATTTTGCGAATTATTTTCTCTTTCCGAATTATCAAGCCATGATAATGTTTTTACTATCTGCGATGTTTCTCCCAGTTTTATGCACGCCAATGTATCTTGAATTCTTTTAGGCAATTGTCTGATTATGGCATAGTTCCTAGCATATTCCGATAAGGGTGGGTCTATGTAATTCGCCTCCTTCACCTGCTCATAAAAATATTGCACGAATGAATTGTCATTTTTTGAAAATTTTTTATTTCTCCATTCGTTTGTCTTCTCGGCTCTATATTCAACCGAATCAAATTCCACGTTAAAATCCCTTTCAAATTCTTCAAAATTATCCCATTTATAAAAATTTGCAAAATACCACGCTCTAGCTCTCCCTTTTAGCGATCTTCTAATAATAATTGGTACAGCTTCGTGCTTAATATTTTTCAAATGAAGATATTCTTTCAAATCAAATATATATTCAACAGGATTATTTTTAAATTCATCACTAAATTCTGGCAAAGGTATTTCTATTTTGGCATTGAAATTCATTTTATTTTCATGACTAATTGATTTAACATTCTCTCTATTAATCGCTTGTTTTGACCCTATTAACCATTATAGGTTTTAACACTATTAACCATTGTCTTAATGCTTTTGAACAAATCTGTTAATTCTGAATACAAATTTCCCATCTGACCATTTTCGTTATCATTTAATAAATTTTTTTCTATATTGTTAACCCCTTCCTTCACACTTTCCTCACCCTTTTTTTCGTTGGGCGCCATTTGTAATGATTGAACGTAATCCTTATGGGATTTATGAGCCATCTAACATACCAAAAATCGAGATATTGAACACAATTAAAATATTTGTAATGAGGAGTGTTGAAAGAAAAGGCCAGCAATTTCTAAAATGTGAATTTAATGAAAATCAGCAATACCCAACAATAATACAAATTTATCTATATAAAATTGAATAATTATCTTAAAAATTCACAGAAATTAACAATATATAAAAGCAAGATTATTCACTCCAATTTTAACAAAGTAGTTACAAATTAGTATAAATGAAATCTAACTCAATCACGGGGATCAATGATTATTTCATACTTTAATCTCTCTCGAATATAAGATTATTTATTTCACTCACCATTAACATATTACCCAAAGTCACGCTGATCTCACAATCCACACTACACACAAATATTCACTTAAAGTCTCTATCTGGAATTGCAATTCACATAAACCTCGTTGAGTTGGCTTGTCCACTGGTACCACAATCAGGAGTTGGAGTGTAGGCGTCCCCACACACGTAAGACACACACAAGAATCAAATTATTTAATATTTTCGGAACAAAGTTCCAGTCAAAGAATTAAAAATCAACTTTTGATGAGAGGCGATTTGATTACACTCCCATCGGTCGGACCGACCAAAAGCGAATGAATCACCTTTTGTCCCTAAACGTATTATTCGGCAGAAATCAACTACATTTTAATTTCTCTAACCCGATGTCTATCCATTACAACTCTCATCTCATCTCACCGACTTTCAATTTTTTCTCACTTTTGTAGTTTAATATTTTGACACTGCAGTTTTCCTCACATGGTTATTAATGTTTACATTTCTATACAAACACATGCGTACTAATGTCCTAACTGACAAATACATGCGCAATGGTGTCCTAACCTACAAATAAATATTTAAATGTTAGATAAAAAAGAGAATTTAGAAAAAAAAATCGTAAGTGTCGCAAAGTACAGTGCAGTGTGTGTATAAATAGAATAAGAAGATACAGAAATATTGAATATGAATATATAATATATATAAATACATGCGCACTAGTGCCATAACCTACAAACTCATGCGCACTAGTTTCCTAACCTACAAATACACGCGCACTATGGTTCTAACCTATGAACACATGCGCACTAGTGCCCGAACCTAAAAACACATGCTCACTAGTGTCCTAGCAAACAAATAGATGCGCACTAGTGTTATAACCTATAAACACAAGCGCTCTAGTACCCTAACCTACAAAAACACTTCTGCACTAGTGTCCTAGCAAACACATACATGTGCACTGGTGTCCTAATCTACAAATACAAGCGCACTATTGTTCCAACCCTTTAAACACATGCGTACTAGTGTTCTAACCTATAAACACATGCGCACTAGTGTCCTTACCTACAAAAACAAGCGCACTAGCGTTCTAATACCCAAATAGATGCGCACTGTTGTCTTTATCTTGAAACTCATCCGCTCTTGAGTTCAATCACACAAACATTTACACACTAGTGTTCTACCACACAAATAGATGCACCCTATAGTTCTAGCACACATACACATGCACACTAGTGTTGTAACCTACGAACGCATGCGCACTAGTGTTGTTGTATTATAACCCTACTGAGCAACTATTTGTGCATTAGGACACAAGTGCGCATGGGTTTGTGCGCTAGAAAGCTAGTTCGCATGTGCAAGAACACTAGTGCCCAATTGCTGGTAATTCTAGAATAGGGTGGTCCAAAAAAAGTAAAGTCGGAATAATAATGCTCTGACCCCTTAAGATTGTTCTTATAGAATGCAAAACAAACCCCTACTTTTTTTAAATTAAAAAAATATTTATTTGAATTTATATAATTCAAAGAGCTCAAAGTCGCCTTTTTACTTCATTACTTACTTTAAAATATTTTAACACATTATTTCTAAAAGAAAATAAATGTTTGGCCGACGACTCATACCAGCCGAACTTACTAGCACTTACCCTATAACAAGTTACTAACAACAAGTTAAGATTGAACTGTAAACAATTTAGTATTAAAAAAATGTTGAATACAAAAACTTTTATTTGCATCATTGCTTTTAATAATCTGTTTATTTATTAAGGCGAGAGACTAGTGGAATTTTAGCTCATCGAAATTCGCAATGTTTAGGCGTGCCAATTTTTTTATTGCGTAATTTTAGACCTAAATTTTGGGATGTCAGAAATACAAAAATATAAACTTTGCGGAGTTTAGACATTCATTCTAGAAAAAACGTAAATATTTTAAATTAAACCTCTTCCACAATTTTTTTTTCCATTGATGATTTGTTTGTAAGCTTTTTAAATGATTCTCTACAATATATGGTGTGCACGCCAAAAGAGTCAGGGCAGAATAATCAAGGAAAGTCTTTTAATGAACGCTTCACTTTATTGATATGAAAGATACAACACATACTCCAACACATACATACTCCAACACAGGAGACTCGTTGCTAACTGAACTCAACTGAGAATCACGTCGCATCATCCTTACAAAGGAAACCCGAAGTTTCCCCATTCCTCTTTCCGAACTTTCCCGATCGAGGGTTGGGGACAGAAATCGGAGAAGTCAGGAGTCTCACTAACACATGGTATAGATTTAAACAAATTTTAATTTTTCAAAAACAAAAAAAATCTTGAAATTCTAAGATGGTGAAAAATGCTGAAAATTTTTTTTTTCTCGTTTGGATAATAATGTCCTATTTCTAGATTCAAAATAAAATAAGAAAAAAAATTGATACCTTTAGGCAATTGACGCTTTCTTATCGCCAATTTTTTACACGTGTTTTTAATGAATCTTTACAATTAAGAGTATGGATTTTGAAAAATATTAATTTAAAAAAAAAATTGGAAAATGTTAACAAAAATATTCTTCTTTCATTTTTATATAATACCATAATGCTGCATCTTAATTTATAAAAAAAAGAAAATTGACACCATTGAGCATAAACAAATTTCGATGATTTGAAATTTCTCGAGTCCCTCCCCTTAAAGAGTAGAAGTTAAACAATAGGAAAATGTCTTAATGAGCGGGCCATCTTAATGAATGGGCCACTTCCTGCATTTCTATAATATCAAAACCGAAATGGTAAAATGTTGCTCTTGACAGTTTGATATTATCACGAAACAGTTTTTAGTAACATTCTTGAGAAAAAACTTGCTTATATGTTGTCAGGTGGGCGAATAGAAAAATAAAGGATTTGTAAACAATCGAAAAAGTTTTTTTGTGGTATTTTTAAAAATTAAAAAAGGATGTTTAGCAATCGACTTTTTAGGTGGTTTTTATTGTATCACTAACTTAAGACATTAATATTTATTATACAAAAGGGACAAACAAGAATTTCGATGGTAAGTAAAAATTTGTGTAATAACTAAAAAAGACTTTATTTTCAATGAGTGGACCACTATTTTTGTCAATGAGTGGGCCTCCGTGTATATAATTTTTTATTTGTCTTCAGCATTTGTTATAGTCAATGAAGTTGCTTCTTTTTGCTTTTCGTCTATTATTTTGACATTTTTTTGGTTACAATTTTGTTTCGTTTACAAATGTCGTAACCAAAAAGTTAAAATACTGATCCCAAAATGAGTGATATTTATATAGACAAAGTTGTTGAAGCTGTTAAGGAAATTAAATTAGAAGGCAGAAGAACTAGAGCTACTGCAAACAGTTATGGGATACCGAGAACAACTTTATCAAGAAACATTGAGAAGCTTGATAAAATAATGCCGAACATTTCTAATATAACTGATAATGTGTTAAAAACCATTCTCCAAAAATTTACTTTGCATGTTTCACCGCTAATGATAAGCCAATAAATTTAATTTGTTTTGCAGCCTAATTAAAAAACTGCTTGCATTTAATTCTAGGTTTTTAATCCTGAAGAGGAGGAAGCTATGGTTAGTTATATTTTAACGTGTACTAAACACTATTATGGACTCAGCTTAACTGAGCTACGAGAATTGGCTTATCAATTTGCGAAAAACATCGGCGTTGATATTCCCGAAAGTTGGAATGAAAATTCTATGGCCAGTCGTCAGTGGCACTACAGTTTTATGTCTCGTCACAAAGAATTGTCTTTACGTACACCTGAGAATACAAGCATTAATCGGATTAAGGCTTTTTGTCAAGCTAATGTTAAACTATTTTTTCAAAATCTCGACAAAGTTCTTGTGGAAACTTCATTTAACGCAACATCAATCTGGAACATGGATGAAACTGGATTCTTTACTGTACCCAGTAGAGTTGGCAAGGTTATTTCGTTGAAGGGACTAAAACGTGTTGGGAATATGACTTCTTAGGAACGCGAAACAATGATGACAATGGCGTTGACCGTAAGTGCAAGTGGAAATTCGATGCCACCGTTTTTTCTTTTTCCTCGCGACAATATGCAAACCGTTTTCATGGAAAATTCTTCTCCCGGTGCTAAGGGCTTTGCAAATGGATCAGGCTGGATGATGCAGGCCGAATTTGTTAAATTCATAAAACATTTTATCGAGCACATCAAGTCCTCAAAAGATTCTCCAACTTTCTTGTTGCTCGATAATCATTCTTCGCAACAGTCGATTGATGTCATAGCTTTAGCAGACCAAAACGGAGTGACAATTCTTTCATTTCCTCCGCACTGTAGCCGTCGGATGCAGCCTTTGGATGTATCAGTCTACGGTCCTGTAAAGGCCTACTATCGATCACAGTGTAATGCATGGACTAAAAACAACGTTGGTAAAATACTCGAAATTCGACACATCCCAGGCCTTGCTGCGTCTGCAATAGATCTTGCCCTCACACCACGTAACATTAAAGCTGGTTTTCTTGCTTCAGGGATCTGTCCATATAACCCTAACATTTTCACGGATGCTGATTTCGTTCAATCTGAAATTATTGGGGAAATTATTGGGGAAAATATTGGGGATTTGGCAATTGAAAAAGAACTTGATGAAGATAATCAACCTAGCATTGTTCTTGCAAATGTACTTGAGATTGAAAACCACGTAATAACTACCACCTCAGCAACAACTTTAGAAAAAGCGTCTACATCGATGTCCAGAGCTTCTTCTAGCTTCTTTTCAATATTGTCTGAAATTGGTCCTCTACATCAAAGTAAAACTCCTAAAAAAAACTAACCGAGGTCGAAAATCCATGCAAAGCACAGTGCTAACTTCGTCTGAGACTATTGCAGATTTGAAAGCGAAACAGCAGAGACGAGACTAGCTACAAAAATCAAAAGAAGCAAAAGCAGCTTCTAAAGCTACTCCAAACGCAACTTCAAAACCAACTTCAAAAGCAACTCGAAAAGCAACTCAAGAAGTAACTCCAAAAGCAAAACGAGTAAGAAAGGATTCAACGCCAAAAAATAAATTAACACCTCCATCGAAACGAGCCAGAAAGGAATCAACGCTGAAAAGTAATTCGAAGACAACAGCAGAAAAAGAAAAAAAATTAAATGAAGAAATTACTTCACTTACAAGCATTTGTATAATAGTTAGCCAACACTTTCAGCTAAATAACATAGTATATAAATTCTTTAAACTCTTTTTTAAACAAATTTTATGTACCTCTATCAAAAGGTGGCCGACTCATTAAGACATTCCCCTAATAATTTCTCAAAACAATTGTGGGGCTGGATGCAATAAAGGGATATAGAAGACTTTCAAAGTCCCCCGTTTCTGCCGGAGACTCGCTGTACGCGGGGCCAACGAAAGTTGCGCGTATCCCCTTATTTCATCCAGCCCCTTAATTGGTAAAATTATTTTTCTTAGTTTGTTGTTAGTAACTGGATACATTCCGCCTGATAAGTTCCAAATTCATAAAAAATTGTAACTCTATAGCTCAATTTGATAAAAAGTACAATACCGGACACGAGTGTGTGGACTTTTATACGCGACTCGATTGAAAAACATACCGTTATATTAGCAACGATTTCTCTGCAAAAACACCAGCTACAACAAAATTTGAAAAAGAGTTTAAAAACTTCTAAAATTTCACGTAAAATGAGCTATATTTAAAGCAATTTGAAGGAATATGACTAAAGTTATGAAGTTAGAAATTTCGAAAAAAAATTACCAAATTTTCTAATTTTTAACAATATATAAATATGCGCTGTTATTTCATCTTTAAAATAAGCTTTAGAAAATAAAAATAACTTGATCCGTTCTCAAGTTATCAAAAAAATGTGAGGGTATGTTGCGTTTGATCAGAAGCTTACATGCTTTGTCCCCCTGTTCGCTTCCGCGTCAAGCGAGAATGGAGTGGCGGCAGCTAGATTTCGAGCTTCTGAACAAACGCAATATACCCTCACATTTTTTTGATAACTCGAGAACAGATCAAGTTATTTTTATTTTCTAAAGCTTATTTTAAAGATGAAAAGATAGCGCATATTTATATGTTCTTAAAAAATGTTTAAATATATTTTCCTGGATTTTTCCAGAGGTTTAATCTCAAGAGTTAAAAATTAGAAAATTTGGTAATTTTTCTTTATATTTCTCACCTTATAACTCTGATCATAATGCTTTAAATGACTTTAAATATAGCTCACTTTACGTAAAATTTTATAAGTTTTTAAAGTCTTTTTTAAATTTTGTTGTAGCTGGTGACTTTGCAGAAAAATCGTTGAAAATGTGATGGTATATTTTTTAATTGAGTCACGCGAAAGTGGCCACACACTCGTGGTCAATACTGTTCATATGTTTGTAGGTTAGGAAACTAGTGCGCATGTTTTTGTAGGTTAGGACACTAGTGCGCGTCTATTTGTATGTCAGGATACTAGTTCGCATTTATTTGTGCTTGAAACATTAGTGCGCATAAATTTGTAGGTTAGAACATTAGCGCGCATGTGTTTGTCACTAGTGCGTATATGTTTGTAGGTTAAGGCACTAGTGCACATGTGCTTATAGGTTAGAACACAAGTGCGTATGTATTTGTAGGTTAGAACACTAGTGCGCATGTTTGTAGACTAGAACAAGACTGTGCATGTTTGTACACTAGAACAAGAGTGCGCTTGTATCTGTAGGTTAGGACACTAGTGCGCATCTATTTGGGTATTGGGACACTAGAGCTCATGTGTTTATAGGTTAGAACAATAGTGCGCATGTATTTGTAGGTTAGGACACTAGTGTGCATCTATTTGGGTATTGGGACACTAGTGCGCATGTGTTTATAGGTTAGGACAATAGTGCGCATGTATTTGTAGGTTAGAGCACTAGTGCTCAGGTTTTTATAGGTTAGAACAATAGTGCGCATGTATTTGTATCACATCATCATATTTAATATTTCTGTATCTTCTTATTCCATATATACACCCACTGCACTGTACTCCACGACACTTAATTTTATTTTCAAATTCTCTTTTTTACCAAATATTTAAAATTTTATTTTAGGTTAGGATACCAGTGCGCATGTATTTGTCCATCAGGACACTAATGCGCATGTGTTTTTACTGAAATGTAAACATTAATAACCATCAAGGAAAACTGCACTATCAAAAAATTAAACTACAAATGTGAGAAAAAATTAAAAGACGGTGAGATGAGATGACAGTGAGATGAGAAAGAGATCAAATTACACAATTTACCCCCTGTACGGGATCCGATATAGAAATCCTAAATCGAATGTGAATTAATTCGAATGTTCTTTAAGTAGAATTTTTAAGTCATCAAACTCATATTAAACAATAGTTATTTTCCATTTTTTTTAATTCTAATTATACACTTGTTTTTCGGCCTTACGCCCATACAACTGTTCCCTTGAAATTTTTCCTTTGAATAATTTTTGCACATACTCTTAATTTTTGCGTCTACAGAACGGCTTGAAATTAGGAGTACCCGCATTTGCCTGGACCACCCAGTATTAGGTTTGTTCGCAAGTGGAGAAGGAAAACTGCAGAAAAACCTCTCCTTACTACAACCGATTTATCGACAGTCAAATTTTAATGGCCTGCACAAGTCAGTTACCGACAGTGCATATCATTATTCCTCGATTAACCATGGTTTGGATGTCTGTAGGATGTCCAAAAGATATCTGTAGGATGTCCGAAAGGTATCTGGTGGATATTTTCAGGATATCTGAGAGTCCGGAAATATCAATATCCGATAGATGTCCTATGGACATCCTAGGAGATCTTTTGAATATCCTGTTTGTATCCTGAATTAATGTCCATTGGATATGCTAAGTCTATCCTTGGGACATCTGTTGGATATAGTAGATATGTTTTTTGTTGGTTTTGTGTTATCTTGTAAACATCCCCAGGATATCATATGGATGCCCTGCAAATATCCTTCTGATGTCCTGGAGATATTGTTTAGACATCCTTCGGATATTCTCTGGATATCTTTTGGATTTACTGGTAGTAGTCTACGGATCCGATTTTTTAAGATACTCGGAAGAATGCCAAATGTCAATTTATTACCTGAGACATTTTCGACTTTCAGATATTTAATAAATTTTATTATAATGTTATTAATATACCTATAGTGCAACATCTCTATCCTATGTCACATTATTTACAAGGTCAAAATAGAAAATCTACATGTCACAGATTCACAGACTCCCCCTGCCCTTATAAGAGTGTGCCGTCATTTATGGAAGCCGACAAAATATTCAGTATAGTATATTAATAAAAAAAAATTGTATTATTGGTTGAAACAAAAAACCACATTATTAGATACAATATTTTTTAAAGTATGTACCTTATTAACGTGTGATTAAATAAAGAACTATTAATAAGAACTTGATATTAAAGTGTAAAAATGAAGCAATTAATTTTAATAAAATTGGTTACATTTACAATAGTTTTTTATGAAGCACGGTTTTTAATAATTATTTAACTTTTTGTCAAGTAAATGTTCACAATTTTAATTTTATTAAAAATTAACTAAAAATTTACCAATGAAACTCACTCTTTTGGAAAATAATTAATAAAGTAAACTAAAAATAAAATATGTTAAAATTTTATTTTTAGATAATGTTAAATTAATTTTGTAAAATCCCAAGTAAGTTATGTAATATATTTTTTATAAATATAGGGGAGAGTCGCCAGTTGTGAGACGGCTCCAGTTGTGAGACAGTCCATTTTTTTTAACACGAAATATAAAAAGGCTGATTGGTATACATAAAAACATTTATTTTTATACGAGCCAACTTTTGCGTGTACACCGAAGCGGATATATGTATTGTTTGTGTTAGATGCCAACACTGTGTGTGAAAATCGACTAAAAAACTTTTTTTCAATATGTGCAAAGTACTTTTTTTTTAAGTTAATTATTTGGAAAAGTTAAATGTTATGCATTTTTATTTAGTATTTTCCTTATATTTTGTAATGCAATATTGCATTGTTTCAATCTACAGTTTGAAATTTTTTCTTTTTCCTCTTTCAAAATAGCGCCAATTTCCGGTTGTGAGACACAGCAAGTCACCAGTTGTGAGACGGTGGCGCCGCCCATCTGGAATAGCCTATACTTTTCGTTATGCAGCATAAAGCGCTCTGTTCAGTTTAGTTCGTTACGTACATTTGATAACACAACAATTATTTAAAGTGTGGGAACATGCGCACAATTTATTTCATTTGCCTACATTGCGACAGCGATTTTGATGAAGAAAACTGATAGTCATATTTTAAAGAATAAATATTTTTATTAAGTATATAATAATATGTATTATCAATATATTTAGTTATTTATATTAAACATAATGTTTTATGCCAAATTTGTTAAATTTTAGCATTTTTTTATAAGTGTCTCACAACTGGACACCTTTTTTTTTTTTTTTGACTAAAAAGATGTGCTCGGAAAATTGATCACAAAATTTTTCGAGTTCATCTGAACACTACACTTTCTATGAATAAAAGTTGCGTATTTAAGTTACTTTTTGAAAGGTGTACTTTATTTACGATTTCGTTTACCTATTTCCAATTTATAAGTCAAAAATAAAACCCGTCTCACAACTAGCGACTCTCCCCTAAATAAATCAAAATATTAAAAATATTTAATTAAAAATGATATGGAACTAAAAAATAACTATAATGTTTATGTGTTTATTATTATTATCTATATAAATAAAATCAACATTTTGTCTGTACATTGCACCAAACTCAAAAATTTTTACATACTTTTTCGTTTTGAGTGATAAGTCTCGCGAAAATGCAAAAAAAAAATTCTGTCTGTCTGTGCACGATTTTTTGTTCGCGCATCACTTCAAAACGGCTTGGCCGATTCATGTGAAATTTGGCAGAGTATTAGGGTGTCACTCAACTTAGATTTATAAAAAAAAAAATTTCAGAAAATATTATTAGAAGCTGAGATATACAACTAAGTCACATTTTCACATATACGTACATACATACACATAAACACATAAACACACATATATACATATATACATACTCACACATATACACACAAACACATACTCACATGTACACACACTCACAAACACACACATATATAATTTCACATCAATGTTAAAGAATAATGTTTATACCGCATGTACACACATACATATATGGGGCAAAATTCCTGAACTGTCCAGGTCAAAAAATAAAATTTATTCAAACTTTGCTAAAATGTTTCCATTGTTAATGGAAGTATAAATACCAAATATTTTCAAATTCCATGAAATAGTTTTTGAGTTACGCTGTTTTAAAATTTTGGATTTTTTTAAAATGTAGTTTTTTAAATTTACTATATTTCTAAGTAGATTGCATAAAAGTTAACATATATATAGTGATTTTCAAAGCTTTTTTTACTGGCTTTTTGATGGTAATAAATATTTTTTTGTAAAAAAAAAATTGACCTTTAAATTTAAGGTCAAAGTGTTAATTTGAATGTATCTCGAAATCGGAGATTTAAAAAAAAATTTAACCTATCTCAATGGAAAGCTTGACTTTTTTCCTATAAGATATGTAAAAATTAGAGTGGAACTCTAAATACTTCTGTCAAAAATACATCCCAAATACCCGCGCGCGCTCTAATAGCGCGACCTCGTGCGAGTAACCACTGGTTAATCGAGCACGCGATTAACCAGTGTTAAAAAAACACTAACCAGTTAAAAAAAATTTAACCTATCTCAATGGAAAACTTGACTTTTTTCCTATAAGATATGTAAAAATTAGAGTGGAACTCTAAATACTTCTGTCAAAAATACATCCCAAATACCCGCGCGCGCTCTAATAGCGCGACCTCGTGCGAGTAACCACTGGTTAATCGAGCACGCGCGGGTATTTAGAATGTATTTTTGACAGAAGTATTTAGAGTTCCACTCTAATTTTTACATATCTTATAGGAAAAAAGTCAAGTTTTCCATTGAGATAGGTTAAATTTTTTTTTAAATCTCCGATTTCGAGATACATTCAAATTAACACTTTGACCTTGAATTTAAAGGTCAATTTTTTTTTACAAAAAAATATTTATTACCATCAAAAAGCCTGTAAAAAAGCTTTAAAAATCACTATATATATGTTAACTTTTATGCAATTTACTTAGAAATATAGTAAATTTAAAAAACTACATTTTAAAAAAATTCAAAATTTTAAAACTGTGTAACTCAAAAAATATTTCATGGAATTTGAAAATATTTGGTATTTACACTTCCACTAACAATGGAAACATTTTAGCATAGTTTGAATAAATTTTATTTTTTGACCTGGACAGTTCAGGAATTTTGCCCCATATATATGTATAAGTATATATATCACGAAATTTTGTACGCCAATTGCATTTAAACGAGTTGACCAATTTAAACCAAATTTTGTGGTATGTTAGGTATTGACTCAAGTTAGGTTTGTAAACTTAGAAAATTTAAAAATTTTAATTAGAACGAAAAATATAAGAATTTTTCAAAAAAATTGAAAAAGTCAAATTTTTTAAATTACCGACTTTTTGTCCGATTACTTCTAATTTTTTTTGCATTAATTTTTTTATGTTCCTTATAACATATCTATCTAATAAATAATATCAACATTTTATCTGAACATTGTACCAAACTCAAAATTTTTTACATATTTATTCGTTTTGAGTAATCTGTATAAATAAAATCAACATTTTGTCTGTACATTGCGCCAAACTAAAAAATTTTTACATAATTTTTTGTTTTGAGTGATAAGGATCGCGAAAATGCAAAAAAAAATTCTGTCTGTCTGTCCAGGATTTTTTGTCCGGGCATCACTTCAAAACGGCTGGACCGATTCATGTGAAATTTGGCAGAGTTTTAGAGTGTCACTCAACTTAGATTTATAAAAAAAAAATTTCAGAAAATATTATTAGAAGCTGAGATATACAACTAAGTCACATTTTCACATATACGTACATACATACACATAAACACGCATATATACATATATATGTCGTAGGCCAGTAGAGATTTTAGGCCACTAGCTAGTAGCCTAGGCCACTAACTAGTGGCCGGCCAGTAGGAAAAATGCAATTATTATTTTCTTTTAATGTCTACTAGTCTAGAAATATCAGGCCGGTAGACGAAAAATTTCTAGATGGCTACTAGCCTGACCGTTTTTAGCCCATTACTAACTACATAATAATTATAATGAAAGCATTTTATGTTCAAAAGTCTAAGTTTATTTCATTATAATTACAAACACATTTTATTTGAACATATAATAATGAAAAATTAAGTAATAAATTTTATTTATTGCAACAAGAAGAACTTGAATGGCACTGCGAATTGCACAAAACATTGGCTTTAAAACAAGCACATCTTTTTGTCTGGCATTGTTGTACGTTGATTTTGCAGCTGCATTTTTTATACCCTTGGCCTCCACTTTTGGACTGAAAAGATGCAGCTTCTCGTAAAGACAATTCTACACCCGCAGGTACGTCATTAATCAATAAAATCGAAGTTTCTACTTTTTTAATGTCAGTCCTGGGAAACCATCCTTTTACAAAACCATCTTTTGTTCCAATTTGATAATTATTATCCTTTGAGTCAGTTATAACACCAAAAATGTTGCGAAAATCTAAAGGTCCACGATCTACACCTGGTACAGCTAAAGTTATTGAATCTCCAATGTTTAGTTTTGGAAATTTGGTTTCAGTAAATGTGACCATCTTTTCTGCTGCAACTTTTTGACGTTTGAAACAGTCATTTTGTACATCTCTTAAACGTTTTCCTCTTGTGCATAATGAGCAAATCAAACTTTGATCGTCGTTTGTCGAAGATTTCTCGTAATCATTGTCAATGTGCATTTGACAAATTGAACACTGTGGATGAATATTGTTTGCTGCATTTTCACCAGAACCTTCTGAAGAAGAAGAACCCGCCTCAATTGTCTGACAGGCTTCCGAAGTAGACAGTCCAGTTTCATCTGTCTGACAGACTTCCGAAGTAGACAGACCAATTTCATCTGTCTGACAGGATTCCGAAGTAGACTGTTCAGTTTCATTAACGCTAAAGAAAAAAATTTAACATTAGAAATAACTAACAGTATATTAATAATAATAAATTATTACATTAAAAAACAAAGTTTAAAAAATAATTTTATTTATTTTAATATTAGAGATTTCACTATAGTTTAACATATATTAGTTTTTTTTTTAAATGATACGGTAAACGTACAAATTAAAATTTAATAGTTCTAATTACCTTTTCAGTTGTATATTCGAATTCCATTCGCTAATAGTATGTAATAGCTCTTCTTCAGTTTTTAATGTTTTTAAAACCTCATCGGGTAACGAAGTACACTTCATGGGTCCCAACACAGCTTCATATGGTGTTCTCTTTATTACTCTGTGCAAGCTTGTATTTTTTTGCCACTATAAAAAATAAACATTAATTAATTTCAATAAATAATTATTTATTAAAAATATTAAACTTATATAATATCCCAATAATAATAAAAATAAAAAACAAAATAATAACAATAATAACATAATAAAAGTTTTTAAAATTATTTAAAATTTTTTAATTTAATTATTTTAATTTCATTACCTGAACTTCATAACACCCTTCACTCCAATTTGTAGAATTGTGATCGATCATCCAGGCCCTTAACATGTTCTCAACGTCCGCATGAGCTCTTTCTACACTTCCTTGGCTTTGTGGGTGCCTAGGACGTCCATGAACCATGATTGTATTAGGCCAAAGAGAAACAAGTTCGTGTATTACAGCAGCGACAAATTCGCGACCGTTGTCACTTTGCAATATCAGAGGAGCGCCCCACGAAAAAAAATTTTTTCTCATCTCTTGCTACTAGCTAGTGGCCTAAAATCTCTACTGGCCTACGACATATACATACACACAAACACATACTCACATGTACACACACTCACACATATATAACTTTACATGCAAGTAAAAGAATAATGTTTATACCGCATGTATACACACATATATATATATATATATATATAATATATATATCACAAAACTTTGAACGCCAATCATATTAAAACGAGTTGACCGATTTAAACAAAATTTTTTGGTATATTAGGTATTGACCCAAGTTAGGTTTGTAAACTCATGGTAAAAACCGTAAAAAATACTATAATAATTCACGGTTTTTTGTTAAATCTCATAAAATATTCAAAATATTATTTATAAGGATTAAGGATTGTAAAAAATATTAATTAGACAAAAGTTATAGATCTAATAAAAATAGACATTTTATGTTGTATATATTTTTTACAAATAGTTAATAGTTTTCTAAAAAAAAATAAAATACGTGTTAAAGATTATGAAAATTGTTTATAGTTAGCTATATTGTTCCTAAAGAATGAACAATAATCTGATGATTGAAACAAATGTTATATCTATGTATCTTGATTTAAAAACAGTTCCTACTTTTTATGACACCCTAACCCTGTATCAGATTAAAAAGAATTCAGTTTATTATAGCACCCCAGCCCCCCGGTACCTCTATTAAAAATTAAACTTATTATGGCACTCCAGCCCATCCTTTATCCCTTTAAAATGAGGTTAAGTTAAAAAAAAGACTAAACATGTAATTTTAAAAAAATAGAAAAGTCATAGAAAAGTTAAATATTCTTTTACATGTGAGAATATTCTTTTTGGTAATAGAACCTTAATTTTAGGGAAGTTTCTCATAGTAAGGTCAGAAGTTTACAACGGAAGTCTGCAGGAAACTTCCTGGACATAGCGAAATGCCCTCCTTGCTCTTCCAAGGGAAAGGAAGTTTCCTTGGAAACATCCGAGAACCTTGCATTAGAAACGTCCCTTCCCTTGGGAACTTTCCAAAAACTTCAATTGGAAACTTCTCAGAAACTTCGGGGAAGATTCCCTTGAAAAATTCCCTTGGAAACTTCCGTTGAAACTTTGCAGTTATTGTTTTTTTTAATCTAAATAATAAATAATTTTGGTAATACACGATTTTGTAATTTTTAAAATCAATCATATCAAATCTCTTTAAATGAAATTAATTGTTAATTATTTAATAGTACACCTCACTGTTAAATTGTCAGCTTTCTAGAGCAGAGATGCCAGGGAGCGAGACTAAACGCATCTGCGCATGTCTGCGGAAAGTTCAGCCATTGGTCGAATTGAGCGGCCTCATTTAAAATTGTTTTATTAAAGCCTATTTAAACTATCCCGCTCATCTCGACCAATGGCAGAACTTTTCGCAGACATGCGCAGATGCGTTTGGTCTCGCTCCCTGGCATCTCTGTTCTAAAGAAAAATTAGCATCTTTTTTTTAAAAATTTATTTATCATTTAAGTTAAAAAAAATAACTGAAAGTTTCCAAAGGAAGTTTTTAAAGGAAGTTTCCGGGAAGTATCTAGGCAGTTTCGAAGGGATGTTTCCTGGAAGTTTCCAAAGGAAGTCTCCGCGAAAATTTTAGGAAGTTCCTAAAGAATGTTTCCGGAAAGTTACCCGGAAATTTCCAAGAGAAGTTTCTGGAAAGATTCCAGGGGATGTTTCCGGGAAGTTTCCAAAGCTAGCCTCTGGGAAAATTCCAAAGAAGACTTCCGGGAAATTTTCAGAAAGGTTCCAAAGGAAATTTCCGAGATGTTTCTAATAAGTTTCCAAGGAATGTTTCCATAAAGTTTCCAGGAAGTTTCTAAGGAATGTTCCCGGGAAGTTTCCAGAAAGTTTACAAGGGATGTTTTAGGGGAGTTTCCGAAGAAAGTTTCCAGGAAGATTACAAGGGATGTTTGAGAGAAGTTTCCAAACTAAGTCTCGGGCAAATTTTCAGGAAGTTTCCAAGGAAAGTTTTCGAGAAATTTCCAATAAGTTTTCAAAAAATGTTTCCGGGAAGTTCCCAGGAAGTTTCCAAGGGATGCTTATGGTAAGATTCCAAGGAAGGGTTTCCGGGATGTTTCCAAGGGAAACTTTCCAGGAGGGGATGTTTCGCTATGTGCAGAAAGTTTCTTGAAGATTTCCTTTGATAATTTCAGACCTTAAAATAGGAAAGTTCCAGGAAACTTTCCAGAAATTCGGGTGCTATCTGGGATGTGAAGTTTAATAAAGGATATTCTAAATTATATCAAAATCGGGGTTCCACTTTTTATAGCATTCCAACTCCCCTGAATCCGTATAAAAAATTACACTTTTTATGACACTTTTTATGATTATCCGTTTAAAAAAAAATTTACAGTTATAATGTCACCCCAACCTTTTCTTAATCTTATCCGTTTATGAAAAACCCAACTCTTTATAACGCTTTGACCCAATGGTATCAATGTAGAAAACTTGACTTCCAACTTTTATGATACTTTTCATTTCGTAAAACCAATCCCAACTTTATAGAAAAATTTACCTTCCGGTTTATACATACCCTGCGCTGAAAGCAGTACATGCATATGTGTTATAGAACCTTATCTATTTTTCTCGAAGAATATTTATTTTGATAAAAAAACTCATAGCTCATAAAATGCGTATTTTTATCAGATCTACAATTTTTGTTTAAAATATTTGTTAAAATTAAGAATATTTCATCAGATAACAGCAAAAAACTGTGAATTATGGTAAATTTTTGTTTTTTTTTACATTATAATAAAATTGGTGCCAATTTTCATATTTTCATATCTTATCTAATATCCAATAAAGGATATTAGAATTTAATAATTTTTGGAAAAGAATTATGTTGCTTAGAAAAGTTTGTTTTAAATACTTTCTGCATGAAAATACTTTTTGTCAAAAAATACTTTCTGTCACAAAATACTTTTGATCAAAAAATACTGTTGATGGCACGCCACTAGATTTCGATGCCCGCCGAAGGCGGGCTCGAAAGCTAGTTATAAATAAAATTTTCCGATATCTTTAATTCAATTTTTTAAATTTATTGTCAAAATACCAGTTTCTGTTTAAATATTATTCACTCTGTAATTTAATTATTATAATGTCACCTGAACAGTGAAAAGGGGGCTTCGTGTCAAAAAATCGTTTTTTACTTTTTTACCGATTCTGGTAGATTTTGAGATGCTCTTTTACGTGATTTAAACCGAAAAGTCATAACTTGTCAGAAAGTTTATTAAAACTAAAGCTAAAGAAAAGTTGAGTAGAATGGGCAAAACCACCAATTGGCTTTTATTTTTGTGTTGTTAGTCTTACAAACTCAACATTCATTGTGATCATTCATTTGGATAGTCTGCACATGTGTATTTAATTTTATGACGATGGAGAAAATGGCTGCCGCAATACAGTGTAAACATTGAAGTTGGATCATAATGTCAAAGTTTTTGGTGTTTGATCAGAATGTATAACAACTAACAATGGTCGCCGGCGTGTGATGTCTGTCGTTTGACGCTCCATATTTTCTCTTAACTTTTGAGCGGTCTTTATAGTTTTTAAAGTTTTAAAATGTAATGTGTTTGTGCCATATGCTAATTACAACTTAGCTTAGCTTGTAACTACAACTACAACTTAGCTGTTGTAAGTGACTGTCAAGATATTAATTTAAGCGATATTTTTTGTCTTACCGAAACTTGGCTTAAACCTTCTACGTCATCCAGTGAAGTGTTTGACCCTCTATCATTTAATATTTTTCGCTCAGATCGACAACGCAAAAGGGGTGGTGGAGTGCTGATAGCCGATCGTCAGTCTTTTCAATCTTTACCTATCGATTTTTCACATATTAACAGTATTAATACTAATATTGATATTTGTGCAGTCGTGATAAAAAAGCATACTTTTACATTTGCTATTATTGCAGTATATATTCCCCGTAATATTCCCTGTAATATTTTATGTTTTTTTAAGTGCTTTACGAATAACGGAAAGTTTCTTCAAAGTAAACTAAACCTGCGTTATTAAACAACTTTACGAATTTCTTAGATTTGAAACAACTCGGCATCCTGCAGCACCTCTAGTTCCTAAGGATGCTTATCATCCAGCTCTAACTATTGACGTTGACTTAGATTTTCTACATAAGTATCAGCCTTCAACCTTTCATTTATCTAATGATATAAACCAATGTACGTTTAATTTTAAAAAGGCTTCTTTTGTCGATCTATACATATTCCTAACTACTTTAAGTTGGTCTTTCTTGGACGAATGCTCTGACAATAATTACGCTTGCGACAAGTTTGTTTCTATAATTATTCAGGCGTTTAAACAATACGTGCCTCTTTACCATAATGTGAAGCATTTAGGTTACTGATACCCGCCATGGTTTTCCGCTAATATCATAAATAATATTAATAACAAATCATAATTCAAAAACAAAATGTTGAAAAAACGAAACGTGTTTCCTGGAATGTATGACACTCGACATAAACTTCTATCAAACGTTATTCATGAAAATATCTGATCTGAGTATCGCAAATACATAGCGAAAATAGAAAGAGATGTTCGTGATGATCCAAGTCACTTTTGGAAATTTTATAATAAATCAAACAAAAAACCTTCGATACCTAATGTCATGAAATTCAATTGTAACGATGTTGATAATCCTCAATATATCGCCAAAGCATTTCGTGAAGTTTTCTCCAAAGCTAATAGAGGCACAAACAGTAGTGCCGTTCCGAGTCATCGTTGCAAGGAGGATGAAACTATTATAAACTCAGTGAGTGACCAGATTTTTGTGTCAGAAAGCGAAGTACTAAAGTCTTTGACATTGCTCTATAATGCAATTGTAAGGTCTAAAATAAAGTACGCTTCTGTTATATGGAATCCGCCATATGATAAATACGCGAAAGATTTGGAAAATATTCCAAAAACATTTCTTAAATTCTTGGTTTTTAAAATAGATGGTGCTTATCCTCCTCATGGCTGCGATTATTTAGAATTATGTCAACGATTTCGATTCATGACACTTAAGGAGAGAAGGATTATTTTTGCTACCACGTTTATCTTTAAATTAATTAACGTTCAAATTGAATGTCCTTTTCTCCTTTAGCAACTAATGTTTTTTGTACCGTGCTATGATGCTAGAAATACATTGCCTTTTTATTTTGAACTACCAGATGCATAAATTGGCAACACTGCACCTATCTATGCTTCTTGTCTTCATTTTAATAATATTTTTAACGTCTTAACGTCTTTTTTTGGTTTTTGTTTTTTTTTCTTTCTTGCTAATGCGAGTTAAGGCACATTATAAAAACGAACAACATTCTATGTTTATTTACTAAAGTTTTCGTCATTTTATTATCCATGCTATTTTTTGTAACCCATTTATGGTCCACTACTGGACTGCGGGTCGTTGCAAAATAAATAAATAAATAAATTATAAATAATTTGAAATAACAGATCATTGTATTCTATTTGTTTGAGTGCTGCAAGTGTGATTATGTTGTTTATTTGGCGATTTCTTACGTGTTTCGAGTTTTATTGTTTTTTTTTCTTCTAAAATCTGCAGGTGGAGAAAAATCACCAACACGGAACTCAGGCAAACTACTGATGCCTTTTTGCGCGCTTTATGAGTTTATTTTTTCTGTGAGGCCAGAATAGAGAAATCTACATGTAGGACCTACATGTAGATTTATTGATTCTAGCCTTACCTTTAGTTTTAAATATTTTTTCAAGTTATACACAAAAAAAACTGATACAGTAAGGTCGCGGTAAGTGTCCGTTTCAGTAACTATCCATTTCAGCAAGTGTCCCGGAGCATGTTTCAGAAAGTGTCCCTCCCTCTACTACTACCCACCTTCTCGAACGCATATTACGCTCCTGCTTTAACCCTTGAAAACATTCTGGGGCGTGGCTTAAGAAATGGACAGTTACTGAAATCGCTGGCCCCGACGAGTGGACACTTACCGCGACCTTACTGTATTAATAATATCGTTTGAAAAAAAAATTAAAAAATTCTATTTTTTTTTCTATATAATTTTGCGTAATAAATTATTTATTAATTTTGATGTTTTTTTTTGTGAAATTGGAAGGGTTATGTAGAACGGCTGTAGCTCGAAATCTAGAAGAGATCGATAATTGTGTATTCAGAATAAAATGTAGCCAAAGGATCAATCTTTCAAACGCAACTTAGTTTTTCTCAGTAGCCACTGTGTTTTGACAATAATACTTGGAAATGTAAAAAATTTGTGGTTTTACTCTACTCTACTCTACCCTACTTTTGCGAAAAAAAACTGTTCTTTAAAAATCTGGAAAACGGGGAAAAAATTGATTGAAATCGCTTGAAACTTCGTGCTCTGAGGATTTGGGGTCACTGATTACTAATCCGGTGTTAATTTTTGAAAATTTAAAATGGCGGATCCAATATAGCGGACAAAATTAATAATTTATTGGATTCGCTTAAAACTTGCGGGTCGCCCACATTTTCTCCAAAACTCAATTGTCAGAATATCCATAAGTAACCACAGCACGATCACGAGAACTTAATAATCTCTAATGTAATCATCCCATAAGACAACAGCTGTGAATAATGCGAATGATCCTTGACTCAACCCGGGTAAACTTTTAGCCAAAACTGAAAGCCGACCTGAGGGATCAACAGCTTAGACCAGGCCGTATTCGCAGTCCTTCAATTCGATGGTCTGGAGAGTTAGCCTGGCAAGAATTCACAGCCAAAATCTCTAAACACCCTCAACCACTCTGAGTCAACAAATTGAATTCGATTGGGCCTCTGTATTTGAAACCTTTGGTCCAATCACACCAAAGCTGCTGCCGTTGAGACCTGAACGGTGTGTTATATAGCGAAAGGTTACCGCCTGGTCATGTCCTGAGCCTAGTGGTTCAGTTCTGTTTGTTCTGTTCAGTTCTGTTTGTTGTGCGAATTTGCAATTAGGACCGTTGAGTTTTTCTCTCCGGTTTGAATCCTATACAGAACAAACAAATCACTCTGAGATAGCCTCTCACGGAAGCAACCCTCAATTCACCCACGGGAAAAGGGTAACCTTGAACCAGGACTGGGAAGACAAGTACCGTGAGGTCTGTCGAGCTGTGACCATTCAAGTGACTAAAGGAGTTTAATCAAAAATGGTAACGAGGGAAGATTTCTTTGAACCCCCAGGGCTGTTGCGGGCTGATGTATCGGTGACAACCTGGTGAAATCTTATATGTGGTTGGTTTCTCGTGGGTAGCTATTTCGTGGCTCATGAAAAGCAGCGTCATGAGGTGAAAGTACTGAAAATAGGTTAATGAAGGGGTCATGTACAGCGGAAACATGACCATAGAGTGAAAAAGCTCTCGAAGCTAAAAACTCTGTGCGGGTCAAGAACTGCGGTTCTATGACTTTCCTAGCCAACTTCAATCCAGCTATCAGAATATCCATGTGACCGAATTTTATTTATCCAAAATTGTATTTATCAGAAATCTCATTTATCCAAAAAAGCATTTATCAGAATTCTCTTTTGTCCAAAATGTAAATTATCAGAAATCTAGTTTTTCCGAAAATGCATTTACCAGAAATCTCGTTTGTCCGAAAGGTAAATTGTGAGAAATCTAATTTATCCAAAATTGTATTTATCAGAAATTTAATTTATCCAAAATAGCATTTATAAGAAATCTAGTTTTCCCAACATTGTATTCATCAAAAAATCCATTTATCCAAAAGTGCATTTTACAGAAATCTCATTTGTCCGAAATATTATTTATCAGAAATTTCATTTGTCAAAAATTTCAATTATCAGTAATTTTATTTATCGAAAATTGTATTTATCAGAAATCTTATTTCTCAGAAATTGCAATTATCAGAAATCTCATTTGTCAAGAATGTCAATTATCAGTAATCTTATTTGTCAAAAATTGCATGTATCAAAAATCGCATTTCTCAAAAATTGTTATTATCAGAAGTCTTATTTATCTGATACTGCATTTATCAGAAATCTTATTTGTCAAAAAATCAACTTTGAAAAACCTCATTTATCCAAATTTTAATTTGTCAAAAATTTAATTTATCAAAAATTTAATTTAGCAGACTTCTTAGTTGTCCGAAATTGCATTTAACAGAAATCTTATTTGTCAGAATTTCCAATTATCCAAAATTTAATTTGTCCAAAATTGCATTTATCAGAAATCGCATTTGTCTGAAATAGCACTTATTGGAAGTCTCATTTATCTGAAAGAGTATTCTCCATAACCTTCAATTGTGCGAAAGTCCATGTACAAAAAATCTCATTTTCCCAAACTTCCATTATCCTAACATTTCTCTTTGTAGACCAGGGACGGGCAACTCGCTTACAAAGAGAAATGTGGTGATAATGGAAGTTTGGGAAAATGAGATTTCTTGTACACGGACTTTCGCACAATTGAAGGTTATGGAGGATAAATGAGATAATTATCTTTTGGATAAATGAGACTTCCGATAAGTGCGATTTCGGACAAATGCGCTTTCTGATAAATGCATGTTTTGACAAATAAGATTTCTGATAAATGCAATTTTGGACAAATTAAATTTTGGATAATTAGAAATTCTGACAAATAAGATTTCTGTTAAATGCAATTTCGGACAACTAAGAAGTCTGCTAAATTCAATTTTTGATAAATTAGATTTTTGACAAATTAAAATTTGGATAAATCAGGTTTTTCATAGTTGATTTTTTGACAAATAAAATTTCTGATAAATGCAGTATCAGACAAATAAGACTTCTGATAATAAAAATTTTTGAGAAATGCGATTTCTGATAAATGCAATTTTTGACAAATAAGATTACTGATAATTGACATTTTTGACAAATGAGATTTCTGATAATTGCAATTTCTGAGAAATAAGATTTCTGATAAATGCAATTTTCGATAAATAAAGTTACTGAGAATTGACGTTTTTAGACTTTTGCGAATTCACGGTGTCGAAGTTTGGAACACTTTTTTCTCTCAGTGTACACTCAGAGAAAAGATATATTTGTCTCAGAGTCAAATATAGGCCATGTTGTTTTTTTTGTGAATATGTGTGTGTACTAGATGTTAAATGTTCATATAATGAATAATTTTTCGCTGATATATTTTAATTCCTTTGTAACTATTATTTACCATTTAGAATGTAAGCATATGAGTTATGCTAAATTTAATTGACAAGCTGTAGGAATTTCATCCTACTTAGATACTGACTTTTCGCCTTTATGCGCGTAATTCACTGACCATCCGCCATGAGTAAACTGAATTTCAGTTCTCTTTTCCATTACTTTTCGAGAATAAGTGACAGATTTTTCAGCAAAAATGGAGCGGATTTTACGTTTTTCAGGTTATGCTGAAATTAAGTTTTAGTGTTCTTCCTTTGATCACACCTAAAATTCCGCCGACTTGTGAGCGAATTTTACGGTTTTCTTTTTTACTGTGTAACTTCTTTCGTAACACTAGAGATGTGACATACGCCGATTTCTCTGGAACTTGGTGTGTAAGCAGTTTTTTAAACACTATTTGACGCGTATATTTTTGTTTTTCCCCAAAAGCTGTTTTAAGGGTGTAACTCACTCTTAAAAATTTGTTGTGGTGTGTGTTTTCATTGTGAGAAATCTATTTAACACACCACAACAAATTTTTAAGGGTGAGTTACACCCTGAAAACAGCTTTTGGGGAAAAACAAAAATATACGCGTCAAATAGTGTTTAAAAAACTGCTTATACACCAAGTTCCAGAGAAATCGGCGTATGGCACTTCCCTAGTGTTACTTGTTAGTAAGGATCCAATTGACATCCAATTTCTTTCTTGCTGAGAGTAATAAAGTAATAAGTAAAACTTTTTTTCTATTACATACAATTTCTTCCATAGCAACAAGCTGTACAGCGCTGGTTAACATTAAGTAAATTAACATATTTTTATTTTTAGGGTTCCGTACACCTTCCGTGTTCGCCGAAACCCTTATAGCGAGACTCTTCGTCCGTAACCAAAAACCATCCCCCTCCCCCCTAGCGGCTAAACTATTGGGCCTAGAAGGCTGGAATTTAGTACACATATATATTTTCACGTGTAGATTACAGAAAAAGGATAAGCAACATGAGTCAAGTTCATGTTTATAGCGTTGTCAAGAAAGTAACAACGTTTTTTTTTTTGCAAAAATGCATTAAAAGTGGACCATTCTCCCCCCCCCCCCCAACTTCTAAACTATTTGACATAGACAGTTGAAATTTGGCATACTGATGAATGTTCACGTGTAGATTACACGAAAAATTAAGAGAACATGATCTGGATTGATGGTAATAGCGTTGTCAAGGTGAAACTGCAAATTTAAAAAAAAAAGTTTTTTTCTTTAACTTTGCCATTATTTGAGCTAGAAGGTTAAACTTTGGTAAACTGATGTATTTTTACATGCAGATTATGAAAAAATTATGTTTGGATTTAAAATGAAATATTATGAGGTTACAAAAAAAATTCAAAAATGACCAAAAGTTAGCTTAGCCTGAGTTCTCCTACAGTACCCCTAATACCAATAAAATTTTTATTTGTAGGGGAGTGGGCCCCAAGATGGACATTTCGTATAATATTTTTGTTTAAGGTGACAGCGCCTTATGCTTTCTGTCATTTTTGTTGTTTGTATAGACAAACATTTTGATGCACATTTGAAGAAAAAAAACCAGTTGGTTTTTCTTCTACACGTACCACGTAATTTTGTGTCTAAAAAAGTTTTGTAACAGTTTTTTCTCAAGTTGGTAAAGTTATTTAAATTTATGATTTAGAATGAGTACTTAACGTTATAATATTCTTTATTTATCGTATAATAATATTCTAAAATGATTTTACTAATTCAGTATTCATATATATATTTTTACTGGGGATTAAAAAATGGTGTCATGTACCCTAAGATGGACAGGCCTGAAATCTCAATGTATTTTTTTGCATATTTTCGATTTTACACTTCTTTCAATAATTTTTTGAGCCAATTAATTAAAATTTTTTATTTTCCACCATAAAATGTGATTTTATCGTTAGAGAATTTATTATATTGATATTTTTCAATATTTTATTACTTTTTACTGTTAAGCTATTAAATTAAAGTTTTTAGAAATTTTATTTCTTGATAAATTCCGTAAAATGATTAAAACTTAGTTCAAGAATTGTTACACGATGTTCATTTTTTATTTACTACCATTTTCAGAGACTTTTAAGAAGGTGTCCATCTTGGGGCCACTTTTTTTTAGACCGAAAATTTTAACAATTAGAACAAATGCTTTATAAAATGTTTATGTTCAAAATAACATTTTATCTTTGTGGCCATAGGTTACATTATAAATTGTACTTTCATCCGGTATAAAACATTTTAATATATTTGATTCGGTTTGGATTCTACAGCAATAAATCGATAGGGTGTCCAACTTGGGTCCCTCTCCCCTATACTCAGAATTTAAAATAAACATATAAAACGTGATTGAATATTGTTATCACTTTGTTTTAAAAATAATTGAAAAATTGCAACAATAACAAAATTTTTTTTAAGGCCTATACAAGTCTTGATCAAGGCTGTAACGGTCCCTGTGATCAAAGATGTCATGGGCCCTAGATCAAAAAAAAATTTCAAGAACACCTTCTAAAAGTGTTGATTTTTATGTTATTTATTTGAAATATGTGCCTGGGTCCGTAAGCACCTGTTTCATGTCCTTCAAGGTAAGCATGTGCGGTTAACCGGTTACCCGGTTATAAATCCGGTTATTTTTATAACCAGTTATGAAATTTTTTAACATACGGTTAACCTTTTTTCGGTTAACCGGTTATTGTGAATAACCGGTTATTTCGGATTAACCGGTTATTCGGGATTAACCGGTTATTCGGGATTAACCGGTTATTTGAGATTAACCGGTCATTCCCAAATAACAGTTTTTCAGTTTTTTTTATTTAGCTGCGAAAGTTTATTTGGTTTTTAGTTTGGTATATTTCAATTTTTTGTCAATATTTTCATACACAAATTACACAGCCCCACAAAAAAAAAAAAGTGTCATGTACTTTTGACCGGAATACCCTAGCCCTATGTATTTTGACGCGCTGAACACGAATCCGAAGTCCATTTTGCTCCATCACGTCAGGATTTTTTTCTAACCTCAAAAAACATGTCGGATTTTGAGAGGTAGGCGATTTTTTAAAAAAATTTATGGATTTACTTCAAACTTGGTATCTGGGGGTTTTTTGGATCGCTGATTATGAATCTGAAGTTAGATTTTCAAAATTCAAAATGGCGGATCCAATATGGCGGACGAATTTTGAAAAAATTTGAAGATTTACTTCAAACTTGGTATCTGGGGGTTTTTTGGGTCGCTGATTACGAATCTGAAGTTAGATTTTCAAAATTCAAAATGGCAGATCCAATATGGCGGACGAATTTTTAAAAAATTTGAAGATTTATCAGGAATAAGATGCAGAATGGAACAATGTACTTTCTTATTTGGCTTCTGCACCAAACATATCCAATCTGTTACCAAGGAATATTTTATGATAAAATTGTAATAGAAGTCATATTTGAAAATGTGGCAAACTCGCTTCGAAATCACACTCAGCAACTTAAAAACCTGAAGATAACAAATTTCATAAAAATTTCGAAAATATGACGTCAGATTCGCAATCAGCGACCCAAAAAAACCCCAGATACCAAGTTTAAAGTAAATCTTTAAATTTTTTCAAAATTCGTCCGCCATATTGGATCCGCCATTTTGAATTTTGAAAATCTAACTTCAGATTCGTAATCAGCGACCCAAAAAACCCCCAGATACCAAGTTTGAAGTAAATCCATAAATTTTTTTAAAAAATCGCCTACCTCTCAAAATTCGACATGTTTTTTGAGGTTAGAAAAAAATCCTGACGTGATGGAGCAAAATGGACTTCGGATTCGTGTTCAGCGCGTCAAAATACATAGGGCTAGGGTATTCCGGTCAAAAGTACATGACACTTTTTTTTTTGTGGGGCTGTGTTATGTAACTTTTCTTAACTTTTTATTTAAAAAATATTTATTTAATCCATGATATGAAAACTTAGTTAACAAATTCTACTTCTACAATTATATCAGATTGAATAAACTTTATGCTTCTTTTTCCTAAGTATAAGCTTGTCTCTTTGGGTTTTACACAATTAAAATACACATTAATTTCGAGCAATTGGCTTGTGAAAACGGTTTTTTTTTATAACCGGATAACTGATTGTTTTGCGTTAAACTGAAACTCAGTTACAATCGGTTATTTTGACTTGACCGGTTTTTCGGTTAAAACCAAATAACCAAATAACCGGTTAAAGACAAATAACCGGTTATTTGATTAAAACCGGTTATTCGGTTGAAACCAGTTAACAGGTTATTTAGACCTAACCGGCTATTTGGAATTAATCTGTTATCCGGTTATAATCGAATAACCGGTTATTTAACTGTAACCGGTTAACCGGATTTATAACCGGTTATTTCAATAACCGAAAACCGGTTATAGAATTCAATAACCGCACAGGCCTACTTCAAGATAGAAGTTTTTTCGTAATTTATAGTTTTAATTATTAATTATTATTAATTACACTGAGAAAAATCTGTTGCGATTATTGCTTGAAATCATTTTTGCATTTTTTCCATAATTCTATTGATGCTATATTTCTAACAGAACGTATAGTTATTGCTCGGACTTGGCCTGAAAACTAGGCGGAGCGGCCTAATAATTAGGTGGATTCTTGCAATTTTTGTATAGTTAGTGTCTATGCTATATTCATATCATTTGCTCATGCGATAATCGCAACAGATTTTTCTCAGTGTATTAATTTAATTATTTTAATTATTTTAATTATAATCTGTTTTGAAAATTTACAGTTTTTCTTTGACAATGTTTTGACTATCAATCCTGATCATGTTCGCTATAACTTTCCTGTAATCTTCACGTAAAAATACATCAGTACACCAAATTTCTACACTTCATATCAAATAGTTTGACCGCTATAAAAGGTGTTTAGTCCGTTTTTATGTATTTTTCAGGCAAGAAGGCTGGTGTAATAAAAAATTCGAATTTACAAACTTGCGCAGAAAACTTAAAAAATATCATCTCTTCTTAATGCCTGAATTTTCCTCGAATTTCATAGTCACAAAATAGAATTCGAAAACTAGCGACGTGAATTTTTTTATTACTAGAACTACAAAAGCGCGCTATGCGCGCCCAATCATTATTCAGGTTGCAAAGTAAACATTAATGAAGAATTCCACAAATTCTGTATTTAATAAACACATCTTATTACAGTGATGGATTATAAAGTTCACGTTTTGGGATGCGCAGTAAATATTTCCAGGAAATGATATAAATAAAAATATAGTTATGTGTTTGGGAATTGATAAACAATCATTGCCAATTTTTGAAGAAATAATTAGGAATAAGTACATAAAACGTTCTGAATGAAGTTCCAAACGTGCTCGCAACCCAAGTTGCGTTCAGTTCGTTATGTATATTTACTTTTAATACATATATTGCACATGTGCTTAATATGCATGGAAATTTCCATTAGGGAAAAGGCAGGAGGGAAAACTGCGTGAAAAGGTATCTACACGCAGTTATGTTTTCTGGTAATCGTCTTCATATTTTTATTTTAAAAATAAATAATAATGAAAAAAGTAAATAATTTTAATTTAATGTCAGACTGTCAGGAAATACATAATTCATTTTATTTCCTTTATTTTATCCTTCTTTAGATCTTACATTTCTTAGGTTTTTGCTTCATTAAAATTCATAATAGAGAAAACATCATACTTAAGTGAATCTTGGCAATTAGTTTTAAAATTTTTGAAAACAGAAACACTCTCAAAGATGTTATCAGTATGATATTCACAACAGAATTTCCAAGATCTGCATTACAATTTATTTTCCATCTTTTTTTAATCTTTTTTATTGCTTACTATTGCACGATAGCACTTCCCTATATCATTAATTGTCTTTTTTATTTAATAAAATCTTTTTTTCCTCTTCTGTTAAACTTGCGCTTCACTCTTCCTCTGCTTCAATTTTTTTTAGAAACAAATAGTAGTTATTCTTTTCCCTTTCCGATAAAATAATTTCTTTCTATTTGTCCTATTTCATTACATCTGGAAGGAGATCATCTTTCCTTATCAACATCAGACTCTTGTAAACTTGAATTTGTATTATTAGAATTACAAAGTGATGTAGATGACATTGAAGACATTGAAATGGTTAAATCAAGATAATGATGCTTATAATTTTCACCTAATTTTAAAAAACCATGCTCGTTTGTTTCATTTTTAGCACTTTCTATTTACTCCCTCCTATTGAAACTTTTATTTATATACTTGATATACATGTAAATGAATAAAACTCTAATTATAAAATTACTAATTTTGCAATAACTAATTTTGTAATAAAGAATTTTCCATTATTAAAATATGCTATAACCAACTTTGCAATCATACAATTAGCGATTTACACATTTACAATTCCCTATTAAACAACTGTATAGTCAGTAAATTACTAATAAGACATTCTCCAATTTACCAAATTTATAATCGACGTATTTTTTAATTATCAATTACTGCATTTACCAATTTCACAATTTCGAAACATCTAAATGCCAAATTTAGCAGTGTACAGTTTGCAGTCAATATAAAATAAGCAATTGAGATATAAAGACATTTACTGATTTTTGTATTTATCAGTTTGCTACTTTCCCAATCTTTAAATTTGCCATTCCACTGTATCCATTATCCAATGCACCAATTTACCAATTTTTCAATTACAGGGACTTACATCTAACGTTACAAATAATTATATAGAGTAGATTATATTAGAAGGAAATAAATAACAGAAGATGCAAATAGAAATTTATAGAAATGTGTAAAAGAATTGATAAACAATTATTCACAATTTTTTAAAAAATAATAAAGAAAGAAGTTCACAAATCGTTCTTAATAAAGTTTCAAATGAGCTTGCAACCCGAGTTCAAATCTTAGCCAATGAAATTTTTAATTTTTCTTATTTGTAATTAAAGAAATATACATGTAACTCAAATGTAACTCCTTTATGTATCTTTATTGTCAATACATGTACTGCATATTGAAGCATACTTCCTATCTCTGTTCCTTCCGGGGATTCACAATATTTAATATTATCTAAGAAAGTGATTCATATGCTTACTATTATCGCAAGAATTTAGAGAGAGATAGAAAGTAGTCCAAATTATGGGCATTTAAACCCATAAATCTCAAATTTAAAGGGAAACTATTTGTATGTTTGCCACCTGTTGTCATTATCTATCTTTTGAAATATTATTCATACAGAATTTAATTTGACTTTTAATTACTATCTTTATAATTTCTATTCTATTTCTGATCGACTTTTAAATTAAATTTAAATCAAATATTATTTTGTTAATATTAATAATCTCAGTTGTAATACTTGTTAAATAATATAACAAGCATTAGGGAGATCATCATTGATTTTATAATATTAACAAAAATAAAAAAAATATAAAAATAAAATAAAATTAATATTAAAACAGTTAAACTTTTATCTAGCATTACAATTAAATCAAAATCAATATAAATTTATTTCTGATGAAACTTCCACTTTAAAATTTAAAAGTAAACAAAAATAAAGTTCTTTGACCTACTTGATTCGATCTATTTCTCTAATTTCCTTGAATATATCCTCTTTAAGCTTTCTTGTTCGATTTATGAAATTTGATTTATCTATTAAATAAAATTAACAAAATTTAATATAAATTTCCATTAAAAATTCAATAACTATTCAATCTCAAATTCATATCTTTACTCTACCATTAATTCTCTCTTTTAATCTTCTTTCTTTATTTATATTTTCAAATAAACAAATAAAATAAATATTTTATTCTTTTAAGGATGATTCTCCTTTCTACAAACTCATGAATAAGTCGTGATGATGCTACAATGCACCACAACTTAACAAGTTTTGTAGAAAGTAGTGTAAACCAAGCGAGGAATTTAAACAATATTAACCAGTCAATTGTTGGTTGTACTATGTACTCCAACAAAAGATCGATTAACTTTCGTTATTAAATAATTGCTGAATCGCAATTATTTAATAATTATTGCTTAAAAGCTTCACCCAACAAACACAGAAAGTATTTTGAGCAATAATTTGGAAAAACTCTGTTTTCAAATTATTATTCGCAATATTAAATTATTTAAATAAATATTGAGGTTGTACTATGTACTCCTCAATAAATAAATTAAATAATTAATTTTTATGACGCTTTGTATCTCTTTATATTCTTGTACTTTTTAATTATAATTAATAAAATTGTATTATTAATAACAAATTCAATAAAATAAATATTTTATTGAATTCATCAATCAACACAATCTTAATTAAAATATTATGACGCTAAGTACGTATATCTTACCAATTTAGTTGATGAAAATCAAGAGGACGTGTCCATGCAAATGAGCTCCTTATATACCCTTGATTTACCCCCAAAAACGTCCAGAAAGTTCGATAACCGCTACAACTGTCAAAATTTTCAATTTCCGCGGTTTTTCTATTTTAATTTTCACGCTTATAAAGATTGATAATTTAATTTTTCTTTCTTGTGAAATATTCTAAATTTTCTACTCTTTATTTTATCATAAATTTATTTGTTATAAATTTATTATTTCTTATAAAAAACTCTATTTGAACTTTGAAAATTGATTTATTATTAATCATCTAATAATTAATCTAATCGTACTTTCTTTATTTTCCTTAACTTTACCTATATTTAATTATTTTTATTTCGTATTTTCAATTTTCCCATTATTATTATTAATTTTAACTAAATTATTCAATTTTGTAAGTTTTTAAACTATTATTTAAATATTAAACAATATTTTACCAATTCAACTATTCACTTTTGTGAACATTCTTATAAACTAATTTTAACAACTAATATTTATTTATAATTGTTTATAATTATTGCAAAATTTTCACTTTTTCATGTTAATTCTAATATATCAATAATTATCAATGAATTCCGCTCATTTTCTACTTAAATTATTTTTTTATTCCTTATTTTACTATTTTACAATTAACTATTTCTCAGATTTTCAATATTCAGTTGTTTATTCTACAAAATTCAACTTTTAACTTTATATTTCGATTTTTATTTAGAAATGCTAAATCTTCTATCAATATATGTTCTTAACTTTATTTCTTATTTAATTTCTTATAATTATTTATAATAATAATTTAATAAATTTTATTTTCAAAATTAATTATTTTAACTGAATTTTTGAAAATCTAAGTAGCAATTCTTCATTTCAATTTTCCTTTCGATTTTTATAGGCTGTGCAGCCACACGCCCAAGCCACCGGACCACCAACCCAAACGTCCAGAGCTCGATCCCAATCGATCCCAATATTTTTTTATATTTAAATTTTCTATTTAATTTATAATTTTATTTTTATTACTATTAAATGTTTTAATTTTCGACAAATATATTGAAATGGTTTTTTTAACCATGAAATACCATTTCAATATGTCTTTCATACACATGTACAAATTGAATAAATTAAAGGTTTTTGTAACAGTGGTTTAGACACAAAATTTAATGAATAATGGCTTCATAACATTCTGAATATGGCGGACGAATTTTTAAAAAATTTGAAGATTTATCAGGAATAAGATGCAGAATGGAACAATGTACTTTCTTATTTGGCTTCTGCACCAAACATATCCAATCTGTTACCAAGGAATATTTTATGATAAAATTGTAATAGAAGTCATATTTGAAAATGTGGCAAACTCGCTTCGAAATCACACTCAGCAACTTAAAAACCTGAAGATAACAAATTTCATAAAAATTTCGAAAATATGACGTCAGATTCGCAATCAGCGACCCAAAAAAACCCCAGATACCAAGTTTAAAGTAAATCTTTAAATTTTTTCAAAATTCGTCCGCCATATTGGATCCGCCATTTTGAATTTTGAAAATCTAACTTCAGATTCGTAATCAGCGACCCAAAAAACCCCCAGATACCAAGTTTGAAGTAAATCCATAAATTTTTTTAAAAAATCGCCTACCTCTCAAAATTCGACATGTTTTTTGAGGTTAGAAAAAAATCCTGACGTGATGGAGCAAAATGGACTTCGGATTCGTGTTCAGCGCGTCAAAATACATAGGGCTAGGGTATTCCGGTCAAAAGTACATGACACTTTTTTTTTTGTGGGGCTGTGTTATGTAACTTTTCTTAACTTTTTATTTAAAAAATATTTATTTAATCCATGATATGAAAACTTAGTTAACAAATTCTACTTCTACAATTATATCAGATTGAATAAACTTTATGCTTCTTTTTCCTAAGTATAAGCTTGTCTCTTTGGGTTTTACACAATTAAAATACACATTAATTTCGAGCAATTGGCTTGTGAAAACGGTTTTTTTTTATAACCGGATAACTGATTGTTTTGCGTTAAACTGAAACTCAGTTACAATCGGTTATTTTGACTTGACCGGTTTTTCGGTTAAAACCAAATAACCAAATAACCGGTTAAAGACAAATAACCGGTTATTTGATTAAAACCGGTTATTCGGTTGAAACCAGTTAACAGGTTATTTAGACCTAACCGGCTATTTGGAATTAATCTGTTATCCGGTTATAATCGAATAACCGGTTATTTAACTGTAACCGGTTAACCGGATTTATAACCGGTTATTTCAATAACCGAAAACCGGTTATAGAATTCAATAACCGCACAGGCCTACTTCAAGATAGAAGTTTTTTCGTAATTTATAGTTTTAATTATTAATTATTATTAATTACACTGAGAAAAATCTGTTGCGATTATTGCTTGAAATCATTTTTGCATTTTTTCCATAATTCTATTGATGCTATATTTCTAACAGAACGTATAGTTATTGCTCGGACTTGGCCTGAAAACTAGGCGGAGCGGCCTAATAATTAGGTGGATTCTTGCAATTTTTGTATAGTTAGTGTCTATGCTATATTCATATCATTTGCTCATGCGATAATCGCAACAGATTTTTCTCAGTGTATTAATTTAATTATTTTAATTATTTTAATTATAATCTGTTTTGAAAATTTACAGTTTTTCTTTGACAATGTTTTGACTATCAATCCTGATCATGTTCGCTATAACTTTCCTGTAATCTTCACGTAAAAATACATCAGTACACCAAATTTCTACACTTCATATCAAATAGTTTGACCGCTATAAAAGGTGTTTAGTCCGTTTTTATGTATTTTTCAGGCAAGAAGGCTGGTGTAATAAAAAATTCGAATTTACAAACTTGCGCAGAAAACTTAAAAAATATCATCTCTTCTTAATGCCTGAATTTTCCTCGAATTTCATAGTCACAAAATAGAATTCGAAAACTAGCGACGTGAATTTTTTTATTACTAGAACTACAAAAGCGCGCTATGCGCGCCCAATCATTATTCAGGTTGCAAAGTAAACATTAATGAAGAATTCCACAAATTCTGTATTTAATAAACACATCTTATTACAGTGATGGATTATAAAGTTCACGTTTTGGGATGCGCAGTAAATATTTCCAGGAAATGATATAAATAAAAATATAGTTATGTGTTTGGGAATTGATAAACAATCATTGCCAATTTTTGAAGAAATAATTAGGAATAAGTACATAAAACGTTCTGAATGAAGTTCCAAACGTGCTCGCAACCCAAGTTGCGTTCAGTTCGTTATGTATATTTACTTTTAATACATATATTGCACATGTGCTTAATATGCATGGAAATTTCCATTAGGGAAAAGGCAGGAGGGAAAACTGCGTGAAAAGGTATCTACACGCAGTTATGTTTTCTGGTAATCGTCTTCATATTTTTATTTTAAAAATAAATAATAATGAAAAAAGTAAATAATTTTAATTTAATGTCAGACTGTCAGGAAATACATAATTCATTTTATTTCCTTTATTTTATCCTTCTTTAGATCTTACATTTCTTAGGTTTTTGCTTCATTAAAATTCATAATAGAGAAAACATCATACTTAAGTGAATCTTGGCAATTAGTTTTAAAATTTTTGAAAACAGAAACACTCTCAAAGATGTTATCAGTATGATATTCACAACAGAATTTCCAAGATCTGCATTACAATTTATTTTCCATCTTTTTTTAATCTTTTTTATTGCTTACTATTGCACGATAGCACTTCCCTATATCATTAATTGTCTTTTTTATTTAATAAAATCTTTTTTTCCTCTTCTGTTAAACTTGCGCTTCACTCTTCCTCTGCTTCAATTTTTTTTAGAAACAAATAGTAGTTATTCTTTTCCCTTTCCGATAAAATAATTTCTTTCTATTTGTCCTATTTCATTACATCTGGAAGGAGATCATCTTTCCTTATCAACATCAGACTCTTGTAAACTTGAATTTGTATTATTAGAATTACAAAGTGATGTAGATGACATTGAAGACATTGAAATGGTTAAATCAAGATAATGATGCTTATAATTTTCACCTAATTTTAAAAAACCATGCTCGTTTGTTTCATTTTTAGCACTTTCTATTTACTCCCTCCTATTGAAACTTTTATTTATATACTTGATATACATGTAAATGAATAAAACTCTAATTATAAAATTACTAATTTTGCAATAACTAATTTTGTAATAAAGAATTTTCCATTATTAAAATATGCTATAACCAACTTTGCAATCATACAATTAGCGATTTACACATTTACAATTCCCTATTAAACAACTGTATAGTCAGTAAATTACTAATAAGACATTCTCCAATTTACCAAATTTATAATCGACGTATTTTTTAATTATCAATTACTGCATTTACCAATTTCACAATTTCGAAACATCTAAATGCCAAATTTAGCAGTGTACAGTTTGCAGTCAATATAAAATAAGCAATTGAGATATAAAGACATTTACTGATTTTTGTATTTATCAGTTTGCTACTTTCCCAATCTTTAAATTTGCCATTCCACTGTATCCATTATCCAATGCACCAATTTACCAATTTTTCAATTACAGGGACTTACATCTAACGTTACAAATAATTATATAGAGTAGATTATATTAGAAGGAAATAAATAACAGAAGATGCAAATAGAAATTTATAGAAATGTGTAAAAGAATTGATAAACAATTATTCACAATTTTTTAAAAAATAATAAAGAAAGAAGTTCACAAATCGTTCTTAATAAAGTTTCAAATGAGCTTGCAACCCGAGTTCAAATCTTAGCCAATGAAATTTTTAATTTTTCTTATTTGTAATTAAAGAAATATACATGTAACTCAAATGTAACTCCTTTATGTATCTTTATTGTCAATACATGTACTGCATATTGAAGCATACTTCCTATCTCTGTTCCTTCCGGGGATTCACAATATTTAATATTATCTAAGAAAGTGATTCATATGCTTACTATTATCGCAAGAATTTAGAGAGAGATAGAAAGTAGTCCAAATTATGGGCATTTAAACCCATAAATCTCAAATTTAAAGGGAAAATATTTGTATGTTTGCCACCTGTTGTCATTATCTATCTTTTGAAATATTATTCATACAGAATTTAATTTGACTTTTAATTACTATCTTTATAATTTCTATTCTATTTCTGATCGACTTTTAAATTAAATTTAAATCAAATATTATTTTGTTAATATTAATAATCTCAGTTGTAATACTTGTTAAATAATATAACAAGCATTAGGGAGATCATCATTGATTTTATAATATTAACAAAAATAAAAAAAATATAAAAATAAAATAAAATTAATATTAAAACAGTTAAACTTTTATCTAGCATTACAATTAAATCAAAATCAATATAAATTTATTTCTGATGAAACTTCCACTTTAAAATTTAAAAGTAAACAAAAATAAAGTTCTTTGACCTACTTGATTCGATCTATTTCTCTAATTTCCTTGAATATATCCTCTTTAAGCTTTCTTGTTCGATTTATGAAATTTGATTTATCTATTAAATAAAATTAACAAAATTTAATATAAATTTCCATTAAAAATTCAATAACTATTCAATCTCAAATTCATATCTTTACTCTACCATTAATTCTCTCTTTTAATCTTCTTTCTTTATTTATATTTTCAAATAAACAAATAAAATAAATATTTTATTCTTTTAAGGATGATTCTCCTTTCTACAAACTCATGAATAAGTCGTGATGATGCTACAATGCACCACAACTTAACAAGTTTTGTAGAAAGTAGTGTAAACCAAGCGAGGAATTTAAACAATATTAACCAGTCAATTGTTGGTTGTACTATGTACTCCAACAAAAGATCGATTAACTTTCGTTATTAAATAATTGCTGAATCGCAATTATTTAATAATTATTGCTTAAAAGCTTCACCCAACAAACACAGAAAGTATTTTGAGCAATAATTTGGAAAAACTCTGTTTTCAAATTATTATTCGCAATATTAAATTATTTAAATAAATATTGAGGTTGTACTATGTACTCCTCAATAAATAAATTAAATAATTAATTTTTATGACGCTTTGTATCTCTTTATATTCTTGTACTTTTTAATTATAATTAATAAAATTGTATTATTAATAACAAATTCAATAAAATAAATATTTTATTGAATTCATCAATCAACACAATCTTAATTAAAATATTATGACGCTAAGTACGTATATCTTACCAATTTAGTTGATGAAAATCAAGAGGACGTGTCCATGCAAATGAGCTCCTTATATACCCTTGATTTACCCCCAAAAACGTCCAGAAAGTTCGATAACCGCTACAACTGTCAAAATTTTCAATTTCCGCGGTTTTTCTATTTTAATTTTCACGCTTATAAAGATTGATAATTTAATTTTTCTTTCTTGTGAAATATTCTAAATTTTCTACTCTTTATTTTATCATAAATTTATTTGTTATAAATTTATTATTTCTTATAAAAAACTCTATTTGAACTTTGAAAATTGATTTATTATTAATCATCTAATAATTAATCTAATCGTACTTTCTTTATTTTCCTTAACTTTACCTATATTTAATTATTTTTATTTCGTATTTTCAATTTTCCCATTATTATTATTAATTTTAACTAAATTATTCAATTTTGTAAGTTTTTAAACTATTATTTAAATATTAAACAATATTTTACCAATTCAACTATTCACTTTTGTGAACATTCTTATAAACTAATTTTAACAACTAATATTTATTTATAATTGTTTATAATTATTGCAAAATTTTCACTTTTTCATGTTAATTCTAATATATCAATAATTATCAATGAATTCCGCTCATTTTCTACTTAAATTATTTTTTTATTCCTTATTTTACTATTTTACAATTAACTATTTCTCAGATTTTCAATATTCAGTTGTTTATTCTACAAAATTCAACTTTTAACTTTATATTTCGATTTTTATTTAGAAATGCTAAATCTTCTATCAATATATGTTCTTAACTTTATTTCTTATTTAATTTCTTATAATTATTTATCATAATAATTTAATAAATTTTATTTTCAAAATTAATTATTTTAACTGAATTTTTGAAAATCTAAGTAGCAATTCTTCATTTCAATTTTCCTTTCGATTTTTATAGGCTGTGCAGCCACACGCCCAAGCCACCGGACCACCAACCCAAACGTCCAGAGCTCGATCCCAATCGATCCCAATATTTTTTTATATTTAAATTTTCTATTTAATTTATAATTTTATTTTTATTACTATTAAATGTTTTAATTTTCGACAAATATATTGAAATGGTTTTTTTAACCATGAAATACCATTTCAATATGTCTTTCATACACATGTACAAATTGAATAAATTAAAGGTTTTTGTAACAGTGGTTTAGACACAAAATTTAATGAATAATGGCTTCATAACATTCTGAACTTCATCAAGGGAAATTTAAAATTGTTTTACCAAAATGTGTCATCTATCATACAAATCCTTTCTTGAACGTAACTATATGAACTATTTGTATTATATTTGATAAAAAATAATGAAAGTAAAAGAAAATAAATTAATTAAAATCATTTATAAATTTCAAACGCTTTTAATCTAAACAAATGAATTTCCTATCAGATTCACAAAATCATTTTCATGTATATTCTTGTACATCTTCTTACGTAAACTTCTCTAACTGAATGTAACGTTTTAAAATTATCTGTAACTATAAACTGCCATTAACTATATTCATCTGTACTACAAAGTACCTCCTATACTAATTGTATATTTTAATAATATATATTCCATTGTTACAATAACAATTATTCTAAAATTTCTTTGTGAACATAATTATGTTCATTTATTTTAATGAATTTTTAATACATTTTCGACTTCGTTGATTTTCTAAATAAACTGTAACTGAACTAAATGAACGAACTCTTGATAACGCAACATACAGTTGACCATGATTAAAAACGCCTTTCCTTAAATGAATTGCAATTTTATGAAATGTCTGTCCTTGAGATCTATTTATAGTCATAGAAAATGCTAGTTTAATTGGAAACTGTCTTCTTTTAAATGTGAAGGGATAAACATTTTCACAATACAGTAATATTTGATGTATGAATACAATATTTCCACGTTTATCTCCCATTAATATTTTGCATTTCATAACATGATTTAATAAAGCTAAAACCAATAATCTTTTTCCATTGCATAAACCTTCATTAATGCTAAGGTTTCTTATGAGCATGACTACGGAATTTATTCTTAAATGCAAAGAATGTGGTGGTAAGCCAGGTGGTGACAGAGTGCTTAAGTAATCAGGTAAAATGACATTATGATTGTTATTATTATCACCATTATCTATACTGTCAATACTTCTATAAACTTTCCCTTTGTTCTTGTCTAATAACTGTACAACATTATTATTATTTTAATCTACATAATAAATGAATGTGTGGTAATCCCGTTTTTTGAAACTCTACAACATAAACATACGACTTGAAATCTCCAAAACATTTCTTCTTAACAATACATTCTATCAAATGCTTTACTTTTAAAGAAAAGACTCTCGCAACAATGTCAGGTCTATCTGCTGCTGTTTGATTCGGTAATAAATTTTCTACTCTACCATTTGTTTTCACTGTAGATTCCATGTCGTTGTTATAAACAAATCCGGTTTACCATGTTTTGCCACAATAGCGATTGAATCTTGATATACTTCCGTCATATTACGAGGTGAACTAATGAATGTTGATGGTAACACAACCAGTTTCCCTAGAGGTACATCATTTCTTTGTGCTGTATCATTCATGTGCTCTATTAACCCCCTGTAACTTTCACTTCGTAATTCTGTTTGATGATGTGCATAATACTGAAGTCGATCTTTTTCCATTTTAACATAATTATTAACCAGCCACTGTTGAAATAATCTTCCACCGTATAAAAACTGATTGAATATATCATCTCTAATTGCTATTTCATACTTTACATAACATGCCCTTGAAATTCTATGTTTTTTAATGTCTTATCTGTATCACTTCGAACCAGATCAATACAATAACCTTTTTTTTCAAAAGGATAAAATAGAGGATATATGAAAGGTTGTACACAAACTTATCAATTTCTCCTACAATATCTCTATTTAATCTATCATTTTTATTCATCCTGTATTCAATTGCATCATCAGGATCATAAATTGTCCATAACACGGATCATCATCGATTTCTGGATATAAAGATTTATTCATTTGATAATATATTTGACCTTGGATTTTAAAACAATATGGTCTTCTTCGTCTACCATTAAAGTTAATAACATTAGCATTAAATGACGCAAAAGTAAATGAATTATGTAACGTCTTATATTCTGTTGAAAATGCCTTGATTTTTCATGTAAACCATCTAACAACATTTTTAATCGAGAAGGATAATTTAAGACGTTTCATTAAACACCTCCATGACTGCAACAATCACCGTAAGAATAAATTTTTTTACCAAATTTGTTATCTTTCAAGTGTTTATCATCACAAGGCGTGATTTTTGTAAAAACTTTGTCATGTTTGAAATGTTTAGCATCACAATGAGTGCAACAAAATGACATTTGAGCCAGATAATCTTCTGAATAAGTACGTGAGTGGAATTTATTTAATTGTAGTTCTTCTAATTCTGTCTCTACTTTATCTTTGTTCATTTTTCCACGACAACGTTTCACTCTTTCCCTGTTCAAAATTTGTCTATCAAGAAATTGTTTTTCTTTTTCATTATTTTCTGACAATTTATTCTTTTCTACTTCTTTTATTGTATGTAATGTAAGAAGAGATTTGTTAACTTGAATTACAGGGTCTTGTGAATCAACAATTTTTCTTTTACTTGCTTTTCTTTCTTCACTACCCTGTAATTTATTTTTTCTTGATTTACTGTATTTCTTTAATAGATCTGAAAAAAGACATTCAGAAATATTGACATTATTGTGAGTACTAATATTATTTACTAATCTACAACACTTTTCTTTTTCGTCAGTCGAATTATTTCTTTCAATGAATTTCAAACTTTCCATGTCATCATTTTGCAAGTCATAAAATTTTTTACTTTCTACTTCCTTCAAATGAAAAATAGATGTAGAAACAACATCCTTGATAGAATCTTCATCATTTATTTGTACATTTTGTAATTGTGAAAGTGTCTGAAATGATGTTGATGGTATTGAATTCAAAACAAGAATTAGAGAATTTGCATTACAAGTTGCTTTCACTAACTCTTTTGATATATTCATTTGCATTGACTTTTTCTCTTTTACTTTAGCACGATAGCGCTTCCTTCTTTCTCTTTGCAATTTTCGCAATTCCATTTCTTTTTCGGCTGTTAAACTCCTACGATATCGTTTCACTCTTTCTGTACTAACAATATTTGTATCAACTAGAAAAAAAGCGCGCGCTGAAGCGCACGCCAAATTGTATTGTTTTTTAAAATAAGGTTTCATTTATGTTTAATTATTTGAAATAAAAGAAATACATAATATAATAAAAAAAGAAAATTAATGATAAGAAGACATTGCAATAAATTTAAATTGATGTGATCTTTGATTCATCGTGTATATCAATTTGCAAATTTTGATTAATTAAAAATTAATTAAGTAAAATGAAGATAAAGAATAAAATGCAGAATATGAGGAATAATTATAAAAAATTATGATATACCTAATACCATTTAAAAACTTTACTTTAAAAAGTTTACCGATCAACACTCTCTGCTCTCAAATATTTTAGAACCTTCTTCCAATGTAACCAATAAATGAATGTGTAGTAAACCGTGCTTTTGAAATTCAATAACATAAACATAAGACTTTACTTGTCCAAATAGTTTATTATCTACTATAGTTTCGAATAATTTTTTTACTTTTAAATGAAAAACTCTTGCAACCGTGTCAGGTTTATTAGAAGCTGACTGATTAAGTCCTAATAAATTTACTTAAATTTCTTTCCATTTGGAACTACATGTCATTGTAATAAATAAATCTGGTCTACCATAAAAAGCTACATAATGGTTATTGCATATTGATATTTTTTTAACATGTTACGAGGTGATCCTATAAATGTTGAAGGCAGTATCAACATTTTGCCAACATGTACATTATTTTCAATTTCTTGATTTTCTAAATGATCAATTAATCCTTTTTAAGTTTCACTTCTTAATTTTGTTTGATTAATTTTACAAAAATGTAACCTAACTTTTTCAACTTTGACATAATTATCAACTAACCATTGCTGAAACATTTTTCCAGCATATAAAATTTGATTGAATGTATGATCTCTTACTCCTATTTTATATTTTATATAAGCAGATCTGGACATAGTTTAATTTCTGGTTAAACTATGTCCAAGGTTCAACATTTGGATCTAAATGACTAACCAATTGCAATTCTTGAATCGATGTATTATAAATCGTTACATAAGACTCTGGTATTAAACCTTCAGCATTTATATTAAAAATAGCAGCAACTTCTTTACACCTTTAAAAATTGTAAATTAAATCTTTTTTTTTCTAACGCAGTTTCCATTTCAATGATCTCAGAGATCATTAAAAATGACTTTGTATATGCGTTACAATCTCTCAATAATTTGTCAATACTAAATAATATATCCACATCTAAGTTGTCATGTTTGTTTAATCTATAGCAAATTGCTTCTTCTGGATTTAACAGAAATAATTGACCAAAAGATGGATCATTATCAATTTTAGGAAATAGGAAATTGTTGATTTGATAATAAATGCGACCTTAAATTATTTATCAAAATAGCCCCGCCTTCTATTATTATAAAGTCTTAAATTATTCCTAAAATGTCCAGATATCTTATGAGATCCATCTAACAATTTTTTTAATTCATGAAAGTATTTTTCTGAAGTATTTTTTTACTTGTATGTTCCGAAACATCTATTTTTTCTCATCGATTACATTTCTTTTTAATTTTAATTTTTTACGTTATTGTTTTTGTTATTTTGCGTGACTTTTTTTCATTTTCTCATCACAAATCCTGACATCTTTCTGCTGCATATCTTTTGAATATAGTATTTCATTATTTTTATCCTTATTATCGCACATCTTCTGTTTTAATTTTAATCTTTGACGATAGCTTTTTTTTATATTCTGCTCTACTTTTTTTTTAATTTTCTGATTAGAGGTGTTAAAATTTTTTGTCTGGCTCACTATTCTTTGTAACTTCTCATTCTTATCATCTCCTCCTACTTTTTTAAGATACTTTAACTGACATCCAACATTTTTTGATATTCTGCACGACTTTTTTTAATTGTCTCATTACAATTGCTAAAAATTATTAATTTGTAAGAATTATTATCTTTCTTTTCTACTTTAACAGCACTATCTATGTGTTTTTTTTAGACAAATTTAAATCTGTTTCACTACTTGAACATATACCTTTTTTAACTGATATTTCTGTTTCTTTGTTATCAGTTTTTTTCGTTATAATTTCATCACTTCACTATATTTTTACTGATATTCTGCTCTAGTTTTTCTACTTTTCTCATTAGCATTTCTAAAAAATATCTTCTTGCTACTATTGTTTCTAATATTTTATAATTATTACCTTCTTTTAGTACTTCAATAGAATTTGACGCATTTTCCACGTGTTTTTTCTTACAAACATTTATATTCTGTCACTATTTACACTTTCCATATTTTTTATTTGTCTCTCTTTTCTATCTCTCCTTTTAACTTAGGTCTTTTACAATACATTTTTTCATACTTAGTACTGCTTCTTTTAGTTTCTTAGTCAGGAATATTAACAACTTTTTTCTGTCCTATTTTTGTATGTAATGAAGGAATATTACTATCTACTTTCATTACTGTAAAGCCGTCCACGGTGAGCTTCGTTTAAGTTCAACCCAAACTGCATGACCCTTCTCAGGTTTTTTTTAAAATCAGTTCTGTGATGCCTCACAATCATTTTAAGATGAAAATTAAAATAATCGTTGGAGGGAAACTCAAAATATATTGATTTTTCAATTTTTTTTGTAGGTTATTGAAGATATTTTCATTAAAATACCGTTTATTAAAATACTTAATGATTTAAAAGCTATAATTTAACATAGATTTTTTTTTTGGGAATTAAACCATTTTGATTCATAGAATTAAGAAAAATTTAGAAAATAGTTGAAAAAATGGAGATTTTCTTAATTTTTTTAAACTTTACTCCTCTATAGAACGTTATTTCATTAAAGTGATGCAGAAGTAAATTAAAGTTCACAAAATTTCCTGTAAATCAAAAAAAAAACTCTTCTACCTATCACCGTTACCAAAATATGGTCATTTGAATTTTAAATTTAATGGAAAAATAGTTAAAATTTAACATTAGGTCTAGATTATTTGGTGACATTGTTTTCGTAGAACCTTACCTCAATACCAAAATTTAATACGTTTAAGAAGGTTCAATTTTGAACAGTTTCAAATTAAAAAAAACTGATTTATCTCACATACCGTCAACTAGGGTAACTTCGGACAAGCAGGCTTACTCCGGACACTTAAATTTCATTGCAAAAATATTGTATCGAATAGTTTAAATCGCATTTTTAATTTTATAAACTTTTTAACTACGTGATCTAAAGAAATGAAAAGAATGTGAAGTTGGTAACAGCTAAATTTTAAGTGTCCGGAATTAGCCTGCTTGTCCGAAGTTACCCCAGTTGACGGTATGTTACCAAATCTTTATACCTTACTATTTACTTTTCAAAGAAGGAAACATTGTTAATATGATTATGTTGCATTTTGCAAAATAAATAGATTTTTAAAAACTTCTTAAAATTCTCTTATACAAACAGACATTCTTTAAATCAATGTAACTTTCGATGTATGTGAGATAAATCAGTTTTTTTTAATTTGAAACTGTTCAAAATTGAACCTTCTTAAACGTATTAAATTTTGGTATTGAGGTATGGTTCTACGAAAACAATGTTACCAAATAATCTAGACCTAATGTTAAATTTTAACTATTTTTCCATTAAATTTAAAATTCAAATGACCATATTTTGGTAACGGTGATAGGTAGAAGAGTTTTTTTTTTGATTTACAGGAAATTATTGTTGTTTATTTATTCGATATTGACAATTCTAAGTTTATACAATTTTGTAAAATTATCCGAAAATGAGATGACACATTTTTTTCAAACATCATATACAAATAAGTTCTCATTAAAGCATGATTATATACAACATTTTCAGGTTTAATATTAAAATATAAAGAAACAGCAAACGCAATGGCGTATACAACACATTCAACAAAATGTGGTTGTTGTTGTACTCTTAAAAAAACTACACTAGGTTTAAATGGATATAATGTGCATAAATATTCTTTTTAATCTGCATTTAAACAACCTTCATTAAGACTATCATAAACAAAAACTTTATTTCTATCATAGTAAGTATTAATTGCTTTTATTTTATCTAACATTTCTAAATATCCTGTAAAATTTGTTTTTGGAAACTACCACCTGATGCAAGTTCCAATAATTCCTGAAACTTATACAAGTGATTGTCATTTAGCATTTCCCAATTACGAAAAGTCAATAGTATCCTAATCTTTATCATTTAGATTGAAATATTTCTTCTTTAACTGACTCACGATCTAACTCCATAATGACCTCTTTATCCTTCATATCATCAAAGTATCTTTATATTTCAAGACTTAATGTTTTTTTGTTTCTGTATCTCATATGTTTATTAGGGTGGCCCAAAAAAAATTTCGATTTTTATAAACATTACCCCCCAATTTTGTTCTTTCGCGAAAAATATGCGATACGTATTTTTTTACTTTTTTATTTTTTAATATTAACCCATGTCGCAAAGCCGTTGAAAATTACCATTGAATTCCCATAGGAAAAATGCACTTTTTCGTAAATTTGACATAAAATCGTGAAAAATTGACCTTTTTCTTTCTCTAAACGATATTTTTGTTCATGAATGTCCAAATAATAAAAATCTGTCGAATATTTATTAAATAAATTATTTTAACTATTTTATATGTAACTGTAAAAAAACACCATAAACGTAAAAAAAACTGGAATTTCTTAAAAAAAAAAATTAATTATTATTTTAAAAGCTTTTTCTTCATTCATTGATGTTATTATCAAAATATATATTATTGTTTATGTTTTATTATGTTACATAATTTGTTTAAACAATTTATTGTTGTTATTTTCCTACAAAATGACAAATAAATCGAGAGTTTTTGCAATTTTCTTAAACTTTCTAACTTTAGACTCTTAATAGAAACATAAATTTATATATATTTATTTTATATAAATATTTATTATCAAATTAAGACGCTATCAATTGTTTAAACAAATTATTGTTGTTATTTATTAACATTTTCAGAAATGCTTAAAAAGAGTTGTAGTTTTTTCTTAATTTCGCAACTTGATTTTCTTGATTCAACCAATGGTTATAAATTAAATAAAATTATTATAAAAACAATTATTTAAACAAATTATTGTTGTTATTTATAACTTTTTCAAAAATGCTTAAAATAAGTTGCTGGTTTTTCTTAACTTTGCAAATTGCTTCTCTTGAATCAACCACATTTTAGTAAAATAAATAAAAATTATTATTATAACAATTATTTAAACAAATTATTGTTGTTATTTTTTAACTTTTTAAAAAATGCTTAAAAAAAGTTGTAGGTTTTTCTTAATTTTGCAAATTGCTTTTCTTGAATCAACCACATTTTAATAAAATAAATAAAAATTATTATTATAAGAATTATTTAAACAAATTACACGGTGCGACACTGAAAATACACCTGACTAACCACATGGTGCAGGTTGTAAATTTGATAAAATAGAACTTAAACATATTTTTCTTATATTTTTTGAACCCTCCAAATTTTATTTTTTTAAAAAAAAACTGTATTTTTGGTCTGTACACACGAATTTGGGGTGAAGTTCCGAAAGCGAGGTACCTCCGATTTTTTTGACACTACGTATACTTACGTATTTTGATGCGCTGATTACGAATATGATAATGAAAATTGGCGCAAATTTGATTTTCATGGTAAAAACAACAAAAAAAAACCCATAAAAATTCGGTTTTTTGCAATTATTTCAATTAATATTAAAAATTTTGAAAAAATTTTTTTACAAAAGTTGTAGGTCTTCCAAAAATACATATTTTGTGTCGAGTGCATTTTTTACTAAAACTAATTAGTTTACGATATAATTGCAAAAAACATAAATTAACCTAAATGTGACGAAATACCCACATTATATCAATATTAAATGGTAATTCTTTACAAGTCTTACTTTGACAGCTGTAAATATTATCCGGGTTGTGCAGAGATGGGTAAATGTAGAAAACTCGAGGTTTTCTACGTATAATACATGGTTTTCTACATTATGTAAAATACGTATTATTCTGACTTACGACTTTGGTCCATTATATATATAATATATAATATATAATAGGACCAAAATACGGGGGGGTTGGGGTGCCACTAACAGTGGCACCCCACTGTCAGTGGCACCCCAACCCCCCGGTATTTTGGTCCTTGCGCGGCCGCAGGCCGGGCAACATGTGGTCTTCATGTCGTGTAATATATAATGGACCAAAGTCCATGCACTACTTACGAAAATCATCTTAAAAAAAGTTGTCAACTTGATCATTTTTATAATTAATACCATAAAAACCAACAGAACTATAGGGTTTCCCACCTTTGTCTACATTTCACTTCATTGTGGCACCCCAACCCCGCGGTATTTTGTCCAAAATACGGGGGGTTGGAGGTTACCCCCTCCCCCACCCCTCTGACGGAGCTAGGGGCGAAGCCCCTAGCCTTTATTGTTATTATTATTATTGATTTTCAGTTTTTTGCATTAATGTCATAATGTCCGCTCTTTCTGGTGAACCAGCAACTTCACCAACAATTTTCTCCCAAACTATTAGAGATATAAAAAAAATCAAATAACTTAAAATATGTATTTTTGGAATGCCTACAACTTTTGTTAAAAAAATGTTTCAAAATTTTTAATATTAATTGAAATAATTGCAAAAAACCGAATTTTTATGGGTTTTTTATGGTTTTTACCATGAAAATCAAATTTGCGCCAATTTTCATTATCATATTCGTAATCAGCGCATCAAAATACGTAAGTATACGTAGTGTCAAAAAAATCGGAAGTACCTCGCTTTCGGAACTATATCCCGAATTTGTTGATAACTCGGTCATTTTTTGACCGATTTTCAAAATTAAAAAAGATTTGAAAAGGGAATGAATATACCTTTTCATAACGCAGTCTTAAAAATGGCGTGATTCGGTTCTCTGTAGATAACCAGAAAGTTGCAGATTTAAGAACGATTTACTATGTGACGTCAGAGTGCAAACAAGTACAGTCCAAATTGCATGTCTCCCACTTTTCTACTTTTCTTGCACGCACTGTTTGACCAACAGAACAGAGTCGATGTCTTTAGCGTGAATAGTACAACTTCAAAATCTAACTTGACCGTATCACTAGCGCGGCGTGTTGACAAGTAAAAAAGTGTGAGACATTCCATTTGGATTGTATTTGTGTACACTCTGACGTGACATAGTGAATCGTTCTTAATCCTGCAACTTTCTGGTTATCTTTACAGAGAACCGAATCACGCCTTTTATGACTTTGTTATAAAAAGTATCGTTCGTAACTGCTTTGTTCACGCATGTTACGAAATATACTATTAAAATAGTATACATATATATATTTTTAGAACTAGCATGTTATGAGTTTTTATCGGGCAAGCCTGGAAAAAGTGCTTTTCTCATTATTTTTTCAACTTTGACCATTGTTTATTGCGAAATTTGAATAAAAAATATTAAATGACTACTGATTTTCTAAAAGTGCTTCTATTATTGAAGAGGTTGACTGCTCGGTTGATAAAATTGGACAAAAATTGTTTAAGTTATGTAATTTTTTCTGAAGTAAGTAATATGGCCGCGAATGTATATCGGGTTTCCAAAACTATTAAGTAGTTTTATTACTAAATTCCATAGATATCATGATTATTTATAATTAATTTAGCTCAAATTTTCAAACTGCACTTTAAATAAAATAACAGTTGTGTCATTTTTATATGTTCTTTTCAAGGTGAATATGTTTAAAAGACAAATGCTATATTTTGATGATAAAATTCTGATAAAATTCTATGAAATAAATTATTATTCATATCTATTTATCTCATCTCATTATCTCATCTCCTTACCTGATCTCTCTCTTTGTTTTACATGTTTATCTTATCACATTGTCTCATGCTATTATCTCATATTTTTACATCATTTCTCTCATTGTCTCATCTGTTTATTTCATATCATTGTCTCATGTTATTATCTCATATCTTTATCTCATCTATTTTATATAATTATAATTTTAACACTTCCTTGAAAATTGTAACGACTCTTTAGAAATATTAAACATTCACAATTAATTTATTCATTAAACAGTTATCAATCACTTGTTTAATGAAACCGCAATCGCATTTTATGGGCACTTTTAGAATTTCATAACACTTACCCAGTAAAAAAAAAATAATTCGGCACACACGAAAATAATTGGGTATGAAAGAGACCTGTACTCGGTCTGGTGTATAGACCGAACTGTGATGTTTTCCCGTATTATTTCCGATTTTGTAGAATTCAATTCTGTCGCCGCGATTGAATTGAGGTTATATGAGCAGAGTTTATGATGTAATTTGAAAGCAGGGGTGTTTTGACCTGTAAAAATGGCGGTTATGAAAATAATTTTGATAGTTTGTTAAAATATTAAAAAGTAAAATGTGACAGGAACGACTTGATTTACCATGCGATCAAGTCAGGTTCGTATGGTAAATGTGATTCGAATGGCTGGATTTACCATAAGAACCTGACTTGATCTCATGGTAAATCCAGTCGTTTCAAAATTAAAAAAGATTTGAAAAGGGAATGAATATACCTTTTCATAAAAAAGTGGGAGACATGCAATTTGGACTGTACTTGTTTGCACTCTGACGTCACATAGTAAATCGTTCTTAAATCTGCAACTTTCTGGTTATCTACAGAGAACCGAATCACGCCATTTTTAAGACTGCGTTATGAAAAGGTATATTCATTCCCTTTTCAAATCTTTTTTAATTTTGAAACGACTGGATTTACCATGAGATCAAGTCAGGTTCTTATGGTAAATCCAGCCATTCGAATCACATTTACCATACGAACCTGACTTGATCGCATGGTAAATCCAGTCGTTCCTGTCACATTTTACTTTTTAATATTTTAACAAACTATCAAAATTATTTTCATAACCGCCATTTTGAAACGTCAAAACACCCCTGCTTTCAAATTACATCATAAACTCTGCTCATATAACCTCAATTCAATCGCGGCAACAGAATTGAATTCCACACAATCGGAAATAATACGGGAAAACATCACAGTTCGGTCTATACACCAAACCGAGTACAGGTCTCTTTCATACCCAATTATTTTCGTGTGTGCCGAATTATTTTTTTTTTACTGGGTACTTTATTAAAAATAAGAAGGAAACAGAAAATCTAAACACTTTCTAAATATTGTTACTTTAGTCAACACATTTTGCACACTTTCCTTTTAATCACTGTCAATTTTCACATTTAATTTTTACTGTATATTTACTATTAGAGTCACTTTATTGTTTATTATTTATCACTTACAGTTCATTTCTTTGATAAACACTTTTTGTTTACCGTATTAAGAACTATTCAACACAAACTCTTAATAAACAATAAGCATATTAATACTGTACACTTCCACATTAAACATATTTCTACTATAAACACATAATAAAAAATACACAATAATTAGCATTATTCATTTCTACATTATACACACTCAAGTTCTATTCATTAATAACTTTCACTACCATGTACTTTTATACCACGCACTAAGGTATTTATCTTTCTTTTCATTGAAGCTCGAAAATTTTTTCTCTTTTCCAAAACCAATTATAACACTCATTATGCAAGGGTTGGCTCGAAAAACAATTGGCTTATTTAGTCTATTGTTTGTATTTAGAAAGAAAATTTTAAATTTGAAGAATATTTGAATAATGAGGTAATAGTACATTATGATACAAGTGCGGTAATTTGTCGATTCCTAGAGTGCGAGGTTTACAACACGAGCCGAAGGCGAGTGTGGTAGCTCACACTCTTAGGAATCGCCAAATTATCTGCACGCGTGTCATACGATATTTTTTTGCACGCTATACGGAAAGTTAGCAGTTCTCGCTGTGCGAGAATTGCTTACTTTCCGTATAGTGTGCGAAAAAATGTCAGAATTTAATTTAATTTCTCTCTTTTCATTAAAACTCGACAATTTTTTCTCTTTTCCTAAAGCCATTGACCCTCATTATACAAGGGTTTGTTCGAAGGATAATGACACCCTGCTATTGTTTGTATTAAGAAATAAAATTTAAATTTCAAGGTCATTTGTATAATGAGCTGAGAGTTTCCTTTTCCGTAAACTTTTAACAAATACCTTCTCTCTCTAATCCAGGAACCAGGTATCAAAGTACCCTTTTTCGTTAACTGTTAACGCTTTTTCGTTAACTTTTAACGTTTATTTGCAGTACTCGTTTCTTATATAGAACTATTTGTAATTGTTCTACTTCTGTAAATCTTTGCTTTTCTTCAAATTGTTTCCTTCTGTTGAACTGGCACTATAATTTTGCATTTTCTTCTTTGCTAAACTTTTAATCTCGTTTTTCTTTTCTTGTAATATTTCTGTCTTTTCTACTTCACCTATTGGATGCAATATGCACAAAGCTCTCCCTTATGAAAAATAAGTATTGGATTAAGTATTGGATTAAGTATTGGGAGTAAGTATTGGATTAAGTATTGGATTAAGTATTGGAATAAGTATTGGAATAAGTATTGAAGTATTGGAATAAGTATTGGTTTAAGTATTGGAAACTCCAATACTATTTTCGCGTAACGTACTTTTAAACACATTTTTTTTAATTTTCTGTGGAACTGTGATTTTGCGTTCCATGTATTTCTATGTATTAATTTAACAAAAAAACTACTGCGCAGAGCTAGGAGCCATAGAAACTTAGTGCGCAACCAGTAAAATTTTTAAGAATGTTTGGCGAAAAAAGTATTGGAATTTCCAATACTTAAACCAATACTTATTCCAATACTTAATCCAATACTTAATCCTATACTTGCTCCCAATACTTAATCCAATACTTAATCCAATACTTATTTTTCATAAGGGCTCTTTTTTGGAATAACAGTAGCCTCTAAATCAATAATTTCTCTTTTACTTGTTTTCCTTTTTTTACTACCCTGTAATTTATTTTTTCTTGATTAACTGTGCTTTTTTAATAGATCTGAGGAAAGACATCCAGATATATTGACATTATTATGAGTAGTAACATCATTTACACGGTTCCCTGGAATGACTTTTAGGTATAAGAAAATTGACCAAACGTTTGGCACTTACCATGCTTCTGTATGACCCTTACAGTGTTCAAAAATACAGTTTTCAAAAAATTCCATCGAGGTCAAAAGAAAAAACTTCATTTTATGCATTTTGTATCCCGATTAACGAAATAACACACATAACACTGTGTAACAGTTAATAATTACTTTGATTCGAACCTAGCGTCAGTTGTTCGTCATGAAAAACAAAAAACAACCCCCAAAATTTATTTTTAGAGTTAAAAACAGTTTTTCTGCAGTTTTTGTATAAAAGATACTATTAATTCGTCATTTATGGACGGATTTCAAATTTTTTTTTTTTTTTAATTTAAAGCTGAAAAACAAGGCTTTTTATACCTAATTGAGGTTCATGTTTCAAGTAAAATTTATGGTAGAAAAGAGGAAGAAAGTTCGAAAATTGTCTGTTTTTAAATATTTTTTCAACTGTGTCAATGATTTACAGATCAATTATTTTTAAAATATTTTTTTCTGTATTGAATTGTTTAAACTGTATTTAATTCTGCTTCGTATGAGCTTTTTTTGAATTAAATTGGTGAGAAACTGTCTAAGTTATTGCATTTTTTGTCTTTATAATCAAAGTATTTTTCGGGAAAATCAATGTTAAAAAATTTTTGTGACATTCTTAATTTTCAAAATTTTACCAAAATTTACTAAAATAAGTATAAAAAAGTTGTTAGAACATGATAAGTACCACTTGCAACATTTAAAGAAGGCAAAAAAAAAGAAAGTACTGTTTTTTGCTTAAACAAAATACTGCAAAAATAAAGACAAAAAATGCAATAACTCAGTTAGTTTATCACCAATTTAATTTAAAAAAAAGCTCATTCGACGCAGAATTAGATACACTTTGAACAATTCAGTACAGAAAAAAACATTCTAAATAAAATTGATTTGTAAATCATTCACGGAAAATTGTTTTGGATTAAATTAATCTGCAACGCTCTTTTTTTATACTAAATTGAATTTAAATAATCTAAAATTGGCTTAAAACAATTTCGGTGTTGCCAAAGTTGAAAAAATATTTAAAAATTGACAATTTTCGAACTATTTTTCTCTTTTTCTACCGTAAATTTTACTCGAAACATAAAACCTCTATTAGGTATAAAAAGCCTTGTTTTTCAGATTTAAATTAAAAAATGTTTTTGAAATCTGACAAAAAATGACGAAGTAACAGGGCATTTCCACGTGTGACGCAAGGACGTTTTCGCGATATTTTTTACTATTTTACCCCACCTCCTATCTTTCTCTAAATTTATAATACAAAATGACTTTCAAAATCCTAAGTCCAGTAAACAGACCTATCTGAAATCTGTATTAAAGTTTTTTTTCTTCTTTACTTTATGCATTTTTTACGTAAAAGAATTTAATGTGACGCAAGGACTTTTTTTGGACACGAATTTTAATATATCTAAATATAATGCATGAATAGTTTACAAATTATGAGAATTAAAATGTTCTAAGGCTATTTAATATTTGAATATAAAGTGTAGAATGAGAATAAAAGGTTGCGAATAAATTGAGAAACTTTTACCTTATATGATGGAACTTGAAAGAGCGTAAAAGTCTGTGACGCATGGACATTTTGTTGGTATCCCACAATAAATAATTGATTATATCTTTTATAATATTTGTGATAGAATTACAAACCCATTTGGTATGTATAGTTCCTAAATCCTTGTGTTTCTTACAAGAAAGTGGAATTTTCATTCTATGTTGATATTCAAGAAAGTTATAGACTAATTATTTTTCACGGTGCAAGGACGAAATGTCCGCTTTTACGTGGAAATGCCCAACAGTATATTTTATACAAAAACTGCAGAAAAACTGTTTTTTAGCTCTAAAATTAAATTTTGGGGTGGGGGGGATATAATATGTTATATAATATGTTATAAATATAATAAGTTTCATGACGAACAACTTAGGCTAGGTCCGATTCAAAGTAATTTTTAACTGTTACACAGTGTTATGTGTGTTATCTCGTTAATTGGGATACAAAATGCATAAAATGAATTTTTTTTCTTTTGACCTCGATAGAATTTTTTGAAAACTGTATTTTTGAATACTGTTAGGGTCATACAAAAGCACAGTAGGTGCTAAACGTTTGGTCAATTTTCTCATACCTAAAAGTCATTCTAGGGAACCGTGTTTACCAATCTACACCACTTTTCTCTTTCGCCATTCGAATCATTTGTTCGAATGAATTTTAATCTTTCCTTTTCATCATTTTTCAAGTCATGAAATTCTTTACTTTCTACTTCCTTCAAATGAAAAATAGATGTAGAAACAACATGGTTGATAGAATTTTCATCATTTATTTGTACATTTTATAATTGTGAAAGTGTCTGAAAGGATGTTGGTGGTATTGAATTCACAACATGAATTTGTTAATCTACATTACAAGTTTTTTTCCCTACCTCTTTAGATATATTCATTTGCAATGCCTTTTTCTCTTTTAAGCTAGCACGATAGCGCTTCATTCTTTCTCTATGCAGTGTTCGCACTTCAATTTCTCTCTGTGCACTTAAGGGGGTCACCCCATGTGATAGGTTCAAAAAATCGAATTTTTTTTCGTCATATATCGCACCTATAACATATGCAGAATATGTGGGTAAAGTGATTTAAACATATTCGTCGCTGTTAAAAATTTTTTACAGTGAGAAGGTAAGATGTTCGAACGCGAGGTCAAGCTTTCAACGAAGTGTGTCACTGAACCTTTTGTGTCGCTTCTGTTTTTTATCCGCGAATTTTATTATTACATACACATATATATAAGTAAAAAATAAATACATTTAGAAAAACTTTAGTTTCCTAAACTATATTTTCGAATATAACGGCTGTTTTAGTAATAGTTTGGAATTCATGGCTTTATTCGTACTTGAGCTTTGAAACGCGTTTTTCTCGAAACCACATTTTTCGAACTGGCGACCATGATTTCTCAAAAACTACTTAACCGATTTCGTTCAAATTTATAGAGTATATTCAGCTCATGTGTGGCTATCGCCCGAACCAGGATAATTGAAAAAGGTCAAGTCGTTTTTTTATATACAAGAAAATAGACGCAAAAAATCGCGTTTTTAAAAAAAAAAATTCAAACCCGCGTAAAAAATTCAATTTTTAATATTTTCAAAATATCCTGGTTCCGGCGATAGCCACATAACCACAGATTAAAATGCTATTTCATTTTTTGATTTCTGTTCAGCCAATCATTTGGAATCGTGGTCGCCGATGGACCACTTTTTTATCACCAAAGCCATTTTACAGTGTTATAAGTCGTAAATATTGAAATATTTTTAATTGAAAAAATTTGTATTTGTAGTTAAAATATCACTAAATATATGGAAACAAGTCCGAAGTTCTAAGTTTATAATTGTATTTTTAGAAGTATATATATTACACAAAATAAAGAAAATTAGGAAAATTTAATTTTAAAAACATTATATTTATGAATTAAAAATAATTTAAATAGATACAAAAGACATTTTCAAAAAATGTAGTCTAATCCTGCTTTACAGTAAATTTAGATACGAAATTCACTCTGTATATTGACAAGTTTAAAGATAATTATCTCAATTTGAACATTTCAACTACACCAAAAGTACACGCAGTATTTTTCCATGTAAAACAGTTTTGCACTAAACATCAGAAATGTTTAGGTTTTTTCAGTGAACAAGCCATGGAAGCTGTATATATATATAACTCGCGACACATTTAAATTATTTAAGTTTTTTGAAAATGTATTTTGTATCTATTTAAATTATTTATAATTCATAAATATAATGTTTTAAAAATTAAATTTTCCTAATTTTCTTTATTTTGTGTAATATATACTTCTAAAAATACAATTATAATGAAATATTGAATGAGTGGACAGTGAATACGAAATTAAAAAAAAATTATTAAAAAAAAATCAAAAAATCGCAATTAAAAAAATGTGCTTACTCTTCGATTTTAATTTTCCTTACAAAATAGTCCTGAAGTATTCCCCTAACATCCCCAAAAAGAAAATGAGAGGTAGCAGAAAGTCAGGGTTGAAATTATTTGAGGACCACCGTGCCCAAATTGAAATATCTACTGATTTAAGAAAGTCAGCTTCTTTAGTTAACATTTACTGTTTGACACGGAATCATGAAACAGTAGAACTGGCATACCGAAAGTTTTATGTAGGGTTTTATCACATAGAATTTAATGGCTACAATACCTGTGAAGGACATTGGACAAACAATTTTACTTTTATTTTTTAGCATATGATATAGTGTTGTATATAATATATGTTTTACCAGATCCACCTGGACCGTCGAGTTAAAAACATGACGTATATATTCTTTGCATAACAACCTTGAAGATGGTATCAACTAGGTTCTTCTGCTTTCAATTCAATGTGAAATTTTGTGTTTCACTAATGTGCGCAAGATCAAACTTGGAAGTGTTTACATTAATATCATTGACGGAACGAATACTATAATTTTTTAACTGAATGATTGTAAAAAAATTAATTGATGTCAGAACCGTTTTTTAAAAAAAAGTTATTAATTTATTCATAAGCTTGATGATAAGCTTTCTCATCGCTATACTACCTTTTGAACTTATCTGATAAGACCTCTTTAAATGTGTCCCATGATTCATGTGGACAAATTGGTTCGCAATGAATTAAGATACGAACTATTTGTTCCTATCGATGTCTTAACTCTCTAGGCATTATCAAAGTTTGTCCTTCCTTCATAGCATTATGCTATTCTGCATCATGTTCAATTAGACCTAAAGATAGATATGCATCACGAAAATTGTCATAAGTTTCTCCATTAACTGTTAAAATGTGTTCAAAACTTGTAGCTCCCTTGACAGTAAGAAGTAACAATCGAAGATGAAATAGTTCTACATGAGTGGGACTTATAGAATACATAAATACATACGACCAATAACATTGAATCGTGTTTCACGTCTTAACAATTTACATGTAGTTTCCATTTTGTTAAACACGTAATGGCATGGTATTTCAGGATACGCGAAATGTTAAGCTCCTTAATCACGTTCATTCAAATGAAAATAATCGATTATCAGGGTTTACTTTTTTAAGAAAGTTGTAATGAAATCCCTATTGTCTCTCAGATAAATAACGTTAGTTTGTTGATTAGGTAGATGAACTGGTAAGGGAGTAAATGTACTTATACAAATATTTTACAGACTTAAGGCTTTAAGCAATTTCAACATGAATGTGACAATTAAATCTTTGTAGTAATTGCGTTTATTATAAGGTACTACATACTGATTGTCTACTGTTTGTCTATTCGGATTATTATAAACACAGGTATTTCTTCTACGATAAGTTGGATAACAATTTTCATCAAGTGTTGTATCTTTCTAAAAGGGTTTGGGGCAATGTTTGGAACATTGTCTTTTGTGGTCTTGACACCAAGAGCCTCATGGACCATGAATCATATTTTTTATAACAATATCATGAAGCTGAGGATTATCATTTGGAAATGGAATTTCTGCAGAAATATATTTATCGACAACTTCACATACAGCTATTTTATAATTTTGCTTTAATGTGACTTAAATATGAACATGTGGTAATTCACGCTTTTGATATTTAACAGCATAAACATATGCAAGTATCTCACGGAATTAATGTTGCTTAACTTTATAATTAATAAGTCCATTCTTCTTTAATTGAAAAACCCGTGAAACAATGTCGGGACTATCTAATGCAGTCTGATTTGGTAATAAATTTTATTGAATTTCACGCCAATGTGTATTGCATGTCACTGTTATGAATATATCTAGCTTACCAAATTTACGTACAATTGCAATCTTGATAATGTTCAAAATATTCCGTAAATGTAGATGGTAAAATAAGAATTTTTCCTACTTGTAAATATGGTGCATGTCCTCTTTGTTGGAAATGATCTATTAATACTGCATAACTATCGGCAAGAAAAGTCTTTTGATTTATTCTACAAAAATGTGTTCTGTTTTTTTCAACTTTAACAAAACTATCAACAATCCATTGTTAAAAAAGTATTCCTTGTTTTAAAAAAATTTTATTGTTTCTTGTTGTCATTCTATACTTAATATATGCTGTCCCTGTCACACGGTTATGAGTTTCATTTTTTAATAAAATATTATTATACCAACCTATTGTACCATGTGGATAAAATAATGGATAAATCCAAGGTTACACATAAGGATTCATGCTGATAATAGGTATATTACAATTCTTTATTATTTTCGTTACGTATACTGACATACGAGTCAGGAATTTCACCGCCAGCTGTTGTTGCGAAAATAGCTGCAATTTCACTAATTTTTTGTACATTGTACCGTCTAGTATCCATTCCTGGTTTTAATGTAAATAATAAATGCATTTGAGGTTCAATATCTTTGTTATTATCCCATTAACGCCCAAAACCTAAAAAATTTTTGTATATTTTCAAGCTATGATCCTAGAAACAAACTAAATAATATTTCTGACAGAAGATACATTTTCTTTATGTTTTGAGTGTGTTATTTTCGAATATAAAGTCACAAATTAATATTTTTCAAACCAAAATAAAATACGGTGGTTTTAATGTAAAAAAATTCAAATTTTCAATTTTAATTTTTTTTTCACCCAGAGAAAGTGTGAGTATATAATTCTCCCAAGTAGCACGTAATATTACGTAAGTATCGCAGTAATATTACACTCAATATTAGTAATATTACAGGTTGATGTTACAGTAATATTACTGTGACATTAAAATGTCCGCGTCAAGGTAATATTACAAGGTAATATTGAGGTAATATTACAAAGTGATATTACAGTAATGTTACAAAGTAATATTACAGTAATATTACAGTGACATTATAGTAATATTACAATTAAATATAATGTATAAAAAATTTTGGGGGACCGAGTCTTGAACCCTTGTAAGCTGACCATGTAGGTAGATGCCTTAAACCACTCGGCTACTTAGCTCTTAGAATATATTTTAGAAAGTCTTCTACATATTGTACTACATATTTGTAATATTAATGTAATATTACAAAGAGATTTGTAATATTACTGTAATATTAACTCCATATTTCTTTGTAATATTACTACGTAATATTACCTCAACATTACCCTGTAATATTACCTTGACGCGGACATTTTAATGTCACAGTAATATTACTGTAACATCAACCCGTAATATTACCAATATTGAATGTAATATTACTGCGATACTCACGTAATATTACGTGCTACTTGGGCTGCTAATAGGGCATCAAATCCATTGCAAAATTTTCAAGTTTATACATACGTTTTACTAATCGACAAAATGTCGTCGGATTCGCCTAAATTTTCTTATTTGAGGGTGTTTGCAGTCGCTTATTACGAATCTAAAGTTAGATTTTGAAAATTCAAAATGGCGGATAAAATATTACGGATGACAAATTTAAATTTTCGTTCGATCCAGTTCTAATTCCTTATCTGGGGGTTTCTGGGGTCGCTAATTACGAATCTGAATTTAGATTTTCAAAATTCAAAATGGCGGATAACAAATTAAAATTTTTGTTTGATTCAGTTCAAATTTTTTATCCGGGGATTTTTGGTGTCGCTGCTTACGAATCTAAAGTTATATTTTCAAAATTCAAAATGGTGGATCCAATATAGCGGATGAAAAGTTTTCATTTTCGTCTGATTCAGTTAAAATTTGTTACTACATATTTGGCATAACTTGTAAGTTCTAATGACACAATGTTTTGAAGACAATATGTTTTGTTTACTTTTATTACATGTGTCGTGTGGATTTCCAACTTTCAAAGCATCGTTTCCAGTATACGTATAGTGTTTTATAATTGCAAGAACAAATTTCTGTGTTTTAATATTATGTTCCTCCAAATTAACTGAACTGTGTAATAATAAAATTGCATTCACAATTCATTATTCCTAATTACTTGTCTTTCATGTTTTTTTGATCAGCAGCGAAAAAATTTATTATTTTTGGGTATTTTTGTATATGTTTTTATATACTTTACGAAGTTGTGCGACAGATTGATATTATCAAGTAATTTCGCTTTGTGAATGCAATTTTATTATTATACAATTCAGCAAATGTTTGGAAGAACATAGTGTTACAGCACAGAAATATGTTCTTGCAATTACAAAACATTATATACTGGAAACGCTGCTTCGAAATTTAAAAAGCCACACGACTCATATAACAAAAGTAAACAAAGACATTTTCTTCAAAACATTGTGTCATTAGAACCTACAAGTTATACCCCAAAAACTTCCGGATAACAAATTTGAACTGAATAGGACAAAAATTTAAATTTGTCATCCTCCATCTTGAATTTTAAAAATCTAACTTCAGATTCGTAATCAGAGACCCCAAAAATCCCCAGGTAATAAAATTTCGTCGAATCCGACGATATTTTGTCGATTAGTAAAATGTGTGCATAAAGTTGAGAATTTTGAAATGAATGTGACGCAATATTAGAACCGCCATTTTGAAAATTTTAAGTCTGCCTTCCATATCGTTAAAATGGATAATTGTTATGCACTTTTGGTTGAAAGCAGAATTATATGCTCACACTTTCTCTGGGTAAAAAATATCAAAATTGAAAATTTGAACATTTTTTGTGTTTTTTTACATTAAAACCACCGTATTTTATTTTGGTTTGAAAAATATTAATTTGTGACTTGATATTCGAAACAACACACTCAAAACATAAGAAAAAAATATATCTTTGGTAAAAAATGTTATTTAGTTTGTTTCTCGTAAAATAGCTTGAAAATGGACCAAAAAATTTTGGGTTTTAGGCGTTAATGGGTTATCATGCATTATTTCTTGTATTTCTTCGTGTATCATTCGATACGCTACTTTTGAAATATCAACTCAAGATACAATCTTTTCCTATGTTGGCGTCTGCGCAGAAGCTAGTTGTTATGGCGACGAACTAATGCGCAGTCGCTGTAATAAAAGCTAGCTTATCATAAGGTGCTTTTTCGAAAGTACCGTCAAGTGGGGCTATTTTGTACACAAAACCGCTCTTTTTCCACTCTATGCTTTATTAAAATTCAGAATTTGAAAAAATAAACAATTTGTCTACTCAGTTATGTTGTAGACATCTTTCTAAAGGTGTCCTATGAGTTAGCCCACAAGAAAAAAATTTTAGTCTGAGTTATAGAAACTCAAAGTTGTGCACAAAATAAACCCCATGGTGGGGCTATTTTGTGCATCAAAGTTTGCTTATTTATAAAGTTGTGTAAAAAAAATTTTGGACGCTTTTGCTGCATGAAGTATTATTTCTAAATATTCTAGAGTACAATAAAGAAAATCAAAGCCAGAAATATTTTTTTTTTAGGAATTGTTTAACTAATTTGAATGTAAAACACTAAAATTTCACAAAAATATAGTTTTACAAAGAAAGTTATTTCTTTAAGAAAATTTTACTTAAAATAACTTCTATTACACTTTTTGAGTTATTTTAAGAGAAAAAGTTTCAAAAATAACTTGAAAAGCATGTAAGTATTAATGTTACTTTTTTTAGGTTTTTAAGGGACCAGGTGTAAAACTGAGATTTTATGCTTATTTCTTGTCTTTTATAACAAAACGAAGACAAAAATGTTTTAAAACGAAATTCTAAAGTAATTTTTACTAACTACAGAACAAATTATTAAAGAAAACTTGATTTTAAAGAATGCACAAAATAACACACCAAATCCTGGTTTTTCAGTTTTTTACACTTTTTTCTTAAAATATGCAATAAAAAGTTAGCGCATCACGTATACATCATCACAACTAAATTGTCAACAAGTATTATTAATACCTATAGAAACACTTCTAAACTTCCGGAGATCTGAACAGAATTTTGAGAACTTTGAAGATTTTTAGCTTGATTTTTACGACTATACGATTTTTTTTCTGATTTCTGATAAAGAATTAAGTAAATTCATTTAGTACTCTCTATAGTTTAGTTATCAGAAAATATTTATACTAAGTAGCAATTTTAAGCAACTGAATATAACGATTTTATTCATTAAAAACCTCGCGTGCACAAAATAGCCTCACGGCGCACAAAATAGCCCCACTTTACGGTAGCTTATTATCATAAGCTAGAGGATGTAACCAGCCTCCATATGAGAGAATGAACTTTTAACTTACCGAATTTACATTTGTCGTAATTTTAGAATCACTTAACTCCCATTTGCCAAAACATTTAAATTGACGAAATGGCCTTTTCTAAATTTTCAACTCCTCAAACTCGTATTTGTCTACACCTCAAAATTTCTAAATTTTGTATTTGTATGATCTTTGAAATCAACGAACTTATTGCATTTGACAAAAAATTCAATTACTCGAACTTGAATTTCTTCGTACTTTAAAAGCACTGAATTTGCGTTTGTCAGACCCTCGAAAAGTAGCCTCTCTCAAGGAGCTTTCTGATTGTCTGGTAACATTTCCGGGAAAGTTACCCGCTAATCAGAAGGCTCCTTTAGAAAGGTTACTTTCCGAGGGTCTGATAAATGCAAATTCGGTGACTTGCGTAGTCGGTGAGTTAAAGGGTCTGATAAATGATAGTTCAAAGAGTTGAATGTTTTGACAAATGCGTGTTCGGTGACTTTAAAGTTTGGCCAAATGTAAATTCGGGCAAATGAGCATTTTACATTTTAAGTTTTCTCTTAAATGTCAATTTGTACTAGTACAATTTCGGACAAATGAAGATTCTGTCAAATGAATATTCTGGTATTTAAGTATTCGATTAACCTAAACTTCTGTAACACAAAAATTATTCTTAATTAAAATTCGTTTAAATTTGAATTCTTTTAAATGAAAAGTCGGTTAAAAGGATTTCTATAAAATGAAAATTCTGGCTAATAAAAATTCTGTAACCTAAAACTTCTGTTAGGTCAAACTTCGGATTAATTTATGTTTGATTGATTTGCACATGCGCAAATGTACCTTTATTAAAAAATTGGTTAAAATCTTAAAATTGTTCTTTTCCATTATTATTGTAATTAATGACCAATAATAGAAAAGAATATTCAAATTTAATCTAAGTATTGAAATTTAAGAAATTTAATAGAAAAATTTATATTATTGAATATAAAAACTAATAAAAACCCAAGCAGCACGTAATATTACATGAATATCACAGTGACATCATATTGTAATATTGGTAATATTACGGGGTGATATTACAGTGATATTGACGTGATATTGAAATGTCCGCCTCAAGGTAATATTGCAAGTAATATTACAGTGATATTGATGTAATATTACAAGTAATATTACGGTAATATTACAGTGACATTAAGGTAATATTACAATGATATTAAGGTAATATTACAATTATTTATTTCAATATTTATTTAACATTAAATAAAATATTTAAAAAAGATTTGGCTCACACGGGGTTCGAACACGCAACGTTCGATACGACGTGAATACGCTTTGTACCTCTCGGCCATCTAGCTCTTGGAATATAGTTCAGAAAGTGTTCTTCATATTGTACCAAAGAGAATTTAAGGTACTACATGAAGAACACTTTCTGAAATACATTCCAAGAGCTAGATGGCCGAGAGGTACAAGGCGTATTCACGTTGTGTCGAACGTTGCGTGTTCGAACCCCATGTGCGCCGAATTTTTTTAAAATATTTTATTTAATGTAAAATAAATATTGAAATAAATAAATATTTGTAATATTACCTCAATACCATTGTAATATTACTTGTAATATTACATCAATATCACTGTAATATTACTTGTAATATTACCTTGAGGCGGACTTTTCAATATCACGTCAATATCACTGTAATATCACCCCGTAATATTACGAATATCACAATATGATGTCACTGTAATATTCATGTAATATTACGTGCTGCTTGGGAACGTTAAAAATATATTTAATTTTAATAATTTTATTCTTTTTTTCTTTAAAATATTTATAAAATGTAACAAATTTTGTTCTGAAACTTTTCAATTTTTCATATTTTAAAAAACCATTTTCTAGGGATACCGGGGGGGGGGGGGGGGTTATAATTATTTAACGTACTGTCAGAAAATCTTCCATATAATTAGTGTTTAAAAAAGTTTTGTAAAAATTTACTTATCCTATTCTAAAAAGAACAGACGTTGTGGTTAACTTCAGAGGTGTAACTCCATTTCCGAGTGTCCCATTGGTCAGTACATATCAAACCTCACTATCGATAGTTTTCAGTTTCGATCTTTTGTTTTGCAGACGAATTAAAATCTTTTAATAAAATATAGTAACTTCAAGTTTATTTTATAAAATTTCTTAAAATGTTAGGAATCTAAAATAACAAAAAATCTTATTAAAATAATTAATACATAGAAATTAGCTTTGACCTTGACTTCCTTATACGAGAACCCTTTCAACCAACTTCAGAGGTGTAACACGTTTTATCGGGCTTCTGATTGGCTAGAAGATTATCGATATTTTTTGTCAACAATAACATCACAGTTTAGATGTTTATTTGGAGTATTTTTCAATTTATTTAAAATTTTCGTTTAATAAATAATTGCATTTTATTAAATAATAATAAATTAAAAATAAATTAAATTCTAATAATTAAGAAGTGACAGTGGTTTTAGTGACAGTGATTTTAGTGAAGTTGTTAAGGTTATAGTGTTTTGAGTGAAATAATGTTTTGTTTACATAGGCATTCGTTTCTGACAGGTGAGTAATGATAATAATATTAATAAACCATTATTTCTTTTTATTTTATTGCTAACTTATATTATTTATTTGTTTTTTCCATGTTTAAGGTTATGTTTTTTGTTATCATTCTCCAGTTACGTAGTAATGGTTAGTGACAGGTAAGTAATAATAATAATTTTCAATAATTTTATTTTATTTTATTTTATTGTAAGCTTCTAATTTATTCATCTTTTTTCTTATTACATTAATTCAATAGTTGTATTTTTTTCATTAAAGTATCCCTGTTTACGAAATTTGATAGGATTTGATAGAAAAGAATTTCTATCAATTTGAATCCGTTTTCTGAATCCAAAATTTTATGTACTTTGTATACGTTTCTATCAAACATTTGGATAGAATCTCTATCAAAATCAATACTTCGCATTTGATAGAATTTGATGGAATTTGATAGAAAGAAATTTCGATCAATTTAAATCCGTTTTTTGAATCAAAAATTTCAAGTACTTTTTATACGATTATATCAAATCTTTGGGATAGAATCTCTATCAAAATCAATACTTCGCATTTAATAGAAAGTAATTTCTATCAATTTCAATCCGTTTTTGAATCCAAGTTGCCATTTACATTGTATACGATTCTATCAAACCTTTTGGATAGAATCTCTATCAAAATCAATACTTCGCATTTATTAGAAAGGAATTTCTATCAATTTCAATCCGTTTTTGAATCCAAATTTTCATTAACCTTGTATACGATTCTATCAAACCTTTTGGATAAAAAAGTATACGAATTTTCCGTCGAAAAGATTTGATTAATTTTTAATCCCAAAATTTGGATAGAAAAGTATTCGATTTTCCGTTTGATTAAATTTGATAGAGTTTCTATGCAAATGATTTGCTAAGATTGTATTTTTAATCCGTATTCTGAATCCATTTGAATAATTTTAGGAATATCCTAATAATATCCGTAGTTCATCCTTAGGATATCAACGGGAAATGCTCATCAAGATCCCACCAGACATCGTGAAGAGAGATTCACAAGACATCATTTTGAATTTCAAAATGGTCAAAATATTTTTCCGGTAGTTATATATCCACACTGAAAAAAATACTGTGATCAGATTAGACATTTGACTATGGTTAACAGGTTATGTAGGAGTTTGACATAATAACACAAATACGTATGGCAGTTCCCAAAACAGCAATAAAATATTGCCAATCTGCCCATAATTATTGCAGTTCCACGGAAATATTTTTTTCAGTGCAGGAAAGCAGGGATTTTAATATCCACTGGATATCCTAAGGATGCCCAAAGATATCTTTCTCATTACCTGAAATCAGAAAACGTTTCTATTTAATATTTTTAGAGTTATAACAATTAAAACATCCCGGTTTGTACAGACTACTATGTGCACTTGTCTTTTCTTTTCGCTCTCCAGTAAAATCACTAATTTGCTTTTAAGGTCTTCTTCTTCGGAGTGCATTACATATATTGTAAAATCTGAAACCCAGACCTCACTTAATCTGTATTAAAGAAACTGTTTTATTAATTCCGATCAATTTTTTCAATTCTTTACTAATCCAGCCTTCTTGTCGAGTATTTGTAAGTTTTATTCCATTGCTGCCACTACTGGCGCAGCAAATCTATTGTTACTATCCCCTTCGATGTGTCATATTATTAGTTAATAATTTTATTATATTTAGATTTGAAGAGCAGGAGCGAATTTTTCCGTGGTGTGGACGACTTACTTAATGGTTTCAACTTTAAAGTCCAATTTCTGCAAATTTCAAATTATGTTATAACATGTTAAGTTACATAATGGAAATAATAATAATAACACAGGCGTAAAAAAGTAGAAACCTTTTTCCGCTAAGTATTGGGCCAATAATGGTTTACCCTTGGAAATCTGTCACTGCGGACAGTGAAAAAATACATATAGAAATACTCAGCCAATTGTCCAGTACATACATTTGCCAATAATTTGCTACTTGTTATCGCAGAATGAGGAATCATTGGTTAAATCTTGGAATGTAGACATCCGTGCCAATCATTGGCTAACAATATTGGTCCAATGTTTAGCCAATGTTAAGTTTCCGATTGACTGTTATATTCTGAAAATAATGATTATGTATATGTGAAAAAGTTAGTGGCTTTAGAAGCAAGTTTAAAAAGAAGAATTTTTTCTTTTTCAAATATTCATTCTGTAAACGTTTCGGCTCTAAATACTGATGGCCCTCGTTGGTAGAAAATAGATTTATTCTGAAATAGTATTATGTATAACAATATTAATATAAGGCTGAAGATAAATTGATGTGTTACGCATTCTCTTTTTTGTTTTTTAGTAATTAATTCTAAACCCAAATAATGCAAAAATCGATATAACCGAAAAATAAAATTTAAAGAACAACAGTATAATAATAACAAAACAAAAAAGAGAATAATGCAACAATTTATCTGAAGTTTTTGCAGTTGTCTACTACATTATTAATACTATTTCAGAATAAAACTATTTTCCTTTAACAAGGGCCAGTATTTGGAGCTGAAACGTTTGGAGAATGAATTAATAAAAGAGTAAATTCTTTTTTTCAATAAACTTAACAGTGTAAAGTCACTAACTTCTTCATGCGTTTCTTTTACGAAGTTGACTGTTTGAAAATCAAAAAGATACTGACTGTACGCCCTTAGCAAAAGAGCACAAAGGAAAAGGTCCTGGCGTTGGAATTTTAGAGCCATATGTGTTTCCTTTCAGTTAGAAATGTGTTTAGAAACTAGTCTTGAGTAGAGTCAAGTAATCGCGTTGCATTCACAGATAAAATAAGATAACTAAGAAATAAACTACAATATTATATTAATTTTTAAACAGTTATATTGATATTAATATCTGATTTATTTTTTAATAAAAACATAAAAAAAGTTCGTAATGTCATGATCCAAATACGTTAAACAGTTGCTCATTTACTTCTTTAAAAAGCATTCTCTACAAATCCACTCATAAAATTTTATTTTTCATAGATAAGAATTTAATTATATTTTATATATTTGTATATGGATAAAATATTTTGTATAAAATTTTGTGAGTAATATTAAGGATTGAATAAGCGGCCAAAAGTGAGACAAATTTTTCTAATTTCGAGAAAATTTAAGAAATACAGTTTTTAACGTAATCCTCAACCAATATGATTTATTATTATTATTTTTTTTTTTTTTTAATAGAAATGAAGTCTATAAAAACTAATAAAACCTTATATCTATGTATAATTAACTTTCACTAATATTAAACTGCCTTAGATATAAGAATCACTGTTATTTAAAAAACTTAGTATAGTTTTTCTAGTTTTTAATTAACTTTCAGGATTACGTTAAAAACTGTATTTCTTTAATTTTCTCGAAATTAGAAAAATTAGTCTTGCTCACTTTTGGCCGCTTATTTAATCCTTAGTTTTACTCACAAAATTTTATTAAAAATATTTTATCCATAAACAAATATATAAAATATAATTAAATTCTTATCAATGAAAAATAAAATTTTATAGGTGGACTTGTAGAGAATGCTTTTTAAAGGAACTAAATGAGCTATTGTTTAACATATTTGGAAAAAACTGCAATTATTCATCAGATTTAAAACTAAAACATAAAACGTTAAATGAGTAGTTAAGAATAAACTATTTAAATCAATAAATTTTTTTTTGAAAATTGTGTATCAGTAAATTTGTTAAAATATATTAAAATAAATTTTTCTTTGAATTTATTTTCATCCTTAAATCGTACAATTTTTAATTTCGAAAATACAATTTCATGACATAACGAACTTTTATATGTTTCTATTCAAAAATAAATCAGATATTAATACCAATATAACTGTTTAAATTTAATATAATATTGTTAGTTTATTTCTTAGTTCTGCTAAAGTTAAAAATTAAATTTTACCTTAAAACATTATTTCTCTTAAATTATTATTTTATCTATGAATGCAACGCGATTACTTGATACGATTCAAGACGAGTTTCTAAACACATTTCTAACTAAAAGGAAACACATATGGCTCTAAAATTCCAATATATATATAATCATTATTTTCAGAATATAACAGTCGAAAATTTAACATCGGCTAAACATTGGACCAATATTGTTAGCCAATGATTGGCACGGATGTCTACATCCCAAGATTTAACCAATGATTTCTCATTCTGCGATAACAGGTAGCAAATTATTGGCAAATGTATGTACTGGACAATTGGCTGAGTATTTCTATATGTATTTTTTCACTGTCCGCAGTGACAGATTTCCAAGGGTAAACCAATATTGGCCCAATACTTAGCGAAAAAAGGTTTCTACTTTTTTACGCCTGTGTTATTTTTATTATTTCCATTATGTAACTTAACATGTTATAACATAATTTGAAGTTTGCAGAAATTGGACTTTAAAGTTGAAACCATTAAGTAAGTCGTCCACACCACGGAAAAATTCGCTCCTGCTCTTCAAATCTAAATATAATAAAATTATTAACTAATAATATGACACATCGAAGAGGATAGTAACAATAGACGCAGTGCTGCGCCAGTAGTGGCAGCAATGAAATAAAACTTACAAATACTCGACAAGAAGGCTGGATTAGTAAAGAATTGAAAAAATTGATCGGAATTAATAAAACAGTTTCTTTAATACAGATTAAGTGAGGTCTGGGTTTTAGATTTTACAATATATGTAATGCACTCCGAAGAAGAAGACCTTAGAAGCAAATTAGTGATTTTACTGGAGAGCGAAAAGAAAAGACAAGTGCACATAGTAGTTTGTACAAACCGGGATGTTTTAATTGTTATAACTTTAAAAATATTAAATAGAAACGTTTTCTGATTTTAGGTAATGAGAAAAATATCTTCGGGCATCCTTAGGATATCCAGTGGATATTAAAATCCCTGCTTTCCTGGATATATAACTACCGGAAAAATATTTTGACCATTTTGAAATTCAAAATGATGTCTTGTGAATATCTCTTGACGATGTCTGGTAGGATCCTGATGAGCATTTCCCGTTGATATCCTAAGGATAATCCGAGGTCTATCATAAATAAAGATGCTTACAAAATTTAAAAGGTAGTTTGAATTAATTTTTGAATTAAAAAATTTTCTCGTGACGTCATGTTTAGAACGATCTCCCCCCCATCAACATGTTACGTTTTTTAACGTTTGATCAAGAGTCCACCCTCCCCCTTATAGCGTGACGTCATATGTAAATGCTCCTTATTCGACTTTTCTATCCCAATGGGAAATTGCCAAGGCTCACGATTGGCTAAATATTGGTCCAATATTGGCATTTATATTGGGCCAAGGCTGGGAGTGTAGAAACCAATGCCAAGCCTCGGAATACAATATTCAACCAATATTTAACCAATATTGCAGATATCAGTTTCTTTCGAAAAAAAAATTTGGTTACGACATATATTACGGTTTTAGGGGTTGCTGATTACGAATCTAAAGTCCAATTTCCAAAATTCAAAATGGCTGACTCAATATGGCGGACGAATTTAAAAAAAAAAACGATAAAAATCGCTAAAAACTTGTCACTCGGGGGTTTTTGGGGTCACTGATTATGAATCTAAAATCCGATTTCCAAAATTCAAAATGGTAGACCCAATATAGCAGGCAAATTTTTTAAAAAATGATAAAATTCGCTTGAAACTTGTTACTCGGGGGTTTTTGGGGTCACTGATAACAAATCTAAAATTTGATTTTCAAAATTCCAAATGACGAATCCAATATGGCGGACAAAATGTTAAAAATTCATTGAAATCGCTTGAAACTTGTTACTCGAGGATTTTTGGGTCACTGATAACGAATCTAGTTATGCCATGCTGGGCCTGGGCCAGTTACCGACTATCGGTAATGCATTTTTATACTTTACCGACCGCGAAAAGTCGTGTTTCTACCGGGGTTATCATGTTACCATCAGTCGGTAATACAGATTTCTTCTTTGCAGGCAGTAAACATTAGTGTTTTTCATGGTGTTAGATTAGTAAAACAGAACACTCTACAGAAACACTAATTTCTTCCTGGAGATCAAGTAGAAATCTACATTACCGACTGATGGTAACACACTGTCTTGCAAAAATGCGATATTTGGTGGTCGGTATGCTAGAAATCTGCATTACCGACAGTCGGTAAGTGGTGCAGGATCAACATAGCATAATTACTAAGTTTCTAATAATTTCAAAGAACTTTTAAAAATTTGTCAGCCATGGTGGTTACGCCATTTTAAATTTTGAAAATCATTCATTATAGTGACCCCCAAAACCCCCGAGTAACAAGTTTCAAGCGATTTCCATCATTTTTTTAAAAATTCGTCCGCCATATTGAGTCCGCCATTTTGAATTTTGAAAATCTGAGTTTAGATTCGTTATCAGTGACCCTAAAAACCCCCGAGTAACAAGTTTCAAGCGTTTTTCATCATTTTTTTAAAAAATTGTCCGCCATATTGAGTCCGCCATTTTGAATTTTGAAAATCTGAGTTTAGATTCGTTATCAGTGACCCCAAAAACTTGCGTGTAACAAGTTTCAAGCGATTTCCATCATTTTTTTAAAAATTCGTCCGCCATATTGAGTCAGCCATTTTGAATTTTGGAAATCTGAGTTTATATTCGTTATCAGTGACCCCAAAAACCCCCGAGTAACAAGTTTTAAGCGATTTTCATGGATTTTAAAAAATTCCTCCGCCATATTGGGTCCGCCATTTTGAATTTTGAAAATCAGGTTTTAGATTTATTGTTAGTGACCCCTAAAACATTAAAATATGTCATGATCCAATTTTATTTTTTGACAGAAACTGATATCTGCAATGTCCAATTTTGTATTCCGAGGCTTGGCAGTCTTGGCATTGGTTTCTACACTCCCAATATTGGCCCAATATTGTACAATATTGGACCAATGTTGCGCCAATCGTATTTTTCCCATTAATCCGAGGTCTATCATAAATAAAGATGCTTACAAAATTTAAAAGGTAGTTTGAATTAATTTTTGAATTAAAAAATTTTCTCGTGACGTCACGTTTAGAACGATCTTCCCCCCATCAACATGTTACGTTTTTTAACGTTTGATCAAGAGTCCACCCTCCCCCTTATAGCGTGACGTCATATGTAAATGCTCCTTATTCGACTTTTCTACGTATAGAATTTGATAAAATTATAATACAGAGCGCTTGATACCAAAGTATTTGATTTTTAGACGGATAGAAATTAATAGATTTTGCATACCAAGATTTTGATAGAATAGTATAAGAATTTTCCATCGATAAGATTTGATTAATTTTTAATCTCAAAGTTTTGATAGAAATGGATTCGATTTTCCGTTTGGTTAAATTTGATAGAGTTTCTATGCAAATGATTTGATAAGATTGTATTCGACTTTTCTACGGATAGAATTTGATAAAGTTTTAATACAGAGCTCTTGATAGCAAAGTATTTGATTTTCAAGCGGATAGAAATTGATAGATTTTGCATACCAAGATTTTGATAGAATAGTATAAGAATTTTCCATCGATAAAATTTGATTAATTTTTAATCCCAAAGTTTTGATAGAAATGTATTCGATTTTCCGTTTGGTTAAATTTGATAGAGTTTCTATGCAAATGATTTGATAAGATTGTATTCGACTTTTCTACAGATAGAATTTGATAAAGTTTTAATACAGAGCTCTTGATAGCAAAGTATTTGATTTTCAAGCGGATAGAAATTGATAGATTTTGCATACCAAGATTTTGATAGAATAGTATAAGAATTTTCCATCGATAAGATTTGATTAATTTTTTATCCCAAAGTTTTGATTGAAATGTATTCGATTTTCCGTTTGGTAAAATTTGATAGAGTTTTTATGCAAATGATTTGATAAGATTGTATTCGACTTTTCTACGGATAGAATTTGATAAAGTTTTAATACAGAGCTCTTGATAGCAAAGTATTTGATTTTCAAGCGGATAGAAATTGATAGATTTTGCATACCAAGATTTTGATAGAATAGTATAAGAATTTTTCATCGATAAAATTTGATTAATTTTTAATCCCAAAGTTTTGATAGAAATGTATTCGATTTTCCGTTTTGTTAAATTTGATAGAGTTTCTTTGCAAATGATTTGATAAGATTGTATTCGACTTTTCTAGGGATAGAATTTGATAAAGTTTTAATACAGAGCTCTTGATACCAAAGTATTCGATTTTCAGACGGATAGAAATTGCTAAACTTTTGATACAGACGTATGTATACAAATGTATTTAACATTATTTAAGTATTAATTTTGATAGAAACTCTATCCACACTTATGATTGAAATTGATTATGTTGTTTAGAATTACAAGATTTGATACACTTTTTATACAAAATGAAGTATAGACATGTACTTGTCTTTAGTTCAGTATTAATTTTGATTTAAATTCTTTCCAAACTTGTTATTAAAATTGATTGAATTTAGTATTTTTGATAGAATTTGATAGGATTTTTTATTTTGTATACAATTTGATTAAAATTTGAAAATATTTGTGATAGAAATCCTATCAAATTCTATAATTTTTAATACATTCTTTAAACAGAGTATATAGATAATTATGTCATTTGCGGTTAGAATTTTTGTTTCTATTGTAATTCAATAATTACATTAGGTATGTGTTAATTATCATTGAAGTTTTTTGACAAGTAATTAATTTTATTAAGTTTATTGAAAACATTAGTTTATTTAATAATTATTTTAATTTTATAAAATGAGTATAGTTTTAATAAAGATAATCATAAAATAATTGTAAGTATAGTAAATAATAATAACTTTTTTAAATTTATTTTCTTTCTAAATTTCTAATTTATTTACATTTGAAACAATTGTGTTGTTTATTATTTACATTTTTTATTTATTAAATTAAAACTAATAACAATTCATTACTTTTAATTAATATATTGGATTATTTATTAATTGTATTAAAAATAATATTTTATTAATTCTTTTAAATTATTATTATATGAGTAATTTAAGGTTAGAATGTTTGTTTCCTTTCTAATTCATGTGTTAATCGTTACTAACTTTCATTAAGAAAAAATTAACAAGCGCGCCGTGGCGCGCAGGTCGATCTCGTTTATTGAGAATAAAGAGTTTTAAAGTTCTCCCAGAATTCATAAAATTGTACATGGTAATCTTCTATTATATTAATACGATACCGAGAAAACTTCGTTCGTCGTCGAACACACTTCAATGTTCACCTATTTTTTCCAATAGGCAACACACGAAAATGTTCATTTTATCATGTTATGACGATTTGTAACAATGCGCACTAGCACTATTCTTGTCAAGCATGTTAAACTGAAAATTTTTTTATGCACAACATATTGTTGCACATGCGCAGTAGTGCACCACAACTGTGTAAACGTGCGCACTAAAAAACAAACATTTAACATGCGCAGTTGTTTTGTATTGCTATTACACATGCGCAATGATGCACAGTAATAGTCACACATGTGCTCTGAATAAATTTAAAAATTACGCATGGGCAGTGCTGTGCTTTACCAGATAATTAAATTTTTAGTACATATAGTATACTTTTTTTAATACGTGCGCAGTAGAAATCCGTTTTATTATTGCGCATGCGTAACACTGTATCATTGTAAGTGCACAAGCGCAAAGGTACAAGCGCAAAGGTTAATTACAATAATAATGGAAAAAAACTATTTATACCAATTTTTTAAATAAAGGTACCATTCCGGAAGTGCACTTACAATGATACAGTGTTACGCATGCGCAATAATATAACGGATTTCTACTGCGCACTTATTAAAAAAGTATACTATATGTACTGAAAATTTAATTATCTGGTAAAGCACAACACTGCGCATACGTTATTTTTAAATTTGGTCAGAGCACATGTGTGACTATTACTGTGCATCATTGCGCATGCGTAACAGCAATACAAAACAACTGCGCATGTAAAATGTTTGTTTTGTAGTGAGCACGTTTACACAGTTGTGGTGCAGTACTGCGCATGTGCAACAATATGTTGTGCATAAAAAAATTTTCAGTTTAACATGCTTGACAAGAATAGTGCCAGTGCGCATTGTTACAAATCGTCATGACATGATAAAATTAACATTTTTGTATGTTGCCTATTGGAAAAAGTAGGTGAACTTTGAAGTGTGTAAAACGACGAACGAAGTTTTCTCGCGATCGTAATAATATAATAGAAGATTACCATAATATATATATATATATATTATAAATATTTTAGAGAAAAAAAGAATAAAATTATTAAAATTAAATATATTTTTAACATTTTTATTAGTTTTTATATTCAATAATATAAATTTTTCTATTAAATTTCTTAAATTTTAGTACTTAGATTAAATTTGAATATTCTTTTCTATTATTGGTTATTAATTACAATAATAATGGAAAAAAAACAATTTCAACCACTTTTAAGTTAAGTTTAATGTTTTAACGTTGGCACTAATGCTGGTATTGCGCCTTGCATTTTCCGGCCATGACCTGGTAGTTGGTATACACTAGAGTATACAACTGTGAACAAAGTATACTCTGGCACTTGCGCGCCACCCTACCCGGGGAAAACGATCGGAAGGCTGAAAGCCCTCCGGCCAAATTTCCCTGAGCCAATAGAAAGTGAGCCTTAGAATTGAGTATTTATAGCGCGATAATTCAGATATATTCTATGTTAAAAATGATATGATCATTTGTAAATTAGAATTGAATCTTAGAACGTTTAAGAAATCTGAAAACATGAGCAACGATTCTAGGAGAAGGGTTAGTAAGGAACTGAGTACTGCAAAATGGAGGTATACATTTTAAAGCCCTTGAAAGAGCTTTTATCAGTTCAGGTCGATTAGCATCAAACATGGGACAGCACCAGAGGACATGATCTAGATCTTCCTAGATATTGGGACTAACGGGGCAGTCTCCTGAAGAAATTTAATTTTTTCTGAATAAGCTAGCATTTAAATTGTAATGATTACTTCTTGCTCGACAAACAGATACAATCCAACTCCTGCGAGCTAAAAATTTATGAAACCATGGTCTTTTTCTAGGTTTATAAAAAAGTTAAGTATAATGTGTACCTTTATTTTTACCTATATGTGTAAAGTGTGTATTACAACTTGTATTTAATTCTTTATGTGCTAAGCTGAAAAAATCAGCACAATTGAGTGGAATGTTTAGAAATTCAGGATTATCAGTTGCATCCCTAGCAGCCTTATCCGCCTCATCCGGAGTGCCCAGATACCCAGACAAGGGTTGTTGCTCGATTTAAATTAAATAAAATTCTCAGGCGATTCCTTATAGCAAAAATAAAGTAAGATTTAGTTTTAAAAATATTTTTGAAAACTAAGTTTTTAAGGACACTAAGTGAATCTGAAAAAATAACTGTATTAATGAGGTTATTATTAATAATATAATCCAAGGTGAATAAAATAGCAAAAGCTTCTAGTGAAAAGATGTATGCAAAGTTTGAAATTTTAAATTTAGAATATATGTTTAATGAAGAGCAGACAAATGCGCAACCCACCAAGTTGTCTGCCTCAGACTTAGAACCATCAGTAAAGAAAAAAGTGTGATTAGGGAAGGTGTTATTTGTAAGATCTTTGAATAAGATAGAAGGATTCAATGAGGATTGAAGTGATTTACCCATATCAAAAATAATATGGGGGGTGAATAAATGATCCTCGTAGAGGAATTCGAAATAAGGGTCGAGATCCCTATTTCTTATAAGTTCGCTGTAAATCCTCGTTTTTTCGTAAGCAATTAAGAGTGGATAGTTATGTTTTATATTATATTTGCAAGTGAGTTGAGAGAGTTCTGAAAGTCTTTCCGGCAAAGGGTGTGCAGAAATTGAAAAAATTTTATATAAGTATTTTTTGCTAAGTAATTAAATCTTGATCTAAAGGGGGGTTCACAACATTCTGCTAAAATTACGTTAATAGGGGTGCTCTTTCTATAGCCTACGGCTAGTCTCAGAGCTTGATTGCGAATTTTTTCTAATCGGCAAAAGTTTTTGTGAGATTTAAAATTGTAGGCCAATGAGCCATAGTCTACTCGACTTCTAAATAAGGAATCATAAATTTGAAGGAGCACTTTGGGGTCAGCTCCCCAATATGTGCCTCTAAGGACTCTAAAATATTTAAGATTTTACTGCTTTTATAACATAAGTAATTAAAATGATTGTCAGAGGAACCAGAATAATGGAATTGTATACCAAGATATGTTGCTGAAGTTGACGGTTTAATTATGTTTCCGTTCAAAGATAAGGTAAGAGTGAGATCATCTAAGTCATATGTTTTGTTACTAAAAATAATAAGTTTAGTTTTCACCGGACAGACCTCCAGGCCTCTCTCAGCTAGGTAAACAGAGAGAGTATTAAGAGAATTTTGGAGGGAATCAATTATTTGATTTATGTTAGGAGATCGGCATGTGACGGAAAAGTCATCCGCAAACTCGTTCATTTTGCAATCAGGGGGGATTTTTGAGTGGAGCTTTCTAGTGTAAATGGCAAAATTTAGCGGGCTAAGGATGCAACCCTGCGGAAGGCCTGTAGTACTATTTCTTGGACCAATTATTTCACCATTAATTTTAAAAAATATATTTTTGCATTTAGTGGAGTTATAAATAAACCGTGTTATTGTTTCGGGAATACCTATCTCACGGAGGTCATTAGCAAGAATATTCGGGATGACACTAGGGAAGGCACCTTTCAGATCGAGGAAGAGAGCTCCAGTAAATTCGCCGCTAGCTAGTCCCGTCCAAATCTCTGTGGACAGTAGGGCCAGACCATCAGCGCAGGATCTACCCTTTGTAAATCCGAATTGGCTAGGGCTAAGTATTTTATTGCGTTCAATGAACCAAGTTAATCTATTGTAAATAAGTTTTTCGGTAATTTTGAAGAGACACGAAGCTAGAGAAATAGGACGAAATTTATCAGGGGAAGACTTTGGGAGAAAAAGATAAGGAAGTTGTTCCAGGAAGGAGGGAAGACACCGTTGGAAATAATTCTATTAAAAATTGATAAAAGGGTTGTTAAAGCTATTTCTGGAAAGTGTTAGATAATGTTAAAGTCAATTTTATCTAGACCCGGTGATGATTTAGTTTTGCATGTGTGAATAACTATTGTGAGTTCTGATAAAGAAAAAGGTGCGTCTAAAAATCGGTTTTGTTTGAACTTATTAGGAAAGTTATCATGAAAAACTGTTGGGGGACAAAGTTCATTTGCTAGAGAGTGGAGTTTTTTCATGACCGATGTATCTGCAGAGCAAGAAGCATTGGCGGGCTGAGTAAATCTGTTTTTAAAACGTTTAATTGTGGACCACATTTTTGTGATTGGAGTGTGTCTATCTAGGGAATCGCAAAATTTTCTAAAAGATTCACGCTTGGCTTCGTTAACTGTGCTTCTAACTATAGCTTCCTGTCTTTTCAATTCGATAAAATTTGTGTAATTGGATGTTGTTTTATAACTTGTTACTGCTATTTTTCTATTTTTAATCGCTTCTTCACATTTATCGTCCCACCATGGGGCTGGATTAAATGGTTTTTTGGATTGGTTAGAATTTCTGTTTGTGTTTGCATTATGTTTTGGTTTCGGTTGTGGACATGAACTTTTAATTGAGATATCGACAAGTTCTACAAAGCGACCATAGTCAGAGACTGCATCCACCGTATTTAAAAGCTCGGGGTTGGCTTCTATAGATGTTTTTAATGCAGTGGTAAAAGAGAGCCAGTTCATTTTTTTCAGGTTGTATTTATGGGACAAAACGGTAGAAATAGGTATTGATATACCAAATGAGGAGAAGATAGGATAATGGTCACTGCCTAATTTATCGTTATGAACTGACCACGAAGAGCCGATGTAAATATTCTGTGAGACAAAGGTTAGGTCTATTGCTGAATAAGGGTTAGGTGGTGTGCCAACATGGGTAGGAGAACCATTGTTTAAAAGTATCAACTCAGAGACTTCAAGCCCCTTGTAAAGATTTTGACCATTGGGGCAAGTGTCTGAGCTGCCCCAGAGTGTGCCATGACTATTAAAGTCACCACCCACAAATACAGAATCAAAACCTGAGTTTACAATCGAATTAAAGAAATGTTTCCAGTCATTAACAGAGGTCAGTTTACCAGGAACTCTATAATCAGAGACTATTAAAAGTTTACCGAGAGAAGAGTTAATTAAAATCGCGAGTGTCTTAAGTTCGTCCTCCCGATTGAAAACTGTTTGAACTTTTGAAAAGGTTATATTCTTTCGAATGGCAATCATAAGACCACCACCCTTGTTCACTATTCTATCTTGTCTAATTATATTAAATTCTTGGTGGATAAGTAAATTTAAGTTTTTGTTAGGTTTTAAAAAAGTCTCGCAAAGAAGGATTATATCTACTTTTTTTGATAGTTTTTGGAGATCGTGGGTCTTTTTGGAGACACCACGACAGTTCCACTGCAGTAAATTTAATTCACAGAGATTAGCCATTATTAGGGGTTATAGCGGGAATGAGCAAAAGGCGAAGGTTTTCTGCAATTTGTGAGAGGTGGTCTTGATTACGTTTCGCGATTTCAGGAGAAGAGTTGGAAGAGATTTTTGTGACCTGGTTATTAAGCCAGGAAAGGAAGGAAGTTATTGGATCGTTATTTAAGGATTCTGAGGTTATAGGAGTTGGTGTTAGGCGAGATGGAGGAGAAGATAAAGCGCAACCATTAGGGAGGCTATAATTATCTCTACCATTGTTCCATTGCGTTGCAAAGAAGTTGTTGTGTGCTGATGTTTTGCGAGGTTGTTTCGCTTCTGATTGAAAAGAATAAGATGAAGGTGTATTGAGTGTCGTTGCTTTCGAAATTTTCGGATTCTGAGATGTGTGAGTGATTTCTGAAAAAGAGCGATCGGAGTAGAGATGTCTAGATGGTGAACTGCGAATGGCGTCAGCCGTTGGAGCTGGCTTGTTTCCCAACTCTGGGAAGTTTGAAAAGTTGAATTTGTTCTGATTTTTGTGAAAAAGAAGAAGAGGGCGAGGTCGTTAGCGAAGGAGGACTTCGTTAGCCCAAGAGATCGATCTCCAAAACCGAAGCGCCCTCCCACGCCGCCAGCACCAAGGGAACCTCTCACGATGGTGCCGGTCCCGACCCCCCTCAACCAACGCAGGAGAAGATGATTCATTCCCCGATTCCGCCCCCTTCTCAACAGAAACCAAAGAGAAAGGAGCTACCTGTTCGGCTGGTTGGAGTAATGTTCGCCGGATTGAAACCAATCCTTACTGATCCGGATCTTAATCCTCTCCGGGTGCTTGTTTTAATTGTTGGAAGCGGAAACATGACCGCAGGAAGTGCCCGTACCCATCACAGGGTCCTTTTTGCTCTAATTGTGGTCGGAAGTGGGTTGTGTTGACCAAGTGCCCTAGATGTGGCGAAGTACATCTCTGGGACATGGAGAAGAAATACGGGGCGAGGAACCATGCTCGGTTCAGGTTATTCCGCGAGGGTTATTACCAGAACCGGGAATGGGAGCAGGAAGCTACAGTTCCTCGGCCTGTACGTCCGATTTCAGTGGTGACAACGAACCCGCAACCAATGGAGCGTAGGCCGTTTATGGAGGTGGCGGCCCTGGGAGAGTTTAGTTTGCCTACTGTGCGTTCTGTGGCACAGCAACCAGGCGCCGCGATGTCTCCTGTGCATGCTCAGCCGATGGAGCTGGACTTTCCGAGAGTGCCTGAAGGGTGGTTGGGTTTGCCTAGTGTTCGGGAATCCCCGTTGGCCTTAGCGGCTGAAAGGCAAGCTGCCTCAAGAAGAGAGAGCAAGCAACTCGTTAGCCGGTGGTGCAACCGGGAGTAGCCATGGATAGGGGCCTCATGGAGGAGTTGCGCGAGTTGTCCCAGTTGTTAGATGGATTGCCACCGGAGGAAGTGGCCAGGGTCAAGTTGGAGTTCCTGGAGGAAAGGAGACGGCGCACTCAAGGCCCTCTTGTCCATTAGTTCAAAAGGTTAAGTGTGGATCGGCGATATTAGCCAGTATCGGCCTAGGGGGAAGGGGGGGATTGTAACGAAGTGTTTCGTTACTTAACAGCTGAAGTATTATTTTGAATAAGTTAAATAAGAGAAAATTATTAGTTTTAAACATCTGCGTCTGGGTTCGACTTTTCTTGAGACGAGCCAGACTGACGTTTTTCCGCTAATAAGTAATTTCCCTCGTAAATTTTGGTTGATTTCTTGGTCGTTGAATATTCTGAATTCAGCAGTCACCTCTCCCCTTTCCCATCTGCGCCAGTCGTCAGTTTTCGCGTTACAGTTTCATATCTGCGAGCAGCGTGACAGCCAATCCTAGACGAAGGACGGACAAGAGGGCGGAGGGTGAATAGGAAGTCAAAGAAGAGGAACTAATTTTCGGTGGGCAACGCAGAGCGGGACGAGAGGGAAGTCGGCACGTGCTTCAGGACTTGTGAATCGAGCGTGATACGAGTAGGACGTATTGTTAGCAGTCGTGAGCTTATTTAGCGATTATAAGCCATTAGATTTTAAGAGTGTTGTGAACAACTTTGAAGTACGTGTGATAAAGGACGGGTGTTCGATGAAGTTCCTCGCTTGATTAAAGACCATTGATTTAGTGAAAATTGTGTGTTATCATTTTTTTTTGTTAACTTGTTTGGTGTATTTTAACCCCTTATTCCCTCACGTAAAGCGGTTTGGAGTTTGCTGTGTGTTATTCCCAGAGTGCTGTTCCGAGGATCTCATCGAGGGTTGTTCGAAGTCAGGTTATCGTTGGTGAGTTGGAAATTGTCCTGGTGTCAATTTTGCGTGAGTCGTCGGCAAAGCATCTTCGTGGCCATCGAGGGTGAAATTCTCGCGGAATCTCCCCTGAGTTTATCAAAATTGGTTTGTGTCGTTCGTTCGAATAAAGATTTTCGTAATATTAAAATTTGGCCACTTATTGTGTTTTAAAGTAATTTTAAATCTAATAATAATTACATTATTATATATGTTAATAGTAATAATATATATATATATATTAGGGTGGTCCAAAAAAGGTCGATTTTTGAAAATTAAAAATACTGTCGCAGTTTTATATTCTGCAAAAAATTACAAGGCATAACTCTTTTTTTATAACTTTTTAAATTAATAATTGACTTGTCCCTAGGGTTTGAAAGGTTCTCAGTGCTTCTTCTACTTATCCGTCGTATTTCACTTATGGGTAATAATCTAAATCGTATCCTGGAAAGGGTTTGCGGGTGAAAAAAATACAATAGACCTGCTTCTGAGTAGGTAGAAATGGTCGACTTCAATCCTAGACCCTTTACTTCTCCTTTTCGTCAGTAGCAATGCACAGGCCTATATTAGTTTCGCTCATAATGATGGCTGTAAACCGACGACGGGCAAAAAACCGTAAACTTCAATTCAAGAATGTGTCCCTTTAATATTTATAAATCAATTTTATTTTTTCATGTACTATTGTCAATAGAATAAACTTTTATTTCATGTAAATTTTAAATAAATTAATTTATATTTACTGGTAAAAAATTGCCTCTAAAAACTGCCTATTTAATGATTTTTCAGGTTTTTTCTAACTGAATAACAACTATAAATATATCATTTTGGAAATTTTTTTTGTTTCAATAAAATATTTTAATTGTCGCCTAACAGTTTACGGAAATACATTGCAATAGGAAATCAACAAAGCAGGAAAAAATAAGATTGAAAATAAATTGCTTGTTTTACGTGTTAATTCCCATAAGAGACAAAAAGTCGCAGGGACAAGCCAATTATTAATTTAAAAAATTATAAAAAAAGAGTTATGCCTTGTATTTTGTTGCAGAATATAAAGCTGCGACAGTTTTTATAATTTTTAAAAATCGACCTTTTTTGGACCACCCTAATATATATATATATAAGTGGCTGAATTCTTGAACAAAAAATATAATATTGGAATAAATAATATAAATTATTTAAAACTATAAAAAAGAATGTTATCCTTCCATTTTATGAGGGTAAAGACGATAAAACGATTTGGGACTTCCAGGCCAACTGTCATTAATCAACCCTCACAATAGATATTTTGAGTGGCGAATTGTTCTAAATCACAACTGAGAAACCACTGAAAAACCACTGGAATTTCAGTAGTTCTATCTCAGTGGTTTTTCAGTGGTTTTCTTTCGACAGGGCATCCTTAGAAATAAAATTTCAATTGCCGTTCACATATTACGTGATACTAATTTTGGCTAATTTGAACCCCCTCCCACCCTCATGATATTTTTTCTATTGTTAAAAAATGTAATTTCCATGGACCCCAAAGATATCACGTCATATGTGAATGACCCCTTGTCTAAAATTTTTTCGAAATATCTTTTGTTTCTAGTTCTATTGATATCTTTTTACTTTTCGTAAATGAAAATAAAGAAAATCAAGTATTCGCGCAGTTACTCGCGCAGTGAAAACACCGAAAATGATTTTCTCCTTAATAAATTGAATTAAATTTTAAAAAGTTGAAGAATGTCAAAACAAAAAATTAATGTGCTTTTATTAAGTGACAAACTTAAAGTTATAATTTAATTTAGGTAAAATTTACTTTTTTGAAAAACAAGTTGAGATTATTAAAACAACAAAACAAAGAAAGCTGGCAGAGTTTTTTTAAGCAAAAACTCTCTAAATCTAATGAATGTATCTAATGTATGTTGTATTTTTTTAATAAGAATATTTCATTTAAATTAAATACATTAATACGAAACCAATTATAAATTAATATGTTTATATATAAATATTTGTTGAAATATATAATTATAATATAATAAAATAATAAGAGTAATAAATCTTGCAGAACGTATAATAATGGATTACAAATTCATAAACCTCTATAAGCGAGAAAAATCGCACCTGGACCTTCGTACACTGCCATTCATATATGCTGTCCTTCCGGTTTATTGTTCGAACAATAAACGAACAAACCGGAAGGACAGTATATATAAATTGCAGTGTAAGTGAGAAACTGAATTAGTGAGAAACCTCTATAAGCGAGAGACAATAGCCGGTCCCTTCAACTCTCGCTTATCCAGGTTCGACTGTATGTCTGTCTGTCGTCAAAACTTCGACCAGGCATTACGCAAAAACCGATTGACCGATTTAGGTAAAACTTGGCAGACTTTTAGGTAACAGCTTAACTTAAAATCCTAGCCATATTAGATTCAAAATTATTAATATGAACTGAAGTCGTAACATTTTTTAAAAAATTCGAAAATTCAAACTTTTTGATTTTTTGTTAGGTATATTTTAATCAATTTGATTTAAAATTATTATATAATTATTTTTATTGTTTATGATTAAGATTTCGTCGACAAATAGGAAAACTGCAAATTACAAATTCAAAACAGTTGATTAAAATATTAAATTTTCGAAAAATCAAAAAGATAATTATTGCAATCAATTGTATTTAACTTTGACTAGAACTTCCAAAGCGTGCTACGTGCGCAAAATTGTGCTCTTCTCTTTTTTTTTTTTCTAATCGTTCAATTTTATACTTAGCAATTTCTTTAATTTGTCAATTTCCTAATAAAAATAGTATATTATGCATCAAGGGAGGGAAGTCCGTGTTTTTTTGTCAAGCACAAATGTTCGAAGAACGAGTGTAGCACGAGCGTAGCAAGTGCGAAACGAGTTCGGAGCTCTCATCGCGCAGGCGCATTGTGGCGCCGCAATGCGCCTGCGCGATGAGAGTTTTTTTCACTGTTCGGAAGTTGTTTTACCTCTAACGTTCACTGACCTAAAAACTGTGAGTTCTGCCCCGCCTAAGGCGAACGAAAACACGAGGTTTTCGTGCATGTGTGGTAGAAAAATCTTTAATTTTTCTATTTACCAGTTTACGAATTTTTCTATTTTGTTAATTTTTCAATTTGGCAATTTAAAATTATTTAATTTTCCAATAACTACTTTTCCAATTTTTTAATTTGTCAATTTTCCAATAAGCAAATATCCAATTTCTCAATTTACAAATATTTTTACTTTGATAATTTCCCATGTATTTTTTGCATATTCCAGCATTTCACAAATTCTTAGTTATAAAGGTTAAGTAAAAAACCGCTGCCTAGTTGTACCTCAAGTATTTATTTAGTGTGAGTATTTTTTAGTATACATTTTTTTAAAACATTGCTTCCTCGTAGAGATTACTACAAACATCACTGAGTTTTAATTAATAGCTAACAAAAAAATATTAAAAAGGCCAATTGATGCATATTTGAATTATCTACAAAACGAGCAAAAACTAATCTTCATAAAACTTACATAAAAAACAAAAAAACATAAAAAAATTAATTTTTATAAAAATTTTCAATTTTTGAAACCTTGATAACTCGGAACAGGATTACAGTAGAAGGTTCGCAAACAGGTCTTCCGATGTGTTTTTTAATCACTTACATGATAATGAAAATTTATTAAAGCTTGTAATAAAGCATAGTAATAAAATTATTAAAAAACAAGATTTTCAAAATTTTTGTTTTTAAATGCTAATAACTTTTGATTAAGTTGCACTAAAGGGTTAGCTAATATCTCAATCGATGCGTGTTCAAAAAATAAAACGAATAAAATACTTACATTTAACTTTTTTAAAAAAATGCATTTTTGCAAAAAAAAACGATTTTTTCAAAATTTTTAAATTGCGAAAAAAATAGTTAGAATTGATCGGTCGGGTTTTAACTTATTTATTTATTAAAATAAATATTAAATTTCTTTATCATAATTTTTCTCCCTGCCCCTGAGGGATCTATAATTTCGTAAAAAGACATAGTCTAAGCATTATAGTTTTCGAAATATCGGGCCAAGTCCAATGTGGACATACCCACACACACTAACATTTTTTAAAAACTTCATTTTCGCCATCTGTCAAACAATCGCAAATCAAAAATTTGAGTGTAAAACAATACTTCCTCTATGAGGAAGCAATAATGTTCAAATAATCACCTGTTATGAAATATATTTTTTTTCATATAAAAATCAAAGAGGAGCAGTTTCGATTTTCTGTCTACGATTTTTTGGTAGTTCTAGTCTAAAGAAATAAGCTCCCAATTCTAGTTTTCATTGTCGTTTTAGACGAGCCTCAACTTGCTGCCTGACCACCGCGAGGTGGCCATATACTACTTCACGGTATTGTAAATCTTTGATCATGTGCATGACAATACATTATTTTTTTCAAAAAAGTGTCTTTTAGTAGCTTTTGACCAAAAATAGTAATAAAAAAGTGTATATGCCCAAAAAAAATTAAAAAAGTGTAAAAATTTAGCACTTCGAAGCCTAAACTGAAAGCCAGAATTTACAAACATTATAATTATTCACAAAATAAGAAAAAAAGACACTTAGCTTTGGCACTCACTCTACTGATTTAAATCGTACCTTCAATTTTGATTAAAAAAATGTTAAAATTTTAGAAAATGGAGGTAAGTTTCTTTAAAGAAATTTTTTTTGGGTATGTACCAACTTACAAGAAATGAAAATTCAATTTACAGAACTGCCGTTGATAGGCTATCCGTGACATATTATTGATACATTCAAAATTTTTAACTTGAAAATTTGAATTAAGTAAAATCTACTTTTAAATTCCTGATTTGTGATTGGTCTTGAGGATTTAAATTAACCATTGAAATATGATTTGCCATTGAAAATTAATCGGTATGCTTTCAGCACTCGTTAATGATTGTACATGATTGTAATAGATTATTTTCTACAATTTTTCTACAATGTTTTAAATGTTATGTCCTCAAAAACTAAATAAAATTGCTGTGTTCTTGTCTAAATCAATTTTTTATTGGCTTCCGTTTCCGGTACCGTACAGTAGTGCACGCGTTTGTGAAGGGTAAATTGTTTTTTGGAAAATTTGGTTATTATTAGTTAAGGGTGGGTAGTGGTGTGTGTGAAAAGTGATGTGCAAAGTAAGGTGAATGGTTGAAAAAGAATGTAAGTAGAGAATAGTGTGAATGGGAAAGATAAAGAAGGTAAAAGGAAAGCGTGAATTGTGAGGTTAGGTGAAAAGAGTGGGGTATGAGTGCGAGAGATAGAGTGAATGACGAGGAGAGCGAATGAACTGTAGGTAAGGTAGGGATCTAGAATGGCGAAATTTGACTCAAGTAGTATAAGCGGGAAAATGTCGGAGATACGAAATATTATAGGCGAAATAAGAAAGGGAAAAGACGGGAAAATTATGAAGTGTCAGGACTGCATCGACTTACTTGAGTTTGTCAAGTTGTTGGTAAAAAGGTTCGATATAGAATGGATAGAGGTGTGGGACAGAATAGAGATTGATAGGGACATAGAAGAAGAAAGAGATAAGACGACGGAGGTAATAAAAAAGGAGATAGAAGGGATGGGAAGGAATTTAAAAAAGTGGGAGGAAAATTGGAAAATGGAAAAAGAAAATATGTGTAAGAGAATGAACAAGTTAGAGAAAGAAATATCGGATTGGAGTGAGGGAGAGGGGAAGAATGAGAAGGGTGGAATGGAGATTGTAGAGATAGAGGAAACAGAAGGAAGTAGAGAGAATGGAGAAGTAAGGGATGATAATTTGGAAAGGAAAATGAAAGAGTTAGCGAGTCAGGTTGAGTTACTCGAGAGGGAAAAAAGAAAGCGGAACATCGTGATTAGAGGTTTGGAAGTAGGGTGTAGGAAAGGCAAAGAGGAAGTAGAAAGATTGCTTACAGGAATTGGGGCCAAGGTAAAAATTAAAAAGGTTACAGGAATTAGAGGAGTAGATCAGGGGACAATAAAATTGTGGATAGTGGAGTTGGAAAATGAGGAGGACAAATATGAAGTCATGAAATTAAGGGGAAGGATGAGAGGGAGTAAGAAGAGGATAGATGAAGATAGAACATGTAGAGAGAGAGAGAGAGAGAGAGAGAAGAATAAGGTGGTTCTTGGAAGAGAAAGCGTGGACAGAAAGAAGAAAAGGGGGTGAGTTAAGGATGGGGAGAGATTGTGTCTGGGTGGATGGAATAAGATGGAAAGTGAGGGAAGGGACAGGAGAGGTTATAAAAGTGTGATTGTGTGTAGGTATGAAGTGCATGGGTATGTTAGGAATGGAAGAAAGTGTGGGGGTGAATGACGAAAGTGGAATAAATGGAAAAGTGAGAAAAAGAGTGGATAGTAAGGAGTGAGTGAGAGAGTATAGTAAAATGTAAAAGGGTGGTCGATAAAAGGGATAAAAACAGATTTGTCAGAAGGAACGGGAAATGGAAGCCCAGGCACATGGCGAATAATAGGTTAAAATAAGTTAAGATGGCGTTTAGATTTAAGTAGATTAAGATTGTAAAAAGGTAGTTATAAAAAATATATTGTAATAAAAATGTAAAGGAAGTGGAGCCCTTGAACCCGTTAAAGGGAGAGTAAATAAAGTATATATAAATCAGTTTATTATTTATTGGATTATTTGTTACAGCATCGTTAAATTGCAAATGCGTGTAAGTTTTTTTTTTAATTTTTAGGGTTCCGTACACCACAAGTGTACGCACGGAACCCTGTTGGCAAGACTTTGTCGAAAATCGTATCCCCCCCTAGCCGCCAAACTATTTGACTTAGAAAGTTCAAATTTGGCCCACATATGTATTATCACGTGTAGATGAAAGGAAAATTATAGAGAACATGATTCTAGGGTTTGAACATAGCGTTGTCAAGAAAATAACAAGATTTTTGAGAAATTTTGATATTTTTTGGCTAAAATCTCTTGCCTTTTCTTTTGCAGCGCTATCACCACAACGGTCTCTATATTTTTTTTGTAATCTACATATGATACTACATTTTTGTACCAAATTTGAACTCTTTAAGTCAAATAGTTTGGCAGGCAAGGGGGGATAAAGTCATTTTTTAGCAAAAGATCGTTTAATTTGTATCATTCTTGCCCTCTATCTGCCAAACTATTGTACTTTGAGTGCTAAAATTTGGTACACATATGTAGTTTGATGTGTAGATTACAGAAAAACTATAAAAAACCTTGTTGCAGGCTGTTATCATAGCGTTGTTAAGAAAATAAAATGATTTTTGAGTATTTTTTATGGATATTTGCTAAAATCTCTGGATTTTTCGTTAAAAATGCAATCACGATCACGTTCTCTATAATTTTTATGTTATTTACACCTGACAATACATTCCTGTACAAAATTTGAACTCTCTAAGTAAAATATTTTGGAAGATAGGGGGGGAGGGTGGTCCATTTTTTATAAAAAATTCATTATATATTCTATTTTATTTATTATACTATATGTAATATGTATAATATATTTATATATTATATATTTAATAGTATCAAATATATTAAAAATTATTTTGTTTGGTGTACGGAACCCTCGATTTTAGTGCGAGTGTAACTCGAACTTGCCCGATTTTTTTTATTATTATTATCATCTTTTTTTGGTGCTCATTGTTTACCTATTACTATTATTCGACACTATATTTTTATATAATATTTTCTAAATATTTATATGTTATTTTTTTTTCTTCCTTGACGAGCTGTGTTTGCAACGAAAATACATTCGAACAATAATATCTTCAAGTTAACAATTCTCATTCCTATATAAGAAATCAGCTAGCTATGGGCCTGTAACGCAAAAATGTTACGCAGGACGGTTATGTAGAGAGAAACGAAGATTGAAAATATTTTAAGATTAAAAGAGATAAGAAAGGTAGGTATAATTTGAAAATGTTCGTATAATTAAGACTTAAACCTAATTATCCTAATTTGGGATGCCAGGTAGCCACGGTGGCTGCGAATCAAGTTCAACCCAAAGGTTGAGACACTTCAAATTTTCTTGTGAATTTTTATTTTATTATGTCTCCTGAGTGATTCAAGATCAAAAATAAAAAAATAGTTAGAAGCATTTTTAAAAAAATCAAGTTTTTGTATTTTTTATGCTAAAAACACTGCTACTCAGCAATAACTTCAACACAAACATCTGAGCTCTTGAAATTTTCTTGTAAATTTAATTATTATTATTATTTGCGTAATTTCAAACTAAAAGCGAAAAAGGTTAATTAAATAAATTTAGTGAAAAGTTGATTCTTTATATTATTGTTTACTGAAGACACTACTTTTTGAATAAATTGATATTCGACTATAATTTTATTTTTTTACTGCGCATTATTTTTAATAATAGTAAATAATCGAATCAAAATTGTTTGAGTAATAATTATTAATCTGTTTGTTAAATTATAGACATTAACGGAAAATTGAAAACAGTAATTAAAATAAACGCTGATTAAGTTATTGTTTTTTAGACATAGTTAGGGTAGAGTGGGGTAGCCTCGGACAGCGGGTAGACCCGAAGATCGTGAAATACAATAAACTGTCTACTTTTTAAACTTAGAATCACGTTTGTGTCGTTCCACATGTTCTTAAAATATAATTTAGATATCACCCATCACGGTGATGGATGCGCCCGGGCGCCAAGATTGTCTTAATGCAAAATAGGGCGCCGAAAATAGGCCCGGGGAGCTGAAAAGCGCCAGCCCCCTATAGTTTGCCCGGGTAAAAAATTCAGCTTGGACCGACCGACAGTGCCCTACTGAAAAATCCTATATAGGATCCTACAGAGGATCCTATATAGAATCCATATGGATTCCTATGAGAATCCACGTAGGATCCTATATAGGTATTGTCCTATAGGAATCCATGTGGATTATCATAGGAATCTATGTGGATTCCTATAGGTCGCCTATAGGACAAGTCCTATATAGGATCCTATGTGGACTCTCCTATAGGAATACATGTAGGATCTCATATAGGATCCTGCATAGGCGTCCCAAAAAATTTTTGTACACCCTCCTACATATGATCCTACGTAGGTTCCCATATAGGATCCTATATGGGAACCCATATAAGATCCTACATGGGTACCCCCAAAAAAATTTTTTGTACCCCTTCCTCATGCGCAGTCGTCTTTTACGTATTCTACAATACTTACGCCTGCGCAGTAAATATTTTTCGTCCTTATAATGGTGCTTAATGTATATTTGAATAAAGTTGTTAAAAAAAAACAATTAATTCTGTGTACATAATTTTTTTTGGGCGCCCATAAAAGATCCTATATAGATTCCTATATGGGAACCTACGTAGGATCCTATGTAGGGGGGTGTACAAAAATTTTTTTGGGACGCCTATGTAGGATCCTATATGAGATCCTACATGTATTACTATAGGAGAGTCCACATAGGATCCTATATAGGACGTGTCCTATAGGCGACCTATAGGAATCCACATAGATTCCTATGAGAATCCACATGGATTCCTATAGGACAATACCTATATAGGATCCTATATAGGATCCTACGTGGATTCTCATAGGAATCCATATGGATTCTATATAGGATCCTATGTAGGATCCTATATAGGATTTTTCAGTAGGGTGGGCTAAAGTGCTCTTTTTTGTGCCGAAATCGTAGAACTTGCGAACGACTTGATGTATTTGAACAAACAAAAAAAAAAAGCTAACTTTCTACAAAATACAGGAAAAATATAGAGAAAGAGATTGAAAAATTCCTAACCTATTAAAAATGTTCCAAAACTTGAAGTTTCATAAGAAATATTTAATTGTTGGCCTATAGAGACCGGAGAAATGTCAATATAGCTGTTCCAACTAATTAACTCACTTTTTTTTATCTTTCCAGTCACAAATCACATGTGTATTAACTAAAAAAAATGGCGGAAACAATATGGCGGCCGAAAATTTAAAATTACTTTTCAATTAAATTGCCAACTCCTTTTCATGGTTTTTGGGGTCGCTGATTACAAATTTAACGTCAAAAATTCATTATTCAAAATAGATGATCCAATATGGCCGACTCAAAATACAAAATAGCATTCGATTTGCACAAACATCAATCTTTAACGGTTTTTGGGCTCGCTGAATACCAATTTGATGTCTGTAACGAACCTGTTACAGTAAATTTAAAGATTATTTTAAGAATAATAACCAATATAAATTATACCGACTTTGCTACCGGTGCTTGAACCCGAAAGTCAAGTTTCCAATTTCAAGTGTCCGATAGCACTGATATCACCTGCACAATGCAAGAGCCTGCTGAAAGAAGTATATAGAAATTTTTCTAAATTTATGAATTATAAGCTACAATGTTTGTTGTCTATCAAGATGTGGTATATATGGGTGATTCTCCACGAAACCGACAATTTGGTTACTGTGATTTTAGAAAAAAAAATTTCTGATTAAAATAAAAATTGTGATATAACTTTGAAGTATGATAGTAAAAAATTAAATATCTGTGATGGGCCGGACAAATTGTTTATAATTTTTGTGTTTTTTAAACAAATTAGCTGTTACCGCATCCATGTACCATAATCGGTTGCAGTATAACAGAATTGATAGTTGAATTTATAGAAAAGTTAAATAAAAATCATTCGCAGTCTAACTTTTTTATTTTCTATTTGTTAAACAATATTTGTTTAAACAAATAATAAAAAAGTCACATTTAATTAAAATTATGGATCACAATCGATTCTACAAGAAAAATTAGAAAGATTTTGTTATGATCATATTTTATTTAATTTGTTGATAAAATCGCTTTAAACAAATAAATAAATCTATGGTGGTAATTTATGCGGTAATTTCTGAAAATATTGAGGTAATTTATAATAAAAATACAAACGAAATTCAGGATTTAAAAAACTGATGTAGGAAATTTATGTAGTAATTTATGGAAATTTATGGTAATTTATGCGGTAATTTATAAAAATTTTAAGGAAATTCATAATATTAATACAAAATAAAATTCAAGATTGAAAAAACTAATGCAGGAAATTTATTTCGTGATTTATGGAAATTTATGGTAATTTATACGGTAATTTATGAAAATTTCGATGCAATTTATAGTTAATAAAAGAAAATTAAAAAAACTAATTTTTGAAATTTATGGAAATTTATACGGTAATTTATGGAAATTTATGAAGTAATTTATGGAAATTTATGAAGTAATTTATGGAAACTATATTAAAATTTATAGAAATATATGTTGTAATTTTATAAATTATTTTAAAAACATTTATTCTAATTTATTAACAAATAATTTAAAATTTGCAAATCAGTTGCCAGCAATTTATAGAAATTTATACGGTTATTTATGAAAATTTATAAAGTATTTAATGTTAAACTTATATTAAAATTATGACAGTTCAGGTAATTTCTATTTGTTTAATTTTATTTTAAGACAATCACAAAAATTTTTAAATTGTACACTTGTTTAAACCACAAATTCAATGAAAGACAGCCAAAAAGCTTTACCATGATGCAAAAGGCTTCACTATGACGCTGAGGCTTCACCATGACGCTTAATGAATACTGTTTTTTTAAACAAATTATAAGCAATTTTTCAATCGGTTTCGCATTCCTGTCATCTATATTCACGGAAATAATACTACTATACATCATTTATTGAAATTTTTTTTTTTTTTATTTATTGCGAAATATGCAAAGGCTTCACCATGACGATTCTGTGATTCCCTACACAAATTTAGCGCTTTAAACGTAAAAAAGCAAAAAATCAATTATAAAATTTGTTTCTATCGTAGTGCATCTCTTGAGGGGAGTCAATTGTTGCTTATACTAAAGTATAACTAAATTCTGATTTGATTTTTATAAAATATTTCAATTTTTTAAAAAGGCTTCACCATGACGCACAAAACTGGGGACAAGAAATAACATCTAGAAAAAAATAAAAATAATAATTATTTTTTTACATCTAATTTTTTTCTGAATTCTACACACTTAGACAATAAAAAAATATAACCATTAATTTGTTTTATTATTAAAGTTTACTAAAAATATTTATTTTTGTGTCGTAACTGACCCTCGGAACAGGCTTCACCATTACGATTTGGCCTATAAATTTTCATTTAAAAAAAATATTTAATGTTATAAATTAAAGTGGCTACAGGCTTTTGTTTGTGATCACTAGAGTTACTTTTTTACTTTAGATTCATTACCATATGTGCAATTTGTTTCTTAAAAAACAGAAGGGACATGGAATTGTCGGTTTCGTGGAGAATCACCCATATATATATATATATATATGTTTATTAGGGTGGTCCAAAAATCCAATATTTTGAAAAAAAATTGGACTTGCGCACTTTCATAATGTAAAAAAATCTACGAGACTTAACTATTTTTTAAAAAAAATTTAAATTCAAAATTGAATGATCGCAAGGCGTTTTTGTCTTTTATGGGAATTAACACGTAAAAGGAGCAACGAAATCTAAAAACCTTTGTAAACTTGTTTATAATTATCGCAAAATTCTGACCAACTATAACGTGATAGTCATTCATCTAAGTAAGTTATAAAAACAAAAAATATCCTCAAAATTTAATATGAACAATTAATATTCAGTGTCAAAAAACACCAAATTGGCTGTTTTCAAAGTCGGTTTTCTACCATTCAATATTAATAGTTTGACTTGTAAATTCAGTGAATTAAAATACATTTTATTGGCAGCAGGTACATGAAAAATCAGATTTTTCCATTAATATTTAAAGGGTGAATTGTTCAATTGCAGTTTGGTGTTTTTTTGGCATCTTAGGTTTATAGCCGTCATAACGATGAAATTTGACAAGGGCCTACTGAATGCTACTGAGGAAAGTGAGAAGGGTTGAGGACTAAAGAAAAAAATTCTTCAGACTTTTTTTTCTTCGTAACGCATTTTAACCCAGCTCATAAAATTTGTTTCCATTATGCTTAAACTTTTCGAACACCATTTTGGATTAAAGGAAAAATATAATTTCGGATTTTCGGAAAAGTTATTTATAAGAGAGAAATTAATTGAATAGTGGATTATGCATAATTTTTCCGCTTGCATTGCAAAATTTAAATTTATAGAGTGGTATCTTTTTAGGAAATTAATAACGGGGAAAAAGGGAACCTCCGGAATGTTTGGTATTTCTTAGGCACGGGGGGAGGGGGGGAGTGCTCACATCCAAAAAGATCAAAACCAAGAAAGTCACATAATTTTAGTTCATAAATAATGGTCTTGAGGATCACCCCCCCACAGTGTATTCTTCGGGAGGGGGGGGGTTTCATTCAAAAACATAAAAATCAAAAAAGTCACATCATTTTATAGTTATCAAATAACAGTCTTTAAGAATATTCCCAAGAGTGCATTTTTTTCGGGGGGGGGGGGGGGGGGGTTCTCTCACTCAAAAAATTAAAAACCCAAAAAGGGACAACTATTTTAAACGATGAAGGCCGCGTCTAAGGATGATTTACAGGGGTTCAGTCTCCACCCCCCCCCCCATTTTTGCTCTTGAGAATATTCTCTTATTTCATATTTTAGAGATACTTGGTCGTATTCATTCGACAAAACTTATAACAATCTTTAAAAAGCATCCGATTTTTGTCGCTCTTTTTTTATTGTAATTGTATTGAAAACAATAAAAATATTTTCATATTTAAATTTTTTATTTCGCAATTTCGTAAAAATATTTTTACTTCACGAAAAGTCATATAACCGTTAACAAAAGAAGGGTTCCAGCAGGTAATTTGCTCAAAAATTTTAAGTGGACCTCGAAAATCAACTTGACAAATTTATGACTTTGCGCTTTAAAATGCGTGAAGAATTGTAGGATACCTAGATGATTTTTCAATAGACCATTGTCCTACTGTAAGTTGCCGTCCTTCTATTGTAACCCACAACGATTATAACCAATAAGTGAGTAATAAAATTAATGAGATAAAAGTACAAGAATCTTTTAATGCCTTGCGATCATTCAATTTTGAGTTTAAACAAATTTTAAAAAATGGTTAAGTCTCGTAGATTTTTTTAGATTATCAAAGTGCGCAAGTCCAATTTTTTTTCCAAAATATTGGATTTTTGGACCACCCTAATGTTTATATTTGTGTCAGGAACCGAGGAAGAAGAACGTGTTCCTTAGATTCTTGCCTTTAATCAGAAAGAAAGTTATATTATATCTCAAAGACGTTTAAATTCTTGTATTTTTTCTAAGAGTATATAAAAATCTGGATCCGTGTTCTGAGGTTTCTTTGCCGTTTGCTTTTCCATACTTCCCTTGCCTAATCAGCGTGTCATGTGAGCCAGGTTGGGTACCTGACAATTCATTGCTGATTATATGTTTCCAAAATTAAGAAACATCTGATGAAAAACAAAACATAAAATCATATAAATAAAATCTTGCAACAATTAACTTGTATACATCATACTTCCAGCACAAAAGATGAAAACAATGTTGACGGATATTAACCCTTTAAGGACGGGACTGACACTTTTTTGTCCTCATTTTCAACGTTAATTTTTTCTATTTTTGGAGGTATACAAAATTATAAGATACACCATTTCTGACGTATTTTTTATCGCTCTTTCAGAATCTGTTATCAAAATTTCAAAAAAAAAAATTTTAAAAAGTTATGGGCTCTTTTTTTGTTTAAAAAATGATTTTTTTTTCATATTTTCAATAATCGGAAAAATGTTTCAACTTAAAATATCGCGTCCGTAATAACCAAGCTTGAAAGTGACGAACCGTACTTTTGAAAATTTCAAGATGGCGGATCCAAAGTGGCGTCCAACGAAATTTTTTTTCAATGTATAAGCACATAGTGTACGGTTCATTAAAAAAAAAATTATTTTTATGACACTAAGGGCCGATTCCACAACTATGGCTTTAAACCGAGGTTAGTTAAGCCGAGTTCAAATTTAACCGAAGCTTTAACCGGCAGTTAACGAGTCTTGCGTTCCACATGTGATTTTTGAACATCGTTTAACTAAACGTATGCTCCTTCGTCATAACTCTATATTTCCTTTCGTTTCTTCTGTAGCTGTCTGTTTGATTGGGCGAAGTAAAATCGGAAGATTGACACATGTTTCAAAAAAGCCAAACTATGACACATGTTGGAGTGTTTATAAAAAGTTAATCAAATTGTTTTCAAGATATTAAAATGTCACTGAAAAGTGAAAAAGGAAACGAAGTGCAAATTTTTGTGAAATTAAGAAAGGAAAACTTATGACCTTAGTTGAGAAAAATAAAGATATTTTAGAAAATAAAAAAACCGATGATGTGACTTTGAAAATGAAAGAGTCTTGTTGGGAACAACTTACTGCGGAGTATAATAGCAATAATTTAGAAAATTATAGAACATGTGAATTACTAAAGGCATGTTGGGAAAATTGTAGAAAAAAGAGTAAAAATCATTTTGCCGAAATGCGGCGTGAACAATTCACTACAAGTAATTATTCTTATTTTATAATAATAGCATTTAGAACAAAGAAACTGCAGCAAATTCTACTTTTTAATAATAAATTGTTAAAATTTTACAAATGAATAAATAAAAAACATCTTTTTTTTATATTTCATGTTAGAAGAAAGTAATTAAAAGGAAGTATAAAAATTGTTTATTTAGGAGGAATTAGACAAACAATGCGTACAATGGATGTACGCGCTGCAGCTGTACGCATCTGTTACTGGTGGGGAGCAGGTTAACCAAAGTTTAAGTATTTGAACCGCCAACTTTGGCCGGTTAACTTTAACCAGGGTTCAGCCAGTTTAACCCGAGTTTAAGAACTTGTGGAATACGTAGTTTTCACTAAACCGAGTTTACCAATTTAAACTCCGGTTAAACATAATTGTGGAATCGGCCCTAAGTGTCTAAATGTTTTTTGACTCTCCGAACACGAATCTGAAGTCAGATTTCAAAAATTCAAAATGGCGGTTCCAATATGGCGGACGATATTTTGAAAATCGATCGGATTTGTTTGAAAATTGTTACTCGGGGGTTTTTGGGGTCGCTGATTACGAATCCATGGTCAAAATTTAAAAATTCAAAATGGCGAATCCAGTATGGCGGACGATATTTTGAAAATCGATCGGATTTGTTTGAAATTTGTATCTCGGGGGTTTTTAGGGTCGCTGATTACGAACCTAATGTCAAAATTAAAAAATTCAAAATGTCAGATCCAATATGGCGGACGATATTTTGAAAATCGATCGGATTTTTTTGAAATTTGTTACTCGGGGTTTTTTGGGGTCGCTGATCACGAATCTAATGTCAAAATTTAAAAATTCAAAATGGCGAATCCAATATGACGGACGATATTTTGAAAATCGATCGGATTTGTGTCAAACACTGAATGGGAAAAAAAGAAAATGCATTGTCGACAAGTGTTCAATACGAACACAAAACTTTTGTGAAAGGTGTATTGATTATTTCTGTAAATATTGTTTTAAAAAATTCCACGAATATTAAATGACTGTCTTTGTTCTGTTTATATAAAATTTTTTTAAAATACAAAAAAAATCAAATAAATACAATTACAAAAAAAATACAAAATCTATATTAATGAAATCAGAGTTTTGTCTTATCATTGCTTAGAACTTTAAATTTCATGCATAATTTTTCGTTTTAAGCATCAAGGAATTCAAATATACCCATAAAAAATTTCATGTCTGTATGTATGTATGTATGTATGTGTGTATGTATGTATGTATGTATATATGTATGTATGTATGTATGTATGTATGTATGTATGTATGTATGTATGTATGTATGTATGTATGTATGTATGTATGTATGTATGTATGTATGTATGTATGTCACAGAACATTTGTTCGCGCATCACTTAGAAACAGCTGAACCGTTTGAAACCAAATTTGGCAGAGTGTTAGGTATTGACCCAAGTTAGGTTTATAAACTTACAGACTTAAAAAATATTGATAAGAAAGGAAGATATACATTTTTTTCAAAAAATTCAAAAAATCAAAAAATTTTAAATTATGCATTTTTTCATGAACTGCTGATAAACTTTCTATAATTAAGTATTACCTGTTATTTCGTCTATTTTAAAATAATTTGACAAAAAATATCGTATAACTGAGATATATAAGTATAAAATTGGTTTCTGGATCAAAAAAATTGAATAACCTACCTTTTTTTTAATATTACTGACTTTGTGTTAGATGGCTTTTAATCTTTTTACATTAATTTTGTTATGTTCCTTACAACACATTTTGCAATAAATTTAAAGAAATACATAATTAAAAATAATTTTAGATGACACAATGCAAAAAAAATGTTGAATCGGAATTTTTGGGTCAAAAAAATAAAAACCAGAAAATCTAATAGATTAAATTTAAATCCTATTTAACCTATATCCCATTTAACCTAAAAAGCATTCTGCCTAAAACCCATTAAACATAATAAATCTTATTTAACCTAATTTTTATTTAGCCTAAATCCCATTAAACCTAAAATGCATTAAGCCTAAATCCCATTTAACCTAAATCTCATTCAATCTAAAATGCATTCAGACTATGATCCATTAAATCCAAAAAGGCATTCAGCCCAAAAATCTATTTGTCCTAAATCCCGTTTAGCCTAAATTTTACATTATAAATTTCGTTAAATGGGATTTAGGCCAAAATTTTTTTAAGCTATATGCATTTTAGGTAAAACAGAATTAAGGCTGATTACATTTTAGATTAAATTGGATTTAGGCGGAATGCATTTTTGGTGAAATGGGATTTAGGCTGAATGCATTTTAGGTTAAATGGAATGTAGGTTGAATGCATTTGAGGTTAAATAGGATTTAGGTTGAATACAATTGAAGTTAAATAGGAATTAGTTTAAATAAGAGTTAGGTTAAATGGTATTCAGGTCAAAAATTAAAAATTTAGAATGGCGGATCCAATATTGCGGACGATATTTTGAAAATCGATCCGATTTTTTTGAAATCATCTGATTACCCTACTAGAAGTAAAGAGATAGAAATCTTATCACTTTTTATCTTTTCTTATCCCTGTTATAGAAAGAGATGCAGAAAAGCTATCATTTTCAAACTCGACTCTATATCTCCTTATATCTTTCTATCGACCCCAATCTCTTTCAATCTCAACCTTAATCACGATGACCAGCTTATCGCCGTTAATCGGCTTTTCCCTATAACTTTCAATCTCTATCTTTACCATCCTATACCTTTCTATTGCCTCCAATCTCTTTCAATCTCTACCTTAATCATAATGACCAGCTTATCACCATTAATCACCTTTTTCCTATAACTTTCAATCTCTAATCTATACCTTTCTATCAAGTCCTATCCCTACCTTAATAGATATAGCGAGTAATCGCTTTTAATCTCCTTTTTCTATAACTTTCAATTAATTTCTAATACCTTCATATTATTTCCAAATCCCACCTGAATGAACATGATGAGCTTTCCCTTTTAATCACTTTTCATCAATACTTTTCAATAACCTATAACATATCTACATATTTTTTGCTATTCCACTCTAACCAGCATCATCAGTTATCACTTTTAATCACCTTTCTTCTATAACTTTTAAACTTTCACCTATCACCTTCTATCCCTTCCTATCCCTTTCTATCTCTTTCTATCTCTTTTTTATCCCTTTCTATCCCTTCCTATCCCTTTTAATCTCTTTCTATCCCTACTTAAACTTTCCCATCACCAACTGAAAGAACATGATCACTCACTAGATTACTGAAAGTAATGAAAGGAAAGTGATTAAAAGCGAAAAATGATCATGTTAATACATGTGGGATAAGAAAAGAATAGAAAGAGATAGAAAGGGATAGAAAAGGATAGAAAGAGATAGAAAGAGATAGAAAGTGATAGGTCAAAGATAAAAAGTTATTGAAGGAAAATGATTAAAAGCCATAAACCGATAATGCTGGTTAAGAGAAGAATAGCAAAAAATATGTGTATATGACATAGGTTATTGAAAATTATAGATGAAAAGTGATTAAAAGAGAAAGCACATAGTGTTCATTTAGGAGGGGTTTGGAAATGATGTGAAATGATTAGACATTAATTCAAAGTTATAGAAAAAGATGATTTAAAGCGATAACTTGCTATGTCCATTGAAGTAGGGATAGGGCGGGATAGAAAGGTATAGATTAGAGATAAAAAGTTATAAGAAAAAGGTGATTAATGGTGATAACTGATCATTATGATTAAGGTGGAGATTGAAAGAGATTGAAGGCAATAGAAAGGGAAAGGATGGTAAATATTAAAGATTGAAAGTTATAGGGAGAAGGTGATTAATGGGGAAAACTGATAATTATGATTATGGTAGAGATTGAAAGAGGTTTGAGGTCAATAGAAAGGGTTAAGAAGGTATACAGTCGGGATTGAAAATTTTACGTTTTCTGTATCTCTTTCTATAACAGAGATAAGAAAAGATAAAAAGTGATAAGATTTCTATCTCTTTATTTTCAGTATGGATCTCCAAAAATATAAATACCATGTGGGATAGAAAAAGATAGAAGAGGAAGATTAAAAGAGGTGGGAGTAAGAGTGATAAAAGGCAGTCAAGTAAAGGAGTAATCTGTAGTGTATGATGCTATGATGCAGCTATGATGCTCCATCATAGCTGACGATTTTTCAGTATCATACGCGTTAAATATCAGATTAATTTCATTATATATAGATATATATAATACCATATAAAATAACGAAAGCAATTGGGTATTTAAAATGGTAGATAAGCGAAAAGATAGATGGAGATTAAATTTTTAAAGAAGAGGATAGAAAGGGGATAGTAAGAGATTCACTTTTTATAGAAAAGGAAAAAAAGGGGATAGAAAAGGGATAGAAAGAGATAAAAATAGTTGATGGACGAAGAGATAGAAAGAGATTTATTTATTTTAGAAGATGATAGAAAGGGAATAGAAACGGATACATATTCAAGCGAATACAGAAAAGATATAAAGAGGTAGAAGTTTAGAGATAGAAAGATATTGTGTTTTGGGAATGCAAAGTAGATATATGGAAGGGATAGAAAAAGTGTAATCTCTTTCTATCCTCACATTTCTTTCCCTTTTTATCTTTTTACTCTTAGCAGGGTAAATATTTAAGGTTCTTCAGCTAATAAAAGTATTTTAACGTTTCCCGTCTCAAACACTGAATCGAAAAAAAAGAAAATGCATTGTCGACAAGTGTTCAATAAATAAGTCAAAACGACGGATCCAAAATGGCCGACGATATTTTGAAAATCGATCAAAGTTGATATTGAAACTTGTTACTCGAATGTTTTGGGTTTGCTGATCAATCTGAATCTGAATCTGATGTTAAATTTAAACAAAATTTTTATGACAGATCCAAGGTGGCTGATGGTGTTATGAAAATCGATGAGATTTTTTTAATACCATCTGATTGACTACATCACGTCATTTAGTCATTAAAAGTATTTTATATAATACCTTGCGTCAAGAACTCTACTAAAAAGTCTGTTTTTAGAGTTCTAGAGATTAAAAGGAGGAGAATTCTACTTTTAATAACAGTTATCCCCACCAGCAACGCCATTCAAGCACGCTTGCCAACCTAAACATCAGCTGTCGCGTCACGTGTTAAAACAGCAAGGGTACTTGAATGGCATTGCTGGTGGGGTTAAACTGTGATAAAAAGTAGGATTCTCTTCATTTTAATCTCTAAAACTCTAAAAACAGCGTTTTCAGTAGATTTCTTGACACAAGGATATTATATAAAATTATGTGTGGAACACGGGCGCATCTAGGGGAATTCTAATATATTTTATTAGATATACTTCCCATTAGCACATACCCGAACAGTACCGGATGTTCCAGCAATATTGGCAAGGTTGAGGCAAGGCATTTTTACTTTGAATCAGCCTTGCCAAGTTGTTGATCTGATAAAAATACGCATGTCCTGTTGTAAAATATCTTTTCTTCAAAATAAAAATTTTTCGAGAAAAACCTAGAACCAAATTAGCCTGAATCCCATTCAGCCTAAAACCATCTTACCGAAAATGCATTCAGCCTAATCCCATTTACCCTAAATTGTATGAAGCCGACATCCCCTTTAACCTAAAACGCATTTAGCAAGAAACCCATTAAACCTAAAATGCATTCAACCTAAATCCCACTTAAACTAAAATGCATTCAGCCTTAAAACCCAATTTAACTTTAATCCCATTAAACCTAAAATGCATAGAGGAGAGTAGTCAGAGTTGGACAGTGGTCAGAGTTGAATCATCGCGTTTATTTTGTTTTATTACAGTAGATCCATATGTCGTTGTGTGTAAATACTTGTTAGCAATGCCAGCAAACTTTTTACATGGATTGCAGTGAAGTGTGCGAACTATATAGACGTATTAAGCGAGTCCGTGTTATACGCCCAACAAAAAACGTTTTTGTAGTTTCAAAATTTGATAATTAAATGTAGAAGAAATATGCCAAAGACAAATTAAGTTGACTAAAATTGTTCATTAAGATGTTATACGAAAATGTGGAACGTAAGTTAGTGTTTGTATAAAGCGTTCATAGTGTGTGTGTGATATGAAGCTAAACGACGCTTAAGTCAAGGTTGGTGCATCCAAAATTTTGCAATTATGAAGCATTTTTGCAATCAAAATGAAATTGTTAACTTAAAAAGGTGTCAAAAACTTCATTTCTATTGGAAAGAAAGAAAATTCAAATTTTTGGTAATACTTTTTCACTTTCAGATCAATTTCGCTATACAAGAGGAAATATGATTTATTTCAATTTCATGTTTCCTTTTGTCATTTCCAAATGTATTTGAGTGCCATTCTATCATGCGAAGGTAAATATATTGTCATTTTCAATCATTTATCTTCATATTTCATTGATTTTCTACAGTGACCCAACTCTGACTACCATGTTCAACTTTGACTACTTTTTTTTTTTTTTTTTTAATTGCCTATAAGTTTGAAACTTTTGGTCCAAATTTTTTGCAATGTTTAGCAAAAACATTGCAATTTAGTAGAACTTTCCAATAATATAAGAGACATCGTAAAATTCGGCCTACAGGAGAAGTTATATAGAAAAGTCAAAACTATATCCAACTCTGACTACTCTCCCCTATATTTATTTTAATTATTATATTTTATCATATCAAATAATTTTGCAATAAAAAATTGCATTATTTTTGAATTATGGAAATATATATATTTTTTTAATTAGTGTAAATAAATAATGTTTTTAATTAATTATAAGAATTATTTGATTAAATTATGTGTTTTTTTTTCATTTATATATATATATTTATTTACTCTCCTTTTTACAGGTTCGAGTCTTACATTCTTTCTTAACTTGCTTACAACTCACTTAATCTATATTACAACTGTTTAACTTATATCTACTATTTACATATTTACTCGTCGCTCCTATACTATTTTACTTAACTAACTGCCAAGTGCCTGGGCTTCCGTTTCCTGTTCCTTTTACCATTTCAGGGTTTATCCACCTCATCGCCCACCCTTTTATAAAACTCTATTTTCACTCTTTCCTTAATCAGTCATATTCCACATTCTAATCATAACCATTCACTCATTTCTCTCCATCTACTTCTCATCCGCTCCTGCCATCATCTCCATTCACCCCTAACGCACTTTATTCCTTTTTCTTGCTCTTTTTTCCTTCTCCCTTCCTCTTCTAACCTATTTCCAATCCCACTTTGATAACCCCTACTGTATCCTCTTTCACCATCCATTCCACTCCATCCACCCAAACACTTTCTCTATTCACTTTCACTACCCTTCCGTTTCTTCTTTCCACCCACGCTTTTTGTTCCAGCAGCCAACCTAGCCAACCTAGCATTCTCATCTTCTAACTCCACAATCCACAATTTCGGTTCATCCACATCCTCACCTCTTACTCCCTTAACGTTCTTAATCCTAACTTTCGCTCCAATTCTTGACAACAGTTTTTCTACCTCCTCTTTGCCTTTTCTCCACTCTACCTTCATCCCTCTAATCACAATATTTCTTTTTCTTTTCTCCTTCTCCATAACTTCTACTCTCATCGATAATTCCCCCATTTTGATTCTTATAGCATCATCTGCTTTTTCTCTACTCCCCACCCTTTCTTCTACTCCTTCATTTGATGTTACCCTCTCCCTTTCTACGAGTTCTCTCTTCCACTTCTCTTCACTCTCTATTATATCTTTCTCTAACTCATCCATTCTCTTCCACATATCATCCGCCTCCTTATCCCAACTTGACTCCCACTGTTCAACCCTTTCTAAAATTGCTTTCACTGCCATTCGTAATCCCTCCATTTGTTTTAACCTCTTTTTCTCCAGTTTCCTAATTTCCTCCATTTCATCCCAAGCTTCATTAAACTGCTCATCATTCTCATACACTGTTCTTTTGATTAGACTTAGTAAAACTTGACAATCCTTGCATTCAAAACTTTTCTTATCCAATCCCTTTTCAAATTTTCGCGCCTTAGACTCATTCCCGCCTTTACCACTTGCGTCATTGCCTTCCTCTTTATTCGACATTGTCAAGCTCTACCTTATCTACCCAGAAGCGCTATCTTTTATCTTTGTCACTCTCTCGCTCTCTCACTCTCACTCAACACGCTTTTATCCTAACCTCACAATTTTGCCTCCATTCTCACGTCTTTTTACCATTCATTTCACACTTACTTCCACATACACTTTTTTCATTCAATTCACATCCATTTACACTATACTCACCAATCACTCCACTACCCTCCCTTCACTTAATATTATCAGATTTTCCAAAAAACTATTTCCCCTTCACAAAACGCGTCAACTACTAATCGGTACCGGAAACGGAAGCCTTTTTTCATTTAAATAAATATTAATTATCAATTATAAAATGTTTTTTTTTTCGTGGAAGAAAACTTTTTTTAAATTGAATATTTAATTATTTAACATAACTAATTGCGTTAATTAAAACTGAAATGATTGTACTTTTAAAAATATTTTATATTAAACACAGAACTGACATTATTATATTAAAAATGTAATGAATTTAAAAAAATAAATGAATTGATTATTTAAAGTAAATGATTAGTTTTGTTATAAAAATAACCATTTATTAGTTTGAAATTAAGATTTCTTTCAGTATATTAAGATTTATTTAATAAATATATGAAAATTATATAGGTTATGTTTTTAATATATTATTTAAAAAAATAATAAATATTAAAGTAAATTGTTTTATATTTAATATTTAATTTAAATGAATTTAACTTTTTTGTAAGAAATATAAATAATATTTAAAGAATTTGTACAACTAAAGTTTGGAATATAATACATTGTTATGGTAGTGAGTCACAAAATAATATTGTGATTTTAAATTTAATTACTGATGTACATCTAAATATATACTCATATCAGTAAAGTATTCAAAGGTACGAAGATGTCTAAGAGACATTCAGATTCAAAAATTGAATTGACAAATCAAAAATTATTAAAAATGACGGGGCAGCCAAATACAGAGTGCAATATTAATTTTAAAAAATTAAAAAACATGATAAAGAAGTTGCCTATTGGAAAAAGTAGGTGAACTTTGAAGTGCGTACGACGACGAACAAAGATTTCTCGGTATCGTATTAATATAATAGAAGATTACCAAGTACAATTTCATGAATTTAGGGAGAACTTTAAAACTCTTTATTCTCAATAAATAAGTAAATTTTTACAAAACTTTTTTAAACACTAATTATATGGAAGATTTTCTGACAGTATGTTAAATAATTATAACCTCCCCCCCCCCCCGGTACCCCTAGAAAATGGTTTTTTAAAGTATGAAAAATTGAAAAGTTTTAGAACAAAATTTGTTACATTTTATAAATATTTTAAAGAAAAAAAGAATAAAATTATTAAAATTAAATATATTTTTAACGTTTTTATTAGTTTTTATATTCGATAATATAAATTTTTCTATTAAATTTCTGAAATTTTAATACTTAGTACAGCAATGCGTATGTGTAATTTTTAAATTTGATCAGAGCACATGTGTAACTACCACTGTGCATAATTGCGCATGTGTAACACCAGTACAAAACAACTGCGCATGTGAAATGTTTGTTTTGTAGTGCGCACGTTTACACAGTTGTGGTGCACTACTGCGCATGTGCAACAATATGTTGTGCATAAAAAAATGTTCAGTTTAACATGATTGACAAGAATAGTGCCAGTGCGCATTGTTACAAATCGTCATAACATGATAAAATGAACATTTTTGTATGTTGCCTATTGGAAAAAGTAGGTGAACTTTGAAGTGTGTACGACGACGAACAAAGTTTTCTCGGTATCGTATTAATATAATAGAAGATTACCAAATACAATTTTATGAATTTTGGGAGAACTTTAGAACTCTTTATTCTTAATAAATAAGTAAATTTTTACAAAACTTTTTTAAACACTAAGTATATGGAAGATTTTCTTACAGTATGTTAAATAATTATAACCTCCCCCCCCCCGGTACCCCTAGAAAATGGTTTTTTAAAGTATGAAAAATTGAATAGTTTCAGAACAAAATTTGTTACATTTTATAAATATTTTAAAGAAAAAAAGAATAAAGTTATTAAAATTAAATATATTCTTAACTTTTTTATTAGTTTTTATATTCGATAATATAAATTTTTCTATTAAATTTCTTAAATTTCAATACTTGGATTAAATTTGAATATTCTTTTCTATTATTGGTCATTAAATACAATAATAATGGAAAAAAACAATTTTAACCAATTTTATAAATAAAGGGACCTTTGCGCATGTGCACTTACAATGATACAGTGTTACGCATGCGCAATAATAAAACGGATTTCTACTGCGCACTTATTAAAAAAAGCATACTATATGTACTAGAAATTTATTTATCTGGTAAAGTACAGCACTGCGCATGCGTAATTTTTAAATTTGATCAGAGCACATGTGTAACTATCACTGTGCACTACTGCGAATGTGCAACAATATGTTGTGCATAAAAAAATGTTCGGTTTAACATGCTTGACAAGAATAGTGCCAGTCCGCATTGTTACAAATCGTCATAACATGATAAAATTAACATTTTTGTATGTTGCCTATTGGAAAAAGTAGGGGAAACTGCCCTATGGTGGATAGCCGTTCCAACAGTGGATAACTTTAAAGATTTTAAAAATTATTCATTATACCTAAACAACTCTTAGAAAACTATAATGAATATTAATTGCTTAATGTTTCAATCATTATTATGATTAAAATTTATAGTTTATTTCATAATTATTTAAAGTTATCCACTGTTGGAATGGCTATCCACCATAGGTCAGTCTCCCCTAGGTGAACTTTGAAGTGTGTACGACGACGAACGAAGTTTTCTCGGTATCGTATTAATATAATAGAAGATGACTGATAAGTTGCTTTGTTACCATTGTAGTTGTAGTTCGTATCATTGTTCATCATGTTTAACTTAATTATATATTAATTAAATTAATTATAATAAGGTTTATTTCAATATAAGAAATAAAAGACTTTGTGAATTGGTATTTCACCATCGAGTCCAATACAAGGTTGCAGAGATCAGCAGAATATTTTCTCCTCGCAATACAAAGGTGGAACAGGTGAACTGTTGCCACCCTGTTTTTGTTAATTCATCAAATGTATGAATATCACCTAATTGTCTTTAACCAATCCAAAGTCTCCACACAAAAATTCTATGCAAGAAACCTGAGAACACCGAGCTTATAAAATTCAGTCCCACCCTTCAAAATTTGCAGTCTTCCTTGTACATCTAAGCAGTAAATGAGAATTTCGCGTTCATTCGAATTTAAATCTTTGAGTTCTGGTGGAAATAAAACTACTCTGCTTGTTTCGAATACTTTTTTTTTGACAGACAAGGTGACTAGTTCAGTGTCCAAAAGTGACTAAGTTTGATCAAGGACAAATCTATCGTTCGGATAGAATAAAAACAAAGTGCAAAGACACAATAAATTACAAGTTTAGCCAACTCTAGTGGCAGAGGTTTCAGCGTCATGAACTTCTTTGGCGTCTAGGGTGGTAGTGTTCATTCGACAATCGTAAGTTTAAGAATCTCAATGTATCGTTCTTTTGAGTATCTTGTAATTCTATAAAATTCTTTTAAAGAAAACAGGCTTAATAAATTTTGATTTTTAGTGTAACAAATCTTAATTTTTCAATTAGCTACCTTTTTAATATTGAAAAATAGATTAATGCAAAACATATCTTCTCTCCAAAGAGAAGCGTTACTTGGTAACTCATTTGCATATAACTTCTTTCTTAGTAAGGAATATTGAAGAGTTTGGTTATTGAACATGTTTTACGAACAACGAAAAAAAGTGTTGCACATCACCCCACAAAACCCCATTTTTGAGATAGAATGAGACAGCACTATAGTTGTATCAATTCGTGGATCTGACACTGACTTTTGATTAATACTATATAATCTCCGCCTTGTGCAACTGAGCTAAGTACACGGTTAAAGTTCTAGAGAGTGAAATCATACTTGAGTGAACTAAGAGCTACATAGCGATTGGTCCGCGTGCTGTGAATTCTATGACAGTGCTGGAACTTTTAGAACGCAGCAGTAGAGATCTTCCGATCTCTTCGCTAATAAGAGTTATTTCAATGTCATTGTAGAACAGGGCTGATAAAAATCATGATTTTTTTTAAAAAATCAAAAATTAATTTTTTTTAAATATAACAATATATAAAATCTCCAAACGTTTATTTGTAAGTAGTTTATTAAAAAAATGAAGAAAAAATTTGTAAAAAAAACACAAGAATGAAACAGTGACATAATTATATATCAAAAAGTTGAAACGCTTTTTAAAAAATTAAAGTATTTACGTACATTTTTTTAAATTAAAATAATAAATAAGAAGATAATTAAAAAAACGTTATAATATATTACTAAAGTGAACAAAATTTTAAACTTAGAAAAATTAGAGAACTATTTTACAAATTGAATAAAAAAAGAATCAATAATATTTTGTAAAATTGAAAAAAATTGAAGAAATTTTTTTTTATGAACTACAAGAACGATGTTTAAGTGAAAATATTAAGTACAATATTAAATTCACATAATATAAAATAAAAGAATAAAAGCTTTAAAAAAAAGTAGATAAAAGCACCAAATAGATGTTTTCAAAAATTCGTAATTATAAGATAAAAATAAACAATTGAAAAGAAGGAAAAATGCTTCTCAGAAATAAAAAAATGATGACAAAATTTAAAGAATTAATTAAAACGTAAGGAAGTATTAAAAAGTAGGGGAGAGTGGCCATCAACGTACCGGGGTTTTTTCAAGGTCATATTATTTATTCTATTTCACTAATTTCAATCACTTCTTTGCATCAATATAAAACTACAACACTTCTCTAGGTAATGCACACATATTATACCCGATTTATTTTGATTAAATAATAAAATTTAGGATTTTTCTAAACTAACAAGCTATTTTTATTTTCAACAACCTGGGTACACAATGAACCACCTCTATAAAAACACTAAAAATATTCAACAATAATAATATTGCATTTTCATTTTGTAAAAAAACTTATTTTCTATCAAATACTATAAAAAATTATTACTTAACACTTTTTAATTTATAATGTATAACATAAATATACCTGAAATTTAAGTTAACTAGCTAAAATGGCATTTTAGTTTTGCTATGTTGAGAAGAGTACTGATAACAATCGCTGTCACATGCTGTACGCATGCCTAGTTTTATAATCAGGCATACCACTCTGGAAATCGAAAATACACTGAAATTCCAGGTGGTTCATTGTTCCCTGGTACATTGAATCAACATGACATTTGCAACAAAAATGGTTTTTATACTTTAATGCAATATTTCAAAATCTTTTTCTCATTAGAATATTGTAGTTCAGGCCCGATACAAAATAAATCGTAAGTTCATTTATTTTTAAATTGCCTTATTTCAATTAAAAAACGTGTTTGTATTTTAGGTAAATTTTTTCTTTAGAGCATCAAAAACAGTTTTTTCAGTTTTCTCTATAAAGAATGAATCCACATGTCTCAAATTTATGGACGTAGTGTGTTTATGCAAACTTCATTTATATTTAAAATTAGGAGAATTTTTATTTAATTGTTTCTGAGAAAATTGAAATGGTTCATTCAAAAAACTGGTACATTGATGGCCACTCTCCCCTATAGTAAAACATCAATTCAAGAAAATTAAAGAAATAGGAAGAAAATAGAGGAATGTTTTTTACCTTAATCTAGCAAACTAAAAAAAATGTAAAAAGTACAATAAATAAAATTAAAAAATGTATATATCAAGAAAAATAAAAAGAAAGTCCACAAAAGAAACTTAAAAATCCTATAAAAATAAAAAAGTTTAAGCAAATTAAATCAAACCCATTTTTATAATATTACACTTAAAATAAGTCCAACAATAAATTTAGAAAAATAAGGAAAATCTAAAAACTTTATAGAAGAACAAGTAAGTTTGCAAAAAATCTCGCAAAAAATAGACAAGATGTGAAAACAAATTGAATAAACTTACAAAAAAATAATAGTATTTATTTTTTAAAATCTGGAAATGATGAAGAAAATCAACGAAATAAAAAGTTTAGTGAATGTTATAATAACGAAATTGTGTAAAATAATATTAATTAATTTGCATAAAAAGAGGAAAATTAAAGAAAATTCTTAAATAAAAAGAGAAATAAAAAAAGAAAAGAAAAAATATCAAAAGTAAAAGAATAGAAAAAAATTAAAAATTTTGTAAAATAAGAAATTACAAGATAAAAATTAAACAGTTTCGAAAAGGTGTAATCTCTTAGAAAACTTGTAAGAATTAAAAAAAGGATTATTGTTAATGTGGAAAATAATTAATATTATGTAATTTTTTTGCATTAATTAATATGCATTTAAGGCTGATCGAGCCTTCGAATGAGAAATTTTGTACCTTAATTTTGTTCACTTTGGGTCACGACAGCGACCAAAATCACATTACGATTCCCACCTGATTTTAATATTGACTTATCTTTTTTGTAAAAGGTAAAGGAAAGAGGGGGAATAAGATTTTTTTAAACATAAAACAGTTGCAGGAGTGGTGGAAAGTCAATTTCGATTACCAAAAAAAAGCTAAATATGATTTTTTGACGAAAAGAGACATTACCCGATTTCACGAGAAAGATGGCCGCCGCACGTCAGCCGATCACATGGCAGGCTGGAAGTTTCGTCTGTACGGGAAGCACGGGAAGACAGGTGGTCTCTGCACTTTGTTTACTAACTGTCAGTTTCCAAGTCGAACTTCGCTCATACGATATTTTGTTTGAAATCTTAAAAAAGGCATATAAAAAAATTGGCATTAAAAAAATATGAAAAATTGTAGGAGGAGATAGATTTAAAAAAAAAAAAAAATTTCAACAAAAAGAAATTTTTTTTTAATTTTTTTTTTAATTTTGATAATATGGCATTCTTTTACATCCAAAATAGTCCCAGAAAAGAAATTGGCACCGATAAGTAACATATATTTCGATGGGTTGAAATTTCTCAGTTGACTCCACTTAATGAACCAAATTTGATGATTTTCATTTCTCCCAAAAAATATGTTTTTTTCAGCCAATCAAAAAATGGCTTAAACAGACTTAAGGTACATGTTTAAAGCTTTAAAAATCCACTTAGAAATTTTATTTATATCTATTTTTGGTGTTACTATAGCTATTTGAAAAAAACGACTTTTTAAAAAAGTATCTTTACATTTCTTGAAATATTTAAAAAAATATTAAAGACACATTAATTTAAGCTAGATATTCTTATTCTACAGGTTCTGGCAATAAGTTTAAAAAAAAAGACGTCCTGATATGTTCATTAGGCTCTGAGCAATCAGCGTTTGAAAATTGCTCGGGTCCCGTAGACCCAATCTAGCAGTTACGTTAAATCCCGATAGTCTAGCAGTTGAGGGTTAATATTATTAGTAATATTATTATTATTATTATTATCATTATTTTACTAGGTGAAAATTATGTCCAATTCGTGGATATTTCGTTTCAAAGTTAGCAAACAAATTTGCTTTCTTATAGAAAAAGCAATATATTAATAATATAAAATTTAATTCGAGAAATTCTTTAAAAAAAAGGAATTTTAAGTGCAAAAAAATGAAAAAACATCAATTAATTTACGAATTTTTGATCAATTATAAAAGTTATATAGGTCAATCGATTCGTTTTGAGATAAGGAATATGATTTTTTTATTCATTAAGTTGTGTTTTTAGCTTGGAAAAAAATTTTGACAAAAAACGGTTTTTTTCTATGAAAAAAGGTGCTCAACAAAATTTGATTGGGTATTTTCAAAAATCTCTGTGTCCAAATTTAGATATTCACGAGCTTAAAAAGTCATCCAAATTTTATTGAAATCCGTTGAAGCGTTCTCGAGATATCCTGGCGACAAAAAACGCTATACACACACACGTACACACACACGTACACACAGACACACACACACACACACACACACATACATCTGGACATTTGCTTAGGAATGAAAATTTACGTTTTTTAGATGAAAATGAGTCGATTTAGACTATTTTTGGAAAATCGAAAATCTTAACGATCACAAAGCTTCCTCTATGAGGAAGCAAAAATATTATAACCTATATTATATATATTATTGAAGTATCTAAATTCAACTTCTGAAGTTGTTTTAGCTAAATTTTTTATTTTTCAGCCTTAAATTTTTATTAAACGAGCAAGTGTCAACAAAAAAAAATCTGTCAATTTTTGTCATTTTTAAAAGTCTGTTTCTTAGAAATATACTTAACAAATATTACTGAAAATTGCCATAATTATTTATTTGTGCACTTTAATCATGTTTTCAATAGAAAGAAGACAAATATTTATTTTGTTATTGAATAATTCCAATTTGGAAATTCAAAATTAACCACAAAAAAATTATTTTAACAATTTTAACAATTATTTTACAAAACAATTGCTAATTTGAAAACAAAATTACAAAATAACGAAAATAATTGACAATTGAAAAAAAAATTTAAAAATGGCTAGATTAATACACAAACCAACAAAATAATTTTAAAAATCAAAGAATAACTATAAAACTTTAAGATAATAATTGAAAATTGAAAAAATTATAGGAGATAATTGAAAATTGCGGCAAATAATAAATAATTGAAAAATGTGGAAAATAATTAATAAATTATTAATAACTGAAGAAAATATGTGAAAAATGCAGAAAACAATTATTAATTTAAAACAGAATTCGAAAAATAACTTTATTGATAGAAATTAATTAAAATTAAAATTATTCAATTTTATCAAGTAGATATTTAATAATTGAAAAATTACGAAAATGATAGGAATAATTGTTGAAAATAATTGCACATTAATCAATTGGATGGAAAATAGAAAGGAAATAATTAAAATTGAAAAAAATAATTCAAAATTGAAGAAAATAATTGAAGAATTGTATTCAAAAATAAAGAAACTTAATGATAAGCGAAAAAAAATAATAGAAAAAATGCGATAATTTTTTAAAAATAAAGAAAATAATTGTAAATTGAAAAGTCGAATTGAGATTTGAAGAAAATTACTGAGAATTTAAGAGAATAGTTCTTTAGTTCTACAATCGAATTATTGCTTAAAAATTTTAAAACAATTTTTATGAGTGAAAAAAAATTGAAAAAATCGAGGAATTGTTGAATAATGAGGAATTAATTGAAAATAGATTAAACAATTTTAAATTATAATTATAATAAAATTATAATTATTAAGTTATAAAATTATAATAGAAAAAAAATAGAAAATGACGAAAATAATTGACAATTGAAAACAAAATTCAAAGAATGGCTAGATTAATTCACATCCAAATAAAATAATTTTAAAAAGCAAAGAATAAGAATAGAATTTTAAGATAATAAAAATTGAGAAAATTTTATGAAATCATTGAAAATTGCGGAAAATAATTAATAATTGAAGGAAATACTTTAAAATGATGAGAGTAATCAAAAAATTCTAGAAAATATGTCAAAAATGGCGAAAATTATTGTCGATTAAAAACAAAATTCGAAAAATGACTAGACAAATAGATAACTGAAAACAATAATAATTGAAAACATTAAACAAGAAATAATTTTATTTCTTTACAAATTTAAAGAAAATAATTGCAAATTGAAAAATAAAGAAAATTATAGGAATAATTGTTGGAAATAATAGCACATTTGACAACTCGATTCAAAATATAAAAACATGATTGAGAATTGAAGAATGCAATTGAAATTTAAAAAATATACTTAAAAAGTGAACAAAATTAATTGAAAAAAGCTGAAATTAATTAATGAAGAAGAAAACAATTGAAAACTGAAGCATGGAATTAAAAATTAAAAACAATAACGAAACAATTGAAGAAAATTACTGAGAATTGAAAAGTATAGTTCTAGAATTGGATCATTGCATTGAAATTTATTTATTTATTTAGTATCAGTGTACGGGCTACAAATTAAAATTGCCCTTTCGCGCTATAGCACTAGTATATAATAATAATAAAAAAATTAATAATAATAATAATAAAATACAAATCTATTAACATAAATGTAGAACTAAAATATTGTGAAATTCGATATACAATCGACCATGAATTTATACATATATGTGAACGACTGCCGCAAAAAAATACCTATGCCAAAATAAATTCAAACATTTTAAAATTTAAATAATCAATGGATTCAGGCACTATATTGGATATTTAAGTAACTTTGTGCAATATCGGAATACTAAGACATAGTGTCCGATTTTATTCAAATGTCTCTGACATGTTGACAATGAGCCTTAATTTAAATGCGTTAAAACATTTTTAATGAGTGAAAAAAATAATTGAAAAAATCCGTGAATTATTGAATATTGAGGAATTAATTGAAATTCCCCTATTGAAAAAAAATGGCCACATTTGTGCCCTCATTTGTGCCCACATTTGAGGCCACATTTGAGGCCACAAATGTGGTAGCGGATTTGAAACAGCATATGCGCCCACAAATGAGGCCTCAAATGTGGGCACAAATGTGGCCTCAAATGTGGGCACAAATGTGGGCGCAAATGTGGGCACAAATGAGGCAGAGAAATATCCACATTGAAAAAAACCGAACCACTGAGCTACATAGGCGACTGCCAATAGAAAGGATAATCTTTCTCTTGAGGTGCAAGTGATTTTATTGGCTGACAAAACGGCGGGTTTATTTAAAAACGTTTTCACCACATTTTTCAAGTATTGAAACATTTGTCATCAAACATTTGCTTTTATAACAGTTAATTCTTATTTTAAAATTTATTCCTAATTTATTACGTTATTATTTGAGGTTTCTTTGATTAATTCACTATTTTTTTACCTATTCTGTTGTAAAATACACATATTAAGTCTGTTAGTGGGAAAAATTGGAACTAAGTTCCTTGATACTTTGTTATAAATTATAAACTTCTGTTATTTTATGATTTTAAATTTTTACCAAAGATTATTTTGAAGCCAATTATGAAATATTTCTAAAATCCTTATAGCATTTTTTGAACTTGCGAAAATTACATTTTCTCTAGAAGAAAAAATGAAAATTAGAAATTTTATTAATTTTTGAGTTTAGATACTTGACAAAAATTTTAAAAAAACGTGAAAATTATTTTGAAAATTTAATTAATATTTTGTCATTTTTCAACTATTATTCAAAGTTTCGAACATTTAATACCTACTGTGACAGAAAAAATCAATTAAAGTTGCTTAAAATTTTGTTAGTTAACGATTTTAAATACTTCTCAATTGCAGTAGGGACAATTTGGTTTTTGAATCTTTAAATAAGAGTAGGAGAATTACAAAGTATTAAAGAATTTATTTTTAAAGTCAATCCAATTTCATAATTAAAAAGTTCACAAGTATTTTAAATCACATACAAACAAAGCTTTTGATTTTCATAATATGTAATTGATTTTTTTTGGTTAGAAGGAGGATATGAATTTTAAAACTTGATAAAGTTTTAGGAAGTTTAAAAATGTTTAATTATTTTTAATCATAAATTAACAAACTTGTAAACTTTAAAATTCTTATTTTAAATTTTAATACATTTATAAAAATCACAAGTTTTGTTCTTTCGTAATTTTAAATGTTTAAAAAAAGCTTAAGGAAAATGGATTTTATGGATTTTAAAAACAGATTTTCGAATAAATAAATTATTGGAAATTTCAGTTTGCTAGTGCTGGTAAAAATCAGGATTTTTTTTAAAGAAATCAAAAAAATCAGATTTTTTTATTTAAATCAAAAATGGTTGTTTTAATTGCAATCAGTATATAAAATCTCTCCAAATGTTTATTTTCAGTAGGTTATTTTTAAAACTGAAAACATTTAATAAGAAATAATGAATAATAAAACATTTAATCAAAATCAAATAAATTATGTCAAATAAATAAGAAAATTTCAAAAAAAATTTCTTCAAATTCATATGATCACAAAATTAAGAAAATTAGGTAAAAGCAACGAAAAAATAATAAATTAAAAAAAGCAAGAACGTAAAAAGATAAGAAAACAATCTATTAAAATAATGATAAAATTCTTTTAAATAAAAAATATCATGCTTATTATTAAAGAAATGAAGAAAAATTAAAAAAAAACAACTCAGTAAGGAAACAGTAACATAAAAATATGTGTATAAAAAAGTAGGAACACTTTTAAAAATTTTAAACTATTTGCGGACATTTTTTCAATGAAAAAAATAAATAAGAAGATAATTTAAAAATTATTAAAATACATTACTAAAGATGAAATAAATTTATAAATATATGATTCTTCTCCGGTTGTCTAATTCCTTATGTAAATAATCGCAAGCTATAAAAAAGCGACAAGCTTTTAGATATATAAACCTTTTAATTTAATATTTTATTCAATATAAAATTTTAAAAATTGTGCTAATACCGATTATCAGAATAACTTAGATATAAAAATTTTTGGTATTAAGATAGCCAAAAATAGTATTACATTTTTATATCCTTAAGTTCTTATAAATTAAATAAATTCCAATCGTCAATTAACTTATATTTCAATTTGATTAAACTTTTAAATTTGAATTAATTGAAACTTAAATTCACATTAATTAATGCAAAATAATTCAATAATATTAATTATTTTTCATATTCACAATAATCTTATTTTTAATTCTTACAATTTTTCTAAGAAATTTCACTTTTTTAAAACTGTTTAATTTTTTATTTTTACAAAATTCTAAGATTTTGTCTCTGTTTACTTTTGATTTTTTTTTTGTACCTACATGTGTCTTTTTATTTTTTGAAAAATTAAAAATTAAAAAAAATAATTAATTATTTATTATTAATTAATTAATTAAAAATAATTAAAAAATTAATTATTAAATTTCTTTTTTGCCCTTTTTATTTATCTTTCCATTTTGTATTCTATTTTTATTAATTCTAATTCTTCAGTAGATTATTCCCAAATTTTATTACTTTTTTTTACTTTCTATATTTTTTACAGTCTGTTAAATTAGGGAAATAAACATTTGTCCATTTTCTTCCTATTTATTTAATTTTGCTTCCTTATAGAGGAAGCTTTGTGGTCGTTAAGATTTTGGGTTTTCCAAAAATACTCTAAATCGACTCTTTTTCACCTAAAAAGCGTAAATTTTCATTTTTAAGCAAATGTCATAGCGTTTTTTGTCGCAAGGATATCTTGAGAAACCTTCAACGGATTTCAATAAAATTTGGATGACTTATTAAGCTTATGAATATCTAAATTTGGTCACTGGGATTTTTTAAAATATGTACCTATTCAAATTTTCTTTAGCACCTTTTTCTATTAAAAAATTTTGTTTTTTGACAAAATTTTTTTTATGCTCAAAATACAACTTAAGCAATACAAAAATCATATTCCTTATCTCAAAACAAATCGATTGACCTATATAAGTTTTATAATTAATCAAAAGTTTGTAAAATAATTTATGTTTATATATTTTTTTTGCATTTAAAATTATTTTTTAAATAAATTCTCCAATTATATTTTATATTATTCATTTATTGCTTCCTCTATGAGGAGGAAAATTATTTTGCTTACTTGGAAGTGAAATAATTTTCACCTACTATTGATGTAATATTATTTTTTTAGTCCTTTCTTGCGTTTTAATTAATTCTTTAGACTTTTTGCCATCATTTTTCTTATAAAAATATTGATCCTTTATTTAAATTTTTCAGTTTTATTTTGTAATTAAAAATTATTGAAAATATTTGTTCAATTCATTTATCATTTTAAAAATTTTTTAATTTTTTTCTTTTTGGCAGCCTTGTAATCTTTCATTTTATATATTGTAAATTTAAGCTTAGACTAAATATTTTCATATTAACATCGTTCTTCTATTTTATAGAATTTTCTACTTCTAAAATTTTTTCCAATTAACAAAATTTTATTAATTTTATTTTGTGAACCAATTTCTCAAATTTAAATTTTTTTTCCTCTTTAGTAATGTATTTTAATATTTTTTAAACTATCTTCTTATTTATTTTTTTAATTAAAAAAACGTCCGCAAATAGTTTAAAATTTTGAAAAGTGTTCCTACTTTTTTATACACATATTTTTATGTTATTGTTTCATTACTGAGTTGTTTTTTTTAATTTTTCTTCATTTCTTTAATAATAAGCATCACATTTCTATTTAAAAGAATTTTATCATTATTTTAATAGATTGTTTTCTTATCTTTTTACGTTCTTGCTTTTTCTTTAATTTATTATTTTTTCGTTGCTTTTACCTAATTTTCTTAATTTTATGATCATATAAATTTGAAGAAATTTTTTTTGAAATTTTCTTATTTATTTGACATAATTTATTTGATTTTGATTAAATGTTTTATTATTCATTATTTCTTATTAAATGTATTCAGTTTTAAAAATAAACTACTGAAAATAAACATTTGCAGAGATTTTATATACTGATTGCAATAAAAACAACCATTTTTTATTTAAATAAAAAAATCTGATTTTTTTCATTTCTTTAAAAAAAATAACCTGTCTAATGATATTAAATTTTAAACAATTTTACAAAGTTTCGTGATAAACTATTCAATATTGTATGAAAAAGTTTATAAACGCAAATTTTACTTTCACCAATAGATATTACTCAAAATATAAAGTATCTTTAAAACGAATAGAACTAATAAAAAATAATAAGAAATTGTTGTTTGGTTTTTTTGGTTTGAATATAAGACAAAATACTGAAACAGTGATAACTTAATTGTCAAATTTTTATGGATTAGGAATTATATTCCTGTTTGATAATAAGCATGACATTTTTTATTTAAAAGGATTTTATCATTATTTTAATAGATTGTTTTCTTATCTTTTTACGTTATTGCTTTTTTTTTAATTTATTATTTTTTCGTTGCTTTTACCTAATTTTCTTAATTTTGTGATCATATCGACGCCCCCCGTTGATAAAGTGTTTATTAAAAAGCCAGTGTAATAAAATGTTAATTTGAAAAACAGTAGAATAATGTTAAAGCAAGGTTATAAAGAATGTTATACAAAATGTTATTGCATATTTGAATTAATGAACAAATGTATCCATCGTTCGGTCCAATTAACATTTTATGACAAAACTTTAAAAGACATTTGATTAAACAAATAGTTTAATAGAAATCATATCCAAAAAAATTAATTATAAAAATGACATTCCACTGTTTTTCAAATTAACATTTTATTAACCTGGCTTTTTCATAAACAATTTATCAACAGGGGGCGTCGATATGAATTTGAAGAATTTTTTTTTGAAATTTTCTTATTTATTTGACATAATTTATTTGATTTTGATTAAATGTTTTATTATTCATTATTTCTTATTAAATGTTTTCAGTTTTAAAAATAAACTACTGAAAATAAACATTTGGAGAGATTTTATATACTGATTGCAATTAAAACAACCATTTTTTATTTAAATAAAAAAATCTGATTTTTTTGATTTCTTTAAAAAAAATCCTGATTTTTAACAGCACTAGCTAACTGAAATTTCCAATAATTTATTTATTCGAAAATCTGTTTTTAAAATCCATAAAATCCATTTTCCTTAAGCTTTTTTTAAACATTTAAAAAACTTGTGATTTTTAAAAATGTATTAAAATTTAAAATAAGAATTTCAAAGTTTACAAGTTTGTTAATTTATGATTAAAAATAATTAAACATTTTTAAACTTCCTAAAACTTTATCAAGTTTTAAAATTCATATCCTCCTTCTAACCAAAAAAAATCAATTACATATTATGAAAATCAAAAGCTTTGTTTGTATGTGATTTAAAATACTTGTGAACTTTTTAATTATGAAATTGGATTGACTTTAAAAATAAATTCTTTAATACTTTGTAATTCTCCTACTCTTATTTAAAGATTCAAAAACCAAATTGTCCCTACTGCAATTGAGAAGTATTTAAAATCGTTAACTAACAAAATTTTAAGCAACTTTAATTGATTTTTTCTGTCACAGTAGGTATTAAATGTTCGAAACTTTGAATAATAGTTGAAAAATGACAAAATATTAATTAAATTTTCAAAATAATTTTCACGTTTTTTTAAAATTTTTGTCAAGTATCTAAACTCAAAAATTAATAAAATTTCTAATTTTCATTTTTTCTTCTAGAGAAAATGTAATTTTCGCAAGTTCAAAGAATGCTATAAGGATTTTAGAAATATTTCATAATTGGCTTCAAAATAATCTTTGGTAAAAATTTAAAATCATAAAATAACAGAAGTTTATAATTTATAACAAAGTATCAAGGAACTTAGTTCCAATTTTTCCCACTAACAGACTTAATATGTGTATTTTACAACAGAATAGGTAAAAAAATAGTGAATTAATCAAAGAAACCTCAAATAATAACGTAATAAATTAGGAATAAATTTTAAAATAAGAATTAACTGTTATAAAAGCAAATGTTTGATGACAAATGTTTCAATACTTGAAAAATGTGGTGAAAACGTTTTTAAATAAACCCGCCGTTTTGTCAGCCAATAAAATCACTTGCACCTCAAGAGAAAGATTATCCTTTCTATTGGCAGTCGCCTATGTAGCTCAGTGGTTCGGTTGTTAGTTTGCGTGCGTCGAACCCGGGTTCGAATCCCCATACCCCCAAATTTATTTTCAAAATTATCTTCGTAATGCTAAGTTGCTAAAGTTAATTAAGGCAACTACTTGTAAATAATATAGTGTAAATCAAGATTAATAATATTTTTTTATTTTATATTTTTTTCAATCAGGCCCGGATTGGCCATTCAGGATACCGGGAAAAATCCCGGTGGGCCGCCGCCAGGCGGGCCGGTATTTTTGTAGGTCTAATTAATAATTTAATTTATGTAATTAAATTTCATTTAACTTTCAATTACTCTTTTCTATTTTCAATTAATTTTACAACATTCAATCATTTTCGGCTTCTTTCTATGTTCTTTTCAATCACAGAAATTGTAGAATTTCAATTAAATTGTTCAATTCTACAACTATTTTTTACAATTCTTATTTATTATTATCTTCAACTTTCAATTCCATTCTTCAATTTTCAATTCCATTCTTCAGTTTTCAATTATTATTTTTTTCTATATTCAAGAATTCTAGACTTTTTCAATTACTTCTTTCAATTTTTAATTACATTTTTTAAATTTCCATTACATTCCTCAATTTTCAATTATCTCCTTCAATTTTTTCAATCCTCAATAATTCTCAAAAAATTTTATAACTAATCTTTAACTTTTTAAATTATTTTGTTCTCTTGGCCATTATTTCTTAGTGCTTTACGATATCAAGACGATATCATATTTGAGCAATATTGATATTGATCTCAAAATCTCTTGACCATCCAAAAATGTTCTCGAGTTGATAATATCGACCTAAAATAACTAAAAAATGACGAAAATAATTGACAAATGAAAAAAATTGGAATAATGACAAGAATAATAAATCGACAATTGACAAAAATAATTTAAAAAATTAAAGAACAAATATAATATTTTAACAAAACAATTGGAAATTAAAAAAGGAAAAAAATTACAGAAATAATAATAATTGAAAAAAATTTTAATTTTAAAAAATTGACCTGGATTGAAATTTGAAGAAATAATCACAAATTGATAAGAAGAAAATAATATTAAAAAATGCCAAAATAATTAAAAAATGAAGAAAATAATTGTGAATTAGACAGAAAAATTGAGGAATTAAGGAGTTAAATTGAGATTTCAAAAAAATTATTGATAATAAATAATTTACAAATTACACTGAAAAAACTCCCTTGCACCCGTCTACTAGGAATCAACCATTTTTCCTTGTTAGTTAAGGCGCCAGCTAGTTGAGGTTAGTTAAAATGACAAGGATAATTTGTACTCTAAGTAATCAGGAATTATATTATATTAACACCAAAATTGTGCTATCGACTGTTTTTATTACTGCAATAAGTTCTTTATTATCTAAAATACATTTGTCAATACTTTCTCTCTTTCAAACATTAGTGGTTAAGGTAAATAATACCAGTTTTGTTCGCCATATATTTTAAGGTTATGTCGATTTGACATTTTCAGAAAAAACTATTAAAACTTTAGTAAACTTTGGTATTATTTTAAAGATTAATTGACACAAAGTAACTTATTTGCACTGGAAAATTGTAATATTTCAGCTGATTTATAAATTTTTTTCTGTTTTTAAAAATTACAAGTCGAACAAGTTTGATTTATTAGAATTAACTTATCTTCGGTTGCTAACTGAACAAGGAATCCTTGTCATTTTAACCAAAATGGACTCAACTATAGCCAAATTGTTGTTTTTCACATTAATATTTTTTTCAGTGTACTATATTAATAAATAAATAAATAGTATAAAAGAGTGAAAAAGCCCAGGATTGGTGAATATTTAAGAAAATAATTGACAATTAAAAACTGAAGAAAACTGTAGGAATAATTATAACAAATAATTGAAAATTGAATGGGATTTCAAAAAGTTAAAGTTGGTTGAAAATCGAAGAAAATAATTTCAAATTAGAAGAAATAGTTGAAAATTGAAGAAAAAAATTCAAAATTAAAGAAAATAATAATTGTGAATTTTTCATTTTCATTTTTTTCATTTTATTTCATAGACGGGCAAAAATACCCTATTTAGTACAACAAAAAAATAAATATACAGTAATTCATCAACTGCCTATACATTCTAATATACATCCTTTATATAATTCAAAATAGCAATGCTCGCAAAACAGAAATGAACTTTCTTAAACTACCGTTAAAAAAATCGACTTCCTCACTGTAGTAATTTGCTTCTCTATTGATTCTGTTAAAGAGAGAATGTCGCCCATAATTTGTTCTTCGATAAGACACAAAGAAAGGGAAACAGAATCTCAATGGTCTCGAAGGAGCAGAAAAATCAATAGAGGCCAAAACAGCCGGACACTGAACGGTTCCGTTGATCACCTTAAATAAAAAAAGTAAATCTGCGAATAAAAATCTGAGCTGGATCTTTGGAACACTTAGTTGAGTTCGTAATGCATCGTAATCATGAGTAAAGAAATCAAAATTTAATTTCAAACGTCTAGCCGCAAATCTCAAGAAACGATTTTGAACTCTCTCTAGCCTGAGCATACTAACCGCATAATAAGGAGACCAAATAATTGAAGCAAATTCAATATGTGGCCTAACAAAAGAAAAATATAAAATCCTAAGTGTTGAAGAATCACTGAAGCCCTGAGAATTGCGTTTAATAAAAGCTAAGGATGCAACAGCTTTACTGACTACATTATCCATTTGGACATCAAATGTCAAGTCACCACAGAGTATTACACCCAAATCGCGGATTTGACTCACACGTTTAATGATTTCCCTATTGATTCTGTAGTCATAGTATATTACATTTTTTTTCTTTTTTGTAAAAGTGATAACATTACATTTCTCAGTGTTCAGTATCATCCCATTCAGTTCACACCATCTGCATAGATTATCAATATCAAACTCAATACAATGACAGTCGTTAAGATCGAGAATAATTCTATAAAATTTAAGATCATCAGCAAATAGTGAGAACCTACAATGCTCAAACACTGAATTAATGTCATTTATAAAGATCAAAAATAAAAGAGGACCTAGATTTGATCCTTGAGGAACTCCAGATGATGTAGTGAACACTGATGAGTATGAACCCCTAATTCTCACAGATTGCAATCTGTTAGACAAGTAACTGTCAAGCCATTCGATTAAAACAGTGTCAATCCCCAAATCAGTGAACTTTCTTATTAATATATTATGGTTGACCTTGTCAAAGGCCTTCTCGAAATCAGTGTACACCACATGCTGCTCATCCAAAATCAAATTAGAAAAATGAGCATAAAAATAATCATAGGCGATACTTTCAAAAAGAGGATAGTTTAAGAGGATAGTTGAAAAATTGAATTGAAAGTTCAAGAAAAATATTGTTAATTGAAAAAATCATCGAAAAAAGCCGAGAATTATTAAATATTGAAGAAAATAATTGCCAATTGGAAAAAATTCTAAACATGGCAAGATTATTAAATTAAAAACTGACAGAAATAATTTTAAACAGAAAAAGATAAACATGAAATTAAAAAAAAACTAAAAAAGAAAGAAAATGATAGGAATAGTTCTAGAAACAATTGAAAGTTTAATTGCTTTTTGAAAAATTAAACTTTATTAAAATTTGAAGAAAATACTTCCAAATTGAGAGAATAATTGAAAATGAAAAAAAGTATCAATAAAAGACAAGAATTGTGATTGGATACAAATAATTAAAGAATTAAAGAACTGAATTGAAATTTCAAGAAAATGATTAATAATTGAATAATATGAAAGAAAATAATTGAAAAAAGACGAAAATAAAGGACAATTGCAAAAAATTCGAAAAATTGCAACATTAAAAAGTTTACATTTCAACAGAATTATCTTAAAAGTTAAGAATGTAAATTAAAATTTAGAACAGAAATAACTATGAATAAAAATTGAAAGAAAATTACTGTAGTAATTGTAGAAAATAATTGTAAATTTAATTGGATTATAAAAAATTGAACTGGATTGAAATTCTTGGATAATAATTGCCTATTAAAAGAAACAAGTGAAAATTGAAAAAATAATTGAAAAAAAATCGAGAATTATTGAATATTGACTGAAATAATTAAAAATTCAAGTAAATAATTGAAAACTGAAAAATAATTGAAAAAATGAGAATATTTGAAAACTGAAAAAGTAATTGAAAACTGAAAAGAAATAATTGAAAAACCGACAATATTTGAAAATCGAAGAAAATAATTGAAAACTGAAAAAATAATTGAAAAAACGAGAATATTTGAAAACTGAAAAGAATAGTTGAAAAAAACCGAAAATATTTGAAAATTGAAGAAAATAGTTGAAAACTGGAAAAACAATTGAAAAAATGAGAATTGTTGAAATTGAAGAAAACAATTGAAAATTGATAAAAATATTGAAAGAAGCCGAAAATTATTGAATATTAAAGAGAATATTTGAAAATTGAAAAACATGATTAAAAATTAATTAAAATAATTGTGAATAGAAGAAAATAATTGAGATTTGAAGAAAATAATTGTAAATTAAAGAAAGTAATTGGGTATTCAAATATTAAAAAAATGATTTTCAGGTGAATGAAAGCCGACTTTTTTTATGCTAAAGGGGGCAAAGTAAATAGAAATTCATTCTGAGCGATTTTTAAAGCCGGGGAATTCGCTAAAAAACTTTTTACTATATTTATTTAATAAAAATTGTCCATTTCTTGATTGAAGATTAGGGAATGATTTTAAAGGGTTCTTTTTGATTCTGAAGGGGTTAAGGTAGATAGGAATACATTCAGAGCAATTTTTAAAGACAGGAAATTCTCTCAAAATTTTTTTATTATATTTGTTTAATAGAAGTTGTCCATTTTTTGTCCTTTAAAATTGGTTAAAACCAGATTGAGGTGTTCATTAAACTAAGAAATTACTGCTGCTTTCGTACAAATGGCAGTAGAGAATGCTACTGTTCAAGAAATTCCAAATAATTAAATTATTGATAAGTTTAAATAAAATAATTTAATAATTTAATATTTTTATATTTTAGTTTTAAATGTTAATAAAAATTTTCAATTATATAGAAAGGGGCCGCTTTGAATATTTTTCCCGGGCCGCTTTTAATTCCCAATTCGGCCCTGTTTTCAATGTGGATATTTCTCTGCCTCATTTGTGCCCACATTTGCGCCCACATTTGTGCCCACATTTGAGGTCACATTTGTGCCCACATTTGAGGCCTCATTTGTGGGCGCATATGCTGTTTCAAATCTGCTACCACATTTGTGGCCTCAAATGTGGGCACAAATGAGGGCACAAATGTGGCCATTTTTTTTCAATAGGGTCGCTAAAAATAATTGAAAATTGTAAAAAAAATTAAGAATTGAAAAAAATAATTTAAAAAAATATATAAATTAGTGATTAAAGAAACAAATTGAAATTTCAAAAATAATTGATAATTAAAAGAAAAATTACAACATGAGTAAATTAATTAACTATTAAAACAAAATATTAACAATTAAAAAATAATCGCAAAATGGTATAATAACCTAGAATAATCGGTATTAAAACAAAAGAATGTTTAAAATTAATGGATAATCATAAAACTGAAGGAGAATAATAAATTGTTAATTCTAAACTGATGAAAATTACGGAAAAAATTATAAAAAATAAATGAAAATTAAAGAAACATAGAAGAATTTTATTAAAATTTCAAGAAAAAAATTAATAATTGAGAAAACGCGAGAGTTATTAAATATAGAATAAAGAAATTGAAAAACGAAGAATGTAATCCTCAATACTCAATAATTCACGGATTTTTTCAACTATTAATTTCACTCATAAAAAATGGTTTAATATTTCAATTCAAGTATTTAATTCTAGAACTATTCTCTTCAAATTTCAATTAGACTTTTCAATTTTCAATTATTTTCTTTATTTTTAAAAAATTATCGCATTTTTTCTATTATTTTTTTTCGCTTATCATTAAGTTTCTTTATTTTTGAAAACAATTCTTCAATTATTTTCTTCCATTTTAATTATTTTCTTTCTGTTTTCCATCCAATTGATTAATGTGCAATTATTTCCAACAATTATTCCTATCATTTTCGTAATTTTTCAATTATTCAATTTTTACTTGATAAAATTGAATAATTTTAATTTTAATTAATTTCTATTATTAAAGTTATTTTTCGATTTTTTTTTTAAATTAATAATTGTTTTCTGCATATTTCACATATTTTCTTCAATTATTAATTATTTTCCACATTTTTCAATTATTTATTATTTTCCGCAATTTTCAATTATCTCCTATAATTTTTTCAATTTTCAATTATTATCTTAAAATTTTAAAATTATTCTTTGATTTTTAAAATTATTTTGTTGGTTTGTATATTAATCTAACCATTTTTTAATTTTTTTTCATTTATTAATTATTTTTGTCATTTTTGCTTCCTCATAGAGGCAGCTTTGTGATCATTAAGATTTTTGATTTTTCAAAAGTAGTCTGAATCGACTTATTTTCATCTAAAAAGCGTAAATTTTTATTTCTAAGCAAATGTCCAGATGTATGTGTGTGTGTGTGTGTGTATATCGTTTTTGTGTACAAGATATCTCTAGAACGCTTCAACGGATTCCAATAAAATTTGGAGGACCTATTATGCTCAGGAATCTCTAAATTTGGACACAGAGATTTTTGGAAATAACCAACCAAATTTTTTTGAGCACCTTTTCACATAAAAAAAATCGTTTCTTGCCAAAAAAATTTTTCATGCTAAGAATACAACTTAATGAATAAAAAATTCATATACCTTATCTCAAAACGAATTGATTGACCTATATAAAGTTTATAATTGATTAAGAATTCGTAAAATAATTCATGTTTTTACATTTTTTTTGCATTTAAAATTCTTCTTCTTTTAATAACTTCCCCAATCAACTCATATATGTGACTGTCCATGAGAAAACGTGCCTTAGCTCCCAAACGTCAATTTTACAGGGTGAGCGTTTAAAGTTTCTGCAATGCATTGAAGTCAATGTAACGTGCCTACGCTTCTTGCTTAATAACACCAAAATTTCCTTAAAACAACAATTTTTTATTTTTGGAAATGAAAGAGCAAATAAACATCTGTGAATTGGCATTAAAAAATCAAAAAATATTTTTTGGAGCTAAGGCACGTTTTGTCATGGACAGTCACATATTATTAATCTTAATTATTATTATTAATCTTAATTAATTTTAATATTAATTAAAATTATTTTGCTTACTTGAAAGCGAAATGTCCATGAAACGGACATAATTCACACCTAATTTTTTAATATTTTTTTCAACTCTCAATTATTTTTTCAAATTTTAATTTAATTCTTAAATTTTTAATTTATTTCCTCAATTTTTTATTATTTTCTTCAATTTCGTAATTTTCATTAGTTGCTGAATTTGCAAATATAATCACAAAAACCCTACACTCATTCTTTCATTCTGTCCACATCTGAAGTTTGGCACATAGATATTTTTTTTAAATCAGATACTTTTTTAAAAATTCATTTAAATTAAAGTTAAATTTTCAAATATTCGTTCTAACACTTTTAATTTCAGTAATAAATAAATCTATAATTTTTTCTATAATTTTTAACAGTTTTCAATATACAAATGTTCTATTTCCATAATTCTCATTATTTTATTCAATATTCAATCATTTTTGCATTTTCTCAATTATCAATTATTTTTTTAAAATTTAAATACAATTCTTCAATTTCCAATTGATTTTTTTAATTTTCATTTATTTTCTACAATTTTTTACATAATTTTTATTATTTTTCAATGAACGATTTGTTATTCTCCTTCAATTTTTTGATTATTCATTAATTTTCAATTATTTTTAGCGATTTTTAATTAATTCCTTAATTCTATTCAATTATTCAAATCTCTTCAAATCTCAGTTATTCTACTTTTCAGTTTTTAATTATTTTCTTTAATATTAAAAAATATCGCCTTTTTCTATTATGTTTTTTGATTATCATTACGTTTCTTTATTTTAAATTCAATTGTTCAAATATTTTTTGCAATTCTCAATTTTTTTCAGATTTTAATTTCATTTTTAAGTTTGCAATAATTCTCTTCCATATTTATTACTTTTCGCCTTTTTTCAGTTAGGGGAGTGGGCCCCAAGATGGACAGGGCCCCAAGATGGACATTTCGTATAAAATTTTTGTTTAAGGTGGCAGCGCCTTATGCTTTTTGTCATTTTTGTTATTTGTCTAGACGAAGATTTTGATGCACATTTGAAGAAAAAAAAACCAGTTGGTTTTTCTTCTACACATGCCACGTAATTTTGGTTCTAAAAAAGTTTTGTAACAGTTTTTTCTTATGTTGGTAAAGTTACTTAAATTTATGATTTAGAATGAATACTTAACGTTAAAATATTCTTTATTTATAGTATAATAATATCCTAAAATGATTTTACTATTCAGTGTTCGTATATATATTTTTACTGGGGATTAAAAAATGGTATCATGTACCCTAAGATGGACATGCCTCAAATCTCAATGTATTTATTTGCATATTTTGGATTTTACACTTTTTTAAATAATTTTTTGAGTTAATTAATAAAAATTTTTTATTTTCCACCATAAAATGTGATGCTATCGTTAGAGAATTTTATATATCGATATTTTTCGATATTTCATTACTTTTTACTGTTAAGCTATTAGATTGAAGTTTTAAGAAATGTTATTTCCTGATAAATTCCGTAAAATGATTAAAATTATTTTAAGAATTGTTACACGATGTTAATTTTTTATTTACTACAATTTTCAGAGACTTTTAAGAAGGTGTCCATCTTGGGGCCACTTTTTTTTAGACCGAAAATTTTAACTATCAGAAAAAACGCATTAAAAAATGTTTATGTTCAAAATAAAATTTTATCTTTGTGGCCATAAGTTACCTTATAAATTGTACTTTCATCCGGTAAAAAACATTTTAATATATTTTATTTGATTTGGATTCTACAGCAATAAGACGAAAGGGTATCCAACTTGGGGCCCTCTGCCCTACTTTTTTCAATCTTTTATTATATTTTTTATTTATAATTCCATTCTTTAATTTTTAATAACTTTCTTCAATTTTCAATTATTTTTTTTAATTTTTAATCATTTTTTCCATTTTTCAATTCAGTTGTTCAATGCGCAATTATTTCTATAATAGGGCATAATTATACATATAATTATAATTTATAATTTCTATAAACAATTATTCCTAAAATTTTTTTAATTTTTCAATTTTCAATTATTATCTTAAAGTTTTATAGTTATTCTTTGATTTTTAAAATTATTTTGTTGGTTTGTGTATTAATCTAGCCATTTTTTAATTTTTTTTTCAATTGTCAATTATTTTCGTTATTTTGTAATTAATTTTGTAATTTCAAATTAGCAATTGTTTTGTAAAATAATTGTTAAAATTGTTAAAATAATTTTTTTGTGGTTAATTTTGAATTTCCAAGTTGAAATTATTCAATAACAAAATAAATATTTGTCTTCTTTCCATTGAAAACATGATTAAAGTGCACAAATAAATAATTATGTCAATTTTCAGTAATATTTGTTAAGTATATTTCTAAGAAACAGACTTTTAAAAATGACAAAAATTGACAGATTTTTTTTTGTTGGCACTTGCTCGTTTAATAAAAATTTAAGGCTGAAAAATAAAAAATTTAGCTAAAACAACTTCAGAAGTTGAATTTAGATACTTCAATAATACATATAATATAGGGTATAATATTTTTTAAAATATGTCAGCGACCAAATTTGGTCGAATGTCAGTGGTTTGACCGAAATAGAAACTGCAGTGGCCCCTTTCTGAGGGCAACGTGACTTACAAATAAGATAAATACCCGTGATCTTTGACATATATTTCCTAAAAAATTAGACATTTTTTTCAAGTATGGTTTTTTTACAAATTGTGGGGAATTAGTTATTTTAGAAACATTAATTTAATGTGAAAATACATTTTCGGGAGTGACAACATTAATTTTAAGTTTGACATTGAAAATGACAGATTTTCGTGCGTGTTCCTAATCTGAAAATTAATGTCAAAACGGAGGATAAATTTCTCGTTTGTGAAAGCATCTGAAAGAAACATTGAAAAAATTCCTCATCTCAAGAACTTTGGCAATAAAAAGGTTTTTTTCCTAAAAAGTGTCTGGATTTTAAAGAAAGAAATCGTGAAATATGCGGTAAATATTGGCCAGCTGATCGGTGTGGTCGTTATGTCAGGGTGTTTTTCTCGATGTGTAAACACTTTTGGAAGGCTACGAGACTTTTAAAAAACACAAATTCACATGAACTTTAACTTTTCTTTTATAAAACACTAGACACTTTTTCGGGGAAATGTTTTTTGTTGCCAAAGTTCAGGGAATGAGGAAATTGGAAAACACTTTTTCGCGAGCGAGAAAACGAAGTTCGACTTGGAAACTGACAGTTAGTAAACAGAGAGCAGAGACCACCTGTCTTCCCGAGCTTCCCGTACAGACGAAACTTCCAGCCTGCCATGTGATCGGCTGACGTGCGGCGGCCATCTTTCTTGTGAAATCGGGTAATGTCTCTTTTTCTCAAAAAAACATATTTAGCTCTTTTTTTGGTGATCGAAATTGACTTTCCACCACTCCTGCAACTGTTTTATGTTTAAAAAATCTTATTCCCCCTCTTTCCTTTACCTTTTACAAAAAAGAGAAGTCAATATTAAAATCAGGTGGGAATCGTAATGTGAATTTGGTCGCTGTCGTGACCCAAAGTGAACAAAATTAAGGTACAAAATTTCTCATTCGAAGGCTCGATCAGCCTTAAAATTGAATTAATTGAAACTTAAAAGTTGGAACAAATTGGAATATGACTTAATTGACGTTTGGAATTTGACTTAAAGATATAAAAATTTAATACTATTTTTTGCTATCTTCATACCAAAAATTTTTGTTAATGGTACAGTGCAGCTCAAAAGGATTTGCCCACCCTACGGCATGCAAGGGCATTACAAAAAGTTTTGTATCTTCTTTAATAAACTTTCATGAAATATTTATTTTAAAGCTTAACGTAAAAGCACCAGTACCTGGACACTTTTGAAGGGGTGTCAAGTTTAGCGATATTTTGTACTACGACAATTAATTATATTTTACGTAAGGTTTGGATTTTCGTTTAACTTACATTTAAAGGATTCGAATTAATAAAAAATTAATTATTATAAATGTTTTCGTTAAATTAAAAACTAAAAATTAAAATATAGCTTCTTTGCAGCAGAAGTTGGACAGTACGCTATTTGGACGGGCCTAGTAGTTGGACATAAGACCCTATAGTTATACATATAGGAAAATACATATTCTATTATAGATTATTTGTTATTATTTATTATTAATACTTTTATTGGCAACTACTAAATTAATTAGTTAATTAGGTTTTTAATCAATTCATTATTTTATTGATTAATTAGTGTCTGCCCTGGCAGCCTGGTAACCCCGAACGGTAACCATTGAAAGTTGCCGTTTGGTTACAGTTTGGTTACGGTTCGGTTTTATGCTGAATATGAAAAGAAATAAGTATAATTAGTACTTCTGAAGTACTAATTACGATAAAGTAAATTACTTTTGATTGTTTTGATTAAGTTTTGACTTATAATTGATTGTTTTATGAGGGAAAATAATAAAAAAGTGAATCTCATTTTAGGAGCGAATGTCAAGTAGGACGGTTAGTAGAGTGCTATCCCAAAAGAGAAATTGCCCTAAAAAGCAAATATTATCAAAAAAGACATGTAATTATTGATGAACTAAATCAATAATCGGATGGCTAATTAATAATAATTACCAGAAAAATAAAAAAAACATTGAAATTTTTCGATTTCTCGTAATTCTAATAGAGAAATTAACCTACGCAGATTGACCACCAATCAGAGGGGACCACGTGTTTTTCGAACCAAATTCAAATAACACTATTTGATTTAATCAAACAAACTTTTATTTTCAATATTTTAAATCAATTCATTAATTATAAAAAACATTAAAAAGTCAGTTACCAAAGGACAGAAAGTTCGCAACCCCCAAAAACCACCCCTAAAGAAGAAATAAAAAAAAAAAATTCTACAAAAAATATAATAAAAATCTAAAATAATGAAACGTACTCTGCAATATGCCCCTTAATTTTTCCAATTGACAAATAGATTAATCAACCCAAAAAAACCACCCCTAAGGAAAAAAAGAAAAATATATCAGAGAAAAATATTCAAAATCGACAAAAAAATTATAATTAAGTTCTAAAATGATGGAACGTATTTAGAAATATACCCTATAATTTTTCTAATTGACGAATTAATTTCACCACCCTAAAAACCACCCCTTAAGAAAAAAAGATAAAGTTATAACAGAGAAATACTCAAAATCAACCAAAAAATTATAATCATGTTCTAAAATGATGAAACGTACTCAGGAATGTGCCCCCTAATTTTTCCAATTGACAAATAGATTTATCAACCCTAAAAAACCACCCCTAAGGAAAAAAAGAAAAAGAAATCAGAGAAAAATACTCAAAATCAACAAAAAAATTATAATTAAGTTCTAAAATGATGAAACCTACTCGAGAATATGCCCTATAATTTTTCTAATTGACTAATTAATTTTTGAACGATAAAAAACCACCCCTTAAGAAGAAAAGTAAAAGATATCAGAGAAAAATACTCATAATCAACAAAAAAATTATAATTAAGTTCTAAAATGATAGAACGTTCTCAGGAATATGCCCTCTAATTTTTCAAATTGACAAATTAATTTATTAACCCTAAAAAACCACCCCTTAGAAAAATAGAAGAAGTTATCACAGAGAAATACTCAAAACCAACAAAAAAAATATAATCATGTTCTAAAATGATTAAACGTACTCTGCAATATGCCCCTAATTTTTCCAATTGACAAATAGATTTATCAACCCTAAAAAACCACCCCTAAGGAAAAAAAAAGATATAAGAGAAAAATACTCAAAATCAATAAAAAAATTTTAATTAAGTTCTAAAATGATCAAACGTACTCAAGAATATGCCCTATAATTATTCAAATTGAGAAATTTATTTATTAACCCTAAAAAACCACCCCTTAGAAAAGTAGAAAAACTTATCAGAGAAAAATACTCAAAATAAACTAAAAAATTATAATCATGTTCTTAAATGATGAAACGTCCTCCGGAATACGCCCCCTAATTTTTCCAATTGACAAATAGATTTATCAACCCTAAAAAACCACCCCTTAAGAAAAAAAAAAAAGATATCAGAGAAAAATACTCAAAATCAACCAAAAAATTATAATTAAGTTCTAAAATGATGAAACGTACTCAAGAATATGCCATATAATTTTTCTAATTGACTAATTAAATTTTTGAACGATAAGAAACCACCCCTTAAGAAAAAAAGAAAAATATATCAGAGAAAAATACTCAAAATCAACAAAAAAATTATAATTAAGTTCTAAAATGATAGAACGTTCTCAGGAATATGCCCTCTTATTTTTCAAATAGAGAAATTAATTTATTAACCCTAAAAAACCACCCCTTAGAAAAATAGAAAAAGTTATCACAGAGAAATAGTCAAAACCAACAAAAAAAATATAATCATGTTCTAAAATGATTAAACGTACTCTGAAATATGCCCCCTATTTTTTCCAATTGACAAATAGATTTATCAATCCTAAAAAACCACCCCTAAGGAAAAAAAGAAAAAAATATAAGAGAAAAATACTCAAAATCAACAAAAAAATTATAATTAAGTTCTAAAATGATTAAACGTACTCAAAAATATGACCTATAATTTTTCTCATTGACAAATTCATTTTTTAACGATAAAAAACCACCCCTTAAGAAAAAAAGTAAAAGATATCAGAGAAAAATACTCAAAATCAACAATAAAATTATAATTAAGTTCTAAAATGATGGAACGTATTTAGGAATCTGCCCCCTAATTTTTCCAATTGACAAATAGATTTATTAACACTAAAAAACCACCCCTAAGGAAAAAAAGAAAAAGATATAAGAGAAAAATACTCAAAATTAATAAAAAAATTATAATTAAGTTCTAAAATGATGAAACGTACTTAAGAATATGCCCTATAACTTTTTTAATTAACTAATTAATTTTTGAACGATAAAAAACCACCCCTTAAGAAAAAAGGAAAAAGATATCAGAGAAAAATACTCAAAATCAACAAAAAAATTATAATTAAGTTCTAAAATGATGGAACGTATTAAGGAATATGACCCCTAATTTTTCCAATTGACAAATAGATTAACAAACCCTAAAAAACCACCCCTTAGAAAAAAAAGAAAAAGAAATCAGAGAAAAATACTTAAAATCAATAAAAAAATTATAATTAAGTTCTAAAATGATGAAATGTACTCAAGAATATGCCCTATAATTTTTCTAATTAACTAATTAATTTATGAACAATAAAAAACAACCCCTTAAGAAAAAAAGAAAAATATATCAGAGAAAAATACTCAAAATCAACAAAAAAATTATAATTAAGTTCTAAAATGATGGAACGTATTTAGGAATATGCCCTCTAATTTTTCCAATTGACAAATAGATTTACAAACCCTAAAAAACCACCCCTCAGAAAATAGAAAAAGTTATAACAGAGAAATACTCAAAATCAACCAAAAAATTATAATCATGTTCTAAAATTATGGAACATACTCAGGAATATGCGCACTCATTTTCCCAATTGACGAATTAAATTATCAACCCTAAAAAAACACCCCTTAGAAAAATAAAAAAAGGTATCAGAGAAAAATACTCAAAATCAACAAAAAAATTAGAATCAGGTTCTAAAATAATGGACCATACTCAGAAATATGCATTCTAATTGTTCCAGTTAACAAATTAATTTATTAACCCTTGAAAACAACCCATTAGATGATATCGTGGCAGAACAGCCTTTAAAAACAAAACAACCTAGAGTGATGATCAATGATGATCATTAACGATGACCATAGCATGGCTCATTTAATGGAATTACCCTAGAATGATGATCCATAAAGATCATCAACAATTAACCATTTCCGAGCAACCCAAATTGAGATAATCAATCTATACCAACTTGACTCGGTTTTACTAGCCCCAAGATTTTTTCAACACTTGACCATGGTATGGATCATTAAATGGAATCACTTTAGAGAAATGATCAATGATCATCATCAATAATTAACCCTTTCAGAACAAAGCAATAGTAAGTTTCATATATTAACGAACAAAATTGGACAAAAATTGAAGGACTGCGCGTTACTTTCATCTAGTCAAAAAATGAAAATTCCATCAATTTTTGTCTCGACAGAAAAATTTGGCAAAATAAAAAAAAAATTTCAGATAAATATAAATTATTTTCCATATTTCTAGATCTAATTTCAAATTTTTTCATCTAAGAAAGAATAAAATTGAACAAAAATTAAAAGACGGCACGTTACTTTCATATAGTCAAAAAATGAAAATTCAATCAATTTTTGTCTAGTCAGAAAAATTTGGCAAAATACAAAAAAAAATTTTAGATAAATATCAATTATTTTCCATATTTCTAGATCTAATTTCAAATTTTTTCATCTATGAACGAATAAAATTGAACAAAAATTGAAGGAATGCGCGTTACTTTCATCTAGTCAAAAAATGAAAATTAAATCAATTTTTGTCTCGACAGAAAAATTTAGCAAAATACACAAAAAATTTTTCAGATAAATATCAATTACTTTCCATGTTTCTAGATCTAATTTCAAATTTTTTCATCTATGAACGAATAAAATTGAACAAAAATTGAAGGACTGCGCGTTACTTTCATATAATCAAAAAATGAAAATTCAATCAATTTTTGTCTCGACAGAAAAATTTGGCAAAATACACAAAAAATTTTTCAGATAAATATCAATTATTTTCCATATTTCTAAATCTGATTTCAAATTTTTTAATCTATGAACAAATAAAATTGAACAAAAATTGAAGGACTGCGCGTTACTTTCATATAGTCAAAAAATGAAATTTCAATCAATTTTTGTCTCGACAGAAAAATTTAGCAAAATACACAACAAAATTTACAGATAAATATTAATTATTTTCCATGTTTCTAGATCTAATTTCAAATTTTTTCATCTATGAACGAATAAAATTGAACAAAAATTGAAGGACTGCGCGTTACTTTCATTTAGTCAAAAAATGAAAATTAAATCAATTTTTGTCTCGACAGAAAAATTTAGCAAAATACACAAAAAATTTTTCAGATAAATATCAATTATTTTCCATGTTTCTAGTCCTAATTTCAAATTTTTTCATCTATTAACGAATAAAATTGAACAAAAATTGAAGGACTGCGCGTTACTTTTATCTAGTCAAAAAATGAATATTAAATCAATTTTTGTCTCGACAGAAAAATTTAGCAAAATACACAAAAAAATTCTCAGATAAATATCAAAAATTTTCCATATTTCTAGATCTAATTTCAAATTTTTTCATCTATGAACGAATAAAATTGAACAAAAATTGAAGGACTGCGCGTTACTTTCATCTAGTCAAAAAGTGAAAATTAAATCAATTTTTGTCTCGACAGAAAAATTTGGCAAAATACACAAAAAATTTTTTAGATAAATATCAATTATTTTCCATATTTCTAGATCTGATTTCAAATTTTTTCATCTATGAACGAATAAAACGGAACAAAAATTGAAGGACGGCGCGTTACTTTCATATAGTCAAAAAATGAAAATTCAATCAATTTTTTTCTCGTCAGAAAAATTTAGCAAAATACAAAAAAAAAAATTTAGATAAATATCAATTATTTTCCATATTTCTAGATCTGATTTCAAATTTTTTCATCTATGAACAAATAAAATTGAACAATAATTAAAGGACTGCGCGTTACTTTCATCTAGTCAAAAAATGAAAATTAAATCAATTTTTGTCTCGACAGAAAAATTTAGCAAAATACACAAAAAATTTTTCAGATAAATATCAATTATTTTCCATGTTTCAAGACCTAATTTCAAATTTTTTCATCTATGAACGAATAAAATGGAACAAAAATTGAAGGACTGCGCGTTATTTTCATATAGTCAAAAAATGAAAATTCAATCAATTTTTTTCTCGTCAGAAAAATTTGGCAAAATACAAAAAAAAAAATTTCAGATAAATATAAATTAATTTCCATATTTCTAGATCTGATTTTAAATTTTTTCATCTATGAACAAATAAAATTGAACAAAAATTGAAGGACTGCGCGTTACTTTCATATAGTCAAAAAATGGAATTTCAATCAATTTTTGTCTCGATAGAAAAATGTGACAAAACACAAAAAAAAAATTTCAGATAAATATAAATTATTTTCCATATTTCTAGATCTTATTTCAAATTTTTTCATCTATGAACGAATAAAATGGAACAAAAATTGAAGGACTGCGCGTTATTTTCATATAGTCAAAAAATGAAAATTCAATCAATTTTTTTCTCGTCAGAAAAATTTGGCAAAATACAAAAAAAAAATTTTAGATAAATATCAATTATTTTCCATATTTCTAGATCTGATTTCAAATTTTTTTATCTATGAACAAATAAAATTAAACAATAATTGAAGGACTGCGCGTTACTTTCATCTAGTCAAAAAATTAAAATTAAATGAATTTTTGTCTCGACAGAAAAATTTATTAAAATACACAAAAAATTTTTCAGATACATATAAATTATTTTCCATGTTTCTAGATCTAATTTTCAATTTTTTCATCTAAGAAAGAATAAAATTGAACAAAAATTAAAGGACTGCACGTTACTTTCATATAGTCAAAAAATGAAAATTCCAATCAATTTTTGTCTAATCAGAAAAATTTGGCAAAATACAAAAAAAAATTTTAGATAAATATCAATTATTTTCCATGTTTCTAGATCTAATATCAAATTTTTTCATCTATGAACGAATAAAATTGAACAAAAAATGAAGGACTGCGCGTTAGTTTCATATAGTAAAAAAATGAAAATTCAATCAATTTTTGGCTCGACAGAAAAATTTGGCAAAATACAAAAAAAAAATTTTTAGATAAATATCAATTATTTTCCATATTTCTAGATCTGATTTCAAATTTTTTCATCTATGAACAAATAAAATTGAACAAAAATTGAAGGACTGCGCGTTACTTTCATATAGTCAAAAAATAAAATTTCAATCAATTTTTGTCTCGACAGAAAAATTTGACAAAATACACAAAAAATTTTTTAGATAAATATCAATTGTTTTCCATATTTCTAGATCTTATTTCAAATTTTTTCATTTATGAACGAATAAAATTGAACAAAAATTAAAGGACTGCACGTTACTTTCATATAGTCAAAAAATGAAAATTCAATCAATTTTTGTCTCGACAGAAAAATTTAGCAAAAAACACAAAAAATTTTTCAGATAAATATCAATTATTTTCCATGTTTCTAGATCTAATTTTGAATTTTTTCATCTAAGAAAGAATAAAATTGAACAAAAATTGAAGGACTGCACGTTACTTTCATATAGTCAAAAAATAAAATTTCAATCAATTTTTGTCTCGACAGAAAAATTTGACAAAATACACAAAAAATTTTTTAGATAAATATCAATTGTTTTCCATATTTCTAGATCTTATTTCAAATTTTTTCATTTATGAACGAATAAAATTGAACAAAAATTGAAGGACTGCGCGTTACTTTCATATAGTAAAAAAATAAAAATTCAATCAATTTTTGGCTCGACAGAATAATTTGGCATAATACACAAAAAAATTTTCAGATAAATACAAAAAATTTTCAATTTTTCTAGATCTAATTTCAAATTTTTTCATCTATGAACGAATAAAATTGAACAAAAATTAAAGGACTGCGCGTTACTTTCATCTAGTCAAAAAATGAAAATTAAATCAATTTTTGTCTCGACAGAAAAATTTAGCAAAATCACAAAAAATTTTTCAGATAAATATCAATTATTTTCCATGTTTCAAGATCTAATTTCAAATTTTTTCATCTATGAACGAATAAAATTGAACTAAAATTGAAGGACTGCGCGTTACTTTCATATAGTCAAAAAATGAAAATTCAATCAATTTTTTTCTCGTCAGAAAAATTTGGCAAAATACAAAAAAAAATTTAAGATAAATATCAATTATTTTCCATGTTTCTAGATCTAATTTCAAATTTTTTCATTTAAGAAAGAATAAAATTGAACAAAAATTAAAGGACTGCACGTTACTTTCATATAGTCAAAAAATAAAAATTTAATCAATTTTTGTCTCGACAGAAAAATTTGGCAAAATACAAAAAAATAATTTTAGATAATTATCAATTATTTTCCATATTTCTAGATCTCATTTCAAATTTTTTCATCTATGAACGAATAAAATTGAACAAAAATTGAAGGACTGCGCGTTACTTTCATATAATCAAAAAATGAAAATTAAATCAATTTTCGTCTCGACAGAAAAATTTGACAAAATACACAAAAAATTTTTTAGATAAATATCAATTGTTTTCCATATTTCTAGATCTTATTTCAAATTTTTTCATCTATGAACGAATAAAATTGAACAAAAATTGAAGGATTGCGCGTTACTTTCATATAGTCAAAAAATGAAAATTAAATCAATTTTTTTCTCGTCAGAAAAATTTGGCAAAATACAAAAAAATAATTTTAGATAATTATCAATTATTTTCCATATTTCTAGATCTAAATTCAAATTTTTTCATCTATGAACAAATAAAATTGAAAAAAAATTGAAGGAATGCGCGTTACTTTCACATAGTCACAAAATGAAAATTCAATCAATTTTTGTCTCGACAGAAAAATTTGACAAAATACACAAAAAATTTTTCAGATAAATATCAATTATTTTCCATGTTTCTAGATCTAATTTCAAATTTTTTCATCTATGAAAGAATAAAATTGAACAAAAATTAAAGGACTGCACGTTACTTTCATATAGTCAAAAAATGAAAATTCAATCAATTTTTGTCTCGACAGAAAAATTTAGCAAAAAACACAAAAAATTTTTCAGATAAATATCAATTATTTTCCATGTTTCTAGATCTAATTTTGAATTTTTTCATCTAAGAAAGAATAAAATTGAACAAAAATTAAAGGACTGCACGTTACTTTCATATAGTCAAAAAATAAAAATTCAATCAATTTTTGTCTAGTCAGAAAAAAAAAAATTGATTGAATTTTCATTTTTTGACTATATGAAAGTAATGCGCAGTCCTTTAATTTTTGTTCAATTTTATTCTTTCTTAGATGAAAAAATTTGAAAGTAGATCTAGAAATATGGAAAATAATTGATAGTTATCTAAAATTTTTTTTTTTATTTTGCCAAATTTTTCTGACTAGACAAAAATTGATTGAATTTAAATTTTTTGACTATATGAAAGTAACGTGCAGTCCTTTAATTTTTGTTCAATTTTATTCTTTCTTAGATGAAAAAATTTGAAATTAGATCTAGAAATATGGAAAATAATTGATATTTATCTGAAAAATTTTTTGTGTATTTTGCCAAATTTTTCTGTCGAGACAAAAATTAATTAAATTATTATTTTTTAACTATATGAAAGTAACGTGCAGTCCTTTAATTTTTGTTCAATTTTATTCTTTCTTAGATAAAAAAATTTGAAATTAGATCTAGAAATATGGAAAATAATTGATATTTATCTGAAAAATTTTTTGTGTATTTTGCCAAATTTTTCTGCCGAGACAAAAATTGATTTAATTTTCATTTTTTGACTAGATGAAAGTAACGCGCATTCCTTCAATTTTTGTTCAATTTTATTCGTTCATAGATGAAAAAATTTGAAATTAGATCTAGAAATATGGAAAATAATTGATATTTATCTGAAATTTTTTTTTTGTATTTTGCCAAATTTTTCTGACGAGAAAAAAATTGATGGAATTTTCATTTTTTGACTATATGAAAGTAACGCGCAGTCCTTCAATTTTTGTTCAATTTTATTCGTTCATAGATGAAAAAATTTGAAATTACATTTAGAAACATGGAAAATGATTGATATTTATCTGAAAAATTTTTTGTGTATTTTGCCAAATTTTTCTGTCGAGACAAAAATTGATTTAATTTTCATTTTTTGACTAGATGAAAGTAACGCGCATTCCTTCAATTTTTGTTCAATTTTATTCGTTCATAGATGAAAAAATTTGAAATTATATCTAGAAATATGGAAAATAATTGATATTTATCTAAAATTTTTTTTGTGTATTTTGCTAAATTTTTCTGACTAGACAAAAATTGATTGAATTTTCATTTTTTGACTATATGAAAGTAACGTGCAGTCCTTTAATTTTTGTTCAATTTTATTCTTTCTTAGATGAAAAATTTGAAATTAGATTTAGAAATATGGAAAATAATTTACATTTATCTGAAAAATTTTTTGTGTATTTTGCCAAATTATTCTGTCGAGCCAAAAATTGATTGAATTTTCATTTTTTGACTATATGAAAGTAACGCGCAGTCCTTCAATTTTAGTTCAATTTTATTTGTTCATAGATGAAAAAATTTGAAATCAGATCTAGAAATATGAAAAATAATTGATATTTATCTGAAATTTTTTTTTTGTATTTTGCCAAATTTTTCTGACGAGAAAAAAATTGATTGAATTTTCATTTTTTGACTATATGAAAGTAACGCGCAGTCCTTCAATTTTTGTTCAATTTTATTCGTTCATAGATGAAAAAATTTAAAATTACATCTAGAAACATGGAAAATAATTGATATTTATCTGAAAAATTTTTTGTGTATTTTGCCAAATTTTTCTGTCGAGACAAAAATTGATTTAAGTTTCATTTTTTGACTAGATGAAAGTAACGCGCATTCCTTCAATTTTTGTTCAATTTTATTCGTGCATAGATGAAAAAATTTGAAATTAGATCTAGAAATATGGAAAATAATTGATATTTATCTGAAATTTTTTTTTTGTATTTTGCCAAATTTTTCTGACGAGAAAAAAATTTATTGAATTTTCATTTTTTGACTATATGAAAGTAACGCGCAGTCCTTCAATTTTTGTTCAATTTTATTCGTTCATAGATAAAAAAATTTGAAATTACATCTAGAAACATGGAAAATAATTTATATTTATCTGAAAAATTTTTTGTGTATTTTGCCAAATTTTTCTGTCGAGACAAAAATTGATTTAATTTTCATTTTTTGACTAGATGAAAGTAACGCGCATTCCTTCAATTTTTGTTCAATATTATTCATTCATAGATGAAAAAATTTGAAATTCGATCTAGAAATATGGAAAATAATTGATATTTATCTAAAATTTTTTTTGTGTATTTTGCTAAATTTTTCTGACTAGACAAAAATTGATTGAATTTTCATTTTTTGACTATATGAAAGTAACGTGCAGTCCTTTAATTTTTGTTCAATTTTATTCTTTCTTAGATGAAAAAATTTGAAATTAGATCTAGAAATATGGAAAATAATTTATATTTATCTGAAATTTTTTTTTTATTTTGCCAAATTTTTCTGTCGAGACAAAAATTGATTGAATTTTCATTTTTTGACTAGATGAAAGTAACGCGCAGTCCTTCAATTTTTGTCCAATTTTGTTCGTTAATATATGAAACTTACTATTGCTTTGTTCTGAAAGGGTTAATTATTGATGATGATCATTGATCATTTCTCTAAAGTGATTCCATTTAATGATTGGTGGTTTTTTAGGGTTGATAATTTAATTCGTCAATTGGGAAAATGAGTGCGCATATTCCTGAGTATGTTCCATGATTTTAGAACATGATTATAATTTTTTGGTTGATTTTGAGTATTTCTCTGTTATAACTTTTTCTATTTTTCTGAGGGGTGGTTTTTTAGGGTTAATAAATAAATTTGTCAATTTAAAAAAATATAGGCATATTCCTGAGAACGTTCTATCATTTTAGAACTTAATTATAATTTTATTGTTGATTTTGAGTATTTTTCTCTGATTTCTTTTTCTTTTTTTCCTTAGGGGTGGTTTTTTAGGGTTTGTTAATCTATTTGTCAATTGGAAAAATTAGGGGGCATATTCCTAAATACGTTCCATCAATTTAGAACCTAATTATAATTTTTTAGTTTATTTTGAGTATTTTTCTCTGATAAGTTTTTCTACTTTTCTAGGGGGTGGTTTTTTAGGGTTGATAAATGAATTCGTCAATTTGAAAAATTATAGGGCATATTCTTGAGTACGTTTCATCATTTTTGAACTTAATTATAATTTTTTGTTGATTTTGAGTATTTTTCTCGTATATCTTTTTTTTTTCTTAGGGGTGGTTTTTTAGGGTTTATAAAACTATTTGTCAATTGGAAAAATTAGGGGGCACATTCCTGAGTACGTTTCATCATTTTAGAACATGATTATAATTTTTTGGTTGATTTTGAGTATTTCTCTGTTATAACTTTATCTTTTTTTCATAAGGGGTGGTTTTTAGGGTGGTGAAATTAATTCGTCAATTAGAAAAATTATAGGGTATATTCCTAAATACGTTCCATCATTTTAGAACTTAATTATAATTTTTTGTCGATTTTGAATATTTTTCTCTGATATATTTTTCTTTTTTTCCTTAGGGGTGGTTTTTTTGGGTTGATTAATCTATTTGTCAATTGGAAAAATTAAGGGGCATATTGCAGAGTACGTTTCATTATTTTAGATTTTTATTATATTTTTTGTAGAATTTTTTTTTTTTATTTCTTCTTTAGGGGTGGTTTTTGGGGGTTGCGAACTTTCTGTCCTTTGGTAACTGACTTTTTAATGTTTTTTATAATTAATGAATTGATTTAAAATATTGAAAATAAAAGTTTGTTTGATTAAATCAAATAGTGTTATTTGAATTTGGTGCGAAAAACACGTGGTCCCTTCTGATTGGTGGTCAATCTGCGTAGGTTAATTTCTCTATTAGAATTACGAGAAATCGAAAAATTTCAATGTTTTTTTATTTTTCTGGTAATTATTATTAATTTGCCATCCGATTATTGATTTAGTTCATTAATAATTACATGTCTTTTTTGATAATATTTGCTTTTTAGGGCAATTTCTCTTTTGGGATAGCACTCTACTAACCGTCCTACTTGACATTCGCTCCTAAAATGAGATTCACTTTTTTATTATTTTCCCTCATAAAACAATCATTTATAAGTCAAAACTTAATCAAAACAATCAAAAGTAATTTACTTTATCGTAATTAGTACTTCAGAAGTACTAATTATACTTATTTCTTTTCATATTCATCATAAAACCGAACCGTAACCAAACTGTAACCAAACGGCAACTTTCAATGGTTACCGTTCGGGGTTACCAGGCTGCCAGGGTGCAAAGTGTCTGTCCATCTACTGGGGTACGTATAAAAAACGTCAGGTAAACTTGGACAGACAACTCAAAGTAGTTTTAAAAGAAACGTCTTAGATAATTTTTTTGCTAAACATTTTGCATCTACGATTAACAAATTTAATTATACCTAAAAACTGACTACCTGAAGGGTATCTATAAATTTTTTCATTTAGTTTGGAGGAAATTTTAACTCTTTTTTGCTATTGTCCAACTATTGATTCCAATTTTTGCTTTGTTTAGGTACTGGTGCTTTTACCTTAAATATTTGACTTAAAACGATACATGAAACAAATTAAAAACTTTTTTTTATTGTCTAATTGCTTAAATTAAAAATAAAAATTTTTCACTTTTTTTTGAAAAATTTCAAATTAATACAATTTTTGAAGAAATTATCACATTTTAATTCTATAAATGGCATTTGAAAGCATTTTTTGTCACCTTTAAAACTATTTTTTAAAAATTGCTCTACAATAATTTTTAAGGAAAATATGTTCATTTGTTTATAAAAATAACATTTTTTTACAATTGTTGTTAGCTTGAGAACAACTGACTTTTGGAAAAAATTGTTGAGGAAAAAAATGTGCCTTTTTGTTCGTAAAATTAGGAAAAAAATATTTAAACATTAAAAAAAAAATGTTTATTGTTATGTATTTATATGTATGTGTTGTTCGTCTTAAAACAGAAATGCAGAAGGAAAAAATGTATAGATTTTTTTTTTAATGTTGAAATATTTTTTTCCTAATTCTACGAACAAAAAGGCACATTTTTTTCTCAATAATTTTTTCCAAAAGTCAGTTGTTCTCAAGTTAACAACAATTGAAAAAACCACCAAAACCACCCAAGTAACGAGTTAAAGGCGAAACCGAACACTTTAAAAAATTCGTCCGCTATATTGTATCCGCCATTTTGAATTTTAAAAATGCAATAACATATTTAAATTCAGAGACCCCAAAAACCCCTGAGTAACGTGCTTCAAGCGAATCCAATCACTTTTCAAAAATTTGTCCGCCATATTGGATCCGCTATTTTGAATTTTTAAAATATAATAACATATTCGAATTCAGAGAGCCCAAAAGCCCCCGAGTAACGAGTTTCAAGCGAATCCGATCACTTTCCAAAACTTCGTCCGTCATATTGGATCCGCCATTTTGAATTTGGAAAATCAAATAATGTTTTCGAATTCAGCGACCCCAAAAACCCTTTTGTAAGCATTGTCTCTTCGATTTGATGGATAAGTAATGTTTGGAACAATGAATATAGCAAAATGAAATTTTTTAAGTAGTTCAGGATGCCATTTTGAAAAATTGGAGAGGGGGTAGTAAAAGTGTTTTTATATATTTACAGTAAAACTATTGAATGCACGATTTATGAAAAAGAGAGCTGTAAGAAAATTTTTTTTCTTTTTGAAATTCCTGTTTTTATTGTGTAAAATCAGAAAACAAATCACCAATTTTTGCAAAAAAGTGCAAATAACTACTAGAAATAATTTTTAAAAATGTTGTTTAATGAAAAATTCGGAAAGAGCAAAAAATTACACAAGAAATAGTACTTTCCGAAAAAATTTAATATGGCTTTGTATGAAATATCACAGCGTAAACTTGGATGGAAAATTTAGTGCATTTAGGGCTTTTAAAGGCAGTTTTGCGTCATTCGAGTTTGAAGCGTGGTTCAACATTTTGTGTTTTTGAATGACGTTCACCGGTTATTAGTGTATACTAGCAATAAAAAAATTCATGAGTACTTAAATATTTAATTAAATAATTAAAATATTTTAATTTCCAAACAGTATAACAGGTTACTTTATATTTATGGTTTTTAGTCTACATTGTGCTTCTTATGTAAATCAATATCTTTTCATCACGTGTTTCAGGTTTTTAAATACAAAATTAAATGTTACTTATTTTCCTGCCTCTGAATAATATCTGTTTGATTTCTTCTTTGGAGAGAAATGATAAGTGTTGTAGGTATTAACGGTTGACGTATTCTTTTCACTTATCTTCAGATTTAGAGAGTATTTGATGAATTCCATGTCAATTCAACACAGACATTTTTTAAACTTTTTGGGATTTGGTTGCATTTTGGTATAAACTATTTATTAATTGTACCAAATAAAATCCCCAAGTAATTTTGAAAAATTCAAAAAATTGGCTGACATATTTAATTAAAATTTTTTTTGTACCTTCTTTTTAAAATGTAATATCTTAGGTTCTAATTAATCGATTTTAGTTTTTAAACTCTTGACTTGTTCGTACTGAAATATATTTTCATTTGAAAAAAGATGAAAAAAGTTGTTTAAATTAATTGTTTAAATAATTAATTTAAATTTTTTAAACATCCTTTTAAAAAACGAGACGTATGACGATTCCCTAAAATGTTTATCTAGAAAGTTAGATAGTGTAAGGGTAGAGGGTGGTTTTTGAAACTATAAAAATAAAATCAAAAATCCAATTATAAACTTCAATTCAACTTAGTATAAACTAATGTGAAATGATTATAATGTGCCCTATACTAACAAAAATTGATTGTAGATAATATTAATTCAATCTAATAATAAAAAAAAAATAGGGGATCGTCTTTATATCACGTTATTTATTCAACGTGCCGGCAGAGGGCCGTATTTTGTTCTGGTTGGAATATAAGTTAATCAAGAAGAAAAACCAAACAATTGTATTTGTGAATAAATACATTAACAGTTTATTGGAATGAATAAATGCTTACACTGTAAATAACAAAAACGATTACGACAATCTAAATAGTACTTTTATAGTAGGGGAGAGTCGCTAGTTGTGAGACGGGTTTTATTTTTGACCTATAAATTGGAAATAGGTAAACGAAATCGTAAATGAAATACACCGTTCAAAAAGTAACTTAAATACGCAACTTTTATTCATAGATAGTGTAGTGTTCAGATGAACACGAAAAATTTTATGTTCAATGTTCCTAGCACATCTTTTTAGTCAAAAAAAAAAGGTGTCCAGTTGTGAGACACTTACAAAAAAATGCTAAAATTTAAAAAATTTGGCATGAAACATTATGTTTAGCATAAACAACTAAATATATTGATAATACATATTATTATATACCAAATAATAATATTTATACTTTGAAATATGACTATCAGTTTTCTTCATCGAAATCGCTGCCGCAATGTAGGCAAATGAAATAACTTGTGCGCATGTTCGCACACTTTAAATAATTGTTGTCCTGTCAAATGTACGTAACGAACTAAACTGAACAGAGCGCTTTATGCTGCATAACGAAAAATATAGGCTATCCCAGATGGGCGGCGCCACCGTCTCACAACTGGTGACTTGCTGTGTCTCACAACCGGAAATTGGCGCTATTTTGAAAAAGGAAAAAAAAAAAATTTCCAACTGTAGATTGAAACAATGCAATATTGCATTACAAAATATAAAGAAAATACTAAATAAAAATCCATAACATTTAGCTTTTCCAATTAATTAACTTAAAAAAAAGTACTTTGCACATATTGAAAAAAAGTTTTTTAGTCGATTCTCACACACAGTGTTGGCATCTAACACAAAAAATACATATATCCGCTTCGGTCTAGACTCAAAAGTTGACTCGTACAAAAAGAAATGTTTTTTAAGTGTAAAATAATCAGCCTTTCTATATTTCGTGTAAAAAAAATCGACTGTCTCACAACTGGAGCCGTCTCACAACTGGCGACTCTCCCCTACTTAACAATTTTTCTCATTTAAATAAAATGTGTATTTCACTGTATGAGTGTATATGTGTATATGTGGTGTGTTTAGTTTTGATGTACTCACCAATAAATCTAAATTCCTTTTAACGAGATTTCTCCACTCGTAACCATTTATTTATCATATACGTATATTTGTAAATATCACTTTATAATGTTAATTGCAAATTAGAACTTCTTCTATTTCTTTTTATTATTTCACTTATTTTTCTCAAATCTTTACTGATCCAGTATTTTTAAATGTAAACTTCTTAAATTCTTTATATTTAGTACCGATATATAAATGCCTTTTTATAAATTATTGCACTTTCAAATCTAATAAAAATAAACGCAGCTGAGCCTTAACTTGTTTTACTCAAAAGAATTATTATTTGCACGTCCTCTAAGTGACGGCTATCTGCAAATATACAAAATAATCGACCTCCGTCTCCTCTTGAGACTCGGCCGAAAAGACCTCGATTTCACCCTGTTCATTCGTTTTATTAACTCATGTTTTGGGTCATCGTAATTTTGCTGATGAACCTTTTCATCATTCTTGATGAAATTAGTTCACTGTGATTTTGAAATATCGACATTGATATAATTCTTGTTGTAAAATCGAGAGCACCTCACCTTGCGTTTTTAATTTGTAATATAATGTTTTGATCTTGAAAGTGTAACTCTTTTCTTTATCATGTTTGCTTCTAATTTGAATAATAAGAAGAAATAGAAGTTTGTTAATCACTTCGTCCATTCGACTTTTTCTATTATTAATAAGGGAGTTTTAGATTTATGTTGGTGTCTATGATTTGGGTTGATTCACATTCTTCACTTAGTTGACAATTTTAACCATTCTCGCTCTCGCAATACAATTTTTACGTTTAGCAATAATATTTCAAAGAAATAATTTGAATGACCTGAAAAGGTCTTTGAATTAACAAATAAATTATTGTTTTCTTTAAATTTAATATAATCAAAGAATATTTAAAACATTATTATGAGCAAAAAGTTTAAAAAAATAAAGTCACTGATGCCGATCGTGACAGATAGGCAGAATTTCAAAAGGCATAATGTTTCTTTTACCGAATTTTTATTTCCTCGGACTAGAATTTGTAAGAAAGCGCAGGTAGACAAAAACTTGTAAAATTAAATTGACAATTATAAAAATTTTCGTATACATTAATTTGTAAATAAGGGAAATTGTAGTTAACTATATTTTTAAATGTACAAATTTTAGTTTAATATGCATTTTTTCCAACCGAAATTTTATTTGTACCAATTTTTGATAAATAGATTGATACTTTAATATAAATGTCAAATAACCTAACTTTTGTGTGTCAGAATTTTTATAAAAGCTTATTTTTATTTCTTAAAATTTTTACTTCAATGAATTATAATTTGACACATTTTATATAACACAGAAATTTTTTTTGATAAATAATCTATTTAGCAGAATTTATATATGCCAGAATTACAATTTAACAGATATACCAAAAGTCAGATTTTTTATTTGACACAAAATTTATTTAACAGATTGTTTTATTAGTCGAATTTTCCTTTGTCATCATTTTTATGAGTTAGAATTGTAATTTATTAGAATTCACATTTGTTAGAATGTGTATACTGCAGAATTTATATTTAATCAACTTTCTATTTATCCAAATGTTTATATAAAAGGATCTCTATATAGTAGATTTTTGGATAAATAGAAAGTTGGTTAAATATAAATTTTACAATATACAAATTCTAACAAATGTAAATTCTATTAAATTACCATTCTAACTCATAAAAATGATGGCATAGGAAAATTCGACTAATAAAACAATCTGTTAAATAAATTTTGTATTAAATAAAAATTTTCACTTTCGGTATATCTGTTAAATTGTAATTCTGGCATGTATAAATTCGGCTAAATAGATAATTTATTAAATAAAATTTCTGTGTTATATAAAATCTGTTAAATTATAATTCATTGAAGTAAAACATTTGAGAAATGAAAATAAGTTTTTATAAAAATTCTGACACTTAAAAGTTAGGTTATCTGACATTTGTATTAAACTATCAATCTATTTAACAAAAATTGGTCCAAATAAAATTTTGGTTGGGAAAAATACATATTAAACAAAAATTTATACATTTAAAAATACAGTTATCTACAACTTCTCTTATTTCCAAATTAATGTTTACGAGAATTTTTATAATTGATAATTTGATTTTACAAATTTTTGTCTACATGCGCTTTCTTACAAATTCTAGTTCGAGAAATCAAACATTCGGTAAAAGAAACATTCTGCCTGCTAAAATTCTGCCTAACTAACTTTCTAGATACCCTGGCAAAACGGCGGGACCTAACGTGGACCTTTTAAGTGCCCGCTAGGTCCCTTTGTGGCAAATTTCAAGCGAATCCGATCACTTTCCAAAACATCGTCCGTCATATTGGATCCGCCATTTTGAATTTGGAAAATCAAATAATGTTTTCGAATTCAGCGACCCCAAAAACCCTTTAGTAAGCATTGTCTCTTCGATTTGATGGATAAGTAATGTTTGGAACAATGAATATAGCAAAATGAAATTTTTTAAGTAGTTCAGGATGCCATTTTGAAAAATTGGAGAGGGGGGTAGTAAAAGTGTTTTTATATATTTACAGTAAAACTATTGAATGCACGATTTCTGAAAAAGAGAGCTGTAAGAAAATTTTTTTTCTTTTTGAAATTCCTGTTTTTATTGTGAAAAATCAGAAAACAAATCACCAATTTTTGCAAAAAAGTGCAAATAACTACTAGAAATAATTTTTAAAAATGTGGCAAAACGGCGGAACCTAACGTGGACCTCTTAAGTGCCCGCTAGGTCCCATTGTGGCAAATTTCTTATCAATCTGTCAGGCTAGGTTTTTACATTTTTATTTATTCAAACATTTTTTTAAATAACAAACTGGGACTCCCAATGCAATAACTCGCTCGACGCTTGAGCTGGTCGACTTGATGGTAGTCACGACCGTAAAAAAACAAAAATTAAAAATGGGAATTTTAGTTTTTTATCACACTACAAAAATGCTCAACTTTTTTCACTTTGAAATTTTTTTATAGGATTATTATTGACTATAATAATGGATAAAAATGAAAAATTGTGGTTCTTCAATTTGAATTATTTTTAAAATATAAATCGTCATAAATATTGAACAAATCTTTATGAAATTACACCACAGACCCGATTTACTGGACAGTTCGGTTCTTTGTCAATGAATCGAGAGTGACGTCACAAGCATTCTGATTGGTGCAGCCCTGTACATCTGTGGGTGTGGTGCCCTGAAATGTTCATATACAAACTTACTGCTGCACATGAATTAAATGACTAACGGGCTGGATTTGTGGGTACGCTACTGAGAGAAGGCGGAATTTCTCGAAGAGCTCATAAAATGTCCACTATATCGACAGCCACTAAATCGTGTCTCTGGTGTAATTGGAACTTGGAACAATTACGCATTTGAGATTAGAGAATACGATAAAATGATAAAAACGTTAGAAAAATTTATTATATAATTATTTTTTAACAAAATTAGAGACCTGTATAAACGTTTCACTGAAAAGTACTAAATGGGGAAGTTTTTGTTCGCTCTAGTTAGAAACAACTTGTAGTGGTAGAGTTGTTTATTTATATCCAAATAAATTTTCTGGAACTTTTAAATCAATTCATTGGAAAATAGATAGGGTAGAAAATAACTGACAGAAACAAATTGAATTTTCTATACCCGGGAACTACGTGATTTGCATTCCTGAAATGTTTTCTCTTCCTATCTCTGATCTATCCGACGGCTTTGACCACTTCCATCTTTTTCTATATCTTTCAATCATTCAGTCTATCCCAAATATTTTGGAATATCTATCTTTTTCTATGTCTAAATCTATCACCAAAGAAGAATATCTAGTATTTTCTATTTTATTTATTTATTTCATTCTATCTACAACTATATAACTAAAAGTGAAAGATCCTTGCTGGAAGTAGACGTATTTAAACGGATAGAAAATAATGTATTAAAAATGATATAACTTTTCTATCCATTCGAATCTCTGCCCCTAATCGTTTATATCGTTTTATATCTTATTCTTTCTGTCCAACTGTAAGTTTTTAATTTATTTGTTATAAATAAAAATAGTAAATTACACAGCCCTTACGGAAAAATGTGACATGTATATAATGACACGGATGAGAGTCATTCATTTGCGTGTCATTATTTCGCGAGCGCACGAGAAAAATGACAATAGAGAAAATGACATGGCAAAGCATACATAAAAATGCCACGGTGCCCAGTCGTATTCTACGTATTCTACAGTACCTACGGCTGCGCAGTAAATTTTTGTTCTCTCTAAAATGGTGAACTACCAGGTCATGACCGGAAATGCAGGGCGCAATACCAGCATGAGTGACAACGTTAAAACTTAAACTAACTCCAAAATGGTGCACAATGTATGTTTATATGAAATTATTATAAAATTAATAATAAAATTTTGTTTTTTGCATTCTTTGCCATGTCATTTTCTTCCGTATCATTTTTCTCGTGTGGTTGCGAAATAATGACACGGAAATGACACGCATTTGTGTCATTATTTACATGTCATACTTTTCCATAAGGGAGGCCTGCGAAATTCCACTTTTTCCAGTTTCTAAAACAGGTAAAGGTAATTTTTTTAGGTTTTTTTCGCGATGATCACGAATCTGTTGTCCAAAATAGTCCACCACGTCATGTCAGGATTTTGAGTAATTCTAGGTCAAACGTCCCAAAAATGGATATTTTGGTCATTTTTGGGAATTTTTTTCTGGAAGACCAAAATTTTTTCTTAAATTTTCTATATTAGCTTCATATAGTATGTATTGTGAGCTTTAAACCCCATTTTTAAAAATGAATTTAAGATGATTTTTAAAGAAGTTATGAATATTTGAATTAATGCGATTTAACTACATTATCCCTCCTGGGCACAAGTTTTTACTTAAAAATTCGTTTTCAAATGCATACATTTTTCAGATTGAACAATTCAAACTATGAATAAAACCATATACTCATCGTTTGTTGATCGTAATAAATCCTTCCTCAATTATTAGATCGAAATTTCTCACACAATCACTTTTTCTTCATTATTAGATATAAAATACACCACACTACACAAATTTAATAAATAAATATAAAAACAATTGAATACTAAATATTTAACTTCAATATTATATAATTTGAAATATACCTTTAAATATCTTCACAAGTATTTAAAATATGGTGATAACGATCAATAATTTTAATTTAAAATAGGCTTCTACCTCGAGAGCTCAATAATGAGTGGCGATTTATTCGTATAAAATAAATATACGAATGGGGGAAAAGCTGACATCATCCCTTCTCTAACAATCAACCTATTTGGGTGATTAAACTAATTGTAAGAGACAATTATTTCGCAAAAGGGTTTTAAAGCTGACAATGCATACTATATAAAGCTAATATCGAAAATTAATGAAAAAATTTTGCTCTTCCAGAAAAAATTCCCAAAAATGGCAAAAATAGCCATTTTTGGGACATTTGACCTAGTATTACTAAAAACCCAGTGGGCAAATATTTCCAAAAGACGTCTTAAGGACGTCTTTTGGACATAAAAGGCCGACATAGAGACGTCTTTCGGACATGTGTGCCCACTGGGAATCCTGACGTGATAGACTATTTTGGACAACAGGTTCGTGTTGAGCGAGAAAAAATCTACATGAATCACACTCACCCATTTTAGAAACTGACCCTCGCAGGCCTGTGTTATTACAAGTTATACATATATATAGTAAACATAATCCCGAAATATATAAATTGAAATTAAACCTGAAACAGAAAAATCAGCTTGTATGAAGACTTGAACCCGGGTCTCTCGTTGTCGAAATCCTTCCTGCGAGCCACTGAACCATCTAAGACTGTGAAAGCTTTTACAAATACAGTCTAATGAAGGTAAGGTTACAGTCTATATTTATTTTCTATACTTCTTTATCCGCTTAAATCATTTTCTATTCGCTTTAATCCTTTCAGTAGAAAAGGGTTTGTCTATCCGTCTAAATCCACAGTTTTCAATCCGTCACCTGATTCTTTCTCTTCGTCAGCTATTTTAATATTTTGATCGTTAACATTTATTAATAAAAGATGAATCAACTCAAATATTTCTATATACATTTCATTCCATTGATTAAAAAAATGTTCTTATATCCATCCGCATCTGTAGAAATTGTACTATTTTTCAATTCTTCTGTATCTGTAGATTACTTTTAAAAAATTTGGATTGAGGATAAAAAAACTGTTTTCGCAAATCATTTTTCGCGAAGCTTTCAATACTTTAAAGGTGTTGCACAATCACGAAGTACCGCCATATCAATATCTATCTCTGTCTTTGTTTCATTCTTCTGCTTATTGCAAACGATTTTTCTGACACACATTGTGTCGTGTTCAGGCTCACAGATAGAGTTTGCGGATTCAGTAAAAGACAGCTGAACACTTTTTGCTTTAAAGGATTGAAGCGGATAAAAAATCATTTGCACGGTTAAACAAGTATTGGGAGACGATTAGAAAATTTATGATTCAGACGAATATCAGGACACATTTTTATCAAAGGATTGAAACAGATATAAAATTATTTATGCGGATACATCTCTTATCCATAGCAGGTGATAATAAAGTGTAAAGTTATAGACAAGGATTATGAGAAGGATAGAAAACTGCGGATTCAGATAGATAAACAGACACTTTTTTTAATGAAACGATAAAATCGGTTAGAAAATGATTTCTAATCGGATAATACGTGTAAGCTGAACGGATATAACGAGGATTTAAAAGAATAGACATATAGACAGCTGATTGAAATGGATGGAGAAGCATAGAAAAAGTATTCAAACGTATATCAATAAATAAAGGATAATAAAGGATAATAATAAACGGATAAAATTTGAATCCGTTTACTTCCAGAAGGGATAGATCTTTTTCAATTTCTGATAATTGTCCTTCATTTTTTTATCATTCAATCCCTAAATCTATAACCTGGTTTAAAGTATATCTATCTTTTTCTATTCTTTATTACCATCGTTTATTTTATTCTATCCCTAACTCTATAACCTGACTAAGTATGTCTATCTTTTTCTAATCCTCATAACTATTCTTTTCTATCCTTACGTCTATTACTCAAATTTAAAATATTTTTTCTCTTTCTATTGCACTGTAAAAAACAAGTGTCTTATTTTAAGACATTTTTGTCCTCACTTTTAAGACGTTTTAAAGTGTCTTTCCAGCGTGCGCGCGTCACTAGTAGTACAGGAGAATAAGGTACATTTGTGCAAATTAAGTACAATAAAGATTTATGTTTAAAAAAAAATTATTATCAGTTTACTCAAATTAAAAGGTACATTAAGGTATTTATAACTCAGAAAATGAAATTAAATAAATTTAAGTGAACTTCAAAGGAACTTTACGATTTACAAATTCAATACCTCAAACGTCAAATAAGAAACATATGTACAATAATATTCAAGAACTGAATATACTCGTTCGCAAAATTAATTTCTAAAAATGAAGAGTTTAAATTATAATTTCTGAAAGAGCGACAGTTAACCAAAACACAATACCCAATGGGAAACTGCCATTACTAACCAATGGTACATTAATGGCCCAATATTGGCAGCCAATGACTTTTTGCTGGTCAATGACTGGCAACCATTAATGGTCCATTATTGATTAAATCATGGGATGTCCACGTCCCTGCCAATAATTGGCAAGCCATCATTGGCCCATTATTGGCTGCCATTAATAAGCCAATAATAAAAAAATCTTTAATAAATTCTAAAAATAAATTATTAAATATTAAATTGTTTTAAAATTAAAATATTTTATTTTATTTACTTTCATTTTTAATAAAAAATATTTCTCAGTAACGAAGGGAACTTGCAAAACAATTTCCATTTTGCCGTCTATCCCAATATAGGAGAGGCAGGAGGTAGTGAGTCTTCGAAAATATCGAAGATTTCTACAAAGAATTAAATAAAGCTGACTCCTTATATAAAATTAATGCTGCACTTCAGTTGCGAGAAGCATAGCATGGTCGCCCTCCCTACACGGCGTTGAGTAAAACTAAAATCACGCGCCGCGCTGCTTCAAACCGGATACTTCCGGAAAACAAAAACCGGCTTACAGTCATTTAAATCTTTTAACTGCAAATAAATATGATTTTGACAAAAATAAACTTTTAATAACTGTTAATAATAAATAATAATAATTAGTAAATGTTTTTTATTAGAAACTTTTTAATTCTGTGAATATTTATTTCATAATTTAATAGAAAATTCCAAAAGATATAGAACAAAATTTTCTTCTATTAAGATAAATATCACTCAAGTCACTTGAAAATTTCGGAATATCTAAATCAAAATTAATAAACGATATAGAAAATTAAGCAAAATAAAGCATTTAAAGAAATTAAAATAGAACACAACATTTTTTTTTTTTTGCGTAGGATGTGAAAACCTGCTTTCAGGTATCCTGTAGCCCGTACTACAGGGTTATGCGGGGGTGGCGATATTCTGCCGATCAGCTAAAAACACACCCTTATTTGGGGACATTAGAACAACTCCCGGCTAGCACTTTTCGCGCGTATCGCCATCGGGAGTAGTCTTATATCCCCCTCCTCTGTCGCCAAAGCGACTTTCTCTCTTATTCTACGGGACCTCCATTCCTTGGCGACCATCGAGGTCTTTGACCCTCATAACGTAATGTATGAAGGTCTCGATGGTTCGCCAATCCTCGGGAGAACGAGTCGTAAGCGGGATCATGTTCTCCGGTGTAACCTTGCGATTAACACCAGTAAACATAACCTGCCTCTCCGCGTCCCAACGCTTAAAGCTGAAGAGTGTGTGCTCTGGGTCGTCCACTGGGAACTTGCAGTACACACACTCCGAGCTAACGACTTTTTTAAATCGCTCCAGATAGAAGCCGAAACACCCGTGCCCTGTGAGAGCTTGGGTTAAATAGTAGGAAACCACTCCGTGCTTCCTACTTATCCAGGTGGCGAGTGTAGGTATCAGCCGATATGTCCATCGGCCTGTCTCCTCCCCGCTCCATCGTTCTTGCCATCTGTCGACGAGTCTGCTTCTCAGATCTCGGCGAATTTGGTCCTTGCTGGGTCTATTATCTTCCGTATATGCGGAAGAATTTCTCTTCTTGAAAAGGAGAAAAACTTCGTCCCTTTCTTGTGCCAAAAGATCTGCCGGCGGGACGCTGGCAAGGACCTGAGCAGCATACGTCGGTACTGTCCAATAGGCCGAAATAATACGTTTCGTAATAGTTCTCTGCGCGGACAGCACCCTTCTACAGATGGTCTTGCTTCTGTCACTTCGCAGGGTCGGAGCCCATACAGGTGCTGCGTATAGCAGGTTTGAAAGGGCAACACTCGCCACCAGTCTCCTCTTTGCTTCAGAAGGCCCACCAATGTTCGGCATTAGACGAGCTAAACTTGCCGAACACTGTTCGGCCTTCCGACATGCTACGGCTATATGGTGTTTCAAATTAAAAAATTTGTCGAGTTCGACACCTAAATATTCAATATGATACCTCCATTCGACCTCGAATCCGTCTATCTCAATACCAGGGGCCGTATAACCATGTCTGTTCGTGACTAGCAGCGCTTCGGTCTTTTCCAGAGCCTATCCTCGAGCCTTGAGGGGCACCTCTTAGCATCTCTTCCTTCAGAGTGCAAGTGTCACCCTCGTATATAACCCACCTGTTGCTAAGATAATGATTCATTATCCGCAACAGGTAGTTCTATCGCGCGGTATTAAACGCGTTACGTATGTCAATGGCTACCAACGCGCAGAAGCCCTTTTTCTTCCCTGGTCCCAATTTGGCTTTTCTTTCCCTGGCTAGGTCCACCGCCTTCTGGATGGCGTCTACTGTGGACAGGCCTTTACGGAAACCAAATTGGTTGTCAGACAGACTATTCTCTCCGGTCAAGTGAGATTGCATTCTCTGCAGAACCATGTCCTCTAGAAGCTTACCCATCGTATCTAACAGGCATATAGGCCTGTAGGATGAGACTTTATCTAGAGGTTTGTCTCCTTTCCTTAGGAGGACCAGCCTCTGTCTTTTCCAGTCGCGGAAAAACTCTCCTCTCTTCAGGCAATTGTTATAGCAGTCTAGGAGAATCTGGGGTGAAGCAACGATCACTTCTTTAAGGGTCTCGTTGCTTATCCCATCGAATCCCGGCGCTTTGCCTGGCTTTAACCTACTGCCTGCTTTGTGTAATTCTGTAAGAGTGAAGAGTTCTTCCTCACCGACATGACAGTTACTCCAGTCCATCCTAGGCCATGGTTCTGCTGGGGGAAACAAAGCCTTTATGATTTGCCGGACCCAATCGGGATTGTCTAGATCGGGGGTCTTTTGCCTCGATAACAATTTCTTGTTAACAATTTTATAAGCCAGACCCCATGGGTCATTTTCGACGTCACCGATTAGGTTCTTCCAGCTTTTTCTTTTTGCAGCGCGTATCTCCTTCCTGAGGATTCTCTTGGCCTCTGTATATGCCTCCTTCAGCAGAGGATCTCCGTTTGAACGGTCATATCTCCTTCTTGCTTTGAGGCATGCCTTTTGCAAAGAGGCCAATTCCTCTGACCACCAGTATACATTTCTTCTTCTTGGGGTTGTGCTTCTACAACGCGGCATAGACGCGTTGCATGCGGTGACAATCATATTTTTCACCGTCCGCACCTCCCCTTCAAGGTTATTCGGCCTCTTCACCCATCCCAAATCCTCTATGAGGCGGGATTCTTCCAGGGACCGGCCGAACTTCTCCTTGTCGATTTTCTTAATGTTCCACTTTGGGCCATTTTCACGGAGAACTCCGTGGTTCCTGGCCCGCAGCTTGTTTCCCCTTGAGACTAAAAAATCGATATACTGGTGGTCACTATGGGTATAATCCTCCAGGAGGCGTCAATCTTTAATACGTTTATTTAGAAGGGCCGTTGTGATCGACTAGTCAATTATCGATCCCTGACCGTTTCTCCTAAAAGTCCAAGACCTCCCACGGTTCGCAACCATTAGGTTGTTCCTGGAGATCATTTCTCCGACCAAGATTCCTCGATTGTCGAGCCTTTTCTCGCCCCATTCTGGTGACTTAGCATCAAAGTCACCTGTAATGAGGGTGTCCAACCTGGATTCTCTAAGGCTCATTTCGAGGTCGTATATAATTTATTAATAAGATATACCTATTTATCACCTATGATAGTTATTTTAATAAAAATTTTGATAATTGATGCAATTTTCAAAATTTTAAATCTATTAAATAATAAAGAATTATAGCAATTCATTAAAAATATTCTTGCCACCTTTTTTATGAGTAATAGAAACATTTACTTTGATAAAACGTAATAAAAATTGTTATAATTAATTAATTTTTAATTGAATGTTCCATTGAAAGAGCCAAATATAAAATTGCAAAAAGTTATTTTAATGAAATAATCAAGATCTAATAAATTAATAGACAAGTTAATTGATTAATTTATTAACAATTTTTAATATATGAGTGTTATGTAACTGAGTAATTTATTTATATTAATTTAATAAATTAAAATAATAATTATTAAGCATTTACAAGTTAATATTTTTTGAAAAATCGTTAAAATTCCTACTTTTAATTAAATTATTTTTATTTACAACTTTTAAAATTATCAAATTAAGTTATCGTTTTTATTTTGCAATTTAAAAAAAACAGTACATTTTAGTTTACTTTCTTTTTCTTTTTTTAATAAAATAGCACTTAATTTTAATTTAAAAGGGAAACAAACATAATATTAACGATTTTAAAAAATTGTACTAAATTTATTATTGTTAGGAATTTTTATAAATTTAGCATTTAATTTTAGAATTAAAATTACGAAAAAATTTATTTAAATACTATAATTTATTGATAGACATTTTTAAAGACCAAAATTAAAGTCAAAAAGTTACTTTAAAAACATAATTAAATCTAAGAAATAAACAAATAATTGATAAATAATGAAGCTATATTTTATGTAATATATTAGTTATATTGTTGTTGAATAAATTAATAATCAAATATATATTTAAGTATAATTAATAATAAATAATTTTTAATCAAAATAATTTAATTAAAATTATTTTATTAATATTGTTTGGGGTTTGCAAATTTTTCAAGGAAAGTATTTTCTTTAGTAAAAAATAATTTAATAAAAAATAGAATTAACTACTATTTCAACAAAAAAAATAATAATAATGAAACAAGTATATATCTTACAATTCCAAAAAAAATTGCAAAATAAAGTCGATAATTTAATTTGATAAAATTAAAGGCTGTAAATAATAATAAAATAATTAAAATTAATGAAGGTTTTTTCATCAATGCTTAGTAATGTATAATCTATTAAATCACTATAAACATATCACTCACATGTAATTCTTATATTATCAATAAATTATTAATAGACTTGTTAAATTGTTTACTTAATAATTAGATATTAGTTATTTCATTAAAATAACTTTTTAGAATTTAATCTCTGGTCCCTTCAATTGGATGTTCTATTAAGACTTAATTAAGAATTCATTAATCATATATTAATTTAATTTTAATTTATCCCGAAAGATAAATACAATTTATTAATAACTTTAAAATGTTTTGTTCTATTTTTATTTCTTTAAATGCTTTATTTTGCTTAATTTTCTATATCGTTTATTAATTTTGATTTAGATATTCCGAAATTTTCAAGTGACTTGAGTGATATTTATCTTAATAGAAGAAAATTTTGTTCTATATCTTTTGGAATTTTCTATTAAATTATGAAATAAATATTCACAGAATTAAAAAGTTTCTAATAAAAAACATTTACTAATTATTATTATTTATTATTAACAGTTATTAAAAGTTTATTTTTGTCAAAATCATATTTATTTGCAGTTAAAAGATTTAAATGACTGTAAGCCGGTTTTTGTTTTCCGGAAGTATCCGGTTTGAAGCAGCGCGGCGCGTGATTTTAGTTTTACTCAACGCCGTGTAGGGAGGGCGACCATGCTATGCTTCTCGCAACTGAAGTGCAGCATTAATTTTATATAAGGAGTCAGCTTTATTTAATTCTTCGTAGAAATCTTCGATATTTTCGAAGACTCACAACCTCCTGCCTCTCCTATATTGGGATAGACGGCAAAATGGAAATTGTTTTGCAAGTTCCCTTCGTTACTGAGAAATATTTTTTATTAAAAATGAAAGTAAATAAAATAAAATATTTTAATTTTAATAGTATATTAAGCAACAGGGGGTTAAAGGCAGCCATTTGTTTACGCTGATGTTTGTGTACGAGTGATAGTCGAGGGCGAAGCCCGAGACAAAACGAGTACACAAACATCATTGTAAACAAATTGGACTGACTTTAAACCCGTGTTGCTTACGATACTTTTTATTCCAAAGGCACAAACTTGGTGCTTTTAAATGTTTGTAGGTTAGGGTCTAAATGCATTCACTTGTTTGACCGTATAAAAATGGCGGCCATTTTTGCCCTGTGGTGGAAAAAATGCATGGATCAGCTGTTCATTTTTTCCCTAGGGAAGAAATGGAAGCCATTTTTACCCGGTCGAACAAATGAATGCGTTTAGACCCTGCCTATAGACATCTAAAAGCGCCATGTTTGTGCCTGTGGGATAAAAAACAATTTAATATTTAATAATTTATTTTTAGAATTTATTAAAGATTTTTTTATTATTGGCTTATTAATGGCAGCCAATAATGGGCCAATGATGGCTTGCCAATTATTGGCAGGGACGTGAACATCCCATGATTTAACCAACAATGGTCCATTAATGGTTGCCAATAATGGTTCATTGATGGTCTGTTGGCTCCCAATATTGGGCCATTAACGCACCAATGGTTTTTTCCCCATTGGGTATTTAAGATATTTACTCTGAACAACCAGAAAATATTATTTAATGAATTCAGATATTTAGTAACATATTTGAATTTTAAGAACAAATTTTATTTAATTGAGTCAGATTCCAAACTATTCGAATTTAAATTGTTTCACAGTTTTTATTAAATCTAAATTTTTAAACTCTTTAAAATTTTCTTAATTTTAATTGCATTTAAATTTTATACGCAGAAGCTCTAATTTACTCAAATTTTTATATCTATTTAATACCTAATTATATTAATTAATATTAATACTATAATATCAATTCTTAAATAATATTTCAATAATTGTGAATTAAATTTATATCGACTGTCTCCGGGAGAAATTTATGAAGTTCCTGAAATAGTCCAGGAGGCGTGATTTCTGCGGCGTACGACTATTAAGCTTGAAGGGTGGGAAAATTTCATAGGTTGTCATGACTATCGAGGGCTCACTGTAGAATAAAAAAAGGGCGATGGAAAAGGATAGATTTATTTTATTCCTTAGGAGATAGGATGCGATAGAGAGCAATTAAGAAAGTTTAGGGTGATACTAAAGAAAGATGATTAAAAGGAACTAGTTATTCATTTTATTTCCTGAAAAAAAGAAAAATATAGAGTCGGAGTAGTAAGAGATTGACAAAGATTGAAAATTCTTGATTAAAATAGATAAGATATTCGTAATTATGAAAAATACCTGCATTTACAATGTTACGAAATAGACTGGAATAGAGAAGGAAAAACTGAAAGAGATTGGATATTGATGTTATTGACAAAAGATTAGTGATGGACAGTGACCGTAAATTTACGAAATTTACCAATTTTACAGTAAAACAGGAAAATTGTTGATTTTAACATTTAGAGAAATACACAATAAATTTGATTTGCTAATAAGATTTCGAATAAATGTCAGAATTGTAGACGTAATTGTACGGGTTTTAGGATCAGTAATTGAAAGATTCAATATTTTTTATCAGACGTTTCGACCACAATGTGGGCCTTCATTAGTGATTTATTAATTATCTATAAAAATGGAAAAAATATTTTACATAGTAAATAAGATAGGAGTTAAGAAGAACAAAAATTTTTTAAATTGCACAAATAGATCTTTGGATAAGTAAAATGAACACTAAGACTTATGTAAAATGTGCTTAACCCTCTGCCTTTGCTAACTTTTCCCTACTCTAGCGCCTCACTATGTGTTTCCTATAGTCCCCACCAGGCGTCCAAATAGACGATTTTAGACGATAACGGTCATTAGAAAAAATTATCCATTTCGGCAAAAACTCCAGCTCAGTTAAACAATTAAAATAAAGATTACGTTCTTTAGGGCTTCAAATTAAAAATGTTTTACCCACTGAAGTTTTTTCATGTTATTTTGAATTTGAAAAAATTAAATCTTCATCATTATTCCAAATGCATAAAAATAATTGTAAATTAAAGTTTGCGAATCTGTGTAATGCAATTAATACTCTTACCATACAAACCGTTGATTCAAGTAATGTTCCTTCTGATATGTGGTTCGCAAACGCAACTAACGTCGTCATTCCAGATTCGATTAAAAGTGCCGCTAGCTTAAGAAAAAATTTCAGTATGCGCTTTAAGAAGGATGCATTGCCCGTTTATGACTTAATCTCGAACCTTGAATCTATAATATCCAAAACGTTCCTCAAACTAGCCAAAATACAATTCGCTTAAAAGTTACAAATTGCATTAAGAATTTTACTACAAACAAAAATAACAGTTTCTCCATTTCAAATACATTTCAGAAACAAACTGTTACAAATATTCGCTTAACTAATGAATTTTAAAAACAAAATTCTGATGTCATGTTCACGAAAGCTGAGAAAGGGAAAAAACAGTTATGCTATATCGAAAACGGAATATAAGGACAAAATATTAGAAATGTTATCGGACAATTCAATTTATGAACCATTAAACAAATATCTCTTACGATCGTGTATAAACAAGATACAGAAAGTCGTTGGACAATGAAATATTATAAAATAAATTAAGGGGTTACGTGGGTTTTAAAGGCCAAAAAAAGCATTTTTTTAATCATTTTTGTTCATGTAATAAACGAATTAATTTTTTGAGTCCTTTTATCACATAAAAGTAAAATATTTAAAGAATAAATTTTATAAATTTCATTAAAAAACTATAAAAATTGAGCAATTGAAGACTGACGTTTTAAGACCACTAGGAAAAAATTGTTTTTGCGATAATTCCATATAGCTTCATCTGAAATCAAAAAACAAAAAATTTTCTGTTAGTAGGTGAGTCTGGCTGGTGCCTGAACGAAGGGTTTAAAAAAATTTTGAATTTTGAGTTTTTGGCAGAGTTTTATGCCAAAAATACCATTTTTTACACACTTTTGGACTATATAAATCTTTATAAAATTGGTTGTGATTAAAAAAAAATCCTTCGTTCAGGCACAAGTCAATGGTATTGACAATAAGTGTACCAAATTTCAAGAAGATCGGTGCATTAGTTTTCAAGAAATCGTGTCCACCGTCTTCAAAAATCAAGTTTTGAGAAAAAAGCAATTAAATTTGGAGGTTCAAAAAGTCAAATTTTTCAGGACATTGGCGGAATTTTGTTATCCATGAAAAATAAGCAATTAATACTTGCTGATTGGAACGATGAAATTATAAATTTTCTAAATTTAGAGTGTCATGGCTTATTTACACCTTCGAAAAAAAAATTTTTTTGCATGTGAGTAAAGAGGACAGATACACAGTCTGTCCTCTTCCCTCCAATGCAAACATTTTTTTTTTCGAAGGTGTAAACAGGCCATTAGGCACGATATTTTTCGATATCAAACCATTGTGTTCCAGTCAAATATAAGAGAAAATTCCAAATTCTCTTTCTTTCTCTCTCTCTCACCTAGAGTTTTAATCAGATTAACTTGAAACTTTGGGTAAATATTCTTGACATGTTATACTATTAAATAAATAAATTGTTTAAAGAAAATTTTTTGAATTTTTAAATTCATGTAACCCCTTAACAAAGGTACGTATTTCCACTTGAATGTAACAGACGCACAAGCCTCCAGATCTTATGGTTTACCAAAAACTCATAAACCAAACAACCCACTGCGATTTATTGTTTTATTTAAATAAAATCATTTCTAAAAGTATTACTCCACCGGTTTCAAGAGTAAAGAATAGTTAAGAATTCATTAAAAAAATTCAAAACGTTAATATACCCGAGAATTATACATTGATATCGTTAGACGCGATATCCTTATTTAGCAAAGTAGAAATTGGTCTAGCTCACGCGGCTATTTTCAGAAGATTTCACGAAATTAAGAAAAATACCAAAATACCATTAAGAGAATTCAGGAACGGCTTAAGAACGTGCACGAGCAACTCATCTTTCAATTTCAATGCATGTTTTTACAGACAAAAATCTGGCTTCCCCATGGGAATATAACCACATTAACATATTTTTAACGACTACAATTCTAAAATTCAATTTACGCTTAAAAAAGAAATTAACAGATCAATAACTTTCTTGGATACAATGGTTATAAGGGAAAACAATAAACTGATAACAAATTGGTACCAAAAACCAACTGATTCTTTAAGAGTACTAAATTACTTGTCATACTATCCACACAATTATAAATTAAATGTTATCAATAACTTTGTGGATAGAGGCATTTTATTATCACACAAAAAATATCATAGCGACAACATAACAAAAATCAAGACAATTTTGAGTAGAGCAGAGTGGGGTAAAAAAGCCACTTTTCTAGTTTTTAGGATATAAAATCGGTAGTTAAAATTTTTTTAAAGATTTTCCAACTGATTCTGAAAGTTTAGTTCTTCAGCTTCTAAATCCTAGGCGAATAATCTTCGTATCCTATGAAAGGACTGAGTTGTACGAGTTTTACGAGAACACTGTAAGTGGCTTTTTTACACCACCTGGTGGGGTAAACTAAATAAATAAATAATTAAGGCAAAATAAGTCATAAATTTTTTTTTCATTTTTTTTGTTTATTTTTATAAGAACTAATGTTTAAGAACTATTGTTTTAAGTTTTAAAGGGTATTTTAAGCAAATATAACATCATAATATATGAGAGAAAAATCTTCTTCCTTCACTTTCAATAACTATTTTTTCTTGGACGTCCTCGACCACGTTTCTGAACGCTAGAAGAAGCTTGAGAAGTCTTCGATTGACTTGCCTCTTTCAAAATTTTACGTTTTAATCGCTCAGATGCTGTAGTAATTTTCCTCAATTTATTTTGGGCAGCTGTTTCCTGTTCAAGGCGCAGAGTTTCCATTTCTTCGGCATCAGTTAAAATCGCAGTTTTGCGGCGTTTGCGGCCGCGATTACTAGTTTTTTTCGGCGGATTCTTTAGAAAAGGACGGAGGTTTTCTAGAAAAGAATCAAAATTATCACTGTTGTTCTCTTGGCCCTCAACTTCTACGTAGTTTTCTCTTTCTTGTTCCACGTTTGGTTCTTCAACTGTGAGTTGCAGAGAAACTTCAGGGGAGCGATTTATGATTTCTGCAGGCAAAAAATTTTCATCTGTGAAAATGTTGTCATTCAGCAGCCAAATTCCAGTTTTTCGAAAGCCTGCTTGTACGTTAGAAATTGAAGCACCTTTTTGAATCGGTTCCAGAGCAATGCTGGGAATGTCATGCATGGTAATAGTTTTTGAAGCATTCAGTGGCATTCGCATCCAATTGTTGCAAGCTACATTAAAATATCGCTTTATTGGACCAAAGACACTTTTGTCAAGCGGTTGTAACTTGTGACTCAAATGCGGTGGTAGAGACAAGACAATTATCCCATTGCTCTTGCAAAAGTCCAAACCAGCTATAGACATATGAGATTCGTGATTATCCAGGATCAGAAGTACTGGTACATCGACTGACGGGTGAGCATATCTTTTGAAATGTTGCAGATATTTCAAAAATTGATCTGCTTGCGTCCAATCAGAAGGATTTGCTGCACCATCAGCACCAACGCCAGCACTGGTAAGGAAATGAGATTGAAAATTCTTTCTTGGAAATATGTAAAAATGTGGAAAACAGACTCCTCCTGCGGATACGGCAAGAGCTAGAGTGACTAAAACACCACGTTCGTCTGATGTTATGGAACCTATAGTTCGAACGCTGCGCTCAGCAATGACAGATACACGTTTTTGAACTGTTGTTAATGCTGTTTCATCCATGTTCCATATATTTTCAATTGTGATGTTAAATCGACCAATTACTTCTTTAAACTTAGTGAAAAACATTAAAACATTGTGAACATTAAACGCGGTGGCACGACCCAGACTTGTTGCTTGATGTTTGCGTAACGATAAATCAGGATGACGTCGCAAAAAACTTAAAATCCAGTCTTTACTAGCAGAACCCTTTTGCCCAGGCTCTGTTCCGTGCCAATTTGAAGGAATAACACCTGCGATTTGTTCATACGCAATTAATCGGCGGAGAAAATCTGTAAAAATATTCAATATTATACGAAATTCAGGCTTTGCACTGTTTTGAGAGTTCAAAAATAGTAGGAAAAAGTAGCTTGCATGATTAAAAAAAGTAGTAAAAAGTAGCCAAATAGAAAATAAAAAAAATTTGATTTATTTTTACTATTAATTATTATTTTCATTTTACATGAATGTGTTAGATGTTCGTTTAGTCACAGCACGTTACAGATTCATTTCATATTTAAAATAACAAATTATTATTATAATACAGTCAAACTTCCATACGGCGGAAACTCATAAGGCAAGTATTGAAGGGACTTTATCGTTGAGAGTTATGACTGTGTGCGTGCCATCAAATTCAGGGCCGAAAAGTTCTAGTGGAATCATAATTAGTAAAATCAGCTCTTATAAGAAAAAAAAAGATTTTTCTTTTTATCGAAATATTTAAAAAATTATTATGTTAGATTCTAAAAATGTTACTACCAAACGAAAAATTTTTAAAATTTTGATTATAAAAGTTATTGCAAAATAAAAACTTTAAACACTTTTTAAATAAAAGCTTATATTTCTTAAATGAGTTTTTCGATTTAAGTATACCTTGGATAGAATCAGAAAAACATAAAACAAACTTCGACTTACTCGAAAATTTAAAAAAATATTGTTTATAAACAATTAATTTTTTTCAATGTTCTGGACCTTTTAAAAATCGAGAAAAGATATGAAAATACACTTAAAACTCTAAGAAATCGGAATCAATTGAGCAAATTAATGAGCGATTATTTTTTTGGGGCATTCCATGAGAAATTCGGTCGATCGAAAACAGATATTATTTTTTAGATTTCTATTTTTCTTTCGTACCCAAAGTCGTTGCGGACTAATTTTACAAAAATCTGATAATTTGTAATATTTATTTTTGTTGTGTGTACAATACGTTTTTGACAATTATTTTTAAAAAAATTCTACAATTGCTTTGTAATTTGACTTAGTAACTTGAGCTACAAGAAAAAGAGGTTAATTAATTAATGATTAATGATTTAGATAACATAAATTTCCTTATTGGTAATTGTTAAAAACAGTCTTATTTACTTATATTAATTAGCTATTGAATTAATAAGAACAAAATGTTGGGTGAAAATTACTTTTAACACTTACTTGCAAAATGTCATAATTTTCAAAGTAACAAAATTTTAATTTAAATTTCACAATCTGGCAGCAGCTAAATTCAGTTTTACAAAACTACTTGCATTTTAACCTTAAAATTCGTTTTAAAAAAGCACCTCGGAAAGCACATTTTTCAAATTGTAAAAAATAAAAAAGTAGCTGATTCTCCAGCACCAAATTTTGATACTGTGGAAAGGAGGGTCAAACTTGAATTTTAAAACGAAAATTTGATTTTTTCACGCCTCTGGTAATGAGTTATTAGAATTCAAAAACACTGCTTCTTCTCAAAATTTCAATAATTAAAGTAAAAGTTTTCATATCTCTTCATTATAAAATTAAAAAGTTAGTACGTCTTATGAAAGACTTAAGATGAAATAATATTTAAGACTAAAATATTTGAATTCTTAATAGAAAACTTTAATTGAAACTTTGAAAATTGTGACATTTTGCAAGTAAGTTTTAAAAGTAATTTTCACCCAACATTTTGTTTTTATTAATTCAATAATTAATTAATATAAGTAAATAAGACTGTTTTTAACAATTACCAATAAGGGAATTTATGTTATCTAAATCATTAATGCGCTTTTTTATTTCATCTTACCAGTTGTCAAAATAACCTCTTTTTCTTGTAGCTCAAGTTACTATATAAGTCAAATTACAAAGCAATTGTAGAATTTTTTTAAAAATAATTGTCAAAAACGTATATTTGCCATTTTTTTGATTGTCAATTGTCAGCAAGGTATAGTTTGGCCCGAATTACCCCAACTAAGCCTATTGTAAATTTGTAAAATAATTATAATTTTTCACTATTGAAAAATTCGAAGAGTTTGTTAATAAAAATAATGTGATTTCAAACATGTGATTTTAACGATAGAAGACTGACTTGTGCAAATTGTTATATAAATTTTTATTTTTCACTGCAGCCTAAATTAATAGATAAATTATTGTTTAATAATTATTATAATTTCCATTTTATATTTTAAGATCCTATGATTTAAAATGGTTGTTACATTCCTGAACGTTCACTCACTAATAGCATTTTAAAGAACCTTTCTACCGCGGAAACGTCAAATTTCTTTCCGCCGTATGGAAGTTTGACTGTAAATTAATAAATTTTTGCACTTATAAAATTAATAATCTAATAACTGAATACTTTTTTTCCCATAATTTTTAAAAATGTAGCTTTTAGTAGCTTTAGGCCGAAAAAAGTATCAAAAAAGTAGCCTTTCATGAAAAAAGAGGCAAAAAGCAGTAAATAGTTGGGGAGTGCGAAGCCTGGAAATTGTATCTCATGTGAAGTTTTTTATAATTATCTTTATTAGTTCTAGTAAAAAATTATCTTTTTTTATAATTAATACACTTTACACTATTTCTTATATATTTTTATTATGTAATTTAAAAAGTGTTTTTTTTTACATAATACCGCTTTTTTAAAAAGTTTTGTAAATTGAAAATTTTTCTTTACCTGTTTTCGATTCTGAGTGTCAGTTTCGGATGCTTTTTGTAAACGGCCATGTAAAGTTCCGCGAGGGATTTCATATTTCTTCGCAATCGTATTAATCTTCTCTCCGTTTTTTATCTCTGCTAATTCTCTCAGAACAAAATTTTCGTCATGTTTACTTGGTTTTCTTATGTATTTTCGAGGCATTTTGTCAAAAGAAAAGGTTATTAACAGTAGTAAACAATTAAACATCACATTATATTGAGTGGCTTTTTTATCCCACCAGGATCTTGACTATTTTACCCTCAGGAATATTTTTAGAAAAAGCTATAATAAATCTCAAAATTAAGGCAATTAAAAAAATTCTACAACACATACGTATAAAGAATAGTTTTCTCCTCATGTACAAACGTTAACTTTTACTTTTTGTCCACTTAAACTAGCTGTAATATGTTCAGAAAGTTAACAAAAATTTTATGTTCACTGCATCTCAAAACGAAATCATACAATAAAAACTACAATATGATAGATACAACTGTCAAATTAGAGTCAAAAGTTGCGCATTACCTGATAGAACTTATACTCTAAATGACTGATAAAACAGTTCAATAGTTTTAAGTTAAACCCCAAATGGCTTTTTTACCCCATGGCTTTTTCACCTCACTCTATTCTACTAACAATTATCAACATGATTTGGTTAATACAACTATTAAAAAAAGATTATCGATTTTGAAACGTAGAAATGCAGTCAACAATATCGTCCCTGCAGCCCAGCAACCCTCCGTGGGGCAACAACAATGACACTAGTCCTAAGTTCATCTCTCTTCCCTTATATTAAAGGGTTATCCGAAAAAATATCTAAAATTCTAAAACCATACATTACAACAGCGCATAGAAACGCAAATGATTTATCCTCCATATTCACACTTGGCAAAGACCGCATTCCACCAGAACAACGACTCAATGTTGTTTATAAAATTCATTGCGCTGACTGCAACTTAGCCTACATTGGCACTACCGGAAGATGTTTCAATACACGCGTTAAAGAACATAAAGATGGGGTTTTTAAAAAACAAAATAAATGGACCTCACTAACTAAACACGCTTGGAACGAAGACCACAAATTTGATTACAACAGAATCAAAATTGTGGCTCAATCTAATAATTACAGGAAAAGAATGATAACAAAACCTTGTTACAGCCAACTTAGAAATCAAAACTCCTTTTTGCAAAGGGAAAATGTACGACCCCAGTTTTTTTTAATTTACGAGCTCCCAGCAGGAGCCTGACCAACATGTTTACTTCTAAATCTCCAATATCATCCCAGAGATTTAGTTTTACGATATGCCCTCGAAAATCAAAACACATGACAGACACCATAAACCCCTCCCCCTCCACTGCATTTTGTTTGATATTTTCTCTAAAAAAAACCGTTTTCCTTCAAAATATTTTCAGTCTGCACGGAAAAAATTAGTTCTAGAATAATTCTTGAATTAGTTCAAAAACTCAGGATACGAAAATAATTCGGCGATATGTCTAAAAATTTTAATAATCTTTCTGAAATTTTTCAAGTATTTCTAAAAAGATCTTCAAGAATTCTTAATAGCTGCGCGATTGGAAGATTGCTTTCGCGGTGATCTAAAAGTTGTGGAACTGAAATAGAAGGCGCAGTACACTGACCAGGCCCCCATATAGCGCTTAGTTCACTCAAGTATGATTTATGCGTACAATATTACAATCGCGTGTTAGCTCAGTTGGACAAAGCAAAGAGATTTTCTGTAGTCTCAAGGAACTGAGTTCGAGTACTCGTGGGTGAAAATTTTTTTCAAATTAAAAAAATTTTCTCTTCTTAAACGAGTTCCGTAATTCTTATTCTAAATTTCGGAAGTCTTCTTGAAATTCATTATAAGTCTTCTAGAAAAACTCTTAGGTATATGTCAAAGAATGGATAATAAGAACTCCCGAAAAATTCTCGTATCCTAAGTTCCTGTACTAATTCAAGAATTATTCTACAACTAATTTTTTCCGTGTGTGTTAAACTCTCGGAACAAACGCTATGTTTGTCTTCTTTGGTGTAACCGCTATTAGTTGGGTTTTTAAAGCAAGTTTAATTAACCAAATTTTGCAACTAAGTTGGATTCACAACATTCTTTGCCGAAATGGATAATTTTTTCTAATGAGGTTAGTCTCTTTACTTATTTAAAAAATAAATAAATAAAATACAGAATTAAAAAACTAAATTCAATTAAACTAAAATAAAAAGCATTACAACAAATTGATGCGCAAACTTTAATATTTCTAACTTTATAACAACTTTTAATGTGTATTTAATATTTAATTCTGTCAGTATTCTTTTAAGCACATTTTACATAAGTCTTAGTGTACATTTTACTTATCCAAAGATCTATTTGTGCAATTCAAAAAAATTTTTTTGTCCTTAACTCCTATCTTATTTACTATGTAAAACATTTTTTCCATTTTTATAGATAATTAATAAATCACTAATGAAGGCCTACATTGTGGTCAAAACGTCTGATAAAAAATATTGAATCTTTCAATTACTGATCCTCAAACCCATACAATTACAATTGAACAAGGATCAAAATAACCAACATGAATGTAAGAATGTATTGTAAATTTTTTTTTAAATATTTAACGAATGTTATCAAAAATTGAGAAGATATGTATCATATGTAGTCACATAACTTAAATCGTTGGTATAGGATTAAAGTCAGGTTCGTGGTATAAGAAACATAATATAATAAATAAAATAAATCCTGGTGATTTAAAACGTTATGATTCTTGCTAATTTAACAGTAATTGTTGATGAGAAGTTGTAGATTTAAGTGCAGTACATACATAAACAAAATTTAAATTAATGCACGACTGAAAAAAAATGTGAGAACTGATGTGCATGAAATAAATATAATTCTCATATTTTAAAATTACTGTTGTTTTTATTCATTCATATTTCTGTTCATGTTATAAAGATTTAGAACACCGTAAATATACCAAAACACTAAATTAAAACTAAATATGCTTGGTTAGGCATGTGGCATAAAGTGTATATGAGTCCACGAAACCAACAATTCCAAGGCCCTTGTGTTTTTTAAGAAACAAATTGCACATATGGTAATGAATCCAACGTGAAAAACTAATTCAAGTGATCACAAACAAAAGCTTGTAAACACTTTAATTTATAATAATATTAATATAATATTATTAATATAATATAATAATAATATAATATAATATAATATATTAAGTTAATATTACAGTAATATTACAAACTTGTAATATTGCTTGTAATATTGCAGCAATATTACAAACTGCTTGTAACATTGCAGTAATATTACAAATGTGTAGTAAAACATAAAGAGACTTTCTGAAGTATATTATAAGAGTTAAGTAGCCGAGTGGTTTAAGGCGTCTACCTACTTGGTCAGTTGGTTCACTTTACAAAGGTTCAATACCCAACAGCCCAAAATTTTTTTTACATTATATTTAATTGTAATATTACCACAATGTCATTTTAATATTACAGTAATATTTGTAACATTACTGTAATATTAACTTAATATTACAGTAATATTTGTAACATTACTGTAATATTAACTTAATATTACATTGTAATATTACTTTAATATTACATTGTAATATTACTTTAATATTACATTGTAATATTACTTTAATATTACATTGTAATATTACTTTAATATTGCCTTAATATTACCGTGTAATGTCACCTTGACGCGGACATTTTAACATTACGTTGATATCACCGTGACATTACCCGCAATATTAGTAATATTCAATGCAATATTGCTGCAATATTCACGTAATCTTACGTGCTACTTGGGTACTACCTTAAATCTGATGCTTTTTTTAAAGATGTTATAATTCTTAGACTAATTAATAAAATATTTATCAGAACATATTAGAAATATAAATCATTTTAATTCTAAAACTAGAAAAGATGGATTTATTATAAAATTTCATTATTTTAAAGTGATACTCTAATTTAAAATATTTATACTTGTAATTTAAATGGAGCGATATGAAATTGCTGTGTTAACTTAAAATATCAAAATCAACCTTTTTTGGTAAGAAATTTAAAAATGTTAATATTTCCTAAACGAAGCAAAACACGTTCTTCAAACTTTATAAGCAAGTAGATTATATTAATATTAGATTATATTCAAAACCTCAAATTTGTAGGAGGTTCCACAAAAAATTAATAAGCTTTGAAAAATAGCGAAACTTTTTACAAGTATAAATATTTTAAATTAGAGTATCAGTTTAAAATAATGAACTTTTATAATAAATCCATCTTTTCTAGGTTTAGAATTAAATGATTTATATTTCTAATAAGTTCTGATAAATATTTTATTAATTAGTCTAAGAATTATAAGGGGCCATCCATATATTACGTCACACTATTTTTCACCATTTTAGACCCCCCCCCCCTCCCCCATGTCACACACTGTCCCATACATTAGCGCCATTTTTTCTGCTTGTTGTCACAAATTGGTTGACCCCCCCTTCCATCTTAAAGTGTGACATAATATATGGATGACCCCTAACATCTTTAAGAAAAGCATCAAATTTAAGATTACAAATGAAGTTGAGAAACTTCATTTTTTGATTACTAATAACGCGAAAAGAAATAAAATTTATACCATTGTAATATGCTTACTGAATTAAGAAAATGTTGGAGTTTCACATATTTTAAAATTATAATTATTAAAAATATGGTTGCAACACCCCTCAGACGAAAGTCAGTGGATTGACCCGTTAATTAAATAATTAATGTTAATTACTTTATAAATTTTCATAAAATATACCGTATAAATGTCTATAAATTGCTGGTAACTGATTCGAAAAATTTAAATTATATGTTAATAAATTACAATAAATGTTTTTAAAATATTTAAAAAGTTACAACATATATTTCCATAAATTTTCACATAAATTTCCATAAATTACCGTAAATTTTCAAAGTTAGGTTTTTAAATTTTCTTTTATTTACTACAAACTACCTCAAACATTTTTATAAATTTCAATAAAGTACAAAATAAATTTCCTGCATTAGTTTTTTGAATCTTGAATTTTGTTTTGTATTATTATTATAAATTACCGCATAAATTACCACTATAGATTTATTTATTTGTTTATAGCGATTTTATCAACAAATTATGCTTTAATATAAAATATGATCATTGCAAGATCTTTCAAATTTTTCTTGTAAAATCGATTGTCATCCATAGTTTCAATTAAATATGAATTTTTTTATAATTTGTTTAAATAATTATTGTTTAACAAATAGAAATTTAAAAAGTTAAAATGCGAATGTTTTTTTTTCACTTTCCTATAAATTCAACAATTAATTTTGTTTTACTATAACTGATTATGGTACATGGATGCGGTAACAGCTAATTATTAGTTTACAAAATTAAAACATTATAAACAATTTGTTAGGCCCATCACAGATATTTCATTCTTGACTATCATACTTGAAAGTTATATTATGATTTTTATTTTCAAAGTGTCATAACGTCTGTCTAGACGAACACTAAAAAACGTCTGAACGTCCGACTAGCCGAATAAAATAATTTTCTCCGTCTATATTTTCTGACAAGAACCCCCCTTTATTTTGTCGAAACGGATAGACGGCCAAAAATATTTTATCCGGCTAGACATAATTTTTTTTGTCATAATTGCTTTTTAAGCCTAAACGTTCCGCTAGACGGACAAAATGTTTTATCCGGCTAGACGGACGTTCAGTCATATTAAATGAATATTGTCATATTTGCTTTTTGATCTAAAACGTCCGGCTATACGGACAAAAATATTTTATTCGGCTATTAGCCGGACGAATTTTTTCTCAAAATTCCATCCGTCTAGACGGACGTATAGTCGCATTGTTTTATTTTAATTGAAAACAAATATTCTAAAAATAACCAAATTTTCGGTTTCGTGGAGAATGACCAGTATACGTATTTTTATAGCTCATTTTTATCAGTTAAGATAAAAATAGCTTTCTTTTCGTCAGGTGCTTTTGACAAAACATCAAACTAATAATGAATAAACAAAATTGTAATAATGTTTTTCAAGTACCGTTTATAGCAGAATATTTGATAATTTACAGCTTTTTACAATATCATTATTAATTCACCCAATACTTGTTCTATGGACTAATGTTATTAAAAAAGAAAACTATTTTATACGATTTTTCTGACTAGTTTTAACGAAAATACTGGATTATGAGACAAATTTTTCTGGATTTTAAGAAAGCACTTGGATTTTCGAAGTTAGGGATCTCTTCGCATGTGACAAAATGTTACGAAATTACAGGGTGGCCACAAGATTCAGTTTATCAATTTTCTTGTCATTTCCCTGACATTGTACTGACTTTGCAACGAAATTCCCTGACAAAAATTATTTTATTCAGTGTAAAGGCAAAAATCTGCCAACAACTCAAAAATAAACCAATTTTAATGTTATTTTTTTAAAAATACTCATAAATGTTTATACTATAACGCTTAAGTTGGTAATAAAAAATCAAGACTTTTAATATTAACTAAAAAAAAATGTTAATAACTTTATAAAATATAAAAAATCATTTTTTTAGAGTGATTTCAAGGGATTTCGATATAATCACTTCAAAATTTTTCATTACATACTTAGAATTCGTTTCTTTTGTAAAATTAATTTGTCACTATTGGCCCAGAGTTCTAATACAATTTAGAATGTTTACAAACAATTTTTATATTGTCTAAACAATAGTTAAGCTTAAGTTAGTTTAGTAGTTAAGCACTATTGTACAAACATTAATAAGTATTTTCAAAAAAAAAAAGAATCGATTCATTTTTGAGTTTGTCTAAAGATTTTTGTCAAAAGAATAGTAACTTTGACCGCACTATGGTCCGTCTAAATTTCTTTATTTTCCCTGACAAAAAACTTTTTTCTCTGTCATATCCCTGACTTTACTGACAAAAAATTTTTTTCCTGTCATTTCCCTGACTTTACTGACACGTGGACAAATTGCGCCTGTGCCTCACACACTATTTTTTGTACCCCCTCTAGTTAGAAACTCGACTTTTGACGAACACACCTGTGAGACAAAGTACAGTCGCAATCATATGGGAAAATCCACAGAACCGGTCGATTTTCACTTATAAAAATAAAAATTTTAAAATTGCGAGCACACCTTTCATTTATGGTTTATTTTATTTGAAAAGTATTTAAGAACAATTACCTTCTTGCGTGATCCATTTTATTTTAATGCCGTTTGAGTTAAAAGCCAAAAACGAAAATACCTATGTAATTGTTACGTCAAGTAACATATTTTATAATTTTTTCAAAATGAAATTGTATTATTATAAAAATCAATGTTTAAATAAGTAACGTTTTGGCTATCGACCGAAGTAACCCTCTTGTTTAAAGACAAAATCAATCGGAACGTTAATAGGGGAGATATGATGCTCGAGAAACATGCATATTACCCTAAATTAAATGTGCTAAGTGGTTCCTGACACCCACTGAGAGTTAAGAAAACTCCATCGATTACTTTTCTAAATAAAAGCTCCAGGGACCAGCAGAACAAGTCAGTTTAATTCAACCCCGGAACCTGTAAATATCTTCAATCTCTACAAGTAAAAAGTCAAGTCTAAATTCAACCCCGGAACCTGTAAATATCGTCAATCTCTACAAGTACCTGTCAGTCTAATTCAAACCCCGAAACTCTAATTGTCAAAATCTTCGTATCAGTTGTCAACTCTTCGTACAAGTATAATTCAAGACCAGAAACTCTGTTCATCAACCATCTCAATTGACTAGTTGTCAATTTTCTATGAATCTTATTTCAACGAATTGTATTCTTCAAAATCTACGCATCTTTTAATCAAATTTGAATACAAGACAATTTCCTGCCAACGTTCGCCCAGTACTGGTTGCCAGTATCCTGCCAACATTCAACCAACATCGCTTCTACTACTCAGCTGGTTGGTTGCCAGTTTCTTGCCAGTGTTTGACCAACATCACAGTGACGTCTCAGCTGATTGGTTCTCAGGACCTCGCCAGGACTCACCCAACATCTTGCCGATCTCTCAGCTGGCTGGTCGCCAATATCCTGCCAGGATTCAGCCAGCATTCAATTAGTCTCTGAGCTGACTGATTGCCAGATTCCACCCAAGGTTCGACCATCATTACTCAACTCTTGTTCCTGAGCTTGGTCTAAGAATCTTCACATTAAATTTAAAAGGTTAGTTCCAAATATTTTTAATCCCTTGTCGCTTTCCCAAACCCTTATCTTATTTCCTTTGTAAAAAGATAAAACCTGTTTCAGATTGTCCATACTCTGCCACCAGTTCTCGCCGCTCTCTCAACACCTCAGCTTGTAGGTTTCTAACGTCGATTAGCCTTTGTGTAAACAATAAATTTAGATATTTGTACAACTGTCTCTCGATTCATTTACTCGTACACCTAACCCTCACTGTTCAACCACCGATAGATTTAAATAATAATTTTTGTATGTTATGTTATTTATGACGTAACATAAGTTAATTTTGTGCATCGTCCTATGTGTACAGTAAGGGTTAAATGGTTGAGAGCTTCTTGTGCATTTGTTTTCTCTTTTCACATTTTTCAAGGTTTTTAGAGAGCGAGAGAATTTTGGTAAACTTTTATTAGTGTTATTATTCTTATATATGTATTATGTAAAACATTTTGATAATTTAATATGATATGTCGCAACCAAATGAACAAAATGAAAAAGTAACAAGAAATAAAACTAAAAATAACGAAGAATTGGCTAAAGAGGTTGAAGAAAATAATAAATTTAATCTTGATTCTAAAAGTGGACTTCCGATAAATCCTGATAACTCTATTATCACTCAAAATACCGGAGATTCTTTTGAATTAGACTCAACCATCAAAAATTTTAATTTGAGTGATAGTCTTACTAGTTCCACGATCCTTGAAAAAACCTTAACAAATAATCCATTAGAGAATACTCCTTATCCTGAATTCTTTGATAAAATATTAATTGAAAAACAATTAGAAATTGAAAAATTTGAAGAAACTTTAGATCGTAAAAATATCCTTGATAAAGAATTCGAATCGTCCCTAAATAAATCTCGTGAGTTATTAAATAAGTTTTTAACTAGTCCTTCTTTAAAAACAATTAAGACGGAAAATCAAACTAATATAGAAACGAAAATGTCTAATGATAATAATCAACCTGGTGGTTCACGAGATCAGGCTGTAAGAGATCCTAATGTACAAGTAGCTTATTATCCCCATAATCAGACGATATCATTACGCGATGCGATTGAAGTAGTTCCATTATTTGACGGAAAAACAATATCTCTAGAAAATTTTATTGATGGCTGCACAGAAGCAAGACAAATGTTTCCTCTGGCGGCAGAAGGAAATTTAGTAAAAATGATACGATGTAAACTTATTGGCGAAGCTAGAAAAAGTGTTTTTGGTACGACATTCAATAATGTAGATGAACTTATAAATGCTTTAAAAAGATCGTATTTAGTATCAAAATCGGTTTACCAACTACAGGGTGAGCTAGGAAATACCTTTATGTGTCAAGAAGAAAATGTTTTATGTTACGCGACTAGACTTAAAGAAATTTCAGAAAAAATTTTAGACGCTCATAAAATGGCAAATAATCAAGAAATCGGTGAAAATTTTATTACAGGGTTAAATAGAGATTTAATAGATTGTTTTATAAGAGGATTAAGGCCGGAGATAGAAATTCGAGTACAACGAGCAAATACATTAAGAGAAACGATAACTTCGGCAATAGAAGTAGAAAAAAGATTAAAAGCGAGTCAAGATTTAAGGAGAAATAAAATTCCAAATTCAGAGTTGGAAACACCACAAAGAAGTAGTAATATTCATCCACGAAACAATAAAGTAAACACTTTACAAGAAAATATAGTAAACTGTCAAATTTGTGGCGGAAAAGGTCACATTGCTCCAGTCTGTAATAAATTAAATATAAAAAATCAAACAGTTGCAAATCAACAATTTTTACCAAATCAACAACGTAATTTTTCAAATAGTCAAAGTCAACGGTTTAATACAAATCAATTTAGAATTTTTCAAAATTCAAATTTTAATCGAAATTATCAAACTCAAAATTTCAATCGAAATTTCCAGAATCCTAATTTTAATCAAAATTTTTCTAACCAAAATTTTCAAAATCCAAATTTTTCTAGACAAAATACAAATTTTCCTAAACAAAATTTTCAAAATTCAAATTTTTCAAGAAACCAAAATATTCAATATCCAAATCAACAAAGATTTCAAAATAGACAACATTTTCAAAATCAATCGAATTTTCAAAATCAACAAAAATTTCAAAACCAACAAAATTTTCAAAATCAACAAAATTTTCAAAAATAGTTATAACAGACCAATAAATTCTAAAAATCAAAATCAAAAAGGTAACAGTTTTTCTCCTAATACAAATCCTAATTTACAAAGTCAACAAGCGCAAAATTCTCAAGTTAAAGTAATGTGTAATTATTGCAAAGAAGAAGGTCATCTTATAAATGAATGTGCTTTAAGAACTAGTAATAATGCTCGAAAATTAAAACAGCCGCAATCGGGAAACTCGAGCAACCTTCTCTTAGTAGATGCGACAGAGGAGGTTTTGAGCGAGGAAACGCATCTTTAAACGTTAAAAATGAAAATAATATTAAAAAAAAAAATCAACCGGAAAATAGCGAACAAATTAATGCTACTATGTCAAGTAGTATCCCATATAATTCGATAAGTGCAGCTGGCTTACAAAACACCGTAACCATGATGATCGATACTGGAGCAGGTCCAAACCTTTTAAAAGAAGGGGTAGTGTAACCTTAAAATTAATTTCAAATTTAAAATTTTATTTGGTTACCTTCGGCGTTGAGAATTGATAGTTTCCAAAGAAAATTAACTTATCAAAAGATAAATTATGAAAATTAATTATTTGTTGGGCGCCTTTTAATTAGGAATAAAAAAAAATAGAAATTAATAATTCACGAACTCAATTAAACAACGACGGAAAAATATCGGCTACTCAGAAGTTGTAATCCTCACGGCAGAGAGGGGTGATTCTTTGAAACTCAAAATTGAGATAAAATAAGATTCTTTTATGACTAATTGTAAATAAAAAAATTAGTTTATAAATTAATTTAAGCCAAAATCACAAATGAAAATTCTAGAATTTAGAAAACAATATATAATTTATAATACAGTGTTGAATTTATAAACAATCTATAATAATTTAATAAAATACAAATTTTATCATAAGGATTATAATCAAAATCAAATTTACAATACAATTAATAAATTTTCTAATTTTATTTCTAAATTAAATCAGTGACTTTTCGTCACGATCTTCCAAGATTGTCTAAGAAATTGTTTCTTAAAATAATTACTATATTCGGGATGGGTCAAAACTACATTAAAAGGGTTTGGATTTAAATTGTTTCTTTAAAATAATCATTAATCCTGGGTTGGGTCAAAATTACATTAAATTGGGGTTGAAATATTAAATAAATTATAATTTTAAATATAGACAGATGAAAATATATAGGGAAGAAGTCAAAATTACATTAAATAATTATGCAATCAAATTGATAAGAAATTTTTAGTAATAAAGTTATAATTTACTAAATGAGAGAATCAAATAAATCAATTGAAAATTAAAAAGGAAAATTCAATAAAGGATTCTATATAAGAAAATTTCTTTAATTAAACAAAATGCCTTCAATGGCCATCAATTAACAAAACCTATTATCCTTTGCTGAATTTTTATTACAAATAAATCTCATACCAATAAAAAGGAAAATTCAGGAAAAGAACAGGAAACGGTTTGATATCCTCGGAAACAGGAATGGACACAAATTAAATGATTTAAAACAAAATAAAATTTATCTATGACACAATTAAATAAAACTATTTCTCGGAGATGTTGCTTCTTTGGAGGTTGCCGACGAAAAGTGACGATGCTTGAGATTTTGTTGACAACGTAACCATGGATTTTTAGGTTTTCAATTGTTTTTATAAAATTTTGAACTAAGTTAGTTATTTCCATAGTAACGATTCCAGGAGCGGAGAATTCTGAACTGGGGCCCTCGGATATCCAATTTATTAATAAAATCCTTTAAGATTATAATATTTCTTCTATTGCTCATTCCAGATGGTAAGGATACATAATTTATGTAGGCTCTCCTCCATTATCCTCTAATATGTTCCTTTTGACAAAATTACACCACACACGAGTGAATTCATTGACATCAGGTCCGTATGATGATTTTAATGGGCTTTTCGCACCAGGAGCTTCCGCAGAGAAGACAGAAGGCTAGATAAATTCTTCCATGAATTTCCATAATTTTTCAATCTCCTAAAGAGAAATAATGTCGAAGGGCAAAACGCAGCAATCGCACATCAATAAATCCAAATAAAATTATAAAAGAATCCATGCGCGGGAATGGCAGAAGTAACGAATTGGATCATGGAACAATGATAATAAATGGGCGGTAAATTCAAACGTTGATCTTATTTTTAAACCTCTTCTATTCAGGAAATTCTATTCTTCGTTGTCTCAGGAAACAGGATCAGGATTTTACATAAATAGAAAATTTAATACTAATTAATATTTTAATCTAAAATTATTTAAATGACAATCTTGGAATACCGCTGCAACCTCCAAAATTTGAATTGATTAAATTCAACAATAAAAAAAATTAATAAAAAAAAATTAATAGTTCAAAATTTATTTGATTTTTAATGAACGAAATATAAAAATGTGACTTGTGAAATTAATAAAATTTCACAGCGTCACAGTAGTTAGACCTGATGTTTACATTAATACGGAGGAATGCTTGCGACTCACTGGTATCAACGAACATCCTGTTTTCACCCTCGGACAAATAAAGTTAAATATACTCGGTCACCCCACGATTTTTAATCTAATCCCTAATGATGTTCCAATTAGTCATGAAGGAATTTTAGGCACACAATTTTTTAACAACAACAATGTAAAAATAAATTATGCGGAAAAACGAATTGAAATCGATGACAATTTTTATCCATTTTCTACACAAGAATACATAACAGTACCAGCAAGAACTATTGCAACAATTTTTGTTAATATTAAAAATAAAGATAAAAAAGTTGGTTATATTCCAAAATTACTTATTGGTGAAGGACTTTTTATTGGAAATGCTTTAGTAACAAATGTAAATGGTCGAGCTTATTTAAAAATTGCTAATACTTGTGTGGAAGCAATGAATATTCCTATATTAACAGTGGAATTACTTGACTTTATAGAAAATAAAGAAGAAAATGTAACAACAATTAAAACTACTGATAAATATTCAAAATTAATACAGTCTACAATTAACACTCAGTTTAGATCATCAGAAAATTTTTTACATGGATTTATTAATAATAATAATGAAAAATTAAATAAACTTTGTCAAGTATTTAATATTACAGGTATTAATCGAATAGAAACAGTAAAGACATTTTTAAGATTAGATCACTTAAACGAAGAAGAATTAACTCATGTAATAAATATAATAACAAAAAATATTGATCGCTTTCAAATCCCAGGAGAAACTTTAGAAGCTACTAATCTTTTAGAACACACTATCCCCACTACCGACGACCAACCAATTTTTACGTGTCAGTATCGTTTTCCACCAATTCATAAAGAAGAAATTAAAAGACAAGTTAATGAACTTTTAGATCAAGGAATAATTAAGCCTTCACAATCCCCATATAACACACCAGTTTGGATAGTACCTAAGAAATCAGATTCTCAGGGAAATAAACGTTGGAGAATGGTCTTGGACTTTCGCAAATTAAATGAAAAAACAATTAAAGATAATCATCTTTTGCCTAATATAATTGATTTGTTAGACCAGCTTGGAAACGCAAAATATTTTTCAGATTTATTTGTTTATTTAGATGATATTGTAATATATGCAGATACATTAGAGGAACATGAACAAAAATTTAATGCATTAATGGAAAGATTACGTTTAGCTAACCTTAAATTGCAACCAGATAAGTGCGAATTTTTACGACCCGAAGTTAATTATTTAGGTCATATTATTGATAAACATGGCGTTAGACCCGATCCGAAAAAACTAGTAGCCGTAAAACAATTTCCAATTCCCAAAAATCAGAAAAATATCAAACAATTTCTCGGTTTAGCTGGTTATTACAGAAGATTCATCAAAAATTTTTCGAAAATAGCTACACCACTTTCAAATCTTTTAAAAAAAGACGTACCTTTTTCCTGGTCAGACGAACAACATGATGCTTTCGAATACCTTAAATCAAAATTATGCGAGGAACCTCTTTTAATTAGACCCGATTTTTCGAAGCCTTTTGTTGTTACGACTGATGCTTCAGGATTTGCAATAGGTGGCATATTGTCACAAGGCCCTATAGGAAAAGATCAACCAATTTCTTACATATCTTGAGTTTTAAATGAAAATGAAAGAAAATACGATACCTACGAAAAGGAAGCTCTAGCAATAATTTACAGCGTTACACAATTTAGACCATACCTACACGGAAGAAAATTCACATTAGTTACCGACCATAAACCATTAGTATGGTTCCAAAATTCCAAGGACCCATGTTCAAGAGTAACCAGATGGCGTTTAAAGCTCGCGGAATATGAATTCGATGTAGTTTATAAAGCAGGAAAAACCAACGTGAACGCAGACGCATTATCAAAGAACCCTGTAACATTTATACGAAAAGAAGATGAATATGAAACTGAAGAAGAAACATCCGATGATGAAGACCCTATTGACTTGTATTGTGATGAAGAAATTAATCAGTCTTATGACGAATTTAATACCGATGATGAAATTGAGGATAATAATATAAAAATAAATTCTCCGAACCCTTCAACGTCCAAAATTCTAACAATCAATAATGGAAATTTCACAAATAATTTATTTCATCAATTTCACATTAAGAAAAATAAACTTCAATGCTTCTTACAAATTTTTACACTTTTTTCAACTTTATTTTCTCCGGCCGAAGAAAAGAAAGAAATAAATGAAGAAAAATGCTACATAACAACTCGTAATAAGTCTTATAATAAAAATAACTTTAAAAATAAAGAAACTTATGAGCAACCAGAACATCAAGATCATCCTTTAAGAATTAGCAAAAGGAAGCGTGGTAGACCTAAGAAGTACTTAGATGAAAATCAAGATTTGACAATAAAGGAACCAAAAAAACGAGGAAGACCAAGAAAAACTCTTAAGGAACCCGAAAGAAACGAAAATGCAGCAGTGACAAGAAAACGTGGTAGACCTAAGAAACCTAAATGTAATGAAATTGAAGAGAAAATGAGTGAAACTAATAATTATTATTCTGATACCGACTTAGATGATAAATCCGAAGATACTAATGTATCCGACCTTGAAAATTATTCTGATCCTGAAAATCCTTTTTATCCTGGAATAAATCCAGATCCTGAACATTATGATGGAAAGCAATCCAGAAATCCTAAAATGAATCATAGAAGTGATTCAAATCCTAAAAATTTAGATGTTAAGAAATCTAGAAATCGTCGTAAGAACAAATGTAGAGATAAATTTAATGAAAATGAAATGTCAAATTATGAAGAAATAAGAAAAATTATTCAAGCAATGATTCGTCAGAAGAAGAAATTATAAACGAAGAAATTAATGGAGAACATAACGAAGAAAATAATGAAGAGATTAATGAAGAAAATATTGAAGATAATGGAGAAATAGAAGAAATTAATTTTGAAGGTTTACCGTCTCAATCATGTTCAAAAGAAATCGAAAATAAATTCAAAAATATTGTAGAATGTCGTGATCAATTAACGATCAGAAAAGATAATTATGCGTATTTTGTAACTTGTAATGGAGTACCACGTGATAATGGATCTAAAGGTTTAGATAAAAATAATAAATTACCAAAATTTAAAAATTTACTAAAAGGCCAAGCGAAAGAAATAAAAAAGGGTCAACAATATCATATTGCTTTACCAATTGAAGAAGAAGAAAAAGAGAATCTTGAACAAACATTAAATAATATTAAATTAACAATTTCTTCAATGTATGAAATCGCGGAAAAACTTAATCTTAAATCAATTTCTATTGCAAAAACTTTAAGAGTAAATCATATATCATGGAATGAAATCGTATCTATACTAAACTCTACTTTCTGTAAATCAAAAATAAAAATTATTATTTGTAATGGAATCGTTCAATATTCGACAAAAGAACAACGTGTTAAATCAATCGAAGAAGCACACTCGTCAGCTATAGGCGGTCATAAAGGAGTAACAAAGACTTACAACAGAATTAGACAAAAATTTTATTGGAGTAACATGAAGATTGATATACAGAAATATATTCAACTATGCCTCAAATGTCAACTTAAAAAACTTGTTCGCGTAATAACAAAAAATCCTATGGTAATAACGGATACTCCAGGTGTAACTTTTGAAAAAATTTCAATGGACATTGTAGGTCCTTTACCTAAAACAATTTTAGGCAATGAATACATTCTGACTATTCAAGATAATTTTACAAAATTTTCTCTTGCTATTGCTTTACCAAATCAACAAGCTAGCACTATTGCAGACGCTTTTACTAAAAAATTTATATGTATTGTTGGATCTCCAAAAGGAGTATTAACAGATCAAGGTAGAAATTTTTTGAGTAATTTAATCAAAAGTCTAGCAAAACGATTCAGAATCAGACAATTCAAAACTACAGCATTTCACCCCCAATCGAACGGATCAATAGAAAGATCACACCATGTACTAGGCGAATACTTAAAACAATTTATTGAAAAGAACTCAGAATGGGATGATTGGCTAGAATTAGCCATGTTTTCATACAATACCAGTATGCATGAAGGTACAAAATGTACACCACATGAATTAGTTTTCGGAAAATTAGCACGTCAACCATCCAGCGATCCTCTTTTGCAACATGAAAAATTAGAAACATATGATGACTATTTAAAGGATCTTGTAACGAAATTACATGAAATAAGGAGTATAGCAAGATTAAACTTAATTTCAGCAAAAGAAAAATCTAAACACTACCATGATAGGAAAATTAATCCACAGAATTTTAAAGTTGGAGATAATGTATTTCTACTAAGTGGTCCGAAACCACACAAATTTGGAAATCAGTATACAGGCCCGCATCAAGTACTAGAAATTTTTCAAAACGGAAATGTCAAAATTTCAGTCAAAAATAAACCAAAAGTTGTTCACATTAATAGATTAAAATTATCACACATTAAATAAATAAACGTTAAAAGTAATTTTTATAAAAATTAGTATTATAAAGAGTAATTCAGACATTATTAAATAAAAATGATTAAATATTAAAATTATGTATATATATGCATTTAAAATATTAGTACTTGTATATACAGCATATACATGCTAACCCCTTTTCCAGATAATGCAATTCAAATACAGTGGATTTTTTTTTGTCACCCTTTTTCAAAGTGCTAATAAGGAGCTATTGCAAAAACCTATACATTTTAGCAAGAATATGTAAACTTATTAAAATATCTAATGTCATAAGAAAATTAAATAATCCACGAGCATCTCAATTGTTCCACTTGTTCACGAATAAAATTTGTTATTCATCCAAGAAGCGTTTAAGCTAATAGAAATCAAATAAATCAATCTCTGTAGTCAAGTTTTTACTCTGAAATCTTTGTTTATCAATTTTATAAAGATCAACAATATTATTGTAAATCAAAAAATTAAAAACATTTTCTAATCTAAAACTTTACATCTTTTTTAGGAAGCGACCAACCAAATTTGATTAATAAACCCTCCCATTAAAATTATATGTAGTTCATGAAAAAAAAGGAAAGAAAAATTTTAAATTTTCGATTTAACCGTTACTCTAAATGATCAGGATATAAACCTTTAAGACATCATTCTTTAAATAAATTGCATAGAGATAAAGAACTACACTATTGTTGTAAACAATTTTGAGCAATCTCAAAAGATGTTCTTAATTTGTTTAAAACATTTAACTAACTTATATTTTTCAATATTGAAACAAATTACATACTTTTAGTATGCATAAAATCATAAATTGCTAAACTGTTTCATTTTATTAAAACCTTATTTTCAATGAAAAACTGTTGGAAAAAAATAAAATAAACAAGAGTAAAAGATTGTTTTAAAACCGTTTACTATCTTAAATTTATATTAATTTGATACCCCATAAGAAATTCAACATTACTATTCAATTATTAAAATCTTTGCCCACATTAATCCTATCTTTTGCAAACAATCCTGTTTCCAAATTTCCACTAAACCTCATCTTGGAAATCATATAAATAATGTCAGAAAAACTTATTTATGGGATCGTTTCAAGACAAAACATTTTTTTATATTTAACACATTATTTATTTAAGATGTGCAGAATAAAAAACTGCAGTATTTTTCTTAAATGTTGAGTTATTTTTACTTAACGAATAATTCAAACAAAATTTTATTTAGGTAAATTTTTTTTATAAATTGCCATTGTTAAATTTCACGTCAAATTATATTACTGAAAAAATCTTTAATATTACAAAAAATTAATAAAAAAAAACATGGTTCTATCGATAGCAAAACTAGATAATGTAAATATAGAATGTAGCTTCACAACTCATTATATTGTTAAAAATATTAATACAAATATCAGAACTATTTCTAGTGACGTCACATTATATGAGAATACATAATGATTATCATTTTTTAGAGAATTTGTCAAATCAGTATAGTATAGAGCAAAATGCTCGCCATAAGTCAGTTATATAATGCCTAATATATTAATAGACATATATGGATAAAAAATAAACAAAAGAGAGAACAAATAGTATAAAATATTCTATACAAGAAATATAATCTTTGTTTTTTATATAAAAAAATTATTGCGAAAAATACTACTGTCGAAATCATGCAATTAAATTTAATAATGTATCCTTAAGAAATAACCGTCGAAAAAACAAGAAATTATAAATAATCAATTAATTTATAAAACAAACATGATTTGGATCTCACCTCATGTTTGAAAGTAAGGGGTGAGGGACTCCGTGTATGCACGTCGGATGATTTTTTATTAAGAAAATAAAAATAATACAAATTTTTTTTTTAGCGTAATATATTTTGCAAATATATGTATGTGTATGGTTGTCAAAGAAAACAAAAATAAAAAAAAAAAAAAAAAATCTTTTTAAATTTAGAATAATTTTCATATATAAATGTGTTTGCCATATTAAACATAACGATACTTCAGTGTGATACAATGCTATCTCACAGTAATGGTTAATACCATGCTATCTTCGGGTAGTACTTTGTAGTGCTCTATCTGAAAGTAACAGTTTGTATCGTACTATCTCAAAAATTGCATATTTTCGATTTTTTTATCAAATGATACAGTAAGAAATTCTGTATCATAAAGTAATCAATATAATATTCATATTAATGCGATATTTGGAGAAAAAAATTAATTAAAAATAATTACATTTTTCAACTTCAAAGTAAAAGTGTACTATCTATCATTTGTTTCTACATCTGTCAAACATTTTACAACAAAAGATTTTCATAAATATAAAACTTTCTGCTAAAAGTAGAAAAAATGGATATTCCTTTAGACTTAAGTAGAAGAAAAGGTAAATAATTTAAAACATTATATTAAAAGGTAGAAATTATATTAAAATATCTATTTAACCTATCTATTTCGTAAATTTTTCTTAACAGAAGAGATTTATTTTGAAGATAACATTGATTGTTTGGATTTGACGATTGGCGAAAATAAAATACAAAATGAAAATATTGAATCAAATATTTCGCTTCAGTTTCAGCCACTTGATAAGCTAAACGAACTACCTGGTACTTCTAGTTCACAGAGTATTGTATGTTTATTTCGACTTTATTATTGTTTTTTTATAACCAAAAATTTATTTATTAAAAAAATTTATTAATTTAACATATTTATTTAGAAAATTTATTTATTTATTTAAAATATTTATTTATATTTGTTTGTTATTTTATTTGTTCTTTTTAATTAATTAATTTATTAATTAAAATATTTATTTTGAAAATTATTTATTTATTATTTTTTGTTATTTTATGTTCCTTTTAATTTAAATTATTTTACAAAAAAAAATTTTTTTATTCAGATTTATATTGCATTTTTAATTTTATTTCAGATCTTAGACCCGGAAGTAATTAATTCTGAAAATGAAATTCACATTGAGACAAATAATTCGATGTCTGCTGAAATTAATTCTGAAAATGAAATTCACATTGAGACAAACAATTCGATGTCTGCTGAAAGGAAAGAGATCAATTCAAGTCGTAAAAGAAAACGATTTCCCGAATCGTGGAAAGTAAATCAAATCAAAGTCGCTTGCAATTCAGGACAAGAATACATGACAAAAAAAGGAAAATTAATGCCTGCTCGAAAAATGGGATCTGGTTGTGACGAAATTTGTAAATTAAGATGTCATCAAAGAATTAGTGAAGAAAGTAGACATGAAATTTTTGACACTTACTGGAAAATAAGTAATCATATGAATCAATGGCAATATATAAATAAACATGTCCAAAATCGAACACCAGTTCAAAGAACAACTGATGCTGAGGATCCTCGAAGACAGTCGACCAACGATTATTTCTTTACGATCAATGGTGAAATTGTTAAAGTTTGCCAAACAATGTTTGTGCAAACACTTGGAATTTCTAAAACCACAGTTCACACTGCTATTCGAAAATATATTGATAACAGGCCCGGATTGGCCATTCAGGATACCGGGAAAAATCCCGGTGGGCCGCCGCCAGGCGGGCCGGTATTTTTGTAGGTCTAATTAATAATTTAATTTATGTAATTAAATTTCATTTAACTTTCAATTACTCTTTTCTATTTTCAATTAATTTTACAACATTCAATTATTTTCGGCTTCTTTCTATGTTCTTTTCAATCACAGAAATTGTAGAATTTCAATTAAATTGTTCAATTCTACAACTATTTTTTACAATTCTTATTTATTATTATCTTCAACTTTCAATTCCATTCTTCAATTTTCAATTCCATTCTTCAGTTTTCAATTATTATTTTTTTCTATATTCAAGAATTCTAGACTTTTTCAATTACTTCTTTCAATTTTTAATTACATTTTTTAAATTTCCATTACATTCCTCAATTTTCAATTATCTCCTTCAATTTTTTCAATCCTCAATAATTCTCAAAAAATTTTATAACTAATCTTTAACTTTTTAAATTATTTTGTTCTCTTGGCCATTATTTCTTAGTGCTTTACGATATCAAGACGATATCATATTTGAGCAATATTGATATTGATCTCAAAATCTCTTGACCATCCAAAAATGTTCTCGAGTTGATAATATCGACCTAAAATAACTAAAAAATGACGAAAATAATTGACAAATGAAAAAAATTGGAATAATGACAAGAATAATAAATCGACAATTGACAAAAATAATTTAAAAAATTAAAGAACAAATATAATATTTTAACAAAACAATTGGAAATTAAAAAAGAAAAAAATTACAGAAATAATAATAATTGAAAAAAATTTTAATTTTAAAAAATTGACCTGGATTGAAATTTGAAGAAATAATCACAAATTGATAAGAAGAAAATAATATTAAAAAATGCCAAAATAATTAAAAAATGAAGAAAATAATTGTGAATTAGACAGAAAAATTGAGGAATTAAGGAGTTAAATTGAGATTTCAAAAAAATTATTGATAATAAATAATTTACAAATTACACTGAAAAAACTCCCTTGCACCCGTCTACTAGGAATCAACCATTTTTCCTTGTTAGTTAAGGCGCCAGCTAGTTGAGGTTAGTTAAAATGACAAGGATAATTTGTACTCTAAGTAATCAGGAATTATATTATATTAACACCAAAATTGTGCTATCGACTGTTTTTATTACTGCAATAAGTTCTTTATTATCTAAAATACATTTGTCAATACTTTCTCTCTTTCAAACATTAGTGGTTAAGGTAAATAATACCAGTTTTGTTCGCCATATATTTTAAGGTTATGTCGATTTGACATTTTCAGAAAAAACTATTAAAACTTTAGTAAACTTTGGTATTATTTTAAAGATTAATTGACACAAAGTAACTTATTTGCACTGGAAAATTGTAATATTTCAGCTGATTTATAAATTTTTTTCTGTTTTTAAAAATTACAAGTCGAACAAGTTTGATTTATTAGAATTAACTTATCTTCGGTTGCTAACTGAACAAGGAATCCTTGTCATTTTAACCAAAATGGACTCAACTATAGCCAAATTGTTGTTTTTCACATTAATATTTTTTTCAGTGTACTATATTAATAAATAAATAAATAGTATAAAAGAGTGAAAAAGCCCAGGATTGGTGAATATTTAAGAAAATAATTGACAATTAAAAACTGAAGAAAACTGTAGGAATAATCATAACAAATAATTGAAAATTGAATGGGATTTCAAAAAGTTAAAGTTGGTTGAAAATCGAAGAAAATAATTTCAAATTAGAAGAAATAGTTGAAAATTGAAGAAAAAAATTCAAAATTAAAGAAAATAATAATTGTGAATTTAAGAGGATAGTTGAAAAATTGAATTGAAAGTTCAAGAAAAATATTGTTAATTGAAAAAATCATCGAAAAAAGCCGAGAATTATTAAATATTGAAGAAAATAATTGCCAATTAGAAAAAATTCTAAACATGGCAAGATTATTAAATTAAAAACTGACAGAAATAATTTTAAACAGAAAAAGATAAACATGAAATTAAAAAAAAACTAAAAAAGAAAGAAAATGATAGGAATAGTTCTAGAAACAATTGAAAGTTTAATTGCTTTTTGAAAAATTAAACTTTATTAAAATTTGAAGAAAATACTTCCAAATTGAGAGAATAATTGAAAATGAAAAAAAGTATCAATAAAAGACAAGAATTGTGATTGGATACAAATAATTAAAGAATTAAAGAACTGAATTGAAATTTCAAGAAAATGATTAATAATTGAATAATATGAAAGAAAATAATTGAAAAAAGACGAAAATAAAGGACAATTGCAAAAAATTCGAAAAATTGCAACATTAAAAAGTTTACATTTCAACAGAATTATCTTAAAAGTTAAGAATGTAAATTAAAATTTAGAACAGAAATAACTATGAATAAAAATTGAAAGAAAATTACTGTAGTAATTGTAGAAAATAATTGTAAATTTAATTGGATTATAAAAAATTGAACTGGATTGAAATTCTTGGATAATAATTGCCTATTGAAAGAAACAAGTGAAAATTGAAAAAATAATTGAAAAAAAATCGAGAATTATTGAATATTGACTGAAATAATTAAAAATTCAAGTAAATAATTGAAAACTGAAAAATAATTGAAAAAATGAGAATATTTGAAAACTGAAAAAGTAATTGAAAACTGAAAAGAAATAATTGAAAAACCGACAATATTTGAAAATCGAAGAAAATAATTGAAAACTGAAAAAATAATTGAAAAAACGAGAATATTTGAAAACTGAAAAGAATAGTTGAAAAAAACCGAAAATATTTGAAAATTGAAGAAAATAGTTGAAAACTGGAAAAACAATTGAAAAAATGAGAATTGTTGAAATTGAAGAAAACAATTGAAAATTGATAAAAATATTGAAAGAAGCCGAAAATTATTGAATATTAAAGAGAATATTTGAAAATTGAAAAACATGATTAAAAATTAATTAAAATAATTGTGAATAGAAGAAAATAATTGAGATTTGAAGAAAATAATTGTAAATTAAAGAAAGTAATTGGGTATTCAAATATTAAAAAAATGATTTTCATGTGAATGAAAGCCGACTTTTTTTATGCTAAAGGGGGCAAAGTAGATAGAAATTCATTCTGAGCGATTTTTAAAGCCGGGGAATTCGCTAAAAAACTTTTTACTATATTTATTTAATAAAAATTGTCCATTTCTTGATTGAAGATTAGGGAATGATTTTAAAGGGTTGTTTTTGATTCTGAAGGGGTTAAGGTAGATAGGAATACATTCAGAGCAATTTTTAAAGACAGGAAATTCTTTAAAAATTTTTTTATTATATTTGTTTAATAGAAGTTGTCCATTTTTTGTCCTTAAAAATTGGTTAAAACCAGATTGAAGTGTTCATTAAACTAAGAAATTACTGCTGCTTTCGTACAAATGGCAGTAGAGAATGCTACTGTTCAAGAAATTCCAAATAATTAAATTATTGATAAGTTTAAATAAAATAATTTGATAATTTAATATTTTTATATTTTAGTTTTAAATGTTAATAAAAATTTTCAATTATATAGAAAGGGGCCGCTTTGAATATTTTTCCCGGGCCGCTTTTAATTCCCAATCCGGCCCTGATTGATAATTCTTACATTTCTTCAGACGGAAGAGGAAAATCTAGTGCTAAGAAAAATCGCAGTGAAACAGAAAAGAAAAAGCAGAACATAAGAGACCATATAAACAAATTTCCTATTGTTGAATCACACTTTTCTAGGGAAAGAAGCAAAAGACAGTATTTAGAGCAAGGACTAAGCGTCAGACATATGCATAGACTTTATAAAGCCTGGATGGAAGATGAAAAAAATGATGAAGAAATTGCGTCTGAACATTATTATCGAGAGGTATTTGTTTCCGAATTTAATCTTGGATTTTTTATTCCCAAAAAGGACCAATGCGACAGATGCAGCATCTATAATTCAGCTAATGCAACCGAGAAAGAAAGTTTAAAAGAAGATTATGATAATCATTTAAGGGATAAAAAAATCGTTCGTGAATTAAAAGAAAGTGACAAAAAGGCCTCTGTAGAAAAAAATTCATTAATTTCTTTTGCTTGCTTTGATCTGCAAAAAGTGCTTACAACTCCGAAATCAGAAGTTGGAGTTTTTTATTACAAAAGAAAATTATCGGTGTACAATTTTACAGTTTATAATGGAGGTGATCATGAGGCCTATTGTTACGTTGGGATGAGACAACTGCAAAGCGAGGCTCAAACGAAATTTCAAGCTGTCTTCTTCACTACATTGATGATCAATGTAAGAAAAAGAACGTAAATGATTTTACATTTTATTCGGACAATTGCAGTGGACAGAATAAAAATAGATATTTGTTTGCTATGTACTTATATGCCACTATGAAATATAAAGTCAACATTACGCATAGATTTTTGGAACCTGGTCACACCCAGAACGAAGGTGACAGCGTACACGCTTGCATTGAAAGAGCAAGTAAAGGAAAAGAACTGTATATTCCTTAGCAATGGTACCAGTTGATCGAGAATGCTAAAAAAGAAGGCAAGAAGTATAAAGTCGAAAGAATGACACAAAATTTAATATTAGATTTTAAATCTCTGGTTGATGACAATTTGTGGAAAAAAGATAGTAACGGACAAAGTGTTGCATGGCAGAAAGTAAAAGAAGTGTCAACGAATTTTAAATCGCCAGACTCTCTTTACTGTAAATACGATTGGAACGAAAATTTTGTAATTGTTAAAGTTACAACAGAGCCTGCTCAACCTAAAAGAGGAAGACCGAGAGTTACACCAAAGTATTCCTTACAGTGAATTTTTATTTAATTTAAAATTTACTTTTTAGAAATGTGAACATACTTCCTATTTAAAAATATTCCTGAGAAATTCCCTGGAATATTTTTACATGGGTCAAAATATTTTTTATGTTTAAAAGTCATTCATTTGATTTGTCTTAAATTTCTAATTGTTTTATTACCATTTTCTTATTAATACAGGATTCAACCCAAAACGGCGTATTCAGCACCATTATCTTTAAGCGCACCTAAACTAAAAGATTTACTTTCTCTGTGTGAAGATTTGTCAATTCCCAGCACTTATCACTCCTTCTATGAATCCTTAAAGCCCCGAAATGAGACACAAGCTGACGAAATGGAATTATCTGATACTGAGTAGTTTTAAATTTGCGTTATTGTTGAATTAAATTAAAAATTCTATTGTAAATTGTTAAAAATTATCCTAAGTTAAACCACAAATAAAATTCTCAAATAATTCAGTAAAGCATACTTTTTATTTTAAATATTAATTTATTAAATTTTAATAAATTATAAATTTAATAAAAACTGTAGGTTAAAAATATATATATTAAAAATATTAACAATTTGCAAAATAAAAACTTAATAATTAATAAACAATAATAATTAATTAATAATAATTAATAAATAAATTAATAACTAAATAATTAATTCTACCATTTATTTATACTTAATAATTAATTTCTATATTAATTTAAAAGCATTAAAAAATCTTTTATTATGGAAAACGACTTTACAAACTTGACGTGAAACATGTGACCAAAAAAATAATTTTTGTCATTTCCTTATTCCATTAAAATAGTTAACCTGATATGTTATCCTTTACATATTTTTATTTTATTAAATAACCTCTATTTCTTTCCTTGACACACTAAAAATAATAAGCTTCTATTATTTTACATTAATTATTAAAATAATAATTAAAAATAAAATGTAAAAGTGAAAGTATTATATGTTTATTATTTAATTAACCTGCGAAAGGTTAACTTTGCTGTTTTATAAATGCAATTAATTAGTTTCATTTCTTAAATTTATGTTTAATTTAAGTATATTATGGAAGAAAAATCTGCTATACAACAAATAAAAATGATATTTCAATTGTAATACGACAATTTATATTTTTAATAATAAAAATTATTTTCAATTTACTCTTACGCGAAACTGCAAAATTTGAGATAAGACGGTACAAACTGTTACTTGAAGTTAGTATAGTACAAAGTGTTACCTGAAGATAGGACAGTATTAACCTTTACTGTGAGATAGCATTGTATCACACTGAAGTATCGATAAATAGCATTTAAAATACTGAATCATGTAGGCTCTTATAAATTGAAAAATTGTAGCAAGTCCTTATGTTCTTTTAAATTTCAAAATTAACTGTAACAAACTCGAAAAATATCCGTAAGTTACGTAGATAACACTTTTTCTTAAACAATTAATTATGTTGCTTTTAATTAGTTTTGTTTATCAGATATGTAGTAAAATGCATTCAAATCAGAAAAATTGACTGTTTAATCGATGTTTTGGTGATAAAATGCGTAAGTTACGTAAGTAACACTTTTTCTTAAAAAATTAATGTTACTTCTAATTGATGTTTTTTACCAGATATAATAGAGTGTTAGAAAACCTAAAATATTACTGTTTAATTGATGTTTTGTACGTAAATTACGTAACAAATAATCTTGTCTTAAAATTAGTAATAGCACTATTTAATTGATGTTTAATATTAGATTTATAACACAATGCGTAAACAAATCTTTAAAATATTATCGTTTGATCAATATATTCTATATCGGATTTTGGTATAGCTTACGTAAAATTGCGTAAAAAGTTTGTTGTTTGACTTTGAATTTGAATTGTTTTAGTGTGTGCTATTCATATCGAAATATTATAATGCTTTATTCAAAACCTATATGTACACCTTGATTACGAACATAATCTATTTCAAGAAAAATTATGTAAATTTGCGAAGTAAGATTTTTCAAAATTAATAATTGTAAATCGCATTAACACTAGTTTATAAGAAATGCACGAATGTGTGATAAATGGATTTGATTCTACTGTAAACGTAACAACTCGACATCTCGATTAACAATTAATAATTAATAATTCAAAACTAAAATTTCAAGGTTTAATTAAATCCAATAGAGTTATAATTTGGACCAAAACTCACTCCATAAGTTTTGGAAAAGAGGGACGAGGTTTTACGTCAAGTAACATATTTTATAATTTTTTCAAAATGAAATTGTATTATTATAAAAATCAATGTTTAAATAAGTAACGTTTTGGCTATCGACCGAAGTAACCCTCTTGTTCAAAGACAAAATCAATCGGAACGTTAATAGGGGAGATATGATGCTCGAGAAACATGCATATTACCCTAAATTAAATGTGCTAAGTGGTTCCTGACACCCACTGGGAGTTAAGAAAACTCCATCGATTACTTTTCTAAATAAAAGCTCCAGGGACCAGCAAAACAAGTCAGTTTAATTCAACCCCGGAACCTGTAAATATCTTCAATCTCTACAAGTAAAAAGTCAAGTCTAAATTCAACCCCGGAACCTGTAAATATCGTCAATCTCTACAAGTACCTGTCAGTCTAATTCAAACCCCGAAACTCTAATTGTCAAAATCTTCGTATCAGTTGTCAACTCTTCGTACAAGTATAATTCAAGACCAGAAACTCTGTTCATCAACCATCTCAATTGACTAGTTGTCAATTTTCTATGAATCTTATTTCAACGAATTGTATTCTTCAAAATCTACGCATCTTTTAATCAAATTTGAATACAAGACAATTTCCTGCCAACGTTCGCCCAGTACTGGTTTCCAGTATCCTGCCAACATTCAACCAACATCGCTTCTACTACTCAGCTGGTTGGTTGCCAGTTTCTTGCCAGTGTTTGACCAACATCACAGTGACGTCTCAGCTGATTGGTTCTCAGGACCTCGCCAGGACTCACCCAACATCTTGCCGATCTCTCAGCTGGCTGGTCGCCAATATCCTGCCAGGATTCAGCCAGCATTCAATTAGTCTCTGAGCTGACTGATTGCCAGATTCCACCCAAGGTTCGACCATCATTACTCAACTCTTGTTCCTGAGCTTGGTCTAAGAATCTTCACATTAAATTTAAAAGGTTAGTTCCAAATATTTTTAATCCCTTGTCGCTTTCCCAAACCCTTATCTTATTTCCTTTGTAAAAAGATAAAACCTGTTTCAGATTGTCCATACTCTGCCACCAGTTCTCGCCGCACTCTCAACACCTCAGCTTGTAGGTTTCTAACGTCGATTAGCCTTTGTGTAAACAATAAATTTAGATATTTGTACAACTGTCTCTCGATTCATTTACTCGTACACCTAACCCTCACTGTTCAACCACCAATAGATTTAAATAATAATTTTTGTATGTTATGTTATTTATGACGTAACATAATCTTTGTTCAGAAAATCTTAATGAAAAATGTGTACTTCTTTCTTTTGTTTTTTTGCATATATATTTGTAATATTTGCAAAACATTTTGAATAATAAAATATGATAAAATACAATTATTTATATACAATTAATATTTACGATTAACATAATAATTAATAAATTATAATTTCATTTTAGCATTTATTTTTTTATTCTGCAAATTAAATTATCTTAACCAATAAACAGACATTATTGACATTGATTTTGATACAAGTTTAAAAATAAAACAAATGAATAATTATTTCATTTTTGATATTTATAAATACCTTCATTCAGTTAAATTTCTTTTAATTTTAGTTTTATTTTTAACTTTAAGACATTATAAATTGAACATAGAATTTGGCGTTTGTATATAAAAATTATAATAATGTCTTTAAATAATCACACATGTTTTCAATTCATTATATTTTAATTTGTAGTTGTGCTCCTGAAAAAAAGGCTAAGTTTTGAATCGTTCACGATCAAACATAGAGTGTAAATTATTGTTATATTTTCTTTAATTCTAATCGCACACTATTCTATTATACCTAGATTTGTTCATCTGCTAAAAAACAAGTACCAATTTGAAAAATTTAAATCGAATAATCGCCGTAAAAAATATTTATAAAAATGTATAGGTATTTCATTACTTTAAAATAATGAGTAACGCTACTTTCAGCGACTACCATTTCTTTTTAATTAAGGGCACATATTTTTTTCTGCCTTTAATAGATTCTACACTAAGTAAAGTATAATTCACCATCGTTTGGAATTGTTTCAATCTATGCCGAACAAGTTATACCTATAAGAATTAAAATTGATAACAAAGAATAACACGACAAATTTGATTTTTTTAATTAACTTAACTCTATTTTATTTTTTATATAAGACGAAAAGGTTTGCATTTATTCAATTTTCTTAGTTTAATTGGTTATCAGGAATACTATAAATTGGTAGAAATTTAAAAAAGATTAATATGATACTTCTAAAATAGGAAAATCTGTAAGTAACATGAAATCGACCGGTTCTGTGGATTCGCCCATATATGTCTTATCTCGTCAACGCTTGTTTTACAAACGTAAACCTATGCGTAAGACAAGCGTAGACGAGAGAAGGCATATATGATTTCGACTGTACTTTCCAACGACAGGTGGTAAAAAAAATGAATTTAAATTTGAATACATTTTAAAAAATTAATAAATTTTTACAAGTCATATAACCATCGAAAGAGGTTAAATAATTACAACAAAAAATCAAAAAACAGTATACATTTACTATATTGATATAAAGAAGTAATCTAATTCTAATTATTATATTACTGTGTGACATTATTGATATTATTTTATATATACAGTACCAAAAATCTAACATTGTTGGTTCCTTCATCAATTGCACCAATAAGTGGTCCATATCTGCTTATTGATTTATTTTTGCTCATTTGACAATATTTCTAAAAAAAATAACAATTATTTATTAAATGAAATTGATATAACTTAAAGTCAATATACTATAAAATTTTTAATGAAAATTATGTATATACATGCATAACCTTGCAAACATAATATTCTTACGTTTACACCAACAGTGAATGAGTTATGGAATATCAAAACAAACTGATATCGATGTTTGAGTTATCGATTCTTGGTCAAGTAATATCGATATTTAAAAATATATCGCATTCATTGGTAGTCGATTGTTTTGCCAGAGTATCGATTTACCAGAGGACGATTTGACCCTGATTCTGCCAACTTTAGAGTAAACTTTAGTTCAACGCATGTGGCATGAAATAGAAACATACCAGAAGTGCAATTTTCGTGTAAAATAAACGTGTAACGTGTACATTTGTTTACGTTTACACTTTTAAAAAGTTTGAAATATAATTTTAATTAATTGAAGTGCTTTAAAGGATTAAAAATTGTGTGTGGAATATTGAGGGTAGATACAATATTGGTAAGTTTTTATAAATAAAATGTATTTAGGTTTTGATTGAATTTAGGTTAAAATATTGTAAACATACCCTGGCAAACTTGCTCAACCGAAGTCTGACCGACTTTGGTCAGGTTTTGGTTGAGTTTGGTTTGAGGCAAAATATTGAAATTAGTTAGTGTAATCTGATGAAAAAAATGATAAATCATGCCAAACTAGTTTGTATTTAGTTGATTTGAGCAAGAATTATATTAAATAAAACTGTAATTAACAAACGAGACACATTGTTAATTATAATTTTATTTAATATAATTCTTGCTCAAATCAACTAAATACAAACTAGTTTGGCATGATTTATTATTTTTCTCATCCGATTACACTAACTAATTTCAATATTTTGCCTCAAACCAAACTCAACCAAAACCTGACCAAAGTCGGTCAGACTTCGGTTTAGCAAATTCGCCAGGGGCATGAAAGTTAAAAGGTTAAAGGTAATAATATAATTATTTTTAGATTATTTAACTTCAAAATGAATAATAGAAACAGATCTTCCACAGAATTAGCATAATAATTATCCATAGCAGTCATGAAATTGGTAAGTTTTTACAAAATAAACATGTTTTATATATTTTTATTAAAATAAGATTATTATTGTTCTGAAATAAATTAGTCAAAATAAACAATATTTTCTCTCTTTAAATTAATAACTTTTAATAAGAAAATAAAATATTTAACATAAAAAGCTTAAATAATGTCAATTGTGTAATTTATTATTAATTTTTAAGCAACTTTAAGCAATCTTTTATTATAATATTGAAATTTAAAAAAACTTACAATGTAAAAATACATTAAAATGAATGCTAATTGTAGTAAATAACTAAAATTATTTTTTTCAGAAAATATCTCTATTACAGAAATTTTTTATTAGAAGTTGGAAGACTAAATATGAAAGATACAGCTTCAACTGGATTCGAACACCAATTAGCAACATTTTTCCCAGCCTGAGGTTTTATGAATTTTTAAATAATAAATAATAACTAGAAAACGTATTCAATATTTGTATTAAATATTTAAATAATATAATTTTAAATATGTATTCAAATGAAACATATTTAACATTTAAATATTTTTTTCAACAAAAATTAATTATATTCAATAAAATATAAAAAGCAATTAATAATATTTATTATTTTACAAAATATCAAGAAAAAGGAAGTAGTTTAAAGACCAAGAAAAACAAGCTGCCAGACATCATTTCAAACAGCAACAAATTTCATTATGGGATACAATAATATGCACTTCAGTACAGAATTTTTATTATCTTAAAATTTAAAACTTTATTTGCCTTTTAATTAATTTTGTTCTTTTTTAAAATAACACAAGTCATTAATTTTGCATTTAAACTTAACAAAATTAAATTTATTAAATACCAACATGTTTCTAAATCTTATTTCAGTAGACAGTTTTTATAATCTCTAAATTAAAAACTTTATTTGCCTAGTTTAAAATCACTTAAGTCATTAAATTTGCCTTTAAAATTAACATAATTAAATTTAATAAATACAAACATGTTTCTACATCTTATTTCAGAATAAAATTTTTATAATCTTTGAATTAAAATCTTTATTTGACCGGTAATTAATTTTTTTCGTTTTTAAAAGCACTTAAGTCTTAAATTTTGCCTTTAAAATTAAAATAATTAAATTTATTAAATACAAACATGTTTCAAAATCTACTTTTAGTGCATATTTTTTATAAGCATAAAATTAGAAACTTTATTTGCTTGGTAATTAATTTATTTCGTTTTTAAAATCACTTAAGTCACTAAATTTGCCTTTAACATTAAGGGGGTCTTCTACTCTTCAGGCCCGAAATTCGGTGGTTTTTTTTGGGAATTAATTGTGAAGAAACTACTGAATATTTTTCGACAAATTTTCTTTTTATTTTCAAGATAAATCCTTTAACTTTGAAATTTTCTTATTCATGATAAAAAATAAAAATGGTGGTAATCTTGAAACGCCCCTGCGTAAACGCGTTTCAGAAATACAGAGGTCCCGCTTGAGTCACGGTTTTGGCACTGGGACAATCTAAAATCAAATAATCGGGCAAGTACGAGTTACACCCGTACTAAAACCAAGGGTTCCGTACAATTATTGTTAAATATTATAAAACAAAAAGTGTATAAAATTTTTTAAAATAGGGGAGAGTCGCCAGTTGTGAGACGGCTCCAGTTGTGAGACAGTCCATTTTTTTTAACACGAAATATAAAAAGGTTGATTGGTATACATAAAAACATTTCTTTTTATACGAGCCAACTTTTGCGTGTACACAGAAGCGAATATATGTATTGTTTGTGTTAGATGCCAACTCTGTGTGTGAAAATCGACTAAAAAACTTTTTTTCAATATGTGCAAAGTACTTTTTTTTAAGTTAATTAATTGGAAAAGCTAAATGTTATGCATTTTTATTTAGTATTTTCCTTCTATTTTGTAATGCAATATTGCATTGTTTCAATCTACAGTTGGAAATATTTTTTTTTCCTTTTTCAAAATAGCGCCAATTTCCGGTTGTGAGGCACAGCAAATCACCAGTTGTGAGACGGTGGCGCCGCCCATCTGGAATAGCCTATATTTTTCGTTATGCAGCATTGCGACAGCGATTTCGATGAAGAAAACTGATAGTCATATTTTAATGAATAAATATTTTTATTTAGTATATAATATTATGTATTATCAATATATTTAGTTATTTATATTAAACATAATGTTTCATGCCAAATTTTTTAAATTTTAGCATTTTTTTATAAGTGTCTCACAACTGGACACCTTTGTTTTTTTTGACTAAAAAGATGTGCTCGGAAAATTGATCATAAAATTTTTCGAGTTCATCTGAACACTACACTTTCTATGAATCAAATTTGCGTATTTAAGTTACTTTTTGAACGGTGTATTTTATTTACGATTTTGTTTACCTATTTTCAATTTATAGGTCAAAAATAAAACCCGTCTCACAACTAGCGACTCTCCCCTACTAATTGTATTTTTCAATTATTTCAAAAAAAATTTTATAATTTTGACCATTTTCTGGAAAAAAATATGTTTTTGTGTACGCTGCCGAATATAATATTACATAAATTAATCTAAATAGTTCGTAGTTTATCAAAATACAATTGTTTAATTATTAAATATCAATTTAACGACCTCATTGGAAAAAATTAGAAAAACTCTGTATCAAAATTAGAAAGTGGGATAAAAGGTAAATAAGAATATTTACCTACTTATTATATTTGAATTATTATTTATATTAGTAACACATTTTTGTGCAGCGTAGACAAATACATATTTTATTCCAAAAAATGGTAAAAATTATAAAATTTTTTTTGAAATAATCCAAAAATACAATTAGTATTTTAAAAAATTTTATACACTTTTTGTTTTAACAATATTTAACAATAATTGTACGGAACTCTTGGTTTTAGTACAGGTGAAACTCGTACTTGTCCGATTTTATTTATGCATTTTTGCAAATTTAAATTATCTAATTCTAATATTTTCACAGATAAGGGGGATGGGACATATGATCATTTTCAACCATTTTTTTAAGTCGTGGTTATTTGCTCGAAAACAATATGATAACAGCCTGCAACAAAGTTATCAACCTTTGTTCTGTAACCTACAAATAAAACTACATGTTCATACCAAATTATAACACTCTATGTCAAATAATTTTGTTGATAAGCGCCAAGGAATGGCAATTTAAATGCATTTTAACCAAAAAATGACCGTATCTTCAACCTTATCTGCCTAACTATTTGACTTAGAGAGCTAAAATTTGGTATGCACATGTATTTTCAGGTGTAGATTATATAAAAATTATAGAGAAGGTGATGGTCATAGTGCTGTCAAAGTTATAACGATAGATTTAGGCCAATATGTATAAGAAATGCCTAAAAATCTTTTTACTTCCTTGACAACGCTATGACCAAGCCCTATAATCATGTTCTCTATAATTTTTCTGTAATCTACACCTGAAAACACATTTGTATACCAAATTTGAACTTTCTAAGACAAATAGGTTAGAAGTTAAGTGGGTGGGGCTATGGTCATTTTCATCATTTTTTAAAAAAAGTCGTGATTTTTTGCTAAAACCACTATGATAACAGCCTGTAACAAAGTTCTCTTTAGTCTTTCTGTAATCTACACGTCAAACTACATGTGAATACCAAATTTCAGCACTCTAAATACAATAGATTGTCAGATAGAGTGGAAGATTCATCAGTTTTTATTGTATTTTTTATAAAAAATGGACCATTCCCCCCCCCCCTGATCTTCCAAACTATTTGACTTAGAGGGCTCAAATTTGGTACACAAATGTCTTGTTATGTGTAGATTACAGGAAAATTATAGAGAAGGTAGTGGCCATAGCTGTATCAAGGATATAGCAAGAGATTTCAGCACAAGTACTTTAAAAACGCTCAAAAATCTTGTTATTTCCTTGACAACACTATGACCAATCCTTCCAATCACGTTCTCTATCATTTTCTTGTAATCTACACGTAAAAATACGTATGTGTGCAAAATTTGAGCTTTCAAAGTCAAATAGTTTGGCGTCTAGGGGGGAGGGGGATACGATTTTTGTCTACGGACGCAAGAGTCTCGTCATAAGGGTTCCGTTTGTACACTTTGTGTACGGAACCCTAAAAACGAATTTTTTTCATGTGTATAGTTGCGTTGACTATTTTTTTCCGTGGCAGATTTTTTTTATTTTTTGATTTTTCAAAATTATACCAAAATTCGCAAAAATTTTCAATTTTTTCTTTTTTTTTTACTTTAAGGGGCTATAAAAAAAACGAAAAAAAAATTTCAAAAATCGTACACGGAGAAGAATAGCTGCATCATTTTTGAGTAATTTAAAAAAAAAAATTAAAATCGGACCATTTTTACTATAAAAAGCGTGACTCAGCAGCTTAAAAAACACTACTTTCGGGGAAACGAGTTTAAAGTTGACACATGGTGTATAACTTGATAGTAGTAACATATGAGTTAATCTGCTAATATCGGTTCCGAACAAGGTTTCTTGTTTTTATAGGGGTCTTTAGACATCAGCAAAGATAAAAAAATTATAAATTGGTAATCTGTTGATAATGGAATCATTATAAATAAACAAATGTTACAACTGAAAAAAAATTCGTGGGTTTTTTCGGTTCCCAGAAACATGCAAAAGAACGTGATTCTCACGAAATCCTTTCTGTGCCATATTCTCAGGTACATATAGATTGAAATAAAAAAGAAACAAAATTTTTTTTTTTGAAACCCCGAGAGTTGAAGACCCCCTTAACATAATTAACTTTATTAAATACAAACAAGTTTCTAAATCTTATTTCAGAATAAAATTTTTATAATCTTCAAATTAAAAACTTTATTTGCCCGGTAATTAATTTTTTTCGTTTTTAAAATCACTTAAGTGATTAATTTTGCCTTTAAAATTAATTTAATTATATTTATAAAATACAAACATGTTTCTAAATCTTGTTTTAGTAAAAAGTTATTAAAATCTTCAAATTAAAAACTTTATTTGCTCGGTAAATAATTTTGTTCGTTTTTAAAGTCACTTAAGTGTTTAAATTTGCCTTTAAAAGTAACATAATTAAATTTAATTAATACAAACATGTTTCTAAATCTACTTTTAGTGCAAATTTTTTATAATCATAAAATTAGAAACTGTATTTGCCCGGTAATTAATATTTTTTCGTTTTTATACTTACTTAAGTCACTAAATTTGCCTTTACAATTAACATAATTACATTTATTAAATACAAACAAGTTTCTAAATCTTATTTCAGAATAAAATTTTTATAATCTCTAAATTAAAAACTTTATTTGCCCGGTAATTAATTATTTTCATTTTTAAAAGCACTTAAGTCTTTAATTTTGTCTTTAAAATTAAAATAATTAAATTTATTAAATACAAACATGTTTCAAAATCCACTTTTAGTGCAAATTTTTTATACTCATACAATTAGAAACTTTATTTTCTCTGTAATTAATTTTTTTGTTTTTCAAATCACTTAAGTCACTAAATTTGCCTTTACAATTAACATAATTACATTTATTAAATACAAACAAGTTTCTAAATCTTATTTCAGAATAAAATTTTTATAATCTTTAAATTAAAAACTTTTTTTGTCCGGTAATTAATTTTTTTTGTTTGTAAAATCACTTAAGTCATTAATTTATCTTTTAAAATTAAAATAATTATATTTATTAAATACAAACATGTTTCTTAATCTTATTTCAAAATGAAATTTTTATAATCTTAAGATTAATAGTATATTAAGCAACAAGGGGTTAAAGGCAGCCATTTGTTTGGGCTGATGTTTGTGTACGAGTGACAGTCGAGGGCGAACATAACATAATTACATTACTTAAATACAAACAAGTTTCTAACTCTTATTTCAGAATAAAAGTTTCATAATCTCTAAATTAAAAACTTTATTTGCCCGGTAATTAATTATTTTTGTTTTTAAAATTACTTAAGTCACTTAATTTACCTTCAAAATTAATATAATTATATTTATAAAATACAAACATTTTTTAAAATCCACTAATAGTGAAAATTTATTATAATCATAAAATTAGAAAAATTATTTGCTTGGTAATAAATTTTTTTCGTTTTTAAAATCACTTAAGTCACTAAATTTGCCTTTACAATTAACATAATTACATTTATTAAATGCAAACAAGTTTCTAAATCTTATTTCAGAATAAAATTTTTATAATCTTTAAATTAAAAACTTTATTTGCCCGGTAATTTATTTTTTTCGTTTTTAAAATCACTTAAGTCACTAAATTTGCCTTTACAATTAACATAATTACATTTATTAAATACAAACAAGTTTCTAAATCTTGTTTCAGCACAAAATGTTTATAATCTTTCAATTAAAAACTTTATTTGCCCAGTAATTAATTTTTTTTCAATTTTAAAAGCACTTAAGTCTTTAATTTTTGGCTTCCGTTTTCGGTACCGATGAGTTGTCAACGCGTTTTGTGAAGGGGAGATAGTTTTTTGAAAATCTGTTAATATTAAGTATAGGGTGGGTAGTGTAGTGATTAGTGAGTATAGAGTAAATGGATGTGTGTTGAATGAAAAAAGTGTATGTGGAAGTAAGTGTGAAATGAATGGTAAAAACACGTGAGAAAAGAGGCAAAATTGTGAGGTTAGGATAAAAGCGTGTTGCGTGAGAGTGAGAGAGCGAGAGAGTGACAAAGATAAAAGTAGTGCTTCTGGGTAGATAAGGTAGAACTTGACAATGTCGAATAAAGAGGAAAGCAATGATGCAAGTGGTAAAGACGGGAATGAGTCAAAGGCGCGAAAATTTGAAAAGGGATAGGACAGGAAAAATTTTGAATGCAAGGATTGTCAAGTTTTACTAAGTCTAATCAAAAGAACAATGAAGGAAAATGATGAGCAGTTTGATGAAGCATGGGATGAAATGGAGGAAATTAGGAAACTGGAGAAAAAGAGGTTTAAGCAAATTGAGGGATTACGAAAGGCAATGAAAGCAATTTTAGAGAGGGTTGAACAGTGGGAGGCAAGTTGGGATAGGGAGACAGAAAATATGTGGAAGAGAATGGAGGAGTTAGAGAAAGATATAATAGAGAGTGAGGAGAGTAGGAAGAGAGAGTTCGTAGAAAGGGAGAGGGTAACATTAAAGGAAGGAGTAGAAGAAAGGGTGGGGAGTAGAGAAAAAGCAGATGGCGATCTAAGAATCAAAATGGGAGAATTATCGATGAGAGTAGAAGTTATGGAGAATGAGAAAAGAAAAAGAAATATTGTTATTAAAGGTATGAAAGTAGAGTAGAGAAAAGGCAAAGAGGAGGTAGAAAAACTTTTGTCAAGAATTGGAGCTAGAGTTAGGATCAAGAACGTTAAGGGAGTAAGAGGAGAGGATGTGGAAAAACCGAAATTGTGGATTGTGAAATTAGAAGATGAGAATGCTAGGATGGAAGTAATGAGATTAAAATGTAGGTTGAAAGGAAGTGTAGAGAGAATAGATATTGATAGAACATGGAGAGAGAGAAGAATAAAATGGCTGCTGGAACAAAAAGCGTGGGTGGAAAGAAGAAACGGAAGGGTAGTGAAAGTGGATAGAGAAAGTGTTAGGGTGGATGGAGTGGAATGGATGGTGAAAGAGGATACAGAAGGGGTTATCAAAGTGGGATGGAAATAGGTTAGGAGAGAAAGGGAGAAGGTAAAAAGAGCAAGAAAAAGGAAGAAAGTGTATTAGTGGATGAATGGAGATGTTTGTAGGATCGTATGAGAAATGCATGGAGAGAAATGAGTGAATGGTTAGGATTAGAATGTGTGATATGACTGATAAAGGAAAGAGTAAAAGTAGAGTTTTATAAATGGGTGGGGGATGAGGTGGATAAACCCTGAAATGGTAAAAGGAACAGGAAACGGAAGCCCAGGCACTTGGCAGTTAGTTAAGTAAAATATTATAAGAGCGACGATTAGGTTAAGTTGATTATGTATTTAAAGTTAATTTTAAGGAAGGATAAATGTAAGCGTTGTTGTACTTAATTTGTATTTGAATGTAAAGGGAGCGGAGGCCCTCTAACCCGTAAGGGATGAGTAAATAAATTATAAGTCTTTAATTTTGCCTTTAAAATTAATATAATTATATTTATAAAATACACACATGTTTTAAAATCCACTTATAGTGCAAATTTTTTATAATCATAAAATTAGAAATTTTCTTTGCTCAGTAATTAATTTTTTTCGTTTTTAAAATCACTAAAGTCCTGAATTTATCTTTTAAAATTATATTACGAAGAAACCTTCCCAAATATACCCTAAATTCCTCCTTTTAAATCAAATTCAATTAAGAATTTGATTTGAGATGAGGATAAGTCAATGAGACAGTAAAATTTAGTAAGTATATTTATTTATGGTTATAAAAATGAGAATTCGACAAGAACAATGATTTCGTGTGAAAATTGAACCTTACTTTGAGTGAGAATCGATTAAAGAATTATCCAGTATAGAACTTGTGGTAGTAGATTCTCTGCAGAGATTGTAAATAGAGATTTGGACTTAAAATCTTGAGTAATGAAATAGGCTGCAGGTTCACTGGCCCCGCTGCAATTCGGAAGTGCTTCCACAGGTAGGATGTTTACACAAGCCGCACAATAGCTCGTAGTATCTCAGAAAGATTTGACGGGTGGCTGGTATTATGTTTTGGTTTCAAGATTTCTTTTAGTTGAACTACACAGTACGAGTTAAATTATTATTCACAAATTGAGATGAAGAACTTGAACTTCACAATAACTCCACGATAAAATGATGTTAATTGATGGACAAGTGAATTAATGATTAACACTTGCAGAATTGTCACTTGACTACTAAAGACTGTTTACTGGAGACTAGAACGGTTAACTGAAGACTGAGTAATAGATGTGTTCGTTGTTGAATCTGATTATCAATTTTGGTGGGTGGTTTATATAGTGTATTTCTATGCGTGGCTCCAGGTACCGTATCACCTCTTGGTGTTTTGTCGACAGGAAATCTTCGTACCGCATGGCTTCTCATGTGCAGTTTGTTAAGTTCCAAAAATGTTGCCATCTCTGTTGTCACCTCTCGTTTCGATGATATTATATTGTTCTCACTTGGTCACTGAGAATTCATTGTAGCGTGATTTTCCAGTATCCAGGCTGGGACTCGTTGATTCATATAATCGTTATCTCACTCAACCGGCTCAATGCACAGAAATTAAATGGAAGAATGCTTTTCTTGAATTTCATTATAATAATACATCTTAGTTTTGAATGTAAAATATTAATATGACAAGAAATCATTATGATAGTATAATATAACCATGTGCTAGTATATAATATAATATTATGATAATATATTAAAACAATATAATAGTCTGATATAATATAATATAATAAATGTATTAGTTACGGACGTAACACTTCCCCTCTCAGTTCGAGCATGAGAGGGAAACGATACATGCTCGAATTTAAAAAATATATTACCGTTTATTTAAAAGGGAGATGTTATGATCGTTTACTTTTGTTTGCTTTTAATATTTTAGGAAAAAGAAAATAAAAGATTTTACCTCAGCTACTTTCATCCTTATTGATTCATCCAAAATAAAAAGTTTGAGGTTAATGTTTGTTACATGCACATGTTTACAGTATTTTGATTTAAGATATATTTTTTTGTATTTATATATGTTCAACGTATGATTGTTGCAAAATTTTGTTTTGTATATTTTTTTTATTTTCATTCATGTAACTTAATCTTGTTGTTACTTGCATTATTCTTAAAATTTAATTTAGTAATTTTAACAACCTGTGAAACAAAATTTTCCATTCATCAACTATTTCCTGTTTGCCATGAATAAATACAATATATCAAAAGAAAGATTTCGTTTTTACTGAAATACTCAAATTTAATGGCTAATACATATTTTTTATATACAAAAAAAAATTTCTTTCATACAGATATGATCAATTTCTGATTGAGAGTTTACAAAAACTTAAAATTTGTATTTATTTTTAGACGGATGCATTCAATTTATGATTATCACACATTTGTAACATTCACATTCATTCCTTAAATTTGTTTACACATATTTTTACTGCTACATATTTTTTATAAAAATAAAAAAAAATTGTTTTTTGCTTGGTAATTAATTTTTTTCGTTTTTAGAATCACTTAAGTCTTTATTTTTGACTTTAAAATTAAAAAAATTAAATTTATTAAATACAAACATGTTTCAAAATCTACTTTTAGTGCACATTCTTTATAATAAAGCACTTTTAAAAGCACTTAAGTCTTTGATTTTGCCTTTAAAATTACAATAATTAAATTTATTAAATACAAACATGTCCAAAATCTACTGTTAGTAAAAATTTTTTATAATCATAAAATTAGAAACTTTATTTGATTTATAATTAATTTTTTTCGTTTTTAAAATCACTTAAGTGATTAAATTTGCCTTTATAATTATCATAATTACATTTATTAAATACAAACAAGTTTCTAAATCTTATTTCAAATCAAAATTTTGATAGTCTTAAAATTAAAAACTTTATTTGTCCGGTAATTAATTATTTCGTTTTTAAAATCACTTAAGTCATAAAACTTGCCTTTAAAATTAAAATAATTAAATTTATTAAATACAAACATGTTTCAAAATCCACTTATAATGCAAATTTTTTATAATCAAACAATTAAAAACTTTATTTTTTGTGTAATTAATGTTTTTTGTTTTTAATATCGCTTAAGTCATTAAATTTGCATTTAAAATTAACATAATGAAATTTATTAAATACAAACATGTTTCTAAATCTTATTTCAGAAGAAAATTTTTAAAATATTAAAATTATACCTTTATTTGTACGGTAATTAATTTTATTGGTTTTTAAATACACTTAAGTCATTAAATTTGACTTTAAAATTAAGATAAACAAATTTATTAAATACAAACATGTTTCTGAATCTTATTTCAGAATAAAATTTTTATAATCTTTAAATTAAAAACTTTATTTGACCGGTAATTAATTTTTTTCGTTTTTAAAAGCACTTAAATCTTTGATTTTGCCTTTAAAGTTACAATAATTAAATTTATTAAATACAAACATGTCCAAAATCTACTGTTAGTAAAAATTTTTTATAATCATAAAATTAGAAACTTTATTTGATTTATAATTAATTTTTTTCGTTTTTAAAATCACTTAAGTGATTAAATTTGCCTTTATAATTATCATAATTACATTTATTAAATACAAACAAGTTTCTAAATCTTATTTCAAATCAAAATTTTGATAGTCTTAAAATTAAAAACTTCATTTGTCCGGTAATTAATTATTTCGTTTTTAAAATCACTTAAGTCATTAAACTTGCCTTTAAAATTAACATAATTAAATTTATTAAATGCAAACATGTTTCAAAATCTACTGTTAGTAGAATTTTTTTTTATCATAAAATTAGAAACTTTGTTTTTTGTGTAATTAATGTTTTTTGTTTTTAATATCGCTTAAGTCTTTAATTTTGCCTTTAAAATTTATGACGTGGTAAAAGTTCACGTCACAGGTTAGTCTCGTCCGTTCCACGCCCTGTCGCTGTCGCCACCGTACGGACCGAAATTCGATCCACCATTGGATTCTAAGACTTTTCAAATCTCCCGCCGTAGGACTGAGTCCCAATCCACTGGTTATCTCAAATTGTGACCGACTGATGTCGCCACCAGGCTAAAAATTTAGAATATCGACCATGGATTCAAGATCCAATTTGAATTTTCCGCCACGGGACCCCAACCTTAACTTATGGATACAAATGAAATTAAACGAATATTATTTTGAGAAATTCGCCAAAGATTTCTCAAATTAATTGGATAATTGGCAATCCAATAATATTACGGTGGACGTAATTTGATAGAAGTTCGTTTGAAAAGGTTTTTGTAAATTTCTGGACTATTGATCCAGAACTCTAATGCTGCGGCCCTAGCATCAGTAACTGTGTTTCCTGGTTTAGGAGGAGCATTTTCCGAGCAAAAATTCTGCTCTGTGAGAGCCTGGTCTCAGCGAGCACGTCCCAGGAGAGATGAATTACAAATCTAACATCGGCATATTCCCAGATTCAAATATGGAAAAATCATTGGCAAATTCAACATGCAGCCCTGGCACTGGTCACTTCCGGTGACTCCGGTGGTAGAAGTTAACACGGGATGGAGGGACATGAGAGAGAGAAGGACACAGATAGGAGAGCACATGGCAAAGCGGAAAGGAAAATAGGAGCTTCACTTTTGGTGTGAGATTGTTGAAAGAAAGACGTTTGTCGGTGGTGATAGAAACTGATCCCAGATAGCACCGATATTTCCAGGAAGTTTCCTGGAAGTTACCCGTGGCAAACTGGGAAGTTACCCGTGGAAACTTCCTGGAAACTTCCGTTATATACGACAATGTCCGCGCTTGGAAAGTACCCGTGGTAATTTCCTGGTAACTTCCTGAAAACTTCCCTGCAGATTTCCTGGAAACTTCCGGTGGAAACTTCCTGGAAATTTCCCGTGGTAACTTCCAGGAATTTTCCGTGGAAACAGTCAGGAAGTTAGCCTGAAGTTTCCAAAAATTATTCAATACTTTTGCAAATAAAATTATTGTTTAAAAAGGTTCGACAAATAAAGGGAAGTGCATATTTTGCTTTGTCGTGCAATGAAAAATTAAATTAAAATAAAAAAAAAAATCCTAGATAGCTTGTGGTACAGCGGACTCGAACCCCTGTCCACCCAGCGGTAGGGTAAACTCGAGGTCTCGAGCAGCTGCTGGGAAAGTGCGCCTTAACGCGTTCGACCAAATCGCCACTGACAACAGCTTACATGAAACCAATTGATACCCAGAACCAAAAAATCTATTTTTCTGAGCGGCATAGTACAAAAGATAAATATACGAGGTTTAATGATTCGTATAATATATAATTCCTTATACGGAATAAATACAGAATTACATGAGTCGTTGCAGATGAATGGGATAATAAACTTTCTTATAAATATGAGTTTTGTAGGGATTTTAACAAACAAATACTACTCTAATTGGCAAAAAAACGAGTAATAATTCATTTTTCAATTAAAAGAAGTGGTTTTTCGTAAAAGAAATTCACATTTACAGGAAAAAACAATGATTTTTTGCCTAAAGTTTGGAAGTGCCCTACATTACCGACATTGCATATTGATTGAATCCGGTAAATTTGAATATCGTTTTTCAATATATATTAATATTACCTAATTAATAAGTAATATTAATTATTATTAATGCAAATAATAATTTTACTCTAAATTTTATAATAAAAAATTCTAAAAATTAATTATTTACAATTCTTGATATGAAAAATGCGAAAAGTTTAAAAGAGCAGAAAAATTGTATATTTAATTATAATAAAAAGGATTAATAAATAATAAATTAAATGGAGAGAAGGTATAGGAAAATGAACTCCGTATTATTTTAATTGAACGATTTTCTGTTTTTTATGATTTATTATAATTATAAAGCAGGTACTCAATAATAGTACCCAAGTAATGTTTATTATTTTCCTCAACGGTAATTACTTAAAATATATTTCTTAAAGACACAATTTTATAAAATTTTTAAAATGTAATAGGTATATTGAAAATGATTTTTATTACTTAAATATGATACAGATGTTCCAGTTTCAGATTATACTCCACTTTTTTCAAGTTTTTAATCATTTTCTATTTCATTAATTATTATAATTAATTAATTATTTAATAATATCTTGTATGATAATAATAAAGTAATATAAATATTTAAATCTTTTCCGACAATTTAAAAACCAATAATCTTTAAAATAAGAAATTAAATAAGTCTTAAGTATGTGGCAAATGTACTAAAGAAGCTAAAGAATAGCTAAACAAGCTAAAGAATACAAAACCAAAACTTATACCACAATTATTGCAATGAAATTTTATTAATAAAAGAAACTTGAATTTTTACTGCTCATAAACAAGTATAAATAAAATTAACTTAGAATATAAAAAATATTTCGCATTCAAATTTCAATTTAAGGTGAAAAACATACGTGTCTGACACGAAACTTCTTTAAAATTATAAATTTTATTTTTATAACTATTAAACGTATAATACATAGGCGTTGTCGCAGCAGAACAATAACAATATTACAAAATAAATTGGACGCAATGAAAGTAACATACTTTTTAAACATAAATTGAGGAGCACTTTTTCAAAATTTGATAAATTCACGTTTTTATAATTCTAGGAAATTAAACAAATGTAGTTTTGCACGTAACCCTTAGAGTTAATTGTAAATTATAAAACTATTGATATAAAAATATGTCTTGAACTGAAGGCGATTTGTTTATAATAACAGTTTATCACAATTCTGGAATTTAAAAGGTTCTTTAATTTTAACTAGTAGGAAAAATAAAATAAAATTTTGAGTCATTTTGGTTAAGTCCAGATTGTTTTAAATTTGCAAGATTGTTAATATTTTAAATTTTTGTTTTCCTATCCTTTTGTGGAAAAAAAAAAAGTATGTTACTTTCATTGCGTCCAATTTATTTTGTAATATTGTTATTGTTCTGCTGCGACAACGCCTATGTATTATACGTTTAATAGTTATAAAAATAAAATTTATAATTTTAAAGAAGTTTCGTGTCAGACACGTATGTTTTTCACCTTAAATTGAAATTTGAATGCGAAATATTTTTTATATTCTAAGTTAATTTTATTTATACTTGTTTATGAGCAGTAAAAATTCAAGTTTCTTTTATTAATAAAATTTCATTGCAATAATTGTGGTATAAGTTTTGGTTTTGTATTCTTTAGCTTGTTTAGCTATTCTTTAGCTTCTTTAGTACATTTGCCACATACTTAAGACTTATTTAATTTCTTATTTTAAAGATTATTGGTTTTTAAATTGTCGGAAAAGATTTAAATATTTATATTACTTTATTATTATCATACAAGATATTATTAAATAATTAATTAATTATAATAATTAATGAAATAGAAAATGATTAAAAACTTGAAAAAAGTGGAGTATAATCTGAAACTGGAACATCTGTATCATATTTAAGTAATAAAAATCATTTTCAATATACCTATTACATTTTAAAAATTTTATAAAATTGTGTCTTTAAGAAATATATTTTAAGTAATTACCGTTGAGGAAAATAATAAACATTACTTGGGTACTATTATTGAGTACCTGCTTTATAATTATAATAAATCATAAAAAACAGAAAATCGTTCAATTAAAATAATACGGAGTTCATTTTCCTATACCTTCTCTCCATTTAATTTATTATTTATTAATCCTTTTTATTATAATTAAATATACAATTTTTCTGCTCTTTTAAACTTTTCGCATTTTTCATATCAAGAATTGTAAATAATTAATTTTTAGAATTTTTTATTATAAAATTTAGAGTAAAATTATTATTTGCATTAATAATAATTAATATTACTTATTAATTAGGTAATATTAATATATATTGAAAAACGATATTCAAATTTACCGGATTCAATCAATATGCAATGTCGGTAATGTAGGGCACTTCCAAACTTTAGGCAAAAAATCATTGTTTTTTCCTGTAAATGTGAATTTCTTTTACGAAAAACCACTTCTTTTAATTGAAAAATGAATTATTACTCGTTTTTTTGCCAATTAGAGTAGTATTTGTTTGTTAAAATCCCTACAAAACTCATATTTATAAGAAAGTTTATTATCCCATTCATCTGCAACGACTCATGTAATTCTGTATTTATTCCGTATAAGGAATTATATATTATACGAATCATTAAACCTCGTATATTTATCTTTTGTACTATGCCGCTCAGAAAAATAGATTTTTTGGTTCTGGGTATCAATTGGTTTCATGTAAGCTGTTGTCAGTGGCGATTTGGTCGAACGCGTTAAGGCGCACTTTCCCAGCAGCTGCTCGAGACCTCGAGTTTACCCTACCGCTGGGTGGACAGGGGTTCGAGTCCGCTGTACCACAAGCTATCTAGGATTTTTTTTTTTATTTTAATTTAATTTTTCATTGCACGACAAAGCAAAATATGCACTTCCCTTTATTTGTCGAACCTTTTTAAACAATAATTTTATTTGCAAAAGTATTGAATAATTTTTGGAAACTTCAGGCTAACTTCCTGACTGTTTCCACGGAAAATTCCTGGAAGTTACCACGGGAAATTTCCAGGAAGTTTCCACCGGAAGTTTCCAGGAAATCTGCAGGGAAGTTTTCAGGAAGTTACCAGGAAATTACCACGGGTACTTTCCAAGCGCGGACATTGTCGTATATAACGGAAGTTTCCAGGAAGTTTCCACGGGTAACTTCCCAGTTTGCCACGGGTAACTTCCAGGAAACTTCCTGGAAATATCGGTGCTATCTGGGATTAAGAAAACCGATTAATAGAATTTAGATAAAGTAAATGTAAATTAGATTATTACTACGAAATTGAAAAATTATTGTGATCATGTTCTCTCCTTTCTCTATTATAGGTTAAGTAAATTTCTCTCTCTTTACAGTATAAAATTTAAAATAATGAATTTATAACCTCAAAATGTTTATCTCGCGTGGTAGTATAAATTAATCAAGTTTAAGTAGAATCAGTGTAACACCCGAGAAATAAGTGAAAATTAATCAAATTTAAAATGAGAACTAGCGAAAATTAATGAAAAATTTAGAATTTTTGCATCATGACGTCACGGCGTCACTCTGAGTCATGGTTCAGGAACAATGATCCTGAACAATCAAATCAATTAAATTTGCTTTCTTTCTTGTAATTAATTACTATTAAAATCAGAAAAGGTAGTGTTTCTTTTGTGAGAATTCCATAAAATGATAATGACGTGAAACTTGATTAGTTTATATGCCGATGGCTGCCCTTTTGCGCCTCTTAGGTAACCCTTTACCCTTTTTCTGGTTAAACACAAAGAAAATTTGTAAATAATTAGAACTAAACCTTTTTTTTGTAAAATCGACATATAATGATATATTGTAACTGCTTTGATTTGTCGTCGGCCGCCTTAATGCGCCAAAAATAAAGATTTTTCCTTTTTTGAGCTCCCCGCGTCCGGTCACCGTTAAATTAAGAGAAAATTTTATAACATCCCAATTGTAAAAATTCAGTGGTAATAATTTTTGTGTTGAATTTCAAATATGCCAATAAAATGTGTCATGAAATGTATAAAAGCGTCATGTTAAACTAAGACGCTATTTTGAAAGTGTGCCCGCCGTTTTCGACCTGATGTTGAAATGATTTCGCCAGTCAAAGTGACATTTTACTTAATTAGATCATTTTATCAATCGGTGTGATGTTTTAATGAACTTGATTGGAATAAATAAATAAAGTCGAGTTTAAAGTGTCACTTTAATGCTCGATGTTCTGGTTAGCCAAAGACTTATATTTATTCGGATTCTTCGGACTCGAATAATTTGGATGTTTAAAGATTCAATGAGTATGAATATTAGTCATTGTTTTATTTAACCTCAGATTCGAGAATATCAAATATTTGAGAAACTCATAACAATAAGTATTCATGATTATTTTCGGGTTCAAAATGTTTCGAATATTTAAGAATTCTATAATGATAAATATTCATGATCGTTATATTCGACTTCGAATTCGAATATTTCAGAGATTTGAGAAAGTTAACAATAAATTAATTTATTTGACTATGGAGTCGAATGTATCGAGTATTTAAGAATTTGATAATACTAGAAATTCGCGATAACTCTATTCTACATCATTTTCGAATATTTCGAATATTCAAAATTTCAATAATGATAAATATTCATGATTATCTTGTCCGGTCTCAGACTCGAATATCTCAGATACCCAATGAGTTAATAACAACAAATGTCTTCGATTATATTATTCAACTTCGAATTCGAATATTTTGAATATTGAACCAACTTAAAAGGAATAAAATCTTATAGATTTATTCGATTTCGAAATTGAATGTCTGAATTTGAGATAAATGGAATAATGACAGATGCTGTCTGACAATTTGTTTGACTATAGATTTGAATATTTTGAATATTTGTTAGAGAAAATTTGAATGCTCGTATGAATTTAAAACGTGTGGGTTACCTTTCTTTTCCCTTCAATAACGTTTTTTGATTTTGTTTAATTTTTCCCCAACCTAAGATTTTTATAAAAGAAATTTGTTAATGTACAGGCTACCTCTTTAACCCTTGATTTATTCATGTTACCCCAAACATTTTTTTTATTTGACAATTTCGTATAATCTGTTTGAATTATTTTGAGATTTATTAAATTTTGAGTTATCTAGAGATAATCAGTTTTCTTGTTTATTTTCTCCAAAATCATAATTTTACCGAACCACTCCCTCTCTCCATTTAAAAACTGACTGCCCGGTAATTTCTTCGATCTTCGATACGATTGGTTTCCTTACTTTGTTTATATTTAATTTGAGACTATGAGTTTATAGCTGGAGAATCGCATTAACATCTGGTGGTTTAGTCACCTTGCGATTTAGAGGTTATGTTTCCAATAGGGATTTTATTTGGAATCGAAGAGTAAGTTTTATTGGTTGTTCGTTACCGCTCCCCTCCCTTTTGAATTCTATCGTATCGTATCGTATCGCTTATCGTATCGTATCGTTTTTGGGATCTTTTCTGACAGCTCGGTGTCAGAATTGGATTTGTTTTGGTTTTTGGATATTCCAATATGGTTGTTTAGACCTGAGGAAGTTAAGATTTTAACTTTTCGTGTTTTCTTGAGGAATTTGAAATTAAGAGTTTTCCACTTTTACATTAGTTTGCGTAACCCTCTTTTCGGCTAATTTTGTTGTTTAATTTTTTTTTTTGTCATTTAACGAACTGGCGCCCAACCCTTTATTTTGAGACTTTGTTGAGATAGGATACCAGTCACTCGAGGATCGAGAAATTAATCTTGTGTGTGGATTCCGGCGTGGAATTTAATTATTATAGAAGATCTAATTGAATTTTTTTTTAAATAACAAACTTATAAAGTAGATTTCTGTTAAGTTCTAGAAGCCTAAACAATTAGATATCAGTTTTGCACACTTTAAAAATCAACTGTCATATTTTACGACTAATTCGATTAAAGTAATCCTTAGTAATGTTTTGAGGATTTAAAATAAAGCCAAATTTACTTATTCGAGACATCATCAGCTATACAGTAAGTATTTTTTTTTTGAATTTTATGGGCGAATTTTGTTGAAATATTGCTGTGAGATTTATTAGTTTATGTTTGATTTCGGTTCTTTTGAGGTTAGGAAAAATCCACTTCACAAATTACAATAATTAAATTTATTAAATACAAACATGAATCAAAATCCACTTTTAGTGCAAATTTTTTATAATCATACAATTAGAAACTTTATTTTCCCTGTAATTAATGTTTTTTGTTTTTAATATTACTTGAGTCATTAAATTTGCATTTGAAGTTAACACAATGAAATTTATTAAACACAAACATGTTTCTGAATCTTATTTCAGAATAAAATTATTATAATCTTTAAATTAAAAACTTTATTTGACCGGTAATTAATTTTTTTTGTTTGTAAAAGCACTTAAGTCTTCAATTTTGCCTTTAAAATTACAATAATTAAATTTATTAAATGCAAACATGTTTCTAAATCTTATTTCAGAAGAAAATTTTTATAATCTTAAATATAAAAACTTTATTTGTTCGGTGTGACAGGATTTTAATTCTGGCGACTCAGCACTCCAATTTGTTTAACTTTTATTATTATTTAAAGTGGAGATGCTGGGAAACTTGGGTCGACAGTTGCGACCCTGGGGGCCATGTGACGTTGCGCCTGCGTGCTCGTCTGATCAACGGTGACGCGGGTCGATAAGCCGGCAAGCATGGCATTCCTGGGTTGTAACGTGTACTGTATGGTATGAAATTTTAAACTTAAAGAGTCGACTCGAAATTATACGAAATTGTGTGTGTGAGGATAATTACATGGATTTAGTGTCAACTATATTTGGTTAAACTGTAAGTAGGTTCTTGATAAAATATACCTTTTGTCGCCAAATACTTTTTTATTACTGGGTTCACCCATTTTACCTGCCTTGAGGTTCTCTTGCTCATTTTGTTTGATTAGTATAAATTTTGATACTCATTATAAATATGTCGATCTTTTGTCGACAGGCGCTCTGGTATTAAAATCATAAAGTTAAAGTTTGAACCCTCACAGCTTTGAACCCGGCCGCGTGAGGTGTAGGAATAATTTGAACGTAGTTTTTAAAGTTAAAAGTTAATTTGTTAATATAACAATTATTCCTGTTTCAATTGGCGCCCAATGTGGGGCCGTTGGGATTCTTTATTTAAATATTTTATATTAAATTTGTGAAACTTTGATTTTATTTGAAAATTTTTAAGTCTATAAAAGTGTATTTCTGTTCTTAAACGGTCGACGATTAAGTCATTGTGTTTATATTCTTTTGTGTAGGACCGTACAGTCATCTGTTTACATGAGACTTGGCGATTAAAGTGAATTTAATATTACTTTAAAATTCGGTTCTATTGAAATATTTTCCAGATTTGATATTTGTGATTTATATGGTTGTCCGATATTGAATGTGGTTATATGTTGTTTATTGAAAATTATTTATTGCAAACTATTTATTGAAAATTATTTTATTATGGAAATTATTATTAATAATTCGAATTGTCGACAGTGTTCCGGTGAATGATTAACGGTCATTGTTTACGTTCGAAAATTTAAAAATTGTTGAAAATGTTGTTTTGGAATTATTATTTAATGAAAATTATTGAAATTTTATTAATTTGAATTGTTGATAGTGTTCCGGTGAATGATTAACGGTCATTATTAGCATTTGAAAGTTGCAATCCAGGAATCAAAAATTTTATTTAATGACAAAATTGTTTTGTGTTTTATTTTGAATTGACGTTGAATAATATGTATCTTGCTACTGTTAGTCAACGTGTTTTTAAATAATTTTGTTGTTCAAGAAGTTCAGTTTGACATGTATCTTGCTACTGTTAATTGATCATTATTTATGTTGTATTATTTTTTTTGGACGTTTGAAACTATTTGTATCTTGCTAGATTAGACGACGTTATGAAAATTTATGTTTTGAATATGTTTAAAAATTGACTGGCTGCATCTTGCTACAGCTTGTCATTGGGTTATTTGTATTTAGTTGACAGATTTATTTTATAATATTTTGACGTTGAAGTTTTAATGTAAATTTTATTTTTGTAATTTATATTTATTAATAAAAAAAATAAAAAAAAAATTTATTTATTAAATTTTTTTTTGTTAATTAAATTTTTCTTTTCAGTTAATATTCTAGAAATAAAATTGATTAATTGGTACATTTAATTTTTCTCATTAATTAATTTTCTACCACACATGCACGAAAACCTCGTGTTTTCGTTCGCCTTTATCTCTTACGTCACTAACCTGAAAACTGCGAGTGCTGACCCGCTAACGCGTACGAAACACGAGATTTTCGTACATCTGTGATAGAAAATAGCATATGCACCTCGGGAGGCCGATTTTTTGTCTCGCACAATGTTCTCCGAACTCGTTTCGCACTCGCTACGCTCGTGCTACATTCGTTCTTCGAACATTTGTGCTTGACAAAATAACACGGCCTTCCCTCCCTTGATGCATAATATACTATTTTAAAATCATTATTGAATTAAATAAATTATGTAAAAAAAAAAAAAGTTATTTTTTTTCTAAGTTTCTCTTCGTTGTGTATTTTGTCTTGATTTTACGAATCGAACACGAATTTTGAGACTTTGAGAAGTTTTCCTTTTGATTAATGAGGATATCATTGGATAGTTGAGCTCATTTATTTTGAATTTTGCTATCTTTGCTTGGGTACCTGATCTGATTATAAACGGTTGCACCTGTGATTTACTGTTTGTAATATCATTTGAAAAAAAAATAAATTAAGTGATTTTTTTTTATTATTTTGAAATTCACGTTAAAAAAAACAAAAAGAAATAAATGTTACACCTGAAATTCGTATTGGCAGTGCGTTTAAAATTTGTTTTTTTACAGGTTTAACTCGTAAATTATTTAATCGTTTTCGTCAATTTGAATTAAACTTAAAAATATAATTTTTTTTATTTTTTTTTTTTGTTTCTTAATTAAATATCGTCAATGGTGCGCACGCCACCTCCCATAAAGAAAGGTAGAGACCGATAACGTACGGTCCGAAGGGGGAGGGGATCGAGAAGAACCGCGAATGAACACGGATAAAAGTAGCGTACCTTCTCGGAATAATTTCAGATTAGGAGACCAAAACACAAGAAACAGACAAATGTTCGATCCTTGTAATCGACAAGATGTAAATTTCGGTCGACGGCCTACATTGGGTCACGGATCCCCAAGTGATGCAATCGGGTCCCGCGGAGGGTTGAATGAGTCACCGAGTCATTCAACTCAGACAGATTTTCGTGAAGATGAATGTTCACAGTTTCCGAATACACAATCTAGTTCTGGTCAACCATCTTCAGAAATTCCGAAATTAATACGTATCGTGTTGAGTACAATTTTACGAGACGGTAGAGTGGTCGACGAGGAGACATTTATAACGGAAGATTGTTATCAGAGAATTTTAACAAATGGACAGGATCCTTGTTCGGCTATGAATTTCTATGATGAAAATATTGATTCGGCGAAAATTAGAAAGATCATTGCGTCTTGGAAAATTTCTTTTCCAAAAACGGAAAGAGATCCGGAACAGTTTTTGTTTCGTTACGAGTGGGGGGTTAAAATGGACAATGCAGATCTGCTTCTTGATATACAAGATCTTAAACTCGAAAAAACAGAAACGCTCGCGGAGTTTGCATGTAGAGCTCGATTGATATTTGAGCGGATGCAATATCCACCTGTGTTTCGTGAACAGTTGAAGCAGATATTGTCAAAGTTCGATCCTCGGTTGACATTTGAAATATTGAATTTGCCTCTAAATGACTACAATGATTTCCTGCACTATGTCAGCGAAAGAAGTTATTTGTACCGTCGAGCAATTAACTCACAACCTAATAGAGTTAGGGGCAAACCTCAACTGAATGTCGCTCAAAACTACGATGAATCTGAGATTGAGTCAGAAAATAATGGAGACTCAAAGTCAGAAGAATCTTGCGATGATTCAGCTGTCGATTTGAAAGGCATTAGCCAGAAAAATTCTGGAAAGAAAGGCTATCTTACTTTTTCGACAAAACTTAGGTCTCTAACTCGAAATAGGTTAGAAAATAATTTAAATAAATTTGACGATAAAAAGAAGCAGGTTAGTTCGAATAACATAACTATGAACTATAAAAACACGGACCGACCGCGAGTCTATTCGCAGCCATTTGATTGTGAAGAGAATTGTAATGGATCCGATAATTTAGTTTGTATGTCGAACTTATTTGAAAAAGAAAAATCAGATGATATTGAGCAACCGCGAGACGATGAAACAGTTTTTTATGGAACTAAAAAACTCAGCCTTTTGCCACCTCAATTCCTTTGTCGACTTTCTCAACAGAGATTTTATTGTTCGGATGTTCCTTTGAGTGAACCTAGAATAAACATGGGAATTTCGGTGAAAAAACCCAGCTTCGGGGAAAAGGTTGAAGTAACGAATCGTTTCGAAAAACGGGAAATTCCAGATGTGTACATGAATTTGTCTAATTTAAGTAACAAAGGCATAACTTGTGATGCTTACCTTTCTAATGACGATAAAAAATTAAAGAAAGATTCGTTATTGCACAAACGAATTATTTTAAGCGACAAATTAATCGCAACGTCTTTAGAAAAATCCGATGTCGTAATTGACATGGGTGCTATTTGCTGCTCTCGACAGTTTAGTGCTTTGACCAGAGTCTCTGGTGAACTAACCTTAGATTTTTGGTTAAACCTAACACAAACTTTTGATAATAGCGGATGCAGCTATTCACTATCCCGGCGTCGATTAGATTTTAAAGTATTACTAAAATTGCTTTTAGTAAATAAAACGAGAAGATCATTTTTGGGTATGCATTCGAGAAAAATTAAATTACAATTGTTATCTGTTTTTGAATCGGTCAGCTCTATACCATATTATGAAATACCTGACAAACGAGGAATTTTCATACGGAGATATATTAGATTGTTTTCGGTGCGAATTAAAATTACGTTGTTAAAGGTCGGTCGGATTTTTATTGGCATTAAAATAGCAATAGAATTTGGTTCTGGTTAAGGGACGTGGGCAGGATGCTGTTAAACGCGATGTAGAATAATCCGATGATGAACAAGATTAAATTCCAAACGATTTTAACTTTTAAGTCGACGAAATAAAATTTTTTGACGAGTTTCGTCATCGTATTATAATTTAATATAGAGAAACTATTCTGCTCAGATAGCGTCTTGCCAGTGTTGATTTCGGTATGAACTAATATTGATAAACCAGAAGTAATTAAGATCGGATGCAAGATCGGATCGGGTATGCAAGTTTACTGTCCAAATAATAAATGGAGCAATAAGGCGGAAAATTATTTTTCCAAATTGACACATGGATGTTTGAGACGGGTTTTTGTCAATATAGTTCTGAGTTCGTCAACAGTAGAATTAATCGACAAATCTGGAAAATGTGTAGGCAAGTATTGTATATCTGGTTTGAAATTCATTTTAAAGGACTTCGTATTTTTTTGAATTTTTGTAATCTTCAAGAGCGAGCAGTTATGGAGAAATATCGACTTCTGGCATGGACGACTATGTGGTCCAATAAATGGAATGCTTCAACACAAGAAGGAGGAGATGGAGCTGACAATGTCAGATTTCTAATCCAAATTCGAAGCTCAAAGGTTAGATCTCTTTTGATTAGGCTGTTGAGGTAATTTTGAAAAAGTTGTCAGTCGATTGTGTCTTCTGTATATAGATTTCTTCTTACATCCAATGAGGAATCATAAAATTGAACTAAAGAAATGTAATTTCTTTTGCAGTGATTCAGAACCGGAAGCCTCCGTAACTGAAATTGAGGATACAGATGGTGGGACTTTAGGAGATCCTGGCTTTTGCGCCTATTGGACTCAAGAAAGGTTAATTTGTCATCTCGGACTTACGTGACTGCAATCGTCACGATGATTTCATTGGAATCTGTTCATTGATATTCGTCGAAGCATTGGTTCCGGGTATGTAAGATGCCCTAACGACCTGGAATTTACACTATTTGTGGTGTACAGAATTTCGAGTTATTTGATTGTATCTACTCGTATGGAGCCGAACACTAGAGGATATCTGGACGATGTTTTGGATATACCATTAAGAAGTACTTATGTTGCCCAAAGTGTAGTCGTCGCAGCATGGGATGGACATGAGGAAATATTGGATTAGTTATGGCTTAATTATGCTATTTATCCGACTTTCCTCCGCTCTGTAGATCATCCCTACCTCGATAAGGGGATGTCGATAGATTTAAAGAAGAATCAAGCCGAAATTTGATGACCCGGGTGAATTTCCAGATCTTGTGAGGAGTTTCTCGTTGAGAGAGGATGCTTTGGACAGGGTCTACAGTCTACATGATGTCCGATGATGCCATAAAGTTACCGCCTCAATTGTCTGAATTGAACGTCAAAGGGTTGTTTGAACGTTGCTAGCTCCAATGTCGACTCAAAATCTGGAGAAAAGTATGGAAGAAGAGCCAGAACTCAGCAACGGACGAGAAAAAAAATAATCATTCCTACTAAATGTAAAAATGTTAGGAAGTGATTTGAGACTAATTTGACGTTGTAAAGATAATTATTTTTATTTTATAAACTACACTATCTCGATTAAAATGAATCAAAGTTTAACAGATTTATTTTCTTTGATATTTGGCAAGGACATGGGGTTGTCAAGGATCTTCATGTTCTATTATTATTTACTATATTTAATGTATTTTTGTTTCAGGACAATTTTTCTAAATGATGTTATATATTATTTAAAAGATGTTGTTCTCTTTCAGTTGAAACCGTCGTTATATCCTCACCTCTGAAGGGGGAGAGTGTGACAGGATTTTAATTCTGGCGACTCAGCACTCCAATTTGTTTAACTTTTATTATTATTTAAAGTGGAGATGCTGAGAAACTTGGGTCGACAGTTGCGACCCTGGGGGCCATGTGACGTTGCGCCTGCGTGCTCGTGTGATCAACGGGGACGCGGGTCGATAAGCCGGCAAGCATGGCATTCCTGGGTTGTAACGTGTACTGTATGGTATGAAATTTTAAACTTAAAGAGTCGACTCGAAATTATACGAAATTGTGTGTGTGAGGATAATTACATAGATTTAGTGTCGACTGTATTTGGTTCAACTGTAAGTAGGTTCTTGATAAAATATACCTTTTGTCACCAAATACTTTTTTATTACTGGGTTCACCCATTTTACCTGCCTTGAGGTTCTCTCGCTCATTTTGTTTGATTGGTATAAATTTTGATACTCATTATAAATATGTCGATCTTTTGTCGACAGGCGCTCTGGTATTAAAATCATAAAGTTAAAGTTTGAACCCTCACAGCTTTGAACCCGGCCGCGTGAGGTGTAGGAATAATTTGAACGTAGTTTTTAAAGTTAAAAGTTAATTTGTTAATATAACAATTATTCCTGTTTCATCAATTATTAATTTTTTTCGTTTTTAAAATCACTTAAAAGTCTTTAATTTTGCCTTTAAAATTAATATAATTATATTTAGAAAATACACACATTTATTAAAATCCACTTATAGTGCAAATTTTTTATAATCATAAAATTAGAAACATTCTTTGCTCGGTAATTAATTTTTTTCGTTTTTAAAACCACTTAAGTCATTAATTTATCTTTTAAATTTAAAAATATTTTTTATATATTATTAAATACAAACATGTTTCTTAATCTTATTTCAGAATTAAATTTTTATAATCTTAACATTAAAAACTTTATTTGCCAGGTAATTAATTTTTCTCGTTTTTAAAATTACCTAAGTCTCTAAATTTATTATCAAAATTAACATAATTAACAAGTTTCTAAATCTTATTTTAGCATAAAATTTTTATAATTTTTTTTATAATTAGTTTATAAAACTTAGGTGGCAATTCACCTCTCACACGCCTTTGTCGCGAGGCAAATCATGCTAATCATGTGAATAATGTCGATTTTTTTGGTGAAAAATTCAAATTTGTGAAGGGTTTGTCGAGACGTTGTAATGCCCCCTAAAGTTGATTATCTAGAATGTTGGATAGGTTGAATTTCATATGGCAGAATTTTTCTTCTTTTGAATATTTGCCTCCTCGAATTAGTATTTATAAAAATGCGTAGTTAGACGAATAGTTTTAAAAAAGCATGATTATTTATTATAATTTTTGTTAAAAGTAATTTGCAAATGCTAAAAATTGAAGTTGAAACAATTTTTATTAATATGACTTTTTATAAAAATGAAATTTGTTAAAAGAGAAATCTTTTGTTCACAAATTTGCATTTAACAGAATTATCTTTTAACAGGAGGACTATATAACCTTATTAGATATTAGATATTTTTTTTTAAACGAATTATTAAATCGTAGAATTTTTATTAGGACAAATTGCCATTTAATAGAATGTCTACTGAATAAATTATTATTGTTCCAAACTTCTTATTTAGATACATTTCTATTTCATAGAATCTTTATTTTGAGAATCTTTATATGATAGTACAAATATTTGATCGACTGTTTGTTTAACTGTATGTTTATTCAATCGAAATTAAAATTAAACAACTGTCTATTTAATCAAAATGTATAATTAACCAATTAACATTGAATCGAATCTATAATTGTTCGAACATTTGTTTGCTTAAATTTTTATTGAAAAGAATGTTCATTTATTCGATTAATTATAGTCAATCATTTTGATTTAGAAAGGGAAGAATACACCCTACAGTTGATTATCTAGAATTTTTGATATGCAAAATTTCATAAGGCAGAATGTTTCTTTCACCGAATGTTTGTTTCTTCGTATTAGAATTTATAAAAGCGCGTATGTCGACGAAAGTATTAGAATCAAATTATCGATTAATAAAATTATGTTTAAAATTAATTTTTAAATAATAGAAACTGTGGTTAACTTAATTTTTAAATGTACGAATTTCAATTTGACGGTCATTTTTCTAAACCTAAATTTCACTTGGACAAATTTTTGTTGAACAGATTGACCGTTTAATATAAACGACAGATAACCTAAGATTCGTGTAGCAGAATTTTTACATAACCTTATTTTCATATCTTATAATTTTTATTCCAATAAATTATAATTTGAAAGATTCTATACACTACAGACATTTTCTTTGATAAAATATCCATTTACCCGAATTTAAACATGCTAGAATTGCAATTTGACAGAAATACTAATAGCCGGAATTTTTATTTAACACAATATCTATTTAACAAGATGTTTAATTATTCGATATTTTGTTTGTAATCATTTTTATATTTTAGAAATGTTATTTAATAAAATTTACACTTGTTCGAATTTGTGTATTGCAAACTTTATATCTAACCAAATTTCTATTTATCTCGACATTTATGTAGTAGTATCTTTATTTAGCAGAACTTTTTTTTAACAGAATTAAAATATAACCCACAATTCACGCAACCGAACTTGCATGTTACAAACTGTTTACGTACCAGAATTTTAATACGATAAAATCTCTATGTATCGAAATATTCACTATGTAGAACCTCCAAGTGATAGAACCTTTAACTGACCGACAACTCATAACGTCGAACTTTTGTTTGGCAGAACTTTTAGCCGCTATTTTTATATCGTTCCTTTTCTAAACAATGATATTAGACAAGGTTGGAAAGAAAGATGGCGGCTAAAAGTTCTGCAAAGCAAAAGTTCGACGATATGAGTTGTCGGTCAGTTAAAAGTTCTATCACTTGGAGGTTCTACATAGTGAATATTTCGATACATAGAGATTTTATCGTATTAAAATTCTGGTACGTAAACAGTTTGTAACATGCAAGTTCGGTTGTTTGAATTGTGGGTTATATTTTAATTCTGTTAAATAAAAGTTCTGCTAAATAAAGATACTACTACATAAATGTCGAGATAAATAGAAATTTGGTTAGATATAAAGTTTGCAATACACAAATTCGAACAAGTGTAAATTTTATTAAATAACATTTCTAAAATATAAAAATGATTACAAACAAAATATCGAATAATTAAACATCTTGTTAAATAGATATTGTGTTAAATAAAAATTCCGGCTATTAGTATTTCTGTCAAATTGCAATTCTAGCATGTTTAAATTCGGGTAAATGGATATTTTATCAAAGAAAATGTCTGTAGTGTATAGAATCTTTCAAATTATAATTTATTGGAATAAAAATTATAAGATATGAAAATAAGGTTATGTAAAAATTCTGCTACACGAATCTTAGGTTATCTGTCGTTTATATTAAACGGTCAATCTGTTCAACAAAAATTTGTCCAAGTGAAATTTAGGTTTAGAAAAATGACCGTCAAATTGAAATTCGTACATTTAAAAATTAAGTTAACCACAGTTTCTATTATTTAAAAATTAATTTTAAACATAATTTTATTAATCGATAATTTGATTCTAATACTTTCGTCGACATACGCGCTTTTATAAATTCTAATACGAAGAAACAAACATTCGGTGAAAGAAACATTCTGCCTTATGAAATTTTGCATATCAAAAATTCTAGATAATCAACTGTAGGGTGTATTCTTCCCTTTCTAAATCAAAATGATTGACTATAATTAATCGAATAAATGAACATTCTTTTCAATAAAAATTTAAGCAAACAAATGTTCGAACAATTATAGATTCGATTCAATGTTAATGGTTAATTATACATTTTGGTTAAATAGACAGTTGTTTAATTTTAATTTCAATTTAATAAACATACAGTTAAACAAACAGTCGATCAAATATTTGTACTATCATATAAAGATTCTCAAAATAAAGATTCTATGAAATAGAAATGTCTTTAAAGAAGAAGTTTGGAACAATAATAATTTATTCAGTAGACATTCTATTAAATGGCAATTTGTCCTAATAAAAATTCTACGATTTAATAATTCGTTTAAAAAAAAATATCTAATATCTAATAAGGTTATATAGTCCTCCTGTTAAAAGATAATTCTGTTAAATGCAAATTTGTGAACAAAAGATTTCCTTTTTTAACAAATTTCATTTTTATAAAAAGTCATATTAATAAAAATTGTTTCAACTTCAATTTTTAGCATTTGCAAATTACTTTTAACAAAAATTATAATAAATGATCATGCTTTTTTAAAACTATTCGTCTAACTACGCATTTTTATAAATACTAATTCGAGGAGGCAAATATTCAAAAGAAGAAAAATTCTGCCATATGAAATTCAACCTATCCAACATTCTAGATAATCAACTTTAGGGAGCATTACAACGTCTCGGTTTGTCTACCCATGTAAGATAGTAATCCACACTGCGCATATATTTTGTACAAATTTTTTTACAATTCTAAAGGGCGAATTTTTAAAGGCCCGTTTACTGAAATAAATAAATAAAGACATAAATAATCTTTAAATTAAAAACTTTATCTGCTCGGTAATTAATTTTTTCAGTTTTTAAAATTACTTAAGTGATAAAATTTGCCTTTAAAATTAACATAATTACATTTATTAAATACAAACAAGTTTCTAAATCTTATTTCAAAACAAAATTTTGATAATCTTAAAATTAAAAACTTTATTTGCCCGGTGATTAAATTTTTTGTTTTTAAAATCACTTAAGTCATTAAACTTGCCTTTAAAATTAACATAATCAAATTTATTAAATACAAACATGTTTCAAAATCTACTGTTAGTGGGAATTTTTTATAATCATAAATTTAGAAACTTTATTTGCTTGGTAATTAATTTTTTTCGTTTTTAAAATCACTTAAGTCTTAATTTTTGCCTTTAAAATTAAAATAATTAAATTTCTTACATACAAACATGTTTCAAAATCCACTTTTAGTGCAAATTTTTTATAATTATACAATTAGAAACTTTAGTTTCTCTGTAATTAATGTTTTTTGTTATTAATATCACTTAAGTCATTAAATTTGCATTTAAAATTAACATAATGAAATTTATTAAATACAAACATGTTTCTAAATCTTATTTCAAAATAAAATTTTTATAATCTTTAAATATAAAAACTTTATTTGTTCGGTTATTAATTGTTTTCGTTTTTAAAATCACATAGGGGAGAGTGGCCATCAATATACCAGTTTTTTCAATGAACCATTTCAATTTTCTCAGAAACAATTAAATAAACATTCTCCTAATTTTAAATATAAATGAAGTTTGCGTAAACTCACTACGTCCATAAGTTTGAGAAATGTGGGTTTATTCTTTACAGAGAAAACTAAAAAAAACTGTTTTTGATGCACTGAAGAAAAAATTTACCTAAAATACAAACACGTTTTTTAATTGAAATAAGACAATTTAAAAATAAATGTACTTACGATTTATTTTGTATCAGGCCTTAACTACAATATTCTAATGAGATAAAAATTTTGGAATATTGGATTAAGTTATAAAAAACCATTTTTGTTGCAAATGTCATGTTGATTTAATGTACCGGTGAACAATGAACCACCTTAAATTTCAGTGTATTTTCGATTTTCAGAGTGGTATGCCTGATTAAAAAACTAGGCATGCGTACAGCATGTTACAGCGATTGTTATCAATACTCTTTTCAACATAGCAAAACTAAAATGCAATTTTAGCTAGTTAACTTAAATTTGAGGTATATTTATGTTAGACATTATCAATTAAAAAGTGTTAAGTAATAATTTTTTATAGTATTTGATAGAAAATAAGTTTTTTACAAATTGAAAATTGCAATATTATTATTGTTGAACATTTTTAGTGTTTTTATAGAGGTGGTTCATTGTGTACCCAGGTTGTTCAAAATAAAAAAAAAGCTTGTTAGTTTAAAAAATCCTAAATATTATTATTTAATTAAAATGAATCGTGTATAATACGTGTGCATTACCTAGAGAAGTGTTGTAGTTTTATACTGATGCAAAGAAGTGCTTGAAATTGGTAAAATAAAATAAGTACTATGACCTTGAAGAAAAACCCGGTATATTGATGGACACTCTCCCCTAAGTCTTTAATTTTGCCTTTAAAATTAATATAATTATATTTAGAAAATACACACATGTTTAAAATGTTTAAAGTTATAAGGAAGGTTTCTTGCGGGATTTGAATGGGTGGTTTATGGCATTGTGTAATCATTGTCAAACTATGCTTAATCTGTCATAAAATCTTTAATAGAGTGTGAAGTTCCTAATGAGCTGGGTTTTTCCCTGTTCTGGAGCCATGCCATCCCTTCTTCTCTTTCTACAGGATGGAGCTCAGATCGTTGATGGAAGTTCTTCCACCCTTTTGGTCGGTCAGGGAGGGCCTGATGTGATGAGGCAGTTCAGTTTTGTTTTGGCATTATTCAGTCCATATTGGGCGCGTTTTCTCGTGCATCTTTCGACGAATTGTTTACTGTTTTTCTATTGTGTTCATGACAGGTATACAAATGTGCCGTATTGTATAATTGTAATAATAATAAACTTTATTACGTAAAACTAAAAGTGCTGTGACATTTTGTGAAATCCCACCAACCAGTTTTCTAACACACATTTATTAAAATCCACTTATAGTGCAAATTTTTTATAATCATAAAATTAGAAACATTCTTTGCTCGGTAATTAATTTTTTTCGTTTTTAAAACCACTTAAGTCATTAATTTATCTTTTAAATTTAAAAATATTTTTTATATATTATTAAATACAAACATGTTTCTTAATCTTATTTTAGAATTAAATTTTTATAATCTTAAGATTAAAAACTTTATTTGCCCGGTAATTAATTTTTCTCGTTTTTAATATTACCTAAGTCTCTAAATTTGTTATCAAAATTAACATAATTAAATTTATTAAATACAAACAAGTTTCTAAATCTCATTTCAGCATAAAATTTTTATAATTTTTTTTATAATTAGTTTATAAAACTTAAGTGGCAATTCACCTCTCACATGCCTTTGTCGCGAGGCAAATCATGCTAATCATGTGAATAATGTCGTTTTTTTTGGTGAAAAATACAAATTTGCGCAGGGTTTGTCTACCCATGTAAGATAGTAATCCACACTGCGCATATATTTTGTACAAATTCTTTTACAATTATAAAGGGCGAATTTTTAAAGGCCCGTGTACTGAAATAAATAAATAATCTTTTATTAAAAACTTTATTTGCTCGGTAATTAATTTTTTCCGTTTTTAAAATAACTTAAGTGATTAAATTTGACTTTAAAATTAACATAATTGAATTTATAAACTACAAGCAAGTTTCTAAATCTTATTTCAGCATAAAATGTTTCTAATCTTTAAATTTAAAACTTTATTTGCGCAGTGTTTAATTTTTTTCTTTTTTAAAAGCACTTAAGTCTTTAATTTTGCCTTTAAAATTAAAATATTGAAATTTATTAAATACAAACATGTTTCAAAATCTACTGTTAGTAGGAATTTTTTATAATCATAAATTTAGAAACTTTATTTGCTTGGTAATTAATTTTTTTCGTTTTTAAAATCACTTAAGTCTTAATTTTTGCCTTTAAAATTAAAATAATTAAATTTCTTACATACAAACATGTTTCAAAATCCACTTTTAGTGCAAATTTTTTATAATCATACAATTAGAAACTTTATTTTCTCTGTAAATAATTTTTTTTGTTTTTAAAATCACTAAAGTCATTAAATTTGCATTTAAAATTAACATAATGAAATTCATCAAATACAAACATGTTTCTAAATCTTATTTCAAAAGAAAATTTTTATAATATTAAAATTATAAATTTTATTTGTACGGTAATTAATTTTTTTCGTTTTTAAAAACACTTAAGTCATTAAATTTGACTTTAAAGTGAGCATAATCAAATTTATTAAATACAAACATGTTTCTGAATCATATTTCAGAATAAAATTTTTATAATCTTTAAATAAAAAACTTTATTTGCTCGGTAATTATTTTTTTCGTTTTTACAATCACTTAAGTCACTAAATTTGCCTTTACAATTAACAGAATTACATTTATTAAATACTAACAACTTTCTAAATCTTATTTCAGCATAAATTTTTTATAATCTTTAAATTAAAAACTTTATTTGACCGGTAATTAATTTTTTTCCTTTTAAAAGCACTTTAGTCTTTAATTTTGCCTTTAAAATTAATATAATTATATTTATAAAATACACACATGTTTTAAAATCCACTTATATCGCTAATTTTTTATAATAAAAAAATTAGAAACTTTATTTGCTCGGTAATTATTTTTTTTTCGTTTTTAAAATCACTTAAGTCATTAATTTATCTTTTAAAATTAAAATAATTATATTTATTAAATACAAACATGTTTCTTAATCTTATTTCAGAATGAAATTTTTATTATCTTAAGATTAAAAACTTTATTTGCCCGGTAATTAATTTTTTTTCGTTTTTAAAATCACTTAAGTCTTTAATTTTTCCTTTAAAATTAATATAATTATATTTATAAAATACACACATGTTTTAAAATCCACTTATATCGCTAATTTTTTATAATAAAAAAATTAGAAACTTTATTTGCTCGGTAATTATTTTTTTTCGTTTTTAAAATCACTTAAGTCATTAATTTATCTTTTAAAATTAAAATAATTATATTTATTAAATACAAACATGTTTCTTAATCTTATTTCAGAATAAAATTTTTATAATTTTAAGATTAAAAACTTTTTTTGCCCGGTAATTAATTTTTTTCGTTTTTAAAATCACTAAAGTCTTTAATTTTTTCTTTAAAATTAATATAATTATAATTATCAAATACACACATGTTTTAAAATCCACTTATAGTGCTAATTTTTTATAATCAAAAAATTAGAAACTTTATTTGCTCGGTAATTAATTTTTTTCGTTTTTAAAATCACTTAAGTCATTAATTTATCTTTTAAAATTAAAATATTTATATTTATTAAATACAAACATGTTTCTTAATCTTTAATCAGAATGAAATTTTTATAGTCTTATGATTAAAAACTTTATTTGCTCGGTAATTAATTTTTTTCGTTTTTAAAATCACTCAAGTCACTAAATTTGCCTTTAAAATTAACATAATTACATTTATTTATTTATTTATTTTTTTTATTTATTTACTCTCCTTTTTACGGGTTCGAGTCTTACATTCTTTCTTAACTTGCTTACAACTCACTTAATCTATATTACAACTGTTTAACTTATATCTACTATTTACTCGTCGCTCTTATACTATTTTACTTAACTAACTGCCAAGTGCCTGGGCTTCCGTTTCCTGTTCCTTTTACCATTTCAGGGTTTATTTACCTCATCGCCCACCCTTTTATAAAACTCTATATTCACTATTTCCTTAATCAGTCATATTCCACATTCTAATCATAACCATTCACTCATTTCTCTCCATATATTTCTCATCCGCTCCTGCAAACATCTCCATTCACCCACTAACGCACTTTATTCCTTTTTCTTGCTCTTTTTACCTTCTCCCTTCCTCTTCTAACCTATTTCCAATCCCACTTTGATAACCCCTACTTAACAATCCTTGCATTTAAAACTTTTCATATCCAATCCCTTTTCAAATTTTCGCGCCTTAGACTCATTCCCGCCTTTACCACTTGTGTCCTTGCCTTCCTCTTTATTCGACATTGTCAAGCTCTACCTTATCTACTCAAAAGCGCTATTTTTTATCTTTGTCACTCTCTCGCTCTCTCACTCTCACGCAACACGCTTTTATCCTAACCTCACAATTTTGCCACCTTTCTCACGTGTTTTTACCATTCATTTCACACTTACTTCCACATACACTTTTTTCATTCAACTCACATCCATTTACTCTATACTCACCAATCACTCCACTACCCTCCCTTCACTTAATATTTATTACACGGTAATTAATTTTTTACGATTTTAAAATTACTTAAGTGCTAAAATTTGTATTTAAACTTAACATAAATAAATTTATTAAATACAAACAAGTTTTTAAATTTTATTTCAGAATAAAATTTTTATAATCTTTAAATTTAAAACTTTATTTGCCCGGTAATTAATTTTTTTCGTTTTTAAAATTACTTAAGTCTTTAATTTTTCCTTTAAAAATTTATTTAATTTAAAAAATAATAAACAAAATTGAACAAAAATTGAAGAACTGAGCGTTACTTTCAACTTGTCAAAATATGAAAATTCAATCAATTTTTACTTGCCAGAAAAATTTGGCAAAATACACTAAAAAATTTTTAGTCAAATATGAATAATTTTCCATATTTCTAGATCTAATTTTAATCTTTTTTATCTATTAATGAACAAAATTGAACAAAAATTGAAGAACTGCGAGTTACTTTAAACTTGTCAATCAATTTTTGGCTTGCCAGAAAAATTTGGCAAAATACACTTAAAAATTTTCAGTCAAATATCAATTATTTTCTACATTTCTAAATCTAATTTCAAACTTTTTCATCTATTAATGAACAAAATTGAACAAAAATTGAAGAACTGCGCGTTACTTTCAACTTGTCAAAATATGAAAATTTAATCAATATTTGCTTGCCAGAAAATTTTGGCAAAATACACTTAAAAATTTTCAGTCAAATATAAATTATTTTCCACATTTCAAGATCTAATTTCAAACTTTTTCATCTATTAATGAACAAAATTTAACAAAAATTGAAGAACTACGCGTTACTTTCAACTTGTCAAAATATGCAAATTCAATCAATTTTTCCTTGCCAGAAAAATTTAGCAAAATACACTTAAAAATTTTTAGTCAAATATAAATTATTATCTACTTTTCTAGATCTAATTCTTAACTTTTTTATCTATTAATAAACAAAATTGAACAAAAAGTGAAGAACTGCGAGTTACTTTCAACTTGTCAATCAATTTTTGGCTTACCAGAAATATTTAGCAATATACACTTGAAAATTTTAGTCAAATATCAATTATTTTCCACAATTCTAGATCTAATTTCAATCTTTTTCATCTATTAATGAACAAAATTCAAAACACGTTGAAGAACTACGCCTTACTTTCAACTAGTCAAAATATGCAAATTCAATCAATTTTTCCTTGCCAGAAAAATTTGGCAAAATACACTTAAAAATTTTCAGTCAAATATCAATTATTTTCCATATTTCTAGATCTAATTTCAAAATTTTTTATCTATTAACAAACAACATTCAACAAAAATTGAAGAACTGCGCGTTACTCTCAAAATACACTAAAAAATTTTTAGTCAAATATGAATTATTTTGCACATTTCTAGATCTAATTTCAAACTTTGTTATCCATTAATGAACAAAATTAAACAAAAATTGAAGAACTAAGCGTTACTTTCAACTTATCAAAATATGAAAATTCAATCAATTTTTGCTTGCCAGAAAAATTTGGCAAAGTACACTAAAAAATTTTCAGTTAAATATTAATTATTTTTCATATTTTTAGATGTAATTTCAAACTTTTTCATTTATTTACAAACAAATTGAACAAAAATTAAATAACTGCGCATTACTTTGAACTTGCCAAAAAATGGAAATTAAATCTATTTTTGCCTTGACATTTGCCTTCACATTTCTAGCTCTAATTTTAAACTTTTTTTTCTATTGACGAACAAATTTAAACAAAAATTGAAGAACTGCGCATTACTTTCAACTTGTCAAAAAATGAATATTTAATCAATTTTTCATCGCCGGAAAAATTTGTCAAAATACACTAAAAAATTTTCAGTCAAATATTAATTATTTTTCATATTTTTAGATGTAATTTCAAACTTTTTCATTTATTTACAAACAAATTGAACAAAAATTAAATAACTGCGCATTACTTTGAACTTGCCAAAAAATGGAAATTAAATCTATTTTTGCCTTGACATTTGCCTTCACATTTCTAGCTCTAATTTTAAACTTTTTTTTCTATTGACGAACAAATTTAAACAAAAATTGAAGAACTGCGCATTACTTTCAACTTGTCAAAAAATGAATATTTAATCAATTTTTCATCGCCGGAAAAATTTGTCAAAATACACTAAAAAATTTTCAGTCAAATATTAATTATTTTTCATATTTTTAGATGTAATTTCAAACTTTTTCATTTATTTACAAACAAATTGAACAAAAATTAAATAACTGCGCATTACTTTGAACTTGCCAAAAAATGGAAATTAAATCTATTTTTGCCTTGACATTTGCCTTCACATTTCTAGCTCTAATTTTAAACTTTTTTTTCTATTGACGAACAAATGTAAACAAAAATTGAAGAACTGCGCATTACTTTCAACTTGTCAAAAAATGAATATTTAATCAATTTTTCATCGCCGGAAAAATTTGTCAAAATACACTAAAAAATTTTCAGTCAAATATTAATTATTTTTCATATTTTTAGATGTAATTTCAAACTTTTTCATTTATTTACAAACAAATTGAACAAAAATTAAATAACTGCGCATTACTTTGAACTTGCCAAAAAATGGAAATTAAATCTATTTTTGCCTTGACATTTGCCTTCACATTTCTAGCTCTAATTTTAAACTTTTTTTTCTATTGACGAACAAATTTAAACAAAAATTGAAGAACTGCGCATTACTTTCAACTTGTCAAAAAATGAATATTTAATCAATTTTTCATCGCCGGAAAAATTTGTCAAAATACACTAAAAAATTTTCAGTCAAATATCAATAATTTTCTACATTTCTAGATCTAATTTGAAACTTTTTCATCTACTATCGAACAAAATTGAACAAAAATTGAAGAACTGCGCGTTACTTTCAACTTGACAAAAAATGAATTTTCAATCAATTTTTGCCTTACCAGAAATATTTAGCAAAATACACTAAAACATTTTCATTCAATTATCAAATATTTTTCACATTTCTAGATCTAATTTCAAACTTTTTTATCTATTAATGAACAAAATTAAACAAAAATTGAAGAACTGCGCGTTTCTTTCAACTTGTCAAAAAATGAAAATTCAATCAATTTTTGCTTGCCAGAAAAATTTGGCAAAATACACTAAAAAATTTTCAGTCAAATATCAATTATTTTCTACATTTCTAGATCTAATTTCAAACTTTTTTATCTATTAATGAACAAAATTGAAGAAAAATTAAAGAACTGCGCATTACTTTCAACTTAACAAAAAATGAATATACAATCAATTTTTGGCTTACCAGAAATATATATCAAAATAAACAAAAAAATTTTTAATTAAATATCAACTATTTTTCACATTTCTAGATCTAATTTCAAACATTTTCATCTATTAACGAACAAAATTCAACAAAATTTTTTAGAACTTTGCGTTACTTTCAAATTTGTCAAAAAATGAAAATTCAATCAATTTTTGCTTGCTAGAAAAATTTAGCAAAATACACTAAAAAATAGTCATTTAAATATCAAATATTTTCCACATTTCTAGATCTAATTTCAAACTTTTTCATCTATTAACGAACAAAATTCAACAAAATTTGAAGAACTTTGCGTTACTTTCAAATTTGTCAAAAAATGAAAATTCAATCAATTTTTGCTTGCTAGAAAAATTTAGCAAAATACACTAAAAAATTTTTAGTCAAATATCAATTATTTTTAGCATTTCTAGATCTAATTACAAACTTTTTCATCAATTAATGAACAAAATTGAAAAAAAATTGAAGATCTGCGCGTTACTTTCATCTTGTCAAAAAATGAAAATTCAATCAATTATTGGTTCCCAGAAAAATTTGGCAAAATACACTAAAAAATTTTCAGTCAAATATCAATTATTTGCCACATTTCTAGATCTAATTTCAAACTTTAGCATCTATTAACGAACAAAATTCAACAAAATTTGAAGAACTTTGCGTTACTTTCAAATTTGTCAAAAAATGAAAATTCAATCAATTTTTGCTTGCTAGAAAAATTTGGCAAAATACACTAAAAAATTTTCAGTCAAATATCAAGTATTTTCCACATTTCTAGATCTAATTTCAAACTTTTTTATCATTTAATGAACAAAATTGAACAAAAATGGAAGAACTGCGCATTACTTTCAAATTGACAAAAAATGAATATTCAATCAATTTTTGCTTGCTAGAAAAATTTGGCAAAATACACTAAAAAATTTTCAGTCAAATATCAAGTATTTTCCACATTTCTAGATCTAATTTCAAACTTTTTTATCATTTAATGAACAAAATTGAACAAAAATGGAAGAACTGCGCATTACTTTCAACTTGACAAAAAATGAATATTCAATCAATTTTTCCTTGCCAGAAAAATTTAGCAAAATACACTTAAAAATTTTCAGTCAAATATCAATTATTATCTACTTTTCTAGATCTAATTCTAAACTTTTTTATCTATTAATAAACAAAATTGAACAAAATTTGATGAACTGCGCTGTACTGTCAACTTGTTAAAATATGAAAATTCAAACAATTTTTGCTTGCCAGAAAAATTTGGCAAAATACACTAAAAATTTTTCAGTTAAATATCAATTATTTTCCACATTTCTAAATCTAGTTTCAAACTTCTTCATCTGTTAATGTACAAAATTGAACAAAAATTGAAGAACTGCTCGTTAATTTCAACTTGTCAAAATATGAAAATTCAATCAATTCTTGCTTGCTAGAAAAATTTGCAAAATACACTAAAAAATTTTTAGTCAAATATCAATTATTTTCTACAGTTCTAGATCTAATTTCAAACTTTTTCATCCATTGACGAACAAAATTGACCAAAAATTAAAGAAATGCGCATTACTTTCAACTTGACAAAAAATGAATATACAATCAATTTTTGGCTTGCCAGAAATATTTAGCAAAATACACTAAAAAATTTTCAGTTAAATAGCAAATATTTTCCACATTTCTAGATCTAATTTTAAACTTTTTTATCTATTAATGTACAAAATTGAACAAAAATTGAAGAACTGCGCGTTACTTTCATCTTGTCAAAAAATGAAAATTCAATCAATTATTGCTTCCCAGAAAAATTTGGCAAAATACACTAAAAAATTTTCAGTCAAATACCAATTATTTTCCACATTTCAAGATCTAATTTCATACTTTTTTATCGTTTTATGAACAAAAATGAACAAAAATTGAAGAACTGCGCGTTACTTTCAACTTGACAAAAAATGAATATACAATCAATTTTTGGCTTGCCAGAAATATTTAGCAAAATACACTAAAAAATTTTCAGTTAAATAGCAAATATTTTCCACATTTCTAGATCTAATTTTAAACTTTTTTATCTATTAATGTACAAAATTGAACAAAAATTGAAGAACTGCGCGTTACTTTCATCTTGTCAAAAAATGAAAATTCAATCAATTATTGCTTCCCAGAAAAATTTGGCAAAATACACTAAAAAATTTTCAGTCAAATACCAATTATTTTCCACATTTCAAGATCTAATTTCATACTTTTTTATCGTTTTATGAACAAAAATGAACAAAAATTGAACAACTGCGCATTACTTTCAACTTGACAAAAAATGAATATTCAATCAATTTTTCCTTACCAGAAATAATTAGCGAAATACACTAAAAAATTTTTAGTTAAATATCAAATATTTTCCACCTTTCTAGATCCAATTTTAAACTTTTTCATCCATTAACGAACAAAATTGAACAAAATTTGATGAACTGCGCTTTACTTTCATCTTGTCAAAATATGAAAATTCAATCAATTGTTGCTTGCCAGAAAAATTTAGCAAAATACACTAAAAAACATTCAGTTAAATATAAATTATTTTCCACATTTCTAGATCAAATTTCAAACTTTTTCATCTGTTAAAGAACAAAATTGAACAAAATTTGATGAACTGCGCGTTACTTTCATCTTGTCAAAATATGAAAATTTAATCAATTGTTGCTTGCCAGAAAAATTTGGCAAAATACACTAAAAAACATTCAGTTAAATATAAATTATTTTCCACATTTCTAGATCAAATTTCAAACTTTTTTATCATTTAATGAACAAAAATGAACAAAAATTGAAGAACTGCGCATTACTTTGAACTTGCCAAAAAATGGAAATTAAATCTATTTTTGCCTTGACATTTGCCTTCACATTTCTAGCTCTAATTTTAAACTTTTTTTTCTATTGACGAACAAATTTAAACAAAAATTGAAGAACTGCGCATTACTTTCAACTTGTCAAAAAATGAATATTTAATCAATTTTTCATCGCCGGAAAAATTTGTCAAAATACACTAAAAAATTTTCAGTCAAATATCAATAATTTTCTACATTTCTAGATCTAATTTGAAACTTTTTCATCTACTATCGAACAAAATTGAACAAAAATTGAAGAACTGCGCGTTACTTTCAACTTGACAAAAAATGAATTTTCAATCAATTTTTGCCTTACCAGAAATATTTAGCAAAATACACTAAAACATTTTCATTCAATTATCAAATATTTTTCACATTTCTAGATCTAATTTCAAACTTTTTTATCTATTAATGAACAAAATTAAACAAAAATTGAAGAACTGCGCGTTTCTTTCAACTTGTCAAAAAATGAAAATTCAATCAATTTTTGCTTGCCAGAAAAATTTGGCAAAATACACTAAAAAATTTTCAGTCAAATATCAATTATTTTCTACATTTCTAGATCTAATTTCAAACTTTTTTATCTATTAATGAACAAAATTGAAGAAAAATTAAAGAACTGCGCATTACTTTCAACTTAACAAAAAATGAATATACAATCAATTTTTGGCTTACCAGAAATATATATCAAAATAAACAAAAAAATTTTTAATTAAATATCAACTATTTTTCACATTTCTAGATCTAATTTCAAACATTTTCATCTATTAACGAACAAAATTCAACAAAATTTTTTAGAACTTTGCGTAACTTTCAAATTTGTCAAAAAATGAAAATTCAATCAATTTTTGCTTGCTAGAAAAATTTAGCAAAATACACTAAAAAACAGTCATTTAAATATCAAATATTTTCCACATTTCTAGATCTAATTTCAAACTTTTTCATCTATTAACGAACAAAATTCAACAAAATTTGAAGAACTTTGCGTTACTTTCAAATTTGTCAAAAAATGAAAATTCAATCAATTTTTGCTTGCTAGAAAAATTTAGCAAAATACACTAAAAAATTTTTAGTCAAATATCAATTATTTTTAGCATTTCTAGATCTAATTACAAACTTTTTCATCAATTAATGAACAAAATTGAAAAAAAATTGAAGATCTGCGCGTTACTTTCATCTTGTCAAAAAATGAAAATTCAATCAATTATTGGTTCCCAGAAAAATTTGGCAAAATACACTAAAAAATTTTCAGTCAAATATCAATTATTTGCCACATTTCTAGATCTAATTTCAAACTTTAGCATCTATTAACGAACAAAATTCAACAAAATTTGAAGAACTTTGCGTTACTTTCAAATTTGTCAAAAAATGAAAATTCAATCAATTTTTGCTTGCTAGAAAAATTTGGCAAAATACACTAAAAAATTTTCAGTCAAATATCAAGTATTTTCCACATTTCTAGATCTAATTTCAAACTTTTTTATCATTTAATGAACAAAATTGAACAAAAATGGAAGAACTGCGCATTACTTTCAACTTGACAAAAAATGAATATTCAATCAATTTTTCCTTGCCAGAAAAATTTAGCAAAATACACTTAAAAATTTTCAGTCAAATATAAATTATTATCTACTTTTCTAGATCTAATTCTAAACTTTTTTATCTATTAATAAACAAAATTGAACAAAATTTGATGAACTGCGCTTTACTGTCAACTTGTTAAAATATGAAAATTCAAACAATTTTTGCTTGCCAGAAAAATTTGGCAAAATACACTAAAAATTTTTCAGTTAAATATCAATTATTTTCCACATTTCTAAATCTAATTTCAAACTTCTTCATCTGTTAATGTACAAAATTGAACAAAAATTGAAGAACTGCTCGTTAATTTCAACTTGTCAAAATATGAAAATTCAATCAATTCTTGCTTGCTAGAAAAATTTGCAAAATACACTAAAAAATTTTTAGTCAAATATCAATTATTTTCTACAGTTCTAGATCTAATTTCAAACTTTTTCATCCATTGACGAACAAAATTGACCAAAAATTAAAGAAATGCGCATTACTTTCAACTTGACAAAAAATGAATATACAATCAATTTTTGGCTTGCCAGAAATATTTAGCAAAATACACTAAAAAATTTTCAGTTAAATAGCAAATATTTTCCACATTTCTAGATCTAATTTTAAACTTTTTTATCTATTATGTACAAAATTGAACAAAAATTGAAGAACTGCGCGTTACTTTCATCTTGTCAAAAAATGAAAATTCAATCAATTATTGCTTCCCAGAAAAATTTGGCAAAATACACTAAAAAATTTTCAGTCAAATACCAATTGTTTTCCACATTTCAAGATCTAATTTCATACTTTTTTATCGTTTTATGAACAAAAATGAACAAAAATTGAAGAACTGCGCGTTACTTTCAACTTGACAAAAAATGAATATTAAATCAATTTTTGGCTCACCAGATAAATTTAGCAAAATACACTAAAAAATTTTCAGTTAAATATCAATTATTTTCCACATTTCTAGATCAAATTTCAAACTTTTTCATCTGTTAATGAACAAAATTGAACAAAATTTGATGAACTGCGCGTTACTTTCATCTTGTCAAAATATGAAAATTTAATCAATTGTTGCTTGCCAGAAAAATTTGGCAAAATACACTAAAAAATTTTTAGTCAAATATGAATAATTTTCCACATTTCTAGATCTAATTTTAAACTTTTTCATCTATTAACAAATAAAATTGGACAAAATTTGATGTACTGCGCGTTACTTTCATCTTGTCAAAATATGAAAATTCAATCAATTGTTGCTTGCCAGAAAAATTTGGCAAAATACACTAAAAAATTTTTAGTCAAATATCAATAATTTTCCACATTTCTAGATCTAATTTCAAACTTTTTTATCATTTAATAAACAAAATTGAACAAAAATTAAAGAACTGCGCGTTGCTTTCAACTTGACAAAAAATGAATATTAAATCAATTTTTGGCTTACCAGAAAAATTTAGCAAAATACACTAAAAAATTTTTAGTTAAATATCAAATATTTTCCACATTTCTAGATCTAATTTTAAACTTTTTCATCTGTTAATGTACAAAATTGAACAAAAATTGAAGAACTGCGCGTTACTGCCAACTTGTCAAAATATGAAAATTCTATCAACTTTTGCTTGTCAGAAAAATTTAGCAAAATACACTAAAAAATTTTTAGTCAAATATCAATTATTTTTAACATTTCTAGATCTAATTACAAACTTTTTCATCAATTAATGAACAAAATTGAAAAAAAATTGAAGATCTGCGCGTTTCTTTCATCTTGTCAAAAAATGAAAATTCAATCAATTATTGGTTCCCAGAAAAATTTGGCAAAATACACTAAAAAATTTTCAGTCAAATATCAATTATTTGCCACATTTCTAGATCTAGTTTCAAACTTTTGCATCTATTAACGAACAAAATTTAACAAAATTTGAAGAACTTTGCGTTACTTTTAAATTTGTCAAAAAATGAAAATTCAATCAATTTTTGTTTGCTAGAAAAATTTAACAAAATACACTAAAAAATAGTTAGTTAAATATTAAATATTTTCCACATGTCTAGATCTAATTTCAAACTTTTTCATCTATTAACAAACAAAATTCAACAAAATTTGAAGAACTTTGCGTTACTTTCAAATTTGTCAAAAAATGAAAATTCAATCAATTTTTGCTTGCTAGAAAAATTTGGCAAAATACACTAAAAAATTTTCAGTCAAATTAATTATTTTCCACATTTCTAGATCTAATTTCAAACTTTTTTATCATTTAATGAACAAAATTGAACAAAAATTGTAGAACTGCGCATTACTTTCAACTTGACAAAAAATGAATATTGAATCAATTTTTCCTTACCAGAAATAATTAGCAAAATACACTAAAAAATTTTTAGTTAAATATCAAATATTTTCCACATTTCTAGATCTAATTTTAAACTTTTTCATCTGTTAATGTACAAAATTGAACAAAAATTGAAGACCTGCGCGTTACTGCCAACTTGTCAAAATATGAAAATTCTATCAATTTTTGCTTGTCAGAAAAATTTAGCAAAATACACTAAAAAATTTTCAGTTAAATATCAAATATTTTCCACATTTCTAGATCTAATTTTAAATTTTTTCATTTATTAATGAACAAAATTGAACAAAAATTGAAAAACTGCGCGTTACTTTCAACTTGACAAAAAATGAATATTAAATCAATTTTTGGCTTGCCAGAAAAATTTAGCAAAATACAATAAAAAATTTTCAGTTAAATAATCAATTATTTTCCACATTTCTAGATCAAATTTCAAACTTTTTCATCTGTTAATGAACAAAATTGATCAAAAATTGAAGAACTGCGCGTTACTGTCAACTTGACAAAAAATAAATATTAAATAAAATTTTTGGGTTACCAGAAAAATTTAGCAAAATACACTAAAAAATTTTCAGTTAAATATCAATAATTTTCTACATTTCTAGATCTAATTTCAAACTTTTTCATCCATTGACGAACAAAAGTAACCACAAATTAAAGAACTGCGCATTACTTTCAACTTGACAAAAAATGAATATTCAATCAATTTTTCTTACCAGAAATATTTAGCAAAATACACTAAAAAATTTTCAATTAAATATCAATTATTTTCCACATTTCTAGATCTAATTTTAAACTTTTTTATCATTTAATGAACAAAATTGAACAAAAATTGAACAACTGCGCATTACTTTCAACTTGACAAAAAATGAATATTTAATCAATTTTTCCTTACTAGAAATAATTAGCAAAATACACTAAAAAATTTTTAGTCAAATATGAATAATTTTTCACATTTCTAGATCTAATTTTAAACTTTTTTATCTATTAACGAACAAAATTGAACAAAAAATAAAGAACTACGCGTTACTTTCAACTTGTCAAAATATGAAAATCCAATCAGTTTTTGCTTGCCAGAAAAATTTAGCAAAATACACTAAAAAATTTTTAGTCAAATATCAATTATTTTTAACATTTCTAGATCTAATTTCAAACTTCTTCATCTGTTAATGTACAAAATTGAACAAAAATTGAAGAACTGCTCGTTAATTTCAACTTGTCAAAATATGAAAATTCAATCAATTCTTGCTTGCTAGAAAAATTTGCAAAATACACTAAAAAATTTTTAGTCAAATATCAATTATTTTCTACAGTTCTAGATCTAATTTCAAACTTTTTCATCCATTGACGAACAAAATTGACCAAAAATTAAAGAAATGCGCATTACTTTCAACTTGACAAAAAATGAATATACAATCAATTTTTGGCTTGCCAGAAATATTTAGCAAAATACACTAAAAAATTTTCAGTTAAATAGCAAATATTTTCCACATTTCTAGATCTAATTTTAAACTTTTTTATCTATTATGTACAAAATTGAACAAAAATTGAAGAACTGCGCGTTACTTTCATCTTGTCAAAAAATGAAAATTCAATCAATTATTGCTTCCCAGAAAAATTTGGCAAAATACACTAAAAAATTTTCAGTCAAATACCAATTATTTTCCACATTTCAAGATCTAATTTCATACTTTTTTATCGTTTTATGAACAAAAATGAACAAAAATTGAAGAACTGCGCGTTACTTTCAACTTGACAAAAAATGAATATTAAATCAATTTTTGGCTCACCAGATAAATTTAGCAAAATACACTAAAAAATTTTCAGTTAAATATCAATTATTTTCCACATTTCTAGATCAAATTTCAAACTTTTTCATCTGTTAATGAACAAAATTGAACAAAATTTGATGAACTGCGCGTTACTTTCATCTTGTCAAAATATGAAAATTTAATCAATTGTTGCTTGCCAGAAAAATTTGGCAAAATACACTAAAAAATTTTTAGTCAAATATGAATAATTTTCCACATTTCTAGATCTAATTTTAAACTTTTTCATCTATTAACAAATAAAATTGGACAAAATTTGATGTACTGCGCGTTACTTTCATCTTGTCAAAATATGAAAATTCAATCAATTGTTGCTTGCCAGAAAAATTTGGCAAAATACACTAAAAAATTTTTAGTCAAATATCAATAATTTTCCACATTTCTAGATCTAATTTCAAACTTTTTTATCATTTAATAAACAAAATTGAACAAAAATTAAAGAACTGCGCGTTGCTTTCAACTTGACAAAAAATGAATATTAAATCAATTTTTGGCTTACCAGAAAAATTTAGCAAAATACACTAAAAAATTTTTAGTTAAATATCAAATATTTTCCACATTTCTAGATCTAATTTTAAACTTTTTCATCTGTTAATGTACAAAATTGAACAAAAATTGAAGAACTGCGCGTTACTGCCAACTTGTCAAAATATGAAAATTCTATCAACTTTTGCTTGTCAGAAAAATTTAGCAAAATACACTAAAAAATTTTTAGTCAAATATCAATTATTTTTAACATTTCTAGATCTAATTACAAACTTTTTCATCAATTAATGAACAAAATTGAAAAAAAATTGAAGATCTGCGCGTTTCTTTCATCTTGTCAAAAAATGAAAATTCAATCAATTATTGGTTCCCAGAAAAATTTGGCAAAATACACTAAAAAATTTTCAGTCAAATATCAATTATTTGCCACATTTCTAGATCTAGTTTCAAACTTTTGCATCTATTAACGAACAAAATTTAACAAAATTTGAAGAACTTTGCGTTACTTTTAAATTTGTCAAAAAATGAAAATTCAATCAATTTTTGTTTGCTAGAAAAATTTAACAAAATACACTAAAAAATAGTTAGTTAAATATTAAATATTTTCCACATGTCTAGATCTAATTTCAAACTTTTTCATCTATTAACAAACAAAATTCAACAAAATTTGAAGAACTTTGCGTTACTTTCAAATTTGTCAAAAAATGAAAATTCAATCAATTTTTGCTTGCTAGAAAAATTTGGCAAAATACACTAAAAAATTTTCAGTCAAATTAATTATTTTCCACATTTCTAGATCTAATTTCAAACTTTTTTATCATTTAATGAACAAAATTGAACAAAAATTGTAGAACTGCGCATTACTTTCAACTTGACAAAAAATGAATATTGAATCAATTTTTCCTTACCAGAAATAATTAGCAAAATACACTAAAAAATTTTTAGTTAAATATCAAATATTTTCCACATTTCTAGATCTAATTTTAAACTTTTTCATCTGTTAATGTACAAAATTGAACAAAAATTGAAGACCTGCGCGTTACTGCCAACTTGTCAAAATATGAAAATTCTATCAATTTTTGCTTGTCAGAAAAATTTAGCAAAATACACTAAAAAATTTTCAGTTAAATATCAAATATTTTCCACATTTCTAGATCTAATTTTAAATTTTTTCATTTATTAATGAACAAAATTGAACAAAAATTGAAAAACTGCGCGTTACTTTCAACTTGACAAAAAATGAATATTAAATCAATTTTTGGCTTGCCAGAAAAATTTAGCAAAATACAATAAAAAATTTTCAGTTAAATAATCAATTATTTTCCACATTTCTAGATCAAATTTCAAACTTTTTCATCTGTTAATGAACAAAATTGATCAAAAATTGAAGAACTGCGCGTTACTGTCAACTTGACAAAAAATAAATATTAAATAAAATTTTTGGGTTACCAGAAAAATTTAGCAAAATACACTAAAAAATTTTCAGTTAAATATCAATAATTTTCTACATTTCTAGATCTAATTTCAAACTTTTTCATCCATTGACGAACAAAAGTAACCACAAATTAAAGAACTGCGCATTACTTTCAACTTGACAAAAAATGAATATTCAATCAATTTTTCTTACCAGAAATATTTAGCAAAATACACTAAAAAATTTTCAATTAAATATCAATTATTTTCCACATTTCTAGATCTAATTTTAAACTTTTTTATCATTTAATGAACAAAATTGAACAAAAATTGAACAACTGCGCATTACTTTCAACTTGACAAAAAATGAATATTTAATCAATTTTTCCTTACTAGAAATAATTAGCAAAATACACTAAAAAATTTTTAGTCAAATATGAATAATTTTTCACATTTCTAGATCTAATTTTAAACTTTTTTATCTATTAACGAACAAAATTGAACAAAAAATAAAGAACTACGCGTTACTTTCAACTTGTCAAAATATGAAAATCCAATCAGTTTTTGCTTGCCAGAAAAATTTAGCAAAATACACTAAAAAATTTTTAGTCAAATATCAATTATTTTTAACATTTCTAGATCTAATTACAAACTTTTTCATCAATTAATGAACAAAATTGAAAAAAAATTGAAGATCTGCGCGTTTCTTTCATCTTGTCAAAAAATGAAAATTCAATCAATTATTGGTTCCCAGAAAAATTTGGCAAAATACACTAAAAAATTTTCAGTCAAATATCAATTATTTGCCACATTTCTAGATCTGATTTCAAACTTTTGCATCTATTAACGAACGAAATTCAACAAAATTTGAAGAACTTTGCGTTACTTTCAAATTTGTCAAAAAATGAAAATTCAATCAATTTTTGCTTGCTAAAAAAATTTAGCAAAATACACTAAAAAATAGTTAGTTAAATATCAAATATTTTCCACATGTCTAGATTTAATTTTAAACTTTTTCATCTATTAACGAACAAAATTGAACAAAATTTAAGAACTGCGCGTTACTTTTACCTTTTCACGATATGAAAATTCAATCAATTTTTGCTTGCCAGAAAAATTTAGCAAAATACACTAAAAAATATTCAGTTAAATATTAAATATTTTTCACATTTCTAGATCTAATTTTAAACTTTTTCATCTATTAATGAACAAAATTAAACAAAAATTGAAGAACTGCGCGTTTCTTTCTACTTGTCAAAAAATGAAAATTGAATCAATTTTTGCTTGCCAGAAAAATTTGGCAAAATACACTAAAAATTTTTCAGTCAAATATCAATTATTTTCCACATTTCTAAATCTAATTTTAAACTTCTTCATCTGTTATTGTACAAAATTGAACAAAAATTGAAGAACTGCGCGTTACTTTCATCTTGTCAAAATATGAAAATTCAATCAATTATTGGTTCCCAGAAAAATTTGGCAAAATACACTAAAAAATTTTCAGTCAAATATCAATTATTTGCCACATTTCTAGATCTAATTTCAAACTTTTGCATCTATTAACGAACAAAATTTAACAAAATTTGAAGAACTTTGCGTTACTTTCAAATTTGTCAAAAAATGAAAATTCAATCAATTTTTGTTTGCTAGAAAAATTTAGCAAAATACACTAAAAAATAGTTAGTTAAATATCAAATATTTTCCACATGTCTAGATCTAATTTCAAACTTTTTCATCTATTAACAAACAAAATTCAACAAAATTTGAAGAACTTTGCGTTACTTTCAAATTTGTCAAAAAATGAAAATTCAATCAATTTTTGCTTGCTAGAAAAATTTGGCAAAATACACTAAAAAATTTTCAGTCAAATATCAATTATTTTCCACATTTCTAGATCTAATTTCAAACTTTTTTATCATTTAATGAACAAAATTGAACAAAAATTGTAGAACTGCGCATTACTTTCAACTTGACAAAAAATGAATATTGAATCAATTTTTCCTTACCAGAAATAATTAGCAAAATACACTAAAAAATTTTCAGTTAAATATCAAATATTTTCCACATTTCTAGATCTAATTTTAAATTTTTTCATTTATTAATGAACAAAATTGAACAAAAATTGAAAAACTGCGCGTTACTTTCAACTTGACAAAAAATGAATATTAAATCAATTTTTGGCTTGCCAGAAAAATTTAGCAAAATACAATAAAAAATTTTCAGTTAAATAATCAATTATTTTCCACATTTCTAGATCAAATTTCAAACTTTTTCATCTGTTAATGAACAAAATTGATCAAAAATTGAAGAACTGCGCGTTACTGTCAACTTGACAAAAAATAAATATTAAATAAAATTTTTGGGTTACCAGAAAAATTTAGCAAAATACACTAAAAAATTTTCAGTTAAATATCAATAATTTTCTACATTTCTAGATCTAATTTCAAACTTTTTCATCCATTGACGAACAAAAGTAACCACAAATTAAAGAACTGCGCATTACTTTCAACTTGACAAAAAATGAATATTCAATCAATTTTTCTTACCAGAAATATTTAGCAAAATACACTAAAAAATTTTCAATTAAATATCAATTATTTTCCACATTTCTAGATCTAATTTTAAACTTTTTTATCATTTAATGAACAAAATTGAACAAAAATTGAACAACTGCGCATTACTTTCAACTTGACAAAAAATGAATATTCAATCAATTTTTCCTTACTAGAAATAATTAGCAAAATACACTAAAAAATTTTTAGTCAAATATGAATAATTTTTCACATTTCTAGATCTAATTTTAAACTTTTTTATCTATTAACAAACAAAATTGAACAAAAAATAAAGAACTACGCGTTACTTTCAACTTGTCAAAATATGAAAATCCAATCAGTTTTTGCTTGCCAGAAAAATTTAGCAAAATACACTAAAAAATTTTTAGTCAAATATCAATTATTTTTAACATTTCTAGATCTAATTACAAACTTTTTCATCAATTAATGAACAAAATTGAAAAAAAATTGAAGATCTGCGCGTTTCTTTCATCTTGTCAAAAAATGAAAATTCAATCAATTATTGGTTCCCAGAAAAATTTGGCAAAATACAGTAAAAAATTTTCAGTCAAATATCAATTATTTGCCACATTTCTAGATCTAATTTCAAACTTTTGCATCTATTAACAAACAAAATTCAACAAAATTTGAAGAACTTTGCGTTACTTTCAAATTTGTCATAAAATGAAAATTCAATCAATTTTTGCTTGCTAGAAAAATTTGGCAAAATACACTAAAAAATTTTCAGTCAAATATCAATTATTTTCCACATTTCTAGATCTAATTTCAAACTTTTTTATCATTTAATGAACAAAATTGAACAAAAATTGTAGAACTGCGCATTACTTTCAACTTGACAAAAAATGAATATTGAATCAATTTTTCCTTACCAGAAATAATTAGCAAAATACACTAAAAAATTTTTAGTTAAATATCAAATATTTTCCACATTTCTAGATCTAATTTTAAACTTTTTCATCTGTTAATGTACAAAATTGAACAAAAATTGAAGAACTGCGCGTTACTGCCAACTTGTCAAAATATGAAAATTCTATCAATTTTTGCTTGTCAGAAAAATTTAGCAAAATACACTAAAAAATTTTCAGTTAAATATCAAATATTTTCCACATTTCTAGATCTAATTTTAAATTTTTTCATTTATTAATGAACAAAATTGAACAAAAATTGAAAAACTGCGCGTTACTTTCAACTTGACAAAAAATGAATATTAAATCAATTTTTGGCTTGCCAGAAAAATTTAGCAAAATACAATAAAAAATTTTCAGTTAAATAATCAATTATTTTCCACATTTCTAGATCAAATTTCAAACTTTTTCATCTGTTAATGAACAAAATTGATCAAAAATTGAAGAACTGCGCGTTACTGTCAACTTGACAAAAAATAAATATTAAATAAAATTTTTGGGTTACCAGAAAAATTTAGCAAAATACACTAAAAAATTTTCAGTTAAATATCAATAATTTTCTACATTTCTAGATCTAATTTCAAACTTTTTCATCCATTGACGAACAAAAGTAACCACAAATTAAAGAACTGCGCATTACTTTCAACTTGACAAAAAATGAATATTTAATCAATTTTTCTTACCAGAAATATTTAGCAAAATACACTAAAAAATTTTCAATTAAATATCAATTATTTTCCACATTTCTAGATCTAATTTTAAACTTTTTTATCATTTAATGAACAAAATTGAACAAAAATTGAACAACTGCGCATTACTTTCAACTTGACAAAAAATGAATATTCAATCAATTTTTCCTTACTAGAAATAATTAGCAAAATACACTAAAAAATTTTTAGTCAAATATGAATAATTTTTCACATTTCTAGATCTAATTTTAAACTTTTTTATCTATTAACGAACAAAATTGAACAAAAAATAAAGAACTACGCGTTACTTTCAACTTGTCAAAATATGAAAATCCAATCAGTTTTTGCTTGCCAGAAAAATTTAGCAAAATACACTAAAAAATTTTTAGTCAAATATCAATTATTTTTAACATTTCTAGATCTAATTACAAACTTTTTCATCAATTAATGAACAAAATTGAAAAAAAATTGAAGATCTGCGCGTTTCTTTCATCTTGTCAAAAAATGAAAATTCAATCAATTATTGGTTCCCAGAAAAATTTGGCAAAATACACTAAAAAATTTTCAGTCAAATATCAATTATTTGCCACATTTCTAGATCTAATTTCAAACTTTTGCATCTATTAACGAACGAAATTCAACAAAATTTGAAGAACTTTGCGTTACTTTCAAATTTGTCAAAAAATGAAAATTCAATCAATTTTTGCTTGCTAAAAAAATTTAGCAAAATACACTAAAAAATAGTTAGTTAAATATCAAATATTTTCCACATGTCTAGATTTAATTTTAAACTTTTTCATCTATTAACGAACAAAATTGAACAAAATTTAAGAACTGCGCGTTACTTTTACCTTTTCAAGATATGAAAATTCAATCAATTTTTGATTGCCAGAAAAATTTAGCAAAATACACTAAAAAATATTCAGTTAAATATTAAATATTTTTCACATTTCTAGATCTAATTTTAAACTTTTTCATCTATTAATGAACAAAATTAAACAACAATTAAAGAACTGCGCGTTTCTTTCTACTTGTCAAAAAATGAAAATTGAATAAATTTTTGCTTGCCAGAAAAATTTGGCAAAATACACTAAAAATTTTTCAGTCAAATATCAATTATTTTCCACATTTCTAAATCTAATTTTAAAACTTCTTCATCTGTTATTGTACAAAATTGAACAAAAATTGAAGAACTGCGCGTTACTTCAACTTGTCAAGAAATGAAAATTCAAACAATTATTGCTTCCCAGAAAAATTTGGCAAAATACACTAAAAAATTTTTAGTCAAATATCAATTATTTTCTACATTTCTAGATCTAATTTTAAACTTTTTCATCTATTGACGAAAAAAATTAACCACAAATTAAAGAACTGCGCGTTACTTTCAACTTGACAAAAAATGAATATTGAATCAATTTTTCCTTACCAGAAATAATTAGCAAAATACACTAAAAAATTTTTAGCGCGTTATACTTTTTATTAAAATGAACAAAATTGAACAAAAATTGAAGAACTGCGCATTTCTTTCAACTTGTCAAAAAATGAAAATTGAATCAATTTTTGCTTCCCAGAAAAATTTGGCAAAATACACTAAAAATTTTTCAGTTAAATATCAATTATTTTCCACATTTCTAAATCTAATTTCAAACTTCTTCATCTGTTAATGTACAAAATTGAACGAAAATTGAAGAACTGCGCGTTACTTCAACTTGTCAAGGAATGAAAATTCAAACAATTATTGCTTCCCAGAAAAATTTGGCAAAATACACTAAAAAATTTTTAGTCAAATATCAATTATTTTCTACATTTCTAGATCTAATTTTAAACTTTTTCATCTATTGACGAAAAAAATTAACCACAAATTAAAGAACTGCGCGTTACTTTCAACTTGACAAAAAATGAATATTCAATTAATTTTTGCCTTACCAGAAATATTTAGCAAAATACACTAAAAAATTTTCAGTTAAATATCAAATATTTTCTACATTTCTAGATCTAATTTCAAATTTTTTCATCCATTGACGAACAAAATTGACCACAAATTTAAGAACTGCGCATTACTTTTTACTTGACAAAAAATGAATAATTAATCAATTTTTCCTTACCAGAAATATTTAGCAAAATACACAAAAAAATTTTCAGTTAAATATCAAATATTTTCCACATTTCTAGATCTAATTTCAAACTTTTTCATCTGTTAATGAATAAACTTGAACAAAAATTGAAGAACTGCGCGTTACTGTCAACTTGTCAAAATATGAAAATACAATAAATTGTTGCTTGCCAGAAAAATTTAGCAAAATACACTAAAAAATTTTCCGTTAAAAATTAATTGTTTTTCACATTTCTAGATCAAATTTTAAACTTTTTTATCTATAAATAAACAAAATTGAACAAAAATTGAAGAACTGCGCGTTACTTTCAACTTGACAAAAAATGAATATTGAATCAATTTTTGCCTTACCAGAAATATTTAGCAAAATACACTAAAAAATTTTCAGTTTAATATCAAATATTTTCCACATTTCTAGATCTAATTTCAAATTTTTTCATCCATTGACGAACAAAATTGACCACAAATTTAAGAACTGCGCATTACTTTTTACTTGACAAAAAATGAATAATCAATCAATTTTTCCTTACCAGAAATATTTAGCAAAATACACAAAAAAATTTTCAGTTAAATATCAAATATTTTCCACATTTCTAGATCTAATTTCAAACTTTTTTATCATTTAATGAACAAAATTGAACAAAAATTGAACAACTGCGCATTACTTTCAACTTGACAAAAAATGAATATTCAATCAATTTTTCCTTACAAGAAATATTTAGCAAAATACATTAAAAAATTTTTAGTCAAATATCAATAATTTTCTATATTTCTAGATCTAATTTCAAACTTTTTCATCCATTGACGAACAAAATTGAACACAAATTAAAGAACTGCGCTTTACTTTAACTTGACAAAAAATTAATATCCAATCAATTTTTCCTTACCAGAAATATTTAGCAAAACACACTAAAAAATTCTCAGTTAAATATCAAATATTTTCCACATTTCTAGATCTAATTTTAAACTTTTTCATCTAATAATGAACAAAATTAAACAAAAATTGAAGAACTGCGCGTTACTTTCAACTTGTCAAAAAATGAAAATTCAATCAATTATTGTTTCCCAGAAAAATTTCGCAAAATACACTAAAAAATTTTTAGTTAAATATCAATTATTTTCTACATTTCTAGATCTAATTTCAAACTATTTTATCTACTAACGAACAAAATTGAACAAAATTTGATGAACTGCGCGTTACTTTCATCTTGTCAAAATATGAAAATTCAATCAATTGTTGCTTGCCAGAAAAATTTGGCAAAATACACTAAAAAATTTTTAGTTAAATAACAATTATTTTCTACATTTCTAGATCTAATTTCAAACTATTTTATCTACTAACGAACAAAATTGAACAAAATTTGATGAACTGCGCGTTACTTTCATCTTGTCAAAATATGAAAATTCAATCAATTGTTGCTTGCCAGAAAAATTTGGCAAAATACACTAAAAAATTTTTAGTCAAATATTAATAATTTTCTACATTTCTAGATCTAATTTCAAACTTTTTCATCCATTGAAAATTAAAGAACTGCGCATTTCTTTCAACTTGACAAAAAATGAATATACAATCAATTTTTGGATTGCCAGAAATAATTAGCAAAATACCCTAAAAAATTTTCAGTTAAATATCAATTATTTTCCACATTTCTAGATCAAATTTCAAACATTTTCTTTTTTTAATGAACAAAATTGAACAAAATTAAACAAAAATTAAAGAACTGCGCGTTACTTTCAACTTATCAAAATATGAAAATCCAATCAATTTTTGCTTGCCAGAAAAATTTAGCAAAATACACCAAAAAAATATTCATTTAAATATCTAATAATTTCCACATTTCTAAATCTAATTTTAAACTTTTTCATCTATTAAAGTCAAAATTAAACAAAAATTGAAGAACTGCGCGTTACTTTCAACTTGACAAAAAATGAATATTCAATTAATTTTTGCCTTACCAAAAATATTTAGCAAAATACACTAAAAAATTTTTAGTCAAATATCAATAATTTTCTACATTTCTAGATCTAATTTCAAACTTTTTCATCCATTGACGAACAAAATTGACGACAAATTAAAGAACTGCGCATTACTTTAACTTGACAAAAAATGAATATTCAATCAATTTTTCCTTACCAAAAATATTTAGCAAAATGCACTAAAAAAATTTCAGTTCAATATCAAATATTTTCCACATTTTTAGATCTAATTTTAAACTTTTTCATCTATTAATGAACAAAATTAAACAAAAATTGAAGAACTGCGCGTTTCTTTCTACTTGTCAAAAAATGAAAATTGAATCAATTTTTGCTTGCCAGAAAAATTTGGCAAAATACACTAAAAATTTTTCAGTCAAAATCAATTATTTTCCACATTTCTAGATCTAATTTTAAACTTTTTCATTTGTTAATGTACAAAATTGAACAAAAATTGAAGAACTGCGCGTTACTTTCATCTTGTCAAAAAATGAAAATTCAATCAATTATTGCTTCCCAGAAAAATTTGGCAAAATACACTAAAAATTTTTCAGTCAAATATCAATTATTTTTCACATTTCTAGATCTAATTTCAAACTTTTTTATCATTTAATGAACAAAATTGAACAAAAATTGAAGAACTGCGCATTTCTTTCAACTTGTCAAAAAATGAAAATTGAATCAATTTTTGCTTCCCAGAAAAATTTGGCAAAATACACTAAAAATTTTTCAGTTAAATATCAATTATTTTCCACATTTCTAAATCTAATTTCAAACTTCTTCATCTGTTAATGTACAAAATTGAACAAAAATTGAAGAACTGCGCGTTACTTTCATCTTGTCAAAAAATGAAAATTCAATCAATTATTGCTTCCCAGAAAAATTTGGCAAAATACACTAAAAAATTTTCAGTCAAATATCAATTATTTTCCACATTTCTAGATCTAATTTTAAACTTTTTTATCATTTAATGAACAAAAATAAACAAAAATTGAAGAACTGCGCGTTACTTTCAACTTGACAAAAAATGAATATTAAATCAATTTTTGGCTTACCAGATAAATTTAGCAAAATGCACTAAAAAATTTTCAGTTAAATATCAATTATTTTCCACATTTCTAGATCAAATTTCAAACTTTTTCATCTGTTAATGTACAAAAATGAACAAAAATTGAAGAACTGCGCGTTACTGTCAACTTGACAAAAAATGAATATTCAATCAATTTTTCCTTACAAGAAATATTTAGCAAAATACATTAAAAAATTTTTAGTCAAATATCAATAATTTTCTACATTTCTAGATCTAATTTTAAACTTTTTCATCTGTTAATGAACAAAATTGAACAAAAATTGAAGAACTGCGCGTTACTGTCAACTTGTCAAAATATGAAAATTCAATCAATTTTTGCTTGCCAGAAAAATTTAGCAAAACAAACTAAAAAATTTTCAGTTAAATATCAAATATTTTCTACATTTCTAGATCTAATTTCATTTTTTTTTCAAAAATTGACGAACCAAATTGACCACAAATTAAAGAACTGCGCATTACTTTCAACTTGACAAAAAATGAATATTCAATCAATTTTTCCTTACAAGAAATATTTAGTAAATTACATTAAAAAATTTTTAGTCAAATATCAAAAATTTTCTACATTTCTAGATCTAATTTCAAACTTTTTCATCCATTGACAAACAAAATTGAACACAAATTAAAGAACTGCGCATTACTTTCAACTTGACAAAAAATGAATATTCAATCAATTTTTCCTTACCAGAAATATTTAGCAAAATAGACTAAAAAATTTTCAGTTAAATATCAAATATTTTCCACATTTGTAGATCTAATTTTAAATTTTTTTATCTATTAACGAACAAAATTGAACAAAAATTGAAGAACTGCGCGTTACTTTCAACTTGTCAAAAAATGAAAATTCAATCAATTATTGCTTCGCAAAAAAATTTCGCAAAATACACTAAAAAATTTTTAGTTAAATATCAATTATTTTCTACATTTCTAGATCTAATTTCAAACTATTTTATCTATTAAAGATCAAAATTAAACAAAAATTAAAGAACTGCGCGTTACTTTCAACTTGACAAAAAATGAATATTCAATCAATTTTTGCCTTACCAGAAAAATTTATCAAAATACACTAAAAAATATTTAGTTAAATACTAAATATTTTCCACATTTCTAGATCTAATTTTAAACTTTTTCATCTACTAATGAACAAAATTGAACAAAATTTGATGAACTGCGCGTTACTTTCATCTTGTCAAAATATGAAAATTCAATCAATTGTTGCTTGCCAGAAAAATTTAGCAAAATACACTAAAAAATTTTTAGTCAAATATCAATAATTTTCAACATTTCTAGATCTAATTTCAAACTTTTTCATAAATTGACGAACAAAATTGACCACAAATTAAAGAACTGCGCATTACTTTCAACTTGCCAAAAAATGAATATTAAATCAATTTTTGGCTTACCAGAAAAATTTAGCAAAATACACAAAAAAAATTTCAGTTAAAAATTAATTTTTTTCCACATTTCTAGATCAAATTTTAATCTTTTTCATCTGTTAATGTACAAAATTGAAAAAAAATTGAAGAACTGCGCGTTACTGTCAACTTGTCAAAATATGAAAATTCAATCAATTTTTGCTTGTCAGACAAATTTAGCAAAATACACTAAAAAATATTCAGTTAAATACAAAATTTTTTCCACATTTCTAGATCTAATTTCAAACTTTTTCATAAATTGAAGAACAAAATTGACCACAAATTAAAGAACTGCGCATTACTTTCAACTTGACAAAAAATTAATATCCAATCAATTTTTCCTTACCAGAAATATTTAGCAAAACACACTAAAAAATTCTCAGTTAAATATCAAATATTTTCCACATTTCTAGATCTAATTTTAAACTTTTTCATCTAATAATGAACAAAATTAAACAAAAATTGAAGAACTGCGCGTTACTTTCAACTTGTCAAGAAATGAAAATTCAAACAATTATTGCTTCCCAGAAAAATTTGGCAAAATACACTAAAAAATTTTTAGTCAAATATCAATTATTTTCTACATTTCTAGATCTAATTTCAAACTTTTTCATCCATTGACGAAAAAAATTAACTACAAATTAAAGAACTGCGCGTTACTTTCAACTTGACAAAAAATGAATATTCAATTAATTTTTGCCTTACCAGAAATATTTAGCAAAATACACTAAAAAATTTTTAGTCAAATATAAAAAATTTTCTACATTTCTAGATCTAATTTCAAACTTTTTCATCCATTGAAAATTAAAGAACTGTGCATTTCTTTCAACTTGACAAAAAATGAATATACAATCAATTTTTGGATTGCCAGAAATAATTAGCAAAATACCCTAAAAAATTTTCAGTTAAATATCAATTATTTTCCACATTTCTAGATCAAATTTCAAACATTTTCATCTGTTAATGAACAAAATTGAACAAAATTGAACAAAAATTGAAGAACTGCGCGTTATTTTCAACTTGACAAAAAATGAATAATCAATCAATTTTTCCTTACCAGAAATATTTAGCAAAATACACAAAAAAATTTTCAGTTAAATATCAAATATTTTCCACATTTCTAGATCTAATTTCAAACTTTTTTATCTGTTAATGAATAAACTTGAACAAAAATTGAAGAACTGCGCGTTACTGTCAACTTGTCAAAATATGAAAATACAATCAATTGTTGCTTGCCAGAAAAATTTAGCAAAATACACAAAAAAATTTTCCGTTAAAAAATAATTGTTTTTCACATTTCTAGATCAAATTTTAAACTTTTTCATCTATAAATAAACAAAATTGAACAAAAATTGAAGAACTGCGCGTTACTGTCAACTTGTCAAAATATGAAAATTCAATCAATTTTTGCTTGCCAGAAAAATTTAGCAAAATACACTAAAAATTTTTAGTTAAATATCAAATATTTTCCACATTTCTAGATCTTATTTCAAACTTTTTTATCATTTAATGAACCAAATTTAACAAAAATTGAAGAACTGCGCGTTACTTTCAACTTGACAAAAAATGAATATTGAATCAATTTTTGCCTTACCAGAAATATTTACCAAAATACACTAAAAAATTTTCAGTTTAATATCAAATATTTTCCACATTTCTAGATCTAATTTTAAATTTTTTCATCTACTAATAAACAAAATTGAACAAAAATTGAAGAACTGCGCGTTACTGTCAACTTGTCAAAATATGAAAATTGAATCAATTTTTGCTTGCCAGAAGAATTTGCAAAATACACTAAAAAATTTTTAGTTAAATATCAATTATTTTTCACATTTCTAGATCAAATTTCAAACTTTTTCATCTGTTAATCAACAAATTTGAACAAAAATTGAAGAACTGCGCGTTACTGTCAACTTGTCAAAATATGAAAATTTAATCAATTGTTGCTTGCCAGAAAAATTTGGCAAAACACACTAAAAAATTTTTAGTCAAATATCAATAATTTTCTACATTTCTAGACCTAATTTCAAACTTTTTCATCTATTAATGAACAAAATTGAACAAAAATTGAAGAACTGCGCGTTACTTTCAACTTGTCAAAAAATGAATATTGAATCAATTTTTCCTTACCAGAAATAATTAGCAAAATACACTAAAAAATTTTTAGCGCGTTATACTTTTTATTAAAATGAACAAAATTGAACAAAAATTGAAGAACTGCGCATTTCTTTCAACTTGTCAAAAAATGAAAATTGAATCAATTTTTGCTTCCCAGAAAAATTTGGCAAAATACACTAAAAAATAGTTAGTTAAATATCAAATATTTTCCACATGTCTAGATTTAATTTTAAACTTTTTCATCTATTAACGAACAAAATTGAACAAAATTTAAGAACTGCGCGTTACTTTCAAATTTGTCAAAAAATGAAAATTCAATCAATTTTTGCTTGCTAAAAAAATTTAGCAAAATACACTAAAAAATAGTTAGTTAAATATCAAATATTTTCCACATGTCTAGATTTAATTTTAAACTTTTTCATCTATTAACGAACAAAATTGAACAAAATTTAAGAACTGCGCGTTACTTTTACCTTTTCAAGATATGAAAATTCAATCAATTTTTGATTGCCAGAAAAATTTAGCAAAATACACTAAAAAATATTCAGTTAAATATTAAATATTTTTCACATTTCTAGATCTAATTTTAAACTTTTTCATCTATTAATGAACAAAATTAAACAACAATTAAAGAACTGCGCGTTTCTTTCTACTTGTCAAAAAATGAAAATTGAATAAATTTTTGCTTGCCAGAAAAATTTGGCAAAATACACTAAAAATTTTTCAGTCAAATATCAATTATTTTCCACATTTCTAAATCTAATTTTAAAACTTCTTCATCTGTTATTGTACAAAATTGAACAAAAATTGAAGAACTGCGCGTTACTTCAACTTGTCAAGAAATGAAAATTCAAACAATTATTGCTTCCCAGAAAAATTTGGCAAAATACACTAAAAAATTTTTAGTCAAATATCAATTATTTTCTACATTTCTAGATCTAATTTTAAACTTTTTCATCTATTGACGAAAAAAATTAACCACAAATTAAAGAACTGCGCGTTACTTTCAACTTGACAAAAAATGAATATTGAATCAATTTTTCCTTACCAGAAATAATTAGCAAAATACACTAAAAAATTTTTAGCGCGTTATACTTTTTATTAAAATGAACAAAATTGAACAAAAATTGAAGAACTGCGCATTTCTTTCAACTTGTCAAAAAATGAAAATTGAATCAATTTTTGCTTCCCAGAAAAATTTGGCAAAATACACTAAAAATTTTTCAGTTAAATATCAATTATTTTCCACATTTCTAAATCTAATTTCAAACTTCTTCATCTGTTAATGTACAAAATTGAACGAAAATTGAAGAACTGCGCGTTACTTCAACTTGTCAAGGAATGAAAATTCAAACAATTATTGCTTCCCAGAAAAATTTGGCAAAATACACTAAAAAATTTTTAGTCAAATATCAATTATTTTCTACATTTCTAGATCTAATTTTAAACTTTTTCATCTATTGACGAAAAAAATTAACCACAAATTAAAGAACTGCGCGTTACTTTCAACTTGACAAAAAATGAATATTCAATTAATTTTTGCCTTACCAGAAATATTTAGCAAAATACACTAAAAAATTTTCAGTTAAATATCAAATATTTTCTACATTTCTAGATCTAATTTCAAATTTTTTCATCCATTGACGAACAAAATTGACCACAAATTTAAGAACTGCGCATTACTTTTTACTTGACAAAAAATGAATAATTAATCAATTTTTCCTTACCAGAAATATTTAGCAAAATACACAAAAAAATTTTCAGTTAAATATCAAATATTTTCCACATTTCTAGATCTAATTTCAAACTTTTTCATCTGTTAATGAATAAACTTGAACAAAAATTGAAGAACTGCGCGTTACTGTCAACTTGTCAAAATATGAAAATACAATAAATTGTTGCTTGCCAGAAAAATTTAGCAAAATACACTAAAAAATTTTCCGTTAAAAATTAATTGTTTTTCACATTTCTAGATCAAATTTTAAACTTTTTTATCTATAAATAAACAAAATTGAACAAAAATTGAAGAACTGCGCGTTACTTTCAACTTGACAAAAAATGAATATTGAATCAATTTTTGCCTTACCAGAAATATTTAGCAAAATACACTAAAAAATTTTCAGTTTAATATCAAATATTTTCCACATTTCTAGATCTAATTTCAAATTTTTTCATCCATTGACGAACAAAATTGACCACAAATTTAAGAACTGCGCATTACTTTTTACTTGACAAAAAATGAATAATCAATCAATTTTTCCTTACCAGAAATATTTAGCAAAATACACAAAAAAATTTTCAGTTAAATATCAAATATTTTCCACATTTCTAGATCTAATTTCAAACTTTTTTATCATTTAATGAACAAAATTGAACAAAAATTGAACAACTGCGCATTACTTTCAACTTGACAAAAAATGAATATTCAATCAATTTTTCCTTACAAGAAATATTTAGCAAAATACATTAAAAAATTTTTAGTCAAATATCAATAATTTTCTATATTTCTAGATCTAATTTCAAACTTTTTCATCCATTGACGAACAAAATTGAACACAAATTAAAGAACTGCGCTTTACTTTAACTTGACAAAAAATTAATATCCAATCAATTTTTCCTTACCAGAAATATTTAGCAAAACACACTAAAAAATTCTCAGTTAAATATCAAATATTTTCCACATTTCTAGATCTAATTTTAAACTTTTTCATCTAATAATGAACAAAATTAAACAAAAATTGAAGAACTGCGCGTTACTTTCAACTTGTCAAAAAATGAAAATTCAATCAATTATTGTTTCCCAGAAAAATTTCGCAAAATACACTAAAAAATTTTTAGTTAAATATCAATTATTTTCTACATTTCTAGATCTAATTTCAAACTATTTTATCTACTAACGAACAAAATTGAACAAAATTTGATGAACTGCGCGTTACTTTCATCTTGTCAAAATATGAAAATTCAATCAATTGTTGCTTGCCAGAAAAATTTGGCAAAATACACTAAAAAATTTTTAGTTAAATAACAATTATTTTCTACATTTCTAGATCTAATTTCAAACTATTTTATCTACTAACGAACAAAATTGAACAAAATTTGATGAACTGCGCGTTACTTTCATCTTGTCAAAATATGAAAATTCAATCAATTGTTGCTTGCCAGAAAAATTTGGCAAAATACACTAAAAAATTTTTAGTCAAATATTAATAATTTTCTACATTTCTAGATCTAATTTCAAACTTTTTCATCCATTGAAAATTAAAGAACTGCGCATTTCTTTCAACTTGACAAAAAATGAATATACAATCAATTTTTGGATTGCCAGAAATAATTAGCAAAATACCCTAAAAAATTTTCAGTTAAATATCAATTATTTTCCACATTTCTAGATCAAATTTCAAACATTTTCTTTTTTTAATGAACAAAATTGAACAAAATTAAACAAAAATTAAAGAACTGCGCGTTACTTTCAACTTATCAAAATATGAAAATCCAATCAATTTTTGCTTGCCAGAAAAATTTAGCAAAATACACCAAAAAAATATTCATTTAAATATCTAATAATTTCCACATTTCTAAATCTAATTTTAAACTTTTTCATCTATTAAAGTCAAAATTAAACAAAAATTGAAGAACTGCGCGTTACTTTCAACTTGACAAAAAATGAATATTCAATTAATTTTTGCCTTACCAAAAATATTTAGCAAAATACACTAAAAAATTTTTAGTCAAATATCAATAATTTTCTACATTTCTAGATCTAATTTCAAACTTTTTCATCCATTGACGAACAAAATTGACGACAAATTAAAGAACTGCGCATTACTTTAACTTGACAAAAAATGAATATTCAATCAATTTTTCCTTACCAAAAATATTTAGCAAAATGCACTAAAAAAATTTCAGTTCAATATCAAATATTTTCCACATTTTTAGATCTAATTTTAAACTTTTTCATCTATTAATGAACAAAATTAAACAAAAATTGAAGAACTGCGCGTTTCTTTCTACTTGTCAAAAAATGAAAATTGAATCAATTTTTGCTTGCCAGAAAAATTTGGCAAAATACACTAAAAATTTTTCAGTCAAAATCAATTATTTTCCACATTTCTAGATCTAATTTTAAACTTTTTCATTTGTTAATGTACAAAATTGAACAAAAATTGAAGAACTGCGCGTTACTTTCATCTTGTCAAAAAATGAAAATTCAATCAATTATTGCTTCCCAGAAAAATTTGGCAAAATACACTAAAAATTTTTCAGTCAAATATCAATTATTTTTCACATTTCTAGATCTAATTTCAAACTTTTTTATCATTTAATGAACAAAATTGAACAAAAATTGAAGAACTGCGCATTTCTTTCAACTTGTCAAAAAATGAAAATTGAATCAATTTTTGCTTCCCAGAAAAATTTGGCAAAATACACTAAAAATTTTTCAGTTAAATATCAATTATTTTCCACATTTCTAAATCTAATTTCAAACTTCTTCATCTGTTAATGTACAAAATTGAACAAAAATTGAAGAACTGCGCGTTACTTTCATCTTGTCAAAAAATGAAAATTCAATCAATTATTGCTTCCCAGAAAAATTTGGCAAAATACACTAAAAAATTTTCAGTCAAATATCAATTATTTTCCACATTTCTAGATCTAATTTTAAACTTTTTTATCATTTAATGAACAAAAATAAACAAAAATTGAAGAACTGCGCGTTACTTTCAACTTGACAAAAAATGAATATTAAATCAATTTTTGGCTTACCAGATAAATTTAGCAAAATGCACTAAAAAATTTTCAGTTAAATATCAATTATTTTCCACATTTCTAGATCAAATTTCAAACTTTTTCATCTGTTAATGTACAAAAATGAACAAAAATTGAAGAACTGCGCGTTACTGTCAACTTGACAAAAAATGAATATTCAATCAATTTTTCCTTACAAGAAATATTTAGCAAAATACATTAAAAAATTTTTAGTCAAATATCAATAATTTTCTACATTTCTAGATCTAATTTTAAACTTTTTCATCTGTTAATGAACAAAATTGAACAAAAATTGAAGAACTGCGCGTTACTGTCAACTTGTCAAAATATGAAAATTCAATCAATTTTTGCTTGCCAGAAAAATTTAGCAAAACAAACTAAAAAATTTTCAGTTAAATATCAAATATTTTCTACATTTCTAGATCTAATTTCATTTTTTTTTCAAAAATTGACGAACCAAATTGACCACAAATTAAAGAACTGCGCATTACTTTCAACTTGACAAAAAATGAATATTCAATCAATTTTTCCTTACAAGAAATATTTAGTAAATTACATTAAAAAATTTTTAGTCAAATATCAAAAATTTTCTACATTTCTAGATCTAATTTCAAACTTTTTCATCCATTGACAAACAAAATTGAACACAAATTAAAGAACTGCGCATTACTTTCAACTTGACAAAAAATGAATATTCAATCAATTTTTCCTTACCAGAAATATTTAGCAAAATAGACTAAAAAATTTTCAGTTAAATATCAAATATTTTCCACATTTGTAGATCTAATTTTAAATTTTTTTATCTATTAACGAACAAAATTGAACAAAAATTGAAGAACTGCGCGTTACTTTCAACTTGTCAAAAAATGAAAATTCAATCAATTATTGCTTCGCAAAAAAATTTCGCAAAATACACTAAAAAATTTTTAGTTAAATATCAATTATTTTCTACATTTCTAGATCTAATTTCAAACTATTTTATCTATTAAAGATCAAAATTAAACAAAAATTAAAGAACTGCGCGTTACTTTCAACTTGACAAAAAATGAATATTCAATCAATTTTTGCCTTACCAGAAAAATTTATCAAAATACACTAAAAAATATTTAGTTAAATACTAAATATTTTCCACATTTCTAGATCTAATTTTAAACTTTTTCATCTACTAATGAACAAAATTGAACAAAATTTGATGAACTGCGCGTTACTTTCATCTTGTCAAAATATGAAAATTCAATCAATTGTTGCTTGCCAGAAAAATTTAGCAAAATACACTAAAAAATTTTTAGTCAAATATCAATAATTTTCAACATTTCTAGATCTAATTTCAAACTTTTTCATAAATTGACGAACAAAATTGACCACAAATTAAAGAACTGCGCATTACTTTCAACTTGCCAAAAAATGAATATTAAATCAATTTTTGGCTTACCAGAAAAATTTAGCAAAATACACAAAAAAAATTTCAGTTAAAAATTAATTTTTTTCCACATTTCTAGATCAAATTTTAATCTTTTTCATCTGTTAATGTACAAAATTGAAAAAAAATTGAAGAACTGCGCGTTACTGTCAACTTGTCAAAATATGAAAATTCAATCAATTTTTGCTTGTCAGACAAATTTAGCAAAATACACTAAAAAATATTCAGTTAAATACAAAATTTTTTCCACATTTCTAGATCTAATTTCAAACTTTTTCATAAATTGAAGAACAAAATTGACCACAAATTAAAGAACTGCGCATTACTTTCAACTTGACAAAAAATTAATATCCAATCAATTTTTCCTTACCAGAAATATTTAGCAAAACACACTAAAAAATTCTCAGTTAAATATCAAATATTTTCCACATTTCTAGATCTAATTTTAAACTTTTTCATCTAATAATGAACAAAATTAAACAAAAATTGAAGAACTGCGCGTTACTTTCAACTTGTCAAGAAATGAAAATTCAAACAATTATTGCTTCCCAGAAAAATTTGGCAAAATACACTAAAAAATTTTTAGTCAAATATCAATTATTTTCTACATTTCTAGATCTAATTTCAAACTTTTTCATCCATTGACGAAAAAAATTAACTACAAATTAAAGAACTGCGCGTTACTTTCAACTTGACAAAAAATGAATATTCAATTAATTTTTGCCTTACCAGAAATATTTAGCAAAATACACTAAAAAATTTTTAGTCAAATATAAAAAATTTTCTACATTTCTAGATCTAATTTCAAACTTTTTCATCCATTGAAAATTAAAGAACTGTGCATTTCTTTCAACTTGACAAAAAATGAATATACAATCAATTTTTGGATTGCCAGAAATAATTAGCAAAATACCCTAAAAAATTTTCAGTTAAATATCAATTATTTTCCACATTTCTAGATCAAATTTCAAACATTTTCATCTGTTAATGAACAAAATTGAACAAAATTGAACAAAAATTGAAGAACTGCGCGTTATTTTCAACTTGACAAAAAATGAATAATCAATCAATTTTTCCTTACCAGAAATATTTAGCAAAATACACAAAAAAATTTTCAGTTAAATATCAAATATTTTCCACATTTCTAGATCTAATTTCAAACTTTTTTATCTGTTAATGAATAAACTTGAACAAAAATTGAAGAACTGCGCGTTACTGTCAACTTGTCAAAATATGAAAATACAATCAATTGTTGCTTGCCAGAAAAATTTAGCAAAATACACAAAAAAATTTTCCGTTAAAAAATAATTGTTTTTCACATTTCTAGATCAAATTTTAAACTTTTTCATCTATAAATAAACAAAATTGAACAAAAATTGAAGAACTGCGCGTTACTGTCAACTTGTCAAAATATGAAAATTCAATCAATTTTTGCTTGCCAGAAAAATTTAGCAAAATACACTAAAAATTTTTAGTTAAATATCAAATATTTTCCACATTTCTAGATCTTATTTCAAACTTTTTTATCATTTAATGAACCAAATTTAACAAAAATTGAAGAACTGCGCGTTACTTTCAACTTGACAAAAAATGAATATTGAATCAATTTTTGCCTTACCAGAAATATTTACCAAAATACACTAAAAAATTTTCAGTTTAATATCAAATATTTTCCACATTTCTAGATCTAATTTTAAATTTTTTCATCTACTAATAAACAAAATTGAACAAAAATTGAAGAACTGCGCGTTACTGTCAACTTGTCAAAATATGAAAATTGAATCAATTTTTGCTTGCCAGAAGAATTTGCAAAATACACTAAAAAATTTTTAGTTAAATATCAATTATTTTTCACATTTCTAGATCAAATTTCAAACTTTTTCATCTGTTAATCAACAAATTTGAACAAAAATTGAAGAACTGCGCGTTACTGTCAACTTGTCAAAATATGAAAATTTAATCAATTGTTGCTTGCCAGAAAAATTTGGCAAAACACACTAAAAAATTTTTAGTCAAATATCAATAATTTTCTACATTTCTAGACCTAATTTCAAACTTTTTCATCTATTAATGAACAAAATTGAACAAAAATTGAAGAACTGCGCGTTACTTTCAACTTGTCAAAAAATGAAAATTCAATCAATTTTTGCTTGCCAGAAAAATTTGGCAAAGTACACTAAAAAATTTTCAGTCAAATATCAATTATTTTCCATATTTCTAGATCTTATTTCAAACTTTTTTATTTAATAATAAACAAAATCGAACAAAATTTAAAGAACTGCGCATTACTTTCAACTTGTCAAAAAATGAATATTTAATCAATTTTTCATCGGTAGTAAAATTTGTCAAAATACACTAAAAAATTTTCAATCAAATATCAATTATATTCCATATTTCTAGATCTAATTTCAAACTTTTTCAATTATTAATGAACAAAATTGAACAATAATTGAAGAACTGCGCGTTACTTTCAGCTTGTCAAAAAATGAAAATTCAATCATTTTTTGCTTGCCAGAAAAATTTGGCAAAGTACACTAAAAAATTTTCAGTCAAATATCAATTATTTTCCATATTTCTAGATCTTATTTCAAACTTTTTTATTTAATAATAAACAAAATCGAACAAAAATTAAAGAACTGCGCATTACTTTCAACTTGTCAAAAAATGAATATTTAATCAATTTTTCATCGATAGTAAAATTTGTCAAAATACACTAAAAAATTTTCAATCAAATATCAATTATATTCCATATTTCTAGATCTAATTTCAAACTTTTTTATTTATTAATAAACAAAATTAAACAAAAATTAAAGAACTGCACATTACTTTCAACTTGACAAAAAATGAAAATTCAAACAATTGTTGCTTGTCAGAAAAATTTGGCAAATGACACTAAAAAATTTTCAGTCAAATATCTATTATTTTCCACATTTCTAGGTCTAATTTCAAACTTTTTCATCTATTAACGAACAAAATTAATCAAGAATTAAAGAATTGCGAATTACTTTCAACTTGTCAAAAAATGAATATTCAATCAATTTTTGGCTTACCAGAAAAATTTAGCAAAATACACTAAAAAATTTTCAGTTAAATATCAATTATTTTCCACATTTCTAGATTAAATTTCAAACTTTTTTATTTAATAATAAACAAAATCGAACAAAAATTAAAGAACTGCGCATTACTTTCAACTTGTCAAAAAATGAATATTTAATCAATTTTTCATCGGTAGTAAAATTTGTCAAAATACACTAAAAAATTTTCAATCAAATATCAATTATATTCCATATTTCTAGATCTAATTTCAAACTTTTTTATTTATTAATAAACAAAATTAAACAAAAATTAAAGAACTGCACATTACTTTCAACTTGACAAAAAATGAAAATTCAAACAATTGTTGCTTGCCAGAAAAATTTGGCAAAATACACTAAAAAATTTTCTGTTAAATATCAAATATTTTCCACTTTTCTAGATCTAATTTTAAACTTTTTCATCTATTAACGAACAAAATTAATCAAGAATTAAAGAATTGCAAATTACTTTCAACTTGTCAAAAAATGAATATTCAATCAATTTTTGGCTTACCAGAAAAATTTAGCAAAATACACTAAAAAATTTTCAGTTAAATATCAATTATTTTCCACATTTCTAGATTAAATTTCAAACTTTTTTATTTAATAATAAACAAAATCGAACAAAAATTAAAGAACTGCGCATTACTTTCAACTTGTCAAAAAATGAATATTTAATCAATTTTTCATCGGTAGTAAAATTTGTCAAAATACACTAAAAAATTTTCAATCAAATATCAATTATATTCCATATTTCTAGATCTAATTTCAAACTTTTTTATTTATTAATAAACAAAATTAAACAAAAATTAAAGAACTGCACATTACTTTCAACTTGACAAAAAATGAAAATTCAAACAATTGTTGCTTGCCAGAAAAATTTGGCAAAATACACTAAAAAATTTTCTGTTAAATATCAAATATTTTCCACTTTTCTAGATCTAATTTTAAACTTTTTCATCTATTAACGAACAAAATTGAACAAAATTTGAAGAACTGCGCGTTACTTTCATCTTGTCAAAATATGAAAATTCAATTAATTGTTGCTTGCCAGAAAAATTTGGCAAAACACACTAAAAAATTTTAATCAAATATCAATAATTTTCTACATTTCTAGATCTAATTTCAAACTTTTTCATCCATTGAAAATTAAAGAACTGCGCATTTCTTTCAACTTGACAAAAAATGAATATACAATCAATTTTTGGATTGCCAGAAATAATTAGCAAAATACCCTAAAAAATTTTCAGTTAAATATCAATTATTTTCCACATTTCTAGATCAAATTTCAAACATTTTCATCTGTTAATGAACAAAATTGAACAAAATTGAACAAAAATTGAAGAACTGCGCGTTATTTTCAACTTGACAAAAAATGAATATTCAATCAATTTTTGCCTTACCAGAAATATTTAACAAAATACACTAAAAAATTTTCAGTTAAATATCAAATATTTTCTACATTTCTAGATCTAATTTCAAATTTTTTCATCTATAAATAAACAAAATTGAACAAAAATTGAAGAACTGCGCGTTACTGTCAACTTGTCAAAATATGAAAATTGAATCAATTTTTGCTTGCCAGAAAAATTTAGCAAAATACACTAAAAAATTTTCAGTAAAATATTAATTATTTTCCACATTTCTAGATCAAATTTCAAACTTTTTCATCTGTTAATGAACAAAATTGAACAAAAATTGAAGAACTGCGCGTTACTGTCAACTTGTCAAAATATGAAAATACAATCAATTTTTACTTGCCAGAAAAATTTGGCAAAACACACTAAAAATTTTTCAGTCAAATAGCAATTATTTTCCACATTTCTAGATCTAATTTTAAACTTTTTCATCTATTAATAAACAAAATCGAACAAAAATTAAAGAACTGCGCATTACTTTCAACTTGTCAAAAAATGAATATTTAATCAATTTTTCATCGCTAGTAAAATTTGTCAAAATACACTGTAACGCGGTAAATTTTACCGGTTCCAGTTGATGTAAATCCTATGATTAATTAGCACAATTCACACACCCACTTTCCACAAAACTCAACCAGCCGTACCGAATCCGCACTTTTTAATTAAACAACATTGTTAACCGCGCGAACCAGATTTATTTGTTTTTATGTCGTCGACCGATTCCACGAGGCTGAAACATCGTCTGCTGAGATCAACTACGTCATCGCATATAGTAGAACAAAGTCCTAGCATATCGACCAACTGTCTTCTTACATCGAATTCGCTTCTTGGTTTTTCTTTTCGCCACTCGTTCGCAGCACTTGACGGGTTATCGATCTAGCAGTAGGAGATCATTGTCCAAGATTTGAATTCTCCGCCCAACTCCCCTTCCATCTCAAGACTCAGCCGACACGGTAGTTCTCATACTAGCTCATATGAATCTCGAATGAGGTCGACACCTACCCGTAAATCATCGACTTTTCAAGCGGAATCAATTCCGGTATTCAACACTACCGCTGCGCAGACTCAAACCCCATTTCATGTCTCTGATATTAGAAACTAAATATTGAGTTATTTTAGAGAATCTGCTAAAATTCTCTAAATTAATCAGCTGGTTTGACAACCCGATAGCTCAATTATAGCGTAAAATATTATAAATTTAATTGGGGAAACTCCAGAGTCAAAATTCGATCTGTTGATCCGAAGCACTGGTGCCTGGGCCCTGACGTTTTTGGACGTGTTTCCTGACTTCAAGTAGAGGTTGCCGAGCCATCCTGGATCTTGTGAGAGTCTGGTCTCGTCAAAGACGAATTTTGAAAGTGTACGACTCTGGTTTTATTCATCTCTTATGCGTAGTTAGGTATAAGGATTTAAAATCGATGATAGCTGAGGGGTTACCGCAAACATTACGATCCTGATATGAGAGAGAGCTACCGATAACCACTGGAGTCACTCTAGGATTAACAGTGGATAGACGTATGTGACAGAAGAGGAGAAAAGACATGTGCTCTGACGAAAAAGAAAGCAAAAAGGAAGTCCAATTCACTCTGTGTTCTGCTCAAGGAAAGAGAAGTCGGAAGGTCGGTGTGTGCTGGATTATAACACTTTTCTTCAATTTGGAACTATATAAATTATTAATTGTTGAAACAAAAAAAACAAAAGTATTAATAGATTGACAAAATTGTCTACGATTAAAATTAGATATTCATCGAAAAATTCAAGTAAGTAGGTCTTTTATATTTAGGATAGGCAAAATCTTTTTCTTCTAGGAAAATAAAATTTTTTCGGTTGTAAAGATTTTAACTAAAACTATGATTATCAAGCGACTATTATTTTGGTGTTAAATTTTATCGCATTATTTATATTTATCATGTGAATTTTTATATATGATTTTGATAAAGAATTAGAATTTTGATTGACCGGAAACGGAATTTAGCGTCGCTCGCCATGTGCTCTTGTAACAAATTGAAAATTTTATGTTTAAACTTTAAAGTCTAAGTGTAACATTTGATTAAATTAAATTTGCAATGATTTAGTGTTTTGAATTTTCTTAATTTAAATTTGCAATTATTTTGACATGAGTGCTTGAGATGTATAAATAAATTATTATTTCTGAGAGTAGAGCACAGAGTCACACGTGGTATTTTTCTAAAAAAAAAATTGAATTCCACTAATTTATTTAATAATCAAAATTAATGAAATTTTTTAAATTTTCTTGAAAATTTTATTGCGATATTAATGTAACTTTAAGAATATATTGATGTTGTAATTTATCATAGATTTTCTTTTGTAATGTGCGAATAATTTATTTAAAACAGAGAGATGCGGTCACGGATGGTATTAACAATAAATTATCTAATGATTAATTAAAATTTATTAATATTGAAATTAAAAAAAAAATGTTGTAAAAAATTGAAGTGGTAGACTGTACTCTTCGCAGAGTATAGCTATGCCAAATAATGGTTGCGGCAGGACAGGATAAATTTATATGGTATTAATTTCTAAAAATTTATTTTCAGCGAATGTAATGAATTAACATTATTTTAATTAACTAATTATTTATCATGTTTAAATTCGTTTTAGGACAAATAGGTAATTTTATATAAATTTCAAATTCAGAAAATTTTACAAATCAAACTAACTCGAGATATTTGTATATTGTGGTTGAGTTTATAAGCGCGCAATTGTTTTATTAACTTATAAATCCTTTTTTTTTATTAAAGAAATTTCAAATGTTCTATTCAATTTAAATTGTCATTGATGTTATTTACATACAATTAATTAATTGACACTAATTAATATTGATTCTTAATTTCTTGAAATTATAATTTTTTTGTGTGACTTGTGAACTCAACTCAGTATGTCCTGTCGCACTCTATAATAAAAGAACACGTTTACCGTCCAGCATGGTAAAATATACCATGCTGCGTACTATTTGTGGTTATAATATGTATATTCCACACTATGAAAAATATGTTGAGATCAATAGTTGGTATAAATTTCGTCCCCCTTTTTAGAGTAGTAATAGTTTTTATAATTTAGTCAGTTTTTCTCCCTTTTCAGGTTTTGTACTGCCCTATCGATTCCCGTTACTATTATAGTATTGATTATTAATTTTGGTTTATTTAGTTATCTTTTGACCCTATCGTTTCCCATTTTGTTATATCGAGTCACTTCTTTTGAATAAATTATATTTTTGGATTTTATTAAATTTAAATATTGAGTTTTCTTTCTGATAATTTGTAGACAATCCGGAACCCCCCCCCACTCTCTCCTCTACACTACTGAGAGCCGAGCATTTCCTACAGCTTCGAGATCTTTCGTGTTAACTTTGTAAATTTTGATTCTTTTATCGGTCGGAGAATTGCGAATTACCATCAGGTGAACAGTCACCACGCGCAATTTATTATTAATTTCAAGTAAAGCTTGTTTTTAACTATCTTAATCGCAGCCAGTTGTTCGTTACTGGCTCGATTGTTTTAATTAATTTGGTGATTTTGGTTTTGGCAATTTCTATACACAGCTCGGTGTGTTAGAAATGAAGATTATGTTGCGTATTTTCGCGAATAATCTTTTCTTTTGGATTTAGTTTGGCTTGTTTACCGTGTCGGGTCCGTAACAACCGTCACGTATGATTATGTCACGTCGGGACCGTAACAACCTTCGTGATTAATAATTTTTTTTGATTAACCGCTTAACGGCTTCCTCGTCGAGCCGTTATTCTTAATTCCGTGGATTTTTGATATTGATTATAGATCAATTTTTAATTAAATTTTTTTTTTGCAACGAACTGGCGCTCAACATAAAAGATTTACAAAATTTTGAACATTTATAGCGATTCGGAGATCTCGAAGCTGGGATCTTAATTTGGATGTAGATTCTAGGCGTGACTTTCTTTGATTTTGAACTTTTGTTGCCATATTTTGCTTTCTTTTGTCGCTTTTGTAATTTTTGGATTTCTTTTCTTATATTGGCAGATATAGTAAGTATAGACTTAATTTAATTCTATTTCTTTTCAGGTATTAAAATTTAATTTGGGGTTAAATGTTAAATTTAGTTTCTGGGTAAAAATCTACATTACAAAATGGCGCCCAACGTGGGGCCTCACGCCAAAAATTCTGGATTGTCACAAATTATGGCTTATAACAGTTTATAGTTTACAATTTAAATTATTGATCTTATTATGTCAATTTTTTTTTTGGAATTTGTTTTGAAGGTATAGTTACTCCAATTTTGATTCAAGCCATTATTTCCTTAGTGTATGCAAATTTTTTTTGTATTGAATTTTTTTGGCTTTAGTTGCTGATTGTGTATTTTGCTTTTGTCTTTGGAATATTTTTTGGAATTGAGTATACATGAAATTTTGCTTTTAGCATTTTTGGGATTTAACTGTTTAATTATTTAGCTTTTGTCGATTTAAATTTTGGTATATTAAATTCTAGAATCTTGGTCTTGAATTTTTAGCTTTCTTAATTTTTTTTATGGTTAAAAAATTTTTTTTTGTTTTGCTGTTGAATTCTATAGATTTCTGGGATGGAGTAGATGCTTAATTTTCTAGCTTCAGTAAAATAATCTTTTTTTTTTTTTGGTAATAAAAACGAGAATATCTTAGAGCTCCTTTTTAGCTCAGAAATTTCGGGAATCGCTTTATAATATAATTTTGATAAATCCTGTTGTTAGCAGGTTGTTTAAATTAATTTTTTTTGTCATCTTGCCCAATTTTTATAATTTTTGCCCTGAATACTTAGCCGTGACCCGCATACTCTCTCTATGTATCGATTTGGTGAATATATTGGATTCTGATTTATAGAATTGTTTATGATTACGATATATATTGATTTATAAATTGTTTTGATTATGATTATAATTGATTTCCTTCTTATTGGAAATAATTGATTTTGTTTTGAAAGATTATATTGAATTTAATTCAATAGTAAAATTACAGTTGATAGATTCGACTGTTTAATTGATTCTTTAGTCATTTGTTATTATATATTTACCCTCGCGTTTTAAGAGAATACTGATTATCCCAAGATGAGTGATCGCGAACAAAACCGAACCACTCCCCCTGGTCAAGCAGACCCCCCGTATGAAGAAGGCGCAGACAGAACTGCAGCCTCATCCATACCCTCCGAAACAGAGGACACCGCTGAGCATAATGCCTCATCAAATCCACCTCCGATACCACCCGTCCCACCAGAGGATCCCGACCAATGGGTATGGAGATTAAATAAAGAAGCTCTCCTGTTACAATTACAGAATCGCGAATTATCATTTGTCGGTTCTAAGCCAGTATTACGGGAAAGGTTGCTCAGACATTTACGCCTGCCTAGAGGAGAGACAAGTAGGTTAGAGGACGATAACGATACTACGACTAGACAAAATCATAGTCCGGGAAGAAGGATAGATGACTCCCATGCGGGAGGTAATCGAAATGATTCACAAAATGGGAATTTTGAACAACAGAGACCCTATAAAACGAGGTCTACAACTCGGTCTAATTTCGATAGGCAGTTTCTATTCCCAGAAGACACTGCCCGAGATACAAGTTTCCCACCTTCAGATAGAAATCCCCCAAAAAGGCAAGGAGCAATCCCAAAATTCGGAAATCTTCGCGAACCAGACAGTACTTCAGCCGACGAATTTGCTGAATGCCGCGAATCTCGGTATAGGGAGCATACTTCTCCAACTAATAGATCACGTCCTCAGGATCGTGATAGTTACAGAACGAGAACAGTACCTCGGGATTTATCTCGTGAATATGATTATGAAGACCGACCACAGAAAAATTCTCGTCGAATACCGCGACTTAATTTCGATATACCCTCGCCGAACACACAGTCGCAGTTTAGGAACTCACCAAGGGACCAAAATCACGATTCGACCCACAATAGGTCTAACCGAAATCGAGATTCAACCCCTCCGTTCCAATCAAATGTCAATCGCCCCTACCGAAACCCGCAATACCACTCTAGAAATCCAGATTATCACCCTAACGAACAAGAAGTTAATGATGGGACTTCTCACCGCCCAAACGACCAGTCGGCTCGACGTAATCGAGACGCCCGACCTACGGAAAGATCCCAAGATTCACGTGAGTCTAGATATGATTATTCTGGAACTCATCCTTATGACGAAAGTGAAAGATATGACGATCGCGGATATGTCCCAAACTCTTCTCAACATAATTTTACTCCCTCGGGTTCGCGAGGTTATAAAAGTCCATCATACCATCCTCCGGGTAGATACGAAAACGAGAGGCCTGACTATGAAGAACGCTATCATAATCGTGGTCAAGATAGATTTTCTCCACCACCACCACAATATCCTATGGGAAATTCTCGTAGTCCTCAAGATAATTACGAATATCACGGACGTGGATTTCGCGAACGACAACAAGATCGAAAGCAGGAAGATTTTACTCCACCCTCATCTCGATACCAAATGGGAAATTCGCGTTACCCTCAAGATGATTACAACGATAGAAGGTCTGGTTATCAAAGGCCCCGAACAGGAGTACCGCGAGATAATTCTCCTCCCCTCTTGAACCGCGACTCTATGAGAAATCCACGCAATTTCCATAACGTTCATGATTATCGAGATATGTATGATTCGTTGCCTAATTATCGTTCGGGATATCCTCCTAGACGAAACGTAAACAATCCGTTAGCTTCCGCTTATGAAACCATGAGGAAATGGAGCTTACAGTTTTCAGGAGCTCGCAATGAAGATCCTGATTCCTTTTAAACAAGAATCGAAAACGGAAGGTCTATGATTTACATCAGTGACCCAGAATTATTGCGTTTGTTACCGTTTTTCCTCAGTGGAATCGCGGCCCGATGGTTCGACGGCCATAAAAGATATTGGTATTCGTATGAGGATTTTGCTATCGCGTTTAGGGAACGTTTCAGTGATGCTGATTTTCAGTTTGAACTGATGCAAGAAGTTTACCGCCGGACACAGGGCGAACATGAACCAGTAGCAGATTATTTAACCTGCATGTTGTCCATGTTTGAGAAGCTCTTTCCACCCTTGTCTGAGAGTGACGAAGTAACTTATGCACATAGAAACATGCTCCCGCGATTACACCTGAATATATCTAGGGCAACCATCAGAAGCTTTACGCAATTAGAACAGGTCGCTATAGCTTCGGAAAAAGCCTTCCGGGTGGCACGATCCTTCAAACCACCTCCTAGGCCAGATAGGTCATTGCTTCCTGAACTAGCGTATCACGAGCCCACCAATCGTGGTCCAACTCGACGTAAGGAACAATTGAATCTAATCGGTTATGATTCGGAAAGTTCCAGCGAACAAAGCTCTGTAGACGACCTCTTCCTCGTACACGATACTAAGAAGAAGGTTCCACAGAAACGAAGTTCAAATAGTCATCAGGATAGGAGAGAAAGACCCAAAGAGACATCTTCCGAGGAATCTAAGACAAATAGAACTAGAACGAAGGAAAATTCCAACCCCTCCATTGCGAATACAACTCCTACAACTCCAGAACAGAGTAAGAATTCTACCAGTCCTAAAAGATCGTCTACATTAAAGTGTTTGAATTGCCAACAGGATGGACACCGATTTCAACACTGTACTGAACCTCGTAACATTTTCTGTTATACCTGTGGAGCAAAAGATGTAACCAAGTTAAATTGTCAAAAATTCTCGGGAAACGAGAAAAAGGATCGCTGAATAGGGCCCAGACGACTCCTACTACAACTGAACGGCCCTACGACCTACCACAATCCACGTATGCCGCTCAGGCTGTGATCGAAAACAATGAGTTTTCGACAGACGTCCAACCCTCCCTACCAGTGTCACTCCCTTCCGTAATTCCGACCTCATGTTCCCAGTCAATCGCTCACTTGCCTGATGAAAGTCCCCAAACCGTCCTTACCGATACCCGTTTATTAAAGATCAATCTAGAACCTGAAAATAAAATTCCTGTAGAACCTGAAAATAAAATTCCTGTAGAACCTGAAAATAAAATTCATGTAGAACCTGAAAATAAAATTCATGTAGAACCTGAAAATAAAATTCATGTAGAACCTGAAAATAAAATTCCTGTAGAACCTGAAAATAAAATTCCTGTAGAACCTGAAAATAAAATTCATGTAGAACCTGAAAATAAAATTCATGTAGAACCTGAAAATAAAATTCATGTAGAACCTGAAAATAAAATTCCTGTAGAACCTGAAAATAAAATTCCTGTAGAACCTGAAAATAAAATTCATGTAGAACCTGAAAATAAAATTCATGTAGAACCTGAAAATAAAATTCATGTAGAACCTGAAAACAAAATCCATACAGAAACTGGAAATAATATCCAAATAAAGCCTATCGAAAGCCTAATCCCGATACCTGAAATCATCCTGGAATCCGAAAATGATCCTTTCGTAGAAACTGGTGAAAACCTAACTTCCTTGCTTGAGTCTAGTTTGATTCCTTTAACTAATGTCCCAATAGAATCTTGCGAAAATCCAGTTCCATTGCCTGAGACTCTATTAAAATCCGAAAATAATTCATCTTTAAAGTCTGCCGAAATCACAACCTCGTCGCCTGATATTACTCCAAATTCAGAGAAGAATCGTCCAACAGAGACCATAGGAAGTACAACTTCATTACTAGAAGCTTGCCCTGAATCGATGGACAACCTCCCTCTCGAATCTCCTGAGAAATCGGATGCACGAGTAGAAGATAACGTGTACACCTTTTTTAAGTTGTCCGAGATTCCTTATCCTCCTGGATTCCCGGGCCAACAACCATTGATGTCCGTTTTCGTCGAGATAAATGGAGTTAAAATAAAGGCAGTAACAGATGGCGCCGCGACAAGGTCCATTATTAGTCCTAAGGGATTAGAGTTGTTAAAGAATCAAGAATTAACTACTGGTACTCGAAACGGAAGAGTCCAAACAGGTGATGGAGAAGTGAGAGTGGTCTCACAGGAAGTTTTCTTGCCCATAAAGTTAAAGGACAAGACTCGAACCATACCAACTCGAATCTTCGAACCACTACCAGTACCATTAGTCCTAGGTCTTGATAGTATGGCATATTTTGATATCCAAATTCAATATGGCACTCGTCTTTGGTCTTTCAGGGATAAACCTTCAGAAATTTACGAATTCGAAGAAGAAGAACCCGACATTGAGGAATGTCATGGTCTTAGAGAACTAACGAGAACCCAAGCAGACATCCTACAAGATTTTCTAGCGAAAGAGCTTCCCGAAGTACCCGAGAAACCAGGTTTAACTAATGTCATCGAGCATAAAATAGATGTCGGCGGTCATACACCTATCAAACAGCGACATTACATGGTCTCTCCAAAAGTAATGGAAGCTATATCGAGTTAGGTGGATGAAATGCTGAAAGACGACATAATCGAGCCGTCGAATAGCGGTTGGTCTACACCAATAGTTATGATAAGAAAGCCCGATTCGACCTACCGATTTTGTCTCGATTTCCGGAAATTAAACCAAGTTTCTAAGAGGGACGCCTGCCCGCTGCCGAAAATGGAATCGATTCTCTCAAAGCTCCGACAAGCGCGTTATATCTCCAAGATTGACTTACATAAAGGTTTTCTGCAAATCCCCCTCCACCCGGACAGTAAAGAATATACTGCTTTCACGGTACCCGGTCGTGGATTGTTTCACTTTAAAAGAATGCCTTTCGGCTTAACAAACTCACCGGCAACGTTCCAGAGAATGATGGATCGATTAATTGGCCCCGAAATGGAACCTAACGTCTTCACCTACCTAGACGATATAATAATCGTCACATCTACATTCGAGGAACACTTGTTTTGGTTGCATAAGGTGTTACAAGTCATCATCGAAGCCGGTTTGAGAATTAACGCTAAAAAGAGTGAGTTTTGCACTTCTGAAGTTCACTACCTAGGCTTCCATGTAAACAAGAAGGGCTTACAGGTCGACCCCGAAAAAGTTGCTCCTATTAATGAGTATCCAGCTCCACGAAACCTGAAAGAGATACGTCGCTTTTTGGGTATGACTTCGTGGTATCGTAAATTCATTCCCGATTATGCGACCATAGCTTCTCCCCTCACGCTACTATTTCGTAAAAAGCAAAAGTGGATCTGGCAAGACGCTCAAAAAAAGGCATTTCAAGAGATTTGACGTCGCCTGACGGAAGCTCCTGTCCTTTCTTGTCCCGACTTCGAAAAACCATTCGAATTGCAAACCGACGCAAGCAACACTGGATTGGGAGCAGTATTAACCCAAACGATCGATAACGTAGAGCACGTGATAGCCTATGCAAGTAGATCTTTGTCGGCTGCGGAGAAGAATTATAGTACGACAGAAAAGGAGTGTCTAGCCGTTATATGGGCCATCCAAAAATATAGAGCCTACTTGGAAGGATATCAGTTCACCGTCATAACCGATCATAGTAGCCTCCGATGGCTCCATAACCTCAAAAATCCAACAGGTCGACTAGCAAGGTGGTCTCTCTCCCTTTTAGAGTATGATTTTACCATCATTCACCGCAAAGGAGCCAACCACCATGTGCCAGATGCTCTATCCCGAAGATTTGAGGATAGGAATGTGGAGTCAGAGTCTATTGAGGGAGAAACTCTGTTTATGATAAATGTGGATAATCCATCCTGGTACTTAAAACGCTTTCTAGCCGTTACTCAATTTCCACTAAAATTCCCAAACTGGAAGATAGTAGGCGATAGACTTTATCGATATCGTCCTGATCCTATCGTGTCTGTGTTTATGGATGATTTAGAGGGATGGAAGTTAGTCCCAGCTGATCATGAAAGAAAGGAAATCCTTGTAGAGGCTCACGACGATCCTCAGTCTGGTCATCTCGGTACTGATAAGACTTATGTGAAAATTGCTAGGAGTTACTATTGGCCTGGTTGCTACAAGGAAGTGGCTGATTATGTAAAACGATGCGAAACCTGTCAATTGTGCAAGGTAGAACAACAAGGCCCCTCTGGTTATATGGGACAACGAGTAGTGGAAGAACCTTGGGCAGTTGTCGCCGCTGACGTAATGGGTCCGTTACCTCGAAGCCGGTCAGCCTTTCAGTACGTTCTTGTGTTCCAGGATCTGTTTACTAAATACGTCGAAATCATTCCTCTAAGATCTGCTAATGGCAAATTAGTTAAGAAGGCTTTCCTGGCTTCCATTATTCACCGATGGGGCACCCCACAAGTCCTCCTCACCGACAACGGTACAGAATTCGTTAATGGTACTCTGCGATCTTTGGCCCAAGAATTTAACATCTATCACTCTACCACGCCTCCGTACCATCCTCAGGCAAACCCAGTGGAACGAGTTAATCGTATTCTTAAGACCATGATCGTGTCATATATTGACGAAGACCATCGGATGTGGGATCAACATCTCGGAGAATTTCAGTTCGCCTACAACACTGCTCACCACTCTTCCTTGAAAACGTCTCCAGCGTTCCTTAACTCGGGAAGGAATCTCAAACCGATCAATTCTCTTAAGAAAAGGAGAGAAGGAAACCTCGAGATAGAACCTTCTAAACCAAAGTTCTGGGAAGAGAGAGTAACCAAGCTTTCGGCCCTACAGGACTGGGTGTCCAAAAATCTAGAAGACTCCTTCCAGAAACAAGCCAGATATTATAACCTACGGCACAGACCGCGTAGTTTCAAGGTTGGAGATCTCGTGTTAATGCGTGGCCGAAACTTGTCTTCCAAGGTTAAACAGGTCTCTGCCAAACTGTATCCGAAATTCGAAGGTCCCTATCGAGTAACAAAAGTGTTGTCTCCGGCAGTCTATGAGTTGAGTGATTTGTCGCTGAACCGAATAGGGAAATACTCCGTGTCAGATTTAAAGCCTTTCGTCCCCCCTGATAGTGATTCTTAAACCTTTTCTTTATCTAGAAAATTTTGAATTTTTTTTTTTTTATGATAAATCATTACTATGCATCGAATTTAATGAAGTTCGGCAAAAATTTTTTATTTTATTTAATGTTTATTTCAGAAACCTATCGTCCTTGACCCTAACGACAAGTCCCTAGTCCGAATAAGATGTCGACGGATAAGGACAAACGCCTCGCGTTACTAGAAACTCTGGTCCAGGAGAAAGATAAACGCTTGGGCGAGTTGGAGGCGGAGAATCAACGCCTAGAAAAACAATTGGGCTATCTGAGGACTATGGTCTTGGAGCACGTGACCAATGTGGAGACTTTGGAGGAAGAGATAGAGCAACTAAAAAGGGATGTCCGTGATAGACCTTCCCTAGAGGAACGTATCCTCAACGTGACAGCTCCCCCACCCTTACCTACGGGGCCTTATTTCGATTCTCCTTCCATTACTTCATCTGCCTTTCCGAGATTTCATCCAGAGGAATATGTTGAATATGACCATTCATGGTCGGTAGTTTCCGGTCCTCTCCCCTCTCGACGTAACCGCCCACACTATTGTCCTCCTCCTCCCACTCAAAAACCAAACTATGACCATCCTCATCCACCTAAAGACATCTGGACAAGGAGTAATTATCCTGATCTTCCGCAGGACTCATGGGCGTCAAATACTCCTAGTTCTTCAGGATCCGTTTGTTCCCTCCCTTCCCTTATGTCCATAACCCTACCGACACCCGAAATTGTAGACGAAGTCACGGTGGAGTGGCTACGAAGACCAAATCGCCCAGGATGTTGGAGATGTGATTCTCTTGATCACCGTTATTCTCAGTGTGACAGTAAACTCAGACGCACTTTCTGCAAGCGCTGTGGTCAAAGAGGTGTCACCGTCAATGACTGCAGTTACTGCAAACAGACCCAACAAATTAATCAAGAGGCCCACCGCTAAAGTCCCAAAAATTATTTTTTATTACTTAAAAACTAATTTTTTTTGTTGACTCTGAAATTGAAAATTGAATGTATTAATTTTTTTTATTTTTTCCTTTTATAATTTCTTTTATTTCAGAAAGTATATTATCATCCCTATTGGCACCCGCTTATCCCATGACGACGCATAAAATGGAGCCTCGACCATCAGCTGGTCCCAAGTGCTGGAGTTGTGGTGCACCAGACCACAAATACACGTCTTGTCCCAGAGTGTTCAATCACTTGGTTGAAGTTTTGTTTGATTGTTAATTTTAATTTTGTTTTGTCGTTGGCTACGTTTCGCCATACCATTTTTATTTATTCTTTTTTTTTACTATTGATTTTGTTTTATCGTTGGCTACGTTTCGCCACACTTTTTTTTGTTTATTTGTTATTTTTAATTTTGTTTTGTCGTTGGCTACGCTTCGCCACAACCAAAGAAATTATTATTTTGTTACTTTAATCTTGTTTTAACACTGGCTACGCTTGCCAGCATAAGTTGCTTAACTTTATTTCACTACGTCATTAACGGCTACATTCGGCCAGAACATGTTGTATGTAATGTTCCTCTAATTTTCGGCAGATGTGAAACCAGAAACCTCAAAGATTTATCCTTTAAATTGGAAATAGAAAGTTTAATCCCTTACTATCCTCTTTTCTTGGCTACGCTACGCCTTGTTATATAATTTTAATTTTTTTATGATTTTGTAATACAGAATTATATATGCAAAATACACACGATGTTTGATAAGAAAGTTATCGTTGTTTTCTTTAATATATCTTTGCTTTGAATTATTACTTATTCGGAACTCAGTATGGTTGGTTGAGAAAATTTTCCTAGAGGAGTTTTGCTTGCCTAAAGCAAAAGCCGTTATTCTTAATTCCGTGGATTTTTGATATTGATTATAGATCAATTTTTAATTAAATTTTTTTTTTGCAACGAACTGGCGCTCAACATAAAAGATTTACAAAATTTTGAACATTTATAGCGATTCGGAGATCTCGAAGCTAGGATCTTAATTTGGATGTAGATTCTAGGCGTGACTTTCTTTGATTTTGAACTTTTGTTGCCATATTTTGCTTTCTTTTGTCGCTTTTGTAATTTTTGGATTTCTTTTCTTATATTGGCAGATATAGTAAGTATAGACTTAATTTAATTCTATTTCTTTTCAGGTATTAAAATTTAATTTGGGGTTAAATGTTAAATTTAGTTTCTGGGTAAAAATCTACATTACAACACTAAAAAATTTTCAATCAAATATCAATTATATTCCATATTTCTAGATCTAATTTCAAACTTTTTTATTTAATAATGAACAAAATTGAACAAAAATTGAAGAACTGCGCGTTACTTTCAGCTTATCAAAAAATGAAAATTCAATCAATTTTTCCTCGCCAGAAAAATTTGTCAAAATACACTAAAAAATTTTCAGTCAAATAGCAATTATTTTCCACATTTCCAGATCTAATTTTAAACTTTTTCATCTATTAATAAACAAAATCGAACAAAAATTAAAGAACTGCGCATTACTTTCAACTTGTCAAAAAATGAATATTTAATCAATTTTTCATCGCTAGTAAAATTTGTCAAAATACACTAAAAAAATTTCAATCAAATATCAATTATATTCCATATTTCTAGATCTAATTTCAAACTTTTTCATTTATTAATGAACAAAATTGAACAAAAATTGAAGAACTGCGCGTTACTTTCAGCTTGTTAAAAAATGAAAATTCAATCATTTTTTGCTTATCAGAAAAATTTGGCAAAATACACTAAAAAATTTTCAGTCAAATATCAATTATTTTACACATTTTTAGGTCTAATTTCAAACTTTTTAATCTATTAACGAACAAAATTAATCAAGAATTAAAGAATTGCGAATTACTTTCAACTTGTCAAAAAATGAATATTCAATCAATTTTTGCCTTGCCACAAATATTTTTGCAAAATACACTAAAAAATTTTCTGTCAAATATAATTTATTTTCAATTATTATTATTATATCTGGACTACATGTCGTACATTTTAATTTTTGTTATCTTAATATCTCAATTTTATTTTTTGTTGAATTGAAGTTTTATTTTTTTAATTGTTAATTTTGTGGTAGATAATATTTTCATTTTATTTTTATTTGGATTTAATTAGTTTTCTTTAAAATTTAATTCAATTAATTGTAAAATTTCGTTCTTAAGAAATAAAATAATTATGTTTTTAATAATGATAAGTATTAATTAATCGATTATTTTTATTTTACCTTTTGATTTTTGTACATATATTCTTTAAGTCAACCTAGAGTGATTTAATTTTCGTGCGAAAAAGCACGTGACCTTCTCTGATTGGTGGTCAATCTTTGCAGGTTAGTTGGCTTAATCAACTTACTTATTTTAGCTATTTTTATTATTAATTTGACAATTTTTAAAGATTGTGCAAGTGCAATCTAATAGAGGAGGCATCTATTATTCATTTGCAATAACTTTGAAGTCATTTTATATTGTTGTTTTGCGTTGGATTGAGCGAAAATCGAACTGGGAGCGAACCGGGATCGAATTCGATTTTCCTTAAATTTTCTCCTAATTGACAGGGTTAAGTGATTTTAAAAACGAAAAAATTTAATTACCAAGCAAATAAAGTTTCTAATTTTATGATTATAAAAATTTTCACTAAAAGTAGATTTTGAAACATGTTTGTATTTAATAAATTTAATTATGTTAATTTTAAAGGCAAATTTAGTGACTTAAATGATTTTAAAAACGAAAAAAATTTATTATCAAGCAAATAAAGTTTTTAATTTTATGATTATAAAAAATTTGCACTATAAGTGGATTTTAAAACAGGTTTGTATTTTATAAATATAATTATATTAATTTCAAAGGCAAAATTAAAGACTTAAGTGCTTTTCAGAAAGAAAAAAATTATCTACCGAGCAAATAAAGTTTCTAATTTTATGATTCTAAAAAATTTGCACTAAAAGTAGATTTTGAAACACGTTTGTAATTAAAAACTTTAATTATTTTAATTTTAAAGTCAAAATTAAATACTTAAGTGCTTTTAAAAACGAAAAAAATTAATTACCGGGCAAATAAAATTTTTAATTTAAAGATTATAAAAATTTTATTCTGAAATAAGATTTAGAATCTTGTTTGTATTCAATAAATGTAATTGTATTGAATTTGAAAGCAAATTTAGTGACTTAAGTGAATTTAAAAACGAAGAAAATTAATTACCAAGGAAATAAAGTGTCCAATTTTATGATTCTAAAAAATTTGCACTAAAAGTAGATTTTGAAACATGTTTGTAATTAATAACTTTAATTATTTTAATTTAAAAGTCAGAATTAAAGACTTAAGTGCTTTTAAAAACAAAAAAAATTAATTACCGGACAAATAAAATATTTAATTGTAGATTATAAAAATTTTATTCTGAAATAAGATTCAGAAACTAGTTTGTATTTAATAAATTTAATTATGTTAATTTTAAAGGCAAATTTAGTGACTTAAGTGATTTTATAAACGAAAAAAATTAATTACCAAGCGGATAAAGTTTCTAATTTTATGATTATAAAAAATTTGCACTAAAAGTAGATTTTGAAACATGTTTGTAATTAATAACTCTAATAATTTTAATTTTAAAGTCAAAATTTAATACTTAAGGCTGATCGAGCCTTCGAATGAGAAATTTTGTACCTTAATTTTGTTCACTTTTGGTCACGACAGCGACCAAATTCACATTACGATTCCCACCTGATTTTAATATTGACTTCTCTTTTTTGTAAAAGGTAAAGGAAAGAGGGGGAATAAGATTTTTTAAACATAAAACAGTTGCAGGAGTGGTGGAAAGTCAATTTCGATTACCAAAAAAAGAGCTAAATATGATTTTTTGAGAAAAAGAGACATTACCCGATTTCACGAGAAAGATGGCCGCCGCACGTCAGTCGATCACATGGCAGGCTGGAAGTTTCGTCTAAGCGGGAAGACAGGTGGTCTCTGCACTCTGTTTACTATCTGTCAGTTTCCAAGTCGAACTTCGTTTTCTGGCTCGCAAAAAAGTGTTTCCCAATTTCCTCATTTCCTGAAACTTTGGCAACAAAAAACAAAAATTTCCCCGAAAAAGTGTCTAGTGTTTTATAAAAGAAAAATTAAAAATCCTGTGAATTTGTGTTTTTTATAAGTCTCGTAGCCTTCCAAAAGTGTTCACACGCAGAAAAAAACACGTTTTTTCCCTTATTCTTTTTTTTATTACTACTGCTAATTAATTAAATTCCTACAAGTTTCTATTTTTCTTTTCAAAAACGAAATTTTCAGCAATGTTTTTATCAAGCAGCACCCTGACATAACGACGACACCGATCAGCTGGCCAATATTTACCGCATATTTCACAATTTCTTTCTTTAAAATCCAGACACTTTTTAGGAAAAAAAAACCCTTTTTATTGACAAAGTTTTTGAGATGAGGAATTTTTTCAATGTTTCTTTCAGATGCTTTCAGAAACGAAAAATTTATCCTCCGTTTTGACATTAATTTTCAGATTAGGAACACGCACGAAAGTCTGTCATTTTCAATGTCAAACTTAAAATTAATGTTGTCACTGCCGAAAATGTATTTTCGCATTAAATTAATGTTTCCAAAATAACTAATTCCCCAGAATTTGTCAAAAAAAACATACTTTTCAAAAAAATGTCTAATTTTTTAGGAAATATATGTCAAAGATCACGGGTATTTATCTTGTTTGTAAGTCACGTTGCCCTCAGAAAGGGGCCAAATGCAGTTTCTATTTCGGTCAAACCACTGACATTCAACCAAATTTGGTCGCTGACATATTTTAAAAAATATTATAACCTATATTATATGTATTATTGAAGTATCTAAATTCAACTTCTGAAGTTGTTTTAGCTAAATTTTTTATTTTTCAGACTTAAATTTTTATTAAACGAGCAAGTGCCAACAAAAAAATATCTGTCAATTTTTGTCATTTTTAAAAGTCTGTTTTTTAGAAATATACTTAACAAATATTACTGAAAATTGCCATAATTATTTATTTGTGCACTTTAATCATGTTTTCAATAGAAAGAAGACAAATATTTATTTTGTTATTGAATAATTTCAATTTGGAAATTCAAAATTAACCACAAAAAAATTATTTTAACAATTTTAACAATTATTTTACAAAACAATTGCTAATTTGAAAACAAAATTACAAAATAACGAAAATAATTGACAATTGAAAAAAAAATTTAAAAATGGCTAGATTAATACACAAACCAACAAAATAATTTTAAAAATCAAAGAATAACTATAAAACTTTGAGATAATAATTGAAAATTGAAAAAATTATAGGAGATAATTGGAAATTGCGGAAAATAATAAATAATTGAAAAAAGTGGAAAATAATTAATAACTGAAGAAAATATGTGAAAAATGATTAAAATAATTGTCTATTTAAAAAAATTGATAAATGGCTAGATTAATATATGTGACTGCGTCTGAGAAAAAGATGCTCAAGACCAAAAAAATGGTTGTTTTGTTTTTGACGGTTTTATGTAATTTAAGGTCTAAAAAATGTAATACGACCAGTTCCGGTCGAAAAAATTTTTTTGGACATAATCATCTTTTTCTCAGACGCGGTCACATATAACTGTATGAAGAAATTGAAAATATTAAACAATAAAATATTAAATTTAAAAAAAAGATTTAATTGCAATTTGCAAATTGAAAATTAAGAAAATGGTAGGCATAATTGTTAGAAATAATTGCGTATTTAACAACTGAATTAAAATTCGAAAAAAATAATGAATATTTAAAAAAAATAATTAAAAATTGAAGGAAGCAATTAAACATTAAAGAATGCAATTGAAATTTCTAGAATTGAATAATCAGAACAGACAGAAATATTTGAAAAGTAAAGAAAATAATTGACAATTGAAGAAAATAATTAAAAATTGAAGAAATAAATTGGAAATTGAAGAATTAAATGGAAATTTCTAAACAATAATTGATCTTAAGAAAAAAAATTACAAAATGACGAAAATAATTGACAATTAAAAACAAAATTAAAGAAATGACTAGATTAATACACACCCGAACAACATAATTTAAAAAATTAAAGAATAATAATAAAATTTTAAGATAATAATTTAAAATTTAAAAAATTATAGGAGATAATTGAAAATTGCGGAAAATAATGAATAATTGAAGGAAATATACTTGAAAATGATGAGAATAATAAAAAAAATCTAGAAAATATGTGAAAAATGGCGAAAATCATTGTCAATTAAAAACAAAATTTGAAAAAAAAAATTACGAAAATGATAGGAATAATTGTTGAAAATAATTGCTCATTAATCAATTGGATGGAAAATAGAAAAAAAATAATTAAAATTGAAAAAAATAATTTAAAATTGAAGAAAATAATTGAAGAATTGTCTTCAAAAATAAAGAAACTTAATGATAAGCGAAAAAAAAATAATAGAAAAAATGCGATAATTTTTTAAAAATAAAGAAAATGGTTGAAAATTGAAAAGTCGAATTGAAATTTGAAGAAAATTACTGAGAATTTAAGAGATTAATTCTAGAATCGAATTATTGCATTAAAATTTTAAAACAATTTTTATGAGTGAAAAAAAATTAAAAAAATCGAGGAATTGTTGAATAATGAGGAATTAATTGAAAATATATTAAAATAATTTCAAATTAAAGAACATACTTGAGAATTGAAGAAAATAATGAATATTGAAGAAAATAATTGGGAATTGAAGGAAATAATTAAAAAGTAAAGAAATAAATTAAAGATTTGAGAATCAAATTGAAATTTCAAGAAATAATTTATAATAGAAAAAAAAATAGAAAATGACGAAAATAATTGACAATTGAAAACAAAATTCAAAGAATGGCTAGATTAATTCACACCCAAATAAAATAATTTTAAAAAGCAAAGAATAAGAATAGAATTTTAAGATAATAAAAATTGAGAAAATTTTATGAAATCATTAAAAATTGCGGAAAATAATTAATGATTGAAGGAAATACTTTAAAATGATTAGAGTAATCAAAAAATTATAGAAAATATGTAAAAAATGGCGAAAATTATTGTCGATTAAAAACAAAATTCGAAAAATGACTAGACAAATAGATAACTGAAAACAATAATAATTGAAAACATTAAACAAGAAATATTTTTATTTCTTTACAAATTTAAAGAAAATAATTGCAAATTGAAAAATAAAGAAAATTATAGGAATAATTGTTGGAAATAATAGCGCATTTGACAATTCGATTCAAAATAGAAAAACATGATTGAGAATTGAATAATGCAATTGAAATTTAAAAAATATAGTTAAAAACTGAACAAAATTAATTGAAAAAAGCTGAAATTAATTAATGAAGAAGAAAACAATTGAAAACTGAAGCATGGAATTAAAAATTAAAAACAATAACTAAACAATTGTATATAAAATTAAAGAAACTTAATGATAATCGAAAAAAATAATTGAAAAAGGCGATAATTTTTTAATATTAAAGAAAATAATTAAAAATTGAAAAGTGGACTTTAAATTTGAAAAAAATTACTAAGAATTGAAAAGTATAGTTCTAGAACTGAATCATTGCATTGAAATTTATTTATTTATTTAGTAACAGTGTACGGGCTACAAATTAAAATATGCCCTTTTGCGCTATAGCGCTAGTATATAATAATAATAAAAAAAAAATAATAATAATATATGTGAACGACTGCCGCAAAAATATACCTATGCCAAAATAAATTCAAACATTTTAAAATTTAAGTACTCAATGAATTCAGGCACTATATTGGATATTTAAGTAACTTTGTGCATCACCACCGCAATAGATGAAACAATAAATTTGTGGACACCTGTCAGATCTAAAGACAATTATAATTATAAAGTTAACATTCAACCAAATTTCAATAAAAATATCGTGCAAAAGATATCGGAATACTAAGACATAGTGTCCGATTTCATTCAAATGTCTCTGACATGTTGACGATGAACCTTAATTGAAATGCGTTAAAACATTTTTTATGAGTGAAAAAAATAATTGAAAAAATCCGTGAATTATTGAATATTGAGGAATTAATTGAAAATCGCTAAAAATAATTGAAAATCATAAAAAAAATAAAAATTGAAAAAAATAATTAAAAAATAAAAATATAAATTGGTGATTAAAGAAACAAATTGAAATTTCAAAAAATAATTGATAATTAAAAGAAGAATTACAACATGAGTAAATTAATTAACTATTAAAACAAAATATTAACAATTAAAAAATAATCGCAAAATGGTATAATAACCTAGAATAATCGGTATTAAAACAAAAAAATGTTTAAAATTAATGGATAATCATAAAACTGAAGAAGAATAATAAATTGTTAATTCAAAACTGATGAAAATTATGGAAAAAATTATAAAAAATAAATGAAAATTAAAGAAGTCAATTGCAAATAGAAGAATTGTATTAAAATTTCAAGAAAAAAATTTATAATTGAGAAAATGCGAGAATTATTAAATATAGAATAAAGAAATTGAAAAACGAAGAATGTAATCCTCAATACTCAATAATTCACGGATTATTTCAACTATTAATTTCACTCATAAAAAATGGTTTAATATTTCAATGCAAGTATTCAATTCTAGAACTATTCTCTTCAAATTTCAATTAGACTTTTCCATTTTCAATAATTTTCTTTATTTTTAAAACATTATCGCATTTTTTCTATTATTTTTTTTCGCTTATCATTAAGTTTCTTTATTTTTGATGTGACGAAGGATTTCGTCACTGACGAATTTATTTGGTGGTTAAGAGATATTTTATTTATTTAGTCCTAAGTGTTGAGTATTGATAATTTTTAAATAAATAGTCAGTGCAGCATAAGTGCCCTTTTTGGTTACGGCCCTAAATTGCGCCCGACTTCTGCTTCGTCGCAGTCCCCCGATATTCGTATTCTTGAACCGCGTGATAAGCCTTTGGCAAATCACGGAGCTTTAGAGGGGTGTGCGCGGGATATTCCGACGTTTCCCGCGTTTTTCCGGTGGCGACCTCTTTTCTTTTTCAGGTATTCGTTTGCGGAGTAAGTGAGAGGACCGGCCGTGGAAAGGAGACGCCGAGAGGAAAGTGGGCGGAGCTATTCCTTGTCGAGCCGGAGCCTGAGAGGCAGTGGAATCGACGAGACCGCCGACCAGGGAGTTGAGAAAACGTTTTTGGAGGAAAAGGACAGTTTTTCCGTTCGGTCGACGTTATAGTTCTATCGCGAATTTCACTGTGTATTATTTCATAAAGAATTTTATTATTTTGGTGTCAGTTTTCTTAAGTTCCCCGTTGGGAAAATAAAGGATTATTTTTGGGTACATTGTGTGTGTTATTGGGGGGTTATCCTGGGTGAATTTCCTGGAGTTCTTCGGCTGAGGCACGTGCAGAGATTTCCTGGTGGTTAGTCTCTATCGACATTGGTAAGTGCAAATAATGAGTTATTCAGGTCGTGGTTCTCCGATCTCAAAACAACCTGCCGGTTCAGCGGAATCTCCCTTTGGTCGGTGGTAAGGAAAGTGGTGGTACAAAATGAAAAGAAATTAGAGATAAGAATAATGTTTGAGTCTTTATAATTTATTAGTTAATTATTAAGGTCGTTCATTATATTGAATACAATTCTTAAATTATTTTCTTCAATTTTGAATTATTATTTTCAATTTTAATTATTTTCTTTCTGTTTTCCATCCAATTGATTATTGTGCAATTATTTCCAACAATTATTCCTATTATTTTCGTAATTTTTTAATTATTCAATTTTTACTTGATAAAATTGAATAATTTTAATTTTAATTAATTTCTATTATTAAAGTTATTTTTCGAATTTTTTTTTTTATTAATAATTGTTTTCTGCATTTTTCACATATTTTCTTCAATTATTAATTATTTTCCACATTTTTCAATTATATTTATTATTTTCCGCAATTTTCAATTATCTCCTATAATTTTTTCAATTTTCAATTATTATCTTAAAATTTTTAAATTATTCTTTGATTTTTAAAATTATTTTGTTGGTTTGTGTATTAATCTAACCATTTTTAAATTTTTTTTCATTTATTTATTATTTTTGCTTCCTGATAGAGGCAGCTTTGTGATCGTTAAGATTTTTGATTTTTCAAAAGTAGTCTGAATCGACTTATTTTCATCTAAAAAGCGTAAATTTTTATTCCTAAACAAATGTCCAGATGTATATATATATGTGTGTGTGTATGTGTGTGTGTGTGTGGTGTGTATATATATCGTTTTTGCGTACAAGATATCTCTAGAACGCTTCAAAACGTATTCCAATAAAATTTGGATGACTTATTATGCTCAGGAATCTCTAAATTTGGACACAGGGATTTTTGAAAATACCCAACCAAATTTTTTTGAGCACCTTTTCACATAAAAAAAATCGTTTCTTGACAAAAAAATTTTTCATGCTAAGAATACAACAGTTTATAATTGATTAAGAATTCGTAAAATAATTCATGTTTTTACATTTTTTTTTGCATTTAAAATTCTTCTTCTTTTAATAACTTCCCCAATCAACTCATATATTATTAATCTCTTGCTTCCTCTATGAGGAAGCAAATTATTTTGCTTACTTGAAAGCGAAGTGTCCATGAAACGGACATAATTCACACCTAATTTTTTAATATTTTTTTCAACTCTCAATTATTTTTTCAAATTTTAATTTAATTCTTAAATTTTTAATTTATTTCCTCAATTTTTTATTATTTTCTTCAATTTTAATTTTTTTTTTTTCCAATCCAGTTTCTCAATTTACAATTATTTCCAACAGTTATTCCAATAACTTTTTAACTATTTTGTTTAAATTTAATATTTATGTTTCATTTTTTCAACTATTCTTTTCAATTGTTTAATTACATAGCCATTTTTAAAATTCTGTTTTCAATTGTCAATTTATTTCGTCATTTTTCAAATATATTCTTCAATTTCGTAATTTTCATTATTTGCTAAATTTGCAAATATAATCACAAAAACCATACTCTCATTCTTTCATTCTGTCCACATCTGAAGTTTGGCACATAGATATTTTTTTTAAATCAGATACATTTTTAAAAATGCATTTAAATTGACTAAAAACTAAATTTTCAAATATTCGTTCAAACACTTTTAATTTCATTAATAAATAAATCTATAATTTTTTCTATAATTTTTAATAGTATTCAATATACAAATGTTCCATTTCCATAATTCTCATTATTTTATTCAATATTCAATCATTTTTGCATTTTCTGAATTATCAATTATTTTCTTAAAATTTAAATACAATTCTTTAATTACCAATTGATTTTTTTAATTTTCATTTATTTTCAACAATTTTTTACATAATTTTTATCATTTTCCAATGAACGATTTGTTATTCTCCTTCAATTTTTTGAGTATTCATTAATTTTCAATTATTTTTAGCTATTTTTAATTAATTCCTCAATTCTATTCAATTATTCAAATCTCTTCAAATCTCAGTTATTCCACTTTTCAGTTTTTAATTATTTTTTTTAATATTAAAAAATATCGCCTTTTTCTATTATGTTTTTTGATTATCATTACGTTTCTTTATTTTAAATTTAATTGTTCAAATATTTTCTGCAATTCTCAATTTTTTTCAGATTTTAATTTCATTTTTAAGTTTGCAATAATTCTCTTCCATATTTATTAATTTTCGCCTTTTTTCAGTTACTTTTTTCAATCTTTTATTATGTTTTTTATTTATAATTCAATTCTTTAATTTTTAATAACTTTCTTCAATTTTCAATTATTTTTTTTAATTTTAAATCATTTTTTCCGTTTTTCAATTCAGTTGTTCAATGCGCAATTATTTCTATAATAGGGCATAATTATACATATAATTATAATTTATAATTTCTATAAACAATTATTCCTAAAATTTTCTTAATTTTTCACTTTGCGATTATTTTCTTTATGTTTAATATTTCTTGTTTACTTTTTTCAATTATTTTTACCAGATGTCTCTTAATCTAGTCATTTTTTGAATTTTGTTTTCAATTGATAATTATTTTTGTCATTTTTTACCTATTTTCTTTAAATTTTCAATTATTTTTGTCACTTTTCTAACTATTTCTTTCTAATTATTAATTATTTTTCGCAGTTTTTAATTAATTCTGCCAATTTTTATAATTCTCAATTATTATCTTGGAATTTTATGATTATTCTTTGATTTTTAAATTATGTTGTTCGGGTGTGTATTAATCTAGCCATTTTTTGAATTTTGTTTTCAATTATCAATTATTTTCGTCATTTTGTAATTTTTCTTCTTCAGATTAATTATTGTTTAGAAATTTCCATTTAATTCTCCAATTTCAAATTTATTTCTTCAATTTTTAATTATTTTCTTCAATTATCAAATATTCTCTTTATTTTTCAAAAATTTCTGTCGATTTCCAATTTTTTTATTTTTTTTATTTTTCATAATATACAGCCCTTAATCAAAGGATTCTTTACAGGCACTAAAGAATAATACAAAAGTTCATATAACGTAAACTTAAAATAATTTCTCAATATTCAATAATTTTCGGATTTCTTCAATTATTTTTTTCATGCAGAAAAGTTGTATTAAAATTTAAATTCAATTATTTAATTCTAGAACTATTCCCTTCGATTCTCAGTTATTTTCTTCAAAAATTTAAATTACACTTTTTAATTTTTAAACATTTTCTTTAAATTTGAATTGCATTCTTAAATTTTTAATAGCTTTCTTCAATTTCTAATTATTTTTTTTTTTATTAAATTTTTTCGAATTTTAATTCAGTTGTTAAATGCGCAATTATTTTCAACAACTATTCCTACAATTTTCTTAATTTTCAATAAAATTTTTTTTTAATTTTAATATTTAATGTTTAATTTTTTCAATTTCTTCATATAGTTGTATATTAAAATTGGACATTTTTCGATTTTTTTTCAATAGACAATGATTTTCATCATTTTTCACATATTTTCTTCATATTTTCAATTATTCTCGTTATTTTTCAATTATTAATTTTTTCAATTTTCAATTATTATCTTAGAGTTGTATAATTATTCTTTGATTTTTTAAATTATTTTGTTGGTTTGTGTATTAATCTAGCCATTTTTAATTTTTTTTCAATTGTAAATTATTTTTGTCATTTTGTAATTTTTTTTAAAAATAATTATTTAATTCCTAAATTTTAAATGTATTTCCTCAATTTTTAATGTATTTCCTCAATTTTCTTCAATTTTAATTATTTTTGTCGATTTTCAATTCAGGTGTTTAATTTGAAATTATTCCCAACAATTTTTCCTATAATTTTTCACCCATTTTTGTTTAAATTTAATATTTGTTGTTTACTTTTTTAAAGAATTATTTTCAATTGTGTAATTATGTAGCTATTTTTCAAATTTTTTTTTCAGCTTGGACGCACGTTAATGTTTCTAGTATAAATAATAATTTCGAATTTAAAATCAATAATCAATAGCCAAATCAGAGTGTATTTCAAAATGTAAAAAATAACCTGCTTTTAATTACATTTTAAACTTAAATAATCCATAATCTAAACAACTTACATACGCGAAAATTTAATATGTTGTAGATTTTATAGAAATTCAGATATGTGAAAAGTATTAATTTTTTAAAACTTTACAGAAATAATACATATAATATAGGTTATAATATTTTTTAAAATATGTCAGCGACCAAATTTGGTCGAAAGTCAGTGGCTTGACCGAAATAGAAACTACATGTTGCCTCTTTCTGAGGGCAACGTAACATTACAAATAAGATAAATAAAGATTATCTTTGAGATTTATTTACTAAAAAAATTGCACATTTTTTTGTAAGGTTATTTTTTTGACAAATTGTGGAGAATCAGTTATTTTAGAAAAATTAATTTAATGTAAAAATACATTTTTGGGAGTAAAAACGTTAACCCTTAAAATGTAACGTGTTTTTGGGCACCCTTAAGCTGTAACGCTGGGTCACTTGTGCCTTGCTCTTTAAAAAGTGCTTAGTGCTCTGAATTTTTTTTAGAAAATTCATAGTCTTACATCAACTATCCTAGTATAAGGACTAATCATTTTATTGCCGATGAGTTCATTTGTTTCAGCAATACAATTATTCATACAAATCAAAATAATGAACAAATTTCAATTTTTCAAGATTGGCAGGGGCACAAGTAACCCAGCGTTACACTTTAAGTGTTAATTTAAAGTTTAACATTGAAAATGACAGATTTTCGTATATAACTGCGATCTGCAAATTAATGTCAAAACGGAGGATAAATTTGTTGCTCGTGAAAGCATCTGTTCACCTAAAAGAAACATTGAAAACATTTCTCATCTCAAAAACTTTGTCAATAAAAAGGTTTTTTCTCCTAAAAAGTGTCTGGATTTTCAAGAAAGAAATTGTGAAATATGCGGTACATATTGGCCAGATGATCGGTGTGGTCGATATGTTAGGGGGCTGCTTGATAAAATCATTGCCGAGAATTTCGTTTTTGAAAAGAAAAATAGAAACTTGTAGGAATTTAATTAATTAGCAGTAGTAATAAAAAAAAGAATAAGGGAAAACACGTGTTTTTTCTGCGTGTGAACACTTTTGGAAGGCTACGAGACTTATAAAAAACACAAATTCACAGGATTTTTAATTTTTCTTTTATAAAACACTAGACACTTTTTCGGGGAAATTTTTGTTTTTTGTTGCCAAAGTTTCAGGAAATGAGGAAATTGGGAAACACTTTTTCGCGAGCCAGAAAACGAAGTTCGACTTGGAAACTGACAGATAGTAAACAGAGTGCAGAGACCACCTGTCTTCCCGCACAGACGAAACTTCCAGCCTGCCATGTGATCGACTGACGTGCGGCGGCCATCTTTCTCGTGAAATCGGGTAATGTCTCTTTTTCTCAAAAAATCATATTTAGCTCTTTTTTTGGTAATCGAAATTGACTTTCCACCACTCCTGCAACTGTTTTATGTTTAAAAAATCTTATTCCCCCTCTTTCCTTTACCTTTTCCAAAAAAGAGAAGTCAATATTAAAATCAGGTGGGAATCATAACAATCATAATGCGAATAAGGTCGCTGTCGTGAATCAAAGTGATCGTAATGGTACTCATTGTGATTCCCACTTGATTTTAATATTGACTTCTCTTTTTTGTAAAGGGTAAAGAAAAAAGGCGGAATAAACTTTTTTAAACATAAAACAGTTGCAGGAGTGGTGGAAAGTCAATTTCGATTACCAAAAAAAGAGCTAAATATGATTTTTTGAGAAACAGAGCATTACCCGATTTCACGAGAAAGATGGCCGCCGCACGTCAGCCGATCACATTGCAGGCTGGAAGTTTCGTCTGTACTGGAAGACAGGTGGTCTCTGCACATACACATTATACACAGTTTGTAATTTGTGTCAATTATAAAAATGCAGTATTATACGTGAAATAGCTAGTGTCTGGGGCTACCCGCTGTCCGGGGCTATCCGACTTTCCCCTAATTATTTTCTTCAAGTTTTAAATTTTAAAATCACTTTTCAATTATTTTCTAAAATTCTAAAATATTTTTCTCAAATTTCCCTTTTTTTCTCATCAATTTTTAAGCATTTTCAATTCTTTCAATCGATTTTTAGTTATTTAATTCAATTTTCAATGTTTTAAATCAATTTTCAATTACTTACATTCTGCCCAAATAGCACGATATCTTCCAGGAAGCTTCCCAGGAAGGTTCCTGAGATTCGGAGAAAATAATTGGAACTTAAGATATAATCAGTAAAAATGTTTGGAAATTATGAAAAAAAATGAAAATAATTAAATTTTGAGAAAAGTGATTAAAAACTTGAAAAAAAATTTTAGAAAATATATGAATAGTAATTACAAATTGAAAGAAATAATTGATATATGATGAAAGTAATTAAAAATTCAGAAAATTAATTCAGATAAATGATGAAAATTATGAAAAATTGAAGATAATAATTGCAGAATAAAAATAATAATGGTGAATTAAAAGAATGAATTTCATTTTGCCATAAATAATATGAAATTTGCAATAAATAAAGAAATTTTTTTTTGTCGAAGAGAAAGTAATTAAAATACATATTACTATTAACATTAAAATTCAAATCATTATTAATAAGAATGACACTATAGATTCTATATGTGACGCCACGCGAGAAAAGGGGCCTATCGCCTGAAACGTTAATTTTACAGGGCAAGCGTTAGAAGTTGCAGCAATGCATTGCGACCAATATAAATTCTTACGCTTCATTCTTAATAACTCAAAAAGTAATTGATGGAAACAATTTCTAATTTTTTCAAATGAAAGAGTGACTAAAAAGCTATCTTTTGGCATAAAAAAATGAAAATTGATTTTTTTCGCGATAGGTTTTTTTGCGTTGGAAGTTGCGTCAGTGCATGGCGACCAATGTAAATTCTTACGATTCATGCTTAATAACTCAAAAAGTAAATAATGGAAACAATTTTTGATTCTTTTAAATGAAAGAGCGACTAATAAGCTACCTTTTGGCATAGAAAAATGAAAATTGGTATTTTTTGCGATAGGTCCCTTTTTTCGCGCGGCGTCACATATTCATATTTTGATTGAGAAAATTTGACTTAATTTGATAAATAAAAAAAAAACTTAACTTCTTATAAATTCTCTATTAGAATTTTGGTCGGTTATATTTTCGTTCTCATTACCGTTCTCCAGGTAATATTACTTCTTCGCAACTATAATCTCTTCGTAGAAAAGAAACCTGTTGAAAAATTCGTGATTGCACAAAGTTTGGCAACACAGAGATTTTTTTCCGGACAAATCTCTTGACTAAAAAAAAAAAATTATGAAATATGTGGTAAATGTTTGACTTGCCGTGGAATAAGGTCGATAAGTCAGGGGACTGCTGGATAAAAACATTGCCGAGAATTTTATTCGGAAAAAGAAAAATAGAAACTTGTTGGATTTTTAAAAACAAGGGGAAGAATGAAAATAATAAAAATGAAAAAAACCTGCTTTTCTCTGTCAAGGAAAACTTTTCAAATGCAACCTGACTTATAAATAACCCAAGTTCTTTGACGTTGCATAAAACTCTAATAGAATCGTTCTTGAAAGTATGATTATGATTTTCTAAAGGTTTGGGAAATTAGGAATTTGGAAAAAATTAATATAATATAAAACACACATATTCGTGGATGAAAAAATGAATTTGAAATTTGATTTTGATTTTTGTATGTAGCATGAGCCACCTGTGCCTGTAGGCGTGAAGCTCCTGTCTGGCGAGATTTTGAACAAAAAATCTGTAAATGTCAAAACGGGGGATCAATTTTATGCTAGTAGAATCATCTCTTTGTTGAAAAGAAATATGTAGAAAAATTCTTTATTGCACAAAGTATGGCAACACAGAGATTTTTTTCCGGACAAATCTCTTAATTAAAAAAGAAAAAATTGTGAAATATGTGGGAAATGTTTGGCTTGCCGTGGAATAAGGTCGATAAGTCAGGGAACTGCTGGATAAAAACAATGCCGAGAATTTTATTCGAAAAAAGAAAAATAGAAACATGTTGGAATTTTACAAATAAGAGGAAGAATGAAAAATATAAAAAAACCTGCTTTTCTCTGTCAGGGAAAACATTTTTGAATGTAACCTGATTTATAAATAACCCAAGTTCTTTGACGTTGCATAAAACTCTAATAGAATCGTTCTTGAAAGTATGATTATGATTTTCTCAAGGTTTGGGAAATTAGGAATTTGGAAAAAATGTATTTAATAGGAATAGACATTTTATGTTACGTTAATGTTTATGTTGCAGACGATACAAAAAATCTGTGAATGTCGAAACGGGAGATAAATTTGAAGCTCGTGGGATCATCTGTTCGCATAAAAGAAACATTGAAAAATTTCCTTATCTTAAAAACTTTGGCAATAAAAATATTTTTTCCATAAAAGTGTCTCGATTTACAAAACACTGGACACTTTTTAAAATGATGATTATTTTTTTGTCAAATTTTGGAGAATGAGGAATTTAGGAAAAATTAATTTTTCACGAATAGACATTTTCATGAGTGGAAAAATTAATTTCAATTTAGTGATTGAAACTGACAGATTGTAGCAGACGGGTCAGAAAATGTGTCAATGTCAATATTTAATCAAGTCAGAGTATAATGCTTGATAAAAACATTGCCCAGAATTTGATTGAAAAATAAAAAGATTGAAGAAACTTGCTGGAATTTTATGAATTAGGGGTAATAGTGGAATTAGTAATCAAGAAAGACTCCTGTTTTTCTCAGTGTGTGAACACTTTTCGAAGAAAACGAGACATAGATATAATAACACCACAAATTCACACGATCGTTGCCGTTTGTTTTATAAAACACTAGACACTTTTATACAGTAAATTTACTTTCTTGCCAAACTTCGCAGGGAATGGGGAATTTGGGAAACACAATTTCACCACAAGCGAGAAAATTATCTCCACGTTCGACATCAAAACTGACAGATTGTAAACAGAGTGCGGAGTCCATCTTGTCATAGCCCGAGTGGAATCCATGGTAACGGTGACGCTACTTCCGGCCTGCCATCCCGGCAAGAAGGCTGGAATAGAAGGTAATTGAAAATTTTAATCCGACTGAATTCCTGATTTGAATCCAAAGCTTAATTTCCAAATCAGGAAAGAAAAACAAGAGTATTCTATTCGTTTTAATTCCAGCTACTCAACATTTAAAAATTATTCCTTTTTACAATGTATAAATAATTTATATTTAGTATTTTAATATTATACTTGTTTTTCATGATTTATAAATTCGGTTTATATACTTATTACCCAAACTCAAAATTGATGTCAGATTTGTAATATCTGTGACTGTTTAAGAGATAAGCTGCTATTTCTTTAATTCTAAGTCTTTTTTAAAAATTTTTGGATATCCATAATTGTTAGAACTTTTAGATTTAGAATTTTAAAAAATCAAACTTTTAGCTTGAAAAACAAACAATATTTAATTTTCTTAATTTTAATTAGCACCGTACTGCATTTTTCTATTAAAATAATTGGATGTAATTGGAGAAGATTTTTACCTATTGCTGTCAGTGGAATAGAACCAACGCATTCCAAGAAGTTCTAGCCAGAATTGAACGTAATTAAAAATGATAATTTGTCATTTCTCTCTACAGAATTCAACTTCAATTTAAATGCGCTATGCGAATAGAGTATAATTCATATTTTCAACAAATTTATTTTCCTGGATGAATTGAGCTTCGGATTCAAATCAGGAATTAAATAAAATACAAAAACGATCACATTTTCATTATAACTCTGAAATATTTAATTATATGTAATTCAAGCCTTCTTACTGGGATATGATCAGGTGACGTGGGGCGGCCATCTTCTACAGAAAATCTGTTAATGTCAAAACGGGGGATCATTTTGACGCTCGTAGGAACACCGGTCCGAGTAAAACAAAGGTTTAAAAAATTCCTTATCTCAAATACTATGGTCAGCCAGAGCCCTTTTTTCAAAAAAGTGTCTGGGTTTTTTTAAAAAAATTCATAAGTCCAAATTTTCGACCAGTGGAGGGGAAAGTTTTTGAGGACCACTGCAAATTTTCTCCTTCCAACAGCCTTAAATTTCACCAATTAAATTGCATTTTTTATCTCAAATTGCTTATTTTTTTGCGTGAGTAAATTATTAAACTTATTATTAATTTATTCTAGTTATATTATAGGTTTTGAAATTCGGGTGATATTTTATTCAGCTTAATTGGATTACAAAAAATAAGATTGACTAAAATATATTTTTCACTAAATTACAGATTTGGCAAACTCATTAGGCTAGAAATTCATTAAAATCAAGGGCCCAGAAAATTTTCAGAAAAATCCACTTATTACAAAAAAATTTCAATTGAATTCTTTAATCTTCAATTTTTAATTATTTTCTTCAATTCTCAAATATTTTCTTCAATTTTCAATTATACGTTCTTCGTTTTTCAATTAGCTTTATTTAATAATTTTTGCATTTTCTCAATTAAAAATTTTTTTCTTGAAATTTCAATACAATTCTTTAATTTACAATTGATTTCTTCAATTTCCATTTATTTTGTATAGTTTTTTCCATATTTTGCATCAGTTTTAAATTAGCAATTTATTATTCTCCTTCAGCTTTATGATTATCCATTAATTTTAAATATTTTTTTGTTTAAATACCCATTATTCTAGGTTATTATACCATTTTGTGATTATTTTTTAATTGTTAATATTTTGTTTTAATAGTTAATTATTTTACTCATGTTGTAATTTTTCTTTTAATTATCAATTATTTTTTGAAATTTCAATTTGTTTCTTTAAGGGTGTTGGAAGGACAAAATATGCAGGCGTTCTCAAAAACACTTCCCCCGCCCTCCACACCTCTTTCCCGTAAATATCCACTTTAACCTTTTTTTTTCAAACAAATTGTACACTTTTCCGACAAAAGAATATAATAGAAGGGATTTGTGGGAAAGAAGGAATCTGAAAATAACTTCGATTTGTTATTTAATTCTTTCCTGACTCGATAAAAAGTCGAGAACGGTGAGAAAATCCTGACGTGAGCTGTCAAACACTTGTCTCTATTTACCTGAACACTGTATTATGACAATTTTTTTCGCGAAAGCTATACACTTTACCGTCGAAAGAAAATGATAGAAGGGGTCTACGGGAAATAAGGAACCTAAAAATAACTTTCCTTTTTCGTTTTATTATTTCCTGACGCGATGAAAAGTCGAGAGCGGTGAAAAATTTTGACGTTTTCAGTATCAAAATGTCAGACACCAGCCCTGTAACATGGCGCCGCCCTAGTGGCAAATAATCTTATTATCTTATGTTATACGGCTGGTGGCTGGTGTCTGACATTTTGATACTGAAAACGGCAAAAATTTTCACCGCTCTCGACTTTTCATCGCGTCAGGAAATAATAAAACGAAAAAGGAAAGTTATTTTTAGGTTCCTTCTTTCCCGTAGACCCTTTCTATCATTTTCTTTCGACGGTAAAGTGTATAGCTTTCGCGAAAAAAATTGTCAAAATACAGTGTTCAGCCCTACTAGAAGTAAAGAGATAGAAATCGTATCACTTTTTATCTTTTCTTATCCCTGTTATAGAAAGAGATGCAGAAAAGCTATCATTTTCAAACTCGACTCTATTTCTCCTTATACACTGAGAAAATAAGCCTCTAGCCAAGCAGCTTTATTTCTAGGTTAGGGTTCCTCGGGACAAAACAAACAAAACACCGGCGATGACAATCAAACTTCTAGGATACCGGAGCATATGCTCTGCTAAAATCAATTAAGTACTTTGCAGGTGCTATATCAACAACCTCTCTCTGCTAAATTTAATCAAAAATTGGTTGTATTTAGTCAACTTATTTCTCAGTGTATCTTTCTATCGACTTCAATCTCTTTCAATCTCTACCTTAATCACGATGACCAGCTTATCGCCATTAATCGGCTTTTCCCTATAACTTTCAATCTCTAATCTTTACCATCCTATACCTTTCTATTTCCTACAATCTCTTTCAATCTCTACCTTAATCATAATGAACAGCTTATCGTCATTAATCACCTTTTTCCTATAACTTTCAATCTCTAATCTATACCTTTCTTTCCAGTCCCTATCCTCACCTTAATGGACATAGCGAGTTATCGCTTTTAATCACCTTTTTCCATAACTTTCAATTATTTTTTAATACATTCATATTATTTCCAAACCCCACCTGAATGAACATGCTTTCCCTTTTAATCACTTTTCATCAATACTTTTCAATAACCTATAACATATCCACATATTTTTTGCTTTTCCACTCTAACCAGCATCATCAGTTATCGCTTTTAATCACCTTTCTTCTATAACTTTTCATCTTTCACCTATCACCTTCTATCCCTTCCTATCCCTTTCTATCCCTTTCTATCTCTTTCTATCTCTTTTTATCCCTTTCTATCCCTTCCTATCCCTTTTAATCCCTTTCTATCCCTACTTATACTTTCCCATCCCCAACTGAAAGAACATGATCACTTACTAGATTACTGAAAGTAATGAAAGGAAAGTGATTAAAAGCGAAAAATGATCATATTAATACAGGTGGGATAAGAAAATATAAAAAGGGATAGAAAGGGATAGAAAAGGATAGAAAGAGATAGAAAGGGATAGAAAAGGATAGAAAGAGATAGAAAGGTATAGAAAGTGATAGGTGAAAGATAGAAAGTTATTGAAGGAAAGTGATTAAAAGCGATAACTAATGATGCGGGTTAGAGTGGAATAGCAAAAAATATGTGTATATGACATAGATTATTGAAAATTATAGATGAAAAGTGATTAAAAGGGAAAGCACATAGTGTTCCTTCAGGTGGGGTTTGAAAATGATCTGAAAGTATTAGACATTAATTCAAAGTTATAGAAAAAGATGATTAAAAGCGATAACTTGCTATTTCCATTGAAGTAGGGATAGGGCGGGGTATAGATTAGAGATTAAAAGTTATAAGAAAAAGGTGATTAATGGTGATAACTGATCAATATGATTAAGGTAGAGATTGAAAGAGATTGGAGGCAATAGAAAGGGATAGGATGATAAAGATTAGAGATTGAAAGTTATAGGGAAAAGCCGATTAATGGCGATAAGCTGGTCATTGTGATTAAGGTGGAGATTGAAAGAGATTGAAGGCAATAGAATTATACGTTTTCTGTATCTCTTTCTATAACAGAAATAAGAAAAGATAAAAAGTGATAAGATTTCTATCTCTTTATATCCAGTATGGATCTCCAAAAATATAAATACTATGTGGGATAGAAACAGATAGAAGAGGAAGATTAAAAGAGATGGGAGTAAGAGTGATAAAAGGTAGTCAAGTAAAGGAGTGATCTGTAGTGTATCGTTCGTTAGCTCAGTTGGTAGTGTGCTGAGGTTAATGCGCACGAGGTTAGGGGATCGCCCCATCATAGCTGACGATTTTTTAGTATTATACGCGTTAAATATCAGATTAATTTCAGTATATATAGATATATATACTACCATATAAAATAACTAAAGCAATTGGGTATTTAAAATAGTAGATAATCGAAAAGATAGATGGAGATTAAATTTTTAAAGAAGAGGATAGAAAGGAGATAGAAAGAGATTCACTTTTTATAGAAAAGGAAAAAAAGGAGATAGAAATGGGATAGAAAGAGATAAAAATAGTTGATGGACGAAGAGATAGAAAGAGATTTATTTATTTTAGAAGATGATAGAAAGGGAATAGAAACGGATACAAATTCAAAGCGAATAGAGAAAAGATATAAAGAGGTAGAAGTTAAGAGATAGAAAGATATTGTGTTCTGGGAATGCAAAGTAGATATATGGAAGGGATAGAAAAAGTGTAATCTCTTTCTATCATCATATTTCTTTCCCTTTTTATCTTTTTACTCTTAGCAGGGAGGTAAATAGAGACAAGTGTTTGACAGCTCACGTCAGGATTTTCTCACTGTTCTCGACTTTTTATCGAGCCAGGAAAGAATTAAATAGTTCTTTTAGTTATTTTCAGATTCCTTCTTTCCCACAAATCCCTTCTATTATATTCTTTTGTCGGAAAAGTGTACAGTTTTTTAAAAAAAAATTGTCAAAGTGCAGTTTTCAGGTGAATAGAGACAAGTGTTTGTCAACTCACGTCAGGATTTTCTCACCGTTCTCGATTTTTTATCGATTCAGGAAAGAATGAAATAAAAAATCAAAGTGATTTTCTGGTTCCTCATTTCCCGCGAATCCCTTCTATTATATTCTTTTGTCGGAAAAGTGTACAATTTGTTTGAAAAAAAAAGGTTAAAGTGGATATTTACGGGAAAGAGGTGTGGAGGGCGGGGGAAGTGTTTTTGAGAACGCCTGCATATTTTGTCCTTCCAACACCCTTAATCACCAATTTATATTTATATTTTTTAATAATTTTTTTTAATTATTAATTTTTATTTACAATTTTCAATTATTTTTAGCGATTTTCAATTAATTCCTCAATATTCAATAATTCACGGATTTTTTCAATTACTTTATTCACTCATAAAAAACGTTTTAATATTAAAATTCAATTATTTAATTCTAGAACTATTCTCTTCAATTTCCAGTTATTTTCTTCAAATTTAAATTCCACTTTATAATTTTTAATTCTTTTCTGTAATATTAAAAAATTATCGCCTTTTTCAATTATTTTTTTCGATTATCATTAAGTTTCTTTAATTTTATATACAATTGTTTAGTTATTGTTTTTAATTTTTAATTCCATGCTTCAGTTTTCAATTGTTTTCTTCTTCATTAATTAATTTCAGCTTTTTTCAATTAATTTTGTTCAGTTTTTAACTATATTTTTTAAATTTCAATTGCATTATTCAATTCTCAATCATGTTTTTCTATTTTGAATCGAATTGTCAAATGCGCTATTATTTCCAACAATTATTCCTATAATTTTCTTTATTTTTCAATTTGCAATTATTTTCTTTAAATTTGTAAAGAAATAAAAATATTTCTTGTTTAATGTTTTCAATTATTATTGTTTTCAGTTATCTATTTGTCTAGTCATTTTTCGAATTTTGTTTTTAATCGACAATAATTTTCGCCATTTTTTACATATTTTCTATAATTTTTTGATTACTCTCATCATTTTAAAGTATTTCCTTCAATCATTAATTATTTTCCGCAATTTTCAATGATTTCATAAAATTTTCTCAATTTTTATTATCTTAAAATTCTATTCTTATTCTTTGCTTTTTAAAATTATTTTATTTGGGTGTGAATTAATCTAGCCATTCTTTGAATTTTGTTTTCAATTGTCAATTATTTTCGTCCTTTTCTATTTTTTTTTTCTATTATAAATTATTTCTTCAAATTTCAATTTGATTCTCAAATCTTTAATTTATTTCTTTACTTTTTAATTATTTCCTTCAATTCCCAATTATTTTCTTCAATATTCATTATTTTCTTCAATTCTCAAGTATGTTCTTTAATTTGAAATTATTTTAATCTATTTTCAATTAATTCCTCATTATTCAACAATTCCTCGATTTTTTCAATTTTTTTTCACTCATAAAAATTGTTTTAAAATTTTAATGCAATAATTCGATTCTAGAACTAATCTCTTAAATTCTCAGTAATTTTCTTCAAATTTCAATTCGACTTTTCAATTTTCAACCATTTTCTTTATTTTTAAAAAATTATCGCATTTTTTCTATTATTTTTTTTTCGCTTATCATTAAGTTTCTTTATTTTTGAAGACAATTCTTCAATTATTTTCTTCAATTTTAAATTATTTTTTTCAATTTTAATTATTTTTTTTCTATTTTCCATCCAATTGATTAATGAGCAATTATTTTCAACAATTATTCCTATCATTTTCGTAATTTTTTTTTTCAAATTTTGTTTTTAATTGACAATGATTTTCGCCATTTTTCACATATTTTCTAGATTTTTTTTATTATTCTCATCATTTTCAAGTATATTTCCTTCAATTATTCATTATTTTCCGCAATTTTCAATTATCTCCTATAATTTTTTAAATTTTAAATTATTATCTTAAAATTTTATTATTATTCTTTGATTTTTTAAATTATGTTGTTCGGGTGTGTATGAATCTAGTCATTTCTTTAATTTTGTTTTTAATTGTCAATTATTTTCGTCATTTTGTAATTTTTTTTTCTTAAGATCTATTATTGTTTAGAAATTTCCATTTAATTCTTCAATTTCCAATTTATTTCTTCAATTTTTAATTATTTTCTTCAATTGTCAATTATTTTCTTTACTTTTCAAATATTTCTGTCTGTTCTGATTATTCAATTCTAGAAATTTTAATTGCATTCTTTAATGTTTAATTGCTTTCTTCAATTTTTAATTATTTTTTTTAAATATTCATTATTTTTTTCGAATTTTAATTCAGTTGTTAAATACGCAATTATTTCCAACAATTATTCCTACCATTTTCTTAATTTTCAATTTGCAAATTGCAATTAAATTTTTTTTTAAATTTAATATTTTATTGTTTAATATTTTCAATTTCTTCATACAGTTATATGATGCATTTAACGTCAACTGTCCAGCCAAAAAAAAAATTTTTGTTTAATCCTTTCCCAATTTTTGTTATGAGTTGTCTTATAGGTAAGTAATTTATCAGCCAAATATTTTTGGATTGTATAAAAAATTGCCCGAGAGGGAGGGGGTTAAAGTTTTGAACTTTTTGTTAAGACGCTCTCATTTGTTTATTTATTGAGCTTAAAAAAAATGACACAAAAATTTTTTGGTACATGATTTTTCTAGATTTTTTCATCAGCTTTCGATTGGCGTAGTCTATTTTAAATTTTTTTTTATTTTGACCAAAATTTTTTAAAATTAAAAATAAATATCACTTTTTTTCGTCTTCGGGCTCGTTTTATTTTTTTTATTTTATTTTTAAAAGAAAGCTGAGATTTTTTCCTACAAAATATGTAATTTTCAAAAAACCCTTTTTTTTGTTTTTGAGAAATTTAATGTTGAAGTTAGCGAGCCACGTCAAGGCGAAGTCTCACTCTACCGCCCCGCTTGTTGCTGTGCGCTGTTTGCATCATTACGTGGATATTTAATTATTCTAACCCTTAATTGAACTTTTCTCTGCATTTTACAGTGCTAAGACTGACATGAAAACAATTAAGTGCCTGCACTATAGTTCTTTTGTTTATTTTTTTATGTTTAAATGTTCTTGGTAATTTTTTGATATTGGTTTCTCATAGAGAAAGTATTTTTTTACCTCCACAGGATCGATTGAGATTTTCTGAAATATCTTGACATATTTTGAACTCAGGATGTCAAAAATAATGTTTTTAAAAAATGTCTTGCTTATGTGTGTATGCAGTTATGTATGTTAAGATTATTTTAGGGTCTATATTTCGAAAACAATAATTTAAAACAATGTTTTTTTGAGAGATTATAGGTCTTTTGGGGGGACAAGTTATGCATACCAATCGATGTGGTATTAAACTCTCTGCAAAATAGGTGTATATATAATTTCTTAAAAAATGTAAATATGATTCCGTAAGTTACGAAACTTAATTTTTTTTTAAACAATGATAACTCTGAATAACATTACATTAGACCGTTCGCAAAGAGCTCATTTGATTAATTTTTAGTGACCTACAAGTAGTCAGAAATATATTAAAAAACAACAAAATATAAAAATAAAATTGTTAAAGAACATAATTTTCAATATTTTTTATTTATAGAATATTAATAACTTTTTATCAATTTGCACTACAAGGATCGCTAAGAGCTTAATCGATGCATTTTTAAAAAGATAAAAAAAATAAAATAATCTGATTTTACTGTTTTCAGAAAATATGTACATTTTTGAAAATTTTTTTGTTTTCAAAATGTTTATATTTCAAAAAAATGTAGTTAGAAGTCATAGATCAGACTCAAAAGTAGGGCATAATTTTTCCCCCCTAAAGACCTATAATCTCTCAAAAAAACATTGTTTTAAATGATTGTTTTCGAAATATAGGGCCTAACATAATCTTAACATACATAACTACATACACACATAAGCAAGACATTTTTTAAAAACATTATTTTTGACATCCTGAGTTCAAAATATGTCAAGATATTTCAGAAAATCTCAATCGATCATGTGGAGGTAAAACAATACTTTCTCTATGAGAAACCAATATCAAAAAATTACCAAAAACATTTAAACATAAAAAAATAAACAAAAGAACTATAGTGCAGGCACTTAATTGTTTTCATGTCAGTCTTAGAACTGTAAAATGCAGAGAAAAGTTCAATTAAGGGTTAGAATAATTAAATATCCACGTAATGATGCAAACAGCGCACAGCAACAAGCGGGGCGGTAGAGTGAGACTTCGCCTTGACGTGGCGCGCTAACTTCAACACTAAATTTCTCAAAAACAAAAAAAAAGGGTTTTTTGAAAATTACATATTTTGTAGGAAAAAATCTCAGCTTTCTTTTAAAAATAAAATAAAAAAAATAAAACGAGCCCAAAGACGAAAAAAAGTGAAATTTATTTTTAATTTTAAAAAATTTTGGTCAAAATAAAAAAAAATTTAAAATAGACTACGCCAATCGAAAGCTGATGAAAAAATCTAGAAAAATCATGTACCAAAAAATTTTTGTATCATTTTTTTTAAGCTCTATAAATAAACAAATGAGAGCGTCTTAACAAAAAGTTCAAAACTTTAACCCCCTCCCTCTCGGGCAATTTTTTATATAATCAAAAAATATTTGGCTGATAAATTACTTACCTATAAGACAACTCATAACAAAAATTGGGAAAGGATTAAACAAAAATTTTTTTTTTGGCTGGACAGTTGACGTGAAATCCACCATATGTGACCGCGTCTGAGAAAAAGATGATTATGTCCAAAAAAAATTTTTCGACCGGAACTGGTCGTATTACATTTTGTAGACCTTAAATTACATAAAACCGTCAAAAACAAAACAACCATTTTTTTGGTCTTGAGCATCTTTTTCTCAGACCCAGTCACATATATTAATCTAGCCATTTATCAATTTTTTTAAATAGACAATTATTTTAATCATTTTTCACATATTTTCTTCAGTTATTAATTATTTTCCACATTTTTCAATTATTTATTATTTTCCGCAATTTTCAATTATCTCCTATAATTTTTTCAATTTTCAATTATCATCTCAAAGTTTTATAGTTATTCTTTGATTTTTAAAATTATTTTGTTGGTTTGTGTATAATTCTAGCCATTTTTTAATTTTTTTTTCAATTGTCAATTATTTTCGTTATTTTGTAATTAATTTTGTAATTTCAAATTAGCAATTGTTTTGTAAAATAATTGTTAAAATTGTTAAAATAATTTTTTTGTGGTTAATTTTGAATTTCCAAATTGAAATTATTCAATAACAAAATAAATATTTGTCTTCTTTCTATTGAAAACATGATTAAAGTGCACAAATAAATAATTATGGCAATTTTCAGTAATATTTGTTAAGTATATTTCTAAAAAACAGACTTGTAAAAATGACAAAAATTGACAGATATTTTTTTGTTGGCACTTGCTCGTTTAATAAAAATTTAAGTCTGAAAAATAAAAAATTTAGCTAAAACAACTTCAGAAGTTGAATTTAATAGTAATAATAGTAATAAGTTCAATAATACATATAATATAGGTTATAATATTTTTTAAAATATGTCAGCGACCAAATTTGGTCGAATGTCAGTGGTTTGACCGAAATAGAAACTGCATTTGGCCCCTTTCTGAGGGCAACGTGACTTACAAATGAGATAAATACCCGTGATCTTTGACATATATTTCCTAAAAAATTAGACATTTTTTTGAAAAGTATGTTTTTTTTGACAAATTCTGGGGAATTAGTTATTTTAGAAACATTAATTTAATGCGAAAATACATTTTCGGCAGTGACAACATTAATTTTAAGTTTGACATTGAAAATGACAGACTTTCGTGCGTGTTCCTAATCTGAAAATTAATGTCAAAACGGAGGATAAAAAATAAAAAGGTTTTTTTTTCCTAAAAAGTGTCTGGATTTTAAAGAAAGAAATTGTGAAATATGCGGTAAATATTGGCCAGCTGATCGGTGTCGTCGTTATGTCAGGGTGCTGCTTGATAAAAACATTGCTGAAAATTTCGTTTTTGAAAAGAAAAATAGAAACTTGTAGGAATTTAATTAATTAGCAGTAGTAATAAAAAAAAGAATAAGGGAAAAAACGTGTTTTTTTCTGCGTGTGAACACTTTTGGAAGGCTACGAGACTTATAAAAAACACAAATTCACAGGATTTTTAATTTTTCTTTTATAAAACACTAGACACTTTTTCGGGGAAATTTTTGTTTTTTGTTGCCAAAGTTTCAGGAAATGAGGAAATTGGGAAACACTTTTTCGCGAGCTAGAAAACGAAGTTCGACTTGGAAACTGACAGATAGTAAACAGAGTGCAGAGACCACCTGTCTTCCCGCACAGACGAAACTTCCAGCCTGCCATGTGATCGACTGACGTGCGGCGGCCATCTTTCTCGTGAAATCGGGTAATGTCTCTTTTTCTCAAAAAATCATATTTAGCTCTTTTTTTGGTAATCGAAATTGACTTTCCACCACTCCTGCAACTGTTTTATGTTTAAAAAATCTTATTCCCCCTCTTTCCTTTACCTTTTACAAAAAAGAGAAGTCAATATTAAAATCAGGTGGGAATCGTAATGTGAATTTGGTCGCTGTCGTGACCAAAAGTGAACAAAATTAAGGTACAAAATTTCTCATTCGAAGGCTCGATCAGCCTTAAGTGCTTTTAAAAACGAAAAAAATTAATTACCGGTCAAATAAAATTTTCAATTTAAAGGTTATAGAAATTTTATTCTGAAATAAGATTTAGAAAGTTGTTAGTATTTAATAAATTTAATTATGTTAATTTTAAAGACAAATTTAGTGACTTAAGGCTGTTGGAAGGAGAAAATTTGCAGTGGTCCTCAAACACTTTGCCCTCCGCTATTCGAAAATTTGGACTTATGAATTTTTTTAAAAAAACCCAGACACTTTTTTGGAAAAAGGGCTCTGGCTGACCATAGTATTTGAGATAAGGTTTTTTTTAAACCTTTGTTTTACTCGAACCAGTGTTCCTACGAGCGTCAAAATGATCCCTTGTTTTGACATTGACAGATTTTCTGTAGAAGATGGCCGCCCCACGTCACCAGATCATATGGCAGGCCGGAAGTAGCGTCACCGTTACCATGGATTCCACTCGGGCTATGACAAGATGGACTCCGCACTCTGTTTACAATCTGTCAGTTTTGATGTCGAACGTGGAGATAATTTTCTCGCTCGTGGTGAAATTGTGTTTCCCAAATTCCCCATTCCCTGCGAAGTTTGGCAAAAAAGTAATTTTTCCTGTATAAAAGTGTCTAGTGTTTTATAAAACAAACGGCAACGATCGTGTGAATTTGTGGTGTTATTATATCTATGTCTCGTTTTCTTCGAAAAGTGTTCACACACTGAGAAAAACAGGAGTCTTTCTTGATTACTAATTCCACTATTACCCCTAATTCATAAAATTCCAGCAAGTTTATTCAATCTTTTTATTTCTCAATCAAATTCTGGGCAATGTTTTTATCAAGCACTATTTTCTGACTTGATTAAATATTGACATTGACACATTTTCTCACCCGTCTGCTACAATCTGTCAGTTTCAGAGACAAATTTGAAATTAATTTTTCCACTCATGAAAATGTCTATTCGTGAAAAATTAATTTTTCCTAAATTTCTCATTCCCCAAAATTTGACAAAAAAATAATCATATTAAAAAGTGTCCAGTGTTTTGTAAATCGAGACACTTTTATGGAAAAAATATTTTTATTGCCAAAGTTTTTAAGATAAGGAAATTTTTCAATGTTTCTTTTATGCGAACAGATGATCCCACGAGCTTTAAATTTATCTCCCGTTTCGACATTCACAGATTTTTTGTATCGTCTGCAACATAAACATTAACATAACATAAAATGTCTATTCCTATTATATAAATTTTATCCAAATTCCTAATTTCCCAAACATTGAGAAAATCATAATCACACTTTCAAGAACGATTCTATTAGACTTTTATGCAACAAACGTCAAAGAACTTGTGTTATGTATAAGTCAGGTTGCATTCGAAAAGTTTTCCTTGACACAGAAAAGCAGGTTTTTTTTTATCTTTTTCATTCTTCCTATTTTTTGTAAAATTCCAACATGTTTCTATTTTTCTTTTTTCGTATAAAATTCTCGGCATTGTTTTTATCCAGCAGTCCCCTGACTTATCGACCTTATTTGACGGCAAGCCAAACATTTACCACATATTTCACAATGTTTTCTTTTTTAATCAAGAGATTTGTCCGGAAAAAAATCTCTGTGTTGCCAAACTTTGTGCAATAACGAATTTTTCTACATATTTCTTTTCAACGAAGAGATGATTCTACTAGCATAAAATTGATCCCCCGTTTTGACATTTACAGATTTTTTTTCAAAATCTCGCCAGACAAGAGATTCACGCCTACAGGCACAGGTGGCGCATGCTACATACAAAAATCAAAATCAAACTTCAAATTCATTTTTTCATCCACAGAATATGTATGTTTTTTATATTATATTATATTATATTAATTTTTTCCAAATTCCTAATTTCCCAAACCTTGAGAAAATCATAATCATACTTTCAAGAACGATTCTATTAGAATTTTATGCAACAAACGTCAAAGAACTTGTGTTCTTTATAAGTCAGGTTGCATTCGAAAAGTTTTCCCTGACAGAGAAAAGCAGTTTTTTTTTCTTTTTTATCTTTTTCATTCTTCCTCTTATTTGTAAAATTCCAACAAGTTTCTATTTTTCTTTTTTCGAATAAAATTCTCGGCAATGTTTTTATCCAACAGTCCCCTGACTTATTAACCTTATTCCACGGCAAGCCAAATGTTTACCATATATTTCACAATTTTTTCTTTTTTAATCAAGAGATTTGTCCGGAAAAAAATCTCTGTGTTGCCAAACTTTGTGCAATAACGAATTTTTCTACATGTTTCTTTTCTACGAAGAGATTAGAGTTGCGAAGAAGTAATATTACCTGGAGAACGGTAATGAGAACGAGAATATAACCGGGAATATAACCGACCAAAATTCTAATAGAAAATTTATAAGAATTTAAGTTTTTTATTTATTTATTAAATTAAGTCAAATTTTCTCAATCAAAATATGAAAATAGAATCTATAGTGTTATTCTTTTTAATAATGATTTGAATTTCAATGTTAATAGTAATATGTATTTTAATTACTTTCTCTTCGACAATGAAACAATTTCATTATTTATTGCAAATTTCATATTATTTATGGCAAAATGAAATTCATTCTTTTAATTCACCATTATTATTTTTATTCTGCAATTATTATCTTCAATTTTTCATCATTTTCATTATTTATCTGAATTAATTTTCTAAATTTTTAATTACTTTCATCATATATCAATTATTTTCTTCAATTTGTAATTACTATTCATATTTTGTAAAATTAATTTTTTTTAAATTTTTAAATCATTTTTCTCAAAATTTAATTATTTACATTTTTTTTCATAATTTTCTAATTTTTTCATTAATTATCTTAAATTTTAATTATTTTTAGCTTTCTTCAATTCTTTTAATCATTTATTAATTTATTCTCATTTTTTTCTACTTATTTTTCAGATTTTCAAGTATTTTCCTCAAAATTTAATTATTATTGTTTATTTAAATGAAAATTCTGCAGTTTTCTCAATTATTTATTTCAAATTTAAATTATTTTTTTAATCTACTATCATCATTTTATTTTATAATTCAATTATTTTCTTAACTTTAAAATTTTATAATCAATTTTTACCTATTTTCCCCACCTTTTAATTACAGTAAAACTCACGTATATCGGATTTCAAGGGACCGAGAAAATTTTCCGATCTAAGCGGGAATTTGATTTATCCGGGTAAAAATACATGATATATAAATTCAAGGGACCGCCAAAAATATCTGATGTAGGCTGGAATCCGATATATGCGGGTCCGATATACGTGGGTTTTACTGTATTTTTCAATTAATTTTCTAAATTATCATTTATTATTCCAAATTTAGATTATTGTCTTCAATTTTCAATTTTTTAAACGATTTTCAATTATTTTCTTTCGCTTAAAAATAAATTACGTAATTTTTCTATTATTTTCTTCCATTTCTAATTATTTTCATTCTTTTTGCATAATTTTCAAAAATTTCAATAATTTATCAGAAATTTTAATTATTTTCATCTTATTTCAATTAGTTTTTAAAATTTTTAATTTATTTTCATCAAAATTCGGGTGCAGGAAATTTCCCAAAAACCCAAAAGGTCGAATATCCAAATGGTCGAATTTCAAAAAGTCGAATCTCAAAACGGTCGAATATCCAAATGGTCGAATATCCATTTTGTCGAATTTCCAAATGATCGAATATCTAAATTGACGAATTTCCAAATTGTCGAACATCCATTTGGTCGAATATCCATTTTGTCGAATTTCTAAATTGTCGAAAATTCAAATTTTCGAATTTATGAATTGTCATATATCCACTTTGTCGAATGTCCAAACTGTCGAATTTCCAAATTCTCGAATATCCATTTTATCGAATTTCCAAATTGTCCAATATCTATTTTGTCGAATTTCCGAATGTTCGAATATCCAAAATGTCGAATTTCCAAATTGTCGAATATCCAAATTGTCGAACGTCCATTTTGTCGAATGTCCAAATTGTCGAATTTCCAAATTGTCGAATATCCATTTTGTCGAATCTCTAAATTGTCGAAAGTCCATTTTGTCGAATTTCCAAATTGTCGAATATCCACTTTGTCGAATTTCCAGATTTTCGAATTTCCGAATGATCGAATATCCAAATTGTCGAATTTCCAAATTGTCGAATATTCATTTTGTCGAATTTCCAAATGATCGAATATTCAAATAGTCGAATTTCCAAATTGTCGAATATCCAAATTGTCGAATTTCCAAATGATCGAATGTCCAAATAGTCGAATTTCCAAATTGTCGAGTTTCCAAATTGTCGAATCTCCAAATGTTCGAATCTCCAAATGTTCGAATCTCCAAATGTTCGAATGTCCAAATGTTCGAACTTTTTTTATGTGAGTTTCCTATCTATGAAATGCGTTGATATAGTAGATTGGACAAGTGCGCGAAATTTAAAATCGTTTTGGAAATTTTAAATTTTGCGCATTTGTCGAATCTACTATACCAACGATACCAACGCATTTCATGGATAGGAAACTCACATAAAAAAAAAGTTAGAACATTTGGAGATTCGAACATTTGGAGATTCGACAATTTAGAAATTCGACAATTTGGAAATTCGACTATTTGGATATTCGATCATTTGGAAATTCGACAAAATAGATATTCGACAATTTGGATATTCGACAATTTTGAAATTCGACTATTTGGATATTCGATCATTTGGAAATTCGACAATTTGGAAATTCGACAAAGTGGATATTCGACAATTTGGAAATTCGACAAAATGGACTTTCGACAATTTAGAGATTCGACAAAATGGATATTCGACAATTTGGAAATTCGACAATTTGGACATTCGACAAAATGGACGTTCGACAATTTGGATATTCGACAATTTGGAAATTCGACATTTTGGATATTCGAACATTCGGAAATTCGACAAAATAGATATTCGACAATTTGGAAATTCGACAATTTGTAAATTCGATAAAATGGATATTCGAGAATTTGGAAATTCGACAGTTTGGACATTCGACAAAGTGGATATTCGACAATTTGGAAATTCGAAAATTTGAATATTCGACAATTTAGAAATTCGAAAAAGTAGATATTTGACAATTTGGAAATTCGACAAAGTGGATATTCGACAATTTAAAAAATCGACAATTTAGAAATTCGAGAATTTAGATATTCGATCATTTGGAAATTCGACAAAATGGATATTCGACCATTTGGATATTCGACCGTTTTGAGATTCGACTTTTTGAAATTCGACCTGTAAGGGTAGAGGGTGGTTTTTTGAAAAGATTAAAATAGTTTCAAAAAGTAGTCATAAAAAAATCCACAATCAAACAAATATAATTATTTGTTAAGATTTTAAAATACCCTGTAGTACAAAGAATGATTGTGTTAATTTATTGAAATAATTAACTAATCAAAAAAAAGAAAGGTAGGGGATCGTCTCTAAAATTATATTATTATTCAATATATCGGCAGAGAGCCGTATTCTGTTTCGATTAGGGTATGGTAAATATTAAAGAAATAAAATATGGATATTTATCTTTAACATATTAACAATCAATTTATTAAAACTAATTCAACTCGTTGTACATACAAACTAGCAAAATTTCGCTATAACAAGACTGAAAGTCTTATTTAAGAAAACAATAATTTGAGAAGAATTAATGTAATACAATATACTGTAATATTCAAACTTTCTGAGTGTGTTGTGTAATTGTTCTGTGTGTGCAAATATTTCTACTCACCAAAAATTGGAATTTCTCATGTAATAATAGGTTTCTTTTTAATATTCTGTCTGTTCCTTTAAATATTCTTTTAATATTCTTATATATATATATATTCATAAACTGAGTAATTATATCTCTTTTTCTTTTATTTAATTAATAATCCCTTTTCTATATAATCTTATTTCACTTTAAATAATATATTTTTAAATTCAAATCTGACGCCTAATGGGCGTTGTTTCAAAAAACAAAACTCGGCTCGTCTTTACCAGGCGACGGCTACCCACCAAAAGATCACGATTTACCCTTTCAGTCAATTTTATTAACTGCTATTTTGGGTCATCGAATTTTTGGTAATCGATTTTTTCATCATCATTGATGAAATTATTTTGAGTACAGTTTTGTAATCTCGGTATAGTTGCGATCCTCGATGAATTATCGGGAGCAACTTACCTTGCGTTTTGTTTTGTAATGAAGTTAATATTATTTTTAAAGTGTAATAAGTCTTCATTTAAACTTTTATTCTTTATTAATTAATAATTTTTTTTAATTTGAATATTTAAAGGAAATTGAACTTTATGCTGTCTAGTTCTTCCTATGATAAATAGAAGTAATTTATATTTATTTTCCTTTTGTGGTGAATATAAATATTTGAGTTAACTCTTATTTTCGTTTAGTTGGCATTATAATTAAGAACAGTTTCGTAACTTTACAGTTATTTCGCCAGACTATGTGTTCTGTTTTTAAAATTGAAAAATATCTTTTACAATTTCTAAACTAATTTGTGAATTTAAATTTATACATTCCAAAATCTTTAATTTGAGATAACAAATTTTCTTATTATCCAATTATCTAATGAGAAAAATAAGAATTATAAAACAATAAGTCACGGAGTCAGATCGTGACACGACCATTTGGATATTCGACCTTTTGGGTTTTTGGAAAATTTCCTGCACCCGTCAAAATTTCGATTATTTTTTTCAATTTTAATTTACTTTTGTCATTTTACAATTATTTCCCCAAATTCTTAATTATTATTCTCATTTTATAAAATTATTTTTTAAGGTTTTTAAGAATTTTTCTCAAATCTCTATTATTTTCTTTAATTTTTAATTATTTTCATTTGTTTTCATAATTTCCAAACATTTTTACGGATTATATCTTAAGTTCCAATTATTTTCTTCATTTTTTAATTATTTTCATTTTTTTCAATTAATTTCTCAAATTTTCAATTAATTTTCTCAAATTTCAATTTTTAAAAATTGTATTTATTTATTTATTTACAATGATTTTATAATATATCCCGCAGTCAAAAATAGACCATTATGGGGACCATACAAACATTGAAATAGGCAAACGGATATATTAAAAATTTTAAAAAAAGTTTAGCAACACAGAGATTTTTTCCGGGCAAATCTCTTGATTAAGAAAGAAAAAATTGTGAAATACATGGTAAATGTTTGGCTTGCCGTGGATTAAGGTCGATAAGTCAGGGGACTGCTGGATAAAAACAATCCCGAGAATTTTATTCTAAAAAAGAGAAATAGAAACTTATTGGAATTTTACAAATAAGAGGAAGAATGAAAAAGATAAAAAAGAAAAAAAACCTGCTTTTCTCTGTCAGGGAAAACTTTTCGAACGCAACCTGACTTATAAATAACACAAGTTCTTTGACGTTTGTTGCATAAAATTATGTTAATGTTTATGTTGCAGACGATACAAAAAATCTGTGAATGTCGAAACGGGTGATAAATTTAAAGCTCATGGGATCATCTGTTCGCATAAAAGAAACATTAAAAAATTTCCTTATCTCAAAAACTTTGGCAATAAAAATATTTTTTCCATAAAAGTGTCTCGATTTACAAAACACTGGACACTTTTTAAAATGATGATTATTTTTTTGTCAAATTTTGGAGAATGAGGAATTTAGGAAAAATTAATTTTTCACGAATAGACATTTTCATGAGTGGAAAAATTAATTTCAATTTAGTGATTGAAACTGACAGATTGTAGCAGACGGGTCAGAAAATGTGTCAATGTCAATATTTAATCAAGTCAGAGTATAATGCTTGATAAAAACATTGCCCAGAATTTGATTGAAAAATAAAAAGATTGAAGAAACTTGCTGGAATTTTATGAATTAGGGGTAATAGTGGAATTAGTAATCAAGAAAGACTCCTGTTTTTCTCAGTGTGTGAACACTTTTCGAAGAAAACGAGACATAGATATAATAACACCACAAATTCACACGATCGTTGCCGTTTGTTTTATAAAACACTAGACACTTTTATACAGGAAAATTACTTTCTTGCCAAACTTCGCAGGGAATGGGGAATTTGGGAAACACAATTTCACCACGAGCCAGAAAATTATCTCCACGTTCGACATCAAAACTGACAGATTGTAAACAGAGTGCGGAGTCCATCTTGTTATAGCCCGAGTGGAATCCATGGTAACGGTGACGCTACTTCCGGCCTGCCATATGATCAGGTGACGTGGAGCGGCCATCTTCTACAGAAAATCTGTCAATGTCAAAACGGGGGATCATTTTGACGCTCGTAGGAACACCGGTTCGAGTAAAACAAAGGTTTTAAAAATTCCTTATCTCAAATACTATGGTTAGCCAGAGCCCTTTTTTCAAAAAAGTTTCTGGGTTTTTTTAAAAAAATTCATAAGTCCAAATTTTCGAGTAGCGGAGGGCAAAGTGTTTGAGGACCACTGCAAATTTTCTCCTTCCAACAGCCTTAAGTACGAGTTACACCCGTACCCAAATCTAGGGTTCTGTATATTTACGAAACAAAGATATACCTTATTAACAAACAGAGAGCTCTAATTTGGTACACATATTTATTTTCACGTGTAGATTACAGGAAAATTATAGGGAATATTATCTGGATTGAAAATCCAGATTCGAAAACAAAGTTTTTTCCTCATAACTTTGAATCTATTTGAGCTAGAGGGTGTGACAGTATTGTATTTTAGCGACTCAGCACTCCAATTTATTTTAAATTATTGGTTGTTTTGTGGAGATTCTGAGTTATTAAATTCAAATGTTGCGGTCCTAGAGGCCATGTGACGTTTGCGCTTGCGCTCTCGTTTCATCAACGAGACGCCGGTCGAAATAGCGAAAGCATGGCATTCCTGGATTAGCAACGAACTTGTGAACTTTAAGGTTAACTAAAATTGTATAGATTCAGATTATTTTTCTGAAACTGTAAGTAGATCTCTTTTGAATATACCTTATTTGTCGCCAAATATAGTTGTCTTGTTACTGGGTTCACCCATTTTACCCCCCTGATTTCTCTTGTTCTTCTTGAGTTAGTTATTGTTTTATTTGTTGATATTTATATAAATATGTCGACCTTTAGTCGACAGGCGCTCTAATATTAATAAGTAAAGTTAAGCGAAATTTTGAACCCTCACAGCTCTGAACCCGGCCGCGTGAGATGAAGGAATAATTCCGGTAAATTTTAAAGTATAAATTTAGTTTTCTTATTAACAATTATTCCTGTTTCAATTGGCGCCCAACGTGGGGCCGTTGGGATTATTTATTTAAATAATTTTTTGTAAAATTTGTGAAACTTTGTTTTATGGAAAATTTTATTTATGTGAAGTTAATTTTGAGTCTCGAATGGTCGATGTTTAGACTTTTGTATTTATGTTTCTTTGTGCGTACGACCTTCGACACGTTGTTTACATGTTTGGCGACAAGGAAATAAGTTTAATATTTCTAATAAAAATTATCCGAATATTTTCCAGATTTGAAAATTAAAATTTTGTAAGTGTATTTTAGTGAATGTGTTATGTGAGTGATTTTTTGAAAATTATTTATGAAAATCATATTAAAAATTTTACTGAATTGAAAATTCTTATAAAATTATTTTGAAATTTTTATTGTTTTAAGCAATCCAGGAATCAAAAATTTTATTGTTTGACATTTATTTGTGTTGTATTATTTTTGGACTTTCTAATTATTTGTATCTTGCTACATAGTACGACGTTCCGAAAATTTTTGTTTTGACTTTGTTTGAAATTTGACGTGCTGCATCTTGTTACAGCTTGTCACTGAGTAATAAGTATTCAGTTGACAGATTTATTTTATAATATTTTGACGGTTAATTTGTTGTATCTTGCTACAATGATTAACAATTATTTTATATTTTTTGTGAAATTCTTCTGTTGACGAACATTTAAAAGGTTAAAATTTTGGTTAAAAAAAAAAAAAATTAATATTTTAAAAGTCGACTGGTTTAGATCTTGCTCTGACCACAAGACCTTATAGTAAATTGAATGAAAGAAAGTTTTTAGAATAGTTTTAATTGTCGACGACGTTTCGGTAAATGAGTAACGATCGTTGTTTGCAATTGGGATTGTAGAATTTGATTTTTCTCCTTCATGGTTAGGACCTTGCTCTGACCGGAAAAAGAAAACTTTAAAATTTATAGAATTTAAAACGTCGACTGGTTAAGATCTTGCTTTGACCACGAGACAAAAGATTTTTTTTTTTGCTGGCTCTAAGATTTCGCTCTGGTGCTGGGCGAAAATTAATAGAATTTTTTATTGTATATTGGTTATTGAATATTAATTATTTATCGAAATTGTTAAGTTGAATAATATTAATGTATTTTATAATTTATTAATTACTAGGTATTTGTGTGCTAATCTGATTTATTATTTATTGAATGCTTTATTATTATTTATTTAATTTATCTTTTTACAGAATATAGTTAATAAAAGCTAATTATTTTAAATAATTAGTAATTCTTAATTGATTTTGAATTGTCGATAAAATTTTGTGCCTGTTGCGAGATTTTATAAATTTTCTCATCAGTAACTGGCAAGGGCATTAATTTCCCTTAATTGGTCGACAACAAAGGATTCGATTCGTCTGATAGAAACGTGTGAAGAGAAAATTAAATTAAAATATTAAAATTCTATTTTAAAATTAAAAGTTACAATCTTATTGAAATTTAAATTCCGATTTATTAAAATTAAAAATAAAAATAGAGTTTAATTTAAATTTAATTTATTTATTTATTTTTTTTTAGTTTCTTTTGTTAATTAAGTTAATTCTTACTATTTATTAAAAATTTGTTTTTACACTAATTATTAAAGCTTTTTCATATTTATTCAAATTTTGTTACCATTAATATTTAAAATTAAAATTAATTAGTTGATTTATTATTTATTACTTATCTTTTGTTAGTTATTTTTTTATTTATTTTTTTTTTTTCTATTAAATTGAACTATAAAAGTTTTTTTTCTGAAGTGCTCTTCATCACGTATCCTATTTCGGATTTATGAGTCGAACGAGAATTTGAGAATTATTTTGTTGTACGGTTGAATTTTTTTTAAATTCTTCTGTATTTACCTAAATAACTGGTTCGTTAAAAGGTAGCAAATATTAATTGTTGCCGAGATAAATTGATTTTAATTGTGCTCCGCCAAAAGTATTGAAGTTATAGTTTAAAACAATTTTATCCGGGATTCGGGTTGGCACGGCGTTTCCTTGTTTTACGGGTAAAGGTTGAGTCGTCTTGGTAACGGTTTACTAATATATTTTTTTTATTTTATTAAATATAAAAAGTTTTTTCTTTCTCTATCTTTCCTCCTTATATCATTGGTTAGGAACATTAAATTAAAAACAAATTAAAATGCCGGTTGGACATTCACCCCCACCACCAATAGAAAATAGGGAAAAAAGTCTTTCTCGCGATTCGACGGAAACTGTGATTGAACAGTCGGGTCAAACGGATGACCAGAGCGATGGAGATTTTTTGGGATTTCCCCCACCGGGGAAATAATGACGGTAATATTGAGGCCACCAAAGATCTTGATTCGTCAAATGTAGCGGATAAGGTGGATCAAGATTCTTTATGTCTAGAATTGCTTGACGAAGTTTCGTCTCAATACGATAGCGAAAATGAAGAAGTAGAGAATTTGATCCGTGGGTTAAAGATAAATGAGGAAGATAATATAATTAATATGTCGACTTTTATCGATGAAGAAAGTCAGCAAAGTGTGAAATGTTCACTGGATAATGAGACAGTCTCTTATAAAACTTGGAGGCCAAGTCTTTTGCCACCTCATTTCCTTTGCCGACTTTCCCAACGGAGAATTTATTGCTCGAGCGGTCCTTTAAGAGAACCGAAAACAAGGGTTAAAATTCCGGTTGAAATATCTATTTTCGGGGAAAAGGTTAAGGGAATAATAGATAGCGGTAGCGAAAGATCGTTTTTAAGAGGCTCAGTTTATGAAAGAGTAAAACACCTCCAAATTGACGAGTTAGTGGAAGATTCTTCATCAAAAAAAGGTGTGCGCTTAGAAGATAAGTCTATTGTTAGGTCGAAGGGAGGCACAGGATTTGTCATCGATATAGGAGATGTTTATGGTCTGCAATGGTTCAGTGTGTTAGAAAATCTGTCTAGCGAATTAATTTTGGGAATGGATTTTTGGCTAAATTTTGATCCGTTTTCGGAAACTTGGACCCTTGCCGGAAGTGAACATAAATACCCCTTAGCTTACCACACTAACAATCTTAATGTTTTGCAAGCACTTTCGGTCGCGGAGAATGAAAAATTAAAGAATTTTCTAGACCACGAATTCGATAAAATTGACAAGGAGTCGACAGGTTTAACAGACCTAGTAGAACACGTGATAGAATTAGACGATAGTAAACCACATCGTCAGAAACCTTACCGTCGGAGCGAAATAGTTCGTAGATTTATCGACGAAGAAGTCGATCGGTTGCTAGAAAAGGGTTATGTCCGGTGGAGTAATAGCGAGTGGGCATTTTCGCCAGTAGTTGCGCCAAAAGCCAACGGTGGCTTGAGATTTTGCATAAACTATCAGCCATTAAATAGTAAGACGAAGAAGCCAGCTTATCCACTCCATAATATGAGATCAATCTTGTCTCAGCTACATCAGGCGAAATATATTTCGACACTCGACATGAGTGAAGCCTTCCATCAGATTCCTATGGAAGAGAAAAGTCGAAAATATACAGCCTTTGTAGTAGAGGGAAAAGGATTGTTGGAATGGGTTAGAATGCCTTATGGCTTAACCGGAGCTCCGTCTACATTCCAACGCCTTATGGATTCCCTTAAAAGAAAAATGCAAGATTTGATTCATAAAAGAGGCTTGCCTAGTAAATGGATAGAACAGGTCTTTACATATTTAGATGACTGGATAGTAGTTAGCCAGGATTTTGAAGAACATCCTAAGATTCTGTCTTTGGTTTTTGAGGTATTCCGCGAAGCGAAGTTGTTAATAAATCGCGATGAAAGCAGCTTTGCTTGTAAGGAAGTAAAATTCTTAGGTTATATAGTCGACGAGTTGGGAATGAGACCAAATCCGGAAAAGGTCCAACCAATTATCGATTTTCCAGTACCTAAAGACACATCTCAATTGCGACAGTTTAATGGAATGGTGAATTGGTATCATAGGCATTTGAAAAATATAGCTAGAATACAGGGTCCTTTAAATAAACTGACGAGCGTAAAAATTCCTTGGAAATGGACTGAGGTCGAACAAAAGTCCTTCGATGACGTCAAGAAGGCACTTATTGAAACCCTTCGACTTTATGTGCCTATACCGGGTGAACCATTCCTTTTATATACAGACGCTAGTGATTTTGGTCTTGGCGCCATTTTGGTCCAAAAAGATCCAAATTCGGATAAGGAAATCCTTATCGAAGTTTTGAGTCGAGCGTTGAGGGGTGCAGAATTGCACTACACGACGACTGAGAAAGAGTGCTTAGCAGTCGTTTGGTCTGTTGAGAAACTTAGATGTTATCTTAAGGGTATGCCATTTAAGGTGATCACAGATCACCAAGCTCTCGAATGGTTGCATGGATTGAAAAATCCTGTAGGACGGCTTGCGAGATGGGCAATTTACCTTTATCAACATAATATGTCAGTTGAGCACCGACGAGGAACCTTAAATGAAGCACCAGATGCACTTTCTCGAATGTTTAACGTAGACGTGGACCCTCAAGGATGGGAAAAAATAGTTGAAGAAACTATTCAAGGTCGAATTCAAACAATGAGTATTTGTGACCAGAATTGGTATAAAACAAAGTATGACTTGGTTAAGGACCAACCAAATAGATTCGTCGATTGGAAAATAGAGAACGACGAACTATTTTATCATCGCCCGGATTATGAGAAGGCATTAATAGATGATATTAATCCCTGGAAAAGGGTTATTAAACCAAATAAAATAATGGAAATATTACATGATAACCATGATCTGCCTCAAGCAGGGCATTTAGGAAAAGATAAGACACTCGATAGAATTCGTCAAAATTATTATTGGCCTGGTATGTCAGCTGATGTACGAAAATATGTCGAAGAATGCGAAGTTTGCGTAAAGGTTAAATATAATCAACATCCTCTTAAAGGAAAGTTATCAACTCGGTTTTTACATTCCCCTTGGTATCAGTTATCGGTTGATACAATGGAAACGCAGACTCGAACAAAAAAGGGAAATATCGGTGTTATTGTGTGGTAGTCGACTTGTATACTAAATATTTGGAATTATTCCCTATTCGTAGAAAAAGTGGGAAAGCAGTAGTTAAAGTTCTTGACACAATATTCGATCGTTGGGGAACTCCTAAATCGATAGTAACGGATAACGGTAAGGAGTTCGTAAATAAAGAAGTGGGACCATACCTGATAGCTCGAGGAGTTAAGCAAGTGTTTGTGCCACTTCGACACCCTCAAGCTAATCCGGTTGAACGGTTTAATCGAACTGTTAAACCTATGATCGCCGCGTTTCTTAAACATGATCATAAAGAGTGGGACGAGAATTTGTCAAAATTCCAGTTAGCATATAATTCGGTACCGCATGCAGGAAGTAGAATATCACCTTTTTTCTTGAATCACGGTAGAGAAGTAGTTTTTAAACGTGATGAAAATTCGCCTGAAAAAGATGAGGGCCAAATTCCGGACGATTCAGTTGTTATCTGGATCGATAGATTGAGAAAAATTGACGAGTTACGACATCAAATTGAGTTAAAATTAAAGAATTATTCGGATAAGCGCCTTGCCATCGCGAATGTGGGTAGATCGGAGCTAATCGAGGTTAAACCAGGTATGCAGGTTTACTATCCAAATAAAAAGTTGAGCAACAAGGCAGAAAATTATTCTGCTAAATTGGCACACAAGTATTTGGGTCCGGTTTTAATCAGTAAGGTTCTGGGTTCGTCAACAGTTGAATTAGTCGACAAATCTGGAAAGTATATAGGAAAATATTGTGTAACTGATATCAAAATACCTCGACGAAGTCTCCGTAATATGTAATTTTCAGGATTGAAACTATCAGCTAAAGAAGATGTCGACATCAAGCCGCGTGGAAAGCCTTGTCTCTCTCATGGATAAGATGAGGCAACAAAAGGAGGAGATGGAGCGAGCAATGTCCGAGTTGCAGGCCCAGTTTGACTCAAATAAGCTGGAGTTGGAGAAAGCCTTGCAACAAGAGGAGATGGAAAGGTCGACCGAGGATGGATTTCCTGATGAGGCCTGTCCCTTGCCATCGAGAACTTCAAGCCAGGCAGTGGAGGAATTCCTGGACGACGACGATTTTAAGTCAGTGGCGTCGACTATTTATCGGGTTCTCCCAAAACCAGGGGAAAGACCGGACCGCATTACAGGCGAGGTCAACACACTTATTGAGGAATTGAGAAAGCGGAAGCCACCTCAATTGAAGTTGAAGACAGTTGTGAGGGTGACGGCGTCGGATGTCCATGAGGAAAATCTTAGACGGAGACGCATCGTCAACGTTGCACACCAAGTGGAAGTAAACAAGTCGACTGGAAAGCCAACTGCGATGGCCAGGGTGGCCGAAACACAGCTGGCGCCATCTGTCGGGGTTGCTCCTGCACCGTTTGCGTTACCTGACTTTGACCAGGTCCTGAAGGAGATGAGAGTTCCAGGGCTGGTCAATCCGAAGGGTACAGTACAGCCGTTGTACTTCGTCGACAGCAGGATCGTGAGCCAGGATCTTCTGAAGAGTTTGATTCGGAAACGAGCAGAGCTTCTGGTCGCCGCCAAGGATGCAAAGAAGGTCGATGTCGGAACACAAACCTATGTAACTACCATGGGGAAAAGGTTCGTGACGGGATGCGTCAATTGTCGAGCTCCTGGCCATGGTTTTAGGATCTGTAAACTTCCTTATAGGCCAGGGTTCTGTACTGTCTGTGGTGCGGATGGATTAGATACCGTCGATTGTATCCATCCACATGGAGTGGAGCATGAGCAAGCTCTTGGAAGGTGTCCTGGGTGCAGTAAGCCAGAACACTTATATTATCCGGAGTGTCCGGACTGCAATATTCGACACGCAGGAATCGTCGACTAGTTGCGCCTAAATTATGCTACTTGATCTGCATTTTTGATCACGGAGGACCATAGATACCTCGTCGATGGAGAGATTGACAATTTAAAACGCCGAATCAAGGCTAAATTCGACGACTCTAAGGACTTCCCGAACCGTATTAGGAGTTTTCTGATTAGGGAGAATGCATTAATTGGAGTCGACCCAGAAGACAATGAAGCAGGTGTGAAGTTGCCACCTCAGTTGTCGGAGGAAAAGCGTCAACGAGCAATAGAGGCATTGTTAGCTCCAGTAGTTCACGACTCATTTGAGAAGATAATGAGAGACCAGCCGGAGCTCAGCGATGGACAGGAGATTAAGATTATTGTGCCGACGAAGTATAAGCATCAACGTCAAAACTGAAAATGTCGACGAAGACTGAATATAGTCTAAAAGATTTTATATTTTTGTATGAGTAGTCTTAATTTTTGCAAAATAAATCAGAGTTTCACAAATTTGCTTTTTATATATTTGGCAAAGTACATAAGGTTGTCAAGGGATTTACATGTTTTAATTATTTGATTTCTTGTCTATATTTTCAGGATACACGACTAAAATATTCCATTTTGTTAAAGGATTTTTGTTCTATTTTAACGCGAAATTGTCGTTATATCGTCACCTCTGAAGGGGGAGAGTGTGACAGTATTGTATTTTAGCGACTCAGCACTCCAATTTATTTTAAATTATTGGTTGTTTTGTGGAGATTCTGAGTTATTAAATTCAAATGTTGCGTTCCTAGATGCCATGTGACGTTTGCGCTTGCGCTCTCGTTTGATCAACGAGACGCCGGTCGAAATAGCGAAAGCATGGCATTCCTGGATTAGCAACGAACTTGTGAACTTTAAGGTTAACTAAAATTGTATAGATTCAGATTATTTTTCTGAAACTGTAAGTAGATCTCTTTTGAATATACCTTATTTGTCGCCAAATATAGTTGTCTTGTTACTGGGTTCACCCATTTTACCCCCCTGATTTCTCTTGTTCTTCTTGAGTTAGTTATTGTTTTATTTGTTGATATTTATATAAATATGTCGACCTTTAGTCGACAGGCGCTCTAATATTAATAAGTAAAGTTAAGCGAAATATTGAACCCTCACAGCTCTGAACCCGGCCGCGTGAGGTGAAGGAATAATTCCGGTAAATTTTAAAGTATAAATTTAGTTTTCTTATTAACAATTATTCATGTTTCAAGGGCTTAAATTTGATACATTTGTATATTTTAATGTACAGATTATGAAAATTAATTAGAACGTACAAATTATGAAAATACTTCTACCTTCAAGTACATGAAACTTTTGCTTAAGGGTACAGGCTTGTATTTCATATAAATAACATAAAAATCAAGAATTTTTTTTTAGTGGGAGGCCCTGAAATTTTTATAGAGTTTAAGGGCTTATAGCAGTCTTGATTATAGGTCCTGTGGCAGCCTTGATCAAGCCTTGTATAAGATTAAAATATTTTTTTTTTTCCATAATTTTTCAATTATTTTGAAAAAAAAAGTGGTAACAATTTTCAATTGCGCTTTATATCGTTTTTTTAAATTCTGAGTATAAAAATAAAAATTTTATTGGTTTGAGGATTACTGTAGGACAATTAGGGTGAGCTCTAGCATAGAGGTCTAAACCTCTTTTTGGTGATTTTTTTTTTTGTGACCTCATAATATTCAATTTTATTTCCAAACATAATTTCTCCATAATCTGCATGAAAAAATACACGAGTATACCAAATTTTAGCACTCTAGCTCACATAATGGCAAAGTTAAAGAAAAAAAACTTTTTTTTCGGAAATTTGCAGTTTCTCTTTGACAACGTTATGGCCATCAATTCAAATCATGTTCTCTATATTTTTTGAGTAATCTACACGTGAAAATACATATGTGTACCAAATTTCAGACTTCTAGGTGAAATATTCTAGAAGTTAAGAGGGGGGGAATGGTCCTTTTTAATGCATTTTTGCAAAAAAAAAGTTGTTATTTCCTTGACAACGCTATAAACATCACCTTGAATCATGTTCTCTATATTTTTCGTGCAATCTATAATAAAGTTTTTAATTTAAGATTATACAAATTTTATTCTGAAATAAGATGTAGAAACTTGTTTATATTTAATAAATTTCATTATGTTAATTTTAAAGGCAAATTTAGTGACTTAAGTGATTTTAAAAACAAAAAAAATTAATTACCGAACAAATAAAGTTTCTAATTTTATGATTATAAAAAATTTGCACTATAGGTGGATTTTAAAACATGTTTGTATATTTTATAAATATAATTATATTAATTTAAAAGGCAACATTAATGACTTAAGTGCTTTTAAAAACGAAAAAAATTATGTACCGAGCAAATAAAGTTTCTAATTTTATGATTATAAAAAATTTGCACTAAAAGTAGATTTTAAAACATGTTTGTATTTTATAACAATAATTATATTAATTTTAAAGGCAAAATTAAAGACTTAAGTAATTTTAAAAACGAAAAAAATTTATTATCAAGCACAAAAAGTTTCTAAATTTCATGATTATAAAAAATTTGCACTAAAAGTAGATTTTCAAACATGTTTGTATTGAATAAATTTAATAACATTAATTTTAAAGGCAAAATTAAAGACTTAAGTGCTTTTGAAAACGAAAAAAACTAATTACCGGGCAAAGAAATTTTTTAATTTAAAGATTATAAAAATTTTATTCTGAAATAAGATTTAGAAACTTGTTTATATTTAATAAATATCATTATGTTAATTTTAAAGGCTAATTTAGTGACTTAAGTAATTTTAAAAACATAAAAAATTAATTACCGAACAAATAAAGTTTCTAATTTTATGATTATAAAAAATTTGCACTATAATTGGATTTTAAAACATGTTTGTATTTTATAAATATAATTATATTAATTTGAAAGGCAACATTAAAGACTTAAGTGCTTTTAAAAACGAAAAAAATTAATTACCGAGCAAATAAAGTTTTTAATTTAAAAATTATAAAACTTTTATTCTGAAATAAGATTTAGAAACTTGTTTGTATTTAATAAATTTAATTATGTTAATTTTAAAGGCAAATTTAGTGACTTTAGTGAATTTAAAAACGAAAAAAATTAATTACCAAGCAAATAATGTTTTTAATTTTATGATTATAAAAAAAGTGCACTAAAAGTAGATTTTGAAACATGTTTGTAATTTATAAATATAATTATATTAATTTGAAAGGCAACATTAAAGATTTAAGTGCTTTTAAAAACGAAAAAAATTAATTACCGAGCAAATAAAGTTTTTAATTTTAAGATTATAAAAAATTTGCACTAAAAGTAGATTTTCAAACATGTTTGTATTTTAAAACTATAATTATATTAATTTTAAAGGCAAAATTAAAGACTTAGGTAATTTTAAAAACGAAAAAAATTTATTATCAAGCACAAAAAGTTTCTAATTTCATGATTATAAAAAATTTGCATTATAAGTGGATTTTAAAACATGTTCGTATTTTATAAATATTATTATATTAATTTGAAAGGCAACATTAAAGACTTAAGTGCTTTTAAAAACGAAAAAAATTAATTACCGAGCAAAGAAAGTTTTTAATTTTAAGATTACAAAAAATTTGCACTAAAAGTAGATTTTAAAACATGTTTGTATTTTATAAATATAATTATATTAATTTGAAAGGCAACATTAAAGACTTAAGTGGTTTTAAAAACAAAAAAAATTATGTACCGAGCAAATAAAGTTTCTAATTTCATGATTATAAAAAATTTGCACTATAAGTGGATTTTAAAACATGTTCGTATTTTATAAATATAATTATATTAATTTGAAAGGCAACATTAAAGACTTAAGTGCTTTTAAAAATGAAAAAAATTAATTACCGGTCAAAGAAATTTTTTAATTTCAAGATTATAAAAATTTTATTCTGAAATAAGATTAAGAAACATGTTTGTATTTAATAAATTTAATTGTTTTAATTTTAAAGGCAAAATTAAAGACTTAAGTGCTTTAAAAAACAAAAAAATTAATTACCGGGAAAATAAAGTTTTTAATTTTATGATTATAAAAAATTTGCACTATAATTGGATTTTAAAACATGTTTGTATTTTATAAATATAATTATATTAATTTGAAAGGCAACATTAAAGACTTAAGTGCTTTTAAAAACGAAAAAAATTAATTACCGAGCAAATAAAGTTTTTAATTTAAAAATTATAAAACTTTTATTCTGAAATAAGATTTAGAAACTTGTTTGTATTTAATAAATTTAATTATGTTAATTTTAAAGGCAAATTTAGTGACTTTAGTGAATTTAAAAACGAAAAAAATTAATTACCAAGCAAATAATGTATTTAATTTTATGATTATAAAAAAAGTGCACTAAAAGTAGATTTTGAAACATGTTTGTATTAAATAAATTTAATTATTTTAATTCTGAAGGCTAAATTATTGACTTAAGTGATTTTAAAAACGAAAAAAATTAATTACCGAGCAAATAAAGTTTCTAATTTTATGATTATAAAAAATTTGCACTATAAGTGGATTTTAAAACATGTTTGTAGTTTATAAATATAATTATATTAATTTGAAAGGCAACATTAAAGACTTAAGTCGTTTTAAAAACGAAAAAAATTTATTATCAAGCACAAAAAGTTTCTAATTTCATGATTATAAAAAATTTGCACTAAAAGTAGATTTTCAAACATGTTTGTATTGGATAAATTTAATTACATTAATTTTAAAGGCAAAATTAAAGACTTAAGTGCTTTTCAAAAAGGAAAAAACTAATTACCGGGCAAAGAAATTTTTTAATTTAAAGATTATAAAAATTTTATTCTGAAATAAGATTTAGAAACATGTTTGTATTTAATAAATATAATTATTTTAATTCTGAAGGCTAAATTAATGACTTAAGTGATTTTAAAAACAAAAAAAATTAATTACCGAGCAAATAAAGTTTCTAATTTTATGATTATAAAAAATTTGCACTATAAGTGGATTTTAAAACATGTTTGTATTTTATAAATATAATTATATCAATTTTAAAGGCAAAATTAAAGACTTAAGTGCTTTTAAAAACGAAAAAAATTAATTACCGGTCAAAGAAATTTATTAATTTCAAGAATATAAAAATTTTATTCTGAAATAAGATTTAGAAACTTGTATATATTTAATAAATTTCATTATGTCAATTTTAAAGGCAAATTTAGTGACTCAAGTGATTTTAAAAACAAAAAAATTAATTACCGAGCAAATACAGTTTCTAATTTTATGATTATAAAAAATTTGCACTATAATTGGATTTTAAAACATGTTTGTATTTTATAAATATAATTATATTAATATTAAAGGCCAAATTAATCACTTCAGTGATTTTAAAAACGAAAAAAATTAATTACCGGGCAAATAATGTTTTTAATCTTAAGATGATAAAAATTTGTTTCTGTAATAAGATTTAGAAACATGTTTGTATTTAATAAATTTAAGTGTTTTAACTTTAAAAGCAAAATTAAAGACTTTAGTGCTTTTAAAAACGAAAAAAATTAATTACCGGGAAAATAAAGTTTTTAATTTCAAAATAATAAAACTTTTATTCTGAAATAAGATTTAGAAACTTGTTTGTATTTAATAAATTTAATTATGTTAATTTTAAAGGCAAATTTAGTGACTTTAGTGATTTTAAAAACGAATAAAATTAATTACCAAGCAAAAAATGTTTTTAATTTTATGATTATAAAAAAAGTGCACTAAAAGTAGATTTTGAAACATGTTTGTATTTAATAAATTTAATCATTTTAATTTTAAAGGCAAACTTAAAGACTTAAGTGCTTTTAAAAACGAAAAAAATTAATTACCGGCAAAGAAATTTTTTAATTTAATGATTATAAAAGTTTTATTCTAAAATAAGATTTAGAAACTTGTTTATATTTAATAAATTTCATTATGGCAATTTTAAAGGCAAATTTAGTGACTTAAGTGATTTTAAAAACGAAAAAAATTAATTACCGAGCAAATAAAGTTTCTAATTTTATGATTATAAAAATTTTGCACTATAAGTGGATTTTAAAACATGTTTGTATTTTATAAATACAATTATATTAAATTGAAAGGCAACATTAAAGACTTCAGTGGTTTTAAAAACGAAAAAAATTATGAACCGAGCAAATAAAGTTTCTAATTTCATGATTATAAAAAATTTGCACTATAAGTGGATTTTAAAACATGTTCGTATTTTATAAATATAATTATATTAATTTGAAAGGCAACATTAAAGACTTAAGTGCTTTTAAAAACGAAAAAAATTAATTACGGGGAAAATAAAGTTTTTAATTTAAGATTATAAAAATTTTATTCTGAAATAAGATGTAGAAACATGTTTGTATATTTATTAAATTTAATTATGGAATTTTAAAGGCACATTTAATGACTTTAGTGATTTTAAAAACGAAAAAAATAATTACCAAGCAAATAAAGTTTCTAATTTCATTATTATAAAAAATTTGCACTAAAAGTAGATTTTAAAACATGTATGTATCTTATAACTATAATTATATTAATTTTAAAGGCAAAATTATAGACCTAAGTAATTTTAAAAACGAAAAAAATTTATTATCAAGCACAAAAAGTTTCTAATTTCATGATTATAAAAAATGTGCACTAAAAGTAGATTTTCAAACTTGTTTGTATTGGATAAATTTAATTACATTAATTTTAAAGGCAAAATTAAAGACTTAAGTGCTTTTAAACACGAAAAAAATTAATTACCGGCAAAGAAATTTTTTAATTTAATGATTATAAAAATTTTATTCTCAAATAAGATTTAGAAACTTGTTTATATTTAATAAATTTCATTATGTTAATTTTAAAGGCAAATTTAGTGACTTAAGTGATTTTAAAAACAAAAAAAATTAATTGCCTAGCAAATAAAGTTTCTAATTTTATGATTATAAAAAATTTGCATTATAAGTGGATTTTAAAACATGTTTGTATTTTATAAATATAATTATATTAATTTTAAAGGCAAAATTAAAGACTTAAGTAATTTTAAAAACGAAAAAAATTTATTATCAAGCACAAAAAGTTTCTAATTTCATGATTATAAAAAATTTGCACTAAAAATAGATTTTCAAACATGTTTGTATTGGATAAATTTAATTACATTAATTTTAAAGGCAAAATTAAAGACTTAAGTGCTTTTAAAAACGAAAAAAATTAATTACCGGGAAAACAAAGTTTTTAATTTAAGATTATAAAATTTTTTTTCTTAAATAAGATTTAGAAACATGTTGGTATTTAATAAATTTAATTGTTTTAATTTGAAAGGCAACATTAAAGACTTAAGTGGTTTTAAAAACGAAAAAAATTATGTACCGAGCAAATAAAGTTTCTAATTTCATGATTATAAAAAATATGCACTAAAAGTAGATTTTCAAACTTGTTTGTATTGGATAAATTTAATTACATTAATTTTAAAGGCAAAATTAAAGACTTAAGTGCTTTTAAAAACGAAAAAAATTAATTACCGAGCAAATAAAGTTTCTAATTTCATGATTATAAAAAATTTGCACTATAAGTGGATTTTAAAACATATTCGTATTTTATAAATATAATTATATTAATTTGAAAGGCAACATTAAAGACTTAAGTGCTTTTAAAAACGAAAAAAATTAATTACCGAGCAAAGAAAGTTTTTAATTTTAAGATTATAAAAATTTTTTTCTGAATTAAGATTTAGAAACATGTTTGTATTTAATATATTTAATTGTTTTAATTTTAAAGGCAAATTTAGTGACTTAAGTGATTTTAAAAACAAAAAAAATTAATTACCTAGCAAATAAAGTTTCTAATTTTATGATTATAAAAAATTTGCACTATAAGTGGATTTTAAAACATGTTAGTATTTTATAAATATAATTATATTAATTTGAAAGGCAACATTAAAGACTTAAGTGCTTTTAAAAATAAAAAAAATTAATTACCGAGCAAAGAAAGTTTTTAATTTTAAGATTATAAAAATTTTTTTCTGAAATAAGATTTAGAAACATGTTTGTATTTAATAAATTTAATTGTTTTAATTTTAAAGGCAAAATTAAAGACTTAAGTGCTTTTAAAAACGAAAAAAATTAATTACCGGCAAAGAAATTTTTTAATATAATGATTATAAAAATTTTATTCTGAAATAAGATTTAGAAACTTGTTTATATTTAATAAATTTCATTATGGCAATTTTAAAAGCAAATTTAGTGACTTAAGTGATTTTAAAAACAAAAAAGATTAATTACCGAGCAAAAAAAGTTTCTAATTTTATGATTATAAAAAATTTGCACTATAAGTGGATTTTAAAACATGTTAGTATTTTATAAATATAATTATATTAATTTGAAAGGCAACATTAAAGACTTAAGTGCTTTTAAAAACGAAAAAAATTAATTACCGAGCAATTAAAGTTTTTAATTTTAAGATTATAAAAATTTTCTTCTGAAATAAGATTTAGAAACATGTTTGTATTTTATAAATATAATTATATTAATTTTAAAGGCCAAATTAATCACTTCAGTGATTTTAAAAACGAAAAAAATTAATTACCGGGCAAAAATGTTTTTAATCTTAAGATGATAAAAATTTTTTTCTGAAATAAGATTTAGAAACATGTTTGTATTTAATAAATTTAATTGTTTTAATTTTAAAGGCAAAATTAAAGACTTAAGTGCTTTTTAAAACGAAAAAAATTAATTACCGGGAAAATAAAGTTTTTAATTTAAAAATTGTAAAAATTTTATTCTGAAATAAGATTTAGAAACTTGTTTGAATTTAATAAATTTAATTATGTTAATTTTAAAGGCAAATTTAGTGACTTTAGTGATTTTAAAAACGAAAAAAATTAATTACCAAGCAAATAATGTTTCTAATTTCATGATTATAAAAAATTTGCACTAAAAGTAGATTTTAAAACATGTGCAATCCAAAAAATCCAAATTTGTGCAGGGTTTGTCTACCCATGTAAGAGAGTAATCCACACTGCGCATATATTTTGTACAAATTCTTTTACAATTATAAAGGGCGAATTTTTGTAAGCCCGTGTACTAAAATAAATAAATAAATAAATAAATAAATTTATCTTATAACTATAATTATATTAATTTTAAAGGCAAAATTATAGACTTAAGTAATTTTAAAAACGAAAAAAATTTATTATCAAGCACAAAAAGTTTCTAATTTCATGATTATAAAAAATTTGCACTAAAAGTAGATTTTCAAACATGTTTGTATTGGATAAATTTAATTACATTAATTTTAAAGGCAAAATTAAAGACTTAAGTGCTTTTGAAAACGAAAAAAACTAATTACCGGGCAAAGAAATTTTTTAATTTAAAGATTATAAAAATTTTATTCTGAAATAAGATTTAGAAACTTATTTATATTTAATAAATTTCATTATGTTAACTTTAAAGGCAAATTTATTAACTTAAGTGATTTTAAAAACAAAAAAAATTAATTACCGAGCAAATAAAGTTTCTAATTTTATGATTATAAAAAATTTGCACTATAAGTGGATTTTAAAACATCTTTGTATTTTATAAATATAATTATATTAATTTTAAAGGCAAAATTAAAGACTTAAGTGCTTTTAAAAACGAAAAAAATTAATTACCGGTCAAAGAAAGTTTCTAATTTCATGATTATAAAAAATTTGCACTATAAGTGGATTTTAAAACATGTTCGTATTTTATAAATATAATTATATTAATTCGAAAAGCAACATTAAAGACTTAAGTGCTTTTAAAAACGAAAAAAATTAATTACCGGGAAAGAAATTTTTTAATTTAATGATTATAAAAATTTTATTCTCAAATAAGATTTAGAAACCTGTTTATATTTAATAAATTTCATTATGTTAATTTTAAAGGCAAATTTAGTGACTTAAGTGATTTTAAAAACAAAAAAAATTAATTACCTAGAAAATAAAGTTTCTAATTCTATGATTATAAAAAATTTGCATTAAAAGTAGATTTTCAAACATGTTTGTATTGGATAAATTTAATTACATTAATTTTAAAGGCAAAATTAAAGACTTAAGTGCTTTTGAAAACGAAAAAAACTAATTACCGGGCAAAGAAATTTTTTAATTTAAAGATTATAAAAATTTTATTCTGAAATAAGATTTAGAAACTTATTTATATTTAATAAATTTCATTATGTTAACTTTAAAGGCAAATTTAGTGACATAAGTGATTTTGAAAACAAAAAAAATTAATTACCGAGCAAATACAGTTTCTAATTTTATGATTATAAAAAATTTGCACTATAAATGGATTTTAAAACATGTTTGTATTTTATAAATATAATTATATTAATTTTAAAGGCAAAATTAAAGACTTAAGTAATTTTAAAACGAAAAAAATTTATTATCAAGCACAAAAAGTTTCTAATTTCATGATTATAAAAAATTTGCACTAAAAGTAGATTTTCAAACATGTTTGTATTGGATAAATTAAATTACATTAATTTTAAAGGCAAAATTAAAGACTTAAGTGCTTTTGAAAACGAAAAAAACTAATTACCGGGCAAAGAAATTTTTTAATTTAAAGATTATAAAAATTTTATTCTGAAATAAGATTTAGAAACTTATTTATATTTAATAAATTTCATTATGTTAACTCTAAAGGCAAATTTAGTGACTTAAGTGATTTTAAAAACAAAAAAAATTAAATACCGGTCAAAGAAAGTTTCTAATTTCATGATTATAAAAAATTTGCACTATAAGTGGATTTTAAAACATGTTCGTATTTTATAAATATAATTATATTTATTCAAAAGGCAACATTAAAGACTTAAGTGCTTTTAAAAACGAAAAAAATTAATTACCGAGCAAAGAAAGTTTTTAATTTTAAGATTATAAAAATTTTTTTCTGAAATAAGATTTAGAAACATGTTTGTATTTAATAAATTTAATTGTTTTAATTTTTAAGGCAAAATTAAAGACTTAAGTGCTTTTAAAAACGAAAAAATTAATTACCGGGAAAATAAAGTTTTTAATTTAAGATTATAAAATTTTTTTTCTGAAATATGATTTAGAAACATGTTTGTATTTAATAAATTTAATTGTTTCAATTTGAAAGGCAACATTAAAGACTTAAGTGGTTTTAAAAACGAAAAAAATTATGTACCGAGCAAATAAAGTTTCTAATTTCATGATTATAAAAAATTTGCACTATAAGTGGATTTTAAAACATGTTCGTATTTTATAAATATAGTTATATTAATTTGAAAGGCAACATTAAAGACTTAAGTGCTTTTAAAAATAAAAAAAATTAATTACCGAGCAAAGAAAGTTTTTAATTTTAAGATTATAAAAATTTTTTTCTGAAATAAGATTTAGAAACATGTTTGTATTTAATAAATTTAATTGTTTTAATTTTAAAGGCAAAATTAAAGACTTAAGTGCTTTTAAAAACGAAAAAAATTAATTACCGGCAAAGAAATTTTTTAATATAATGATTATAAAAATTTTATTCTGAAATAAGATTTAGAAACTTGTTTATATTTAATAAATTTCATTATGGCAATTTTAAAAGCAAATTTAGTGACTTAAGTGATTTTAAAAACAAAAAAGATTAATTACCGAGCAAAAAAAGTTTCTAATTTTATGATTATAAAAAATTTGCACTATAAGTGGATTTTAAAACATGTTAGTATTTTATAAATATAATTATATTAATTTGAAAGGCAACATTAAAGACTTAAGTGCTTTTAAAAACGAAAAAAATTAATTACCGAGCAATTAAAGTTTTTAATTTTAAGATTATAAAAATTTTCTTCTGAAATAAGATTTAGAAACATGTTTGTATTTTATAAATATAATTATATTAATTTTAAAGGCCAAATTAATCACTTCAGTGATTTTAAAAACGAAAAAAATTAATTACCAAGCAAATAATGTTTCTAATTTTATGATTATAAAAAATTTGCACTATAAGTGGATTTTAAAACATGTTCGTATTTTATAAATATAATTATATTAATTTGAAAGGCAACATTAAAGACTTAAGTGCTTTTAAAAACGAAAAAAATTAATTACCGGGAAAATAAATTTTTTAATTTAAGATTATAAAAATTTTAATCTGAAATAAGATGTAGAAACATGTTTGTATATTTATTAAATTTAATTATGTAATTTTAAAGGCACATTTAATGACTTTAGTGATTTCAAAATCGAAAAAAATAATTACCATGGAAATAAAGTTTCTAATTTCATGATTATAAAAAATTTGCACTAAAAGTAGATTTTAAAACATGTGCAATCCAAAAAATCCAAATTTGTGCAGGGTTTGTCTACCCATGTAAGAGAGTAATCCACACTGCGCATATATTTTGTACAAATTCTTTTACAATTATAAAGGGCGAATTTTCGTAAGCCCGTGTACTAAAATAAATAAATAAATAAATAAATAAATTTATCTTATAACTATAATTATATTAATTTTAAAGGCAAAATTATAGACTTAAGTGCTTTTGAAAACGAAAAAAACTAATTACCGGGCAAAGAAATTTTTTAATTTAAAGATTATAAAAATTTTATTCTGAAATAAGATTTAGAAACTTATTTATATTTAATAAATTTCATTATGTTAACTTTAAAGGCAAATTTAGTAACTTAAGTGATTTTAAAAACAAAAAAAATTAATTACCGAGCAAATAAAGTTTCTAATTTTATGATTATAAAAAATTTGCACTATAAGTGGATTTTAAAGCATCTTTGTATTTTATAAATATAATTATATTAATTTTAAAGGCACAATTAAAGACTTAAGTGCTTTTAAAAACGAAAAAAATTAATTACCGGTCAAAGAAAGTTTCTAATTTCATGTCTATATAAAAAATTTGCACTATAAGTGGATTTTAAAACATGTTCGTATTTTATAAATATAATTATATTAATTCGAAAGGCAACATTAAAGACTTAAGTGCTTTTAAAAACGAAAAAAATTAATTACCGAGCAAAGAAAGTTTTTAATTTTAAGATTATAAAAATTTTTTTCTGAAATAAGATTTAGAAACATGTTTGTATTTAATAAATTTAAGTGTTTTAATTTTTAAGGCAAAATTAAAGACTTAAGTGCTTTTAAAAACGAAAAAAATTAATTACCGGGAAAGAAATTTTTTAATTTAATGATTATAAAAATTTTATTCTCAAATAAGATTTAGAAACTTGTTTATATTTAATAAATTTCATTATGTTAATTTTAAAGGCAAATTTAGTGACTTAAGTGATTTTAAAAACAAAAAAAATTAATTACCTAGCAAATAAAGTTTCTAATTCTATGATTATAAAAAATTTGCACTAAAAGTAGATTTTCAAACATGTTTGTATTGGATAAATTTAATTACATTAATTTTAAAGGCAAAATTAAAGACTTAAGTACTTTTGAAAACGAAAAAAACTAATTACCGGGCAAAGAAATTTTTTAATTTAAAGATTATAAAAATTTTATTCTGAAATAAGATTTAGAAACTTATTTATATTTAATAAATTTCATTATGTTAACTTTAAAGGCAAATTTAGTGACATAAGTGATTTTAAAAACAAAAAAAATTAATTATCGAGCAAATACAGTTTCTAATTTTATGATTATAAAAAATTTGCACTATAAATGGATTTTAAAACATGTTTGTATTTTATAAATATAATTATATTAATTTTAAAGGCAAAATTAAAGACTTAAGTAATTTTAAAAACGAAAAAAATTTATTATCAAGCACAAAAAGTTTCTAATTTCATGATTATAAAAAATTTGCACTAAAAGTAGATTTTCAAACATGTTTGTATTGGATAAATTAAATTACATTAATTTTAAAGGCAAAATTAAAGACTTAAGTGCTTTTGAAAACGAAAAAAACTAATTACTTGGCAAAGAAATTTTTTAATTTAAAGATTATAAAAATTTTATTCTGAAATAAGATTTAGAAACTTATTTATATTTAATAAATTTCATTATGTTAACTTTAAAGGCAAATTTAGTGACTTAAGTGATTTTAAAAACAAAAAAAATTAAATACCGGTCAAAGAAAGTTTCTAATTTCATGATTATAAAAAATTTGCACTATAAGTGGATTTTAAAACATGTTCGTATTTTATAAATATAATTATATTTATTCAAAAGGCAACATTAAAGACTTAAGTGCTTTTAAAAACGAAAAAAATTAATTACCGAGCAAAGAAAGTTTTTAATTTTAAGATTATAAAAATTTTTTTCTGAAATAAGATTTAGAATCATGTTTGTATTTAATAAATTTAATTGTTTTAATTTTTAAGGCAAAATTAAAGACGTGCTTTTAAAAACGAAAAAAATTAATTACCGGGAAAATAAAGTTTTTAATTTAAGATTATAAAATTTTTTTTCTGAAATATGATTTAGAAACATGTTTGTATTTAATAAATTTAATTGTTTCAATTTGAAAGGCAACATTAAAGACTTAAGTGGTTTTAAAAACGAAAAAAATTATGTACCGAGCAAATAAAGTTTCTAATTTCATGATTATAAAAAATTTGCACTGTTATAAGTAAATCGTAACTTTATCTTGGTTCATCAAATCCAAGATGGCCGCTGCAGACACCCGATTCGCCGTCAGGATGTCTGTCAGCAAATTCTTGGCACTCAACCCAACCTCGGATGGAAAAGTTGGAATTAGGAATATAAAATTTTTTTTACTATAGACAATTTTAAACAAAATTTAATTACTGAAATTTCAAACATTCTGCTGTCAATTATTATTATTATTATTATGAAATCAATCATTGAAATGTAATGTAAAGAAAATTTTAGACTATGATTGAATTTCATTAAAATAATTGATGAATGCAATATGTGTTTATACATATATATATATATATATATATGTGTATGTCTATATATGTGTGTATATGTGTGCATGTATGTATGTATCTATATATTAATGCCTTATAAAATATGATGATAACACATTACATATATTTAATATAATTAATGTATGTAACAATGCATGATTAATATAATTAATGGTATATAATAATACATTGTAGGCATATAAATATATATGTATATTTAGTATAATTAGATAGTACAATCGCATGGATTTGAGAAAACTGTAAGGGAGTGAATGTTGCATGATAGATCTCAAAATGTAAAGAAAGAACAAGAATAGTAGTGAGAAGTCATTAATTGTCACGATTTGCACGTGTGAGACCACCGCTTCACAGGCACTACGGGGTACCTACACAGGCAAGGACTCTGTCGAATACGCGAACGAACACATACGCAAAGCAGCATGCTCCACTATTTGTCCGTGAAAAGACTCGGCGGCCATAATTGTTCATTACCCCTACCTCCTCCTCACCTCTAGTCCACCATTGAGAGTAGAGTGACGGATCAAAACAAAAGCACGTGGATGTGCAAAATAATGTTGAGATTCGTACTCTATTGACAATTTGACTTACAACCTGAATAGCCGAAAGGGCATAAATATGGGCTTTTGTTGTCTACAAAATAAATAATAACAAATAAACAAAAGACAACACAGGTACGAACATAGTTGTATTATGTGGTGTAAGCGATTGCCAAATATTAAAGATCCAATTGCTTTCTGCAATGCAATTGCACCAGTACGGTTATTGTATCGTAAGCAGTGTTGAAAGACCATAATGAAAAGAAAACTTATGCGTCTTAAAAGAAGTTTCAATTGTCGACTTAGGTCGGTTTATTGAACTTCAAGAATTCTGCCTCAGCAGAATTCAACGTAGCAACAGACCCGGCCCGGCACCAATAAAAAATTACAAAATATCCAATTCATCAAATTTTCCCCACCTAGAGTCTAGACCGAACATGTAGAGGAGCATCAAGCGAAAATAACGAAGGCAGTACAAGTTTCTTTTCTCATCAAGCAACACCTCTCCTGGCTCTGGCCTGGTGAATTGTTGAGTGAAAAGGAACGTCGAGATTAAGCCCGTCCTCGTGTCGGAAACAGGTCGATTTTTGGCAAGTGACAAGAACGCCTGCTGTGGACGAAAAAGAAGGGAAAAGAATAACGGAGAAGGATACTCGTAGCCGACAGAGTCCTGTGGATTTTCCAAAGAAGAAAATTGCGACTATTTTTGAGAACAAATAGCCACGATTTTTTCTTGCCTTCGACTGGCCAGTCGTATAGTTGTTACCTGTGCTGTCTTTGAAGGTGGTGAACCACACGTGCTACCGGGCACGTCAAACTACGGATAATTGTAAATATCACAACATCTTCGCCCGTGGAAATTGTAGGTGAGAAAACCAATTTCTTCGGTAGGGTAAGTGAGAATGAGCTATTAACTTAAAATCAATTGTTCAAAGAAAAAAAATAATTCTATAATTACAGAACATTAGGAGAATTATTTAATTTATTAATGTCAAGTGTATTTTGCAAAATTCTTCTAATTATAGAATATTAGAAGAATTATTTAATTTACTTAATATAGATTATTTTGCTAATAAATTCCTCCAATTATAGAACATTAGGAGAATTTATTTGATTTATTTAATGTCAATTGTATTTTTCTAAATTCTCCTAATTATAGAATATTGTGAGAATTTATTTGATTTATTTAATGTCAATTGTATTTTTCTAAGTTCTTCTAATTATAGAATATTAGGAGAATTTATTTAATTTATTAATGTCAATTGTATTTTGCAAAATTCTTCTAATTATAGAATATTAGAAGAATTATTTAATTTACTTAATATAGAGTATTTTGCTAATAAATTCCTCCAATTATAGAACATTAGGAGAATTTATTTGATTTATTTAATGTCAATTGTATTTTTCTAAATTCTTCTAATTATAGAATATTGGGAGAATTTATTTGATTTATTTAATGTCAATTGTATTTTTCTAAATTCTTCTAATTATAGAATATTGGGAGAATTTATTTGATTTATTTAATGTCAATTGTATTTTTCTAAATTCTTCTAATTATAGAATATTAGGAGAATTTATTTGATTTATTTAATGTCAATTGTATTTTTCTAAATTCTTCTAATTATAGAATATTGGGAGAATTTATTTGATTTATTTAATGTCAATTGTATTTTGCTAAATAATTCTAAATGCATAAAGTATTGAAGTGATAACCGTTTCAATTTGAATTATCTCTTTAGTGTATTTATTGAGAGTTAAAGATATTGTACTTTTGCGAAATCCATACAATAAGAATGCCTATGACCAACATTGTATCCTTAGAAATAAAGTAGATAAAATAAATTGATTTAAAAGGGAATAATTTTGATATTTCTGGTTTTCTTCAATTACCCGATTAAAGAAAGTATTTATTCAATCAACTGCTTTAATAGCATTCGTTCAGAGGGTAAGATGCGTGGAACGGCAGATATGCTTTGAGGTCAACGATCCTGCAAAATTTCAACGGACTTGGGTTGTTAACTCTTCTCGATTTCGGCAGCTTGGTTCCTCCGGCAACCATTGTGATTAAGGGACATTTATTTAATTAATTAACTTAGGTTGTAACAAGCTGATGGTGGCAGCGGTGGGGTCTTCCCTACATAGCTGCCGGCCACGTTACTTTTCTGCACGGTAACTTGTTACCGCATGCCAATTCGAAGTTATAGTTGTTCAAATTTTCAATAATAATCCTGGTAGACAAGTCTCCGCATACGTTTGCTGGTAGACAAGTCTCCGGATTACCACCTAAAATTTAAAGTTCAAGATTTAATTCTGATTAAAGGATTCAAAGGTTGATTAATAATTTATTTTAAGTAATTATATATATATATAAGTATATATATATATATAATACATATATCCTGTTTTATATTGGTTGTCGTTCTTCTGCAAAGATTCTCGACGAATGATTATTATCCCTTGCTGAGACTCCTGGAACGTAAATGACGCTGACGTCACTTTTGAGGATTGTGTACAATTTACCGGACAATCCAGGTTATAGTTTCAAATTCTAAAATTAATCCTGGTAGACAAGTCTCCGCATATTTTTGCTGGTAGACAAGGCTCCGGATGAATAATTCAAAATCTTTTAGTCCTTTCGAAATTCAAATTTCAAACAAGTGCTCGAATCCAATCACTTCTTTTAATTCGATGCATTGATTGGAAATTTAATTGCCATTTCAAAAATTGATTTCGTTTCACAACCATTAATTGTGAGAAAGAAAAACCTTTTGATAATAATCCTGGCAGCCGAGTCTCCGCAATGTAATGCTGGTAGACATGGCTCCGGAATAATATTAAAAGGTACTCGAATCGAACCATTGGGTTCCCAGAACAAGAAATTTTTGTCACACACTTCTCTTTTCAATTTTAACCCGAACAAAAATTTTATTGTCAATAAATGCAGCGACATGCCCAACAACATCCGAAAAAGAGGAAAAAGGACACGTCGAACAGACCAGCTTCGAAAATTAAGAGTATTGGAATCTCAGACCATTAAAAGTGAACCCAAAACCGGGGTAGAAATTCCTTCCATCTCAGGAGTAGTTCCCCCTTCCAAGATTTCATCTAATGAATCCCAACCTTCGGAAAGAGTACTAACTAGTTGGAAAGAATTTTCATGTTTTTTTGAGGAGCTTCTAAACAAAACAGAGAAAGAAATTCTTCGATCAAAAGAAAATAACCAAAAGAAGTAATGACTTCCTAGTGGCAGGCGATAATCGACGCAATAGCTCCATCTAAACATTCCGTCTTTTCCTATAAACTCTGTCCCATTTGGAATCGAAGTTAGGCAATTGATCCGTGAGTCGTGACCATCCCGAAATGGAAAGTGTTATAGCTTGAATTGTAAGGCTCACAAGTTTTTTTTTGACATTGATAGATAAAACTAATTATCTTTTGATGTTGTGTCGTACTCGCTGAGTTGGTACTGTGTTGAGAATCTGAAACCTCCTTGCGACTTTGAAATTGAGATCGAAGAGAACGAAATATTTCTCTTTCAACTCTAGACATTCAGAGAAGCGGGATTAGTAGGATCCTTCTGTATGGGAAAACTACGCGTTGAGTTGGCAAAAATTGTGGGACTTGCAAATTCGGGTTTTACGCAATAGCATCCTGACGATTCTGAATTTGACACGACCTGAGGCTTAAGAAACAATCCATTGTTTCGGAAAAAAGCCGCGACGTACTCGCTGAATTAGTACTGTGTTGAAGATTCCGAAAAGCCCTCCGCAACCTTGAGTCGAGATTGAAGGAAATTAAAACAAGATTACCTTCCATCTCTAGAGACTTAGGGGAGGTGTACGAGTAAGATCTTCTGTATGGGAAAATTACGCGTTGAGTTGTCAGAAATTGTGACTCATTTATGATCGAAAGGTTTCCAAGAAAGATCCTCACGATGATCGGCTGAAATGTCTGGAATTCCTAAGAAAAAACCTCGTCTCGAGAATAAAACAAAAAAGAAAACAACGCGATCAGGAAAAAGGCATTCCAGGAAACCAACCGTATTAGAACAATCTCCAGAACTTCCACCCTTTGGTCCACAACCGCTTCCGGAACATTCTAAGATTTATTACAATCTGTTCTTCCCATACCAGAAGCCCCTACCAGTTGAAAAGGTTAAACCGATTCAAAAGGCTATTGTGGCAAACATTCCCCCCGCCCCAAGGCCAACTGTTACAAATTTAGTAGCCCTAGCTGAAGAAAGGAAGGAAGGAGACCTTGACGCCGAGATTGCAGCGGCAGTTCGTTTTATGCTTGTTGAAGAAGAAATTCCGGAAAGATTGCTCCCTCCTTTTAGGTTGTTAACCCCTACTATTCAAGTAGTGATGTCATCAGAATCTGATTCGGACTCAGATTCCATTTAGAGATAGGAAAGTTCTATAAAAGCGCGAACTATTTTTGCGAATATTGACTCCAGTATCATCATAGTTCCGTTTTCGAATTAATAATAAGTATTTTCCGCGGTGGCGACGAATCACCACCTCTTGGATTAGAGAAAATTATCTTGAGTAGGGGCATTGGGAATTGTAGAACACCAGAACAACGAAAGTTTGTGTATATTTCCCGAGTATCTCATAAGAAATTGAGTTGAATTTTTTCAGTTATAATCAGATAATTTTGTCATAACAATAATAGTCAAAATGCCAACCGACGGCAATAATGGGGACACCGGAGCCGGTGAAGGGTTCAACAGAACTAACATACAGAGTGGATTGGACACCCCGAATATTTCTATACCACAGCAAACTATAAACAACGACACTAGCGCGGCCATGACCTCTGTCCTGGAGTGCCTGACCTTGCAGCAGAGCACTTACCACATACCCACTTTCGACGGGCGAAACCCCCCCCTTAGAGAATTCGTGCAAGACGTATCAAACGGGGCCGTGTTTATTTCCGAGACAGCAGAGCCAGCATTTGTCAAAGCCGTACTTAGCAAGCTAAAGGGGGCTGCACGTGAAAGTTGTCGAGAAAAGCGATTTAACAAAATAGCCGACCTATTGAGTCATTTAAAGAAGCGCTTCGCGCCAACCAAAAAATACCAATGGTATTTTGATAGCATAATGACACTTCGCCTCAAACAGTCGGAAACTGTAGGAGATTACTATGATAGGTTACAAGGTCTAATTAGTGGGGCGAAACACGCACTTGAAGCCAGATACAATCGTCGATTCCTTGACACCGACCCCAGGGGGCGCGCGGAACCGATTGCGGAAAGCGAATTAATCATGCAACCGGTAGTAGACTGCGCTTTGGAATCATTCGTACGGGGATTACCGGAAGAAATGTCAACTTTCGTTGACACCCGGAATCCCGTCGACTTAGAGGAGGCCCTCGAACACGCACTTCGCGCCGAGGAAAGACAAAAATTTTCAGAAAAGTCCAGGGTTTCCTCATATCATATTGTACAAGCGAACGAAAGACCTCGCCCACCTAGCCCTTATTCACGACAGTTGGAAGGTTCAGGAGGCACGGAAAAACGAAGGTCGGACGGAAATAAAGATCACTCCGTCAAATCAACCAATTCTAACCTACTCCAATTCACCCCTGAGCAATTGGCACAATTTTACAAATCTATGATGCCTCAATTTACTGCACCAGCTTATTCAATTCCGGCTCAAAATCAAATCATCCCCTCGCAACAACCACCATATAATGTGCGACCAACGTATGCACCTCCGACACAATTTCACAGACCTCAACAGGATTATAAACAAAGTGCCACTCCTCCTAGGGCCGTATCCCCCGCGCGTCAAGGAGATTTAAACTTTCCCCAGGCTCGTCGTTCCGACGCGACAGCGAGTCCAACACCCCAGCGTCAGAGGAGTGTGCACTTCGCAGACAATACAGTAAGGTCCTTAGAACAAGAGCAGAGTCCGAGGACTCCTCCTCCGTTCAACTAGACTCTCCAGTTGTAGAATTACAGGCACCGGAATTTAGACGTAAGAAAATGAGCTTCCTTGTGGACCCGGGTTCGGACACGAACCTTATCAAACTGTGTGCGTTAAATCCTGAACTCACACTTGTCAGAGACAAGTGCACTGATGTTAAAGGAATAACAGAACACACAGTTCGAACATTGGGTACCATCAACCTTACGATATTGGGACAACCGGTAGAGTTCCATGTAGTTCGGAATAATTTTCCGATTTCAACTCATGGTATTCTGGGGAGACCATATCTCCGTAAGGAACAAGCACAGATTTCTTTTCGACACAACGCATTGGTTACAGTGTCTAATCCGATCACTCCTATTCCATTTATTGACGAAGAGTCGCGTAGGGCTAAGGAGTCCCTAAGGGCGGAGGTAAAACCTTTTTCCAGAGTTTTTCGAATAAGCTCCAGGACACGGACTCCCGTAACAATAGACATTGGCGGGTCTGATTTAAAGGAAGGATATCTCCCAAGGATCAAGACACCTCCAGGCCTTTTTCTGGGAGAAGCAATAGTGACCAATAATGATGGAACGTGCCACGCGATGGCAATAAACACAACCGAGGAAGACATTGACCTTCACCTAAGTCCACAAGAACTAGTACCATTCGATTTTTGCAAATTTCCAGGTGAGGAAACCACGGATTCGGGAGGTGAGAATCTTTCCCCAGATCTAGAACGAAATTATGCAGACCGGGTTAGAAGAGTGAAAAATGCATTACACATTTCCCACTTGAACCCCGAAGAAAGAAAAATTGTAATGGGATGGGCGGAAGATTACGCAGACATTTTCCACTTGAGCGGAGAAACACTCACTTGTACACACCTCGTTCAACACCGAATCCCAACTACGGACGACAAGGTCATTCACAGGAAACAGTATCGATCACCAAACGAGGCAATAGGCCAGATCGATGCTGCACTACAAAAACAACTCGACAGTGGAATAATTGGACATTCCAATTCACCTTACAATGCTCCACTCCTAATTGTACCTAAAAAACTTGACGCCTCTGGTGAAAAGAAGTGGAGGGTAGTGGTAGACTATCGAGCGTTAAATGAAAAAATTATCGGAGACGCTTACCCCCTCCCCAACATCACATCGGTCCTTGAAAGGCTCGGAAAAGCCCGGTATTTCACGGTTTTCGACCTTGCGAGCGGATTCCATCAAATCGAGACACATCCTGACGATAGGCACAAAACGGCCTTTTCCTCACGCAACGGACATTTCGAATATCATCGAATGCCAATGGGAATTAAAAATGCCCCACCCACATTCCAACGATTGCTCAATGGAGTACTACTCGGTATGCTAGATGTAGAAGCCGTAGTTTACCTCGACGATATTATTATCCCTTCGGAAACCCTCGCGGAACATGACAAACGAGCCCGCCGACTTTTTAGCAGGCTACGAGAGGCAAATTTAAAACTCCAACCAGATAAATGCGACTTTCTAAAAACGGAAGTAGCATACCTCGGTCACATCATAAGTGAGGAAGGAGTAAAACCTAACCCTGACAAGATAGTCGCCATAAAAAATTTCCCTCGTCCAACGACTCCTAAGGAAATTAAACAATTCCTAGGGCTCTCCGGGTATTACCGTCGATTTATTCAGGATTATGCGAAATTGGCCAAACCATTAACTGAACTATTGAAAAAGACCACTACATGGAAGTGGGAAGAGCCACAGGAGGCCAGTTTCTCGTGCCTGCGGGAGTATCTTTGTCAAGAACCCATCCTACATTATCCAGATTTTGCCAAGGAATTCAAACTGACCTGTGACGCATCAGATCAGGCCATGGGGGCCATGTTGACCCAAAATAAGGACGGTATTGATTTGCCCGTTGCATACTTCTCGAAAACCTTAAATGAATGCGAGAAAAGGTATCCAAAAGCTGAAAAGGAATGCCTCGCAATCTTATATGCCACTGAACATTTTCGACCATATTTGTACGGTCGGAAGTTTACATTGGCTTGCGATTTTGAACCCATTCACTGGATGACTTATATTGATGATCCTGGGCCTCGCATTCAAAGATGGCGGTTGAGGCTTCAGAATTACCAGTATGAGTTTGAAAATAAATCGGGCAAAATTAATAGGATTGTAGAAGCACTTTCCACCAATCCAGTCAGTGATGTTAGAGAATCGGTACCCGAGCGAGCCGAGCCACCGTCACTGAAACCAACCAAACCTAGTGAAACCATGACAGTCGAATGCGAACAAAAAGAACCGCATCGAATCTTGATAATGACTAGATCATCAACAAATAAACATAAGAGAGAAGGTGCTCCGAACGACCCTAAGGACTCTGATAATGACCCTAAGGGACCCCAGCAGACCACCTCCTCGGATCGACAACTTAAGCGAACTAGCAGTCTGAAGGAAGGACTTCGCCCGAAATCAACTAAGGAACCTCAAGCTACTACCTCTAAGAATGCAGAAGCTGGCACGACTTCCACACAGTGGGCATCAAGGATGGGAGAAACAGCACGGTTACCTGGAGCAAACAAGGCTTCAGAACTCAGGATTACACTCTTCAAAAAGCATAGCGGTATGGAACCCAGCACGAGTTCTGAAAAGAAGAAATCTACTAAGGATCTACCGCCTATAACCACATTGAAGCCTCCCCTCACTGCCGGTACGGCCCCTAGGCCTCGCGGAAGACCAAGAGGAACTATAAAGAAGGCCGAATCAAACAAAGTTGAGTCTAACATCCTCACAGAGCCATCGGAATCTCCTGGTATCAACGAAAGTTGTATCGCTAGCCGACTAAGACCTCGAAAAGGGTCCGTAGTTAATGAACCTCTCACATCTTACGACTCTGCTTCTCCCACGAGCGACCTTTCCAGCAATGAGGAGAAGGATAAGGAGTCAGATCCCCCCGTGTTCCGGAAGAGCCACAGTGCTTTTCCGCATCTTCCTGTGAGCCCTAGAACCACCAAGACTAAATCCCATGCCCACGAGACAAAAAAACAAAACCCTCCTCCTTGGATTACGACTGAAGCCGATTCCTACACCGATGTCTATGTTGACGGCGCATGCTGTGAAAATGGAGGAATGAGTCCAAAAGCAGGCATTGGAGTCTGGTTCGGACCCGATCATCCCCTTAACATCTCTAGACGATATGGAGGGCGACAGACTAACAATGCATCAGAAATAGAAGCTGCCGCAGCAGCTGCCAGGCAGGCACGCCGAGCAGGAATCAACAAATTGAGAATAAAAACAGACTCTCAATACCTGGTACAGAGCATCCAGGAGTGGGTGCCTAAATGGCAACAGAACGAGTGGAAAACAACAGAAAACAAGCCTGTAAAAAATAGGAAGGTTTACGAACGACTCCTAAAATCGATAGGACCACTTGATGTCGTTTGGGAACATGTCCCAGCGCACGAGGGTATTGTTGGAAACGAAAACGCCGATCAGCTGGCCCGAGAGGGTACTCAAATGGATCCTGGACAGGACTCGTCCTTATCAGAAACAGAGTCCGAACCACTACCGCCCGAGCAAGTAATTCTAGAGGGACATCCGCGTCCAGATAGTGGTAATGAGGATTCCGACACCCAAGATCCAGAGTTACTACAGGAAAAACGACATAGGTTAATTGAGGGCATTAACGAGTCAATTCGGAGGTTTGAAGGAGTTCTTGCGAACACAAAAACAGACTTTTCGGAACCCACAAGTAACACTCTACTATGGGACTATGAAGGACTGGAAGGTTCTCCGCGTAAACACCATGTCTCTGACGGAGAAGATGATCAGGAGCATCTTGAATACCTGGATGCACTCGATCAAACCTCCGAAGCTGATGATGCCTTTGCAGACAGGGTACAACAATTCATAGAACGTTTTAATCGAGACCGTGCAGCGGCACAGGGCAGGAATCAAGAGCCAACGCAAGAAGAGGTGGAAGAAGAAAAGGGTTCTTTGCAAGCAGCAAAGGGAACGCCCTTGACTAGTCACCCCACTTCATCGAGGACTCGTAGTGCTGTTCGGTTTAAGGACCTCCCAGAAATTTTTGAGCAGTCCGTAGAACAACAACTGGAATTCCCGGGAAGCGTATTGGACACGCGAGGCCCTTCGAAGATTCCGGAAGCACAATCGACTCCTTTTTCTGAGCCTAAGCAACAAGAATATCTACAGAAGCTAGGAACTCAAGCGAAAGCGAGCGTGAGACCTCGGCGATTGCAAGCAAGGAATGATGAACACATGACGGAGTGCACGTCACCCAGAACCTCGGTTATCGACGTACAAGCCCCGTACTGTGACCCCCCGTCCTCACCCTCTTCCCCCGAGCATTCAGATCCTGACCAAGAAACAATACAATCGCAAATTTCTACAAGTAAAGAGATTCATGAGAATGTGGTGAACCAATGGACAGAACCGCTGACTTTCAGACGAAGCAACTATGCCCATTTCATTTCCGAGGATTGTGAGCCAGTAGACTCAATTTCAAAATTGCTAATTGCTACCGAAAAAATTGACCTACATGACATTCGGGATAGTAAACCCGTAAAAGGTCAAATCTATGTCACTCCGTGCGGGTCATTTAAGACTTATTCAATTGTCGTTAAAAGACGGCATTTTGATGACGTTTGTTGGAAGGACGTGACTATTGGACTGCAGAATTTAAGAAATGCCCTTGAGGCAGGAAACCAAGGAACATGCCGAATGGCAAGCACTGGAGACTTATTAGGAGCGCTTCCCCAAAGCAAACTATCGGAGTTTATAACAAGCGTTTTCCGCGGTGGCGATGTAGTAATAACAATCTGCCACGGTAAAATTGAAGTACCCCCTGTCGAGCTACGTGCAAAAATCATTGCTGAATATCACTCTAGCCTGATTGGAGGACATAAAGGAATCTCTAAAACCTATTTGAGGATAAGGGAACGATATTACTGGCCAAAATTGCGCGATGAAGTTACACAATTTATTCGTCGATGCAAGAGTTGCCTTGAAAATAAGCTAGTAAGGGCCCGTACCAGAGAGCCAATGTTGATTACTGACACCCCTGCCAAACCATTCGATAAAGTATCGCTAGATACAGTGGGAAAATTAAGAACAACTCCAAATGGAAATCGACACATTCTTACCATGCAAGACAATTTCTCCAAGTATTGTCTTGCTGTTGCAATCCCAAATATTGAGGCAAAAACTATTGCTCACGCTGTAGCCACCCATCTTTTTGCAAATCACGGGGCTCCTAGATGCATTCTTACGGATAGAGGACCCAGCTTTGTGGGTTCCGTGATGCGGGGACTAGAAAGAATTTTCGGGGTTAAACAATTAACAACTTCCGGGTACCGACCGCAGACGAACGGAGCCCTTGAACGAAGCCACATTGAGTTGACGGATTATATTAAACACTACGCAAAGGATTTTGACGATTGGGATCGTCTGCTTCCTTTTGCGATGTTTAATTATAATACGTCGACCCATGAGGCAACTAATTTCACTCCGTTTGAATTAGTATTTGGTCACGAGGCCAGAATTCCTAGCTCTTTTCCTCAGGGACCAGAAGTCGAAACTTATGGGTCCTACCTAAAGGACCTCATCATTCGCATGAATGAGTTGCAAAACCTTGCAGCTGAACATTTGGTTAGGGCAAAGGAACGATCAAAACAACAATATGATCGAAACGCGCGACCATTAAATGCCAAGTTAGGCGATCAGGTTTATGTCTTCAAGGAAGTCAGAACCAACAAGTTCGATAAAAGAGCCGACGGTCCATTTACTATCGTAGGGTTTACCGAAAACAATAATGTAGTCTTGGAAAACGAATTCGGTGAAAGATTTACTAAGCACAAGGACAAGGTCATGGTTGCCCACCTATGATTATTACTAAGTTGTTTTTTTTACTAATTTAAACAATTTTCAGGTTTACCGCCCTTACGATGACGACTGTGATGTTGATGATGACGATGGAACTAACAATTATGCTTTTATTGTCCCAAACGACAATAGTTTCTGCAATTCCGATCAAGGACCAACCGGGAAAAACCATTTCTACCGATTACTACCAGATAACTCCATTCAACTCTAGTTCCGGAGTGTACTACGAGCATGTAGGAGAGACGCGACGTTCAGTTGGTAATTGGAGAATCGCCGTTTTCTTGGACGTAGGAAAACAGCGTGACTATTTCGACGATCTGCTATCCCGACGAGAGCGGCTGCAGTCCCAGTGTCCACCTGAAAAGGAATATTGTAGTAGATGGTTAGATGTATTCCAATGGGAAGACAAGTGGGAAGTGGCCTCGGAACTCCAAAAGAAGTTTCAAGACCAAATCAAGGAGTTAGAAAATACTAAGACGACCTTACCAACAAAGATGAATTCCCAATTCAGAACTCGACGAGCTGCTCCATTACTCGGATTCCTAGGGAGAATAGCTGGACCGGTGGCAGGAGTACTGACTTATGACGATGGAGAGCACTACGACGCTGCCATTCACGAGCTCAATGAGGCCCAAGCAAACCTTTCGCACCTCGTGGGTAAACAGACGCACTTGGTCCGGTCTCAGCTGGATTCCTTGCACTCCCGAGTCCAAGAGCACAGCATTCAAATAAAAAATTTACACGACGAATTCCAGTCCTTGGTGGAGAAGGCCGAAGCAAATTCTAAATTTCAGGAGAAGGATTTGGATGCAGCGCTCGCTCTCATGTATGCAATGAGAAAGGGTCTGGACCATAATATAAGAGTGACATCCATCATGTTGGAAGCTGTACATCAAGCCAGGCGAGGTCAACTTCATCCAGACCTTATTTCCTCAGAACAGCTGGAGCCAATCCTACGGGATATCCGAGGAAACCTGTCTGATGCAAGTTTTCCTATTTCAGGTCCGAGAATTAGTATTGATGAACTTATCAGGGTCTCCACTGTCACTATACTATGTGAGGACCACAAACTCCGGATCCTGATAGATGTGCCTCTCCTAGAAAATTATATTTATCAGACATTTCGCATTCATTCACTCCCAACTACTCAAGAAGTAATCGGAAATGGAACTGGAAGAGCATACATTAAATCAAAATACAATTACCTGGTGGTGGACAAGGGTCAGCATCTCTACCTAATGCTGACTGAACAAGATTGGAATGCCTGTAGGGCTACCGCAGCTTACCATGCCTGCCTGAAGGGTGCACCGATCTATGAAGTTAAGGAGCGTCCTTCCTGTGAAGTATCCCTACTAATCAGACCAACGAAGGAAGCACTGAAGACCTGCGACATCAGAGTGACAACCAGCCCTGAATCCTACTGGATACCCTTACCAACAATGGCAGGTTGGATGTACTCAGTAGCCGCACCAACCGAGTCAACCATCATTTGTCACTCGATCCAACCCAGTACGGTTACACTGAGCGGAGTTGGAATTCTGAAGCTAGCCCCTGGATGTTCAATCAAGACCAGAGATGTGACGATCCCTGCAACAACGACGGAATCTGGAAAAACAGAAGTGATTTACGAGGCCGAGATGCACCTGAATTTGTCTCGATTGTCCCCCATCCTATCAAAATATGGACATTTGTTAACCAAATCTTTGGTGGAGGCGAATGATGACACACTGGCTCCAGGAGAATACTCGACTTTCGAAATAAATTCAAAGACATTGGATGATTTAGAGCAACAATTACAAAGTTTTGCGCTCCAAAGGCACCTGCAGTCCGGTCAAGCCATCATCACGTACGGATCCTATGGAAGTTTGATTCTAATAGGAGTAATAGCCGCTCTGTACTTCTGCAGGAGGCCGCTTAAGTCCTTTGCCAATGTTTTGACTAGTGTTTTCCCAAATCGTGACAAGCTAAGAAGAACCAATTCCCCCAGAAGCTCTGACAGGTCCTCCAGAAGGCTTAGAAACAATCCCCAGTCCCAAATGGACATCACAATGGGAGACAGGAGATCGTCCTCGGCCATGGGAAATACAAGGACACTCTCAACTGAAGGCATCGATTCCCCGATCACCGAAACACTAACGAACCATAGTGATAAATCAGCCAGAAATGTGATCAGTTTTGTTACTAGTGAGAAAACGGAGTGTGTTCCCCCCCCCCCCCAACCAATTAACGGTCCCCAAAATCTTTCAATTTCCTCGACGAGTAGTTCCACCCCGAAGGTAATGCCAAGGATTGGAGTGGCACTACCTGTCCAGGAGTTGCAGCCAGTTTAAATAGAACTCATGTATGTAATAAACTAAGTTTTCTGAACATCTTGTTAATTTTTGTTAAAGTTGCAGTTGTTCGTTTTGAAATGAAGTTATGAAATATTAAATAAGTACCAGATAAAAATAACTCTAGTTTAATTAGTCCGGAATAATAGAACAATTGGAATTTTAACAAAAGGAAAATAAAACCTACGAGTTAGCTGAGTTTAATTTTAGTTGTAACACGTTATGCAAAGTTGACGCACCATAGCCTTATCGTAATTCATTAAGTAGTATAGAAGCAACTTGATTAAAATTGCTAATGTGACGTAACGGTCTAGCGACTAAATGGATTGCTGATCGAAAATGTTGAGTCGAAGTATTCTTGTGTCGAAAAGAATTTCAAGAATCTCAAGTTATATATTATAATATTAATGATGAGAGAAAAACATCCCTAATTTTGTATAGAGGAGGTTAAAACCATGAGTAATATAGAAGTCGTCTATGTATCAGTTACCTAATTGAATGAACTAGCGCGACTGAAGATTTAATTCTTTGAATTACAAAACGAATATTATGAATATGTAATTAGATTTGTTATTATTATTATTAACATTGAAATGCGATAAAGGAAATAAAGAAAATAATAAGTACATTACAGTTAATATGACAATTAATTAAATTAATTCATATTAATTTAATGCTATAACTTTGAATAGCTTTAAGCTTTCAACCATATCGAAAACGAAAAATTTATAAGAACCAGGCAATTAAAGTAGTGAAAACCTTTTTTTTTAATTTATATCTGATTTATTTCAATCATAAATGTAGAGTAGAATAAGTATAAAAATAAACAAAACTAATATAGAACGAAATCTAGCGCAATTTTCAATACCGATGTCTGTGTTTCTCCGCCTCGGAGGCCCTCGTGGTATGCTGAAATAAAAAAATAACATTCAACCAAGGTTAAAAAGATACACATACTCAATAACTAGAACGGGAAGAAAACACTTACAATTTCCCAATAGAAACAGCGAGAATTATGCCCCTCGCGTCGGTGATACTCTTGAACAAATACCAACTTTAAGGCCCCACTTAGGGCCCAGATTCCAAGTGTCGGTGGAAATCGGGGAAGGCAAGCGTAATTACTATGGATAAGAAAAAAAAAAAAAATTATTTTAAGAACAAAATCAATAATCAGTAGTAGAGTATCGGGTTTCTGGAATGTCAAGGGCAGTGCCTTCTGTAATAAAAACTAGTACACTTACACGAATCCGATTGAGTCAGGCTGAGCAACATACAGGCCCCTCACGAATTTCCGCCTTGGATTTGTGTAATCAAGCTAAGGAAAAAGAATTACGGGTTACAAGGGCAAATGATCGTAAAGATAAAACCCCCCCCCCATAAGTAAAAACTAAAATAGTACCGGTTTCCAAAATCCTCGACCCATCCAAGTCGCAATTTGAGGGTGGAAGGAAAATTCCAAACGCCAAATGCACCTAACCTCGGGCTTCAAAGGAATACCGGAAGGGTGCATCACCTCGTGATGCCACAGGTTGCGGTTCCCCGGGGGAGACACGGCTCTCCAAATCAGGTCATCGATCGGGGACCTAAAAGTAACTACACTGTTAGAATTATATATATGAATCTCTATTACTTGTAAGTGGAGTTAATTACAATACGTGTCATTGAATTTCAATAACAGGATTTTAAAACTTCAAATGTAAAATTTTAGAAGAAAATAAATTATCCCCGGGTCGGAAATCGAATCCAAATTTTCGGGATCGTTACTTGCGCCTTTCGTACCTCGGCTATCTTGGATTATTAAGAATTTGAATCTTGATTGTGTACTTATTTGACAATGACAAAGTTAACACATATCTTTGAAATGACCGCGAACTCTCGGTCATTATTACAAAAAAAATTTTATAGGGTGGCTGTACCAGTGAATGAACAGGCATCAGTGAATGGCTTTTTCGACTTTAAAGTGTTATAATTAAGGCTAAAGTAAATATTTTCAAAATCAAATGGTATACTAATATTTTTGAAGGTTTATTTTTTTAAAATTATGTAAAATTTATTTAAGGATATATTAAAATAATTTAATAATAAAATAAATTTCAGAATGAACACTTGCTTTTTCATAGTTTTCATTGGTTCTTATTGCGCTATAGAGAGCGAATCCAAAATTAAAACGTACGTTTAAAATATTATTTTTTTATAAAATGTGGAAAATATAATGTTATTAACTTAAAAAAAACTTCAAATTTTCATTATTAAAGTTATTTACAAAAAAAAAAAAAAATATTAATTTTTTTTTAAAGTTATAAGCTGTTTAAACACTGGTACATTTTTGTCAATGTTCTAGTGAATAATCTATATTGAAAATGTCTCTCAAACTGTAAATTTAAGGTTAGAATAACGTAAACAATTTCTTGCTGATATTTAAAATCAATTTTAAACTAAAGATTTCTAAGTATTAAAGTCATCTGATTCAACAGAATATATAAAGTTTCATTATTCTAATCCAGAAGTAAATAAAATGCCACTAATTCTGAAAAATAAAGTTTTTACTTAACTGTGTGTGTCTAAAAAACGTCTAAAGAATAAACGAAAATAGAAAGTACCAAAAAGTATTGTTCACAAGAAATTGGATAAAAGAGGATTTTTTAAAACTAAGTTTTTTTTGGGCAATTAGTTAAAAATACAATTATTATTAATCATAAACTGGTATTTTTACTACGTGATTTCAACATAACCTGTAACTAACATTGAAAATATTTTAAGATCATATTGAAGATACAATTCTTACATCAGAAATATATAATTATTTATTTTACATTAAAAAACAATATAATTGATAGTTTTTTTTGTTTTTCAAAATATTTAAACCAATTTTGCTAAAAAAAAAAGGTGTTCATTCACTGGTGTTTTCGTAGTTTAATTATATTTTCATTAATTTCTCCATTTTATTATTTTATTAATGCAAAAAGAAATTGTTAGTACTAAATTACAGTATTCTAGAATATAGAACCACAGTTTTTAACAGTAATTGATCTATCTTCTAAAAATGAGAGCAAGTCAAAGTTGTGAAAATCGCTATTTGTGCGTTCACTGGTACAGACACCATATATATATTTGCAAATTTATAGATCATTGAATAGTTATGGTAAAATTACATATAAAATGTTTTATTAAAATTAATTATTCACTGTAAAAAGGGGATGGCCGAAATAGACACAACTTTCAATTTAATTATCTAAATTTTGACACAACCTTAACAATTTTGAAATTTTCAAAAACAAAAAAAAGGGAAACAATAATAATTCTATTGACATCAATCAGTTATTTATTAAAACTCATGTTGCAAATATTTCTCGAATAAAATCCTAAGTACGAAATGTGAAGGTCAAATTAATTTACATAAATTACGGAATAATTATACATTTAATTAACACATAATAATTACCTATTGCAATTTAAAAGAAAAAAAGAATGGTATATAACTAATAAAGGTGTTTTAATTATCTTATGGTAAATGTAGTGCCGTGTAAGGGAGAAATCAAGAAGAACTATGAATACTATAAAATGGGTTGACAAAATTATAGACTTGTATTTGCACTTACTTTCATTCCAAAGCAATAAATGGATTTTTGTCACTAATATGTAATTGAGTTTGAATTAATATGAGTTTCTAATATTTTGGTAGATAGTTTCTGCCATTTTCGTTTCATTTAAGTAAATTTGATTAAAAATAAGGCTATTAAAATTTTCTAAATAAACTTATTCACTTAGACCTACATTAAATCCATTAATTAATTTAAACACATCAACTTTTATTTGGAGCATTTTATTATTAATGTCAATCTTAAATTAAATCACGTGATTCGTTGTTCACAGAATTAATTACACGTTTACGTTTGCAACCAAAAATTAAAGGTTATCCTTCTTTTTTAACAAAAACAAAATTTTATATAAAACCTAAAAATTAAAAAAAAAAAAATCCATTCAACACACTATGAGAAATTATATTGATCTAAATTTTAATTAGTAATCCACAGTAATTGATAGAACTGACTACGGTGAAAGAGGTGTAATTGTTGTTCTGGGAAGATAAATATCAACACATAATCAGTGTAATTTTATAATGCAATAATTTTATAATGTTTTTATACTTTATAATATTGTAATAATATGGTGAATGTTACGTATGTGCGTGCATGTGCATGTATGCATATGTATGTATGTATATATATGTATATATATATATATATATATGTATGTATGTGTATGTATGTGTGCGTATGTACGTATATATGTTATATTGTAGTATTATAGAGAGAACATAGGATCTTATATTTTTTTTAATGTTTTAATGATGTATAACCTTATAATATATTATTTCTTTTACATAATTCTTCTTCTTTTCTCTTTTCATTAATTTCACTCCGAAATAAACATAGAAATGCTTGATCAAACTAATCTTAGATAAAATTAACAATTACAATTATTAGGTTAAATAAATATAACCACGTGAATGTTTGAGCCTGAAATTGTCACATAAAAAAAAAAAAGAGAAAAGGTTTTATATTTTCGTTATTTTAGAGGAATACATAAATTCCAAAAAAATTATGAAATTCCGAATTTCAAAAATAATAAAAAAAAAAAAAATGCAATTTATTAAAACAGTTTACTGAAAATCGTAAAAACAATTATACGGACTAACAGTACATTTTCCAAATTTGATGGTTTGACACGATAAAACTTTCCGTGCGTTATAAAAATAACTAGTAAATTACACAAAACCAATAAAACATAAACATAAAAATATTACATAAAACAAAAAAAAAAGGAATAATGTAAAATAATACACTGTTATACTAATAATTCGTTATAAAACCAAATAAATTTATAAACAGATTTCATTATAAAACTAATTTAAATAGATCTATAATCATTAATTGAATAATGCCGAATTTGACCTGTACTTCCAATTAATTTATAAGATTGAATTTAATATATAACTCCCTATATATAAAAAAAAAAATTTTTTTTTAGCGAAAATGAAACGCGCGCCAGCGTGCGATTAATTTTCGTACACTTTAGGAATTATCAAATGCAATAGTAAATATAACAAATTGATAAAATATATTTAATAATATAAATAATAAAGTAATTAGATGGGCAATTAAATAAAACATGACGCCAGGAAAAGTAGTACTTACATTGTTCGCATCAAGGACCGAAGGGGCGGGGGAGGCAGCACAGCGGTTTCCTCATCACTGCTCTCCTCCTCCGACCAACGATGACCGGGTATAAGGTTAATTTTGATCGGCAAACCACCGCGATCCTCTTCTTCCTCGTCCGAAGAATACAGCACCCCAATCACCAACACATCCTCTGTTTTTTTTTCGGAGCACCCGCCAGCCTGCACTTCCGGCACTACACACACTAACTTATCAGGAACAGCTTCCACCTTTGGGAAGTCGGGGGCACACCACTCTGAAGGGGGTACCCGTAAAAGGGCTCGTCCACGACCCCCCGAAACATATTTGGGTTCACCACGACAAAATCCAGGGCGGTTTACCGTCTCGGTTTGCGATAACCGAGAAGAAGGCACAAAACCATGACCGCGACCGACACAATAATTTTCTCGCTGCATAGCAAATGAATGCAATTAAACGGCTGTAGAACACCTACTAACTGGTCCACGTACGACACTACGCGCTATCATCCCATGAAACCCCCCTCCACAGTCGAGCCACCGGTGCATAATGCATTATAGCTGCAAAATAAGAGTTCTACAATGATATATATAAGAAATATGCGAACTATATATCATTGTAGTATAAAATAGTATTTTATAATGTGTATAATATATAATAATTGCAACATGTTGTAAAATGCTCTAAAGCAATTGTATAGATTACTATATACCCACACAGCACCAGAAATTCCCTGAATTTCCCCTGAATATTGGTCCACATTTCCCGAATATTCGAACCTAATATTCAGGGAAGTTTCGTGGAAGCATCAAAATGTCCGCCATAAAGAATATTGGACGCTAAATTTCCCTGAAAATGTATTTCTAATTTTCAGGGAATTTCCGCATCTAATATCCCTTCAATATTCACAGTATTCGTAAATCTTCTGTACATGATGCGCAATGGTCGAACTTGGTTTCTGTGACACTTACGGCTGCGCAGTAGTTTTTAATGTTCTAGAATCCTACGGGTGCCAAATATGACATACAATTTTTATCAATTACCAGATCAAAAAAATTTTGGAAATTTTTTTTAACTTTCCCTGAATATTCTAGGAATATTAGATGCGGAAATTCCCTGAAAATTAGAAATACATTTTCAGGGAAATTTAGCGTCCAATATTCTTTATGGCGGACATTTTGATGCTTCCACGAAACTTCCCTGAATATTAGGTTCGAATATTCGGGAAATGTGGACCAATATTCAGGGGAAATTCAGGGAATTTCTGGTGCTGTGTGGGTATATATGCATATTATTGTATTATAATCTTATTAACTACCTATGCGCGAATAATATAATCATTATTGCTGAATATCGCTAAATTAATTAATAATAATTAATGATAAATGCTAATTTATGTATTATTACAATAATTGAAATATTAATAATATTAATGATATTAAGATATTAATAATCGATTACAATCAACTAATTAATTAATAATGATTTAATTGATTGTAATTTAATTATTGTTTAATTACTGATGTTAATATGTATATAATAGTGACGGCACTATTGATTGGCTGCGTGGTAAATCATGCATAGACGAATAAACAAACTAATAAAAAGTAATGAATTTCCATTGATACAACATGGACAATATTATATATGCGGTACTAGCAATCTAATAATCGCTCAGCCGTTTTGTCATGACATTAAACTAAAAATCGTTAACATAAAAGGGGCAGTCAACTCGCTATGTATTACTACAATGCGAATATAAATACAGCTTAGAGTATAATCCGCTAGTCGGAAAACTTGACTTTTCCAACCGATGCTGAGAAGAGCTGTGACTTCTTGGGGACAAGAAATAGCATTTTCCGTGGTGGATTGTTATAAGTAAATCGTAACTTTATCTTGGTTCATCAAATCCAAGATGGTCGCTGCAGACACCCGATTCGCCGTCAGGATGTCTGTCAGCAAATTCTTGGCACTCAACCCAACCTCGGATGGAAAAGTTGGAATTAGGAATATAAAATTTTTTTTACTATAGACAATTTTAAACAAAATTTAATTACTGAAATTTCAAACATTCTGCTGTCAATTATTATTATTATTATTATGAAATCAATCATTGAAATGTAATGTAAAGAAAATTTTAGACTATGATTGAATTTCATTAAAATAATTGATGAATGCAATATGTGTTTATACATATATATATATATATATATATATATGTGTATGTCTATATATGTGTGTATATGTGTGCATGTATGTATGTATCTATATATTAATGCCTTATAAAATATGATGATAACACATTACATATATTTAATATAATTAATGTATGTAACAATGCATGATTAATATAATTAATGGTATATAATAATACATTGTAGGCATATAAATATATATGTATATTTAGTATAATTAGATAGTACAATCGCATGGATTTGAGAAAACTGTAAGGGAGTGAATGTTGCATGATAGATCTCAAAATGTAAAGAAAGAACAAGAATAGTAGTGAGAAGTCATTAATTGTCACGATTTGCACGTGTGAGACCACCGCTTCACAGGCACTACGGGGTACCTACACAGGCAAGGACTCTGTCGAATACGCGAACGAACACATACGCAAAGCAGCATGCTCCACTATTTGTCCGTGAAAAGACTCGGCGGCCATAATTGTTCATTACCCCTACCTCCTCCTCACCTCTAGTCCACCATTGAGAGTAGAGTGACGGATCAAAACAAAAGCACGTGGATGTGCAAAATAATGTTGAGATTCGTACTCTATTGACAATTTGACTTACAACCTGAATAGCCGAAAGGGCATAAATATGGGCTTTTGTTGTCTACAAAATAAATAATAACAAATAAACAAAAGACAACACAGGTACGAACATAGTTGTATTATGTGGTGTAAGCGATTGCCAAATATTAAAGATCCAATTGCTTTCTGCAATGCAATTGCACCAGTACGGTTATTGTATCGTAAGCAGTGTTGAAAGACCATAATGAAAAGAAAACTTATGCGTCTTAAAAGAAGTTTCAATTGTCGACTTAGGTCGGTTTATTGAACTTCAAGAATTCTGCCTCAGCAGAATTCAACGTAGCAACAGACCCGGCCCGGCACCAATAAAAAATTACAAAATATCCAATTCATCAAATTTTCCCCACCTAGAGTCTAGACCGAACATGTAGAGGAGCATCAAGCGAAAATAACGAAGGCAGTACAAGTTTCTTTTCTCATCAAGCAACACCTCTCCTGGCTCTGGCCTGGTGAATTGTTGAGTGAAAAGGAACGTCGAGATTAAGCCCGTCCTCGTGTCGGAAACAGGTCGATTTTTGGCAAGTGACAAGAACGCCTGCTGTGGACGAAAAAGAAGGGAAAAGAATAACGGAGAAGGATACTCGTAGCCGACAGAGTCCTGTGGATTTTCCAAAGAAGAAAATTGCGACTATTTTTGAGAACAAATAGCCACGATTTTTTCTTGCCTTCGACTGGCCAGTCGTATAGTTGTTACCTGTGCTGTCTTTGAAGGTGGTGAACCACACGTGCTACCGGGCACGTCAAACTACGGATAATTGTAATTATCACAACATCTTCGCCCGTGGAAATTGTAGGTGAGAAAACCAATTTCTTCGGTAGGGTAAGTGAGAATGAGCTATTAACTTAAAATCAATTGTTCAAAGAAAAAAAATAATTCTATAATTACAGAACATTAGGAGAATTATTTAATTTATTAATGTCAAGTGTATTTTGCAAAATTCTTCTAATTATAGAATATTAGAAGAATTATTTAATTTACTTAATATAGATTATTTTGCTAATAAATTCCTCCAATTATAGAACATTAGGAGAATTTATTTGATTTATTTAATGTCAATTGTATTTTTCTAAATTCTCCTAATTATAGAATATTGTGAGAATTTATTTGATTTATTTAATGTCAATTGTATTTTTCTAAGTTCTTCTAATTATAGAATATTAGGAGAATTTATTTAATTTATTAATGTCAATTGTATTTTGCAAAATTCTTCTAATTATAGAATATTAGAAGAATTATTTAATTTACTTAATATAGAGTATTTTGCTAATAAATTCCTCCAATTATAGAACATTAGGAGAATTTATTTGATTTATTTAATGTCAATTGTATTTTTCTAAATTCTTCTAATTATAGAATATTGGGAGAATTTATTTGATTTATTTAATGTCAATTGTATTTTTCTAAATTCTTCTAATTATAGAATATTGGGAGAATTTATTTGATTTATTTAATGTCAATTGTATTTTTCTAAATTCTTCAAATTATAGAATATTAGGAGAATTTATTTGATTTATTTAATGTCAATTGTATTTTTCTAAATTCTTCTAATTATAGAATATTGGGAGAATTTATTTGATTTATTTAATGTCAATTGTATTTTGCTAAATAATTCTAAATGCATAAAGTATTGAAGTGATAACCGTTTCAATTTGAATTATCTCTTTAGTGTATTTATTGAGAGTTAAAGATATTGTACTTTTGCGAAATCCATACAATAAGAATGCCTATGACCAACATTGTATCCTTAGAAATAAAGTAGATAAAATAAATTGATTTAAAAGGGAATAATTTTGATATTTCTGGTTTTCTTCAATTACCCGATTAAAGAAAGTATTTATTCAATCAACTGCTTTAATAGCATTCGTTCAGAGGGTAAGATGCGTGGAACGGCAGATATGCTTTGAGGTCAACGATCCTGCAAAATTTCAACGGACTTGGGTTGTTAACTCTTCTCGATTTCGGCAGCTTGGTTCCTCCGGCAACCATTGTGATTAAGGGACATTTATTTAATTAATTAACTTAGGTTGTAACATGCACTATAAGTGGATTTTAAAACATGTTCGTATTTTATAAATATAGTTATATTAATTTGAAAGGCAACATTAAAGACTTTAGTGATTTTAAAAACGAAAAAAATAATTCCCAAGCAAATAAAGTTTCTAATTTCATGATTATAAAAAATTTGCACTAAAAGTAGATTTTCAAACATGTTTGTATTGGATAAATTAAATTACATTAATTTTAAAGGCAAAATTAAAGACTTTAGTGCTTTTGAAAACGAAAAAAACTAATTACCGGGCAAAGAAATTTTTTAATTTAAAGATTATAAAAATTTTATTCTGAAATAAGATTTAGAAACTTATTTATATTTAATAAATTTCATTATGTTAACTTTAAAGGCAAATTTAGTGACTTAAGTGATTTTAAAAACAAAAAAAATTAAATACCGGTCAAAGAAAGTTTCTAATTTCATGATTATAAAAAATTTGCACTATAAGTGGATTTTAAAACATGTTCGTATTTTATAAATATAATTATATTAATTCGAAAGGCAACATTAAAGACTTAAGTGCTTTTAAAAACGAAAAAAATTAATTACCGAGCAAAGAAAGTTTTTAATTTTAAGATTATAAAAATTTTTTTCTGAAATAAGATTTAGAAACATGTTTGTATTTAATAAATTTAATTGTTTTAATTTTAAAGGCAACATTAAAGACTTAAGTGGTTTTAAAAACGAAAAAAATTATGTACCGAGCAAATAAAGTTTCTAATTTCATGATTATAAAAAATTTGCACTATAAGTGGATTTTAAAACATGTTCGTATTTTATAAATATAGTTATATTAATTTGAAAGGCAACATTAAAGACTTAAGTGATTTTAAAAACGAAAAAAATAATTACCAAGCAAATAAAGTTTCTAATTTCATGATTATAAAAAATTTGCACTAAAAGTAGATTTTAAAACATGTTTGTATGTTATAACTATAATTATATTAATTTTAAAGGCAAAACTATAGACTTAAGTAATTTTAAAAACGAAAAAAATTTATTATCAAGCACAAAAATTTCTAATTTCATGATTATAGAAAATTTGCACTAAAAGTAGATTTTCAAACTTGTTTGTATTGGAGAAATTTAATTACATTAATTTTAAAGGCAAAATTAAAGACTTAAGTGCTTTTAAAAACGAAAAAAATTAATTACCGGCAAAGAAATTTTTTAATTTAATGATTATAAAAATTTTATTCTGAAATAAGATTTAGAAACTTGTTTATATTTAATAAATTTCATTATGTTAATTTTAAAGGCAAATTTAGTGACTTAAGTGATTTTAAAAACAAAAAAAATTAATTACCGAGCAAATAAAGTTTCTAATTTTATGATTATAAAAAATTTGCGCTATAAGTGGATTTTAAAACATGTTAGTATTTTATAAATATAATTATATTAATTTGAAAGGCAACATTAAAGACTTAAGTGCTTTTAAAAACGAAAAAAATTAATTACCGAGCAATTAAAGTTTTTAATTTTAAGATTATAAAAATTTTATTCTGAAATAAGATGTAGAAACATGTTTGTATATTTATTAAATTTAATTATGTAATTTTAAAGGCACATTTAATGACTTTAGTGATTTTAATCTAGGCAAATAAAGTTTTTATTTGAAGATTATAAAAACTGTCTACTGAAATAAGATTTAGATACATGTTGGTATTTAATAAATTTAATTATGTTAAGTTTAAATGCAAAATTAATGACTTGTGTTATTTTAAAAACGAACAAAATTAATTAAAAGGCAAATAAAGTTTTAAATTTTAAGATAATAAAAATTCTGTACTGAAGTGCATCTTATTGTATCCCATAATGAAATTTGTTGCTGTTTGAAATGATGTCTGGCTGCTTGTTTTTCTTGGTCTTTAAACTGCTACCTTTTTCTTGATATTCTGTAAAATAATAAATATTATTAATTGCATTTTATATTTTATTGAATATAATTAATTTTTGTTAAAAAAAATATTTAAATGTTAAATATGTTTCATTTGAATACATGTTTAAAATTATATTATTTAAATATTTAATACAAATATTGAATACGTTTTCTAGTTAGTATTTATTATTTAAAAATTCATAAAACCTTAGGCTGGGAGAAATGTTGCTAATTGGTGTTCGAATCGAGTTGAAGCTTTATCTTTCATATTTAGTCTTCCAACTTCTAATAAAAAATTTCTGTAATAGAGATATTTTCTGAAAAAAATAATTTTAGTTATTTACTACAATTAGTATTCATTTCAATGTATTTTTACATTATAAGTTTTTTTAAATTTCAATATTATAATAAAATATTGCTAAAAGCTGCTTAAAAATTAATAAGAAATTACACAATTGACATTATTTAAGCTTTTTATGTTAAATATTTTATTTTCTTATTAAAAGTTAATAATTTAAAGAGAGAAAATATTATTTATGTTGACTAATTTATTTTAGGACAATAATAATCTTCTTTTAATAAAAATATATAAAACATGTTTATTTTGTAAAAACTTACTAATTTTATGACTGCTATGGATAATTATTATGCTGATTCTGTGGAAGATCTGTTTCTATTATTCATTTTGAAGTTAAATAATTTGAAAATCATTATATTATTACCTTAACATTTTAACTTTCATGTTTACAATATTTTAACCTAAATTTAATCAAAACCTAAATACAATTTATTTATATAAACTTACCAATATTGTATCTACCTTCAGTATTCCACACTCAATTTTTAATCCTTTAAAGCACTTCAATTTATTAAATTTGATTAAAATTATATTTCAAACTTTTTAAAAGTGTAAACGTAAACAAATGTACACGTTACACGTTTATTTTACACGAAAATTGCACTTCTGTTGTGTTTGGTGTTTCTATTTCATACCCAAGAAGACTAGAAACAGGAGTACAAACTCGGCTGCTTAAAATCGGAAGCAATGGTCCAAACCGTGGCAGTATGCATAGGTGTGCTACCCCGAGGCGCGGTCGTCTTCTGCGCATTCCCACCACCGATTTCACTGATGCATATTTTCATGCGACCAGAATTCATGTAGTTAAGCATATGGTGGGAATTGGTGGGGATGCGCAGAAAACTACCGCGCCTCGGGGTAGTACGCCCAGGCGTCCTGCCACAATTTGGACCATCAGTCCCACTCCATGTTGTGTCTCCTGTTTCTAGTCTTCTTGTTCATACCACATGCGTTGAACTAAAGTTTACTCTGAAGTTGGCAGAATCATCAGGGTCAAATCGTACTCTGTTAAATCGATACTCTGGCAAAACAATCGACTACCCATCAGGGATGTGGATGTATAATACATGATGTATTATACATTGTTTTCTACACGTATAATACTATGTTTTATACATCGACAGTTTTCTACATACTTCGTGTATTATACATCTTGACTTACGACATGCAGGATTTTCAAATTTTGTGATAAATAAATTTTTAATGGCGATAAGTTATACATAAATGTTGGAAAATATAACAATTTATTTGTTATTAAAGTTAATTTACCAGTGGCAAAAAACATTTCAATGTTGAATTGTTGATAAAAATTTGAAGGAGCAACATAACCATCAAATTAAAGAGTTTTTTGTATTCGAAATTAAAATTTAAAATATGAATTAATGCACCATTTATTTAACCCGTCAGCGGTCGCGCCGTGAGAGAAATGCTCACGCAACACTACTCAACCTATAGGGCGCTCGTGTAGTGCGAGAGAGACACTAAAAACAGCGCGACCGCTGACGGGTTAATAATATGAATAATTAAAGATTAGTCGCGTACAATATTGAAAAATTTAAATATATTTATTTGATTAAAATTATTTTTAAATGTGTTAGAAATTGCCATGTATAAAACTAGGTTTTCTGCAATTTTCTGCGTATAATACGTTTTCTACGTATTATACGTAGAAAACCTCGAAGAAAGCACTTTTACCCATCCCTGCTACCCATTCATTAGCCTAAAGCACAACGAATCGTAATCGCTAATAGCCTAAAGCACAATGAATCGTAATCGCTAATCCTTAATCGTAATAATGAGAGGAAGCAGGACAGAGATATATGTTTGTCCTACTTCCTCTCATTCTTACGATTAAGGATTAGCGATTACGATTCATTGTGCGTTAGGCTAATCCTTAATCGTAATAATGAGAGAAAGTAGGACAGAGATATATGTCTGTCCTACTTCCTCTCATTCTTACGATTAAAGCCCAAAGCACAACGAATACGGTTACGGAAGCTGTCTCATGCTAGGAATTAATGGATCAGGGATTAGAATAGAGCAATCAAAAAATGCTTTCCAATGTGACCAATTATCTGATTGGTCTATTCTAATCCCTAATCCATTAATCCCTAGCATGAGACGGCACCCTTAGGCCTTAGGGCGCAATTACATGCCTGCGTCGAACGCTGCGTTTTTGCGTTGAATAATGAGAGAGAGGAGGAGAGAAATATAGTCACATCTTTGTCACTTTCAACATTCAACGCAAAAACGCAGCGTTCGACGCTGACATGTAATTGCGCCCTTAGGGTGCGATCCCATGTGAGCAGGAAACGTAAACGGAAAGCAGAAAATCATGAGAGTGAGAGTGACAGACGTATATCATTAACTCGCTCACTCTCATGATTTTCTGCTTTCCGTTTACGTTTTCTGCTCACAAGGGATCGCACCCTTAAGGATTAGCGATTACGATTCATTGTGAGTTAGGCTATACACAGGGATGGGTAAAAGTGCTTTCTTCGAGGTTTTTTACGTATAATACGTAGAAAACGTATTATACGCAGAAAATTGCAGAAAACCTAGTTTTATACATGGCAATTTCTAACACATTTAAAAATAATTTTAATCAAATAAATATATTTAAATTTTTCAATATTGTACGCGACTAATCTTTAATTATTCATATTATTAAATAAATGATGTATTAATTCATATTTTAAATTTTAATTTCGCATACAAAAAACTCTTTAATTTGTTGGTTATGTTGCTCCTTCAAATTATTATCAATAATTCAACATTGAAATGTTTGTTGCCACTGGTTAATTAACTTTAATAACAAATAAATTGTTATATTTTCCAACATTTATGTATAACTTGTCGCTATTAAAAATTTATTTATCACAAAATTTGAAAATCCTGCATGATGTAAGTCAAGATGTATAATACACGAAGTATGTAGAAAACTGTCGATGTATAAAACATAGTATTATACGTGTAGAAAACCATGTATAAAGATACGCTCCCAGCTCGGCGTCTGCCTGCCTGCGCGTGCAACCGACATGAGAGAGAAGAAGACGGAAATATAGTTCCGTCTTCTTCTCTCTCGTGTCGGTTGCACGCGCAGGCAGGCAGACATCGAGCTGGGAGCGTACCTTAAGGGCGCAATTACATGTCTGCGTCGAACGCTGCGTTCTTGCGTTGTATGTTGAGAGAGAGAAAGACAGACATATAGTCACATCTTTGTCACTCTCACCATTAAACGCAAAAACGCAACGTTCGACGCAGGCATGTAATTGCGCCCTAATACATCATGTATTATACATCCACATCCCTGGCTATACATGAGATACAAGATGGCGTCACTTAACGATAGTATCGTTAAGCCTTTAAGACTATCGATAGTTATCGACAACAGAAATCTATCGATAGTTATCGATAGTATCAATAGTTTTGCCACCCTCATCATAATATAACCTGAAGTCCTTAAAATATATGATTATACACTAAGCAGCAGTTTTAAAATTTTTTTAAGAGCTTTCTAATCAATTAGAAATATTAACGTTTTGATGAAGTGCAAGCTTCTTAAGTTGAATTAAATTAATATGAAGTATGGATGTTCTTGAAGTGTATTACGGAAATTGGAAAGAAATTACGGAGTCACAATTTCCCCAGATGACTGGCGATTAAAGCAACTCAAATTAAATCGCTAGTCAACTGTCTGCCGATTTAAGTGAACTGAATTAGTTCGCCAGTTAAGAAAAATACACGATAAAAGACTGGCGATTTAAGACGAGTGGTTAATTTCAAGAGTAAATGAAAAAATATGTTATACAAGATAAATTGTGGTTAGGTTATGAGCATATCAAAAGCGTAAAAGGATATAAAATAACCTCAATTTTTTTACAATAACTTTTGTCTTTTTCGTCAATTAATGCAATTTTTAAATATAAAGTTATTTAACATTGAAATTCCTCTTATTAACCCTTATAAAAAATAAGTATTTTGGATTAAGTACTGGAATAAGTATTGGTTTAAGTATTGAAAACTCCAATACTATTTTCGCGTAATATATTAAAAAAAAATTTTTTTTTTAATTTTCTGTGAAATTGTGATTTTGCGTTCCATGTATTTCTATGTATTAAATGTACAAAAAAACTACTGCCCAGACCTGGGCGCCATAGAAACTTAATGCGCAACCAGTAAAATTGTTTAGAATGTTTATCGAAAAAAGTATTGGAGCTTCCAATACTTTAACCAATACTTATTCCAGTACTTAATCTAATATTTACTCCTAAGAATTACAATCCAATACTTATTTTTTATAAGGGAACACTCTGCCTAATAAGTGGCGGACTAAGACTATTCGCCGCCCTAGGCAGGTATAAAATTTTGCCCTTCCCTTATCCAATTTTAATAATTTAATTTTTTAAGGGGTTTTGTAAATTTTTTTTGATCAAAAATTTTCTTATTTCTTCATAGGCAGGTATGTCAAGCATATGTAGTTAAATTATTAGATCGTTATTTGTTCAAAAACTTAAGTCATATAACAAAATCAAAATTTTAAACGCGTTTTTCTCAAAACAATATTTTTAAAAATGGTTACCACCATAACTCAAAAAGCATTTAACCGATTTTAGATTCTCTTGTTACATTCGATTCTTTGGAAGTTTTTGCAGGTCCTAAACCTTCAATATACTTATAACATTTTATTTTTAATATTTTGTGAATGATTTAAGGTAAAAATGATGGTGTTTTTCCAGGTTTTTGGATTCAGAAGCTTTCCATTTTTTGCACTTTTTATTTTTTTGAGTAATTCGAGGTTTAGGACCTGTTTTATATCGTCTATTTTAAAATACTATTTGATTTTTTTATTTTAGTTGAGTTTGTGATGAGCTACAGTGGTAACCATAAATGAAAATAATTTTTACAGCGCGCTCTATAGAAGGAAGACACTCAAAGTTTTTAAGATTGCAAATTTTTTTTTAATAGCTCTTGACATACATAATAACATGTAGAAACTTTTGATCAATTACATTTTAAAATTTATAAGCAAGAATCTTTTTAAAAACCTTCCGTTTTAGACCTAAAAAAGTTACAAAACCCCTTAATTTATGTAGACAATGTGTATAATTTAAATATATATATAGTATATACATAATCAGATTAAAAATAAGACAATATCAATCAAATCAATACATAATATTACATTTAGATATATTTAAAATATATAACTTAAAATCAAAAACTTTTTTAATACCCGCGTTATGACCTTTCGGTTAAACTTTGTCGAGTCTCACCGTGTGGAAGTGTAGTATCTAGTGTAAACCATCAAAATTTGCCGCCCTAGGCAGCTGCCTACACTGCCTATCTAGTTAGTCCGCCACTGCTGCCTAATACTTAAATGACCGTTATCGTCTATTTGGACGCCTGGCGGGGACTAGAAAACTCGTGGTGAAACGCTATAAAAGCGGAAACTTCCGGTGTAGTTTCCATTATAAAAGAGTGTTTTTTAATCCATTTTTTTGCCCTGAATTTTTTTTGTAATATAAATGGGTGATTCTCCTCATGTTTTGAATAAATAATCCCAAATAATTTTTGTCTTCTCCTATGATTTCAACGTAAAAATGTAATTTCTATGTTTATAAACAAAATTTCGTTAAAACGGTTTAAAAGGCTAAAAATGTCATAGTTTGACCTGTCCCCACAAGGAGTTTAAAATGAAAAGTTAATATTTGTAGCAATATTCAGTGATAAATACAATAAATATTAGCATGTAGTATTGTTTACTTTAGTATAATTAAATAAAAAAAACGTTTAATAGAAAAAAAAATCATTTTTTTTCTGCTATTTTCATTTGACCTCAGATTTTTCTGTTATCCTTTATTTTATTAATAGAAATAGAATTTTCTATATAGAAATAAATATGTAACGTAGTTCTACTTTAGAATAAGTAACAATAAACTTTCTTAAGTTAATACATGAAGAAAGCCATCAATTTTCTTAATTGATTTATTCATTTTTTTTCAATTCAAATTTGTTCAGGGCCTCAAAATTGTCTCCAACAACCTCGACCAGTTGTTGCATATTTTACAATAAATTCGAAACTTTATGTTAAGATATGTGACCTGGTAAGTTAAAAGGGACCTTACGCCCAAAATCAAGATTTCGAGAAAAACGTTCCCAAAGTTAACAAATCAATATTGATACTCCTGCACGTTGATATGGCTTAAAAATCGTTACTCGGGGGTTTTTGGGGTTGCTCATTACGAATCTAGCATCAGATTTTTAAAATTCAAAATGACGGATCCAATATGGAGGACAAAATTTAAAAATTGTTTGAATTTGTCTTAAATTTATTACTAGGGGGTTTTTAGGGTCACTGATTACGAATCTGACATCAGATTTTCGAAATTCAAAATGGCGGATCCAATATGGCGGCCAAAAATTTAAAAAATGTTTGAATTTGCTTGAAATTCATTATTTGGGGGGTTTTGGGGTTGCTGATTACGAATCTAGCATTAAATTTTCAAAATTTAAAATGGCGGATTCAATATGGTGGACATAATTAAAAAATTCTTTGAATATGCCTGAAATTCATTACTCTGGGGTTTTTGGGGTTGCTGATTACGAATCTGGCATCAGATTTTCAAAATCCAAAATGGAGGATTTAATATGGCGGACAGATTTTAAAAATTGTGCGGTTTTGTTTGACACTTATTACTTAGGATTTTGAGGAACTCTGACTGTGAATGTGGCATCCCAAAGACAAATCGTCGGTCAACTTGACGTCACTTTTTCCTACTATAATCAATGACAAACATTTTTAAAAAATTTGACAATAAGAATATAAATTTGTAGTTTGTTTTATTAAAAAAGAGTCTTTTTATTAAATTAAAAAATTGTTATGCCATATTTCAATTGTGCGCTCTCTAAAATTCCTCACTTACCATTATTAAGGTAATCCATTTGATTTTTAAATTTTGTTCAATACATTGGGTTCGTTATTTTGAACTTTAAACATGTAATTCCAGACTTGTAATCAGCAGCCCCAAGAACCCCCATATACTAAGTATCGTAAAAAATCGACAACTTTTTAATTTTAATGTCCGCCATATTGGATCCGCCATTTTGAATTTTGGAAATCTGATGTCAAATTTGCAATCAGAATCCCCAAAAACCTCCATGTACTAAGTTTCATAACAAACCAACAACTTTTTACTTTTAATGGGCGCCATATTGGATCCGCTATTTTGAATTTTGGAAATCTGATGTCAGATTTGTAATCAGCGACCTCGAAAACCCCCGAATAATAAATTTCAAGCAAATCCGATTAATTTGTATACATTTCTTTTGTACTGGTGTTTCTTTACGTTTTCTTAGCCAATTACCTCCATCTTTGAAGCGCATTTCTAAAAAAACTAATGAAGCTAGAGGTGTGGGGTTTATTGCGTTGAAAAGAGCAGATCTTTTTCCTTAAGAACCACGGAAAAAGTGAAAATTGATTTTCTTTGACCTAAGATCCCTTTTAACTTACCAGGTCACATATATTGTAGGCCTTTTTGGATAAATAATTCTAAGGAACCTTTGTGGCCTTTGGTCTTTTAAAAAATTGTTTTTGGATTTAGTTTCAAGTTAAGTTTATTTCTTCTCTAAATCACGATAAATAAATTCGAAAATTATTTATAATAAAAGTTGAATAAAGTGTAGTTGTATTATTTTGGACCATATAAAAGTGATCCATGCGGGACATTAAAAATTAATGATGATTTTCTAAAAATACAAGGAAATTAATAATGGCCGGTCGAAAGAGTTCCAATCGTCTCCACCAACCTCAAAATTTCGACCGACATTGGTATTATAAGAATAAATTAGTGTAAGTTCGGCGTGTGGTGTATTAAACAATAAAATCAAAAGTTCTTATAAACTCTCATATTACAAATAAGTTTACCATAAATCGCCGAATAAATTTCATAAATTACCGCTAGAATTTCTCTAAATTACCGCGAAAATTTCCTAAAAATACCCAAAATAAAAAATTTAAATTGTGATTTGTGCTTTACATTTTTTTTTATAATTTACCGAAATAATAATTTAAACTTATGGTGTATTGCTTACACAATTTTATAAATTACCGCAAAATTTTTATAAATTACCGATAAAAGTGATATAAATGATCAAAGTTAAAATTTTAAATACACTACAAATTTTTATAAATCACTTTGAAAATTTCTATAAATTACCGTATAAGTTTTCATAAATTACCAATATCAATTATTTGAATCGTTTGTGCCTTACACATTTTTATAAATTACCGCGAAAATTTCCATAAATTACCGCATAAACCACAAATTATAAAAATAAAATTTTTGAATCGTGGTTTGTGCCTTAGACATTTTTATAAATTACAGCGAAAATTTCCATAAATTACCGAAATAACATTTTTAACAAAAAACGTCTTTAAATTTTGTTAAAATGAATTCATCATTCAGTTTTTAATTTCCATTATAGAATCTATTTTCATACACAGTTTTTAACATAAGGTACTTGGGCGATTCTCACGTAACTGGGCTTCTTAGCGGCGTTAAAAAATACACCTAAATTAAAAAAATATTCTGAAGTGTACTAGTAAATTTTAAAGATATATATGAGAGTAACTAAAAACCATATATACATAAATATATATATATTAGAACTTCTATTATATTGCACTATAACTGCTGAAATTTCAGCTCCGTGACGTGTCCCTTTTTTATAATGTTAACTTTAATTCAATAATTTTCGGTGAAAATATCATAATTATAACTGAGCCTTTTTCAATCATAAAGTGTCTATATTTATGAACAACTTATGTTTATATTGCACTTCGCAATACCTTTTTCATACTTACAAACTGTAAAAATATTTTGTCCCTCAATTTTTCCAATTTTTGAATGTAGTCTATGGACTTATAATTTAGATGTTATGTGTTTATTTATTACGCCTTCTAATAATTTTAACCTAAAGTTTGATCCTTAGCACTGAATCATATTTGGAGAAAGTTTTAAAAAGGGAAATTTTTCACTTAAAAAAAGATTATTTTTGTAAAAATAGCATGTGTACAAAAAAAGCGTTCGGTTCCAAGTCATTACTATTATATTACTGTAACAACTATTTGATAATATTGTTACCATTTTCTTGAAGTTTTCATGTGAAACAAGCGATCTGCAGAAGGAATAGATTTATTTTGCACTATTGTAGAAGTGAGGTTAGGGTAAATGTCAAATTTCAGCTCCATGGTATCACGTATAATTTCAGCTCCATGGCCTATATGAAGTGTTCAGTGTTCTTTTAAAGAAAGACAAAGCGTCTCTCACACCTACCGTCCTTGCTCTACACTTTCGCTGCCTCATTTAGTTTAGAGGGAATATTTGAATTTACGGGCTGGGATCTTGGTTCTGGTGAGAATATAAATATCGCGTCGCGTCGCGTCGTCAGCCTTAACGTTTATTTTTACCTTTAGTTTCCGATTGTGGAAGACAATTTACAGTGTGTTTTAAAAGGTTTAAGACTGGATCAGGCCTGAGATTGTACCCAAAAAAGTGGGGAGGCCCTGTAAAATTTAATATTAAAAGGGGGAGGGGGAGGGGATTTACAGATGGTGTCTTAAATATTTTTTGGAACTTAAAGTGCAAGTTTTTAAGTGAATTTAGGAATCCATTATTTTGTTCATATTTAAATAAAACAAAAATTTGATATGTTCTGAAAAAAAAGTGGGGAGGCCGGGCCCCCTCGGGCCTCCATACAATCTCAGGCCTGGACTGGATGATAATATTTCAGTGTTCTGTGCACTTAATAATATTTTGACTTCATTATTTGTTTGTGTACGAATGTGAAATTGAAGTAAAAGACCAATATAACCTAGCAGTGTGACATGTTTATTTTACTCGCGTATTTAATAAAACAACATACAAAATGTTCGAATATTGATGAATATTCCTTTCTTTATGTGAATCAATGAAAGTAGTTAATGATTTTAACTTTCTTTAAATGATTTAAAGTAATTTAAGTGAGAAATTAAAAAGGTTTACCCTATGAGAGGAAAGTTCCTCTCATTTTGATGAGTATAACATCCTCTCAAAACGAGGGGAATCATTTTGATACCACCCTAATAGCACCGACTAGGCCGGGAACGTTCCTGGAATGGGCTGCTGGCCCCTTGGGTACGTTCCCTTGGACCGCTCCAATATACCTGACAAATCCGTTCCGGATTTCACTAGGCTAGGAACGTTCCCGCGGAACGTTCATGGAATGTTCCGAGGAACTTTGAATACACATTCAAAAAATCTCAGAACGGTTTGCGGAAAAAGTATGCGGAAAAAGCTGAAAATTTTTTTATTAATATTATTTAATGTTTTTAATATGATTGCTTCTATAGAACAGTGGTCACTAAAATCAACTGCGCAGCTCTAGGTGCGATAGAAAACTACTGCGCAAGATATTAACATTAATTATTTTTCAATGTGTATTTAAAGTCCCTCGGAACATTCCAGGAACGTTCCGCGGAACGTTCCTAGCCTAGTGAAATCCGGAACGTATTTGTCAGGTATATTGGAACGGTCCATGTGAACGTACCCCAGGGACCGGCGGAGCATTCCAGGAACGTTCCCGGCACAGTCGGTGCTATTAGGGCATATTGTAGAGGAAAAAAGCATCAAAATGAGTGGATTCCGCTCAAAAGAAGATATTTTTTCGGTGTTTGAGGACTGTTCTTGATAATTAATTAAGGAGATTGCAGATCTCATTGTATTAAGCGTGCTATTATTAGCGCCTTCAGAAAATCTCCTGGTTAGACTTTGTAGGATAACTCTCTCCTCCGCTTTAAATGGATTAAATTTTTGTTGTTGACAGAATGACCACCAGTGCTTTAGGGCACAGTTATACTGTTCTGCAGAGCTTTCTGTAAGTGAAGCTATCATCACACTAATGGTGTCTTCATGCAGTCACTTTTCGTGCCACGCTTGCCTGAGACAATTCCCGAAGCCAGGGTAAGGTTTTACGAAAGAGGATGCACCAAGTTCCTGCAAGGCGAAAGTAACAAATCACTTGATGGATTAAAAATTAATAATTCTGATACTAAGAGTCTTTTAAACTCTGGAAACCAGGATTGTATGGGCCAATAGGGAACCACTAAAATGCCGGATGAACCTTCATCTTTAACTTTTTTTAAACCCTTAGCTAATAAGGAAAAGGACGGAAAAGTGTACCACAATTCTTCTTTCTAGTTTATAGTTAGTGCGTTAATTGCATGTGCCTCTGAGTCTCTATCCCAGGAGCAAAATTTTTCAATTTTAAAATTTATTCTAGACACGAATGGATCTATTGTTGGAACTCCAAATTTTTTACAGATTTCCCTGAAAGCGTAATCCGCCAACTCTCATTCCGTATCAATATTTGAAATTCTAGAACCCTCGTCTGCTTTGTTACTTTTAGAGGCAACATATTCCGTGAAGATCTATAAATCCCTAAGTCTACACCAGTTCCAGATTTGTTGAGCAATGTCATTTAACTGTTTATGCTGAGTACCTCCCATTTTGTTAATATAAGCCAAAGCCGCTATTTGTAATATAAAAGCTGGACAAGCTGCCACTAGAACTCCTATGCACTCTACCAATTTCTGAATTTTAATTTTTCTAGAATGGAGTGATGTATCTAACATACCTTTGATTTTAAGTCTCTTGTTAATAGGCAGTTCCACGATCATCTGCTGGGAATTAATAACACAGCCCCACAAAAAAAAGTGTCATGTACTTTTGACCGGAATACCCTAGCCCTATGTATTTTGACGCGCTGAACACGAATCCGAAGTCCATTTTTCTCCATCACGTCAGGATTTTTTTCTAACCTCAAAAAACATGTCGGATTTTGAGAGGTAGGCGATTTTTTAAAAAAATTTATGGATTTACTTCAAACTTGGTATCTGGGGGTTTTTTGGGTCGCTGATTATGAATTTGAAGTTAGATTTTCAAAATTCAAAATGGCGGATCCAATATGGCGGACGAATTTTGAAAAAATTTGAAGATTTACTTCAAACTTGGTATCTGGGGGTTTTTTGGGTCGCTGATTACGAATCTGAAGTTAGATTTTCAAAATTCAAAATGGCGGATCCAATATGGCGGACGAATTTTTTAAAAAATTTGAAGATTTATCAGGAATAAGATGCAGAATGGAACAATGTACTTTCTTATTTGGCTTCTGCACCAAACATATCCAATCTATTACCAAGGAATATTTTATGATAAAATTGTAATAGAAGTCATATTTGAAAATGTGAGAAACTCGCTTCGAAATCACACTCAGCAACTTAAAAACCTGAAGATATCAAATTTCATAAAAATTTCGAAAATATGACGACAGATTCGCAATCAGAGACCCAAAAAACCCCCAGATACCAAGTTTGAAGTAAATCCATAATTTTTTTAAAAAAATCACCTACCTCTCAAAATTCGACATGTTTTTTAAGGTTAGAAAAAAATCCTGACGTGATGGAGCAAAATGGATTACGGATTCGTGTTCAGCGCGTCAAAATACATAGGGCTAGGGTATTCCGGTCAAAAGTACATGACACTTTTTTTTTGTGGGGCTGTGTTATTAATTCCCAGCAGATGATCGTGGAACTGCCTATTAACAAGAGACTTAAAATCAAAGGTATGTTAGATACATCACTCCATTCTAGAAAAATTAAAATTCAGAAATTGGTAGAGTGCATAGGAGTTCTAGTGGCAGTTTGTCCAGCTTTTATATTACAAATAGCGGCTTTGGCTTATATTAACAAAATGGGAGGTACTCAGCATAAACAGTTAAATGACATTGCTCAACAAATCTGGAACTGGTGTAGACTTAGGGATTTATAGATCTTCACGGAATATGTTGCCTCTAAAAGTAACAAAGCAGACGAGGGTTCTAGAATTTCAAATATTGATACGGAATGAGAGTTGGCGGATTACGCTTTCAGGGAAATCTGTAAAAAATTTGGAGTTCCAACAATAGATCCATTCGTGTCTAGAATAAATTTTAAAATTGAAAAATTTTGCTCCTGGGATAGAGACTCAGAGGCACATGCAATTAACGCACTAACTATAAACTAGAAAGAAGAATTGTGGTACACTTTTCCGTCCTTTTCCTTATTAGCTAAGGGTTTAAAAAAAGTTAAAGATGAAGGTTCATCCGGCATTTTAGTGGTTCCCTATTGGCCCATACAATCCTGGTTTCCAGAGTTTAAAAGACTCTTAGTATCAGAATTATTAATTTTTAATCCATCAAGTGATTTGTTACTTTCGCCTTGCAGGAACTTGGTGCATCCTCTTTCGTAAAACCTTACCCTGGCTTCGGGAATTGTCTCAGGCAAGCGTGGCACGAAAAGTGACTGCATGAAGACACCATTAGTGTGATGATAGCTTCACTTACAGAAAGCTCTGCAGAACAGTATAACTGTGCCCTAAAGCACTGGTGGTCATTCTGTCAACAACAAAAATTTAATCCATTTAAAGCGGAGGAGAGAGTTATCCTACAAAGTCTAACCAGGAGATTTTCTGAAGGCGCTAATTATAGCACGCTTAATACAATGAGATCTGCAATCTCCTTAATTAATTATCAAGAACAGTCCTCAAACACCGAAAAAATATCTTCTTTTGAGCGGAATCCACTCATTTTGATGCTTTTTTCCTCTACAATATGCCCTAATAGCACCGACTGTGCCGGGAACGTTCCTGGAATGCTCCGCCGGTCCCTGGGGTACGTTCACATGGACCGTTCCAATATACCTGACAAATACGTTCCGGATTTCACTAGGCTAGGAACGTTCCGCGGAACGTTCCTGGAATGTTCCGAGGGACTTTAAATACACATTGAAAAATAATTAATGTTAATATCTTGCGCAGTAGTTTTCTATCGCACCTAGAGCTGCGCAGTTGATTTTAGTGACCACTGTTCTATAGAAGCAATCATATTAAAAACATTAAATAATATTAATAAAAAAATTTTCAGCTTTTTCCGCATACTTTTTCCGCAAACCGTTCTAAGTTGCTGAGTGTGATTTCGAAGCGAGTTTCTCACATTTTCAAATATGACTTCTATTACAATTTTATCATAAAATATTCCTTGGTAACAGATTGGATATGTTTGGTGCAGAAGCCAAATAAGAAAGTACATTGTTCCATTCTGCATCTTATTCCTGATAAATCTTCAAATTTTTTAAAAAATTCGTCCGCCATATTGGATCCGCCATTTTGAATTTTGAAAATCTAACTTTAGATTCGTAATCAGCGACCCAAAAAACCCCCAGATACCAAGTTTGAAGTAAATCTTCAAATTTTTTCAAAATTCGTCCGCCATATTGGATCCGCCATTTTGAATTTTGAAAATCTAACTTCAAATTCATAATCAGCGACCCAAAAAACCCCCAGATACCAAGTTTGAAGTAAATCCATAAATTTTTTTAAAAAATCGCCTACCTCTCAAAATCCGACATGTTTTTTGAGGTTAGAAAAAAATCCTGACGTGATGGAGCAAAATGGACTTCGGATTCGTGTTCAGCGCGTCAAAATACATAGGGCTAGGGTATTCCGGTCAAAAGTACATGACACTTTTTTTTTGTGGGGCTGTGTAATCATACTTAAAAATTGGCAGCTCTTATCCGGGATTTAATTGCTCTTCTCCCAATTAATAACGAACCCTAAAAATTCAAGGATTTCTACGGCTAACTTTACATGATTCGCGCATTATATGTACGAGATGACAAAAATCAATAAATCATCTATAGATTACTACCTTAACCCCCCGTTCTCTTAACCAGTTCACTACTGGTTTACCTAATTTAGTGAACACAAAGGGGGCGGATGACAAGCCAAAGGGAAGCGAATTGAATTGGTAAAGCTGATTGTTATAATTGAATCTTAGTTATTTTTTGTCATTTAAGTCAATAGGGACCGTTAAATATGCATCCTTTAAATCCAGTCTGCACATAAAATCATTTTTATTCAATAGGTTAATGGCTGTCCTTAAATCCTCAATTTTAAAGTGTTCCTTACGTACAAAGAAATTGAACTTTTTTAAGTTTATAATAAACCTCCACGAACCATCTGACTTTGCGGTGAGAAAATAAGACGAGACAAATTGTCGCTTCTCCGGGTGGCATATTTCAATTGCTCATATGGAAAGAAGACTATTTATTGAAGCATAAAAATCGCCATTTGGTTCAACAGGAGGGGTTTCACTAAATTGTATGACTTTGTATTTGAGGTTAATTTTGTAGCCCCTGACTGCTTCTAAAACGAAACGATCTTGTGTGATCGTTTTCCAATTGTTTTCAAAATATTTTAATCTTGCAGCAGTACTCACCTTATTAAACTTTATCGACGGCTCTGTTGAGGTTGTGATTGGGTGAACATTCTCTTCTGCGGATATGGCCTTGGTCTGTTGTATCTGAAGGTGTTCCCTCTGTAGGATTTCAGATTGTCCAAAAAATGAAATGAAATATTCATTAGAAATGTTCATCAGAAATATTCATTATTAAATATTGTATTTACTGTTGTTTTATAAAATTTTATATATGTTATCTAATATCTGAAATACTGTTATAATATTAAATAATTTATCAATTTATTATTTACTTTTGTTATAGCAAAATATCAAGAAGAAATTTTCATTTTGTAGAATATATTTGGAATAAAAGAATGGTTCAGCTCCATATATGAGAGATTCCCAGTGGCGGATCTAGACAAGTTTATTGGAGGGGGTATTGCATGAGAGAGAAAGAGATAGCATTATAGTGCTATCTCTCCCACTCTCAGTGTTAAATATAAGGCTTTTGGGGGGGGGGGCAAGCACCCGTGCCCCCCCCCCCCTGGATCCGCCAATGGAGATTCCATATGAAGTGATCAAGGTAAAAAAATTGTTTGCCAATTATGCTTAAATTCGAAGTATTTATGGTGCATATAGATGGTAATTTTTTTGTCTAATATTTTCCGAGTGGGAGGGGGGAAATTTTTTTGGGTTTTACGGTACAACGCAAATTTCAGTAACTTTTTGTAGTTAACAATTAGATAAAAAAAATTTGCTACGATCAGTTTCGATAGAGTTTTTCATGTCCTTTCGATTGATGATATGTATTTAAAAAAAAAATTTGACCAAAAAAAATGAAAGTCAAAAATAAATTTGAGTTTTTGTTTGGTGAAGAACACGATTTTTTTATTTTATTTTTTTAATCGAAAGATAAGGTTTCTTCCTATAAAGGTATGTAGATGAAACGTTCGCGTTTAGGTTCGGTAGTTAGGTTAGATAGGTTCGAAACTCGTTGATGTCAAGATTTTTAATATTATATTTAATTGTAATAGTCTTCGTGAATATCTTTAGTGGTCAATGTGATAACGGTGTCTTGAATTCAGGCGTTAATTAATTTTATTTTAATAAAAATGAATGTTCCTGTACAAGAACTGGTACAAGTTCCATAACAGTATACATTTTTTTGCGAAATAAATTATTCAAGAACTTGTATAAGATCTTGTACAGACAATTTACCAGTGAATTTTTCATTGTAGTTCTTGTACAAGAACTTGGTCAAGTTCGTTTACAGGGAATTTTTCACTTTTAAAAGCTACATAAGATCATGTACAAGAAAATGTAGGAGAACTTGTATAAGAAAATACGTTATAAATTGTAGCTCAATGCTACACAAGAACTTACGTAAGAACATACATTGGTTCTCGCAGTCTCTTTAATCAAAGAACAGAACAAGTACAAGATCTTGCAGAAGCTCTCACACAAGACCTTGTCTGAGTCCTTGTACAAGTCAGTGTACTTGTAGGAGACCTTGCGCAAGAATATATACAAAAGAACTAGGTTCCAATTTCTTGGACAGAACTTATACACGACCTTGGACGATCTTGTACAAGTTTCCACTTCTGATCGTGCACAAGAACTGACACAAGTACAGGTTCAAGATCTTGTACAAGTTTTTTCAGCCGGGTGTACCGTGAAACCCAAAAAAAATTCCCCCCTCCCACTCGGAAAATATTGGACAAAAAAAAATTACCATCTATATGCACCATAAATACTTCGAATTTAAGCATAATTGGCAAACAATTTTTTTATCTTGGTCACTTCATATGGAATCTCTCATATAGCAGCCAATTTTAAAAAATTTGCTATTATTTCCGTATAAATATAGTTGTAGTAAAATCGGTTAAAATATAATTATATTATACCCTAATAAGAAAAATAAGTGCAAAGAAACATTAAAAATTTTTTTTCTATCCAAACTTGCCTTGAAATCGGACAGTTACGCGAGAATCGACCACGTATATAAGTGCTTACAAGTAATTTGTTTAAAGAAATACCAAAATTATAAATATTTTGTCTGGCCCACCATAGATACTTCATTTCAGACCCTTCAACTTGAAGAATTTATATTAACTTTTATGATATTGATAAAAAAAAAAGTTGACAATTTTTTTCAACAATTTGTGCGCTATGCGGCGAATCACCCAAATATATCTCTTACGAAAAAGTGTGACAGGAAAAGAATTAGGGTTAAATATATTTTTCGACGCCCCCCGTTGATAAAGTGTTTATTAAAAAACCAGTGAAATACAATGTTAATTTGAAAAACAGTAGAACAATGTTAAAGCAAGGTTATAAAGAATGGTATACAGAATGTTATTGCATATTTAAATTAATAAACAAGTATATCCATTGTTCGGTCTAATTAACATTTTATGACAAAACTTCAAAAGACATTTGATTGAACAAACAGTTTAATAGAAATTATATCCAACAAAATTAATTATAAAAATGACATTCCACTGTTTTTCAAATTAAGATTTTATTACACTGACTTTTTAATAAACACTTTATCAACGGGGGGCGTCGTTTTGCTTTTTGATTAAAAAATCACGGGTTTTTATCATTAAATAGGAATAAGTAGATTAAAGTTAAAATAAAGATAAGTTTTTAAATTAAGAAATATAAAATAAAAGATATTTTACCAACCACCTACCAAGCAACTAATTTTACAATTAATTGTCTTCATTAATTTTGGAAGCTTAACATTACGTAACGAACTTTAAAAACAAATTTGGGGGTACGGGGATTCGAACCTGGGTTCGACGAAAGCGCAATCTAACAAACCCTAATTCCTAACTAACTGAGCTGTGCCTACAAACGTAATGAAAAAAGAAAACGTTTCTTTTGAGGTACAAGTGATCCTATCAGATAAAATAATCGGAGATTTTCTTTATAAATGTTTTCACCACATTTCCTGACCAAATAACAATAAATATTATAATAAAGATATTTAATAATATAATAATATTCTTGTTAAAAGATCAAGAACTAACTTACCATAACCTACCAATCAATCAGAGGTGATCTCGTGTTTTTTCGCACCAAATTCAAATGATGCGTCTTGACTTAAAGAATGTATTTGTACATAAATTTAAAATCTACGTAATACTAATTAACTCCTTAATTTTTATCATTATTAAAAGGTCAATTACTTTAATTTTTCAAGAATGGAAGTTAACTATATCATCCATCATTTCTATTCAATATATTTTACATATGTTTTATTTTTAAAAAATGTGAATATCGTAATTTAATTGAAATATTTAAATTTTAAAAAACGTAAATTTAAAATTAAAATTATTAAACTTTAACAACATTAAATTAAAAATAAGAATATTTAAACCGAAATAAAACTAAATAAAAAAATCTTCGAATGTTAAAATGAATTAAATTAAAATTTAAAGAAAAATAATTAATTTCTAAATAAACAAATTTTCAATTAAATAACATAAAGTTAAATTTACCTCAATTTAAAATTAAAAAATTACAACATATATAACATCAAATTGAAAATTAGAGTATTTAAATCGAAATAAAATTAGTTTTATTTGGGTTAAATGTTATAATATATAAAATTTTAGAATGTTAAAAGGAATTAAATTAAAATTCAACGAAAAATCATTAATATCCAAATAAAGAAATTCAGTGTGGCCGCAGGTCAGGAAAAACTGGAATTTCGGGACAATAAATTCCAAAAAAAAAATCTTTAAAAGTCAGGGAATTTTTTCTTAAAGGAACCACAATTAAAAATTCATAATTTTATTACTTCAAATTCTAAATTAACAAAGCAAGATTTAAAAAATCTGTAAAATTGGTGATCAGGGAAAATGAAAAATAAGTTATGAAAAAATCAGGGAATTTTGAAAATGAAATTTTGCGGCTACCCTGTAAATTGTTAATTAATTAATTTAAACTATGTTACGAGCGGTCGAATTTAATTAAATTATTAAAATTAAATTTGGAAATAACAAAAGACGGATATTAGAGTAAAGAATAATTACTTATTACCCGTTTAATTTAATGGGATGTTGTCCCTTTACCAATGGATATGTTTTGCATTAATCTATTTTTCAATATTAAAAAGGTAGTTAATTGAAAAAGATTTGTTACACCAAAAATCAAAATTTATTAAGCCTGTTTTCTAAAAATAACCTTTGTAAGGAATATGAACTATACATTTAACTTACAGTTAGTTGACATTTAATCCTAATAAATCTTAAACTACCACCCTAGACATTGTGGAAGAAAGTCGTGTTTCTCAAATCCTTTATGTTTTGAGTGGGGCAGAACTGTAATGATTTTTATTCTCACTGAGTCATTTCTCTGAGTTTATTTTGTTTTTTTTTATCCGGTTGATAAATTTTGTCCTTGTTAAACTTAACACTGAAGTTTTGCCACGGCAATTCGCGAAACGCGAAAACTCTACCTTTCTCTTTTGAGATACCAGTAAGACTGCAAATTTTGAAGGGTGGGGCTGAATTTTATAAGCTCGAAGTTCTCAGGTTTCTTGCATAGAATTTTTGTGTTGGAGACTTTGGATTGGTTGAAAACAATTAGGTGATATTCATACATTTGATGAATTAACAAAAAACTGGGTGGCAACAGTTCACCTATTCCACCTTAGTATAGCGAGCAGAAAATATTCTGCTGATCTCTGAAACCTTGTATTAGACTCGATGGTAAAATATCAATGCACAAAGTCTTTTAGTTCTTATATTGAAATAAACTTAATTATAAATTAATTTAATTAATATATAATTAAATTAAACATGATAAACAATTATATGAACTACAACAACAATGGTAACAATGCATTCTTATCAGTCATTGCTATTAATATCCTTCAACATTGTTTCATCTTTTGTACTCGAAGTATGATGTATACAAGTTGATCGTTGCGAGATTCAATTTATATGATTTAATGTTTTGTTTTTCATCGTATGCTTCTTAATTTTGGAAACATATAAGCAGCGATGAATTGTCAGGTAGCCAACCTGGCTCACAGGACACGCTGATTAGGCAAGGTAAGTGTGGAACCCCAAACGGCTAAGAAACCTCAGAACACTGATCCAAATTTTTATAGACTTTTAGAAAAAATTTAAACTTCTTTGAGATATAATATACCGTCAAGTGGGTCTATTTTGTGCAAAAAACCGCTCTTTTTTCACTCTATGCTTTATTAAAATTCAGAATTTCAAAAAATAAAGAATTTATCTATTCAGTTATGTTGTAGACATCTTTTTAAAGGTGTCCTATGAGTTAGCCGACAAGAAAAAATTTTAGTCTGAGTTATAGAAACTCAAAGTTGTGCACAAAATAAACCCCATGGTGGGGCTATTTTGTGCATCAAAGTATGCTTATTTATAAAGTTGTGTAAAAAAAAGTTTTGAACGCTTTTGCTGCATGAAGTATTATTTTGAGATATTCTAGAGTACAATAAAGGAAAACAAAGACAGAAATATTTTTTTTCTAGAAATTGTTTAACTAATTTGAATGTAAAACACTAAAATTTCGCAAAAATGTAGATTTACAAAAACAGTTATTTCTTTAAGAAAATTTTACTTAAAATAACTTCTATTATACTTTTTGAGTTATTTTAAGAGAAAAAGTTTCAAAACTAACTTGAAAAGCATGTAATTATTAATGTTACTTTTTTGAGGTTTTTAAGGGACCATGTGTAAAACTGAGATTTTATGCTTATTTCTTGTATTTTATAACAAAACTAAGACAAAAATGTTTCAAAACGAAATTCTAAAGTAATTTTTACTAACTACAAAACAAATTATTGAAAAAAACTTGATTTTAAAGAATGCACAAAATAACCCACTAAATCCTGGTTTTTCAGTTTTTTACACTTTTTTCTTAAAATATGCAATAAAAAGTTAGCGCATCACGTATACATAATCACAACTAAATTGTTAACAAGCATTATTAATACCTTTAGAAACACTTTTAATCTTCCAGAGATCTGAACAGAATTTTGAGAACTTTAAAAATTTTCAGCTTGATTTTTACGACTTTACGATTTTTTTCTGATTTCTGATAAAGAATTAAGTAAATTCATTTAGTACTCTCAGTAGTTTAGTTATCAGAAAATCTTTATACCAAGTAGCAAATCTAAGCAACTGAATATAAAGATTTTATTCATTAAAAACCTCGCGTGCACAAAATAGCCCCACTTGACGGTAACTTTGTTTCTGATTAAAGGCAAGAATCTAAAGAACATTTTCTTCTTCCTCAGTTCCTGACCTTTGCAGCTATTTACTTTTTCTGCTGTTGTTGCAAAAAGAAACAGAATAATTATTTTTGTTAATTTAAAGCAGGGACTGACACGAAAACCGAAACAAAATATATTTTATTTTTGTTTCGTTTCGGTTTTGAAAAACTGAAAGAAAATGTCAATTTAATTTTGTTTTGTGTTGAACCTGAAACGAAAAGGCTCTGAATTACGTTTTCGTCTCATGCCCGAAACGAAAAGGCTTCGAATTTTGTTTTCGTTTCATGCCCGAAACGAAAATCCGCTCCTAATTCCGTTTTCGTTTCTCATAAAAAAGGCTCTAAATTTCACAAAAACAATTTTAAACACAATTCTTTTCTTGCAGGAGACGAAAACGAAATTCAGAGTCTTTTCGTTTCGGGCATGAGACTGAAACGAAATTCGGAGTTGATTTTCGTTTCGGGCATGAGACGAAAACGTAATTCAGAGCCTTTTCGTTTCAGGCTCAATACAAAACAATATTGATTGTACATTTTCGTTTCGTCACAACAATTCAAAACAGAAACAGAATTCGATTTTCGTGTCAGTCCCTGATTTAAAGAATACCTTAATTCAAGATATAATAGATGCGTATACACACACAAATATATATATGTGGATACTACATCTTGATAGACAACAGACATTGTAGCTTATAATTCATAAATTTAGAAAAAAAAATTCTTTCAGCAGGTTCTTGCATTCTGAAGGTGATATCAGTGCTATCGGACACCTGAAATTGGAAACTTGACTTCCGGGTTCAAGCACCAGTAGCAAAGTCGGTTTAAGTGCGGAAATTAACAAAGTTTAAGTTTTTTTTATACTAATAATTCATAAGGGAGGGTGGTACCATACCGACCCCCCTCTGTTTCTCAGAGATCGTGTTACTAGACAAATCATGAATACCATTAAAAGAACACTTTCATAACTCTGACATATTGACCATAGTTAATAATCTCTTGGTCCAATTGTATCTAGGAATTTTACGTAAAATTAGTTTTTCGCAATAAAATTTTTAGTTTTTGACATATCTTGAATTTAAGTAAAAAGTGTTAAATTGAGTTCAGGAAAATTTAAGTATAAGTTTTTTTGGTTGCTTATTGCCTCAACTTTAACACACAATATTCAAATTCAAACGATTTCATTGACATTGATGATCGGCAAGACATTATGTAAAAATAGTGAAAGTGGTCCGAAACCGACCCCTCCCCCCTTTCTTGCATTGTAATTGTAACTAAATTATTTGTAATTACCAAATAATACATACAAATGTATTTTAATAAAATAACAATAATTAAGCTAAGATAATATAGCTTGTAATTAAGATCAGACTAAAAACACTCATTTTTTATTGTAATGCTAATTCTTTTACTCTTATTTTGAAAAAGGCCTTAAATAATGTATTTAAATGAAGTAAAAGTAATTTAAGTCCATTCTTGTTTGTTGTTTTTTAATTCAAATTACAATACAAGTTTAAAATTTTGTTTGTTTTCGCTATTTTCTGCAATAAAAATAGGGGGTCGGTTTCAGACCACCTTTTTTGAGATTGTCGAAAACGTCAATTTGCGATTTTCTCTCTGTGTCTTCCACTTAATGAGATCTAAAGCCTCGGCAACCAGTGGAAACATGGTTGGCACCTTTTTGGCTTTTGCCTTTTAGGGGGTCGGTTTGGGACCACCCTCCCCTATTGGTTATTATTCATAAAATAATCTTCAAATTTACAGTAACAGGTTCATTACAAAGTTAAATTTACTTCAATATAAAATTGAAATAAAAATTATACTATTCAGTCTAAAATAAAACTAAATATCAAATCTTAGAATGCTAAAATGGATTACATTAATTTGTAATTTTTAATAATTAAATTTAAATAAATAAATATAAGTTACAAAATTTTTAGGTAAATTTAACTAAATTTAGAATTAAAAAAATAAAAGCATAAATAAAACTAAATTAAAAATTATAATATTTCCCAGTAAAAGAAAAATAATTCGACACACACGAAAATAATTGGGTACGAACGAGTATTCCCGTATTATTTCTTTTTCTGTGGAATTTAATTCTGTTGCCGCGATTGAACTGTTAAAATGACGGCTGTGAAAATAATTTTGATAGTTTGTTAAAATATTAAAAAAGTAAAACGTGACAGAAACGACTGGCTTTACCATGTGATCAAGCAGGTTCTTATGGTAAATCCAGTCATACGAGCCACATTTACCATACGAACCTGCTTGATCTCATGGTAAACCCAGTCGTTCTTGACACATTTTTATTTTTATAATATTTTAACAAACGATCAAAATTATTTTCACAGCCACCATTTTTACACGCCAAAACATCCCTGCTTTCAAATTACATCATAAACTCTGCTCATATAACCTCAATTCAATCGCGGCAACAGAATTGAATTCCACACAGACAGAAATAATACGGGAAAACATCCCAGTTTGGTGTATATGTCGTAGGCATTTAGACGAATCCGTCGCGTCATTAAGTTTAATGTCTAGGCATTTAGCTTACTGCCGGCGTTTAGACAAATGTTGTTGAGCAATGTCATTTAACTGTTTATGCTGAGTACCTCCCATTTTGTTAATATAAGCCAAAGCCGCTATTTGTAATATAAAAGCTGGACAAGCTGCCACTAGAACTCCTATGCACTCTACCAATTTCTGAATTTTAATTTTTCTAGAATGGAGTGATGTATCTAACATACCTTTGATTTTAAGTCTCTTGTTAATAGGCAGTTCCACGATCATCTGCTGGGAATTAATAACACAGCCCCACAAAAAAAAGTGTCATGTACTTTTGACCGGAATACCCTAGCCCTATGTATTTTGACGCGCTGAACACGAATCCGAAGTCCATTTTTCTCCATCACGTCAGGATTTTTTTCTAACCTCAAAAAACATGTCGGATTTTGAGAGGTAGGCGATTTTTTAAAAAAATTTATGGATTTACTTCAAACTTGGTATCTGGGGGTTTTTTGGGTCGCTGATTATGAATTTGAAGTTAGATTTTCAAAATTCAAAATGGCGGATCCAATATGGCGGACGAATTTTGAAAAAATTTGAAGATTTACTTCAAACTTGGTATCTGGGGGTTTTTTGGGTCGCTGATTACGAATCTGAAGTTAGATTTTCAAAATTCAAAATGGCGGATCCAATATGGCGGACGAATTTTTTAAAAAATTTGAAGATTTATCAGGAATAAGATGCAGAATGGAACAATGTACTTTCTTATTTGGCTTCTGCACCAAACATATCCAATCTATTACCAAGGAATATTTTATGATAAAATTGTAATAGAAGTCATATTTGAAAATGTGAGAAACTCGCTTCGAAATCACACTCAGCAACTTAAAAACCTGAAGATATCAAATTTCATAAAAATTTCGAAAATATGACGACAGATTCGCAATCAGAGACCCAAAAAACCCCCAGATACCAAGTTTGAAGTAAATCCATAATTTTTTTAAAAAAATCACCTACCTCTCAAAATTCGACATGTTTTTTAAGGTTAGAAAAAAATCCTGACGTGATGGAGCAAAATGGATTACGGATTCGTGTTCAGCGCGTCAAAATACATAGGGCTAGGGTATTCCGGTCAAAAGTACATGACACTTTTTTTTTGTGGGGCTGTGTTATTAATTCCCAGCAGATGATCGTGGAACTGCCTATTAACAAGAGACTTAAAATCAAAGGTATGTTAGATACATCACTCCATTCTAGAAAAATTAAAATTCAGAAATTGGTAGAGTGCATAGGAGTTCTAGTGGCAGTTTGTCCAGCTTTTATATTACAAATAGCGGCTTTGGCTTATATTAACAAAATGGGAGGTACTCAGCATAAACAGTTAAATGACATTGCTCAACAAATCTGGAACTGGTGTAGACTTAGGGATTTATAGATCTTCACGGAATATGTTGCCTCTAAAAGTAACAAAGCAGACGAGGGTTCTAGAATTTCAAATATTGATACGGAATGAGAGTTGGCGGATTACGCTTTCAGGGAAATCTGTAAAAAATTTGGAGTTCCAACAATAGATCCATTCGTGTCTAGAATAAATTTTAAAATTGAAAAATTTTGCTCCTGGGATAGAGACTCAGAGGCACATGCAATTAACGCACTAACTATAAACTAGAAAGAAGAATTGTGGTACACTTTTCCGTCCTTTTCCTTATTAGCTAAGGGTTTAAAAAAAGTTAAAGATGAAGGTTCATCCGGCATTTTAGTGGTTCCCTATTGGCCCATACAATCCTGGTTTCCAGAGTTTAAAAGACTCTTAGTATCAGAATTATTAATTTTTAATCCATCAAGTGATTTGTTACTTTCGCCTTGCAGGAACTTGGTGCATCCTCTTTCGTAAAACCTTACCCTGGCTTCGGGAATTGTCTCAGGCAAGCGTGGCACGAAAAGTGACTGCATGAAGACACCATTAGTGTGATGATAGCTTCACTTACAGAAAGCTCTGCAGAACAGTATAACTGTGCCCTAAAGCACTGGTGGTCATTCTGTCAACAACAAAAATTTAATCCATTTAAAGCGGAGGAGAGAGTTATCCTACAAAGTCTAACCAGGAGATTTTCTGAAGGCGCTAATTATAGCACGCTTAATACAATGAGATCTGCAATCTCCTTAATTAATTATCAAGAACAGTCCTCAAACACCGAAAAAATATCTTCTTTTGAGCGGAATCCACTCATTTTGATGCTTTTTTCCTCTACAATATGCCCTAATAGCACCGACTGTGCCGGGAACGTTCCTGGAATGCTCCGCCGGTCCCTGGGGTACGTTCACATGGACCGTTCCAATATACCTGACAAATACGTTCCGGATTTCACTAGGCTAGGAACGTTCCGCGGAACGTTCCTGGAATGTTCCGAGGGACTTTAAATACACATTGAAAAATAATTAATGTTAATATCTTGCGCAGTAGTTTTCTATCGCACCTAGAGCTGCGCAGTTGATTTTAGTGACCACTGTTCTATAGAAGCAATCATATTAAAAACATTAAATAATATTAATAAAAAAATTTTCAGCTTTTTCCGCATACTTTTTCCGCAAACCGTTCTAAGTTGCTGAGTGTGATTTCGAAGCGAGTTTCTCACATTTTCAAATATGACTTCTATTACAATTTTATCATAAAATATTCCTTGGTAACAGATTGGATATGTTTGGTGCAGAAGCCAAATAAGAAAGTACATTGTTCCATTCTGCATCTTATTCCTGATAAATCTTCAAATTTTTTAAAAAATTCGTCCGCCATATTGGATCCGCCATTTTGAATTTTGAAAATCTAACTTTAGATTCGTAATCAGCGACCCAAAAAACCCCCAGATACCAAGTTTGAAGTAAATCTTCAAATTTTTTCAAAATTCGTCCGCCATATTGGATCCGCCATTTTGAATTTTGAAAATCTAACTTCAAATTCATAATCAGCGACCCAAAAAACCCCCAGATACCAAGTTTGAAGTAAATCCATAAATTTTTTTAAAAAATCGCCTACCTCTCAAAATCCGACATGTTTTTTGAGGTTAGAAAAAAATCCTGACGTGATGGAGCAAAATGGACTTCGGATTCGTGTTCAGCGCGTCAAAATACATAGGGCTAGGGTATTCCGGTCAAAAGTACATGACACTTTTTTTTTGTGGGGCTGTGTAATCATACTTAAAAATTGGCAGCTCTTATCCGGGATTTAATTGCTCTTCTCCCAATTAATAACGAACCCTAAAAATTCAAGGATTTCTACGGCTAACTTTACATGATTCGCGCATTATATGTACGAGATGACAAAAATCAATAAATCATCTATAGATTACTACCTTAACCCCCCGTTCTCTTAACCAGTTCACTACTGGTTTACCTAATTTAGTGAACACAAAGGGGGCGGATGACAAGCCAAAGGGAAGCGAATTGAATTGGTAAAGCTGATTGTTATAATTGAATCTTAGTTATTTTTTGTCATTTAAGTCAATAGGGACCGTTAAATATGCATCCTTTAAATCCAGTCTGCACATAAAATCATTTTTATTCAATAGGTTAATGGCTGTCCTTAAATCCTCAATTTTAAAGTGTTCCTTACGTACAAAGAAATTGAACTTTTTTAAGTTTATAATAAACCTCCACGAACCATCTGACTTTGCGGTGAGAAAATAAGACGAGACAAATTGTCGCTTCTCCGGGTGGCATATTTCAATTGCTCATATGGAAAGAAGACTATTTATTGAAGCATAAAAATCGCCATTTGGTTCAACAGGAGGGGTTTCACTAAATTGTATGACTTTGTATTTGAGGTTAATTTTGTAGCCCCTGACTGCTTCTAAAACGAAACGATCTTGTGTGATCGTTTTCCAATTGTTTTCAAAATATTTTAATCTTGCAGCAGTACTCACCTTATTAAACTTTATCGACGGCTCTGTTGAGGTTGTGATTGGGTGAACATTCTCTTCTGCGGATATGGCCTTGGTCTGTTGTATCTGAAGGTGTTCCCTCTGTAGGATTTCAGATTGTCCAAAAAATGAAATGAAATATTCATTAGAAATGTTCATCAGAAATATTCATTATTAAATATTGTATTTACTGTTGTTTTATAAAATTTTATATATGTTATCTAATATCTGAAATACTGTTATAATATTAAATAATTTATCAATTTATTATTTACTTTTGTTATAGCAAAATATCAAGAAGAAATTTTCATTTTGTAGAATATATTTGGAATAAAAGAATGGTTCAGCTCCATATATGAGAGATTCCCAGTGGCGGATCTAGACAAGTTTATTGGAGGGGGTATTGCATGAGAGAGAAAGAGATAGCATTATAGTGCTATCTCTCCCACTCTCAGTGTTAAATATAAGGCTTTTGGGGGGGGGGGCAAGCACCCGTGCCCCCCCCCCCCTGGATCCGCCAATGGAGATTCCATATGAAGTGATCAAGGTAAAAAAATTGTTTGCCAATTATGCTTAAATTCGAAGTATTTATGGTGCATATAGATGGTAATTTTTTTGTCTAATATTTTCCGAGTGGGAGGGGGGAAATTTTTTTGGGTTTTACGGTACAACGCAAATTTCAGTAACTTTTTGTAGTTAACAATTAGATAAAAAAAATTTGCTACGATCAGTTTCGATAGAGTTTTTCATGTCCTTTCGATTGATGATATGTATTTAAAAAAAAAATTTGACCAAAAAAAATGAAAGTCAAAAATAAATTTGAGTTTTTGTTTGGTGAAGAACACGATTTTTTTATTTTATTTTTTTAATCGAAAGATAAGGTTTCTTCCTATAAAGGTATGTAGATGAAACGTTCGCGTTTAGGTTCGGTAGTTAGGTTAGATAGGTTCGAAACTCGTTGATGTCAAGATTTTTAATATTATATTTAATTGTAATAGTCTTCGTGAATATCTTTAGTGGTCAATGTGATAACGGTGTCTTGAATTCAGGCGTTAATTAATTTTATTTTAATAAAAATGAATGTTCCTGTACAAGAACTGGTACAAGTTCCATAACAGTATACATTTTTTTGCGAAATAAATTATTCAAGAACTTGTATAAGATCTTGTACAGACAATTTACCAGTGAATTTTTCATTGTAGTTCTTGTACAAGAACTTGGTCAAGTTCGTTTACAGGGAATTTTTCACTTTTAAAAGCTACATAAGATCATGTACAAGAAAATGTAGGAGAACTTGTATAAGAAAATACGTTATAAATTGTAGCTCAATGCTACACAAGAACTTACGTAAGAACATACATTGGTTCTCGCAGTCTCTTTAATCAAAGAACAGAACAAGTACAAGATCTTGCAGAAGCTCTCACACAAGACCTTGTCTGAGTCCTTGTACAAGTCAGTGTACTTGTAGGAGACCTTGCGCAAGAATATATACAAAAGAACTAGGTTCCAATTTCTTGGACAGAACTTATACACGACCTTGGACGATCTTGTACAAGTTTCCACTTCTGATCGTGCACAAGAACTGACACAAGTACAGGTTCAAGATCTTGTACAAGTTTTTTCAGCCGGGTGTACCGTGAAACCCAAAAAAAATTCCCCCCTCCCACTCGGAAAATATTGGACAAAAAAAAATTACCATCTATATGCACCATAAATACTTCGAATTTAAGCATAATTGGCAAACAATTTTTTTATCTTGGTCACTTCATATGGAATCTCTCATATAGCAGCCAATTTTAAAAAATTTGCTATTATTTCCGTATAAATATAGTTGTAGTAAAATCGGTTAAAATATAATTATATTATACCCTAATAAGAAAAATAAGTGCAAAGAAACATTAAAAATTTTTTTTCTATCCAAACTTGCCTTGAAATCGGACAGTTACGCGAGAATCGACCACGTATATAAGTGCTTACAAGTAATTTGTTTAAAGAAATACCAAAATTATAAATATTTTGTCTGGCCCACCATAGATACTTCATTTCAGACCCTTCAACTTGAAGAATTTATATTAACTTTTATGATATTGATAAAAAAAAAAGTTGACAATTTTTTTCAACAATTTGTGCGCTATGCGGCGAATCACCCAAATATATCTCTTACGAAAAAGTGTGACAGGAAAAGAATTAGGGTTAAATATATTTTTCGACGCCCCCCGTTGATAAAGTGTTTATTAAAAAACCAGTGAAATACAATGTTAATTTGAAAAACAGTAGAACAATGTTAAAGCAAGGTTATAAAGAATGGTATACAGAATGTTATTGCATATTTAAATTAATAAACAAGTATATCCATTGTTCGGTCTAATTAACATTTTATGACAAAACTTCAAAAGACATTTGATTGAACAAACAGTTTAATAGAAATTATATCCAACAAAATTAATTATAAAAATGACATTCCACTGTTTTTCAAATTAAGATTTTATTACACTGACTTTTTAATAAACACTTTATCAACGGGGGGCGTCGTTTTGCTTTTTGATTAAAAAATCACGGGTTTTTATCATTAAATAGGAATAAGTAGATTAAAGTTAAAATAAAGATAAGTTTTTAAATTAAGAAATATAAAATAAAAGATATTTTACCAACCACCTACCAAGCAACTAATTTTACAATTAATTGTCTTCATTAATTTTGGAAGCTTAACATTACGTAACGAACTTTAAAAACAAATTTGGGGGTACGGGGATTCGAACCTGGGTTCGACGAAAGCGCAATCTAACAAACCCTAATTCCTAACTAACTGAGCTGTGCCTACAAACGTAATGAAAAAAGAAAACGTTTCTTTTGAGGTACAAGTGATCCTATCAGATAAAATAATCGGAGATTTTCTTTATAAATGTTTTCACCACATTTCCTGACCAAATAACAATAAATATTATAATAAAGATATTTAATAATATAATAATATTCTTGTTAAAAGATCAAGAACTAACTTACCATAACCTACCAATCAATCAGAGGTGATCTCGTGTTTTTTCGCACCAAATTCAAATGATGCGTCTTGACTTAAAGAATGTATTTGTACATAAATTTAAAATCTACGTAATACTAATTAACTCCTTAATTTTTATCATTATTAAAAGGTCAATTACTTTAATTTTTCAAGAATGGAAGTTAACTATATCATCCATCATTTCTATTCAATATATTTTACATATGTTTTATTTTTAAAAAATGTGAATATCGTAATTTAATTGAAATATTTAAATTTTAAAAAACGTAAATTTAAAATTAAAATTATTAAACTTTAACAACATTAAATTAAAAATAAGAATATTTAAACCGAAATAAAACTAAATAAAAAAATCTTCGAATGTTAAAATGAATTAAATTAAAATTTAAAGAAAAATAATTAATTTCTAAATAAACAAATTTTCAATTAAATAACATAAAGTTAAATTTACCTCAATTTAAAATTAAAAAATTACAACATATATAACATCAAATTGAAAATTAGAGTATTTAAATCGAAATAAAATTAGTTTTATTTGGGTTAAATGTTATAATATATAAAATTTTAGAATGTTAAAAGGAATTAAATTAAAATTCAACGAAAAATCATTAATATCCAAATAAAGAAATTCAGTGTGGCCGCAGGTCAGGAAAAACTGGAATTTCGGGACAATAAATTCCAAAAAAAAAATCTTTAAAAGTCAGGGAATTTTTTCTTAAAGGAACCACAATTAAAAATTCATAATTTTATTACTTCAAATTCTAAATTAACAAAGCAAGATTTAAAAAATCTGTAAAATTGGTGATCAGGGAAAATGAAAAATAAGTTATGAAAAAATCAGGGAATTTTGAAAATGAAATTTTGCGGCTACCCTGTAAATTGTTAATTAATTAATTTAAACTATGTTACGAGCGGTCGAATTTAATTAAATTATTAAAATTAAATTTGGAAATAACAAAAGACGGATATTAGAGTAAAGAATAATTACTTATTACCCGTTTAATTTAATGGGATGTTGTCCCTTTACCAATGGATATGTTTTGCATTAATCTATTTTTCAATATTAAAAAGGTAGTTAATTGAAAAAGATTTGTTACACCAAAAATCAAAATTTATTAAGCCTGTTTTCTAAAAATAACCTTTGTAAGGAATATGAACTATACATTTAACTTACAGTTAGTTGACATTTAATCCTAATAAATCTTAAACTACCACCCTAGACATTGTGGAAGAAAGTCGTGTTTCTCAAATCCTTTATGTTTTGAGTGGGGCAGAACTGTAATGATTTTTATTCTCACTGAGTCATTTCTCTGAGTTTATTTTGTTTTTTTTTATCCGGTTGATAAATTTTGTCCTTGTTAAACTTAACACTGAAGTTTTGCCACGGCAATTCGCGAAACGCGAAAACTCTACCTTTCTCTTTTGAGATACCAGTAAGACTGCAAATTTTGAAGGGTGGGGCTGAATTTTATAAGCTCGAAGTTCTCAGGTTTCTTGCATAGAATTTTTGTGTTGGAGACTTTGGATTGGTTGAAAACAATTAGGTGATATTCATACATTTGATGAATTAACAAAAAACTGGGTGGCAACAGTTCACCTATTCCACCTTAGTATAGCGAGCAGAAAATATTCTGCTGATCTCTGAAACCTTGTATTAGACTCGATGGTAAAATATCAATGCACAAAGTCTTTTAGTTCTTATATTGAAATAAACTTAATTATAAATTAATTTAATTAATATATAATTAAATTAAACATGATAAACAATTATATGAACTACAACAACAATGGTAACAATGCATTCTTATCAGTCATTGCTATTAATATCCTTCAACATTGTTTCATCTTTTGTACTCGAAGTATGATGTATACAAGTTGATCGTTGCGAGATTCAATTTATATGATTTAATGTTTTGTTTTTCATCGTATGCTTCTTAATTTTGGAAACATATAAGCAGCGATGAATTGTCAGGTAGCCAACCTGGCTCACAGGACACGCTGATTAGGCAAGGTAAGTGTGGAACCCCAAACGGCTAAGAAACCTCAGAACACTGATCCAAATTTTTATAGACTTTTAGAAAAAATTTAAACTTCTTTGAGATATAATATACCGTCAAGTGGGTCTATTTTGTGCAAAAAACCGCTCTTTTTTCACTCTATGCTTTATTAAAATTCAGAATTTCAAAAAATAAAGAATTTATCTATTCAGTTATGTTGTAGACATCTTTTTAAAGGTGTCCTATGAGTTAGCCGACAAGAAAAAATTTTAGTCTGAGTTATAGAAACTCAAAGTTGTGCACAAAATAAACCCCATGGTGGGGCTATTTTGTGCATCAAAGTATGCTTATTTATAAAGTTGTGTAAAAAAAAGTTTTGAACGCTTTTGCTGCATGAAGTATTATTTTGAGATATTCTAGAGTACAATAAAGGAAAACAAAGACAGAAATATTTTTTTTCTAGAAATTGTTTAACTAATTTGAATGTAAAACACTAAAATTTCGCAAAAATGTAGATTTACAAAAACAGTTATTTCTTTAAGAAAATTTTACTTAAAATAACTTCTATTATACTTTTTGAGTTATTTTAAGAGAAAAAGTTTCAAAACTAACTTGAAAAGCATGTAATTATTAATGTTACTTTTTTGAGGTTTTTAAGGGACCATGTGTAAAACTGAGATTTTATGCTTATTTCTTGTATTTTATAACAAAACTAAGACAAAAATGTTTCAAAACGAAATTCTAAAGTAATTTTTACTAACTACAAAACAAATTATTGAAAAAAACTTGATTTTAAAGAATGCACAAAATAACCCACTAAATCCTGGTTTTTCAGTTTTTTACACTTTTTTCTTAAAATATGCAATAAAAAGTTAGCGCATCACGTATACATAATCACAACTAAATTGTTAACAAGCATTATTAATACCTTTAGAAACACTTTTAATCTTCCAGAGATCTGAACAGAATTTTGAGAACTTTAAAAATTTTCAGCTTGATTTTTACGACTTTACGATTTTTTTCTGATTTCTGATAAAGAATTAAGTAAATTCATTTAGTACTCTCAGTAGTTTAGTTATCAGAAAATCTTTATACCAAGTAGCAAATCTAAGCAACTGAATATAAAGATTTTATTCATTAAAAACCTCGCGTGCACAAAATAGCCCCACTTGACGGTAACTTTGTTTCTGATTAAAGGCAAGAATCTAAAGAACATTTTCTTCTTCCTCAGTTCCTGACCTTTGCAGCTATTTACTTTTTCTGCTGTTGTTGCAAAAAGAAACAGAATAATTATTTTTGTTAATTTAAAGCAGGGACTGACACGAAAACCGAAACAAAATATATTTTATTTTTGTTTCGTTTCGGTTTTGAAAAACTGAAAGAAAATGTCAATTTAATTTTGTTTTGTGTTGAACCTGAAACGAAAAGGCTCTGAATTACGTTTTCGTCTCATGCCCGAAACGAAAAGGCTTCGAATTTTGTTTTCGTTTCATGCCCGAAACGAAAATCCGCTCCTAATTCCGTTTTCGTTTCTCATAAAAAAGGCTCTAAATTTCACAAAAACAATTTTAAACACAATTCTTTTCTTGCAGGAGACGAAAACGAAATTCAGAGTCTTTTCGTTTCGGGCATGAGACTGAAACGAAATTCGGAGTTGATTTTCGTTTCGGGCATGAGACGAAAACGTAATTCAGAGCCTTTTCGTTTCAGGCTCAATACAAAACAATATTGATTGTACATTTTCGTTTCGTCACAACAATTCAAAACAGAAACAGAATTCGATTTTCGTGTCAGTCCCTGATTTAAAGAATACCTTAATTCAAGATATAATAGATGCGTATACACACACAAATATATATATGTGGATACTACATCTTGATAGACAACAGACATTGTAGCTTATAATTCATAAATTTAGAAAAAAAAATTCTTTCAGCAGGTTCTTGCATTCTGAAGGTGATATCAGTGCTATCGGACACCTGAAATTGGAAACTTGACTTCCGGGTTCAAGCACCAGTAGCAAAGTCGGTTTAAGTGCGGAAATTAACAAAGTTTAAGTTTTTTTTATACTAATAATTCATAAGGGAGGGTGGTACCATACCGACCCCCCTCTGTTTCTCAGAGATCGTGTTACTAGACAAATCATGAATACCATTAAAAGAACACTTTCATAACTCTGACATATTGACCATAGTTAATAATCTCTTGGTCCAATTGTATCTAGGAATTTTACGTAAAATTAGTTTTTCGCAATAAAATTTTTAGTTTTTGACATATCTTGAATTTAAGTAAAAAGTGTTAAATTGAGTTCAGGAAAATTTAAGTATAAGTTTTTTTGGTTGCTTATTGCCTCAACTTTAACACACAATATTCAAATTCAAACGATTTCATTGACATTGATGATCGGCAAGACATTATGTAAAAATAGTGAAAGTGGTCCGAAACCGACCCCTCCCCCCTTTCTTGCATTGTAATTGTAACTAAATTATTTGTAATTACCAAATAATACATACAAATGTATTTTAATAAAATAACAATAATTAAGCTAAGATAATATAGCTTGTAATTAAGATCAGACTAAAAACACTCATTTTTTATTGTAATGCTAATTCTTTTACTCTTATTTTGAAAAAGGCCTTAAATAATGTATTTAAATGAAGTAAAAGTAATTTAAGTCCATTCTTGTTTGTTGTTTTTTAATTCAAATTACAATACAAGTTTAAAATTTTGTTTGTTTTCGCTATTTTCTGCAATAAAAATAGGGGGTCGGTTTCAGACCACCTTTTTTGAGATTGTCGAAAACGTCAATTTGCGATTTTCTCTCTGTGTCTTCCACTTAATGAGATCTAAAGCCTCGGCAACCAGTGGAAACATGGTTGGCACCTTTTTGGCTTTTGCCTTTTAGGGGGTCGGTTTGGGACCACCCTCCCCTATTGGTTATTATTCATAAAATAATCTTCAAATTTACAGTAACAGGTTCATTACAAAGTTAAATTTACTTCAATATAAAATTGAAATAAAAATTATACTATTCAGTCTAAAATAAAACTAAATATCAAATCTTAGAATGCTAAAATGGATTACATTAATTTGTAATTTTTAATAATTAAATTTAAATAAATAAATATAAGTTACAAAATTTTTAGGTAAATTTAACTAAATTTAGAATTAAAAAAATAAAAGCATAAATAAAACTAAATTAAAAATTATAATATTTCCCAGTAAAAGAAAAATAATTCGACACACACGAAAATAATTGGGTACGAACGAGTATTCCCGTATTATTTCTTTTTCTGTGGAATTTAATTCTGTTGCCGCGATTGAACTGTTAAAATGACGGCTGTGAAAATAATTTTGATAGTTTGTTAAAATATTAAAAAAGTAAAACGTGACAGAAACGACTGGCTTTACCATGTGATCAAGCAGGTTCTTATGGTAAATCCAGTCATACGAGCCACATTTACCATACGAACCTGCTTGATCTCATGGTAAACCCAGTCGTTCTTGACACATTTTTATTTTTATAATATTTTAACAAACGATCAAAATTATTTTCACAGCCACCATTTTTACACGCCAAAACATCCCTGCTTTCAAATTACATCATAAACTCTGCTCATATAACCTCAATTCAATCGCGGCAACAGAATTGAATTCCACACAGACAGAAATAATACGGGAAAACATCCCAGTTTGGTGTATATGTCGTAGGCATTTAGACGAATCCGTCGCGTCATTAAGTTTAATGTCTAGGCATTTAGCTTACTGCCGGCGTTTAGACAAATGCATTCGACATCGTCTTTTTGCATAGGCATAAAGCTTAATGCCTAGCGCCAGCTCGCCATTTAAACTAATCGCATTAGCATGCATCTGCAGTGCATAAGCATAATAGAAAATGATTTTAATTAATCATATTTAATGTATAATTTACCTAAATACATTTATATGTATGTTATATATATGTATTGTATGTTTCAATACCAAGTAATAAATTAATACGTGGTTAACAATTTATTTATAAATTTTTTATTCATAATTATTATTTAAAATTAATCTTTATAAAATAATTCGTACAATTTTCGGGTCGAGGACATTTCCACCAAAACTCAATTGACCGAATTTGTAATTGGCCGAAATTTAATTGTCCGAATTTGTAATTCTACAAACTTGCATTTGTCAGAATTTGCAATTCCCCGAACTTGCGTTTGTCCGTGCTATTAACTTCCCGAATTTGTATTTGTCATAACTTCCAAATCATCAAATTGACATTTGCCAAAACATTTAAATCGACGAAATTGCATTTGTTAAAATTTTTAACTCCTCGAACTCGTATTCGTCTGAACTTTTAAATCCACGAACTTGCATTTGACAGAACTTTGAAATCACCGAACTTGCATTTGTCAAAATATTCAATTACCAGAATTTGCATTTGTCCGAACTTTGAAATCACCAAATTTGCATTTTTCCGAACTTTGAAATCACCGAACTCGCATTTAGCAGAATATTCAACTCTCCAAATTTGCAACTGTCAGAACTTCTAAATCCCTGAATTTGCATTTGTCCAAACTTTAAAATCACCGAACTTATATTCGCCCAAATTTTGAAATCTCCGAATTTGTAATTGTCCGAACTTTGAAATCACCAAACTCACGTTTAGCCGAACTCTTAAGTCTCCGAATTTGCATTTGGCCGAACTTTTAAATTACCGAACTTGCATTTTTCCGAATTTTTAAATCACCGAACTTGCATTTGTCAAACTCCTTAAGTCACCGACTACTCGTGTTCCCGAATTTGCATTTGTCCGACCATCGGAAAGTAGGTTTTCTAAAGGAGTCTTATGATTGGATGTTAAATTTCCCGGTAACATTACCAGCCAATCAAAAGACTCCTTTAGAAAACCTACTTTCCGATGGTCGGACAAATGCAAATTCGGGGACACGAGTAGTCGGTGACTTAAGGAGTTTGACAAATGCAAGTTCGGTGATTTAAAAATTCGGAAAAATGCAAGTTCGGTAATTTAAAAGTTCGGCCAAATGCAAATTCGGAGACTTAAGAGTTCGGCGACTTAAGAGTTCGGCCAACCGTGAGTTCGGTGATTTCAAAGTTCGGACAATTACAAATTCGGAGATTTCAAAATTTGGGCGAATATAAGTTCGGTGATTTTAAAGTTTGGACAAATGCAAATTCAGGGATTTAGAAGTTCTGACAGTTGCAAATTTGGAGAGTTGAATATTCTGCTAAATGCGAGTTCGGTGATTTCAAAGTTCGGAAAAATGCAAATTTGGTGATTTTAAAGTTCGGACAAATGCAAATTCTGGTAATTGAATATTTTGACAAATGCAAGGTCGATGATTTCAAAGTTCTGGCAAATGCAAGTTCGTGGATTTAAAAGTTCAGACGAATACGAGTTCGAGGAGATAAAAATTTTAACAAATGCAATTTCGTCGATTTAAATGTTTTGGCAAATGTCAGTTTGATGATTTGGAAGTTATGACAAATACAAATTCGGGAAGTTAATAGCTCGGACAAACGCAAGTTCGGGGAATTGCAAATTCTGACAAATGCAAGTTTGTAGAATTACAAATTCGGACAATTAAATTTCGGCCAATTACAAATTTGGTCAATTGGGTTTTGGTGGAAATGTCCTCGACCCCAATTTTCTAGTATATACTGGTAACTATCAATCGTCGTCGAAAAGTTAAACTCGATACAAAACAATAATTTAATTGAAACACTAGCTGTATTGTTTTTGTTTTCGTCAAGGACTTATAATATAAGACTCTCATTAATATTTTCTGAACTGTAAATATTGATCAGTTGATCATTTTTATTCAGTCTTTAAATAATAGTCGAAGCGGGCACATTTTAAATTGTTTTTATTAATGGAAGACAATTCCGTGAATCGTCGTCAATTTGAAGGAAGTAATGAAAAAGTAATGAAGGTAAAAATGCTGCTAGTGTTTCAATTAAATTATTGTTTTGTATTGAGTCAAACTTTTCGAGGACGATTGATAGTTACCAATATATACTAGAAAATTGTACAAATTATTTTATAAAGAATAATTTTAAATAATAATTATCAATAAAGAATTTATAAATAAATTGTTAACCACGTATTAATTTATTACTTGGTATTAAAACATACAATACATATATAACATACATATAAATGTATTTAGGTAAATTATACTTTAAATATGATTAATTAAAATCATTTTCTATTGGATGCTTATGCACTGCAGATGCATGCTAATGCGATTAGTCTAAATGACGAGCTGGCGCTAGGCATTAGGCTTAATGCCTATGCAAAAATACGATGTCGACTGCATTTGTCTAAACGCTGGCAGTAAGCTAAATGCCTAGACATTAAGCTTAATGACGGATTCGCCTAAATGCCTACGACATATACAACAGAGCGAGTACAGGTCTCATTCGTACCCAATTATTTTTGTATGTGCCGAAATATTTTTTTTTACTGGGTAAAACACAAATGAAAGTAAATATAAAATTGAAGAATGTTAAAATAAATAAAATGAAAATTTAAAGTAAAATAATTAAATACAAACAAAAAATAATAAATACAAAGTTTTTAATTTAAGATGAATTTACAAAATTTTAAATTTAGGAATTAAAACATAAGTAAAATTAAAATTCAAAATTTTAATCTTCAAACTTAAGTACAGTAAATTAAATAAAAATAGTAACGAATTCAATGATTCATAATTCTGTAACTGTCATACTATTAAAGATACATGAATTTTATTTGTCTACAATTATTCGAAAAAGAGTCTAATTAAATATATTTTATTGTAATTTTTATATTAGGACAATAAAAAAAAAAGAATTTATCAAATAATGGGCTCCTAAGTTCAAAATTTTCATTAAATGAAAACTTTAACGTGTCATATTTAAGGAATAGTAAAACGTAGAGGAGTCTACTTTTTTTAGTTTTACAGAGAATTTTATGTACTTTTATTCATCTTGTAACAATTTTAGTGCAAAGTAATTACAAAACGAGTTAAGTTCAAAAAATCAAAGAAAAACATTTTTGTAATGTTTTATTTGTTTCTATGTATAACTTTCGTACAGCCTAAACATTTTTAATCTGAGGCAATTCTTTCTTTCTTTTTTCTTTCTTTTAGTTATTTGCTTTATGTCTATAACAAACAGCCAGGAGTGTAACCCAAAGGGTCTTTCTGATTGGTTGAAGCTGGGGGTTGAGTCCAGAATACGTTGTGCGTGCAGTTCCGATTGGATCTCTCCGTGTGGACGTGCCAACAGCCTCCAAGGCTGGACGACTTCAATTGTATAGTAGCTCCGTGAAGTTGGAGTAGTCCATCCGTTAGGAAGGGAAATCTCTAAAGTGGGAAGGTGGGAGTTTTAAATTAAATCTTTGAATTTGCAACTCATAAACCTTACATGAGGAAATGGAAAATTATAATTTATATATGAAAAGTAAGAACTAAATTGACTACCGACTACATCTAAAGACTAAGATATGTACACAAAAATTATTTTTCACCTCTATACCCTTTTACCCTCACCCCATTTTGTTTTGTCTTAGTTTTGATGTGTTTACAAACATCTCCAAGAATAAGTAATTAAACATAATACATAGTGCAAAACGATTAGGGCAAAATTAAATCTTTTCTCTCTTTTACCCATGAAATGTCTCAATGTCTGGTTAAGCATTAATCAGCTATTACTTATATATATTAAGAAATAGAGCAAAGTTTAAAAAAAAGATCTCAGAAACAAAATTAAAACTTCCTTTTCTCTTACTTATGGAATCCCTCAATAACCCGGCCTGTCCAGATCGGCCATACTTCGAATAAGAAGTTCAAAAACATATGGAAATTAAAACTAAATTACCTGCTGGCTGAACTTAAAGGTTAAGGTATAAACCTAAGATCATCAAAAGAGGATGTTTAAAGAACAAAATTTAACTAACTTACTAAATCAATTTGCGACCAGTATGGCACAGATCGGACCATGAACATTAACTCCTGACATCAGACACCTTATAAAAAAGTCCCTCCTCTTTTAAAAAAGGTTCCGTATGCTGTGACTATATCCTTGTCGGGAACAAAGGCCAATTCCCTTAAGTAGTAAGTGTCAGGGTTGAAGATATCGACTTTCGAGTTTAAAAAAGTAAAGAATTCAGGTCTGCCCTTTGAGAGCAGAGGACAGTCGCGGAAAATATCTAGGAAGGTTTTGGTATAAAAGCCACATGGACATTCCGGGGGGATATTCCATCCCATCCGTGCAAAGTGGTCTGCCGTGCAGATGTCCGAAGTACGGATTCGTGAAATTAGATTTCTAAATCTTCTAGAGATCTCGATATCGTCGAACCAGGGTCTGGGAATCTTGTACGTGACTTTGGACTTGATACTTCCTCTGGGCGAAATCCTTAATGTCGAGTGCAGGGATCTTGTAGAAATTACCAAAAGGAAATTCTGTGGCACCTCTAGCTAGCGAGTCAGCCCTAACATTACCGGAAATGTCAGAATGGGCAGGGATCCACAGAAATCGCACCTGGATAACCATTGATCGCAACTCTGAAAGTCTTGAAACAATCATCGTGATCAGTGAGTGCAGAGAATTGCTCGGGAATCTATTTTGGATTTTTATTAGGATAGAACGTCTCGATATGTAAAAAAGAAGTTGGTAAATTTGATTTGTTGCCTCTAGTGAAAATACACCTTTGGGTTTTCGGAATAGATATTTGAAGGCTAAGAGAGGCCAGCCAGGGAGAGAGAACCTCCAAGGCCGCTCTGAGTTCACTTAATGCCCTATTCAGGTCCTTAAATCTGATGTATATTAGCAGATCGTCTGCGTACATCACTAGTCTGATGTGTCTAGAGAAAAGAAAAAGGATCTTTCTGAGCGATTTATTAAAAAGAAGAGGAGAGAGTACACCCCCCAGGGGCGCCCCCACCCCAAAAGACGTCCCTCCTTGTCTTCAGCTGAAAAGAAGAGAAGCCGTTTCGCGATAATATACGAGATGAAGTTAACTATTCTCGCAGGGACCTTCATTTCAATCAGAGATTGATCAGAACTACGGGTAGAATGTTATTAAACGCGCCCTTGATATCGATAGCAGCCGCTAGGGCATTTTGGTCACAAAGAAAGCCCTGCTGCATATCCGTAACAACATTAGACACAGCGTACAAAGAGGATCTGCCTCTTCGAAATACGAATTGGCAGGTGGGTACCCAATTAAGTTTCTATCAGAGAAACTCTAACCTCCATTGAATCAATCTTTCAAAGAGTTTATATATCATCGAGGTTAGAGAAATCGGCCTGAATCCCTTCCCGTTAGGTTTAGGTATGAAAATAACCCTAGTCTGTCTCCAAGATGAGGGGTATATACTGTTGGCAAAAAAGTCATTAAAAAGATCGAGCAGAACATTGATTATCATATCCGGAAATTTCTTAATAACCTGATAGGTTATATTGTCAGGTCCCGGAAAGGAGTTATTTTTGCTGTGAAAAAGGGCTACATGAAACTCTGAGCTGTGAACTCTGGGCTGTATGAGAAAGGCAGATTCATGTCTATATCAACGCTGTCTTCGTATGTTGCTCTAGGAGGTTCACCAGGGATGATTTGAGATTGCACCCGTTCCTACATCAGAGATCTAAACATCTCATAATCCGGATCTGTGCAATTATTGTTTGACATAGGGGCACTTCTACCAGAGAAGGTCCTAATAGATTTCCAGATAATAGAGGGGGGTTTGGAGGAGTCAAGTGACTCACAGAATGTTACGTAAGAGACCGATTTCTTTTTCTTGAGAAACCGTTTGATCTGGGTATCTCCAATTTTATACCACGATCTGAACTCCGGGGTCTGGAAGCGGACGTATTCCTTCCTCAGAAAACTTTTTATTGCCACCACCTTGGAGCACTCTTCGCCCCACCACAGTGGCTGGGTGCAAGTCAGACCCGGAGTGCCGCGGGAGAAAAATACTCCGGATTCCAGGAGAGCTTCTAAGATTATATCAACAAACATATTATATTTTTCCAAGATGTTGTGGCCACTCTCAGTATAGGGAGGGTTCTTAGTAAATTTAGAGTTAACCCTCTCCTCAAATGTGCTCCAGGAGACCTCTTTGGTGTTGAGACGGTCAGCAGTGCTAGACTGGATTGGTACTGGAGCAAAGTTCAGTGTATCCTGAACCAAAAGGTGATCCGATGAGTAAGATTCTGCGGATATTAGAAAATCGGCGAGACCACGTATGGATTCAGAAGTGAGGATAAGATCAAGATTACTGTCCTCATTGTCCGGAGCAGTAAGAAAGGTGGGTATAGAGTCGTTAAGTGGGACTAATTGCGTACGGTCCATAGCCTCAGCCAGGTGATCGCCCCTAGCTGAGTTGTCTTTAAAGCCCCAAATCCCTGAGTGGGCATTAAAATCCCCGCAGATCAGAATAGGTTTTGTATCGTCGAGCTTACCAAATAATTCACCCCAACAAGTTTCAGGGATATGAGGAGTGGGGGGTGCATATACCGACACAAACTGAATTGGGCCAATCGCGGAAGTAAACGAAATGCTGACTACATTTATGTAATTCTGGAAGTCTCCCACCAGGCTGAGGCGGGGGGAGGGGGTGATCCGGAAGTGTTCTTTGATGAGGATCATTGCCACACCGCCTGGGTTAACACTTTCACGATCTTCTCTATACGTGACGTATCCCTTAACCTGCCAGTCAGGGATCCTGAAAGACAGCCAGGTTTCAGATACTGCCAGTATGTCAAGTTTTGTATTGAACAAGATGGACTCAATTCCCGCTTTCTTGTTTACCACGCTCCTGGCATTCCAGGTACCAAAATTATCTTCTTCAAGCCCGGATGCATGGTAGAGTTCTATTAGACTAGCTGATTAAAAGAGAAAAGGGAAAGAAGTAAAACCTTAAACGAGTACCAATATCTAAAAAAAGAGAGTGAGAAACTATTAAAAAGTTGTACGCTCGTATCGCATCTAAGTAAAATAATTATTAACAATTGACTACATAATCGATGTAAGTCCTCAATTTGAGAAACGACTAAAAAAAAATTGAAATAAAAACTTGAGCATATTAAATTATTTAAATAGAGTGCTAAAAATCTAGGGTAGAACCATTAAGTAGGATAAGGAGATGAAACGACGTATTTTTACTGGCCCCCATATAGGGGGGTCACAGTAGACAGCTTTGCTTTTTCCCTGCCGACTATGCGCCCCTTCAGGGGAAAAGTAGAATTAATTTTCGTTGTGTGCGTGGCTGTGTCTTATGTACATGTGATATGGTCACGTGATAAATTATAGTTACAAAAATCACCACAGCAAGTGCTGTTGTCAACAGGGAAAAAAATACCTGTACTACTGGGACCCCCCTGATTGGTGTCAAGTTTTCCCGCGACAAACTACAGGCGTTTCATCTCCTTATCCTACTTCATGGGTAGAACGATAAGTGTGGGTCCTACAAACAACACTAAAATTTTTTGGGGATGAAATTCAGGTAAGACCACATGGTCGACCCGGAAGGGGTTCTCGAAGCTAAGTCGTCGGCAACGAGTTCCTTCCGAGATTCGGGTCATAATAACCCAGAAAATCCTACCTGAAGCCTCCCCACCCAGAGGAAGGAGGCAATCACCCATAGAGGTGGAGAAGCGGTAGTCCAAGTTCTTTTGCAAAGCGATTTGGGTGCGTGATTAAAGAATGCAGGTTTAGTTTTGAAGAGAAAGGCCAAGGCCTCCTTCCGGTCCAGGTTTTTGGGGGGCTGCATGAGCGAGTCATGCCCCAATCTTTGGCATTTGGAGCACTGCTTTGGTTTTGGAATGAAAGGCACAATCTGTATACCGACATTCCTAATGTAGAGAAAGTGGGGGATTTCGTTATCACAGAAAGTGTACTCCACTGTCGGAGACAAGGATCCGTCAAAATGTTTGCATCTTCTGATGGCCAAGGTGCTCTCACAAGAGCCGGGACCAGCATTTCAAAGATTTTTTTTGGCGATCTTGCGATAGTGATATCTCTATTGAAGCCACGTTTGTTGAAGGCCTCTTTCGGAATATGGGCCGCATAATGCCCAATAAATTTGGTTTGGAGGTTCCGAAATTCATTCGTGTCTTTGAATTTTTCCCAACTGATTCTCAAAAAATTCGGGCCAATCCAGTGGATTGTTCATGGGGCAGAAAAAATTGAGTCTACGATATCTGCTATGGCAAGAGGTTCAAATATGCCAATATTCATGAACGGTTTAGTACTTTGAAATAAAACGTTAAAGGGAGTGGATGCTTTACTAGTGTATCTAGCATCCTTTAAAAGGCCGACCGGCTTTTGCCATGTATGGTCGTATTTCAGTGCTATAGTTAGAGCATTTACCCGATGGGGGTTAACCGATGTAGAAGGGGTGAGGGGTGGCAAAGTGACACCAATGGTGAACTGTGGCTTGTGCAGGTCTGCGCTTCCAACCCTTTTGGACATCAGAGCATCATCAAACAAACCCCCAGCGTGTACCTCAAAAGAAACAGATTCCATGTTCTTGCCCGGGGGTAAATTAGGGGGAACGCAATTGGGTTTCTTAAAGGGTCTCATCCTATTGGGGGAATGTGAATCTCCGGAGGGATTCTCGAGCTGTGAGTCGATGGGCGATATATTTCACCATTTGTTATTGTTGGAATTGATCTGAGGGTAAGGGGGAAGTGCGAACCCCAGAAAGGGATTAGGAATTCCTCCCTGAATTCTGTCATAATCCAATCGATTGATTGGAGCAGTTTGCTTCTTATTGAAGCTCTTATTACTTTGAGTTGCTCCGGGGACCTTGATCTGCTCAGGTCCAGGTGTCTCTGGTCTTCTGAATCCTCTACTACTCATGCGTCTAGATGTAGAGCTCGTCGAATGTTCATGGGTCCCATCTCCAGAACTCTCCTGGTCCTTCTTTGATACGTCTTGATTTGACATACTTAAAAAAGATCTAGTACAAGAAAAAAAATCGGGCAAGTACGAGTTACACTCGTACCAAGTCGAAGGGTTCCGTACCGCTCTAATTTTTTTCAATTATATGAGGCAGAGATTAAAAATTTGCCACCAGGAAATCATTTTTAAAAATATTTTTTATTATTCACTAAATAAAACTTTATTGGAACAAATTTTTAACACTATAAGCCAAAAATGTTACAGCTGAAGGGTCAGGGCCGTTTTTAGGGTTTCGTGTTTCGGGACCAAAACCCTTATAGTGAGACTTTGTCGTCCGTCGTCGTTCACAGCCAATAGCCGTCAATTTGAGGTTCTGTGCGAGAGAGAGGGAGACAGTGAAAAACAGAGGCAGAAACATCCGAATGGTTCCGGAAACATCCGAATGATTCCGGAAACAGCCGAATGGTTACGGAAACAACTAAATGGTTCCGGTAACACCTGAATGGTTACGGAAACACCCGAATGGTTACAGCAACACCCGAATGGTTACGGAAACACCCGAATGGTTACGGAAACATTTGAATGGTTACGGAAATACCTAAATGGTTACAGAAACAGCCGACTGGTTACGGAAACACCCGAATGGTTACAGAAACATTTGAATGGTTACGGAAACACCTTAATGGTTCCGGAAACATAAAATATTATACAAGAGAAACGGAATTAGAGACTGAGAAAGAGAGGAGTCTACTTTTTTACAATTTTTCTGGTTGTTTGTGAGAAGGAGGTTAGTAGGGATTAAGAAAAAGGCACGAAACCCTCAATTGTAGGAACATTGCGCCTGCTTTTTGTACTGTTTATTTAAATATGTTTTTAAAAAATAAGGAATTAACCAATTGTTACTCAAACTTTTTTTTAAAAAAACACGAATTTAGGATAGTACATTCTATGAAGATGAACATTAACAAACTTCTATATTTTTTTCCCGTAATCTACACGTAAATCTACATACATGTACAAAATTGCAGCATCCTAAGTCAAATAGTTTTGAAGATTAGGAGGGGACATGGTCATTTTTTCAAATTTTTTCCAAAAAATCGTACTTTTTGGCTAGTAAACACTATAAAGACCGCCTTTCCGAAAGTTCTCTATAATTTTCCTGTAATCTACACGTAAATCTACATACGTGTACCAAATTGCAGCATCCTAAGTCAGATAGTTTGGAAGATTAGGGGGGGGCATGGTAATTTTTTCGAATTTTGTTTAAAAAATCGTACTTTTTGGCTAGTAAAAACTATGAAGACCGCCTTTACGAAAGTTCTCTATAATTTTTCTGTAATCTACACGTAAATTTACATCTGTTAACCAAATTGCATCATTCTAAGTCAAATAGTTTAAAAGATTAGGGGGGGGGGGCATGGTCATTTTTTCGCATTTTAGTGCAAAAAAGTGGTTTTTGCTGGATTTCGGCATGTTCATAAGCTCGAATCGCGTTTTCCATATCATTTTCGTAAATCGAAGGTGAAATTACATATGTGTACCAAATTGGAAGTCTCTAGCTCATATAGTCTAGAAGTTAGAGGACATGCTTGTAACCAAACATCAATTTATCTTGTATGGTATATTTTTTCTTGTTTTGTTGAAATTAACGACTCGTCTTAAATCGCCAGTCTTTTACAGTGTATTTTTCTTAACTGGCGAACTAATTTATTTCCCTTAAATCGCTAGACGTCTGGCGAAATAAGTCACTCCGAAGAAATAACTGATATTTTTGTTTTGCAGGATCAGTGTTGATGGATTGATAGTCTTCTTTCCCTACGATTACATTTATCCTGAACAATATGCATATATGCTGGAACTTAAGCGTGGCCTTGATGCAAAAGTATTTTATTTTTTTGAACTTATTACTTGTATAAAATGTTTTATACATGGTACAAAACTAGAATTACTAGTGATTTACCACGTATCTAAATAGTCCTGCACAAAATGACAAAAGTAGTTTAATTCTTTTTTAGCAATGTGCAGGATTAGTTATGTGCCGACAATACGGCCAGGTGCAAAAATCAGCACGGACGAAAATTTTTTTACCTTTTTAATTTTAAGAAATTTTAAAAAATTATAATATAAATTTTCAATTCTAAGACCCTCCATTATTTTTCAACTCTTTAAAGAGGTTTTATATACTTAAAGCTTATTAAAAATAAAGAAGGTAATTCACATGGATATCCGCACGGAATCCGGGAGTACCGTTTCAAATCTCCAAAGAAAACTCCGATTAAAAATGCTGGCAGATTTTTTCAGCTGGGAAGACGTTACTCTAAGGATGAAACCTCATGGCTGCGTTTTCCTTTGCGCTGTAATAAAAGTACGATGTCCAGATGAAAGGTTTTTCCCCGTCATCCCCAGTTGAAAAAACTTGTACAAGATCTTGGGCAGTTCTTGTACAATTTCTTGTACCTGATCAGTGGTATAAACTTGTACAAGACCTTCCAAGAACATGTATGTGTTCTGCATAAGAAATTGCAACATGTTCTTGTACCGGTTCATGTATAAGATCTTGTATAAGAATACTTACTTGTACAAGGAATTGTATAAGATCTTGTACAGAAACACTTACTCGTACAAGGTCTTGTACAGGTCCTTATACAAGTTCATATTTTCTATGATATGATTAAAATTTTGTATAATTATTTTAATATAACAATGGCCGTGAGGTACTAAAGGCGTTCGTTAGACTAGTTCGAAACGAGTTGAGGGTTCGAAACTCGTCAGTGTTGTTTTTTTTCTTTTTTGAACCTGTACAAGAACCTCTACAAGAACATGTACAAGGTCTTGTACGAGTAAGTGTACTTCTATAAGATCTTATACATTAACCTGAACAAGAAAATGTTCCAATTTCTTATGCAGAACACATACATATTCTTGGAAGGTCTTGTACAAGTTCATGCCACTGATCAGGTACAAGAAATTCTACAAGAACTTGTCTAAGATCTTGTACAAGTTTTTTCAACTGGATCGTGTCCTTTTTTTAAGGTTTTTGGAAGGACGTATTTGGGTCAAAATTTCTCAAAAAAATCAATGTTGGTCTCGGGTCTTTCGATTTCTATGAAACTTGGTGAAAATGTAGTATTATATGACAGAAGTTTTGCACAAAAATGTTTTTTGAAATTTTTCAAAATTGTGGTTTTTACAGGGTGTCAAAAATTAAGATACCGTTTTTTTCAAAAACGAATATCTTTGTGGCGTTTTAATAAATTTTGTTCATATTTATGGTGTTTATAAATAATATACCAACACTTTGAATGTAATATAAGACCAAAATTTTTTTCAAAATTTGCCCCGAAAAAAGTCAAAAAAATTTTTGATTTCATTTTTTTGATCAAAAGCACCCCTACGATTTCTTTTTGATAACGATATTCCGTTTCCTTATTATTTCCTGAGTTGATTAAAAAAAAAAAGTTCTGGAGACTTTAAAAACAACCGAGATATTGGACTTTTTGTGACGCGGCCTACGCTCTCTGAATTCAGGCAAGCTTAACGCCGGGACACGGACGCATTTTTTCAATCATTTTCATCGTTAATTATTTTTCTTATTTGGCATGTCAAAGGTTCTTAGAATAACATTTTCTTACGTACTTTTCATCGCTCTTTCATAATCTGTCATCAAAATTGCAAAAAAATAAAATTCCAAAAAGCTGTGACCACTTTTTTGGAAAAAAATGCAAATTTTTGACAATTTTGATTCAAAATGATTTTTTTCTACGTAACCAGTGATCAGAAAATTTCTGCACCTAAAAATATCGCGTCCACAATATTCAAGCTTCAAAAGAATGGACCATACATTTAAAAATGTCAAGATCGCGGATCCAAAATGGCGACGATAGAATTTTTTTCAAAAAATTGACACCCAGTGGACACTTTTCTTAATTCTCTCTTTATCAGTATGAAAATGAGTACCTAAATGTTTTTTGGGTCGCTGGTTGTGAATCTAAAGTCGGATTTCAAAAATTCAAAATGGCGGATCCAATATGGCGGTCGATATTTTTTAAATTGATTGGATTTATTTAAAATTTGCTGCTGGGTGGTTTTTTGGGTCGCTGATTGTGAATGTAAAGTCAGTTTTAGTTACTTCATTGAAAAAAGGAATTTTAATATAATTTCCCATCTAATTGCACGAAGTTCATTTTTATTTGACAGCATTACATATTTCTTTTACATTTCCTTGACAACGAAGTAATTATAATATGTCTATGCATATTATATACTAATACTTTCTTTGACAACGGTTACAATTTTTTGCAGTATCTGTGGGTTGCAATTTCTTTCGCAACTGCATTGATTTGTTCTTCTGGCAAATATTATTTATTTATCATCTATTGAGCATTAGCACTGAGGTGTAACGCCATTCGCAACAGTAATTATAATATGTCTATCTATATCATAAACTTGTACTCTCTTTGACAACACTCATAATATTGAATTTTTTAAATCTAACTTTAGATTCGTAATCAGCGACCCCAAAAAACCACGGGTAGCATGTTTGAAATAAATTTGATCAATTTCAAAAATATCGACCGCCATATTGGATCCGGCATTTTGGATTGCTAAAATATGACTTCAGGTTCACAATCAGCGACCCCAAAAACCCCCGAGTTTTAAAATAAATCCGATCAATTAAACCGTCCGCGATCAATAGGGCTTATGAACGAGTGCGCAGGTCCTCTGCAATTTCAAAAATATCAACCTCCATATTGGATCCGAAATTTTGAAGTTTTGAAATCCGACTTTAGATTCACAACCAGCGACCCAAAAAAAATTTAGGTACTCATTTTCATACAGATAAAGAGAGAATTAAAAATCACCATTTTGGATCCGCGATCTTGACATTTTTAAATGAATGGTCCATTCTTTTAAAGCTTGAATATTGTGGACGCGATATTTTTAGGTGCAGAAATTTTCTGATCACTGGTTACGTAGAAAAAAATCATTTTGAATCAAAATTGTCAAAAATTTGCATTTTTTTCCAAAAAAGTGGTCATAGCTTTTTGGAATTTTATTTTTTTGCAATTTTGATGACAGATTATGAAAGAGCGATGAAAAGTACGTAAAGAATGTTATTCTGAAAACCTTTTACATGCCGAATAAGAAAAATAATTAACGATGAAAATGATTGAAAAAATGCGTCCGTTACCCGGCGTTAAGCTTGCCTGAATTCAGAGAGCGTAGGCCGCGTCACAAAAAGTCCAATATCTCGGTTGTTTTTAAAGTCTCCAGAACTTTTTTTTTTAATCAACTCAGGAAAAAATAAGGAAACGAAATATCGTTATTAAAAAGAAATCGTAGGGGTGCTTTTGATCAAAAAAATGAAATCAAAATTTTTTTTGACTTTTTTCGGGGCAAATTTTGAAAAAAAATTTTGGTCTTATATTACATTCAAAGTGTTGGTATATTATATATAAACACCATAAATATGAACAAAATTTATTAAAACGCCACAAAGATATTCGTTTTTGAAAAAAACGGTACTTAAAATTTTGACACCCTGTAAAAACCACAATTTTGAAAATTTTCAAAAAATATTTTTGTGCAAAACTTCTGTCATATAATACTACATTTTCACCAAGTTTCATAGAAATCGAAAGACCCGAGACCAACATTGATTTTTTTGAGAAATTTTGACCCATTTAATAAATTGGTTACTTAGTGTTTTTTAGAATTTGCTCTAAAGAATAAGCTCAGTTTCGATACAGTAGAACCTTCACGGAGAAAGGATTGCACGTTGAAAGCCAGTGCCTACTCTAGAAGGTTGGAGCAACTGCATGTCAGCAAAACGGTACCTGAAAGACACGCTGCGCTGATGGACAGTAAAGGCACGAAATTTCACCGTGCAGTTCAGGCAGAGATTTTCGATGTTCGCATTACATAGGTTGTGTGTATTCACTGTCTGACAACGTTACACGTTATAATACACTGTGATTCTTGGTAAGGGCACGGTGAAAGAAGGTTGAATCCCCTTCCCGTGTATCATATTCGAATTACAGTAGAACGTCTCTTGTTTCAACATTTTTGGGTACTTGAAACGATAGACTCGAGGCCCATCAGGGGTAATTGTTGCGCAGTAATGTTCAATAAACATTGCATTTCATGCTTATTTACTTATTATCAATCACATACTTGGTAATAATATTTTGCACTAATTATTTCATTAAAAAGTTTATTTCAAAAAAAAAAAAAAATAAACAAATGCCAAGAAGTATTATTTGTTGTAGTATAAAAAACTTACATTTGCGTTGAAGAAAATTAGTATGAGTTACAATGAAACTTTTTATTACAATATTAATTACTTAATAATTATAAAAGTCGTTTTTTATAAGTAAATTTTTAAATTTATTACAATTTTCATAATTATATTGTTAATTTTCGTTTAATTAGTCAATAAACTCAATTCATAATTATATTAAAATATAAAATTGATTACTTAATAATAATAGAAGTCATTTTTCGTAAGTGTTTTTAAATTTACCGTCTTTTAGTATTTATTAGTAATTGCCGACGTCATGATTTGGTTACGTGCTGGGAGGTCGAAATAGGAGAAACTTGAAACGATAGAACCTTGAAACTAGATACGTTCTACTGTATATGGAAGACAATTTAGATACAACAGGTAACCAATCACAGCTAAATACGTTATGAGTCACGTGATGGGGAAAGTGTCGAGACGTTGTGATGGTCCCTAAAGTTGATTATCTAGAATATTAGATGGGTCGAATTTCATATGGCAGAAAGATTCTTTTATTCAATATTTGTTTCTTCGAATTAGTATTTATAAAAACGCGTAGTTAGACGAAAAAATGAATTAAAAATGAATTATCACTTATTATAATTTTTGTTAAAATTAATTTGCAAATACTAGAAATTGAAGTTTAGAATTTTTTTATTAATATGACTTTTTATTAAAATGAAGTTTGTTTAAAGAGAAATCTTTTGTTCACGAATTTGCTTTTAACAGAATTAACGTTTAATGTAAACGTCAGATAACCTGACTTTCGTGTGCCAGAATTTTTACATAACCTTATTTACGTATTTTGTAATTTTTATTCCAATAAATTATAATTTGTTAGATTCTAGACACCACAGACATTAAATTTGATAAAATTTTCCACTTAGCCGAATTTAAATATGACAGAATTACAATTTAACAGAAATACTAATAGGCGGGATTTTTATTTAACACAATATCTATTTAATAGACAGTTTAATTATTCGAATCTTTGTTCGGAATCATTTCTATATTTTAGAAATGTTATTTAATAGAATTTACAATTGTTAGAAATTGTGTACTGCAAACTTTATATTTAAGCAAATTTCCATTTATCTCGACTTTTATGTAGTAGAATCTCTATTTAGCTGAACTTTTATTTAACAGAATTAAAATATAACCTATAATTCATGCAATCAAATTTGCATGTGACAAGACTGTTTACGAACCCGAATTTTAATGTGATAGAATCTCTATGTATCCAAATAATTATTATGTACAATCTCAAAGTGATAGAACTTTCAACTGTCTGGCAATTCATTTGGTCAAACTTTTGTTTGGCAGAACTTTAATACAACAGAACTTTTAAATAACCGACTTATCTTGAAAGCGAATTTAAATGTGACAGACTCTATATTAAACAGAATTTTTATGCAGATGAATCTCTACATAACCGAATATTCTTCATACAGACTGCCCACACAACATAACACTTAATTAACCACACTTTATATCGCCGAACTTTTGTTTGGCAGAATCGCTATATGACAGAAATTCTAATTGGCCGAATCGTTAGCCTATCAGATTTAAGTTCAAGTACATAGTTGTATCTGATTGGCTAACGATTCGGCCAATTGGAAGTTCTGTCATTTAGCGATTCTGCCAAACGAAAGTTCGGCGATATGAAGTGTGGTTAATTAAGAGATATGTTGGGTGGGCAGTCTGTATGAAGAATATTCGGTTATGTAGAGATTCAGGTGCATAAAAATTCTGTTTAATATAGAGTCTGTCACATTTAAATTCGCTTGCAAGAAAAGTCGGTTATTTAAAAGTTCTGTTGTATTAAAGTTCTGCCAAACAAAAGTTCGACCAAATGAATCGCCAGACAGTTGAAAGTTCTATCCATTGGAGATTGTACATAATAAATATTTGGATACATAGAGATTCTATCACATTAAAATTCGGGTTCGTAAACAGTCTGTCACATGCAAATTTGGTTGCATGAATTCTAGGTTATATTTTAATTCTGTTAAATAAAAGTTCTGCTAAATAGAGATTCTACTACATAAAAGTCGAGATAAATGGAAATTTGCTTAAATATAAAGTTTGCAGTACACAATTTCTAACAATTGTAAATTCTATTAAATAACATTTCTAAAATATAGAAATGATTCCGAACAAAGATTCGAATAATTAAACTGTGTATTAAATAGATATTGTGTTAAATAAAAATCCCGCCTATTAGTATTTCTGTTAAATTGTAATTCTGTCATATTTAAATTCGGCTAAGTGGATATTTTATCAAATTAAATGTCTGTGGTGTCTAGAATCTAACAAATTATAATTTATTGGAATAAAAATTACAAAATACGTAAATAAGGTTATGTAAAAATTCTGGCACACGAAAGTCAGGTTATCTGACGTTTACATTAAACGTTAATTCTGTTAAAAGCAAATTCGTGAACAAAAGATTTCTCTTTAAACAAACTTCATTTTAATAAAAAGTCATATTAATAAAAAAATTCTAAACTTCAATTTCTAGTATTTGCAAATTAATTTTAACAAAAATTATAATAAGTGATAATTCATTTTTAAAACTTTTCGTCTAACTACGCGTTTTTATAAATACCAATTCGAAGAAATAAATATTAAATAAAAGAATCTTTCTGCCATATGAAATTCGACCCATCTAATATTCTGGATAATCAACTTTAGGGACCATCACAACGTCTCAAAGTGTCAAGACCGTAATTGTTAGGTTTGGTTGGTTCTGGCCTTAAGCTCCTTTCGGTCTAACAGCCATGACTTAGTGTTTATAGATTGGTACGTGTAAAACAGATTTTGCTTGTCTTCGTTAAGTTGCGTATCTTCCGGTTGTATAGATGGGTAGGTGAGTAAGAATTCCTATTTATCTTCGGAAAAATGCTGAAGTGCAGTTCTGATGGTTGTATCTTCCGTAGGTAGTGAGATCCGGCTTTTCTGGAATAAGGTCTAGGATAAGAGGTTAAGGCCAGGTTCCTCCAAACAATTTTTAAAAAATCCAAAAATTTTTTTCCCCGTAAATTGCTAGAAAATACTCTTAGAAATAATATAGAATTAGTCTCGAAGGTCCGCACGACCGAGAAGTAGGTATAAAAGAGGAGAGAGCGGTGCGCGCTAAGCGGTAAATCTGGCAGCTCGAGCGGCCACAGAAGCGTCTAAAGATTACAAAACTGCAGCAAGAAATGCAAAAATTCTTGAAAATCACACCTATGATGACCAGAAAGAAGTTGTGTACGCAGCCGGATTGGATATATGTGTAAAATACACTTTTTTTTACGATTTTTCACGAACAAAAACTTTAATCGCCTTTTTCTCGAAACCACGTTTTTCTCGAAACCATGTTTTTTGAACTGGGTGTCACTCTTATTTAGAAACTATTGCAATTATCAACATGAACCAAACGGCATTTTACTCTTTAAATGTCTCTCTATGGTGTGAACTAGAACCAAAAATATTCATCATCATTTAAAAAAGTTATAAACAATTAAAAGTGAAAAAAGGGATAAAAATTAAAAATTCCGCCATTTTTTTTTTTTTTTTTTTGTGAAAATGTTTCATTCTAGTTCACACCATAGCCAATGTCATACAGAATAAGAAACCATTTTGATTTTTGCTGTCAATTGAATGAATCCAGAGATATCGTGACACCCACCAATAAAAGGGATTTTTTTGAACAGCCATTTTCGGTGCCGCCATTTTGAAAAAAAAAATTTTAATTTTTTTTCAATTAGTATTTTATGTGTCTTTGTATAGGAACAATGTTTGATTCAAAAATATTTTTTGTAGTATCAATAATATAAGTTTGAAAAAAACACGTTTTTTGGAGGAACCTGGCCTTAACAGAAACGTGTTATTTACATCGGACGGAGTGTTATGTGTACTAATTGATATTGTAGAAAATAAATTTTTCGAGTATTTGTGTTTTGTTCGCTTATTTGTTTATGTGTGAGAGATGAAAAGGAGGGTGATTGTCCGAGAGTAGATCGAATAACCAAATATATTCCCAATGTCAAATGCTTGGGCCCCCTAAATATTTTTATAAACAATAGACGGATTAAAAGATTAAATAACCATATCGCTTTTCTTGAAAATATTTTAGGCTATGATTAAGCCTTCGATATAAGGGTAACAAAACTAACTGTTTGAGAGCCAGATCAGGATCCCGAAGGCGTGGGTAATTCTCCGTGAGGTATCCCAAGAAAATCCCTCTTTTTTAGCAAATAAAGGACAATCAACCAGAATATGCGACAAACTCTTATATTTGTGGCCACAGTGTGTCCAGGGGTAGAGTCCATCCCATAGCACAGTGGGAGGAAATCACGAAAAAGTGGCCAAAAATCGAAATCTTGAATAATTCTCATGAAACTTGGTATCCAATGGTTTTTGGGGTCGCTGATTACGAATCTGCTAACAAATTTACAAAATTCAAAATGGCGGACCCAATATGGCGGACGACAAAATTGTGAATTGTTCGGATTTGCTTAAAACTTGTTATTCGGGGGTTTATGGGGTCGCTGATTACGAATGTGATGTCAGATTTCCCAAATTCAAAATTTTGGATCCAATATGGCAGACGACAAAATTAGGAATTTTTCGGATCTGCTTGAAACTTGTTATTCGAGTGTTTTTAGGGTTGTTGATTAGGAATCTGATGTCAGATTTCCAAAATTCAAAATGGCGGATCCAATATGGCGGACCATAAATTAATAAAAAGATTTGATTTGCCATAAACTTATTACTCAGAGGTTTTTGAGGTTGCTGATTACAAATAAGACGTTTGAAATTAAAAATCCAAAATTCTAAATGACAAATCTATTACAGCGAATGAATAATTAAAAACTTCTTGGATTATATTGAATCTTGGTATCTTGTGATGCTTGAGATATTTGATATAGTAACATTCAAAATAGATTTCAATATAAACTTTAAAATCACTGATCTCTATAATAACTGGATAGCGCATAGGCAAGCAAAGTATGTGATCTATTGAAAACCGTTTTCATTGACTCCGACTGACGCTCGTGTTTCTTCGGCAACTTTCGGACACAGCTGACTGTCAGCAATTGTCGGTAAAATCACATGGGTGTTTCACCTGCGAGTGTTGACATTTTAGCTTTTCTATATTTTTGGATAATATATGAACTTTCAACAAGTAAAAAATATATACTAGTAGGTAAAATGGTGTACCAGTGCATATACGGTGGAAAAAAACTAAAATAGGAATCCGATTTTTGATACCGTAAGGATTGGATTTCTATTTTGAAGGTTAAGAGTTTTAACAGTTACTTTTTTACACTGTTTCATATCTGCTTTTTTAAGAAAACATTGTTCTTGTTATATTTGCTTTTCTTAAAAGCTGCTTACTACTATAACGGATTTTTAATTTTTGAAGTGTGCATTATAATCTACAAAATATTTTTCATTTATATGCAATACCTGACAACAAAATTAATTTTAATTGATTCTCTTATAATATAAACTTTAAATATGTATATAATGTACTTCATATATTTTTTTCAACTGTTACTCTGAACATTAATTTATATAATTATTATCTCATCAATATATTTATAATGTTAACAAAAATTAAATCCTGCCTTTCTCTTTGTGTAATAATAAATAAATTTTTTTTCTAAATATAAAGAATAATTACACACTTTATATTTATTTTTATAAATTATTTCTATTTAAATAAAATACTTTTTCATCTAAAACGTAAGAAGCAAAAACATACGAAAAAAAAATTATATATTATATGTTTATATTTCAAATTCGCCGCGAAGTACGAAGATTGTCGAATGAAGATCCGAACAGCGCTCGGGTGCAAAAAAAAATGGCTGACCATATCACAGGCGGCACCACAAGATTTGCATTGCATACGCTATCCAGTTATTATAGAGATCAGTGTTTAAAATATGTACATTGATAATTATATCTAAATAGATATTTAAGAATTAAGTCTTAAATATTAGTTACCTCTCATTAGCCTGCTAAAATTTAAGATTATTTGCAGTTTCTAGAGTCCACCACGAGGAGGTTACAAGTTTTTAAGGGACCCTTTTTTGTTTTTGTTTTTGGTTTTTTTTAATTATTTTTTTATTATTTTGTTTTTTGAGATATTTTATTTTTTTTAAATTTTATTGTTGAATAAATATACTTTCTGATTCTATCAATTATTCATAATATTAGTCTTCTCATAACAGCTCCAGGTTATCTAAGTTCTCATAAAATTTCTCCATTTCTGGGTTATCATATCATTGACATTGTCATCTTTATCATTACCTCCCGTTTGGTCAAATTCCTTATTCGTGACATCAGACATACTTTCTTTAGGAATGTTTGGTAATGCAAGTAATTCAATTACTGGTTGAATCCGTTTCAAATCATGCAGGCAGACTAACTTCAAGTTGTAGATTTTACTGCTTCCAAAATATGTTATTCTATATGAAAAATAAAACAACACGTATTTTTTTATTTTCGATAAAAGTTATTTTTAACGAAGTTACGAGCACTTGAATTTTGAATTATAAAACTCAAAATAACAGTGAAAAAAATTTGTTCCACTTGTAATTTTTTTCTTAATTAATATAATCAAGTTTTGTTTCTTGGATCTTTTAGGTGGTCTTTTCTTCTTCAAAATGCCGTTTGAAAATTTTAAAAGACTTAAAAATTAACAAAATTAATGATGATTTTCCAAAAACAAAAAAAACCATTTTCTCAAAAACCCCAGCTTTTTTTTCTTTAAAATTTTGACCATAAATTCTTATTAATATAAGAAAATATTCCTATAAGTTTCAAGGGTGTTAAACCATACTGTCAGTCAGGAGAATTTTTTTCCAAAATAATTTTTTGCTTAAAGTTTGATATTGTTGGCATGCAAGTTTACGAACAAATGAAGTGCAATGAATTCAAGTGAAGTAAGTCCTTTTATATACAATTAATAATTAATGCACACTAACAATCTCAAACTTTAAGCAAAAAATTATTTTGGAAAAAAATTCTCCTGACTGACAGTATGGTTTAGCATCCTTTAAACTTATAGGAATATTTGCTTATATTAATAAGAATTTATGGTCAAAATTTTAAAGAAAAAAAAGCTGGGGTTTTTGAGAAAATGTACCTTATTTATTTTTGGAAAATCATCATTAATTTTGTTAATTTTTAAGTTTTTAAAATTTTTCAAACGGCATTTTGAAGAAGAAAAGACCACCTAAAAGATCCAAGAAACAAAACTTGAATATATTAATTAAGAAAAAAATTACAAGTGAAACAAATTTTTTTCACTGTTATTTTGAGTTTTACCATTCAAAATTCAAGTGCTCGTAACTTCGTTAAAAAAAACTTTTATCGAAAATAAAAAAATACGTGTCCTTTTATTTTTTATATAGAATAACAGATTTTGGAGTCAGTTAAATCTACAATTTGAAGTTAGTCGGCCTGCATGATTTGAAATGGATTCAACTTACTGCAGTTGGAAGTGGCAACTTTTTTCTGTTTTGTAATCGTCTACAGGTAAAATACTGTTTTCAATAATCGCTTTGCCATGGAGAAGAATTTTGTGCAACGTTACTGGCATTAAATACCACTTGTAATATCGTACATAAATGTTTGCAGTCTGATGACACAATACTTCAAATTTGTGAGGATCTATCGGAAGGTGGCTAGATAGAGCAATTAAGATAGTTGAAAAGTTACGAACTAACTCTAAATTCAATCCTAAACAGTTAGCAAACACCTCTGGATTTTGAAATGCCCGGCGATCTGTGTTACCATCATTAGTAGTTCCACAACCTCCAGCTTTAGGCATTTTCACCTGTAATCCCAATTTCCTCCACAAAGTGTCTTGGATTTCAGCTTTTCTGCGTGACTATTCTAGCTTATCAGTTGCACTTGTAACCCTCCACTTTTTTATGTTTTCTCTGTACGAAATATTCAAGTAGCATTCCATTGCTTTAATCCAAGCATGCAATGCGCTAATTTCATGTTGTAATGAATTCGTAATAGGCCAAAAAACATTCTTTTCGATATTTCCAAGATCACTAAACTGTCTAGGTGTCGCGTGGCAAATTGAACATGATTGTGATGATTTTGTCTCAGTAATTGCGTTTAAAACTTTACCGTCTATAAGAATCATGTGCAATGAGAAATCATGAGTATACGTATCTTATACTCTGACTTCTCAATTTCCAAATATTCGAGTTTTTCAATTTGTTCGTCTATTACTTGCTTCTGGAATTGAATAGTTTTAGTTGTTTCTTTGATCCATTTAAGTTCAATTGGTCGACAAAATTTTTCAGATTGAAAGACGGCATTATTCCACAAAATGATCCAATTTGTTGTTACTAATCTTAATGGAATGCATGTAGAAGCAAATAAATTTGTATTACTTGTTTCAGCACTTGCATCAGAGTAAGATTGCTTAAAAGAAGAAAATCCACTAGTTCCATCAAAACCCCAAGAAAAAATAAACACAGCTTCAATATCACCGCAATCTGACTTTTGAGTTTGTACAAGTAACACTTCATCTTGTAAGTCAATAACTCTTGTTGCTTTGTGATGTAAAAGAGATTGAAGTTGACACTAAGCTCCATTTTCATTTATTTGAATGACTTCTCTAGGTGGTCTACACAGTCCTTTAGTTTCCCTTACATGATCATAAGATGGCCAAACATCAGAACCACACGATTTAGTTTCTAAATGAAGATTTATATATACTGATTTAGAAAGCTTGTTGTCAAACAGAAAAGCGAGAGTTTCTTCTGGAGTTTTGGCTTTAACGGATTGTGGAGCTTTTATTAATTGTTTTATCTACACAAAACTTTGAGGATTTGTAATTACCCATCGTTTACATCGATCCGACATTTCTGAAAACTCAACACTTGGACGACCACGTTTTAAAGCAGAAGAATCAATAAGGAGATTATTTGTTCTTAATTCAGGAACGAGAAAAGGAGAATTAATCCATTCGTGATGCTTTTCTATAAATCTTTACTTTTTTTTCTTTTTTAAATTTTTCGTTTCTTTTAGAAAGAAGAGCTGAAACCACTTTTGTCATACATTGCAGATCTCTGGTATTTAATCTGTCTTTATCAATTTTCAATTTATTTAAAATATATTGAACACCACTTCCTTTTTCAGCATCCTCTAAGTCTAAAACTTCTCTTTTCGTGACTGTTGTCATATTTGAATTTTATGTTTAAAATAACAGTTAACGCCAAAATTAATACTAGAAAAATGTTATATTTCTTTTACGACTTGTTTTAATATGTAGTTAACGCAACAGAAACCTTTCAATGTGGGCCTCTCAGTTCGCGTTGCATGACCGTATGTTATTGCGTCTTTTGCGCACTCTGCGCACGCTCAGGGTTTTTTTTAAGGATATTTCAGTTAATATGAAAAAGCGCATTTTTGCGCATTAATACATGAAACTAGAAACTTTAAGGAATATTTTCATAACAAAGATTTTATTTTATAGAGAGTTGCCAAGAGTTGCCAGCAGTCGGCAGCGCACACTTTCTGTATAAATGTAAACATTTGTGAATAAAGTATAGGCAAACCTGTCATAAGAGAACCTGTCATGAGACAATTTTCCCCTATCGCGATCCCTTTCCACGAGTCATATATTTAAACTTGCGCCATGCGCAGTCGTGCCATAATGGCTGATGGTGTACCAATTTCTCCTCACGTGAAAAACCTGTAATGAGAGAAACCCCCACTACATTTCCTCATGACGGGTTTGCCTGTAAAGCAATCTTACAAATTTTATTTTATTTTTCAAGTCAATTCAAAAAATTTTTAGTCAGTATATCCCAATTGAATACAAAAATATGAAAATTGGCAGAATTAAAAAAAAAAACATTTATATTTTACACATCTTTAACGATATTCACAAAGTTTAAAAGTATCAGAATGTAAAACAAAACTGTCATTTATTGGAATAACTTCAAAACCAAATCTTCTTAAATTTTACTCCTACCTACTTTGAGGTCTCTAGATATAAAAAATATGTTTGTTTAATCCCAATACAAATTTCGACTTTTGGCCACTTTTTCGGGATTTCCGCCCATTGTGCATAGCCTCGAAGTGTTCTGCTGTAGCCGGAGAAAAGATCAGAAATTGTGGTAATATTTTATGCAAATTTTTAAATCTTGGTAGACAACGCCTCTTCAATTGCCAGAAGTTTCTCATGTCGAGAATAATTCGCTTCACATTGTTTATGTATTACTAACTATTTTTACGATTTAAATAAATATCCATTAAATGCAATTAACAGTTTAACTCGTGAACATAACAATATTCTAGGAGTATCTCCATCTACGGAAGAATATAGATTTCTGTAACTGATCAGATTAATAACAAAATTGGTTAGATTACCCGGAGTCCTCAAAGCAATCAGTTCCTGGATTATCTTGGAAGGGAAGACTGCGTTGAAGGCTCCTTTGATATCCAAGGCCATAGCTACCAAAGGCTTGCACTCGGCAAAAGCTCGATAGACATGCGAGACCAAAAATGCGACCGAGTCAAGGGAGGATCTACCCCGTCTGAAGCCGAATTGGAATGTGGGCAGCCAATTTCCTGATTCCGGTAGACGTTCCAATCTTCTCTGTGTCATGCGTTCGAGCAACTTGTACAAACATGAAGTCAGCGCTATTGGACGAAAGCCTCCGCTGTTTTTAGAGATAAGTTTGATTAGTGTTTCTCTCCAAGAGTCTTGATAAGAATTCTTCAAGTACATGTCATTAAAAATTCCGAACAGTAGTTTCAGACTCGAGCCAGGAAACTTACCAATGATACCATATGTAATGGAGTCTAAACCTGGTGATGATGACTTTTTAGAGGATAAGAGCGTTGAACTGAACTCATCATATGCGAAAATTGCGTTGAGTGGTTGCGATTCATCGATTTCTACTATAGGCTCTATGAAAACAGGAGAAATATCCTGTCTAACCAGCACGTCTTGGTGATTTTTCAAAGTAAGAGAGTTTTGATTAGTGTATGGGTCCGAGGGGTGAGGGCGTCAGACCTACCAGCATTAACACGTTTATAATGAGTTAAGTTATCCCTAGTCTGTAGATTCAGGTAGTGTTTAAGAGCCTCCCTTCTCTGGTTCAGTAGCTGGTTACAGTGCTCGTTCCACAAGACCGGTTGATGCTTCCTATTTCCTTTCTTTAATTTCGGAAAGTAAACACTCGAATTAAAAAAAAAATTCCAAAATATAGTTAATATACCTGTCATACCTGTTGGATGGTGAGTCAGAGTCCGCCTTCTGAAGATTGATGGGGTTAGCTTCCATTTCCTCTTGGAATTTGCTCCAGTCGACATTTCTTAAGTTTAGTATATGGGTAGGCAATTGTTCAGAGGTAGCTCTAAGAGTTAACTGAGCTACAATAGGGAGATGATCGGATTTATATGCATCGTCTTCCACTCTGAAGGTGGCAGCAGAGGAAGCTACCGATGAAATCAGAATCAGGCCGAGATTAAAAGCCAGGGAGTTGGGGAATGGTATGTTTGTAGGGAGACAGTCATTGAGTGAGATTAATTCGCATCTTTCAATAGCCGCTAATAGCCTGTTCCTTCTCAGATCTGCTTGAATATGACACCAATCAGGAGAATGGGCATTGCAGGGATCACAGGTTGTCTCCTATTCCCCTTTTTCACCTATTTTGAAGTTTTGTCCCTATTTTCCTTATTTTAAAGATTTGTCCCCTATTTCCCCTATTTCTAATTTTCAAATTTATAATTTATCAAAGTTATTTTTTACTTAATTCTGAATTTTTATCATTTATTAATCGCGCTGAGCTATTTGGGAGAGAGGGAGATTGACCACAGTATATATATTTTTTGTTTGCCTGTTTTAAAAAACGGCGGGTAATTTTAAATCCTAATGAAAAAGGCAGGGCTAGCCGCTTTTTTTTTCCATCCCCCTTATCTGTCAAAATATTAGAATTAGAGAATTTAAATTTGCAAAAATGCATAAATAAAATCGGGCAAGTACGAGTTACACCCGTACTAAAACCAAAGGTTCCGAACAATTATTGTTAAATATTGTTAAATATTGTTGAAACAAAAAGTGTATAAAATTTTTTAAAATACTAATTGTAATTTTCAATTCTTTTAAAAAGAAATTTTATAATTTTTACCATTTTGTGGAAAAAATATGTATTTGTGTACGCTGCCGAATATAATGTTACATAAATTAATCTGACTAGTTCGTAGTTTATCATAATACAATTGTTTAATTATTAAATATCAATTTAACGACCTTATTGGACAAAATTAGGAAAACTCTGTATCAAAATTGGAAAGTGGGATAAAAGGTAAACAAGAATATTTTCTTATTATATTTGAACTATTATTTATATTAGTAACACATTTTTGTGCAGCGTACACAAATACATATTTTATTCCACAAAATGGTAAAAATCATAAAATTTCTTTTTCAAAGAATTGAAAATTACAATTAATATTTTAAAAAATTTTATACACTTTTTGTTTCAACAATATTTAACAATATTTAACAATAATTGTACGGAACCTTTGGTTTTAGTACGGGTGTAACTCGTACTTGCCCGATTTTATTTATGCATTTTTGCAAATTTAAATTCTCTAATTCTAATATTTTGACAGATAAGGGGGATGGAAGATATGATCATTTTTAACCATTTTTTAAGTCGTGGTTATTTGCTCGAAAACAATATGATAACAGCCTGCAACAAAGTTATCAACCTTTTTTCTGTAATCTACAAATAAAACTACATGTTCATACCAAATTATAGCACTCTATGTCAAATAATTTTGTTGATAAGCGACAAGGAATGGCATTTTAAAGGCATTTTAACTAAAAAATGACCGTATCTTTCCCCTTATCTGCCTAACTATTTGACTAAGAGAGCTAAAATTTAGTATGCAAATGTATTTTCAGGTGTAGATTATATAAAAATTATAGAGAAGGTGATGGTCATAGTGCTGTCAAAGTAATAACGATAGATTTAGGCCAATATGCATAAGAAATGCTCAAAAATCTTTTTACTTCCTTGACAACGCTATGACCAAGCCCTATAATCATGTTCTCTATAATTTTTCTGTTATCTACACGTGAAAATACATTTGTAAACCAAATTTGAACTTTCTAAGACAACATTTTTTAAAAAAAGTCGTGATTTTTTGCTAAAACCACTATGATAACAGCCTGTAACAAAGTTCTCTTTAGTCTTTCTGTAATCTACACGTCAAACTACATGTGAATACCAAATTTCAGCACTCTAAAGACAATAGTTTGCCAGATAGAGTGAAAGAAACATCAGCTTTTATTGCATTTTTTATAAAAAATGGACCATTCCCCCCCCCCTGAGCTACCAAACTATTTGACTTATTAGAGGGCTCAAATTTGGTACACAAATGTCTTGTTATGTGTAGATTACAGGAAAATTATAGAGAAGGTAGTGGCCATAGCGGTATCAAGGATATAGCAAGAGCTTTCAGCACAAGTACTTTAAAAACGCTCAAAAATCTTGTTATTTCTTTGACAACACTATGACCAATCCTTCCAATCACGTTCTCTATAATTTTCCTGTAATCTACACGTAAAAATACATGTGCGCCAAATTTAAGCTTTCTAAGTAAAATAGTTTGGCGTCTAGGGGGGGGGGGGATACGATTTTTGTCTACGGACGCACGAATCTCGTCATAAGGGTTCCGTTTGTACACTTTGTGTACGGAACCCTAAAAATGAGTACATGCCCACTACTCTCATTAAAGGAAGTATAGTTGAACACCGGAACGGAATATGGAACACGTCGGAAATTCGAATGGAATGCAGATTTCAAAAATAAATACATAGACAATCCAACAAATATAAATAAAAAAAATAATCTAAAGTAAAATTATTGAAAAATATCGGGCAAGTACGAGTAACACTCGTACCAAGTCGAAGGGTTCCGTACCGCTCTAATTTTTTTCAATTATATGAGTCAGAGATTATTTGAATAATAATTTAAATAATGATAAATTAAAATAATTTTTTTTATTTTTAAAGAAATTTAAGTATAAACTTAATGATTTTTATAAGATTAAAAATTTCCAATTAAACAGACTAAGCTTTTTTATATAATTTTAAATTTTAAAGCCTAAAAAATTTTTTTTTCAATTTTTTTTATTTTTTAACTTTTAAAGTAATTTAAACATAAACATAAACATTTTGTACAAAAAAATAATCTGAAACTATAAAATATTGTAGCTGTTTAGAAGAAATAAATTTTTTTTTGGTAAAATTTCAGTTTTTTGGAAAAAATATTATGATAATAAATTTAAACCACAATTTTTATGGTTTTATAAAAAATTCTGCATAAAATTACACATTTTTAACCAATTCCCAACCTTTCAGGATAAATACGCTGAGCTCTAGCAAAGGGTTTTTTTGTCATTTTTCAACTTTTCATTAATAACTTTTGAAAATTAAGTCCAGCAACGTTCGCTATATTTTTCCTGTAATCTACACGTAAAAATACCTAGGTAAACCAAATTTCAAACCTCTAGGTCAAATGGTTTGGAAGATAAGGGGGAGAGGGGACACGTTTTTTTTTTTTGAAAAAAAAAGTTTTTCCTTGACAACGCTATGACCATCACCTCCAATCATGTTCTCTATATTTTTCCTGAACTCTACTTGCGAAAATACATATGTGTACCAAATTTCAATACTCTAGGTCAAATAGTTTAGGAGATAAGGGGGGGGGGGGTAAATAGGCATTTTAATGCATTTTTTGAAAAAAATCTTGTTATTTCCTTGACAACGCTATGAACATCACGTTCAATCATGTTCGCTATATTTTTCCTGTAATCTACACGTGAAAATACATAAATGTACCAAATTTCAACTCTCTATCTCAAATAGTTTGGCCGCTAGGGGGGGGGGGGTAATGGTTTTGGGCGACGGACAAACGAGTGAAAACATAAGGGTTCCGTTTGGACACTTTGTGTACGGAACCCTAAAAAGGAAAAAAAAATTATTATCGAATTTATATGGTTACATTCAATAAATGAAAAAACAAACCTAATTATAAGAAACAAATAAGTAAACACTAAATTAACTAATTAATTAATTGAATTAAATTTAAAAGTAAACTAATGAAATCCAAATAAAAATAAAATTAAAATATCTATCTACCACAAAATTAACAATTAAAAAAATAAAACTTCAATTATAAAAAAAAGAAAGTTGAGATATTAAGATAAAAAAAAATTAAAATGTACGACAGGTAGTAGCAGACAGGAGCACAACAATCAATTTGCACAAAAAAATCTAATCAAAATCTAAAATGGTTAATCATACACAGAAATATACAATTTAAATATTTAAATTAATAACAAAAATGACCAACCCATGAATACCACCCTTGAGGATAATATTTTGATAAAGTTATAAAGGAATGTAGCAATTCGCACAAAAAAAAACAGATCACAATCTGAAAGAGTAAAACATACTCAGAAATATACACCCTAACTTTGTTAATTAATAAAAAAAATTATCACCCCCTGAAAACCACCCTAAATGATAACATTCGGATAAAATTAAAAAGAAGAATATCAAAATGCGCAAACAAAAATCTAAAATGGTAAAACATACTCTAAAATAATAATTTTGAGATCTAATTTCAAACTTTTTCATCTATTAACGAACAAAATTGGACAAAAATTGAAGCACTGCGCTTTACTTTCAACTTGTCAAAAAATAAAAATTCAATCAATTTTTCCTCGCCAGAAAAATTTGGCAAAATACACTAAAAAATTTTCAGTCACATATCAATTATTTTCCATATTTTTAGATCTAATTTCAAACTTTTTCATCTATTAACGAACAAAATTAAACAAAAATTAAAGAACTGCGCGTTACTTTTAACTTGTCAAAAAATGAAAATTCAATCAATTTTTGCCTCGCCAGGAATATTTGGCAAAATACGCTAAAAAATTTTCAGTCAAATCTCAATTATTTTTCATGTTTCTAGATCTAATTTTAAACTTTTTCATCTATTAACGAACAAAATTGAACCAAAATTGAAGAACTGCGCGATACTTTCAACTTGTCAAAAAATGAAAATTCAATCAATTTTTGCCTCGCCAGAAATATTTGGCAAAATAAACTAAAAAATTTTCAGTCAAATATCAATTATTTTCCATATTTCTAGATCTAATTTTAAACTTTTTCATTTTTTAACGAACAAAATTGAACCAAAATTGAAAAACTGCGCGTTACTTTCAACATGTCAAAAAATGAAAATTTAATAAATTTTTGCCTCGCCAGAAATATTTGGCAAAATACACTAAAAAATTTTCAGCCAAATATCAATTATTTTTCATGTTTCTAGATCTAATTTCAAACTTTTTTATCTATTAACGAACAAAATTAAACAAAAATTTGTAAAGATCCCTATCGTTTTAAGGGTTACTATTTCCGTCTCCCTTCTATTTCGCTCTTCCGATAAGCACTTTACTATTTAAATTCAAATCGAATTTACCGCGCCAGATTATTACCGCTAGGTGGCGCGCGCATCTGACTGAGCAGACGACGTAACACCTGCTGCCGGCCGCATCAGAACGATGCGAGCGAGAGTACGACCGACAGGCGATTTACTGCGCAACCTAATTATAATCATTTCATTGTGATTTTGAACCATTATATATTGAATAAAAAACTATTACTAAATTCAGTGCTATTCACTACTTTTTGTGTCTGTTCATATACTATTATTGTTGGCGGAGAGAGAGGATAATTTCCGTCCTGAGTTTCCAGAGTATATTAGCACCGTGTGGTTGATTTTTTTTGTTCGTCGATCAACTATTAGTAAGTCGCTTTATGTCTTAGCTCCACTCTCCTCGTTTATTTTGGCCTTTTGGACTCATGGTTGCAGTTGCTATCGCTTCATTTTCCACGTGCTGAGAGTCGGTTTCACGATTTGTGCCCCTCGCGCGAGTCGAACCCGTATCTTTTCTCTACAGAATTTCAATTATTTGAATCCTATCAATTAAAGTAAAATCTCGCGGCCAGGGTGGTCACAATTTATGGCGCCTAACGTGTTCTTAGTTTTCAATTAAAAACTTTTGACTTTTTCGTGATTTTCTGAACGGAAAATTCCACTACCGGCAAACCAAAATGGCGTCACCACGTGATTTTTTCCTAGTCAGAAAATCACTTTTTGTCCTACATGCACCGAAAGTATGTCATTTCGGGCACTTAATGCGGGTGCAAAGTGAGTCATTCCCGCCCGCTGACGTCACCGAAGCGGGCGCAAAATACATTCCCGCCAGCTGACGTCATAGAAGCGGGCGCAATAGTATATTGTGCAACTAGGGAGGAAAGTGAGTGATTTCGCGAGTGTGAGTTTGTAGCACGAGCCGAAGGCGAGGGATGCAAAAACACGAGTCGATAATCACTTTTCTCCCGTGTTGCAAATACTATTTTTTCTAACACACGTATACCGAAAGTATAAAAACATTTGAGGATAAAAATTAGTTAACATTCGCAGCGTGACAACCAGCAGAAAATGCGTTTGGGCTTCTGTCCATTCCGCATGCGTCATTATCATAAAACACAATTCCGCATGCGTAATTCTCATGAGACACTATTCCGCATGCGTGATTATCATAAAACGCTATTTTGCATGCGTAATTGTCATAAAACTCTATTTACCATAAGGATTTATCATGAAACACTTGTTTCCTGGTTAATGACGTCACCGGGAGGGAATGTACATTCCCTCCCTGTTAATGACGTCACGGGGAGGGAATGTACATTCCCTTCCTGTCAATGACGTCATGGGGAAGAAATATAACATTCCCTCCCTGTCGCCGGGAAAGACTCACTTTCTGACCTCTTCACAGGTAAGAAAGATTGTACTTTCGGTGCGTGTGTTAGAAAAAATACTTTCCCGCCCGCTGACGTCAGAGGAGCGGGCGCAAAAGTTATGAACACATGCGCAGTAGTATTACATAACACACAAATTTTTATGGTATTTATACAATATGTTCATTAATTGTTAATTAGCTGAAGGTTATGCCGCTTGTGCCCTCAATGCCATACTTACCATGCAAGAAGGACGAAAAACGTTGTTCGCACCACGCGCGCAAGGTGATTGTAGTTTGGACGAGATTAGAAAAACCTCGGCGATCCTCCCGCGATCTCGGCTTCGCCTCGGGCGCTTCAGATCCTCTCGGTTTCCCTAATCTCGCCCTCGCTGCAATCACGTGTTTTGCGCCCTCGATACGAAAATAACTATTCTGTTTAGTGCTTTTAAGCCGAAAATGGCATTTCGCGCATTTTGAAAATGATTCTTTGTGAAAATTTCCTTTCATGACGCGCAAAGCACTAAATTCTTGAGATGGACTTTCAGCCAATAGCGTATGTTTAAAATCGCTTCGCTCGCATCCTCTCACTATTGTAAAACGAAAAATAACGTAATTAAATCTTTCTCTTGCAAATTAAATGCTATTTCTGATTTTTTAGTCTGCTTTGCTAATTAATGCTTTCTTTTTTCTCAAATGTAGAAACTATTTATAACATTTTTCTATTGTTTGTAAAAACTCTCTATTTTGTAATTCTGCGCACGAAAATTGCTTTTGTTTGCTATTTTATTATAATTAAGATAAATGCAAAGTAGCCAATAATGAATATTCCAGAGGATTTTACGCGCAAATAAAATTTTAGTGGACACATTTTGCCACAAATAAAATTTGGAATCTCCATCCGAACCACGCGTAAAAGGTCAGCTGTGTTTACAAACACTGCTTATCTCTGTTTCTTACCGGCCCAGTCCCAATTAAAATAATATTTTGTTCTAAAATCTTTGTTGCTCGTGAAAATAAATTCAAATTTAAAATGATTTTATTGCAATAAAAATATTAAATCCGAATCTGATTTGAATTTGGGAAATACTTTAAGTCAATTTGTGAATTAAAATTGATTCCCTTATTTATCACGAACTATTAAATTAATAAAATAATTTTTTTAAAAAAAGAATTTATTAATTAAATTGTGATTTTTCATAACGAAATAATTTTTTTTCCTTGGTCATTAATTGCAAATTTAATTTTTTTTTCTCTTTTAAAAATTAAAAATACCATGTGTGACAAATTTTAAAATTTCTTTTTACAGTAGTTTCGTGGTAAATTTTTGCCACAAGGTACATAGTACCAGACCTCGTTTACACCTGTTTTTGTATCTCTTTCTTGCTAGCCGACGTCAAAATAAAATAATCTTGAATTTACAAAATTAAAATGAAATTCAATTAAAATAAACTTTACTTTTTGTCATAAAATTAAAATTCGAAAAATGAATTAAAATAAACAATTATCTTTTCTGTTCAGGTTAAAAATTAACAAATTAATTTATCTTTAAAAATTTATTAAATAATTTCAATTATTTAAAAATTTTTCGTTTCCTTTTTTTTCTTCTCAAACTAAAAACTTAAAAATGACCGGCAACAAAGACAAAAACAAAAACAAAAATCACGCGCAGACGAGATCTCAAACAGCTTGATTTAAACCCACGCGCAACTTAACCCGTTTACCACCCCCAGGTAAAATACCTGGCCAAAATCAAGAAAAAGTTCTTGATGACAGCCAGGATTCGACGAATCGTGATAATGCCTCTGGTCACGACCAAGAGCAACGCGTCCCAATTGAGACGCCAAACGCCCCCGACAAAACGCAAAGCGCTCAAACGGGAGCGCAAAGCGATCATGATAGAACGCGAAGCGATCACGATGGATCGCAAAGCGATCAAAATGATATGCACCGGACTTTTGACAGAACGTTACCCAAAACAACACGAACGGGAAGAATTCCAAAAAATTTTAATCCAAACGCGCCGTCGTAAAAATTCCAAAATAATTAAAACTCCACTTTCATCACAACAATTTAATAACATTTTAACGGGAATCCAAGCGCAACAAACGGCAGAAAATAATAATTTTAAAATACAAATTGAACAATTATTAACGAAGCATCTTGACCAAACGCGTCAAGAAAATAAAAATTTCCAATTAGAAACACGACATGAAATTAATGCGTTAAGGTTAGAAAACAATCAAAAATTTGAACTTTTCAGGAACGTAACTAACCAAGCTCTAGACAATCTCCGGTTAGAAACAAATAATTCGATCCAAATATTGACGCGCCAAGTTTCAGCGTTACAAACGAGAAATCAACCATCACCATGGCATGATTCTCGGTGGGAATCGATCGATCCTGGATACGGTGCCAGCACAGGTGACGTGCCCCCCACCACTTCCTTACCCTCCACACTTACCACCACTACGGTAACCACGGCGCCAACGTATGCTCTCCCCACTCTTGACCCTTTTACGACACCTTCGGTACGGGCACCATTTCCGAACCGCACCTTACAATTTGACAATTGGCCTACTTATCGCACGCGCACACCGTCCACAATAAGTGAACCGGTAATGCACACGCGAGTAGCTCCGCCGAATTTAATGCCACCACCTCCACCGGCACTCCGAAGTCAAATTCCGAATTTACATAAAATTGAAAAATCCTGGGAACTAAAATTTCCAGGAAAACTGGACGCCGACGAATTTTTAGACGAATTCGAGCGCAAGCTTAACGCTTCCGCCATAAATCCGGACGACGCGCTCCCAACAATTTCTCAAGTTTTTTCTGATTTTGCGTACATGTGGTTTACCACATTTCGAGCTACGTGGAATACATGGACCGAATTTTCGGCCAAATTTCGAAAAACGTTTGGAGATGCAAATGATGATCAACAGATCACAAATAAAATTCAGCGCGCAGTCCAACTTGAAAACGAGACCGGTATCGAATTTGTTATAAGACTCGGCGCGCTTTTTAATAAATTTCAACAGAAAATTCCGGAAAAGAACCAACTCGATAAAATTTATTCGGCACTTCACTCCGAATTAATTTTACAGTTTGATCGTGAAAGTTTCTCAACCTACGACGGCTTAATTGAGAAAATCCGAAATTATGCAGAAAAAATTGCAACGATGCAATTAACGGAAAAATTGCGCGAACAGGATTCAAAGAAAACCCGTTCTGCGCATGGATAAAATCAGCTTTACGCGATTGAAACACTTTCAACGCAAACTGATGAAAATCCACAATCCGATCTGCAAACGGAAGCTAAACCGGAAAATAAAAATAAACAGGTTAAAAACGTTAAAAAACAAATTAAACAAGCACCGGAAACCGATTTAAATAAAATTGTAATTTGTAAACGGCAAATAGATAGTTTACAGCAAAAGCTACACTGTGAAAAACCGAAACACGACAAACACGATGACGTTAAGGCTGATACCCAGCAGACTCCCACTCCTCGACCCAACCGTGGGTATTTCCATTTCTAGATCTTCGCGCTCCTCTGGCTCTGCCTCGTCGCAGAAGTGGGGAGAAAGACGTAGATCGGCCACGCGAAATAATCGTGAGCCCGGCAATAACCAACAACAGAACAACGGCCGTGGCAACGGCAATAGAGGAGGTTATAACAATCGTTATAACAACAGGTATAACAATCGTGGTCGTGGCAATAGGAACAATTGGGGCGGTAACAATCGTGGTTACAATTATAACTATGATTACTATCAGCAAGCCCCCAATTTTCCTCAACATTGCCAACCAGGCTGTCAGTGCAATGCACATGCGCGGCGGCCTTTTTCAGCGCCTCATGCGCCCCCTATGCAGCCAATGAAATAGTGGAACGGAAATTACGACCGTGATTTTCCTTCCAATTTCGGTCAAAACGCGCCTAATTCGTTTCCGCCAAAAAACGACAGGGACGCCAGGAGAGATTAGATCTCCCTGGCGAGACCCAATTTAATCCGGACAAACATTTTAACCTTAACAAAAATAAAAATAATGGCCTAGATTCAAAACAATCTTCCGACGTGAGTAAAAATAATTATTTTGACAATTGTGAAATTCTTAGTTGCAGCCATAACGCGCCAGATTCAACGTGTGTTCCTCAAATCGCATCAACGCTAAATAAAGCGCATGCCAGCAAGAACTACACCAGTGATTCTGATAGCGATTATGACGACGTGCACTACTCTGAATCTGAGACGGAGTACTCCGACTCTGAGGAGGAGCTTCCCCCCACCGAATCTTTTGACTCGGTAAGGTTAGGCATCTCTTCCATCACGTCGTTGCCTGCGGCAAATACAACTCACTGCTATTCAGCAGAAGTTAAAAAGCCAACAGGCATGGTACAAAAAGGGCGCGCAGCGCTTTTACCGCCAAACAAATGGATCACGATTACCACGCAAATTAAAATCGGTAATAGACAATTCACGGGACACCTCGACACTGGAAGTGATCGTACTTTCATATCCGGAGAATTATTCGACCAAATAAAAGAATTTAAAAACGGTGAACCAATTAACGACTCGATTACACGTGCCGGCGTACAACTCGCTCAACTCGATCAAGTAGCCCCACCTCGTTATTCCGTAAAATTTGATACTCAAGTAACCGATTGCTACGGTGAATTATAGTTTGCAGTCCAAGACGGACTAACAACGCCCATAATATTGAGCATGGACTTTATAACCCTTTGGGAAGTCGTTATAGACGCTATAAAGGGTTATTGGTTCATAAAGGACTCTAGCGTTCAGCTCCCAATGAGTTGCGCAATCATTACGCGCTACTCAACGAACTCAATGCAGTTAATAGAGCTAACGCCAGCCCAACGGAAAATTCTAGATGAATTCATCGGTAACAAATTATTGAATTCTAGCACGGGAACCGGAGTCACCGATCTGACAACTCTTGATATCGAGTTCACTGACCCAAATCCGTTTAAGTTAAAACCGCACCGCCGAAGCGCGGAAGCGCGGAAGCAAATAAAATTATTAACGAGCAGGTCGACAAATATTTAGAGAAAGGCTTTATTATTAAAAGCAATGGTCATTACGCAAGTCCTGTGGTCTTGACGTATAGGAAAGATGGCAGACCGAGAGTTTGCATAGATTATAGGAAATTAAATTCAATTACGAAAAAATCGGCTTATCCATTGCCACGCATGGATAGTATTCTAGATGCCTTATCTGAGGCCAATGTCATAAGCACGATCGATCTAACCGACGCGTTTCACCACATACCGATCGACCCGAAGTCACGTGAGTGCACTGCCTTCGTGATCCCCGGTCGTGATCAATTTGAATGGCTCCGAATGCCTTTCGGCCTTACGAACGCGCCGGCCACCTTTCAAGCTCTGACCAAACGATTAAAGGAAAAACTTATCGAACATATACGGAAAAATAATCTACTCGAACGATATATCGATCAAGTTCACGCGTATCTAGATGATTGGATAATCATCTCTAGGACGTTTGAAGAGCACATCTTGCTGTTAGACATTGTGTTCACAATCTTGCAAGAGGCAGGCCTATCAATCAACAGAGATAAATCGCACTTTGCGAAAACCTCTGTCGAATATTTAGGATTTCTCCTAGATAAAGATGGCCTCAAACCAAATCCTAAACGCGTAGAACCGATTCTCAAACGTCCTAGTCCACGCAATCGTAAAGAATTGCGCCAATCCAACGGTTCCGTCAATTGGTACCATAGACACTTGCGCAAAATAGAGCGCGTGCAAGGTCCGCTAAATAAACTAGCGAGTCCTAAGGTACCGTGGGAATGGACCGATGAACACGAGACTGCGTACAAGGAGGTAAAAGAATTACTAAAGAGTGCTCTTACCCTAGTGGCGCCCCGAACTGACTTACACAACCACCGAGAAGGAATGCTTGGCTATGATTTTTGCAATTAAGAAACTTCGTTGCTACCTAGAAGCCACCGAATTCACGGTTATCACTGACCACTCAAGTTTAATTTGGCTAAAAGAGGTTAAAGATCCTAGAGGTAGGCTTGCAAGATGGGCCTTAGAGGTATCTGCTAATAAAGCCACTATCGTGCATCGCATCGTAAAGGCACTTCTAACGAAGCACCTGATACTTTGTCACACCTCTACGAGAACGCTCCTCAGAACGCGCCTCTCGAGAATCTTAACCTCGTTCGTTACCAAACATGGTACGAAACCGTGGTGCAAAAAGTTTCCGAAAACCCGACGGCTCACGAGCGCTATAGGTTAGATAGTAATAATGAATTATATTACTACAAGCCCAATCAAATAAAAGAGAGCATCGGCAATAACAACGCCAGGAAGAAAGTCTTACGAGAAAACGAAATACTTCCTATGATAACGAAATATCAAAACTCCCCACAGCTCGCACACCAAGGTATTAACAAAACTTACTTTGCAATCCTTGACTTATATTATTGGCCCGGAATGCGCGAGGATGTTAGGCGGTACGTTAACGATTGCGAGACGTGTCTGAGGTGCAAACCAGATAACTCTCCCCCGCAAGGATTAATGTATCCGCGTAAAATGAGAGAACCATGGGAAACAGTATCCCTCGACATTATGGGCCCTCTTCCACGATCAAAAACGGGTAAACGTTACGTTTTAGTCTGTGAGGACACGTACACCCGGTATATTGATTGCTTCGCGCTCTCTAAGGCAGACGGTCCGAAAATTGTTAAGTCTCTCAATACACTCGTGAATCGATGGGGAACGCCTAAGATTTTCTTAACCGACAACGGCACGGAATTCGTGAACCGTATTATCACCAAATTTCTAACAGAAATCGGCTCTGTACAACGAACGACACCGGTATATCACCCCCAATCCAATCTTGTAGAGCGCGTAAATCGAAACTTAAAAACGATGATCTCTAGTTTACTAGGTGCAGATCAGCGTGAGTGGGACTCCCTTCTGGAGGAAGTGCAGTTCGCATATAATACTACAGTACACTCTTCCTTAGATATAACTCCGGCTTTCCTTAACCCATTAACGCCCAAGAGGACACAAATTTTACCAAATTTTCAAGACTATTCCTTAGCAATGAAAAAAAAATTGAAAAATTTGAAACGAACCATTTCCGACGTAAAATTTACCGCTCTTTCAGATTCTGTTATCAAAATTTGTTTATAATAAACATGCAAAAAGTTATAAACAATTGTTTAAAAAAAACACGATTTTTTGCATAAGAAAAATTTTCAATCAATATTTTCATGCAGAACAAGAAACGAGATTGGGTCAAAGCCTCAAAATATCGTGTCTTTAAGTTCTCAGCCGTAAATATTCTGAAAAACATATACAAAAATACAAGATGGAGGCTCCAATATGGCGATTCAACTGACTTTTTTTTTACAAAATATGAGCTTAGTGTACCAAACCTTCAAAAATTGTCCGAACTCGATGAAACTTGGTACCCTTAGGTTTTTGGGGTCCCTGAATACGAATCTGAAGTCATTTTTCAAAAATTCAAAATGTCGGATCTAATATGGCGGACAAAATTATAAAATTTCAATTTAATTTCATGAAACTTGGTATATGGGGGTTTTTGGGGTCTCTGATTAAGAATCTGATGTCATTTTTTAAAAATTCAAAATGGCGGATCTAATATGGCTGTCGAAAATGAAAAATTTCAATTTAATTTTATGAAGCTTGGTATGCATGGTTTTATTGGGTTCTCTGATTACAAATTAAAATCTTTTATAATGTATTTTGTCCGTTAGCCGTCAATACTACAGTATTGTCGTTTCCCAGCTCTTACCACGAGGAGGTGGACGTTCATAAATACCATTTTTTTTTGTTTTTAATAAATTGTACACACATTTATAAATTTATAAACAGATATATTAGTTTAGTATTAGATTTGTCTCAGTTTCTACTTTTTTCTTTTATGAAAAATAGTGTTTATATAGCCTAACTGTGCACAGCCTTAAAACATATTGAACATTGAAAGAAATTACATTGAACGCATATGCTTTTACTTCTCTTACTACATTTTGCATGGTAGTGACAATATTTTTTAGCGCCTGCAGCCTTTAATTCGCGAAGTTGCAAACTTGTGGCACCAGTATCTGTAATATTATGGAAGCCTGAATTAGTCTCATCAGAATTACCCATGTCCACTTTTTTGACCTTATAGATGCACTGATAAAAAAGAAATTTCAATTACATATGAGGTATTGTCAGACTAATAATTAATTATTTGAATTTCTGTGTGTTGCAATAAATTACAGTGTTTTCATTTCAATAGAAATTTAAGTCAATTTCGCTGCGCATTTCGCCGTCCGTAATTGCATATTTTATTGAGTCAATTATATGTGAAATTACGGGCGGCGAAATGCGTGTCGAGGATGACTCAAATAAGTTCCAATTGAATTGAAGCCGTTGTAATTTATTCAAACACACAGAAACCCCAGACAATTAATTATTAGTTTGACAATACATCATATGTAATTGAAATTTCTTTTTTATCAGTGTAGCATAAAATTACTACAATGTGAATCATGGAGATCTACACCACCCATAAATTTATTGTAAATCATAAAAGCTTTTAAAAAAGGTATGCATTTTTTACCTCTTTCTTCTTTGCTGCACCTTTGTACAGACGACACTGGTGTAGTACCAGCAGCTGTACTGAGTAAAGACACTATTTTGGAGTCAAGAACACTAATAAAATTTAAACTACTGTTTGCAGCTTCATCAATTGAAGGCTGCAGGCACTAAAAAATATTGCCACTACTACGCAAAATGTAGTAAGAGAACTGAAAACATGTGCGTTCAATGTAATGTCTTTCAATGTTCCACATGTTTTAAGGCTGTGCACAGTTAGGCTGTATAAACACTACTTTTCATAGAAGAAAACAGTAGAAACTGGGACAAATCTACTACTAAACTATAATATATCTATTTATATGTTCATAAATGTGTGTATAATTTATCAAAAACAAAAAAGTCATAAAAACAAAAACAAAACACAAAAAACACAAAAAAACACACAAAAAAACAAAATAACAAAAAAATGGTATTTATGAACGTCCACCTCCTCGTGGTAAGAGCTAGGAAACGACAATACTGTAGTATTAACGGCTAACGGACAAAATACATTATAAAAGATTTTGATTTGTAATCAGAGAACCCAATAAAACCATGCATACCAAGCTTCATAAAATTAAATTGAAATTTTTCATTTTCGACCGCCATATTAGATCCGCCATTTTGAATTTTTAAAAAATGACTTCAGATTCGTAATCAGAGACCCCAAAAACCCCCATATACCAAGTTTCATGAAATTAAATTGAAATTTTTTAATTTCGTCCGCCATATTGGAGCCGCCATCTTGTATTTTTGTATATGTTTTTCCGAATATTTACGGCTGAGAACTTAAAGACACGATATTTTGAGGCTTTGACACAATCTCGTTGAAAATTTTTCTTATGCAAAAAATCGTGTTTTTTTTTAAACAATTGTTTATAACTTTTTGCATGTTTATTATAAACAAATTTTGAAAACAGAATCTGAAAGAGCGGTAAATTTTACGTCGGAAATGGTTCGTTTCAAATTTTTCAATTATTTTTTTCATTGCTAAGGAATAGTCTTTAAAATTTGGTAAAATTTGTGTCCTCTTGGGCGTTAATGGGTTAACTTAACGCGCGAATCCAGACGCACTGGTGAGAAGACAACTGACGTCATCACTGACGAGACTGTTGACGAGACTGCCAGTGGTTAGCTGGAACGCGTCAAACGTATAGACGCGCTTCGTAAGAAAGTAGAGGAGCTAATGGAAAAAGCTGGTAAGAAACAGAGTCGAATTTACAATAAAAACCGAAAAAATAATGTCCTATTCGAAGTTGGAGATTACGTATTTTATTAGTGATGCACTTCAAGACAAGATTATCTTGAATTTGTTCCAGATATCTTTTAATATCGAGAAGTTTGGTAACCCAAGATTATTGAATATTCAATTGTTCAAGACTTGACTAATCTTGATTCAGATAATAAAATTTTTGTAATAAATGTAATAGATACAATAAATGCATCCAAAGTCGTTATTGTTTCTGTTTCCATAAATTTTTAATCATTGCAACATAATAGTAGTTTAAAAATATTTGTAAACGATTTTTTAATTAAAAAAAAGAAAACATTATTTTAGCTTAATTTGTACTGTTAAGAGTAGTATTTATATTTAAATAAGTATGTTGAAAAATAAAGTTAGTTGCTGCTGATTAATATTTAAAATACAAATTTACTGATAGAAAATATATAACAAATTTAAATAAAAAGATTTTCAATCGATCGTTACAATTTGGATTATATTTTAGGAAAAGCGTCTCAACTTGGGAAAACTTGATATAAAAGAAAATAATTAATCTCAAAAAAGAGTTCATTTTTTATATAAAATTTCTTTCCAATAATTGGTATTAAGAAAATAAAGATTGACATAACCCACCAAGCTAGCAACTTGGCAAATAATTGTTTACAAATCATTTAACTATCATGTGGGGTTATGACAATTTTTATTTTCTTATAAATTTCAGGTTGTGTTGTAATATTTTAAAATAAATATAAGCAGAATATAAAAATTCATTTAAAAGCTTTAAATATTAGGAATTATATGCTACATAGGAAAATATGCTACCTTATGAAATTTAAAAATTAAGCTAAATAAATAAATCTAAAATAAATTTATAATCAAAAGAAATTTTAGAGTCAGCACAATTTTAAAGCAAAACTTTTTTGAAGATTGTTATATTGTACAAATTAAGTAAAATGTTATTTTGTACAATTGCTAAAATTAAAGATTTTTAGGTTATAATATATAAATATTTGATTTAAATAAATAAATTGAAAAGGTATTAACAGTTTAACTGATTAATTTAATTAATTAAAGTCCAAATCTTTTTAATTTTAACAATTGTACAAGATAATGTTTTACCTAATTTGTATAATATAACAATCTTCAAAAACGTTTTGCGTCAAAATCATATTGACACGAATTTTTTCAAGAATCTTGGTTAAAACAATACAAGATCAATATTTTGTCTGGACAGACGATACAAATTCTCGATCTTGAAATTCTCTTGTTTATTCTCGTTTGAATGCATCACTATATTTTATCCAAACAATACATTGTCAAACGCTGCTCTCGGGTATATTGAATATTGAAGCCTCTGAGCCAGTTCCAACTACTCCAAGGTCATCAGCTTCCTCAGGAGAAGCAAAATATCCAGGAGCAACTTCAGCAGGCCCAGGATGAATTAAAAAAAGCTAAACACGAGATCAGCAAACGGGATAAAACCCTTGACGAATTCCAGTACGACTGGGGTTCTTTGATGGAGAGTCATCAAAAGCTGGAATGTCAAGCTAAGCTGAGTAAGCGCTACAAGGAGTTGTTCACTGAGAAAATCAGGGAAGTCTACCGCGCTATGACTGAGTTAAGGGAGCCAAACCTTAGGACCAGAGCACCTGCCGGCTGTTTAAACTGTGGGATCAATGGACATAGTCACCGATCGTGTTCCAAGCCATACAGTGGCACCTTCTGCCAAAAGTGCACCTGCGTAGAGTTCTCGACGCGCGAATGCCCTTGGCCTCATTTTGCCAAAAATCCGAGCCACATACTAGATGATAAGAAGTGCCAACATTGCAGGAACCCACTGACTATGCCCGACCCAAACTGAGTTGATTGCAGACAACGTCTGATTCTAGCAGAGTAAACCAGACGCATCAAGGAAGCGCAGCTTATCGAGAGCCAATTGGGTTTTAGGAGGCCGTCAGGGGCTTCAAATTCTCAACAGGAAGGTGCATCAGGCCCGCCAAGAAGTGTCATAGCCGCCTTATGAGAAAAAGCCAGTGGCCATCCACCTGACGGCGTTACCAGTTCAGCTACTCTCGGAGCAGCAGAACAGACAGATCGCCCTCTTCTTAAAGTTGAGTCCTCCGAAGAAGTGACAGTGCGCGTAAAGCTGATGGACGAGTAACTTCGTGCTCAATTGTTAATTTTATAGACTTGTAAGTTTTGTTTGCGCGCTGTTGCGCCCTTTTTTTTCGTCATAGTGATCAACGTCACTCTTTAGACTCAACGAGTGACTCGATCTACTCGAATCCTTTTTTTTTTTACTAAGACTTTTTTCTGCACCGTTGTGCCATTACGTAAAGTATTACGTCGAGCGCCCGCTTTGTAGCGCGGTGTCTCCATTGTCTCTCTTTATAATTTGACGCCTATAAGATCAGTATTATTTCCAAAGATCTAAGGCTACAGTACCTTATTCACGTTAAGATTATTTTGTTTCGCCCCGTATTTTTTATTAAAGGCGATGCCTTTAATATTATCTTTATAATTTGTAATTCAAACTTTATAAGAACGAATCTTTAGTTCGTATTAGCGCCTTTGCGTCTTCCATTGCTCTGCGGAGCAGAAAAATATCCATTGTACTCTAGCGCCGTTGCGCCCGTTTTTGAATTTACAATAAACGCAATTTTTCAAAAAAATAAATAAACAGTTATATTGTCAAATTAATGGTATTAAAACTTATTTTAGGATTAATTAGAATGTTAAGGTATTTATTAAAAGTGAGAGCGCAGTGCTTCAATTTTTGTCCAATTTTGTTCGTTAAGAGATGAAAAAGTTTGAAATAAGATCTAGAAATATGAAAAATAATTGATATTTGGCTGAAAAATTTTTAGTGTATTTTGCCAAATATTTCTGGCGAGGCAAAAATTGATTGAATTTTCATTTTTTGACAAGTTGAAAGTAACGCGCTGTTCTTTAATTTTTGTCCAATTTTGTTCGTTAAGAGATGAAAAAGTTTGAAATAAGATCTAGAAACATGAAAAATAATTGATATTTGGCTGAAAAATTTTTAGTGTATTTTGCCAAATATTTCTGGCGAGGCAAAAATTGATTGAATTTTCATTTTTTGACAAGTTGAAAGTAACGCGCTGTTCTTTAATTTTTGTTTAATTTTGTTCGTTAATAATTGAAAAAGTTTCAAATTAGATCGAGAAATATGGAAAATAATTAATATTTGACTGAAAATTTTTTAGTGTATTTTGCCAAATTTTTCTGGCGAGGAAAAATTGATAGAATTTTCATTTTTTGACATGTTGAAAGTAACGGTCAGTTCTTCAATGTTGGTTCAATTTTGTTCAATAATAGATTAAAAAGTTTGGAATTAGATCTAGAAATATGTAAAACAATTGATATTTCACTGAAAATTTTTTAGTTTATTTTGTTAAATATTTCTGGCGAGTCAAAAATTGATTGAATTTTCATTTTTTGACAAGTTGAAAGTAACGCGCAGTTCTTTAATTTTGGTTCTATTTTGTTCGTTAATAGATGAAAGAGTTTGAAATTAGATCTAGAAATATGGAAAATAATTGATATTTGACTGAAAATTTTTTAGTTTATTTTGCCAAATATTTGTGGCGAGGCAGAAATTGATTGAATTTTCATTTTTTGACAAGTTGAAAGTAACGCGCAGTGCTTTAACTTTTGTTTTATTTTGTTGATTAATAGATAAAAAAGTTTGAAATTAGATCTAGAAATATGAAAAATAATTATTATTTGGCTTTAGTTGTCTTGACTTGAAAATGTCGGTTTCTTTTTGTACCTATCTGTGAATTTGTTTAAATTTTGAATAATTTGTTATTAAAAAAATCCTGACGTGATGGAAACAAATGGCCACCAGATTTGGATTCAGCGACCAAAAATACTTCAGGAATTCATGGTCCGGTTTCTTGAACCAGAAAAAAAAAGTTCGTGGTCCTGTGTAGTTTTTTCTTCAACGATATATATTAATTATTATCTCGTTTTCTCAAAAGAAACTTAAATTTAATACATAATTTAAGAATTAACTGCCGGCATTAGCAAAGGCAATGTGCATAGTGACGTTCGCGGTTGAAAAAACATGTACATCAACACGTACACGAATGCGTACATGACCACGTACATGAAAGCATACATGTTCATGTACATGAACATATATGTGTTCATGTACGCGGCATTGAAACATGAACATGTACACGAACACATATATGTTCATCCACGTTAATAAGTTCAAAAAACAATACTTTAAATTACTAAAAAATGTTAAACAAAGGTAACTATGCCTATGGTTTTGCTCCACCCATGTTTCTGAAAAACAACTGCGCAGCCATATCTCCCATAGAAAACTACTGCGCAACGTTTGAATTTTTGCAAAATTTCAATCATTTTCGTTTACATGTTCATGTGCAAGAACATGTATGGAATTTTTGACTTAAAGCTCATGAATATATGTACATGAACGTATACGTGTTCGTGTACATGAACATGTTTCAATATCGCGTACATGTACACGTACATGTTCATGTACATGTTTTTTCAACCAGGTTTTCAATGGAGTTAGCAGTTGAATTTGACAAATATGGAGTAAGCAGTTTTTCTTATAGTTTATTTTCAACAACCTCCGGAAGTAATTAAATTTAGGCCCTTATTCAATCGATGTGTCATATTTTTCTCTACCTATTGCAAAAAAAATATCAAATTCGATGAAAAGTGGATTTGGCAGGTTTTCACTCTAAACCGTCGATATGTACATTGGCCTGTAGTTTGCACGTAAAATATAGAGAACCAGATTCAAAGCAGCGCTGTCAAGGAAAAACTTTTTCTGTTTTCAAAATAGCGTATTCTCCTTCCCCAGGCCTAAGTGTTTGACTTAGATTGCTGATGTTTGGTACAAAGATGTAGTTTCTCATGCAAATTACGCAAAAAATACAGAGAATATCATTTGAAATTATGATCATAGCATTGTCAAGAAAATGTCTAGATTTTTAACCAAAAATGCCTTAAAATGACCCTGGCCTTCGTTCCAGCGGTCATACTATATAACCTAGATAAATAAAATTTGATAAACATATATGTAGTTTAACCTACAGATTGCACGAAAAATATAGAGAATATCTCTAGCTCATATAGTTTAAAAAATAAGGGAGTTGCGTAACTCTTCGGTTTTAGTTTTAGTACGAGTGTAACTCGTACTTGCCCATTTTTATTATTATTAATTTTAATTACAAAATTGTGACTTTACAGGTCGCGTAAAAATATGTAGTTTTTTAAGTTCTCGCAGGGCTTGTAGTAGAAGTCATCAACTTCTTTATGTGAAACAAAATACAACAATTTATCATAATCTGCATAAAAATAGCTATAGATGTACCTACATGAATATTAAGAAATATTGAACTTTGAAAATTTAATATCAATTTAAAGAAATCAATTATTTTTCTAATAAAACGACGTTTACTTGTTTATAGAAACCGTAATTGTTTATGAATTTTAATAATCATGTGTACTTCCATAGATAATCTCTATGAAGCTGCAATTCAAATTGAGTAAGGATTCCTAAATTGTGTCCATCATTTTCAAAAGGTATTCTGATTTTATTCAAATTTTTTATTTTGATAGTAAATATTAAGATAAACAAAACCCTATAATATTATTTAAAAAAAGTTGATATTTCAATAGTTATTAACAATAAAAGTTTTTTATAAACAATCCAATTGCTTCCGTTCCAATTAACAGAATGTTATAGAAATTGGAATTATTACTTAAAAATAGGCGCTTGTCGAAATACTAAAAGTTTTTTTGAAAAAACGCTTGCAATTTTTTTAAATAATTAATACTTGTTGTAAACAAATTAAAAATTAAGCCTGTTCTTAATGAGATATTGACTTCGTTCTTTTTCAATATTATTCTGTATACAATTCTTAACATTTCCCAAAAATAAAAGTTTGAGGCCCACATTGTAGGAATAAAATACTTTTAATTTTGTTGAAAGAAATACCGTTTAATTACTAATATGAAGTCTTCAACAACAATATACTATCCATATCTATTGTTTTTTTCTTTAAATGTGCTAATTCGTCAGAAACTTTTAAATTGAGAAAAGCAAAATACAAAAGTTGTATTAATTTATAAAATAAATATTATAAACAGATACAGTATGCAAATACGACAATTAAAAAGTTAGGTTATTTATAAATGTTTTATAAATATTTAAAATCTTATTATTAAAAATTTTCATTTCATGTTTCTTTAAATATGAATTTGCTAGATTAAAATATATTTGCTAAATATTTTACTATAACTATATTTTATATTTTACTATTCTATATATTACTATATATATTCTCTGTTTTTGTTTGCAATAATAAAATGTTAAATCATATTTAAAAAATATTATTTAATAATAATATTTTTACAATTTTAGAACACAACAAAACGAGATTATAGGTTTATTAGTTGTGTTCAACAACCCGGCAAGAAGGCTGGAATAGTAAAGAATTCGAATTTACAGAGTTGCGCCCGAAACTTCAAAAATATATTTTCTTCTTAATGCCTGAATTTTCCTCGAATTTCATGGTCACGAAATAGAACTCGAAACCTAGCGACGTGAATTTTTCATTATTCCGAAGCGTATATCCTATACCGTAGAACGGGATTCATTTCAGTCACTTTCAATTTCGAAATATTCCGTCAGATCAGCTATAGGTTGGGAAAAACGAGTTCTACTAAAGGAATTCATTCAGTACATTTTGACTCCCTTTGAAATCCTTTGAGAAAAATGTTGTGAACCGAATATTTTCAATTCTTTTTGATCCAATTATTCACTAAGGGCAGTTGATAAATAACTACTTGCATGACTCCCCTCCTCAATCCGCTCGAAACCGGTTATGAGAGTGTCAAATTCCTAACCGAAAATGTGAAGGAAGACATGTGGCTCTAAATTTCCAACAAAAGGACCTACTTTTTCTTTGTATTCTGTCGCTAACGGTCAGTTTCTTTTTGACTTTCGAACAGTTAAGTTCGCGTGAATTTTAAACTTGTTTTCACAAAGTGCTTAAACTTTAATTAAAATTAAGTTTTGATAGTAAAGTTTAATAGTTATAATATTTTCTATATGCAGTTAATTATATTCATATTCTTAATTAATACTCTAAAAAGTGCTCATGTGGGTTTTAAGTTATAAGTTTATTGATATAAACTAAACAATAGCAATAATAACTTATTTTATTTCTAATTATTAGTAATATACTATTGTCATATTGTGTCAAACTGTTATTATTATTATTAATTAAAAACTTTAATGACCAGATTTTTTTAATGTTGAGGAATAAAGTGGCTTAATTGGTCAGATTAGTTCTCAAAAAACTTTTTATTGCCAACGTTTCGAACTGGTACCAGTTCATCTTCAGGGCAACTTAATTATAATTATCTCTCCTTGGAGAGTCAAACCTTTATAATTAAGTTGCCCTGAAGATGAACTGGTACCAGTTCGAAACGTTGGCAATAAAAAGTTTTTTGAGAACTAATCTGACCAATTAAGCCATTTTATTCCTCAACATTATTATTATTATTCTTATTGTATAAACAAGCATTTTATAACATATATATTCATTAAGAAAATGGAAAAAACAGATATACTTTTTAGTCTGCTAAAAAAACTATTTATTACTGAGAATTTTTAATTATCATTCAATTACGCTTTAAAAAAGTTCTTACTGTATATATGACCTTAAAGGAATTCAGCTTGAACCACTTCTTTTTCTTTGTTAGGAATTAAAATGTCACCGAAGGTTTGATGAATTCCTCTAAATACCGTTTTAGGTTACTCCTAAAATTGACTAAAAGGAATAAAAGTTTAGTATCATTTGTTCCGCTACGCGAGTCGCAAAAAAGAGGGAAATTCAGGCACTAAGTGGAATTCATTTTTTCAATTCTTTACTGTTCCAGCCTTCTTGCCGGGAATTGTAAAAATTTTATTATTAAAAATTATTATTTAAATATAATTAAACATTTTATTATTGCAAACGAAAACATAGTATATGTATTACATAAAATAGTAAAATATTTAGAAAATAAATTTTAATCTATCAAATTCATTTTTAAAGAAACATGAAATTAAAAATGTTTCAAATAAGATTTAAAACGTTTATAAAACATTTAAAAATAACCTAACCTTTTAACCATCATATGTGTATTCTGTATCTGTTTATAATATTTATTTTATAAATTAATACAACTTTTGTATTTTGCTTTTCTCAATTTAAAAGTTTCTGACGATTCAGCATATTTAAAGAAAAAAACAATAGATATGGATAGTATATTGTTGTTGAAGACTTCATATTAGTAATTAAACGGTATTTCTTTCAACAAAATTAAAAGTATTTTATTCCTACTATGTGGGCCCCAAAATTTTATTTTTGGGAAATGTTAAGAATTGTATACAGAATAATATTGAAAAAGAACGAAGTCAATATCTCATTAAGAACAGGCTTAATATTTAATTTGTTTATAACAAGTGTTGATTATTTAAACAAATTGCAAGCGTTTTTTAAAAAACTTTTAGTATTTCGACAAGCGCCTATTTTTAAGTAATAATTCCAATTTTTATAACATTCTGTTAATTAGAACAGAAGCAATTGGATTGTTTATAAAAAACTTTGATTGTTAATAACTATTGAAATATCAACTTTTTTAAAATAATATTATAGGGTTTTGTTTATCTTAATATTTACTATCAAAATAGAAAATTTAAATAAAATCAGAATACCTTTTGAAAATGATGGACACACTTTAGGAATCCTTATTCAATTTCAAGTCAATCGGATTAAAATTACTCAAGTTCTGCTGCAAGCAGTATTTCAAAATGTGGTATCGAGAAAAACGCGTTTTGAAGTTTGACAATGTGTTTTCTATGTGAAATTTTTAATTTCAAATACTAAACTCGCAACATTGGTAACTTATTTTCAAAAACTGCTTCAAACTGTCAACTAGAAAAATCTGTACCTCATTTTGAAACTATTTTGTGTGAGGCGAGATGCGTTCCAAATTTTAATTTGTCATTTTTAAGCGTTCGGAGTTGCTTCGAAAATACGCCTATTGCGGGTACTTAAAATTTTTTTTTATTAGTAATTTCTTTTGGACATCATTCTAGACATATTTATTCGTGATTTAAGCCACTAAAAAGTTTTTGTAAAAAGAAAATTTCGGCTAGGTATTTCACATTAATTTCCTAGGTAACTATATAATTGCAAGACAACATGTTTTCGGGAAAAGTGTCGGGTTTTCTAGAAAAAAAGTTGTTAATGTAGATGTTTCAAGTAAACTTCTAAAAAGTTGACACGTCTTTCCTTCCAATAGTTTGCAACCAGCATTTGTAGGGCAATAGTAACTTAACATTTTTTTTTGTTCAACAAGGGTAACTGAATAACTCCGCTTCATAATTTTTTTAAGTTTAATAAAAGCAAGTTATCTGTTTGTAATAAATAAAAGTTTGCAGTTTTCATCGAGTATTTTTACTCTTTTTTCTAGCCGATATGTTAAGCAGGGTTAAGAAAATTTGAATTTAAAAATTGACGGATATAAAAAAAACGAAGTTACTTCGTGGTCCTTGTAAAAAAATGTTATTATTGTCCGACAATTAGATAACCTGCTTTTGTTAAACTTTAAGAAAATGATTTAAGGATTCACGAATGTAAGTCGAATAGAAACGGAGTTAATTTGTGGCCCTTCTAGAAGTAAAAAAATGTTAAGTTATTATTGTCCGACAAATGCCGGTTGCGAACGGAAGGGTTTGGTATACAATATTTAAATTGTTACATTTCTCTTCTAAATGTCGTATAGAAACAAAATAAAATTGGTTCAATTCCGATATACATTTTAAATTTTATAAACGTTGCCGAGTTGACAAGCATACGATACGTAACGTTTGCGGTTACCGTTTTCTATCCGACTTTTTAAGCAGGGTCGTCCATAAATTACGTCACACAAATTTCAATGAATTTTGACGCCCCCTCCTTTGTCACACTTTTTACATAGAGAACTTCAACATTTTATAAAGGTTGTCACACTCCTCTCAACCCCTTCCCCCTAATGTGTGACGTAATTTAAGGAGAACCCTCATTACATTTTTCTAAAAAATATGTTTACATTATTCTAAGTGTTTAGTTTGTGATCTGTTTTTGATAACAAATTAATAAGAAAGGGAATAATTCTTGTTGATAAGTAAAAACTCCTATCGAGTGCAAAGTATTAAGTTAAATAGGATTGTTATTCTGCATCTTAAGTTTAATAATAATTTTCACTTACACATATTTTAGGGTCATAGCTTATTGGAAATGCCATCGGGTACTGGAAAGACAATAACTTTGCTGTCGTTGATTGTGGCCTACATGATGGAATATCCTCATAGTATCACAAAATTAATTTACTGCTCTCGGACTATGCCAGAAATTGAAAAAGTTATAGAAGAGCTCAAAAAATTGATAGACTATTATGAAAGCGAAACTAACAAAAAGTGGAAAATGCTCGCTCTGGTTCTAAGTTCAAGAAAAAACTTATGCATACATCCAGAAGTAAGCAAAAATTATTATCAATATAACTAAATTTTACTTTTAACAAATTTTAATTCTTTATTTATCTAATGCTTAGGTAAGTAAAGAAAGGGATGGTAAAATTGTTGATAGCCGTTGTCACGGACTAACTGCCTCTCATATTCGCGAAAGACATCAGTTTGATGATTCAGTGCCAATTTGTACTTATTACGAAAAATTTGATCTGGAAGGTCGTGAATCATTAATACCATCTGGAATTTATTCCATTGAAGATTTAAAAGACTATGGAAGCGACAAGAATTGGTGTCCGTATTTTTTAGCAAGATTTACGGTAAAAATATCATTACTATTATTTATTTAAAAAGTTCATTAAATGTTTAAGACAAGTTACTATTGTTTATACATTTTTCAAAAGAACATAATACACTGAAAGACATTCTATTATATAATTCAATAAAAATTAATTTATACTTAAGCAGTCAAATTTAAAAGGAGATTATGCAGAGTTGGAAAAAAATGGTTGTTCATGGAATTTTAAGATTTAGAATGACTGTAGGTATGAACATTTATTGTTGAGAAAGTTTAAATTTTAATATAGTGACTATGAGAAATTAAGATTTGTCATTTTGAAATTAAAGAGTGATAATTTATTATGGTTTGTAATAAAGTAACTAATTATCAAATTTTAAATTTAGTTTAAAACCTATTAAATTCAATAACCGGCTAAATTTAATTTATTACTTAATTTTACCTCGTTCAGAGAAAATACCACCCTCGAAGTCCACAAAAATGATGACGATCGAATACACATAAATCCGACAAGAAAACTTGTCTTAACTCACCAACGATGACCCAAAATCTCAAGAAACCCCTCGACGAAATACTTGTCGAATTCCTCCGAACAGCACGTTGAACTTCCGTTAAAGCAGGCTTTACACGGCTCCTCGTTGAGAAAATAGAACAAGGCTTTCTCCACACCAACAAGTTATACCAAACAATAAACCTTTAATTGTTCCAGTAATTCACCTTACACAAAGTAAGCAAAATAATTTGCTATCTCATAGATGAAGCAATAAATTAATAATATACAGTTGAACCTGGATAAGCGAGAACTGGATAAGCGAGAAACCTCTATATATAAGCGAAAGAAATTTGTCGGTCCCTTCATTTTTACATGTAAAAACCTCTGTAAGCGAGATTCTGTAAGCGAGAGAATTTTCTCACCCGGACCTCTGTAAGTGAGAAAATTCGCTTTCGAACCTCTATAAGCAAGAGAATCTTGTCTAAAATTTTTTCGAAATATCTTCTGATTCTAGTTCTATTGATATCTTTTTACTTTTCGTAAATGAAAATAAAGAAATCAAGTATTAGCGCAGTTACTCGCGCAGTGAAAACAACGAAAATAATTTTCTCCTTAACCCATTAACGCCCAGACGGACGAAAAATTTCTGTTGACTTTGAGGACCTCCCTTTTAAAAAAAATGCCTACAAAAAAATTAGCACTTATCATTTTTAACGTAAAATTTACTCCTCTTTTAGATTCTGAAGTTAAAATTTATTTATAACAAATCGTTAAAAAGTTATAAACAATTTTTTGCAAAAAAACACGATTTTTTGAGAAAAAATTTTCATTTTAGACATATTTTCACCGGAAAAAAGCAAGTAGATGCTCTCAAAAGCACAAAATATCGCGTCCATGGACCCCCAGCTATAAGACCCTGAAGCAAAAAAATTTTTTTTTCAAAATGGCGGACGCCAATATGGCGGCTAAAACTAAAAAAATGGCTCAGATATGAAACAGGGTGCTCCAACTTTTTCATGTGACTGAAATCGCCTAAAACTCTTTATACGGGGGTTTTTGGGGTCGCTGATTACGAATATGATGTCAGTTTTTAAAAATTCAAAATGGCTGATCCAATATGGCGGACGAATTTTTAAAAAAATTTTGGATTCACTTGAAACTCTCCACTCAGGGGTTTTTGGGGTCGCTGATTACGAATATGATGTCAGTTTTTAAAAATTCAAAATGGCAGATCCAATATAGCGGACGAATTTTTAAAAAATTTTGGATTCACTTGAAACTCTCCACTCAGGGGTTTTTGGGGTCGCTGATTACGAATATGATGTCAGTTTTTAAAAATTCAAAATGGCGGATCCAATATGGCGGACGAGTTTTTAAAAAAATTTTGGATTCACTTGAAACTCTCCACTCAGGGGTTTTTAGGGTCGCTGATTACGAATATGATGTCAGTTTTTAAAAATTCAAAATGGAGTTGGCAAATTTTTTAAGTCTTATTATTTTTTTTGGTTATTTTTGTTTATTTGATGCTTATTATTATTATTATTGGTCTCAGAATCATCTTCTAGGTTGTGAAGATGTAGCTGGAGCTATGAGTCGCAACAAGTTTGAAGATATCAAGTCCAAGCTAAAGCTATCCAAACCTGAAGATGAAAATGCTGATGATAGAGCTTGGCGAGTGAGAGGTCCTTTGGAGATTTTTAAGAAAAATGCGAGGCAGTTTGCGTATTTTTCATCAGCTTTGTCAGTTGACGAAATGATGGTAAAGTTTCGGGGAAGAACTATTTTGAAGCAGTTTATAAGAAACAAGCCTGTCCGTTTCGGTATCAAAATGTGGGCTCTTTGTAGTTCCGAAGGATTTTTATTCGATTGTGACATTTATTGTGGCAAGAATTCAAAAAGTTTTTTTTTTGGCAATGAAGAAAAGCTAAATAAATGTGCTTTAGGTAGCTGCATTGTCGTTGGTCTTCTCCAAAACCTTCTTTCTTCAGTTGTACCCAGAAATGTAGTGAAATATCACGTATATTTTGACAACTTTTTTACAAGTCCAGATTTACTGGTTCATCTGAAGAAAGTTGGTTTGCGGGCAACAGAGACAGTCAGAGCTAATCGAATTCAAGTAAAAAATCCGATTACGGAAAAGGATCCAAGAGGGACATTTATTGCCAAGCATGACAAATGCAGTGGTGTCAATTATGTCACAGTAAAAGATTCGAAAGTAGTGTCTATACTGTCAACACTGATAGGTGTTACACCAATTAGTTCAGTCAAAAGATATTCTTCGGAGACAAAGAGCAAAGTTGATATAGCATTTCCTAATGCTTTTACAACCTACAACAAGTTTATGGGCGGAGTAGACTTGCACGACGCACATTGCAGCAATTTGATGCCATGCATAAGGTCGAAGAAATGGACTTGGGTTATACTTATGAGACTCGTTCAAGCATCAATTGCAAATGCAACTGTTCTAAGAAACTTAGTTGTCCAAGAAAAAAAAATAGGTACTAAAGACATGGCTCTACAGATTGCAAAAGCATATCTAAAAAAATCTGAATCCATCAAAAACCACGAAGTTCAAAGAGTTGAACAAAAGAAAAACTGCTCTAATTTCTCCAAGTGCACCTGTAGAACGCAACGAAAGTGCGTGGAGTGTGATGCATATTTATGCGTTTCCTGCTTTCAGGATTTTCACACCTAAAATGTAAAAATGTAAAAAATATTAAAACAAAAAAAAAACAAAAAAAAATAAAATAAAAAACGAAAAAAAAAAGACTCTTTATTGTCCACCTCCTCGCGGTAAGAGTCGGGCAACGGCGAATTATTCGACGGCAAACGGACCAAAAAATTCTTATTCATTGTATAATACTTATTGAAATTCAAACAATTTGACTCTGCTATTTTGTATTTTCAAGAATTGCCATCAGATTTGCAATTAGCGACCCAAAAAACCCCCGAATAGAGAGTTTCAAGTAAATCCAATAATTTTTTACAAAACTCGTCCGCCATATTGGATCCGCCATTTTGAATTTTTAAAAACTGACATCATATTCGTAATCAGCGACCCCAAAAAGCCCTGAGTGGAGAGTTTCAAGTGAATCCAAAATTTTTTTAAAAATTCGTCCGCCATATTGGATCCGCCATTTTGAATTTTTAAAAACTGACATCATATTCGTAATCAGCGACCCCAAAAACCCCTGAGTGGAGAGTTTCAAGTGAATCCAAAATTTTTTTAAAAATTCGTCCGCCATATTGGATCCGCCATTTTGAATTTTTAAAAACTGACATCATATTCGTAATCAGCGACCCCAAAAACCCCTGAGTGGAGAGTTTCAAGTGAATCCAAAATTTTTTTAAAAATTCGTCCGCCATATTGGATCAGCCATTTTGAATTTTTAAAAACTGACATCATATTCGTAATCAGCGACCCCAAAAACCCCCGTATAAAGAGTTTTAGGCGATTTCAGTCACATGAAAAAGTTGGAGCACCCTGTTTCATATCTGAGCCATTTTTTTAGTTTTAGCCGCCATATTGGCGTCCGCCATTTTGAAAAAAAAATTTTTTTGCTTCAGGGTCTTATAGCTGGGGGTCCATGGACGCGATATTTTGAGCTTTTGAGAGCATCTACTTGCTTTTTTCCGGTGAAAATATGTCTAAAATGAAAATTTTTTCTCAAAAAATCGTGTTTTTTTGCAAAAAATTGTTTATAACTTTTTAACGATTTGTTATAAACAAATTTTAACTTCAGAATCTAAAAGAGGAGTAAATTTTACGTTAAAAATGATAAGTGCTAATTTTTTTGTAGGCATTTTTTTTAAAAGGGAGGTCCTCAAAGTCAAGAGAAATTTTTCGTCCGTCTGGGCGTTAATGGGTTAATATATATAATATGTCAAAACGAAAAATTAATAAGCTTCCATTAAGTGACGAGCTTAAAATTATAGTTTAACTTAGGTCAAATTTACTTTCTTGAAAAACAAGTTGAGATTATTAAAAAAACTCTCTAAATCTAATGTATGTATCTAATGTATGTTGTATTTTTTTAATAAAGATATTTCATTTTAAATTAAATACATTAATATCAAACCAATTATAAATTAATATGTATATATATATATAAATATTTGTTAAAATATAATTAAAATATAATAAAATAATAAGAGTAATAAATCTTGCAGAACGTATAATAATGGATTACAAATTCATAAACCTCTATAAGAGAGAAAAATCGCACTTGGACCTTTGTAAGTGAGAAACTGGATTAGAGAGAAACCTCTATAAGCGAGAGAAAATAGCCGGTCCCTAAAGCTCTCGCTTATCCAGGTTCGACTGTATAAGTTATTTGAAAAGTTATTAAAAAAAAAATTTTTAATGCAAAAAAAATGAAAAAACATTAATTATTTAATGAATTTTTAATCAATTATAAGCTTTATATAGATCAATCGATTCATTTTTAGATAAGGAATATGGTTTTTGTATTCATTAAGTTATATTTTTAGCATGGAAAAAAATGTTGCAAAAAACCATTTTTTTCGATGAAAAAAGGAACTAAAAAAATTTGTTTAGGTACTTTCAAAAATTCCTTTGTTTAAATTTAGATATTCATAAGCCTAATAAAGCCATCCAAATTTTATTGAAATCCGCTAAAGCGTTCTCAAGATATCCTGGCGACAAAAAACGCTATACACTCGCCCTTACATACACACACACACACATACACCAAGCATGGTCATGCCCACGATGCGCAACAGTATGACTGTGTCCTATCGTATCGTGGTGAAACACAACACGATAGACTCAGTTGAATAGTATTGTGGCACGCCACGATACGATGCGTCTTAGTCTATATCGTGGTTAGATCCAACACGATGGACTTATACGAATCATATCGTGGCGAGCCACAACACGATGGGCCCTGTACAAATCGTAACGTAGAAAGCCACAACGTCTTGAATCATACCGTGGGGCGTAGCGTCGTTCAATACAGAACACAGTATAAACAAAGAAGAAACTATATGTTTACTTCCACATACAAAAGAAATTATAAGCTCTTGAAGGCTTCTATTAACAGTTCGTCAAAATGCAAGCCCCCCTTCTTATTTTATTTGGCTACTTTATATTATACTAAATAAATTAATAAATGATAAATAAATTATAAATTGTTTAAAAAGTTAATTGTTTAAACAAATTGTTATAAACAAATATTAAAATTTTTATCAGAAAAAACAAATGATAAAAAGTGAGAAATGTTTTAAATAAGGGGCGAAATTTCTGTACCGATCCAACTAAAAAAAAAATTTCCTCCGATTGGGCTAAAACTTGCCCTAAGTTTAGGTCTATGCATGAGTACATTAGCCACCAAGTATTACTAAATTTCATCATTAACTGTGTAGTGGGGAGGGGGATCAAGTTTTTGATGAATGGTGGGTGGACTAGTTTTTCATCACTCGTAACTTTTATACGGTCAATCGCACAAATTTTTGACCTATATACTTTTGAAAGGGTTTTTTCTGCTCTTTCAAACGGTAAAAAGAATGTTTTCGAAAATTAAAAATTTGACCCTTTTTTTTAAAAATCAAAAATATTTTTGACTTTTTTTTCAAAATCGACATTTTTTTTTATTTTTTATTTTTTGAAAATAAAGTTTAAAATGTGTACTTTAAGTACACCAAGTATGAAAAGGTCCTTTTTTTTGTTTTCGAGATATTTGAAAGGGAATAAATGATTTTAATTTAAGCGCTTAAATTGAAAGGAAGATTTAATAATTTAATTTCGTAAAGTTTCGACTCAATCAGTGGTACCAAGCTTGCTGACGATCGGCTGGGCGGAGAATTGCCGGAAAAAGGGAGTAAGTTCGCGGAAAAGTGGGGTGATTTCTGAGAATTCTATAAAAGTGTACTTTCACGTGAAAAGAGCCCTTTATCAATTTCATAACGGCGTGGTCCGGTTGGAACCATATTTTCTGTGTGTCGCCGGCAGCCAGAAAGGTAAATTTCGCGATTTTGTTGTTTTATTCTTTGCTATAATTTTGTTTTTATTCAAATCAATAATTTTTATTCGTTTAATTTGAAAGTGTGGTGCCTTTTTTACTATTGGATTCCAAACAAAGTGGAGCGATTTTTTATTAATGCAATTCGAGCACGTGAGGCTATTTTCACCGGAAGTACACTGAAATAGAGTACCTTTTGGCTACGGATTCGAAAATAACAGTTTAATTTGACGTTGGGAAGGACCAAAAGAAAATTGACGCATTTTGGATTTGAATCCGCCAATTTTGGATCTAATTTTGACTTCATACCGGTGATTCTTCGTGCCAGCATCGTTTCATCCCACTCACGACCACGCCGAGCAAAATTGATAAGTTTTTTTTCTAATTTTATTTGTCAATCCATTCTTTCTAAAATTCAATCACAGAAAGATCCTCAGCGAATATTCTTGGTCGAATCGCTGAGGCTAATTTTCATTTGTCTTAGGAATCCAACTTTATCAGAATTGTTAATAAGTCACCACGTGACAATTTAAAAAAAATTAATAGCTTTGTGTTTAATGATAATTAATTCCATTTTATGCTATACTGTAAAAGACTCAATTTGTTGAAATTGGTATTTTTTTTTATTCATTTGGAATTTCGTTTTATATTCAAGAAAGTATTTATATTTAATTGATTCTGTGATTTAGTATATGATAAATAGACGATCTGAGTGAGAATTAAATATTTTCCGATTTTAATTGTATTTAAATTCATATTTATGATTGGATGAATTATTTCTATTAAAAGGGGCCCCAAGTACTTATTGTTTATTTAAAAATTTTTGGAAATTATATTGTATTTAGTGTATGAATTTGAACTGTTGTGGAAAAGCTTTTATTTAATTGTTTATGCGAAATTTCTCTCACTTGCGTGATTTAAAGGTGAATGGATTGATTTGACGTATTTGTGAATTGTTTTATTTATTCATTGAATATTGATTGAACGGTTATATTTCTCATGTATCCCGAATTTTCAATGGTTATCCTGTATACTTGATCAATTTTATAATATATTTTCATACATTTTATTTCAGTTAATTTACTTAAATTTCCTATATCTCATTTTGCAGTTATTTATATTATTTTATTTGGATTGATAATTTGAGTGAGTTTTTGTTATTTGAAGATAACCAGATCATTACTGGTGGGATTATTTGGTGTTTATATTTAATTTGTCTTGATTTCTGATTAAATTGCAAATTTGTCAATTCTTAATTATTTCTTCTTAAAATTAAATCGTTACATAAATTTTGGCGCCCAACGTGCAGGGCATGAGAAATTATAACTGTTCATTTGTATAGTTTAATTAAAATTAATTTTGTACATTTTCAGGATTAGGGAATATTGCTTTTAAATTTGTTATTTTTTGTATTTGTGAACGTATATATTCCTCTATCTCGATTACATGACTCAACGTACTCCGGTCAAACCGAGTTCGTTTCAGTATACAAATACTTGTGATAACAGCGATATAATTAGTGTTGATTTAGATAAAACGATCTTTGATTTAATTAATATGTCTGAAGGTAGCGAAAATCAAAATAATGATGGAGAGTTGAATAAATATGTCATGATTGAACAATTACGGCAGGAAATTCTCAATTTAAGAAATTTAAATAAAGCGCAAAATGAACAATTATTGGATTTGCGTAAGCAGATTCCGGCTGGATCTAGGGGTGGGGACGCTCAGATTATTCAGTCTTTAATTGACGGTTTGAGGGGAACCCATATGGATGTTAAGGTCCCACGATTTGATGATTCCCAGAATCCAAATATGTTTCTGGAAAAGCTTGAAAAGTTTTTTAAATTAAAGCAAATTTCTAGGACGAGTCGATTAGATGTTCTGGATGGGGTTTTTGAGGGCCGCGCGAAGCTTTGGTACGAAACGCAAACAATTACTAGTTATGAGGATTTTAAGAAAAAATTCCTGGATGAATTCTTCTCGATTCCAATCCGCGTGAAGGTCAAATCGACATGGCTATCGAAACGTTTTAACCCGGCTAAGGACCAGTTAAATAGTTCTTTTTTGGGTCAGGTTAATGAGGCTCAGTACTTTACACCAACAATGGAGGGTTATGAGCTTCATTACACTATTATTCAACAAATGCCCCTTAGAATTAGAGAATTATTAGTTACAATTGATTATAATAATTTAAATAAAATTTTGGATGCTTTGTCTCAACTGGAGTCTACGTTTGGGGATAAGCAAAATAATTCAAGAAGTACAAATAATAGAGTAGATAATCAGCCATATCAGATGTCTCACGGTCCTCATGTAAAATCTAATGTAAGAGAGGTGCGCAATGATGGGAGTGGGGCGTCAGCGGGTACGGTATCGAGAGTAGGGGTTCATAGAGGTGCCTCTCAGCCTCGAAATATGCATTCTAATTGGCGTGAGCGGACCGATATCGTCCTGCCGGACCTCTCTATACCCCCACCAAAGGTTTCGTTCGTTTCTGGTCAGTCTTCATTTCAGAGCCGTCGTATAAACATAAATTCCTTGAGCCATGTGATTTGTCGAAGGGAAAATTCAAGCTTGTCGGACTCCTACGATTTTAAAGATTTAGGAAAAGATCTTGATGTTCCTGGCGAAAGGGAATCCAATAAAATTCATCAAAAGCATCCTTTGTGTCCCCGATTGACTGTCTTTTTTTTTGCGGTTCCGATTCAGGCTCTTATTGATACTGGCAGTCAGATTACTGCCGTATCAGAATCGTTTTATAATTATTTAGCTTTGCACGGAAAATTTGACGAGTTGCCAGTTTCGAATGTTCTTTTGTATACGGCTATTGGGAAAAAATTTACCACCATTAAGAAGCAAATTAGTTGTGAAATGAACATTGGAGATTTTCAGAGTCGGTCTAATTTTTTGGTCGTACCGAATTTATCCAATTCTGTCATTTTTGGAAATGACTGGCTGATTGACAATTATGCGATAATTAATTATAGGAATTGTAGTTTAACTCTTCAGGACAGAGTGATTTGTGAGTCGGTGGTTTCTTTTGGTTATAGAAGAGAGGGCTTCACAGGAGCTGGAAAAGGGGATGATATTGCATATATTCAGGGCCTATATTGTGCGGTTCGCCGAGATCAGGATTCAATAATTTTGTGCTCTGACGATTGTCTAAATGAATCTGTCGATATTGATTGCTGCCCACGTGAGGATGACATTTTCCTGGAGGATTCTATTTCTCGCTTATTTGATGAAGAGTTAAGGGGGTATAAATATCCTAAAGTTCCTGAAAATTTGGTAAACGATGATAACATTAAAAAAGATCAGCTTGTTTTATGTAATGGTCCGGATTTGAGTTGTCTTTCGAACGATTTTATTTTGGAGGATGACCTGGATAGGGGAGATTTTTCTCAGGAGCGGATGATTGAGCAATTTAGGTTTTTGGATTGTTTTTCGATGGAAGGCCAACAGGAATCAGATGCATTTCTTGATGATTTGCATGTAATCGCTGAGGGTTTGCAGGGTGTAGGTGTTGAAGATAAAAAATTGTTTATTAACAAAATGTTAAAATATCAAACTTTGTTCACGCCGAAACTCATGAGTGCTAATGTTTTGCCATATCAATTGAATGTGAAACCACATCAAGCGATTATTCGGAAAACATATCCCGTTCCAATTGCTTACCGATCTAAGGTTGATGAGGCTATTGAAAAAATGCTAGCTGGTGACATTATTGAAAAGTCCGATAGTCCTTATTGTAATCCGATTCGCATCGTCATTAAATCTGACAACTCGGTTCGTGTCTGCCTTGATGCTAGATATATTAATGCGATTCTGGAATCGGATCATGAATCACCCCCTGTGATTCATGATTTGATGCAGAAATTTCATGGTGTGAAATTTATGAGTACAACGGATTTAGCGACAGGATACTGGCAAGTTCCTTTACATGTCGATAGCCGTAAATACACTGCATTTTTATATAATTCGAAGATGTACCATTTTTGCAGGCTTCCTTTTGGACTTAAAACTGCTGGTTCCATCTTCATTAGAGTATTAAGATCGATTTTCGGGCCTGAGTTGGATGAAATATTGACGATTTACGTTGACGATTTTCTGATTGCAACACAGGGGACTTTTATTGACCATTTGTTGGCTTTGTGTCGTGTTTTTGATATTTTACAGAGTAGGGGTTTCACCTTGAGCCTGAGTAAGTCTAAATTTTTCCGGGAGAGTATCAAATTTTTGGGTCATGAATTATCAGTGGAAGGAATCCGACCTTTGCAGGACAAGTTAGAGATGATTTTGAATTTCTCGAGGCCATCTAACAGGAAAGAATTGCAGCAGTTCCTTGGAATCTGCACCTATTATCGGCAGTTTACCCTAAAGCACGCAGATTTGATGGCTCCTTTTCGTAACATTTTAGTTGAAAAGAATCCTTGGTTTTGGACGGAGGATCACGAGAAGGCATTTAGAATCATGAAGGAGGCCTACGTTGACTGTATTCAGCTTCATCATTACGTTCCAGGAAAAATATATAATTTGCAGACTGATGCGTCTGACGTTGGAGTAAGCGGAATATTATATCAAACTGATGATCAGGGTTTTTTGAGGGTTATTTCTTTGGTCAGTCGCTGTTTGAATGAGGCGGAGGTCAATTACTCTACCACAGAAAAGGAGGTTCTTGCCATAATTTACTCAATTACTAAATTGCGAATTTATTTGCTTGGTACACGATTTCTGGTGATAACGGATCACAAGGGTCTGGTTTTCTTGAATTCAACTCCGTATCTTAATTCCCGTTTGATTCGTTGGAGTTTGCTATTACAGCAATATGATTTTGACATTGATTATTGTAGGGGTAAAGATAATGTGATAGCCGATTTTTTCAGCAGAAACCCCAACGGTCATTTTGAGTCGAATACTCAGGGTTATTTATCAATTGACGTATTAGAGGTCGAGGGTGAATTTCATGATTCCTGTGATTGCTCGGGTGTTGAGATCCAGGGTGAATTGCGTCGATCTTTGGAAAATTTGGCCAATTTACAAAGGCAAGATCAATTTGCAATGGGGATTATTGTGCAACTTAATAACGGTAATGAGATGGATTTTTTTGTTTTAAAAAATGATATCTTATTCCGTAAGGATGATCATTTGAGCGCATGGCAGGTTGTAATCCCAGAGATTTTGACAAAAAATCTTATGGATTGCGTGCACTCAAAATTGGGTCATCCAGGAGTGTACAAGACCACCATGTATCTTCGTCAGTTTTATTTCTGGAAATCAATGTCAGGGGAAATCAAGAAATTCGTTTTAGCTTGCGATCTGTGTCAGAGGGTTAAAAGCTCCAATATCAAAATGACAGGAGCGTATGGATGCGTGGAATCGAAAGAACCTTGTGATTTAGTAAGTGTGGACTTCTATGGTCCACTCCCACGGTCAACTGGTGGTTTAGAGTACATTTTCGTTATGTTAGATGTGTTCTCAAAATATGTAAAGCTTTATCCAATAAAGCGCGAGAAAACGGAAGTAGTTTTAAAAAAGATATTTGATTATTATATACCGGAGATGGGAAAGCCTAGAAGAATAATCTCAGATCACGGCTCGCAATTCACTTCACCAAAATGGTCAAATCGTCTGCAAAAGAAGGGAATTGGCGTAATTTTTTCGTCTGTGAGGCATCCCCAAAGTAATCCCGTTGAGAGGGTTATGCGCGAGCTTGGACGACTTTTTAGAACTCTGTGCGCTGACAAGCATACTCGTTGGGCAAAGTGTCTGCCTGATATAGAATTTTTTCTCAATATAACTACGCATATGAGTACCGGATTTACTCCTTTAGAACTCCATTTTGGAGAGAAACCTAAGGATCAAATTTTGGACATGATCGATTTTCCGGAGTCAGAAGGTTTATTCAGAGATTTGAAAATTGTTTTAGCGCGAGATAGGTTAAAAAAGAGTTTTGAACAGCGTGCGCGGCTCCAGGGAACTCCGTCCAGAGTATCTTTAAAAGAGAGAGATTTGGTGCTATTGAGGGTACCAAAGCTCTCTGACGCGTTTAAAAAATTAACCAGAAAGTTTTTTCATTTGTATTATGGCCCCTACATGATTGTTAAAGATTTTGGTAATAATGCTTTTGAGTTGGCTGATGCTCATGATTTAAATCGAATCGTGGGAGTTTATAATCAGTGTAATCTAAAAAAATATAAGAAGTTTGAAAATTTATAGTTTGGGCGTTCTCATTCCTGGATTAAATTAAAAGTGTATTTTTGTTGATCGATTAATGAATGGAAGTGTGTTTCATTGAATACCTTTCGATTTTATGTTTTCTTTGCGATGAAAATTTATTTGTACTATAATGATAGTAAGTTGCATATCTAAATTTCAAATTTGATTATGTAAATGCTAAGTCGACTCATTATTAAGGCCACGATTTTCGATCGTATAAGAATCCGTAAATTGCTATCGGTCGCACTAATTTTATATATTTTCTTGTAATATTCAGTATGAAATTCGCTTTAATGATTGTATGATGATCTAAGGAGAAATAAGGGATGCTTTGGTTTTTTTTTGTGTAATCCCAAAGCAAGGGGGTAATGAAAGGGAATAAATGATTTTAATTTAAGCGCTTAAATTGAAAGGAAGATTTAATAATTTAATTTCGTAAAGTTTCGACTCAATCAGTGGTACCAAGCTTGCTGACGATCGGCTGGGCGGAGAATTGCCGGAAAAAGGGAGTAAGTTCGCGGAAAAGTGGGGTGATTTCTGAGAATTCTATAAAAGTGTACTTTCACGTGAAAAGAGCCCTTTATCAATTTCATAACGGCGTGGTCCGGTTGGAACCATATTTTCTGTGTGTCGCCGGCAGCCAGAAAGGTAAATTTCGCGATTTTGTTGTTTTATTCTTTGCTATAATTTTGTTTTTATTCAAATCAATAATTTTTATTCGTTTAATTTGAAAGTGTGGTGCCTTTTTTACTATTGGATTCCAAACAAAGTGGAGCGATTTTTTATTAATGCAATTCGAGCACGTGAGGCTATTTTCACCGGAAGTACACTGAAATAGAGTACCTTTTGGCTACGGATTCGAAAATAACAGTTTAATTTGACGTTGGGAAGGACCAAAAGAAAATTGACGCATTTTGGATTTGAATCCGCCAATTTTGGATCTAATTTTGACTTCATACCGGTGATTCTTCGTGCCAGCATCGTTTCATCCCACTCACGACCACGCCGAGCAAAATTGATAAGTTTTTTTTCTAATTTTATTTGTCAATCCATTCTTTCTAAAATTCAATCACAGAAAGATCCTCAGCGAATATTCTTGGTCGAATCGCTGAGGCTAATTTTCATTTGTCTTAGGAATCCAACTTTATCAGAATTGTTAATAAGTCGCCACGTGACAATTTAAAAAAAATTAATAGCTTTATGTTTAATGATAATTAATTCCATTTTATGCTATACTGTAAAAGACTCAATTTGTTGAAATTGGTATTTTTTTTTATTCATTTGGAATTTCGTTTTATATTCAAGAAAGTATTTATATTTAATTGATTCTGTGATTTAGTATATGATAAATAGACGATCTGAGTGAGAATTAAATATTTTCCGATTTTAATTGTATTTAAATTCATATTTATGATTGGATGAATTATTTCTATTAGTGGGGCCCCAAGTACTTATTGTTTATTTAAAAATTTTTGGAAATTATATTGTATTTAGTGTATGAATTTGAACTGTTGTGGAAAAGCTTTTATTTAATTGTTTATGCGAAATTTCTCTCACTTGCGTGATTTAAAGGTGAATGGATTGATTTGACGTATTTGTGAATTGTTTTATTTATTCATTGAATATTGATTGAACGGTTATATTTCTCATGTATCCCGAATTTTCAATGGTTATCCTGTATACTTGATCAATTTTATAATATATTTTTATACATTTTATTTCAGTTAATTTACTTAAATTTCCTATATCTCATTTTGCAGTTATTTATATTATTTTATTTGGATTGATAATTTGAGTGAGTTTTTGTTATTTGAAGATAACCAGATCATTACTGGTGGGATTATTTGGTGTTTATATTTAATTTGTCTTGATTTCTGATTAAATTGCAAATTTGTCAATTCTTAATTATTTCTTCTTAAAATTAAATCGTTACATATTAAATAATGAATTTTTAAAAATTAAATAAAAAAAAGTAATAATTCTTGAAAAAAGTAAATTTAGAATTAATATGAATTTTTATTCTAAAGACAATAAAAATTTACATCCAACAAAACCCAAATATATAACATTTTGCATAAAAAGTATTAAATAAAAAAATTTAAATAATTATTAATAAAAAGTTAATTATGACATTCTTAGCGTCCAAATAAAAAAAATCATAAGGTCAATTCTCTTTTTATTGTATGACTTATTTATTTGTTTATTTATTTATGTGGATGTTTTTTTATTTATATGTTTAAGAAAAATATCAAAAAGTACCTACCTATATTTTTACAATCGCTAGTAAAAATTAAAGAAATTAAGGAAAATAGCTATCCGTGTACTTTAAGTAGGATCACAGTTTATATCCCCTTTGTCCACAAAATTGTTTTCGTTTTTTTTTGTCTTTAAGAATATAGTAAAATATTATAGTACTGCTGTCTTATTTTTTTATTTCAATTATAGAAGTATTAAAATACTTTTTCTGTTGTAATAAAATAATCTTGTTTTGTCTAATAATGTATCCTTTGCTTAGAGTAGTTCAAATTTTGGCGCCTATTTAAAGTAGTATCAAAAGTTGCCACAGGGTGGCCAACTTTTCTATTTCTCACAGTACAGATGCGTATTATATTTTATATAAGAGCTTAATATTCAAGTTTTTTATTCTATAAGGATACGTTTTCAGGTTTGTACAAATTATCTTGGTTTCTTTTTCGTATTATATACTTTTAAAAAACTAATAATATTTTTGTATTGTTGGAATAAGTTTTCTGTCAGATATTAGATCTTTTAAATTCGAGTTTTAAATACATTAAACGCAGGTTTGTAAATCTCTCTTTTTATATCGTTTGCTAACATATAGTGTAAGTAAATTTAATATTTTCTAACAATCGTTTTATTTAATAAAATAGTTCTCATTTGTTTATTGGTATTTTAATCAAACATGGCTCCTAGTAAGCCATTATAAGTTTGTTATAATAGATGCCTTAATCCCTTTAAAAGAAAAAGCCATCCAAATAGAGCATTACGTCCCGTAGCTGGGAGTGTACAAAGTAGATACTCTTTTCCACCAGGAGCAAAAATTTGCTTGAAATGCAATTTTGATTTAAAAGAAGAGATAAAGACTTCAACAACAGTTGAAAACCCTTCAAGCTCATATATTGAAGCACAGGAAAATGAAGTAAGTGAAATAGATCTTGAAAAACCTGGTGGATTTATTGAAGAAAATGATGATCGGACAAATGATAATGACTTTGTTTTAACTCCAAATAAAATAACTAAGTCTAAATGTTCTGATGACGATTATGAACATCACAAATCGTGTGTAGAAATCTTTGATCAAATTAAGGAAAAATTTGAGAACTCAGACAATTCAGCAGAAAAATTTCAGCTTCTTACACTTTTACCAAAATCTTGGAGTCGTAATAAGATAATGACAGAATTTAATGTTTCCGATAGACATGCAAGAAATGTAAAAGATGAAGTAGCTAAATATGGTATTTTGGCTTTTCCAAAACCAAAAAAAGGAAATCCAATATCGACTGAAACAGTGAATTTAGTTAAAGATTTTTACAATCGTGATGATATCAGTCGCATGATGCCTGGCATGAAGGACTTCATATCTGTCAAAAATGCAGATGGAACTCGTCAACATGTACAAAAAAGGCTTTTATTATGCAATTTAAATGAACTGTATGAGCAATTTAAATCAGAACATAAGAACGTCCAAATAAGTTTATCAAAATTTTCCCAACTTAGGCCTACCCATTGTGTGTTGGCTGGAAGTAGTGGAACACACACTGTTTGTGTTTGCACGTATCACGAAAATGTGAAATTAATGCTAAATGAAATTGATATTGAACATTTAACTAAAGAACATCAATTACAATTAGCTGATTATCATGATTGCATAAAAGCTATAATTTGTCCTATTCCGAGTACTTCTTGTTACTTAGGAGATTATGGACTATGTCCAGGTACAAATGTTTTAAGAGAGATTTTAATTAAAGCTTTTGATAAAGATTGTGTTGAAGAGGTAAAATGTGAAATTTGGATGCAGACCGACAGATACAGTTTAAAAACACTCGTACTAAATGTTGATGAATTTACAGAAGATTTATGTGAACGCTTAAATAAGTTGAAAGTACATGATTTTATTGCCAGAGAGCAAGCATCTTTTTATAAAAATCTAAAGGAAAAATTAGTGCCAGGTGAGTTTGTCATTTCATGTGATTTCGCTGAAAATTATGCCTTTATTGTTCAAAACGCTGCCCAAGCTTTTCACTGGAACAACAATCAAGCTACCATCTTTACAGTAGTCATATACTATAAAGTAGAAGATAATTTGTTGCATAAAAGCATGGCTATTATTTCGGACAATTTGTCACATGACACTGCGAGTGTATATGAATATCAGACTGTCATCATGAACTATTTGAAAGAAAATTTTGAAGTAAAAAAAGTTTTTTACTTTACAGACGGAGCAAAGCAGCATTTTAAGAATAAATATTCTTTTGCTAATCTTCTAGCTCATGCACAAGATTTTGGAGTTCCTGCAGAATGGCATTATCATGCCACTGCCCATGGTAAAGGTGCTTGTGATGGCGTAGGAGCTAATATAAAAAGAGGAGCTGCTCGTGCAAGTATCCAAGCCTCTTCAAAAGAACACATTCTTAATGCAGAAAATCTATTTAACTGGGCAAAGAAAAACTGCAAAGAAACTCACATTTTTTTTAAAAGTAAAGAGACTCTTGCTTCAACTACCCAAATGTTGAAATGCAGATTCGATAGTGCAGTAACAATAACTGGTAGTTCTCAATACCATTCCTATATACCACAAAAAGATGGTAGAATTCAACTAAAAAAATTCTCATCTGCGATGGAAAGTGACTTTTTTCCGAAAACGTTGAACAAAACTCCAAGAAAAAGAAGGAAAAATCCAAAAGCAGTCAAATCTAATACAAAGGTTTCAAAAACAACGAAATCAAACAAAACCAATAAAAAAACTAAGTAAAAAAATCTCAATCATTTAAATCTAATTACACATATGGAAAATATTATCATACAACTCATTACACAGTTACAACACAAAATACGAATCATATTTTTAACAAAAGTTAAAATTAACATATTAACACATTTACATATTACACAGCTGTAATGCAGGCATTGAAATAACTCACATGACAGTCTAAACCCTGTAAAATGCAGATAGCAGTACTACAATATTTTACTATATTCTTAAAGACAAAAAAAAACGAAAACAATTTTGTGGACAAAGGGGATATAAACTGTGATCCTACTTAAAGTACACGGATAGCTATTTTCCTTAATTTCTTTAATTTTTACTAGCGATTGTAAAAATATAGGTAGGTACTTTTTGATATTTTTCTTAAACATATAAATAAAAAAACATCCACATAAATAAATAAACAAATAAATAAGTCATACAATAAAAAGAGAATTGACCTTATGATTTTTTTTATTTGGACGCTAAGAATGTCATAATTAACTTTTTATTAATAATTATTTAAATTTTTTTTATTTAATACTTTTTATGCAAAATGTTATATATTTGGGTTTTGTTGGATGTAAATTTTTATTGTCTTTAGAATAAAAATTCATATTAATTCTAAATTTACTTTTTTCAAGAATTATTACTTTTTTTTATTTAATTTTTAAATATTCATTATTTAATATCTCGAAAACAAAAAAAAGGACATTTTCATACTTGGTGTACTCAAAGTACACATTTTAAACTTTATTTTCAAAAAATAAAAAATGAAAAAAAATGTCGATTTTGAAAAAAAAGTCAAAACTATTTTTGATTTTTTAAAAAAGCGTCAAATTTTTAATTTTCGAAAAAATTCTTTATACCGTTTGAAAGAGCAGAAAAAACCCTTTCAAAAGTATATAGGTCAAAAATTTGTGCGATTGACCGTATAAAAGTTGCGAGTGATGAAAAACTAGTCCACCCACCATTCATCAAAAACTTGACCCCCCTCCCCACTACACAGTTAATGATGAAATTTAGTAATACTTGGTGGCTAATGTACTCATGCATAGACCTAAACTTAGGGCAAGTTTTAGCCCAATCGGAGGAAATTTTTTTTTAGTTGGATCGGTACAGAAATTTCGCCCCATAAATATTAAACAGGTTTTTTTTATTCGTTGGTTATCAGTCTTTGTTTTAAATTAAATAATTTTATACTTCATTTATTGAAACATTCATTACTCATATCACAGAGTTGATCATATGTTTTTTATAGAACAATATTTTTAATAATTTTTAGCTTAAATAATACATAATATTTCACAGTCTGGTTCTTAATATTAGGCTATTAATTAAAACATTAATTAATCATATCACACAGTTTTCTTTTTTTGGTATTATTTGTTTCAGTATTATCAGTACTGGAGGGTTCTTTAACCTTTTTATTATATCGTTGACTAGCTTTATAAACTTTTGTCATTAAAGGGTCAGGATCTGTTGGTAAAGTACCATTTTTCTTAATAGATTTAAGAAATTCAAAGTAATAGTTACTTGCAAAAGTAACATATCGTTCAATAACATTCTCTTTTAGTGTATGTATATGATCACAATTTTCATACTGAAATGTTAATTTATGAATTAAAAATTCTTTTATTTTTTTAAGGAAACCATTCACATGAGCAACTTCAGGAAAATAGTAAAAACAAACATTCATTATTTGTAAAACGTATTCTTGAAAATAACTTTTCTCGCAAGTTTGTGATGATGTAGGTTTTTCACATACTGAAAATAAATTACATTGGCATGTATAGCAATCTATTTCTGAATTTAAAACGATGTCTTGTAAAAAAATATTATCCAATTTATCAGCAGCTGAATTTGGCAAGGGTTTTAAAAAATTAAAATCAGATGGTAATTTAGGCAAATTCCAATTCAGTGATAAACATGGTATATCATTTATATTATTTATAAAAGACTTAATTGTCAGCAGAAACGATGAATTGCCATCATTTACGCAATTACTTCCTTTATTGTTATTAGTAATCATCATATTTACTAAAATACTTTTATAATAGTCAGCAAAAGCAACTGTTGTTGGCTTAGTATTTCTAATACCGTGCTGCTTAAGTTGGCAAAAGAAGTTCTCAACAGGATCTTGATTAAATGCTCTCCCTATCATTTGATCGAATCCATGTTTCAGGAGCGTTCGCCTCAATATTTTGAATCCTTTCAAAGTGTGTATGAAGTTTACCACAGAACTTGGCCTTTCTTGATCATTTTTGTTTTTTTTAATGAATGACATATTTTCAAAAAGTATTATTCCCTCATTCCAAAGTTCTTCATGTAAAGAGTATCCTGAAGTCGAAATTATCTGTTTGTATTTGTGTGCTTCTTGTAATTCTGAGCCTTCTACTAATTTTTTTTTGCATTGCTCATCACAATTTAAACTGTCGAATAGCTTGTCCATTATGTGGAAGAATAAAGCTGTATCAGCAGAATCAACAGACATTTTTAACGTTCCATCACAGTTTTGTGATTGGCTTTTAGACATATTCATGATGATGGATGCTGTCGTGTGACAAAAAACCCTTTTACATAACATTACCTTCATTTTTTCTTTCTGATTAGGGAAAACATTCGAGTTATTTATTTTATTAAATAATCTAAACATGCCACTTTCTTGGTCTATTTTATATGCGGTAACAAAGTGAGACCAAGAAGCTCTTTTTTTTCACCTTTCCATAAATATAGTAAATCCTTGTTTAATAAATTGTTTCTAATTCCTTTTATCAGATGAGGAGGATCAAACACATGAACTATTTCCAAGTCGTCTATTTTTATGACGTCGTGGTACGTCTCGCCACCTTCTCGTAATATATTACCTCTTGATTTTTTTATTAAATGTTTAATTGCTTTCTCGTTAGTTCTGCCTTGATCGCATACTGACGCAACGACCGTAAAGCCAATATTCTTTAAACGTCGAACAATATCAGTGTACATGGATGCAAAATCATCAAAGGTTTGGGAATCTTTACAAAATGTAAAAGCTAAAGGTTGTTTCCAGGACTTTTGATGTTTTGTTGATTGGACTCCTTTTAGTATCCAGACAGTTGCGTGGTCTGCTATTTTTCTACTTTTTGTTATTCCATTATCAACAAAGCCTTCGACCCTATCCTTTTCAGGTTGAAACGTTAAACCCATTTCAATTTCGACATCATCACACATTAGTATACACACTCGATCTTTATCGTCTTTGAATTTTGCACTTTGTTGTTCAAGGCTTCTGAAAACCTCGTCACAGATCCCTGGTTTCAAGGGCAACTGCATTGAAACTTTACGAATAGTTTCCACAGAAGGTAAACAGAAGGTGTTTGACAAATATCTATAAGCTTTGGGACTACGTTTATAAAGGGAAAAAGCAAACAGTTTGTCATCGAGGCTAAAGATTCTCTTTAATTTTGAGCGATTTTTATTCGTCATAAAAGAAACATACAAATTACGCAAAGGAGGTGGGCATTCATCTAAAATAGAGAAGGAATGTACGTCTAAAACGTTAGAAGCTCTCTTCAGTCTCTGTTTGCAGTTTTCTGACCTTTTCCTACTTTGATTACCTTCTCTTACAATATTGCATATAAAATTATATATTTCATCATCCCGCTCAGACAATTTTGATTTATTATTTACTTTAAAAAGACTTAATATTGATCTTCGTTTATTTTTTAGACGAGGACTAGTTTTCATAGTACTTCCATTCTTAATAGAATTAATAAACTTTCCTCTTGAACCGTTATATGAAGAACCAACCTTCTCTACATTAACTTCTCTTGCGATTTGATGTTGAAGAGGACTGAGTGAAGAATCCTGTACGTCTGCCGTAGATTGTTGCATACCTGATCCTTCAGGTTGAGATTTAGTTTCAGATGTACTGGGAAGACTGTCCCTGGATGAAAACCTTTTATCTGCAAATAACAGGACTGATAAAAATAATAATCAAAAAAATCAGATTTCTTTGATTGAAATAAAAAATTTATGGACATTTTTTTTTTATATTTGAATAATAAAGAAGTTGATAATTAAAGAAACGTTTAAATATATTACCAAAGAGAACAACACTTTAAAATTAAAGAAATTAGAGAATTATTTGACAAATTGAATAAAAAACAAATGAATAAAATTTTGAAAAATATAAAAAAAAATTTAAAGAAAACAAATTATATGAAATAGAAGAAGCATGTTCAAATGAGAGAATTTAGCACAAGATTAAATTTACACAATATAAAAAAAATCTTTGAAAAGAATAGAAAATTGATAAATTTAAAAAATATAGATAAAAGATATTTATTTATTTTTTTATTTATTATTTTGCAAATTTTTAAATATATAGTGTATTTTTGGAGATAGATAGATAGAACATTTTTTAATATAAATGTTTAATCTCGTGTTCAGTTTACCTTCCAGTACACACATTTCGTCTTCATCAATTTCAACAGGTTCCACTGTTGATTCTTGTGCAGGTTCATTGGACAATTTTGGGTCTGAAACAAATAAAGAAAAAAATAAATACAAAACAATTTGACTTATTTTCGTTCTTTAAAAAATATGTTTCTTACGTTGAACTTGTCCGTCAGATATTTTCAGCGTAGGTATTGCCTCTCTGTTCAATTTTTTTAAATACTTAAATTTTATTTCAAAGTGATCTTCGCAAATCACACGTCGCTCAAGTTTATCCTTTGGCAGTTGGAAAATTTCAGGATTGCCCGTACTTAAAATCAACGACGAACAACGACTAAAATCTGTTTTTGGATTTGGAAACTTGAATACTCGTTTTCCAACAGATTGGCAAAGTAATACCGCGCACTTTAGACCCATCCTCTACTGCAATACAATTAATTTTTATTACAAATTATAATAATTAATGTAAAATAATCCAATAATTATAATTTTTTTATAAAAAATAAATAAACAATTTGAATAGAAAAATGTAATAATAAATTTTTTTTTATAAGTCGCAATAATAATTACTAATCTAGGTAGTCACTTTTAGTTGCATAAACATAATTGAAATAAAATTATTTTACAATTTATTTATTATTTTTTAATTTCTTAATTAATTACAGCATATTAATTTTTTTATGTTTTCTGTTTAAAATCTAATTATTATTATTCGTAAATTAATTGAACAAAAAAAGACTACTTTAATTAATAAAACGGTTTAAAAAAATGAAACAATAAAATTTTGTAAAAGAAAACTTGAATTATAAATATAATTAATATAATAAATTACATATAATATTAATATAATATATTAATAAGGTAGGTTATATTATATATTATTAATATATAATTATTAATATGATAAATTAATATAATATAATATGTATATTAGTATAAACAATTAAAAACAAATTTATAAAAATTAACAGAAAACGTGGCTTTGAATAGATGAAGATTATGAAAACTGAAAACGTGGCTCTGGGGATATATGAAACTTTAATTTATTAAAAAATTTATAATAATTATTAAAAATATGTTTAACATAAATTATAAAAAAAATGTTTAAAATTCAAATCAGTTATACTTACATTAATAAAGTAAATAATACAGATAATTCTCATATAATATTTATATTATATTATAACTTTCACGTATTCTCCAAACAGAAGTCACTAACAGTTTGTTTTCGTAGACACTTACACAAATATAGCACTCACTGCACATACAGGAGATTCATATGTATTGGTAATGTACCCGTGGCTCCGCGATAGATCTTTAATTAAAATTAAATTAAAATAAATTGAAAATAAAATAATTGAATAATATCATTGACAAATGTAATATTATAAAAGAAGATTTTTAAATTTATGGAATTCTCAGAACTATTAAATAAAAAAATGACTTTATTTTTGCACTTACAAATCCTTCCATCAGGGCTGCAATTAGTTTAAATGACTTTGATTGAAATAATTATTTAAATCATTGGCAAAATAGCAATAAAATCATGATTCAAATAAAAAAAAATTAAAAATTCTTTCGATGTCTAATATTGCATGTAAAAAATAGAAAAAATTAAAAAAAAACAAAAATTTGAGTATATATTTTGCCAGTTTTGATATTAAGTTCTATATAAAATTAAAAAAAATTGATATGATCATAATACGTACGACCTACAAATTTTTAATATGAAAACATTCATATATTTTTTCGAATATGTTCAATTTTTGTCTTATAATTTCTTATTTTTAAAAAATTTTAAGATTTTTTCCTTTTTACTTTCGATATTTTCTTTTCATTTGTCAATTTATTTTAGACTAAATAAAGATTACAATAAAGTAATAGAAAACTTCAAAAATAAATAGGGCATTCTCTTTCTAAACGACAAATTTCGGAAAAGAAATTGCCAATTTGTTATAATTTCTTTAAATTAAAATAAGTTGAAGATAAAATAATTGAATAATGTCATTGACAAATGTACTACGAAAAAAAATAAATAAAATACACAATAATTTTTTAACCAATATATTATATTCCCATAAAGTAATTTACGGTATAGCTTATAGTTATACCATACAAGAAACTTGCAAATAAGCTGAGAATAAATTTTAGATTCAAAAGTCCAATTTTTTCTCAGAAAAATTATGGTTTTCTTCATAAATAGGTATCTGAAAAAAAATAAAAAAGTTACGTTAATTAATGTGGGAAAATATAAAGAATAAGCTTCATTACTTATTAAGACCAAAAATAATTTATCTCCTCATTATTCACATAAAGTAATTACAATTCAATTTAATTAAAAAAATTTAAATAAATAATTAGAAAAATAAATACATATATCACAACTTCAATGTTGGTATAGCAGATCTAACTAATTTCTTGCAAAAAAGATATTGCACCTCAAAGTGCTCGTTACAAATAACTTTTCGCTTCAATTTATCTTTTGACAGTTTACAGATTTCTGGATTCCCTGTTCTTGAAATCTATATTAAACAGCGTTCAAGATCCTTTTCAGGATTAGGAAATTTAAACATCCTTCTTCCTATAGATTGACATGATTTAACTGCACATTTCTGACCCATGTTATACTGCAAAAAATAATTAAAATAATTAAAAGACAAACTTAAATAAAAATTTTAAAACAAAAAATATTTGTAATTAAAAAGCAAGTTTTTAAATTAAAATTTGAAAATTGCAAAAAAAATAAATAAATGAATAACATAATAACAATGACTAATAACATAATTGAAATTATCAAGATTTAATTAAACTAGGTGAGAATTATGTCCATTTCATGGACATTTCGCTTCCAAGTAAGCAAAATAATTTGCTTCCTCATAGAGGAAGCAAGAAATTAATAATACATAAGTTAATTAGAGAAGTTGTTAAAAAAAATTTTTTAATGCAAAAAAAAAATGTAAAAATATGAATTATTTTACGAATTCTTGATCAATTATAAAAGATATATAGGTCAATCGATTCGTTTTGAGATAAGGAATATGATTTTTGTATTCATTAAGTTGTATTTTTAGCATTAAAAAAATTTTTGTCAAAAAACGATTTTTTTCGATGAAAAAAGGGTCTCAAAAAAATTTGGTTGGGTATTTTCAAAAATCCTTGTGTCCAAATTCAGATATTCATGAGCTTAATAAGTCATCCAAATTTTATTGGAATCCGTTTATGCGTTCTCAAGATATCTTGTACACAAAAAACGCTATACACACACACATACATACATACATACATACACACACACACACACATACATCTGGACATTTGCTTAGGAATGACAATTTTCGATTTTTAGATGAAAATGAGTCGATTTAGACTATTTTTGGAAAATCGAAAATTTTAACGATCACAAAGCTTCCTCTATGAGGAAGCAAAAATTAAATAAATATACATACATGACATTTAAGGTTAGGTCGACATATTTTACTATTAATAGAAATTACATTAATTAATGAGTAAAAAATAATTTAAAATTCAAATCAGTTATACTTACATTAATAAACTAAATAATACAGATCATTCTCATATAATATTTATATTATATTATAACTTTCACGCGTTTTCGAACCACAAGTCACTATCAGTTTGTTTTCGTTTGACACTTACACAAATATAGCACTCTCTGCATATACAGGAGATTCATATGTATTGGTAATGTACCCGTGGCGCCGCGATAGACGGCAAAAAAAGCTTCGCAGTGTTTCAACCAAATACATTGCAGCTTGGGCCCCTTGTTACCTACGTTCTTACATAAGATCTTATACGAGATCTCGTCTGTGTCACCTGAGATGTTATATGCGTACACATGTAAGTAAATACCTACCTTCTTAAGCTGGCTCTACATGTGAACCTAACGCTGGTCCGTACACACGTCTTGTATGAGATAGAAAAGGACAGATGGAGACTCTGTCCTTTTCTATCTCATGCATGACGTGCGTGCGGAACAATGTTAGTTTCGCATGTAGAGTCAGCTTTAGGACAGATCTCCCGCACGTTTTTACAGTAGAGAATTTTTCCACTTTCTAAGAAATAATCACTTTAAGTTAATAAATTATAAATTTTAGATTTAATGATTTAATAAAACTTTATATGTTTTCTACTTTTTTATATAGTTTTGTATTATTATTTTAAATATTATTTTTTAACTTTAGAAAAAAGTATATATCATAGTATATATTTAAGCGTTTTTAAATAATAATGATAGAATTTTTTATCATTTCTTGGAAAGTTTGATATAAATGAATCTCAAAATTTTGAAATTTCATTTGTTTTGATTAAAAATATTAAATTAAATTTCTTGTATAATCTAAATTTAGAAACTCTCTTAATTTCAACAGTTAATGGATTTGACGTCCTTTTAGAAATGGACGATGTTCACGATACTTTTATTTTAAAATAATAAAATTTTACACTCCTTTTTTCGGAAAAGTCGAAAAGTTTATTTAAAATTTTGAACTTGAATAATTGAGCCTTAGTTTCATAAAAATATTTTTTTTTAAATTTTTTTTATAATAACCTTTAATTTATAATTGAGTTAAATAATAGTCAATTCATTTATTTTCAGATTTTTGAATATTTTGTAACGATTTAATTTAAATACTTTTTGAAAATAAATAAATAATTTAACAAAATTAGTCAAACGAAGTTGTCGTGATAAGGAAATCTCAAAATAAATATATATATAAATTAGGCATAAAAAAATATATTTTAGATAAATAAATATTAACAAATTGGTCTAATACAACTTTTAATTATTATGCTGGTTCTCAAGAGAAATAAATGCTCATTAATCATCCAATAGAAGATAAGATATTATTTAACATGTAAATTCGCTAGAATAAAACAATAAATAAATAAAATTTAGATTTTCCGTGATGGCCATCAATTCACACATACAGTAGGTAACTTCGTTTAAATTTCAACATATAAATATATATCTCATAAATAATAATAATAAATTATCAATTCTAGCAAATCGAATTACAAAAATATTAAAAAATCAAATCTAATATCAAATTTAAAATGATGTCATCAAAAAACAAAATGAAGACAATATCACTGACATAAATCAATATGAAGTCAGAGTCCAAAAAAAAGAAGGCTCTTTGTATAATATGATGAATTCCAAGCAAAAGGAGAATTAATATATTATAATAAAATAATTTAAAATCAGTTAGAGCAATTAGAAGCTCCTATATTTAAAGAATCAAGTACAACTTGGCCAAAACTTTATCCCGGAATCGGAATTAGATCAATTTCATTAATTTGAAAAATAAAACCATAAAATTTTGACTTATCGGGTTTTTTTTCTGGAGAAAATGATAAGAAGACGGAGCCACGATGAGCCGGAGACGCAGGGAAGTCGATGGTCATTCGGTCATCATTTAACGGTTGAAAATATTCGCCACGCGAATATTTAATTAATCCGTTGAGCGAAAACCTCTGTCGATAGTTTGTATCCCTCAAGAATAAATCCTCCTTATATACGAAAAGTCAGGATATTCCTCGACTTTTACGAGATTTCCGGTCCACGTGCAAAACCGTCGTTTTCCACCAAGTAACTTTCTTGATTCCACAAAATTCTCCCTTCAAAAGCGCCACACTTTTGCGAAAACACAGAATTTACCAAATTTATTACTCAAAAAATAAATTAATTTTAAAAGATCTTTTTTCTTAAAAAAAAAAACAGAAAATTATTGGAATTATACCTTCTGTGCTGCCGGCGACACGCAGAATTGTGGCGAACCACCTTGCTTGGAATTTCAACAAAAGAGACTAAATTTCTCAAAGAATCGCACTTTTATGGAATCAAGGAAATCACTCTCCCCCTCTACAAATCGACCTCCCACCTCCCCGAATCATCACACTCCCGGCCATCATTTCCCGCTAATCACGGGTCTAAATGAATTACCACGAAATATACTATCAAATAGTATATTCAAAGCAGAGCTGTAATATTAAATTCAAGCTTTGGTCCTAAAATCCTTTCAATTTTATCTTCAACAGCCCTTACAAAAAAGAAGTACCTACTTAATTAAGTACTGGGAAGAAGTACTGGTACAAGCCCGGTAAAAAGAGGTTGATTAAAACGCATTAAAACGTTTCAATGCCCTTTGATTCCGTTTTTGTATGAATGCCTTCAAATGCTTAAAAACAAATCAGTAGCCATATTGCAAGGAAAAAATTGAACACGTGATTGTTATGTTTTACTCTGATTATTGTCTTTATCAATATTTTACTTTTTAAGTTCAAAAATGTTAATAGGTTAACTTCAGCTAAATGGTAGACCGAAATAGAATAAAATATAAGCACTAAATTTAACACTTAACTTCATTTTCGTATTTTGTCTTGCATGCAACAAAAAATGACAAAATGACTTTAAAACTTATGTTGGCGTTCACTCCTTCACTTTGTTTAGGTAAACTATTAGTATTAGACACAAAATCACTTTGTTTTTCACTTCAATAACGCGATTTAATTAAAATAGATCGAACAACACAAAATAGAAAGATGCCCCGACGACGCGCTGCAAAGAATGAACAAGTTAACGATAGCAGAATGGCGTCTTTTTAATCTGCTGACATAGGCATAGAACGGCATTAAACTTCTTGAGGCATTGACTGCGTTCAAAATTGTTTTTTTGAAGGCATTGAATGGCATTTAATTTGATACATTATCAGAAAGCATTTAATGGCATTTGGATCTAATTCGTGGTGTTTCGCTTGACGGTAAAGAAACGCATTCAATTTTTTTCATAATATTTGTGAGCATTCAAAATGATTAAAATGAAACAAATATCAATCAAGAAAACGCGTTAAATGGCATTGAGGACAAAAACGGAATTAGTAGGCATCTGTCAACATTCAAATGACTGTTTTTTTAAATGCCAATTTATGCGTTTTAATCAACCTCTTTTTACCGGGTAGTACTGGGATAAGAGCTGGGTTATTAGTACTGGGATAAGTACTGGATTAAATACTGGATTAAATACTGGATTAAGAATTGGTTTAAGTACTGGAAACTCCAGTATTCTTCTTTCGCTTAACAATTTATATTTAATATATTTAATGAAATTAAATATAATCCTTTTAAATATATTATATTTAGAAATTATATTTAATTTTAATTTTATAATACAATGTACCAAAATCTATGATAAAGACCAAATTTTAACTTTTTTGCAAAAAATATTGACTTTAGCAAAAAATGTTATAAAAGTATTTTATTGTGCTCGCCTAGTACAATTCAGGACAATTTTTGATTTATTGAAATCTTGATATTTAAAAATTGCCGCCTCCAAAAATATGATATGAACCAAAATTTTGACTTTTTTGCAAAAAATATTGACTTTAGCGAAAAATGTTATAAGAGTTTTTTATTGTACTCGCCTAGCACAATTCAGCACAATTTTTGATTTCTCGAAATCTTGATGTTTGAAAATTGCCGCCTCCAAAAGTTTTAACTTTTTTCATTTAGACAAAATGGCATTTCTGGTGCAATAAACTTTTTTCAAAAATCTTTGGGTAAAAAATTTTATTTTTTAAAAAAAGTTTACGGCACATTATGCACACATCTAGCACAACTTTTCTTTTTTTATTTAGACAAAATAACGTTTCTGATGCAAAAAATTTTTTTTTAAAACTTTTTACGTCACAATTGGACACAAACCTAGCTTAATTCAGCACAATTTTGATTCTTTGGAAAAAACAAAATGGCGTTGTCAACTTCTCTGACATTACCGAATGATTATTATTATTTTTATTAGTATTGATATTTCCATAATTGATATTTTCATGATGAGGGCACATAGCTGTTGAAACGTTATAAAAGTGACATTCTTTCGTTTTATTTGACTCAGTAAAATCGATAATTTCTCCTCCATAATTATTATTGACTAAGGGACAATTTCCTAATATTGTGAAAAAATTCATAATATTACAAAATGTTACCAAATTAACAAATTCAAACAAAAAAGTACTAAGTAGTTCTACTAAACTGCAATTTCTTTCGGAGTGTCGCATGTATGATTTATACCCTAAGCACATAGATTCCAACGATGTTTCTTTGCAACACTTCAATTTTTACAGTAACACCGGTAAAAGGTAGTTTTTTGATCTTTTAAGCTAGGTAAAAAAAAAATTATAAAATATTATGATAGAAGATAAGTGTATACACATTGAATATATAAAGAAAAATCAAAGTTATATTTTGTACACAATGACTTATAATAATTCGATGTCATTGATAAATTCAATTATTATTATAGGCAATATTTTGTCAAATAATTTTTTGCTAAGACTGTGTTATTAATAAATTTTTAGTTTATATTTAGTTTAGCTGTTAAAACGTTAAAAAAGTAATGTTTTTTTATTTTATTTGATTCAAGGAAATCGATAATTTCTCCTTCATAATTATCAAAATTGGTTAAGGAGGTTCTATCGTATGGCAATACTAGTCAAAACAGAGACAATTATTTTGAGGCTAGGTTTAAATTTAATTTTACTAATATATAATTAAACAATTGTATTTATTGACTTTATTAACTTTATTTAGTTTTTAAATATGACTATTTTTCATGTGCGATCAAAATCAACATTTTAAAATGTCAGAACATCTGAACTGTATGGTGTAAAACGTGAAATATTTTAACAAATTAATTTATTGCAACTCTCACAAGAACCTATTGTCCTTTTTTAAATACAATATCGGTTCATTACATATCTGTGTTTAACTATACAAACTTTTATCACTATCTCGTCAATTGATAATTTTTAGTATTAAAATATATGACAGAGTTATGAATTCTCATTAGAATCAAGGTTGAACAGTGAAAAAATAAATGGATCATAGCTTTTTTCCCAATAACCTACAGGTCTCAAAAATTTAACTACAAAATTTTAGAAACTTTATCTAGCAGTACACCAAGTTTTATCAAAATCTGTTTGATTATTCGATTTACGGTAGAACTTCCTTAAACAAATTAATATTGTTTATTTGTAACTTTTCATCTAATAGAGCTAGAGAGCTGTAACTGCTTCTTAATTTTGCAACTATTCAAGTCTAATAATGCCCAATATTATTAAAAAACGAAAATATGCAATTATAAAAATTGTTTAAACAAATTACTCTTGTTTATTTGCAACTATACATCTAACAGAGTTAAAGAGTTGTAACTTTTTCTTAATTTTACAACTTTTCAAGCCTAGTAAACCCCAGTACTAATAGTAAACTAAAATCAACAATTATGAGAATTGTTTAAATAAATTAATACATGGAAAATAAAAAAGTTTGTGCCAACTGAATTCAAATATTATTATAACCCGACACACTTTATTAGATGTCATTTGGTGACAGTTACATTATTAGTTGCAGCTAAAGTTGTAGCTAACAAATAGTTTAAAAAAAATAGCACAATAATACTTATGTTAAATTTACCGAAGTTTCAAGTTATAAATATCCAATTTTAATATCACTCCTTGCAAATTAAAATAATTAAAATACTTTAAAAATTATATTCCTTTCGTAAACATTTTTCTTCCATAATTAATAAAACTAATAATCAAAATCCTTGTTGGTCGTTGAAGACTCCAAGCTGCCGAAATTTAAGAAAGATCCTAAGTTTCATTTAAATTTTGTGGGATCGTTTACCTCTTTTGACCCCCACCCCTTATGTTGCACTTGGTTGCAAATGACAATCTCCCCCTAAATGGAACGTTAAAAAATTATTTATACCCCCCCCCCTCTCAAAAATCAATTTTTTTTCTTTAACATTAATTAAATCAAATTGTTTTTATTTATCATATATATTTATCATCAGTAGGTAGTAATTAACAAGATTATAAAAATATATTTTTTGCAACACTAACCTCTAAAATTGAATTTTACACATGAAAAATTATACGTGAAGTGTATCTTTTCGTAACAATGCGTAAAGTGATTTACTTCACGCATCGATATTTACTTTACGCATTGCTGGTTAAGTAACAGCCAAACCAAGTTCTTGTATACAAGACAAGTGTATTTTGATTGGCCGACAGTTTTTTGCTTCGTGCATTCCTGTCGTCATGAGAATTCACCCTAATTTTTTAGAATTGTCGATTAAAAGTTTCATTGTGCTTAGGGCCACTTAGGGCTTATTGCACCCCACACAGCACAATTCCTTGCCTGAAGTTTGAGCGAAGTTGGCACTGCAAACTTTGCAAGTTTGCATTTGACATTTATGAAAACTTGACCTAACCAACAAAATGTCCGCTTGTGGAGAAAGTTTGACGTTTGAAACTTGCTGGAAACTTTCACTGCAAATTTCAACTTGAGGCCTTGCGCAGTTAATTTCTATGATAGCTAGGGCTGCGCAATAGATTTTTTTTAAACCTCCCATAGGGGTCACAATGATGTGTTACAAATTCATTCAATCCACACAAAAAAATTTTTTTACCTTTAAATCGAACTTTTCTAGAACCTTTCCTGAAACTTGCGAGGAAAGTTTTCAATTACCAACCAGGTTATACTTGCCGCAAGTTGTCCCGTCAAGCTTTCTGCACAAGCGGACATTTTCTTGGTTAGATCAACTTTTCATAAATGTCAAATGCAAACTTGCGAAGTTTGCAGTGCCAACTTCGCTCAAACTTCAGGTAACACTGAGAGAAAAAAAGGTTACTACAACGGAGGACACAAGTAGGAATTGCCTGAGTGACTCCGGTAGTAGAACTCGAGTTAACGCAACTTGGGACTCCGGTAAATACTGCTTGGGTCTCAAGTCGACGTAATTGGAGACCCAAGCAGTATTTACCGGAGTCCCAAGTTGCGTTAACTCGAGTTCTACTACCGGAGTCACTCAGGCAATTCCTACTTGTGTCCTCCGTTGTAGTAACCTTTTTTTTCTCTCAGTGAAGGAATTGTGCTGTGTGGGACATTTATAGTAGATGTTTGTTTTCTTTTTCAAGTGACAGGTGCTTGATTATTTATTTTAAGAATAGCGATTCTAACAGATTGTTTTGAATAGTTTAAAAAGTCATGAGTTCTCAAGACGATTCGCTTATGCAGCTTACATCTCCAGAAATAGTCAAACAAGCCAAAATTGCTTCGGAAAATTTATTACCTGAAAAATCGAGGAAAATTTATAACGCTGCTTACGATAAATTTCTAGTATGGATTAAGTAAAAAAATACTACGTCAATGTCAGAAAACGTATTAGTGGCATATTTTTCTCATTTGTCAAGTTTTACTTTGACTTTTTTGTACTTGAAACTCAAATCAATGCTGCGATCGAAATCGAAAATACAGGCAATAATGCAGTTAACTGCGACGAAATTTCGCAAAATTTTAATAAGCAAAGCATTATATTCAATATAAGTAATTGTCCAAATTTTACTCTAAATATTTTCAAAATAAACCAACAATAACTTTTATTCGTTTTAATGTCAATGAGTTAATCGCAAAGCACAAATATTATTCTGAATTTTTAAATACTTTTTTCCCTTTAATTAATACATCGTTTTGACAGTTAAGGTTTGTTTCTGCTTGTTCTGGTCGTTTAATTTATTTCTTTTTCATTTGACTCTATAGGTTAGGGTTACAAAAAATATTGTACGATACACATGCGTAAACGTGATTATATTTGTGAGACTTGCATCACTCGCTTGGCTCGTGCTGCAAACGTCACACTCATATAATCACCTGCTTTAGGCACTTGTATCGTAAATAACTATTATAATAATATTCAAATGGTTTTTTAAATTATATATTATATAATATTAATCTTTAGAAATGTTTCTATTGATGACTTTTTAAGCTAAAGGCTCGAAAATAAGAAAGAATATTAGAATGAGGACATAAAAATATGAACGTTCTTAATTTAAACTACCTCCCCCCTATACCCCTTATTACAATTGGTTGCATTTTTCGACTCTCCCCTCCTAACAGTGAAACGTTCTTTATGGATGACCTCTGTAATTAAAAAGCCAGAAAATAAATTTTGATTTGTTTTACTCAGGGATGTTGAATTAAAACACCATATCCCCTTTTATATATTTATTGTAAATAATTTTGTATAAGTTAATACGCTAGGATGGTACATAAAAATACTGATTGTAATAAAAGCTGCCAACACTCATTAAATTGGGAAATCTAGTAAGTTATAATATTAATTAAAAGTCGCAACCATCGCTGTTATAATGCAAACTATAATTGACACATCCGAAGTATAATTTAATTATTTATTTTATTTTACTTAAAAATATATAAAACGCATTTAAAGTCGAAAATCTATTCTAGTGTCAATTAAAATTAATTAAATTTTAGAAACATTATTATAAAAATATTTAAATAGGAAATTTAGGAATATTCAATTCGTAAAATAATTCGAACTGACACGTCAGAAGTATAATTTAATCGTTAGTTTAATTTTACAAACATGATTATAAAAATATTCAAAAACTTACTAATTCAGAAAATTTACAAATTAATTTTAATGTAAATTAAAAATTGTTAAAATTAAACTACTATGACACCAGTTCTCGAAATTTTAAAAATTTCTATCCTTTTAATTTTAATACGTCGCTTCTTAGTAAACTACTACAGATCCGGTACTGATTCCGATACTGCCGGAACGTTTGCACCTCGGTTTGCACACTATCGTGCGGGCAAAAGGGTTGTAACAAAGTTGGTTTTGTTTCGTTGATTGTGGTGCCCGAAAGGCACTTGCGATTTTTCGCTGCTTAAATAACTACTGCCGGAATGATATACACTTCCGTGCGGACAGAAGTAAAATAGAAAATTGTTCAAATTTGAAAGCTTCTATCGTCCGCCACAGGTATTTCTGGTCACTATATCGAGGACCAACCTGGTTCGACCACACAGACGGACTCGTCGAAGGAAGCAACTTTCATCCTGACAACTCGTCCAGAGAGGTGTTGATCGGCTGAAACTGCTCGTTGAACTGCAATTATTTCCTTCTCGCGATGCGCTTTTATGTGCTCGTCACACGGCTCGAAGGTGGATGAACTTACTGATTTTGAAATTTGGAAATAACGTTGTGCTAGTTTAAGATAGTTACCCGGCCGAATTTTGCTGAGGCAGAATTTTACAAGGTTCGTTGGTCTAAACGCCGCGGTCAAGATCATTTAAAAACTTCACTTTAATACCAATAATTAGAATTTTCTTTTACTCGATATTTATAATAATACTAATTATTATAATATTATTACGCTGAGAGAAATAGATAGTAAGAATTTTACTATCTTTGATGGTAGAGAGGTTATGTTACACGGTACCATCACAGATGCTAAACGATACAATCACGAAGTAGTATAAGGAGCTCCCACTCTGTACGTTATTTAAAAATTTTCGATTCCAGTTCTTCTTTTCTTTTACAAGCCTGATTAGTTGGCGATCGACGCAAACCTGGCGGATAAAAAGGGCAACAGCGTGAAAATGCAAATAAAAGCAAATGGTTTGAAAAAGCATTATTTAAAGAGTTTCAAATCATCCCGCACATTTCGACGAATGACCAATGTATAGCAGATGATTTTATTAGAGTTATCATCATTTTCCCTGTAGAGGCGCAACGAGCGCTAACTAATCACGACTAGAATAGAAAAGAAAAATGAGCGTGTGTTTTTCTCGAGAGTGGGAGCTCCTTATACTACTTCGTGGATACAATCCAGATGTTACCCCCTATAATCTACCCCGTACAATCTAGGTTGCTGTCCGCATACGTAACACTAAATATTGTATCTGGTACTATCTAGATGTTACTCCGTAGCATATTTTTCTTTCTGTAATGTAGTGATAAAAATTAACTATGTGTTGTCACTGTACCTGTTCTCGCTAAGCGAGAATATTTCATTCATTATAGCACGAGCACGTGCGTTGGTTCTGATCCGACACTTCACTTCTTAGTTGTGGACCAGAAAGGTAAAGAAGAGGTAAGAAGTAAGGAAGCAATGATGGTCGTGAAGTTGTGTCATAGTGATTCTAGAATAGGCCTTGGGACCGTCAATAGCAACGTGTTCATCACGTGATCTCTATAGAAAATGCATAGGGATCACGTGACGAACGCGTCGCTATCAACGGTCCCAAAGCCTATTCTAGAATCACTATCACGCGAGACGTTGCGGTGCATCGTAGCATATAGGTTTGTATGTATTTCGCGTCGTACGACGGAGTCCGGTCGTCCAGTTTTTTTGTGCTTTATTTCAACCCTCTTGCAGGTCGACTGTAGTTCATATGCACCTTGAAGTTACACTCTTTATTCACCTTACTCTATGCCCGATTGATCCCTCATAATGAACCCTGTTCAGATAATTCTCGGTATACATAAGTGCTTGCCTGGGCCAGCACATCAGCACATGTGATGTGCTGAATGGGTCAGTGTCTTTACAGACATCTGTCGTAAGAAGGTAGGTATGTACTTACATGTGTACGCATATAAAATCTCAGGTGACACAGACGAGATCTCGTATAAGATCTTATGTAAGAACGTAGGTAAGAACGCATGAAAGTTCTTATATTAAGTTCCGTCATGCGTCGCGTATAACGTTACTCAATATGAAATTGAAACAGCGTTGTTATATGAGTTCTCATCTGCGTACATATGTAAGAACACAGGTGCGAACACACTTACAAACTTATGTGCGAACACACCTAAGTATTAAATTAAATATATCATTAAAAAAAAATTCTCGCCAACGGGATTCGGGCCCATCTAACCTTAGCCTAAGTACGCCTTAAACCCCTCGGCCACCGTAGTTATAGAAACAACTTTACAAAATCTTAGTCATGTTTAATATATAAATTTCTCCGGAAAGACATGACTAAGATTTTGTAAAGTTGTTTCTATATCTACGGTGTCCGAGGGGTTTAAGGCGTACTTAGGCTCAGGTTAGATGGGCTCGAATCCCGTTAGCGAGAATTTTTTTTAATAATATATTTAATTTAAAATATTTAATTTAATACTTAGGTGTGTTCGCACATGAGTTCGTTACATACGTACGCAGATGAGAACTCATATAAGAACGCTGTTTCAATTTCATATTGAGTAACATTATACGCGGCGCATGACGGAACTTAATATAAGAACTTACATGCGTTCGTACCTACGTTCTCACATAAAATCTTATACGAGATCTCGTCTGTGTCATCTGAAATCTAATATGCGTACACATGTAAGTACATACCTACCTTCTTACGACAGATCACACGCACGTTTTTACAGTAGGGTAGTTTTTTATGCTTTTACCGAGGAGGAAGAAACTAAAGATTTTCATGTACACCTAATACAATAATTCAGGATAATTCAGGATAATTTAGATAATTCAGGATAACTCACGGTAATTTACAGTAATTCAGGATAATTCACGGTAATTCACAGAAATTCAGGATAAAGAAAAGAAAAAGAAGGTTAAGAAGGTTGTGTAATAATAAAAGCTCAAGAATTAAGTAGAAAATACAAGTTTTTTAATACCTTTAATGATATTTTTATTGTAATGTGGTTCAACACTATTTAAAGCGAACGGACTAATAGATAACGAACAAACATAATATTTTATATCAATAGTTGAATAAGTAACATTAACATTGTTTGTACTTAAAGTTTTCCCTTCAATGAAAAACCAAGGTGAACAAAAAACATAGAATACCTTTTGAGTTTTTTTTAAGTGGTTTAATTGGTGCTGTAGAAGTGGAATAATTTATTTGTTTCCCTTTACCTTTGGCATAAGTGAACGAGATTATTCTACCTAAAATAATTTTTTTACTTTTTTTATTATAAAATGCACACCAATTTCCCAAAGCGATATGTTCATTTATAATTAAGTCGTTATTAGAAAAGAAAATATCATTTTTAATCGAGTTTTTGGCTTTAGTTAAGACTTTGTTGCTTTCAGTTAGAGCATTTTTGACTATGCAATCTGTCACTGCTCAATTTGTTGTAACCGTTAGAAAGTAACCAGCATAATGTGGATTTCCGAATTATGACAGATTTTTCATTGGAATAAGTATAATACACAAACGGTCCTTTTGGTTATAATTTGGTTTCGCACTCAGTTTCTTCATCAAGTCGAGCTTCATTCTCTAATATCACAGATAAATCTTCTATAATTGCGTCCTCTTGCTGAACATTTTTATCTTCCTCTTCAATTTTGGAAATTAAAAATGTCTCACTATCTATCACAGATTCGTTTCAAATCACTGTTTTATCTTCGCTATCAATTTATTCATCTTCTATCTCGTCTTCTATCGAAGCAGATGAGATACACTTTGTGTTTAGTTTTGGTAGTTTTAAAAAAGAAGGAATAATTGACTTATTCTTAATCTTTATACCAAGATCGGAAGCTATTTGAATAGCTTCTTGTCGCGATCGTGATACAATATTTAGAATCTCATTTTTGTTTGGTAGCAGTTCCTGTCGAAGAGTATTAGCTATTTGTAAACCGTGTTGTACTCTTTTCTCTGCACGAGGAAAATTAAATTCCTTTTCGGTTAATTTTCGAATTTGCATTTGGAATTGAATTCTTTTAATTCGTTGCGTGAATTCTAACATATTAAACTTTATAACTGTAGATTGTGTTGAAGTCATCGATCTTGCAGTGCGGAAAAAGTTTTCACATGGCTGGCTACCAAATAGCCATGGAAGAAAGAGTTGTAGTAAATTTTCATCTCGAAAATAATTAATATCTTTTATCAAAGCATGTGCATTAAGTTCAATACAATCATAAGCGTTAGTGGTAATGAAATTCTTTGTGATACTGTATTTTTTTTCAACTAACCACTGTTTCCAAATTCGTAGAAGAAAAACACTTCTCCAAATTAAATTTACGCGATCAATTGGAGAGATTTCTTTAACTAAGAAGGAATCTAAAAAATCTTTCAATACTTTAAGAAAAACAATTGTTCCTTCAGTGGACGGTATAGTTTTCAGTACACTGATCACTCTTTGGTTGCAAATTTTTTCGACGGCTCGAAAATTCATTTTGTCAGCTCTGTTGATGTCAGAAAAAGTCAGTCCATGATCTTCTTTGGGGTTTTCGTCAATCATTATAATTAAGTGCGTAGAGGATATTACATGATTTCCGATTGGCAAAAGAATGGAAGGTTTTAAAAATACATTGCGGACTTTTGTTCCAATGTGATGTGTATCCTGAACGTAAATAGGTGAATCATCATCTAAAGATTAAATAAACCGACTAGTCTACTTAGGAGGTACACTTGGTGATGGAACAAAAGATTCGCATTTCATAGATCTTAGTAGTCGTGTATCACCGTCAGATGAAAACCCTTTCAAAATAATGTCTTCAGATTTTGCTTGATCTTGCATCCATGACCATCGACTTTGTACTTGACTTGAAGTGAATCGATTATTAGTTCCAAAGCATGCTAAACAAAATGCTTCAACGCCTTCTTGAAGTGGCTGAGCTATAATGACGTACAAATAGTTAGATATTGGAGCAGTAGCAAAAAATTCTATTATTTTTTCGGCTGATGACGCTTTGTATGATCCAATAATTGGGATTCCATCACTATTAAATAGCAACACGAAACCAACTACGTCATTGTAATTTGGATCATATTGAGTCCGACTAGTTATCCTCGTCGCATCTTCACTAATCCAAACTATCAGTGGAACCACGGTGTTAGCTCAGTTGGTTAAGATCCTGGACTCTACGGTCGCCCCAAGTCAAGCGTCAAGCTTGCTTGGTTCGCGCCCCGCGGAGCCTGGGATTTTTTCCGGCTGTGAGATAACTTCAGTGGAAGGTAAAGACGTCGAGGTATAATGATATGCACTGTCGGTAATCGACCTGTGCAGATCACTAGAACTCGATTGTCGATAAACCGGTTGTATTCAGGTGAGGTTTTTCTACAGTTTTCCCTCTCCATTGGCGAGAAAACCCAATATACCGGGTGGTCCAGGCAAATGCGAGTACTCCTAATTTCATGCCGTTCTGTAGACGCAAAAACACTTAAAAGAATATATACAAAGGTACAATTCTAGAAACTCACTACGGGGGACACTCATTGGGCCAGTAAGGTCTTTAAAACGAGTGTATAATAACTTAAAAAAAAAAAAAAAAAAAAAACTATCAGCGGAAGGCACCTTTCTGTTAGATACATTTTTAACTCGTGGAATCATATTTCTCCCTCTCTAATTGGCAAATTAAAATTTTCAATACAACTGCCAATTGTTCTTATTGAAGGAAGAGAATCCGGTAAGTTACTTTGTAGAGTTTCATATAAGGACCTTCCTCCAGAAATGTATAGGTATGTAAGACGCAAATAGTTTCACGGATTCTTTATACCTTCGACCAGCTTTATGTATTTGCATATTAACATCAGCTATATCAATCAAGTGTCGTAAAAAATTGCTTATAGTAACAATTGGTTTAGTCTCTTTTTTGGTATCCATCCCTACTGTAAAAACGTGCGTGTGATCTGTCGTAAGAAGGTAGGTATGTTCTTACATGTGTACGCATATAAGATCTCAGGTGACACAGACGAGATCTCGTATAAGATCTTATATGAGAACGTAGGTACGAACGCATGTAAGTTCTTATATTAAGTTCCGCCATGCGCCGCGTATAACGTTACTCAATATAAAATTGAAACAGCGTTCTTATATAAGTTCTCATATGCGTACGTATGTACGAACTCATGTGCGAACACACTTACGAACTCATGTGCGAACACACCTAAGTATTAAATTAAATATTTTAAATTAAATATATTATTAAAAAAAAATTCTCGCCAACAGGATTCGAGCCCATCTAACCTGAGCCTAAGTACGCCTTAAACCCCTTGGCCACCGTAGTTATAGATACAACTTTACAAAATCTTAGTCATGTCTTTCCGGAGAAATTTATGTAAGTATTAAACGTGACTAAGATTTTGTAAAGTTGTTTCTATAACTACGGTGGCCGAGGGGTTTAAGGCGTATTTAGGCTTAGGTTAGATGGGCTGGAATCCCGTTGGCGAGAATTTTTTTTTTAATAATATATTTAATTTAATTTAATTAATACGAGATCTTGTCTGTGTCACCTGAGACCTTATATGCATACACATGTAAGTACATACCTACTTTCTTACGACAGATCTCACACACGTTTTTACAGTATGGTATTCTTTTGAAACTAATGGTGAAAGAATTATTGTGAAATTAATGAAAATTGAAATAATTGAAAATAAATTTCAGTTTAATTTGAAATACTAAAATGCTTATTTATTTTCGTATCATTAATGTTAACAAACAAGTACATTTTTTATTTTTTAATTGCGAATAATTCTTCAAATTTTAGACAAATATATACCTACTTTATAAAAGTCAACTGATTTTTTAAAAGTAAGGATTATGAATTTTTTATTAATTAAATTGAATTTATAGTTTTAAAAAAAATTTTGATTGAACCGTTATCGATTTTTCGTATTAAAAAAGTACGTAAACGCACAATCAGAAATACACACTCAAACACGTGGATATTTGTTCAGGAACTAAAAAATCCTATTTCTAGATAAACACGTAAAAAATGCTGTAATTGCATCTACTCCAGGAAACTAGTAGTCAAAATACTCCAGGCTGTGGTGACAGCAGCCTCAACTGAAGTGAATGTAGCCACAGTTATGAGATACATGATTTGCGTGAGCATGCGCGGTAGCGCTCTACTCAGCTGACAATCGACATTGTGTAGAGGCGCTTGCATACCTTCCGAGTGGCAAGTGTTATATGCGCTGCTCGTCTTTGAAAAAACAATTTTCCTAATTTGGAAAATGAGTATAACGCGGGACATTTAAAATTTGAATTTTAATGAAATTGGTAAAGTCGTTTTTAAGGACAAATATGTTATTAAAAATGGTAAATTTGATTACAATTATAAATTGTGACTGCATATTTTTGTTGTTCAGAATGAAAATGTGAAAGTAGTGTTGATATAATGTGAAAAATGGTCTTTTTCTTGAAGACATTGAAGTTAAGCCAATGTTTTTAGAAGTGTTGATATAGTTTGCTTGTTAGAAAATAAGTGTATGCTTGATTTTTGTTGTTTTAATTGTAGAAAATAATATTTACGAATAAAATTAACTATAAATTAAGATGAGATCAAACTTTAAGTCAGTAAGTAAATTTTATAACATTAAATATTGTTAAAAATAATTGTATTTTTTTTTAATTATTATATGTCTAACCTAAAAATTTTGTTTGCTCATTTTCAGGTAAAATTAAATATATATAATAATTACATATAATAATATGAGAACATACAATTATTTTCCACAATATTTAATTTTACCTGAAAAAAAGCAATCAAATTTTTTAGATTAGGCATATAATAATAAAAAAATACAATTATTTTTAACAATATTTAATGTTATAAAATTTACTTACTGACTTAAAGTTTGATCTCATCTTAATTTATAGTTAATTTTATTCGTAAATATTATTTTCTACAATTAAAACAACAAAAATCAAGCATACACTTATTTTCTAACAAGCAAACTATATCAACACTTCTAAAAACATTGGCTTAACTTCAATGTCTTCAAGAAAAAGACCATTTTTCACATTATATCAACACTACTTTCACATTTTCATTCTGAACAACAAAAATATGCAGTCACAATTTATAATTGTAATCAAATTCACCATTTTTATTAACAAATTTGTCCTTAAAAACGACTTTACCAATTTCATTAAAATTCAAATTTCAAATGTCCCGCGTTATACTCATTTTCCAAATTAGGAAAATTGCTTTTCCAAGGACGAGCAGCGCATATAACACTTGCCGCTCGGAAGGTATGCAAGCGCCTTTAACCTTTTCTCCAGGCTGTAGCTGTCCTATATATTACTACTTTTTGTGATTCTCATTACTCCAGTTGAAATAAGTTGAACTCTAGTTTTTTTTACGTGAAGGAATGTTAATTTAAAGCATTTAAAGAAATTTTTATGTTTAAAAGATTATACCAATTTTTCTCCATGCGGAAGCAAAAAGTTTTTAAAATATAATGACAGTTTCTCACTACAGATAATGTTATTTTGATTTAACAGAACAGCTTTATAGTTATGACAGCATAAGAATATTGTCATTCAAACAAAAAAGTTTCGTTATTATAACATTATATAAGAAATGTAATTTTTAATATGTTTCTGCTTGTAGAGCTAACATTTTTTTTTCAGTGTATTATGAGTCAAATTTTCTGAACTGGGCCACCTAAAACTGACTTTTCAAATTTGCTTTACTTCTATACATAATTTATTACAGCCAGGTGGTACAAAAACATTCCTGGAAAGCTTTTTTAAAAATTTTAATTTTTCAATTAGTTATAAACAATTAAAGTTTAAAGCACCTTTTTACGAAATTGTCAATTGTTCAGCTGTTTTTTGATAAAATTGAATAATATTTGGTAGAGACATAAAAAAATAGTGCCTCTATTAATCACGATCAGAATTTTAAAAATTCATAATTATTTATGCAAAATAAATTGTTAATTAATTAAACAATTGAAATTTTTTACAACTTCTGGGGCAGGTATGAAAAAAATTCAAAAACAGCAGAAATCTGTGTTTTCTGCACTTTAATTTAAAAAAAAAAAATTTTAGTACCTTTGAAAATTGAGCAAATGGCGTAATTTTAAAGAGCGGCGTCCAAGCATCCGAACTGCCGCGGCCGCTGCGCTGGCGCTGCTGTCACAGTGGGGCAAAAAAAGCGTCCGTGGAAAAATTAACATAGGGTCCAGAAATATTAACCGATTTAGATGTATTTTTTTTTAAATTAAAAATAACAAAATTCTGCATAACACCCCTTATTTTACTTTTTGAAAAATAGTTGTTTTCATTTATTTATTAAATGTTAAACATGAAAAAAAAAATTTTCTTATTAAAACCAGTTTAATTTTTTATTAAACGCATAATTTATATCAACAAGAACAACATTTTTTGAAGTAATTATTTTAGAACAACTTCTTATAATAAGCTAATTGTTTAACGGGATGACAAGTTCTTTTTAATTTAATTAATTTTTAGGTTTATTATTTTTGAAACAAACATTAATTAACAAACTACTTTTACATTTTTTTTTATTTAATTGACAAATTTTATTACCTAATTTTAAAAAATTTTTATGGATGCAGAATAATATGAATTAAAATACGGTTTTTTTTATTATTATTAGGTATCTACTAAAGTATAAAAAAATTATTTTTCTATGTTTAAATAGTAACTGACGGCCTTGGTAGTCGATTAAAAAAATTCCTTTTTTTAAGTAGAGGTCTACGGCCGTTAGAAAATCTTTTTCAATTTGTGATATAGAACCAAATCTCAACATTTTTATGAATTTGCACCTCCAAAGCTATAGAAGTACATAGGGCATTTTGAAAAAATCGATTTTTGTGAAATGGCACATATGTGAATCAAAATTTCAAGTTTTTCGGTAAAAAACAGATAGAAAATTGTTAATAAAATTTTTCTGTTTTTACTAGAGAAAAACTGCTACGTACTTCCATGAAGAATGTTATCATATAGCTTCATACCAATTTTTAAGTAAATCAGTCAAAAATTGTGCTTAAAAGAGTACAGGCCAGTTTGAAAAACGTGTTATTGAGAAAAAAGAGTTTAAAGTTTAAGAACATAGATTTTTTTATTGACTGCACACAGTAGTATAATATAAAAATCGCTTCTATTTTTTTTCCTACGACAAAAATAGACGTCATTTTCATGTGATCAAACAAATATGAACGATATTCAATCCCTATTATCAGGTATCTAAAAGTTTGTGCCTTTGGCATAAAAAGTATCGTTGCAAATAAACAATAGTAATAGTTAAAAAATTGTTTAAACAATTTTCCTAAATGTGGATTCTTGTTTATTATTAGTATTGAGCTTTTATAGGGTTAAAAAGTTGAAAACTTAAAAAAAAGTTACAACTCTCTTGCTCTATTAGATGAAAAGTTGCAAATAAGCAATATTAGTTTGTTTAAAGAAATATAAAAACACATGTATTTTTGGACCACCCTATTCAGATTGCTTGGTCTCATTAACACTTCTTACCTGGGAATATTAGATATTGAATATAAATTACGCAAATAGGGATTGTATGAAGTTAAAATTTATTAATTTTAATTAAATAAATAAATGTGACTTGGAAAGTTAAAAGGGACCTTACGTCAAAAAAATCGATTTTTTGCTGATTAGTTCATTCAAAAGAGTGAACTTTTCTCTTTCAGAATCACCTACCAGTAAAAAAAATCGATTTTTTGACGTAAGGTCCCTTTTAACTTTCCAAGTCACAAATACATTTTCAGGTCAAGATTAGAAACTTTAGTACTTATTAATACAAACCTTCTTACCGAGTATTTTAAAAATTATATTTTTATCCTTATCTATATAAACTATTATTATAACATAGATGAAGTAATGATTCTTATTTTTATTTTTGTAGATTTTACAAGCACACATTGTGGTATATAGTTATCATTATTTACTAGATCCAAAAATTGCTGAAACTGTCTCAAGAGAATTAGCCAAAAGTTCTGTTGTTGTCTTCGATGAAGCTCATAATATTGGTAATTTTTTTGCATATCTAATTTTATGATTGTATACTTACATCAACTTTATTACTGTTTTAGATAACGTATGTATTGATTCAATGAGCGTGAAAATTAACAAAAGAATAATGGAAAAGTCTTCAGCAAATATTCAAATCCTTGAAAAAACATTATCAGAGTAAGATGATATTTAACTACTTTTATCTTATCCACAATTTGACAGTATCGATTTTTTACATACTAATGATAAATTAAGATTTTAAACAGTAAGAAGACGAGAGAGATTTTAGATTTGTATTCAGCGACCTCAGAAACCTTTATTTATCAAGTTTAAGGTATTTCACCAGTAGTATAGCAAGGCCGGTTCTAGGACAGGGTTCTGATCTCGGCTAAGTCGGTAAAGCAGATTTCTACTTTATCAGCAGTCGGTAAAGCAGATTCCTATTGGGGGTTTGCTCAGTCGACATGTCAGAGTTCTACCTTACCGACCGAGTTGGGATTCCCCGATTGCTTATACAGGGGGTAATGAAATTTCAGGCAATTGTGCAAGGGTGTTTTAGAGAGTTGCCGCTAGATGGTGCAATTGAGTGGGGGTATTTTAAGTTCTACCTTACCGACCGAGTTGGGATTCCCCGATTGCTTATACAGGGGGGGTAATGTTATTTCAGGAAATTGGGCTAGATTATTTCAAGATGGCTGCCGCTAGATGACGCAATTGAGTGGGGGTATTTTAAGTTCTACCTTACCGACCGAGTTGGGATTCCCCGATTGCTTATACAGGGGGGGTAATGTTATTTCAGGAAATTGGGCTAGATTATTTCAAGATGGCTGCCGCTAGATGACGCAATTGAGTGGGGGTATTTTGAGTTCTACCTTACCGACCGAAAAGGATTTAAGATGGCTGCCCCTAGATGGCGCTAGGGTACCCCGAGTTCTACAGGGGGTTTCCACAAGATGGTTAGTACCATCAGTCGGTAATGCAGATTTGTATAGTGAATTTTGTATTTTCCCGCTAGATGGCGCCATTTGTAAACTTTAAACACTTACCAGGCAGGGACTCAATTGTACCTTTTCTGATTAAACATTTACCGATTGTACATTTCCTATTGTACAAAAAACCAATTATGCAAAATCCGATTAGACAAATTGCCGTTTCTTCAATAACCGATTATACAAAGACCAATTCTACAATGACCGATTCTACAAAGACCGATCCTACAAAGACCGATTATACAAAGACCGATTCTACAAAGACCGATTCTACAAAGACCGATTCTACAAAGTCCGATTCTACAAAAACCGATTCTAGAAAAACCGATTCTACAATGACCGATTCTACAAAAACCGATTCTACAAATACCGATTCTACAAATACCGATTCTACAAAGACCGATTCTACAAAGACCGATTCAACAAAGTCCGATTCTACAAAAACCGATTCCACAAAAACCGATTCTACAAAGACCGATTCTACAAAGACCGATTCTAAAAAATAACGATTCTACCAAGACCGATTCTACCAAGTCCGATTCTACAAAAACCGATTCCACAAAGACCGATTGTACAAAGACCGATTCTACAAAGTCCGATTCTACAAAAACCGATTCCACAAAAACCGATTCTACAAAGACCGATTCTACCAAGTCCGATTCTACAAAAACCGATTCCACAAAGACCGATTGTACAAAGACCGATTCTACAAAGTCCGATTCTACAAAAACCGATTCCACAAAAACCGATTCTACAAAGACCGATTCTACAAAAACCGATTCTACAAATACCCATTCTACAAAGACCGATTCTACAAAAACCGATTATACAAAGACCGATTCTACAAAGACCGATTCTACAAAGTCCGATTCTACAAAAACCGATTCTAGAAAAACCGATTCTACAATGACCGATTCTACAAAAACCGATTCTACAAATACCGATTCTACAAATACCGATTCTACAAAGACCGATTCTACAAAGACCGATTCAACAAAGTCCGATTCTACAAAAACCGATTCCACAAAAACCGATTCTACAAAGACCGATTCTACAAAGACCGATTCTAAAAAATAACGATTCTACCAAGACCGATTCTACCAAGTCCGATTCTACAAAAACCGATTCCACAAAGACCGATTGTACAAAGACCGATTCTACAAAGTCCGATTCTACAAAAACCGATTCCACAAAAACCGATTCTACAAAGACCGATTCTACAAAAACCGATTCTACAAATACCCATTCTACAAAGACCGATTCTACAAAAACCGATTCTACAAAGACCGTTTCTACAAAAACCGATTCTACAAATACCGATTCTACAAATACCGATTCTTCAAATACCGATTCTACAAAGACCGATTCTACAAATACAGATTCTACAAAGACCGATTCTACAAAAACCGATTCTACAAAAACCAATTCTACAAAGACCGATTCTACAAAAACCGATTCTGCAAAGATCGATTCTACAAAAACCGATTCTACAAAGACCGATTCTACAAAAAACGATTCTACAAAGACCAATTCTACAAAGACCGATTCTACAAAGACCGATTCTACAAAGACCGATCCTACAAAGACCGATTATACAAAGACCGATTCTACAAAGACCGATTCTACAAAGACCGATTCTACAAAGTCCGATTCTACAAAAACCGATTCTAGAAAAACCGATTCTACAATGACCGATTCTACAAAAACCGATTCTACAAATACCGATTCTACAAATACCGATTCTACAAAGACCGATTCTACAAAGACCGATTCAACAAAGTCCGATTCTACAAAAACCGATTCCACAAAAACCGATTCTACAAAGACCGATTCTACAAACACCGATTCTACAAAGACCGATTCTAAAAAATAACGATTCTACCAAGACCGATTCTACCAAGTCCGATTCTACAAAAACCGATTCCACAAAGACCGATTGTACAAAGACCGATTCTACAAAGTCCGATTCTACAAAAACCGATTCCACAAAAACCGATTCTACAAAGACCGATTCTACAAAAACCGATTCTACAAATACCCATTCTACAAAGACCGATTCTACAAATACCGATTCTTCAAATACCGATTCTACAAAAACCGATTCTACAAAGATCGATTCTACAAAAACCGATTCTACAAAGACCGATTCTACAAAAACCGATTCTACAAATCCGATTCTACAAAGACCGATTCTACAAATACAGATTCTACAAAGACCGATTCTACAAAAACCGATTCTACAAAGTCCTATTCTACAAATACCGATTCTACAAAGACCGATTCTACAAATACAGATTCTACAAAGACCGATTCTACAAAAACCGATTCTACAAAGTCCTATTCTACAGGACTAGAATGGATTTCTACAGGACTAAAAATTCTAGAGGACTAGTTTTCTAAAAACTAGAAAAACATGGCCGCTTGCTAGTACCGACGTGCATTTAGCTCTCGTTGTTTAATCGGTTTTATCACTTCAAAAGTTGGTTTTATTGTGGAAAATATTTTATTTAGTGATCGCACTATTTTTAGTGCCTTTAACTATCGGTTCTTGTGATAAAAGCTGACGTTTTGTCTACTTTTCTTGCACCTGAAATTTTCAACGGTAGTTCCTAACCTAAAAGTGTTCGTAGCACGTGTATATTTTAAGGTTATAATGTCGAATAATGACCTCTTGGTGCCTAGAACGTGTATGGTATGCGGAAACAATGTTGCTGGTGGTGTTGTTTGCCCCAAATGTCAGTCGCCATATCATCGCAGCTGTGCTGATAGAACGGCGAAATTAGCGGACGGATCTTTTTCTAAATGCTGCAAACCACGTTCTCCAACTCAAGATAATCCGTTGGTAACGCCTGAACCACCTCCTAGTGACGCTCTTACACCTCTTGAAGTGGAGCGTATTATTAGAGGTGTAATGCTTGAAATTCAACCTAATCTTGCTTCTGCTAGTGCGCTAAATTCAGTTGCTAATAAAATAGACGATTTGGAGGTAAAAATTGATACTGCCATTGGCAGGATTGACAAGCAGGACGCAAGAATTGACGATCATGATACTAGGATTATTGACCAGGAAACAAGATTGAACGATTTAACTGATAGACTACTAGCGGCCGAAGGTATTATTGCCTCTCTCGATTTTCCTATCTCTAATGGTACTGTTGGTAAAAATGTTTCGAATGACTGGTTTTATGAAGTTAAGGACAGATTATCTAGAGAAAAAAATATTATGTTATTCGGTCTTCCCGAGCATGCTGCTTCCTCCAACAATGTATTGCCTGCTCTGAATGTGTCGAAAATAATTTCTAGTGACAATTTAAAAAAAATCTTGCTTGCTCGTCTGGAAGGAATTATCTCTCCTGAGTTGTTTGATGGTGCACGCATTTACAGACTTGGTAATATATTACAGGCACAGCGAACACAACAACAAAAGCCTCGACCTCTAAAGATCATATGCAAGACAGTGGAGAACGCACATGCTCTTCTCCGTGCTTTCTTGAAAATGAAGAAAGATTCGAAACACGTCGAACATCTGAGGGACCTTTGGATGGCATTCGACCGGACCAAATTGCAATTGGAGGAATTGCGAGACAAAAAGGCTCAACTACAGGCTCGCCTTCAACAAGGAGAAACTGTGAAGCTGGTGTTTCGACGAGGCAGGCCAGAAATAGTGGAAACAGCGATAAAAGTGAACACAGTGATGACTCATCCTACAGTGATTCAGTCCCTTTAAATTGCAGTACTACAGTCCCTTTAAATTGTGTGTCTCAGTCAGATTGTGCGATAGACGATGTTTCGACTTGTCATACTACTGAGCGTAATGATTCACGCTCAGCTCTTTCCTTCTATTATCAGAACGTAAGAGGTTTGCGCACAAAACTGCATTTATTACGTCAATCTGTTTTTACTGTTTTATTCCACGTGATCATCTTCACTGAAACCTGGCTCACCCCAAATATAAATTCTCAAGAACTTGGTTTAATGAACTTCGACGTTTTTCGCTTCGACAGATGTGCTCGTACCAGTGTCAATCTACGAGGTGGTGGGGTACTCATCGCTGCGAGGCGTAATTTACTCTGCACACTTATCGATACATTATGTGATACTATAGAGCATATTTTTGTCAAAATTGAATGGGGAGTGCAATCATTTATTATTGGAGCTTTCTACATCCCACCAAATTCTACTGTTAATTTTTATAATAATGTTTGCCAAATTATCGACAATGTAGTTACATCTTTTACGTCGAAGAATCTCCTTATTTTTGGAGATTTTAATACATCCTTCTTGTCATGGAGGGGGAATGTTGATACAGGTTTGTCTTGCTATATTAATTCTGGTTTATTGGGTAAACATCTACAAATTCTAAACCTATTTTTACATATTTTGATATATTTTAAATTGTTTCAAATTAACTCCTTCATAAACTCGCATAACTCTTTATTGGATCTCATTTTTATTAATTATAGTAATTTTCACGTATCACTTTCTGTTGATCCAATACTACCTGCTGATAACTTTCACCCTCCATTGCAACTCGAAATATTAAATCCAATCATTGGCAATAATTTTTATAATGACCCATCTGTCATCTATAATTATGATTTTAAAGCTGCAAACTTTTCAGCTATTAATTTGTTTTTGGACAACGTAGATTGGTTCAATTCTTTATATTTTCTTAATATTAATGAAGCTGTTGATGTATTTTATAAACATATTTATGATGCTATTCAACTTTTGGTTCCACTTAAATCTTTCCGTGAGACAAAATTTCCACCATGGTTCAATAGTGAACTTAGAGCATTAATTTTCGCTAAGAAGTCAGCACATCTCAAATACAAAACAACAAACAATTATACTGATTATAGAGTTTTTTCTAAGCTCAGGGCAGAGAGCAAAACTTTGTCAAGAACTTGTTATAATAATTTTATTAGTAAAACCGAACGTCAAATCAAAAGCAGTCCCAAATGCTTTTGGAAATACATAAATTCTAATCGAAAAGATCGTAATATTCCTAATAGCATGGTTTTCGATAATGTTACCTTTAATGATTCTAAAAGTATTGCTGACGCCTTTGCGAAGTTTTTTCAATCTGTTTTCTCTTGTGGCGTAGATAATTCAAATGATTGTTTAAATATACCAGATAGTGTTGATTTGCAGACTGTTTCAATTACTAGACGTGATATTAGGAATAAAATAGTGAATCTTGATGTCAATAAAGGTTCTGGATACGACTTAATTCCACCACTTTTTGTTAAATTATGCTGTTCGTCTCTAATAGAACCTCTCTATATTCTGTTTAACAAATCTATAGCAGAATCTGTTTTTCCACTTCAATGGAAAAATGGTATTGTAGTCCCCGTTTTTAAAAGTGGTAACAAAAATGATATAAAAAACTATAGACCGATTACTTTGTTAAGCTCTATTCCAAAAATTTTTGAAAGTATATTCACTGATTACCTATACCGTGCTGTGCAGGGATCTATTATTGACGAGCAGCATGGTTTTGTGCGTGGAAGATCTGTGATCACAAACTTGAGCTTATACTCTAGTGAAATACTTGTAACGCTTGAATCTGGTAACCAAATTGACGCTGTATATACAGACTTTGCTAAGGCATTTGATAAGGTGGATCACTTATTACTCGTAAAAAAACTACGACTAATGGGTATTTCTGGGTCTCTAGTTGACTGGATATTCAGTTATTTAATTAATAGATCTCTTGTTGTCCGTGTTGGTAATGAGTACTCATGTGAATTTGTCGCTGCCTCTGGTGTTCCTCAGGGATCGCATCTTGGTCCGCTCTTGTTTGTCTTATTTGTTAATGACGTTAAACTGATTTTTAAACATTGCACCTTTTCTCTATTCGCTGACGACCTTAAGGTTTATAGACAAATAATGTCTGTTTCTGATAGTGAGCTTCTACAAGCTGACTTAAACCACTTTTATCACTGGTGCAAGTGTAACGGTATTATTATTAATATAAACAAATGCTCTATTATCACCTTCTCGCGTAGCTCTGACTCTTTCATCTGTGATTATTTCATTGGTGATGAGAGATTGACAAGAGTGGATAGGATTCGTGACCTTGGAATCCTTCTGTGCAGTGACTTTTCTTTCAATGAACACATATCAAATGTTTGCAATGATTCTATTAGAATGCTCGGTTTTGTGGTTAGAAACTCTACCCATTTCAAGAATTTGTCTACACTTAGAATCCTTTATCTCGCCCTTGTAAGATCGGTAATAGAATTTGGGTCTGTAATCTGGTCTCCTTATCAGGATACTTACATTATTATGCTTGAACGCGTTCAAAATCAGTTTCTGCGATTTGCTGCAAGGCAAACTGGTACACTGTACAATTTTTTCTCACATGATTACGAACATCTGAGATCTAAGTTCAGTGTACCTCTAATCAGAAAAAGATTTATATTCGCCGACATGCTTTTTTTATATAAAATTATGAATGGCATTATCTACTGCCCGTCGATTCTAAGTGAATTCAAATTGTACGCCCCACGCAAGAGACTAAGAGATATACCAAAAAGACTGCCTCGGTTTTATGTTGAGAAATCTGAGACTGCTTATTGTGCAAATTCCGTGTTCAGGAGACTTTGTAGAGAGGCAAATGACTTCTGTGATAACGTAAACTTTTTTGAAACTAATATGGATAAATTTATAGATGCACTTAAATCTTCGTTATATTAATTGTCATTTTTCGATCTTGAATAATTAATTCTTGTTAATTACCTAGAGTTCTACTAGGTTTAGTTTTAGTTAGATACTTTATGTATTAAAGGGCATTGCCCGTTATTCTGAAATAAATAAATAAAAAATAAATACCGATTCTACAAAGACCGATTCTACAAAGTCCGATTCTACAAAAACCGATTCTACAAAGACCGATTGTAGAAATACCGATTCTACAAAGACTGATTCTACAAAGACCGATTCTACAAAAACCGATTCTACAAAAACCGATTCTACAAAGACCGATTCTACAAAGTCCGATTCTACAAAAACCGATTCTACAAAGACCGATTGTAGAAATACCGATTCTACAAAGACTGATTCTACAAAGACCGATTCTACAAAGACCGATTCTACAAAAGACCGATTCTACAAAGACCGATTCTACAAAAACCGATTCTACAAAGACCGATTGTAGAAATACCGATTCTACAAAGACTGATTCTACAAAGACCGATTCTACAAAAACCGATTCTACAAAAACCGATTCTACAAAGACCGATTCTACAAAGTCCGATTCTACAAAAACCGATTCTACAAAGACCGATTGTAGAAATACCGATTCTACAAAGACTGATTCTACAAAGACCGATTCTACAAAGACCGATTCTACAAAAGACCGATTCTACAAAGACCGATTCTACAAAAACCGATTCTACAAAGACCGATTCTACAAAAACCGATTCTACAAAAACCGATTCTACAAAGTCCGATTCTACAAAGTCCGATTCTACAAAAACCGATTCTACAATTACCGAGTCTACAAAACCGATTCTACAAAGACCGATTCTACAAAGTCCGATTCTACAAATACCGATTCTACAAATACCGATTCTACAAAGACCGATTCTACAAAGACCGATTACAAATGTAAAATAGGTCTGTGTATAATCTGTCTTTGTAGAATCGGTCTTTGTCGAATTGGTCTTTGTAGAATCGGTCTTTGTAAAATCGGTCTTTGTAGAATCGGTTTTTGTACAATCGAACTTTGTAGAATCGGTATTTGTAGAATCGGTTTTTGTAAAATCGGTCTTTGTAGAATCGGCCTTTGTAGAATCGGTATTTGTAGAATCGGTTTTTGTAGAATCGGTTTTTGTAGAATCGGTTTTTGTAGAATCGGTTTTTGTAGAATCTGACTTTGTAGAATCGGTATTTGTAGAATCGGTTTTTGTAGTATCGATCTTTGTAGAATCGGTCTTTGTAGAATCGGTTTTTGTAGAATCGGTTTTTGTAGAATCGGTCTTTGTAGAATCGGTATTTGTACAATCGGTCTTTGTAGAATCGGTTTTTGTAGAATCGGACTTTGTAGAATCGGTTTTTGTAGAATCGGTTTTTGTAGAATCGGACTTTGTAGAATCGGTATTTGTAGAATCGGTTTTTGTAGTATCGATCTTTGTAGAATCGGTCTTTGTAGAATCGGTTTTTGTAGAATCGGTTTTTGTAGAATCGGTCTTTGTAGAATCGGTATTTGTACAATCGGTCTTTGTAGAATCGGTTTTTGTAGAATCGGACTTTGTAGAATCGGTTTTTGTAGAATCGGTTTTTGTAGAATCGGACTTTGTAGAATCGGACTTTGTAGAATCTGTCTTTGTAGTATCGGTCTTTGTAGAATCGGTCTTTGTTGAATCGGTTTTTGTAGAATCGGTCTTTGTAGAATCGGTCTTTGTAGAATCGGACTTTGTAGAATCGGTATTTGTAGAATCGGTCTTTGTAGAATCGGTCTTTGTAGAATCGGTCTTTGTAGAATCGGTTTTTGTAGAATCGTTCTTTGTAGAATCGGTTTTTGTAGATTCGGTTTTTGTAGAATCGGTATTTGTAGAATCGGTCTTTGTAGAATCAGACTTTGTAGAATCGGTATTGGTAGAATTGGTTTTTGTAGAATCGGACTTTGTAGAATCGGTCTTTGTAGTATCGGTCTTTGTAGAATCGGATTTTGTAGAATCGGTATTTGTAGAATCGGTTGTTGTAGTATCGGTCTTTGTAGAATCGGTTTTTGTAGAATCGGACTTTGTAGAATCGGTCTTTGTAGAATCTGTCTTTGTAGAATCGGTCTTTGTAGAATTGGTCTTTGTAGAATCGGATTTTGTAGAATCAATATTTGTAGAATCGGTCTTTGTAGTATCGGTCTTTGTAGAATCGGATATTGTAGAATCGGTATTTGTAGAAGCGGTTGTTGTAGTATCGGTCTTTGTAGAATCGGTTTTTGTAGAATCGGTATTTGTTGAATCGGTTTTTGTAGAATCGATCTTTGTAGAATCGGTCTTTGTAGAATCGGTCATTGTAGAATCGGTTTTTGTAGAATCGGACTTTGTAGAATCGGTCTTTGTAGAATCTGTCTTTGTAGAATCGGTCTTTGTAGAATTGGTCTTTGTAGAATCGGATTTTGTAGAATCAATATTTGTAGAATCGGTCTTTGTAGTATCGGTCTTTGTAGAATCGGTCTTTGTAGAATCGGTTTTTGTAGAATCGGTATTTGTTGAATCGGTTTTTGTAGAATCGATCTTTGTAGAATCGGTCTTTGTAGAATTGGTCTTTGTAGAATCGGTTTTTGTAGAATCGGTTTTTGTAGAATCGGACTTTGTAGAATCGGTCTTTGTAGAATCGGACTTTGTAGAATCGGTCTTTGTAGAATCGGACTTTGTAGAATCGGTCTTTGTAGAATCGGACTTTGTAGAATCGGTATTTGTTGAATCGGTTTTTGTAGAATCGATCTTTGTAGAATCGGTCTTTGTAGAATCGGTCATTGTAGAATCGGTTTTTGTAGAATCGGTTTTTGTAGAATCGGTCTTTGTAGAATCGGTCTTTGTACAATCGGTATTTGTAGTATCGGTTTTTGTAGAATTGGTCTTTGTAGAATCGGTATTTGTAGAATCGGTTTTTGTAGAATCGGTCTTTGTAGAATCGGTTTTTGTAGAATCGGTATTTGTAGAATCGGTCTTTGTAGAATCAGACTTTGTAGAATCGGTATTTGTAGAGTTGGTTTTTGTAGAATCGGTCTTTGTAGAATCGGTTTTTGTAGAATCGGTTTTTGTAGAATCGGACTTTGTAAATTCGGACTTTGTAGAATCGGTATTTGTAGAATCGGTTTTTGTAGAATCGGTCTTTGTAGAATCGGTCATTGTAGAACGGTTTTTGTAGAATTTGTCTTTGTAGAATCGGACTTTGTAGAATCGGTATTTGTAGAATCGGTCTTTGTAGAATCGGTCTTTGTAGAATCGGTTTTTGTAGAATCGTTCTTTGTAGAATCGGTTTTTGTAGAATCGGTTTTTGTAGAATCGGTATTTGTAGAATCGGTCTTTGTAGAATCAGACTTTGTAGAATCGGTATTGGTAGAATTGGTTTTTGTAGAATCGGTCTTTGTAGAATCGGTTTTTGTAGAATCGGACTTTGTAGAATCGGTCTTTGTAGTATCGGTCTTTGTAAAATCGGTATTTGTTGAATCGGTTTTTGTGGAATCGATCTTTGTAGAATCGGTTTTTGTAGAATCGGTCATTGTAGAATCGGTTTTTGTAGAATCGGTCTTTGTAGAATCGGTCTTTATAGAATCGGTATTTGTAGAATCGGTTTTTGTAGAATTGGTCTTTGTAGAATCGGTATTTGTAGATTCGGTTTTTGTAGAATCGGTTTTTGTAGAATCGGTATTTGTAGAATCGGTCTTTGTAGAATCAGACTTTGTAGAATCGGTATTGGTAGAATTGGTTTTTGTAGAATCGGTTTTTGTAGAATCGGTTTTTTGTAGAATCGGACTTTGTAGAATCGGTCTTTGTAGAATCGGTCATTGTAGAATCGGTTTTTGTAGAATCGGTCTTTGTAGAATCGTTTTTTGTAGAATTGGTCTTTGTAGAATCGGTATTTGTAGAATCGGTTTTTGTAGAATCGGTCCTTGTAGAATCAAACGTTATAGAATCAGTCTTTGTAGAATCTGTTGTTGTACAATCGGTTTTTGTAGAATCGGACTTTGTAGAATTGGTATTTGTAGAATCGGTTTTTGTATAATCGGACTTTGTCGAATCGGTCTTTGTAAAATCGGTTTTTGTAGAATCGGTTTTTGTAGAATCGGTCTTTGTAGAATCGTTTTTTGTAGAATCGGTATTTGTAGAATCGGTTTTTGTAGAATTGGTCTTTGTAGAATCGGTATTTGTAGAATCGGTCTTTGGAGAATCGGTTTTTGTAGAATCGGACTTTGTAGAATCGGTCTTTGTAGAATCGGTCTTTGTAGAATCGGTCTTTGTAGGATCGGTCTTTGTAGAATCGGTCTTTGTATAATCGGTTATTGAAGAAACGGCAATTTGTATAATCGGATTTTGCATAATCGGTTTTTTGTACAATAGGAAATGTACAATCGGTAAATGTTTAATCGGAAAAGGTTCAATTGAGTCCCTGCCCACTTACCAGTATTATCAGCTGGTAAAGTAGATTCCTTGAGTGGAATTTGAATTTCCCCATCAAATAGAGCCTGTAGAAAGTTCCTAACACTTACTAGTACCATCAGCCGGTAAAGTAGATTCCTTTATTGAAATTTTGATTTTCCCGCCAAATGGAGCCTGTAGCATGCTCCCAACACTTACCAGTACCATCAGCCGGTAAAGTAGATTCCTTAAGTGAATTTTGAATTTTACCGCGAAATAAAGCCTGTAGCGAGTTACCTACACTTACTAGTACACCGTGTCCAACGAATTCTCTGCGCGCGCACCTCTAAGCTCAGCTGTTGTCACTGGTTAGTTCGCGCATGCGCAGTATAGTGTTGCGCAGGATTAAATTTCATATTTATATATAATAATATTTAAATAGTCATGTATTAGACAAGTCTAATCCTGCATAGACAAGTCTAAACGCGCATAGACAAGTTTAAACGTGCATAGACAAGTCTAACTTAAAATCTAACTTTAAATCTAAACTAAACACAGCTTTAAACCTAATTTTTTTAATTAACTTAACCTTAAATATAAACTAATCTTAACCTAAAATCAAATATTTCAATTAAACTAACCTAAAAGTTAAACTAAACCAAACATAAATTTAACCTAAAATCTTTCAATTAACCTAACCTTAAATATAAATTAAACATTAAATATAATCTTACCTCTAAACAAAACCTAAACTAAAAATAAACAATAAAATTAAGCTGAACTTCAATTTTAACTGAACCTAACCTAAAAAATAATGAAATTACGATTTTTTTTTGCTTTTTTTTTGTTTTTTTATTCTTTTATTAAATGTATAATATATATTTAATCTTAGATCTAAACTTAAACAAAACTTTAAATATAAACCTAAATCTAAATTAAATCTAACCTCAAATTTATTTTAATAACAATAATAACAAATTAATATATTTATTTAATTCTAAATTCAACGTGATTGTATGAACCACCAATGAACTTGAGGCGTAATTGACCAGTTGCTGCAGCTTCTTGCATCTCGTTTAATCTGCTGGGATCATCAGTAAACAATGGCACAAATCTTGAAGGTAGAAAAGTATTAAACTTTTTGTCTACCTCAGCGACCACCTTGACACCATATTTGGTGTTAACGACCTGGATCTTGGTAATTGGATACTTATTTCCAGGAGTCAGCTCGGAGAGCGGCTTCGTAGGCAAAAAATTCTGCATACAACCAACTGCATTGATTTTGCTGAGATCCATGGTTACAACCTCTTTAAATCAGTCAACAGAGAAGAATGAGAAATCTGACTGGAAATCCTCCTTTTATAGCCTGAAATTCCCGCCTTTTTTTCTGCGCATGCGCAGCCCCTACTTTTTTTCAACGCATGCGCAGAACGCTGTTTACAAACCCATGCGCAGAACCCCTTTTACAACGCATGAGCAGTGACATCTGAGTGTAAAAGAATATTTTATAATTTTATACTAAAGAGGATTAGGGCAATTAATAACAAGAATAATTTAATTAAGTTTAAAAACATTTATTCTTTTAAAAAGTTTTCACAATCAGTATAAAAATCTCTTAAATTATCAACTTCATCACGTGATACAATGCTTGGTTTAGGATATAACATCGAGTTTCGAAGGTTAAGTACATTTTTCACAGCGCAGTTACTCAAATTGTGTGAGTGATGTGTACATAAAGTAAGTTGATCTGATATAAGTTTACTTAGTGAAGGGCAATCGACATCATCTAGGTTATGTACATTTAGTATAAATTTTTCTAACCATAATTTTTTCTCACATCCTTTTACATAAACTGTAGGTGAACCTACAAATATTTCTTTTAATATAGGTTGCAACTCTTCATATGGAATTTCACCAGCACTCCAGTTGATGCCATGGTAGTTACACTCCAACCATCGATTCACACTTCTATACCTGGAAGGAAGTCTGCTCCAGGCGTATGGCGGCTCGAAGAGGTATACTATAGGTTAAGAATCTGCCTGAAGAGGGAGGATGGCCAGCTCCTTCAAGACAAATTCATTGTAGGGCCGCTTAAAGCCTTGGACGTCAATGATGAACTCCATCGTACTTGTAACAGAAAAAGAATGACCTTTCCTGCTCAAGTTACGTCTTTTATATTGCTATCCCCACCACTACCCCTATCAAGTGACCTACCCCCACCACTGCCTTCACCATTACCCCCACCACTTAGGCTAATTTTTTAACAATACCGCTGATTGGTGTATATTGAACAATACGATCGTGAATTATTAAGCAATAGGCTGCCGTATTAGCTGGAAAATTAGCGCTAACCTCAAATTCTAAACGTACATCTACGGAAGCTTGTTTAAGAAACTCATTTTGTTTTGAACAATCTATTACAGTCAAGGGTGCATAATCCTTGAATATAGTCTTCTTCAATAGAGGTTCAGGATCTTTTCCATAAAATGACGATTGAAAATTGCAATACATCTCATACAAAACAGAAAAGTAATTTTGTTCAAAATTTAAATTTAAATTACCGTAAGGATAATATTGAGAATTTAGGAAGAGTTTTACATTAATTAGATTACAATGATCAAAGAAGCTAGCATATTTTGTTCGAGTATCTTTACGATCAGTTTGAAAACCAAGTATAATGTATCGAGGTTTCTCAATTTGTGATGAGGTTTTTACAGTCCATACATGTTTTTGTGTAGCCCGAAGCATAGGATATTCATACATTTCCCATGATCTGAAACACATACTTCTAAGTGGATCTTTTTCAATAAATTTTAACAATTCAATTTTATGACGATCACTCGGAAATAAGTAAGGAACTATCCATTCAATCTTATTGATTATAATTTTCGTTTCCTCACGATCTCCTCCTGCTGCGATTACAAGTATAGCATTAAGATCGTTGCGTGATCTTGTCAATATTAACTCATGTTTTGCATTTGCAATAATTTTTTGATAATCTTCATCAAATCCTAGAATTAAGCTTAGTGGTATGTTTACATCAAAATAACCGTCAGCATTTGTACTTCTAGCATTTGCATCTAAATCGAGACAACCAGCATTTTCTGTATAAATGATTTGATTAGGTGTTTGAGAAATGTAAGTTTTCATAGCAGTAGTGAGACCAACGTTTTTACAACGATCAATCTCAATTCCATTTAACTCATAGCGAATCTCATCAAACAAGTAAAACACACCATTACCAATAATTTTAGTATTTGTCACAACAGCTCCGTCAGTTTTCACTAATTGTCCATGTATATGTAATGAACTTTTACTGGGAAGAATATGTAAGTCTTGATGTTGTACTGTAATTCGAATTTCATCACTGTTATTAAATGCTGATGAGATGTAAGGTTGATGTGCATGTAACTCATAGTGGGCTATAGAGTTATCATACTTTACTGGTGTTGAGATATTTAGTATTTCTTCCATTTTTATAGCAACAGCAACAAATGAAAAATATATAAATTATGGATTTTTCTTTCTTCTTTCTTGATAAACTTGAAGTCCTAGTTGTTTTAGGAATAATATGTTCTGACGTGTTTTTAAGCTGAATAGTATGTATTGTCTTCACGGCGACTGGAAGATAAATGTTGTGTGATGGTACTTCCACTATCTTATATCCTGCTGGAACAATTGGAAAAAATTCATGAATTGTGTGAACTTTTTTAATGTTTATATAGGCTCCAGTTGTGATACTACATTCAACTCGAATAGAATTCACCTTAAGAATTGTTACTGGTAAATCGGAGGTATGTGTTTTATTGGCAGATAGGATCTTTGTAGTGAAACCTAGCAATTCTCCAATTGAATCTTTATGTTTAAAATTAATTTTGAGATTACTAGTAATTTCACTACGTAATGTATTATTATTAGGTTTTATACTAATAGTTTTAATTCCATCTGCTATAGAATTTTGAATATATTTTTCAATATCTTCAATTTCATAGCTCCCTGGAGGTGTAGTAATAACCTGATTACCAATATAAAATTTATTTTTCCCCACAACAACATTAGGAATAGAATTAAATGTTAAAAGTTCTACAAGACCAAGAACATAATTTTTATTGGGTAACAGTTCTATTAGAGGAAAATACTCAGCCTCTAGAACAGATGAGCTACCAGATATTGTTAGAGTAAACGATTCATCCATTGTGAAGTCTACTTATGAACTGATTCTATAAATACACTTACTTCCGTTTATATAGCTTATCACATAAAAATTTAAGACAGAGATGACCGCAATTGAAAGTGTTATAATCTTGGTAATTGTCATGATTATAATTTATTAAGGAATCATCACCAAAATATGTAAATAACTCAAATGGAGGTTGAAGATTACCAAAACTATCAAAATATATAATTTTGTTATTTTTTTTCTTATAAGCAACCCAATGAGTGCCAGGTCCATCTTTATCATCAAGGTTAATAATGGCTGATTCGTATTTTCGTGGACCTCTTATTGATAATTCATTTCTCATGAAAACTCCTCGAAAGTAGGGAATTTTTACTTTCTTAGCATACTTGAGCAAATCAAGGTTAGTTAATGCTCGTTGTGGTAATTTTACATCGATCTTTTTTTTTTCATACCTTGACCTTTTTGAGGTTTTAAGTGAAGCCCCTTACCATGTTGATAAGGTTTCAAGTGAAGCCCCATACCTTGTCGATATTGTTTCAAGTGGAGACCTTTTCCAAGAGGAACATCTTCCATTGCTCTATTATGACGATGAGCTTCTTTTAATTGTTCTTTAGCTGCACTTACATTATTTACAGCTTTTGCGACACCTGCAGCTCCTCCAGAAAGTGCTCTAAGAGCACTGAGACCAGCAAAAATTGGAATTAGTGGCAAGAGACCACCAACTTTTGAAGGCACTGGTAGAATGCGAGGTGTTAAAATTTTACTTCTACCACCTGCTCTCCTAACAGCTTTTCGAGCATTAGTAACTGCAGCTTTGATTGTTGATTTTACATCATTTCCCGGAATTATAGATTGTCTAGCTGCATCAACAATTTTCCTAAGCTTCATTTGGTTCTTCTTACCCCCTCTACTCTTCCTTGACTTAGGTTTCTTTACACCCATACCGAGCTTGGATTTAACCTTCATAATGTTAGTTATAGCTAGTGCAGATCCTTTTTCCCCAATACTAGCGTCGTTGGAAACTACTCGTTGCCACGCTTTATCAGCAAGAATATTATCAGCAAAGTTTCTTGCCTCTACGTTTTCTCGATTTTTTGAATATGTAATATCGTGCTCCTTACAAGCCTCGTCCAAAGGATTTATACCTGGATCACCTCGTTCTAGACGTTTTGCCAATTTTGTACCTGGACCACAATATTGATAGCCAGGTAAATGTAACTCAAATGGTAATTTGTTGATTAATTTATTAATTAAACCTTTACCAGATGATTTTTTGTTAGAATGTATAATCATACCTTACTCTACGACTGTTGAGCTAAGTCTGACGTTAAGCCTATAAAAGCTCTGTATTTATACTCTCCTCGTCAGTCAACGTCAGAATGCGATTCGATGAACAACCACAAAAACTTCCAATCGTTAACCTGGACACAGTTGTTAAATCTCAACAAGAGAATAAGGTGAAGCGACATGGAAGCTTATTATCAGGTAGCATTCGTGCAATTTTCTGCGGTCCATCAAATTGTGGTAAAACAAATGTACTACTTTCACTAATTTTACATCCAAATGGTTTAAGGTTTGATAATATCTATCTTCATTCAAAGTCACTACAGCAACCTAAGTATACATTTTTGGAAAAAGTTATTGGTGAAGTAGACGGAGTTGAGTATTTACCGTTTAGTGAACATAATGAAGTAGTTTCTCCAAAGGATGCAAAACCAAATTCAATCTTTATTTTTGATGATATTGCTTGTGAGAAACAAGATAATGTTAGAGCTTTCTTTTGCATGGGCAGACATGTAAATGTTGATAGCTTTTATTTATGTCAAACCTATGCGCGTATTCCAAAACATCTTGTTAGAGATAATGTTAACTTGTTAGTGCTTTTCAAGCAAGATGAAATGAATCTTAAACATATTTATGATGATCATGTGAATACTGATATGACTTATTCGAAATTCCACGACTTATGTATAGCTTGCTGGAATTCTGATAAGTATGGATTTGTAGTTATAGATAAGGATAGCACTCTTAAGGATGGTCGATATAGAAAAGGTTTCGATAGCTTCATAACATTATAAATATAAGAATTTAAACGAAAGAGTATTAGTTTAAATTGAGCCTTTGAAACGTCAACATGTTTAATAAAGAGAAAGAGTATCTCCGTCAAGTTGCTAAAGCTAGTGAAGCAATTAGACGGAAACATCGACTTTTCAAATTAGGGAAAGAGGCTGCAGAAAGTGTTTTGAAAGAAACTTTAAATCCTATAGTTAAACCTTTAGAAAAAATAATAAGCATATCTGATATAAAACAAGAAGATAATGTTAAAATTGAAAAAGATGAAGAAGATTATTTAACTGCTGATGAGGATGAACAGGATAAATACATGTCTTTATTAGATCATAATAGAAAACAGTTTTTGGATACAGTGTATGGAATACGCCAGTTGAGTGATGGATCCCTCATGATTGGTGATACACCTGTCAATTATAAAAACAAGACAATTAGAATTGGTGACGAGAAATATGTTAAAAGTGCTGGTCTACTGGAACTTTTGTTTAAAAAAAAGCCTGATATGTTCTTTGACGATGAAACTAAATATAAAGAAATCATCATTTCTACCAATACACATAAAAATAAATACAAGTCGTCTGAATCTATTAATAAAAATCGCAGTCACAAGTACTTGAATATCATTTCAAAACTTCTTCCCAGCAAAGAATCATCTAAAAGGGAAGCTCACTACCTCGATTTATGATTGCTCGAAAAACTTTTCAACCTGACTATATCTACTGGGATCATCTAAATGAACTAGTTGATCGTCTTCGGCTGCTAATAGCATCTCAAGCAGCTGGTAATCCGAGTCATAATAATGAAATAATATCAATTGTTGAAGAGTTACGGGAAGCTCGAATCATATATTAGGAGGTGTTTCATCAAATTTTCTTCATTTGCAATATGAGCATTGATGTGTTCGGACATCCTCTCAGAGCAACTGTAGCTGCGCAAAGAGAACCACCTGGACCTTCTGGAGTTGGATTTAACGTTGATTCCTAAGGGAATTACGATATTGATGGTAAAAGAATGTACAACGTTGCTAAAGCTGAAGAAGAAAACGATATTGTCAACTTAAAACTTGTACGACGTATTGTAGAAAGTGAGCTGAAGTTAGTGTACCAGATTACATCAAATATACGATCAGAAATTGATAATAATAAAATTCTATTAAAAATCCTTAGTGATTCTGTAGATTCAAAATTAAAAAATTTAGAATCACTTATAAATCAAGATTTAGCTTATCGAAACGCAGAAATTATTAATCAATTGGATACTCGATTGACTGCTCTCGAAAATGAACGACAAAAAGCTAACAGTAGTAACTGTACTTCATAAACAAGCTGGAAGAAATTATCATCGTCGCAGAGTTGAAATGCGTGATATAGATGAAACTTGGCAAGCTGATTTAGTAGAAATGATACCTTATTACAAAGTGAATAAAGGTTATAAATATTTGCTAACAGTTATAGATATATTTTCAAAATATGCTTGGGCTGTACCTGTAAAAAGCAAGAATGGAAAAGATGTTACTGAAGCAATGAAATCTATACTTGTTGAGGGACGAATTCCAAAGAACTTGCATACTGATAAAGGTAAAGAATTTTATAATTCTCAATTTGAAGCTTTAATGAAAAGTTATAAAATTAATTTATATTCAACTTTTAGTAATCTGAAAGCATCTATTGTTGAACGATTTAATCGTACTTTAAAAAACAAAATGTGGATGCAATTCAGTTTACGTGGGAATTATAAATGGTATGATATATTACCAATTCTTCTATCCAAATACAATGACACAAAACACCGAACAATTGCTATGAAGCCTAAAGATGTTACTACTCTTGATGTTGAAAGATTGAAGCAACGTTTTCCAAAACAACGGAAAAAACCATTCAAACGTTTAAAGTTCAAGATTGGAGATAGAGTTTGAGTCAGCAAGCATAAAAACATGTTCGAGAAAGGATATACACCAAATTGGTCAACAGAAATATTTACAGTGGATCAAGTTATATCAACGGAACCTACAACTTACAAACTCAAGGATTATCAAGATCAACCACTCTCTGGAGGCTTCTATGAAGAGGAACTTCTAAAAGTGAAATATCCAGATATTTATTTAGTGGAAAAAGTGTTAAAAACAAGAGGAAATAAACTTTATGTTAAATGGCTTGGTTTTGAAAGCTCTCATAATAGCTGGATAAATAAGTCAGATGTGTAAAAAGTTTCTGTAAAAGAATTGGAGGCTTGGATAAGCGTCAGTCATCAAGTTTTAGAGGTTGAGGGTTCGATTCTTAACTCATTTAAATATTTTCTCAAGTTATTTACTTGAGATTTGTCAAATGTGTCAATAGACACATACACAGGTATTATCTACCCAAAGTGTATTCCCAATTCAAGCAAGCATTCAGCAAACCCAGACTGAGGATTCGAACCCTTAACCATAATATAGCTTGACGACAGACGTTTATCGACGCCTCCAATTCTTTTATGTAAACTTTTATTATTAAATAATTGTTAAACTATTGTACATTTGAAGGTTTTTTAAATATAGAACACAAGAAATTAATTTGACTGTATCATTTATTATCCAAAATTCACACTTAAATTTTTTTTGTATTTTTTGTTTTGCGTAGTATGTGAAAACCTGCTATTAGGTACCTTATAGCCCGTTCTGTAAGGTTATGTGGGGTTGACCTTAGCCGACTCACTCAAAACACACCCTTATTAAGCCCGAAAATTCACAATTCAGGAATCTGATAATGACTCCACGGTAGGGTGTCAGTAGTATTCGGTAATAAGTACCGTTTGTCATCGTGCGGACTTAATGCTACTTTCGACTGTTTTACTGTCTCAACATTATGTAGCCGCGATCTAATGTTGTATTGAGTTCTGGTCTGAATTTCAAAGTTTTGCAGGCATTGAACGTAATCATTGAAATTAATTGTCTTTTTGACAACACCCGCTTTAATGCCTTTTGCCTTCTTAATGAAATCTTCACCTTCAACGCGTATGCTATATATTTTACTACGCAAGCCAACAAATTCGGTAAGAATTTTACCGTTGCACTCATCCTTCATGAGTCCGAGCACCTTTTTGTTGGCTTGCGGTATAGTATACGCGTTATTGACGGGGTAATCAGATGTGTCAAACTTGTGGATATCTTTCTTCATATCGCTGTAAATGTCTGGACATTTCACTACGTACACTAAACTGTCGGTGTCAGTGTACAACAGTTTACACTCACTACCATTCTTTTGTAGCATGTAACTGTAGTGAAAGTCATAGACAAGCATTTTCGAGATATCCAACACACTTAACCCATTAACGCCTGAAACTGAAAAATTTTTTGTTCATTTTCAAGCTATGTTTTTACCATCAAACTAAATAATATTGTTTACCGGAGGTACATTTTCTTTAGGTCTTGGATGTGCTCTTTTCGAATCTGAAGTCAAAAATAAATTTTTTTCATACCAAAATTAAATATGGCGGTTTTTATGTAAAAAAACCAAATAAAAATTTCAATTTTTCAATTTTTACATTTTTTTTCACCCAGAGACAGTGTGCACATATAACTTTGCTTTCAACCAAAAGTGCATAAAAATTGTCCACTTTAAAGATATGTAGGGCAGAATTAAAAATTTCAAGTTGGCAGACCTAATATGGCGTCAAATCCATTGCAAAATTTTCAAGCTCATGCACATATTTTACTAATCGCCAAAATGTCCTCGAATTCGCCTAAATTTTCTTACTCGGCGGTTTTCGGGGTCGCTGGTTACGAATCTAAAGTTAGATTTTCAAAATTCAAAATGGCGGATCCAATATGGCGGATCAAAAAATTAAATTTTCGTCTAATGCAGTTCAAATTCGTTACTCGGGGGTTTTTGGGGTCTCTGATTACGAATCTGAAGTTAGATTTTTAAAATTCAAAATAGCGGTTCCAATATGGGGGATAAAATTTATTAAAATTTATTGAAATCGGTTGTAACTTGTTACTCGAGGGTTTTTGAGGTCGCTGATTTCGAATCTGAAGTTAGATTTTCAAAATTCAAAATGGCGGATTCAATATGGCGGATCAAAAATTTTAATATTCGTCTGATTCAGTTCAAAGTCGTTATCCGGGGTTTTTTGGGGTCGCTGATTACGTATCTGAAGTCAGATTTTCTAAATTCAGAATGGTAGATTCAATATGGAGTACGAAACCTTTTGAAAATCAATTTTATTGTCTTTTGCCGTTTTTTATGAACGTTAACCGACTCTTACCACTTGGAGGTAGACAAAATTAAGAGTCTTTTTTTTTTTTTCTTTAAAACATTGTGACATTAGAACATACAATTTTTGCCGAATATTTAGTAACGAATTTGAACTGAATCAGATAAGAATTCAAATTTTTCATCCGCCAGTTCGACTTTAGAAAATCTAACTTCAGATATGCAATCAGCGACCCCAGAAACCCCCGAGTAACTCCGTTTTAACCGATTTCAAGAAATTTTAATAAATTTGTTCTGCCATATTGGATCCGCCATTTTGAATTTTAAAAATCAAACTTCAGATTCGTAATCAGAGACCCCAAAAACCTCCGAGTAACGAATTTGAACTGCATTAGACAAAAATTTAATTTTTTGATCCGCCATATTGGATCCGCCATTTTGAATTTTAAAAATCTAAATTCAGATTCGTAATCAGAGACCCCTAAAACCCCCAAATAACGAATTTGAACTGCATTAGACAAAAATTTAATTTTTTGATCCGCCATATTGGATCCGTTATTTTGAATTTTGAAAATCTAACTTCAGATTCGTATTAAGAAACCCCAAAACCCCCGAGTAACGAATTTGAACTGCATTAGACGAAAATTTAATTTTTTGATCCGTCATATTGGATCCGCCATTTTGAATTTTGAAAATCTAACTTCAGATTCGTAATCAGAGACCCCAAAAACCCCCGAGTAACGAATTTGAACTGCATTAGACAAAAATTTAATTTTTTGATCCGCCATATTGGATCCGCCATTTTGAATTTTGAAAATCTAACTTCAGATTCGTAATCAGAGACCCCAAAAACCCCCGAGTAACGAATTTGAACTCCATTAGACGAATATTTAATTTTTTGATCCGCCATATTGGATCCGCCATTTTGAATTTTGAAAATCTAACTTCAGATTCGTAACCAGCGACCCTAAAAACCCCCAAGTAAGAAAATTTAGGCGAATTCGAGGACATTTTGGCGATTAGTAAAATATGTGCATGAGCTTGAAAATTTTGCAATGGATTTGACGCCATATTAGGTCCGCCATCTTGAAATTTTTAATTCTGCCCTACATATCTTTAAAGTGGACAATTTTTATGCACTTTTGGTTGAAAGCAAAGTTATATGCGCACACTGTCTCTGGGTGAAAAAAAATGTAAAAATTGAAAAATTGAAATTTTTATTTGGTTTTTTTACATAAAAACCGCCATATTTAATTTTGGTATGAAAAAAATTTATTTTTGACTTCAGATTCCAAAAGAGCACATCCAAGACCTAAAGAAAATGTACCTCCGGTAAACAATATTATTTAGTTTGATGGTAAAAACATAGCTTAAAAATGAACAAAAAAATTTTCAGTTTCAGGCGTTAATGGGTTAACTCTACATAAATCGGTTTATTGTGTAGGATCTCAGTTTTGCGCAATTCGATGGCAACAAGGTCTTCATCAAATATCGCTCGACTGTGGAAGTTGGGTCGAGAGATGAGGGCTTCAGCACCATATCTACCGAACCAGTGTGTAACCAGTTTTATGTCTACATGCTGGCGAACATTTCCCATGGTTTTGCCATACACTGCGTTATTCATTAATTTGAATAAATTCTTTTCGCATTCATTCTTCGCAGTGGTTCGCATGGCAGTATTGAAATCGATATAGGGTTTTAACCATTGGGATTGGTTAAATTGAAGGACTCGATGAATTTTTACAAGTCTGAGACCATTTTCAATGGCCTGCTTTAATGCACGATAGTGCATTACATACTTCTCTTTAGACAAAAGAGTAGTGAGAAGTTTCTCCTGCTTTAACATGGGAGGTTTTGCATTGATTGCGCAAAACGGTAAATCTTTATGAGAATCGTGTAGGTTCTCAGGATACTCTAGATCTACTTCTAACATGTGCCCGATGAAAGAGTCATCAGGCAAGTTGAAGTCAAAGGTCTCATCGGGATTGGCAATCCACGTAAAGCCACCAATTGGTAGTGCTTGTGCCATTGCCCAGCTATACAAATTGTTGGCATCAAAATACATAATATACTGGGTGTCTTGGGATGGATCAAATTGATCCATGTAGGGATTGTTCGCTTTTGCGTAACGGTTACAACACTGGCTAATGCCACCTCTGATACCCGACTCAATAAACATCATCATGTCTATATCGGTTATAAGTTGAAATGTTATACCCGTATATTTGAGCATATTATCATAAGTTAAACCGGGGGTCATGTAGTAGTGTGCTGGATCTAACCCGTACGCTTTCAGACACTGTTCGCGAAAGTTTTCAAAGACATCGGCAAGCAATAACACATCTGTTTTCATATAAAGGTGAACATAATCGTTAAGGGTTTGACAATTAAATTCAGACCAGACTTTCTGCGCATGCTCATATTCGTCATCAGATATACCAGCGTCATAGAGAGTGCTGTAGAACCTCTCTTTTGCTGGTAACTCGGTGTCATCCAGCTTATTACGCGAATCTAGATACTCATAGGGGAAGACACCCTTTCGCGTGAGTAATTTAATCTTTTCGCGATCAGTCACCGTACTAGCAAATACTGACTTAACAATTTTATACTCGTCAAGATAAGACGCTAGTTTCTCAAGAGATGCCGCCATGAATCGAAATGAGCCAATGAATCGGAATTTAACCTCACTACCCTTGATATTTTTCGTGAAGGAGATGTACTTCTCCTTGTTCAAGGGGAGGAGGTCAATTCGACCTTCAAAGCTCGTTGATACAGCATGAATTATAAAGTGTGCATCATATCCGCTTAAATTGTGAAATACAACGGGTACAATTTGGCACTCTTGATAATTCAAGTTGCACGATTCATGTGCAGCACCTCGGTATTTGCCAGTAAGATGACAGTGATCACGAACTTTTACACTACCCGCTGATATATTTTTTTGACAAATATGGCACACGGTCGCGGTTTTAAAATCAGCAACTTGCTGAGGAGTTAAGGCATCCATAGGAATAGGATTTCTAAATACGTTGTCAATATTCTCGGAAAATTGCCTTAAATCTTCAGCAAACAATTTGGCAGGGTCATTTTCCTGCCTCGGACACGGAATATACTTAGACTGTGAGTCATCGAAGCTGCACTTTACATAGTAACCGATACTCAACAATTTATGTCGCTGGAAGATTTCGGTTTTACTTAAATTATCTACATCTTCTTCAGCGGGAAGAAGTAAGCTCTCACAGTCCGCGTAGATGACAAAAGGAACCTTTTCCTTATTTTTAAAATTTTTGAACGCGATTGTGGAATTTTCAGGCTTTGGGAGTTTAACGCGACATTTATTTATACGTTTACAGTTCTCATCATGTTCAAGCAATCTTGCTTCGGATGAGAAATAGTGTAAACAACGATCGCAAATAAACTTTCTATGGTCCTTCTTAGATAATTGGTTGGACACTAGCCGCGATAAATCTTTAATCCAAACATAATGGAAATTAAGAAAGTCAGTATTAATGTCATTTACATTTTCATCGATAATACTTTCATCAATATAAAAGTCTACTATATATAGCAAATTTACATGCTTCTCCCTCTTCTCTGCGGTCAGGTGAAGAGGGTGAACTGAGAAATTACCATCCCGTTTGGTAAGACCGTAAACATTTACTGAAATATCATTCAATACTTCAAATTTAGCAATACTTGTAAGCTTTACAGGAAATTCAATTCTATCAAAGTTTAATTCTATTTCAAAACCTTTATAGCAAGGTGGATGATTAGGTCTTGTTACATCGGGATGTAGAGCTGACAAAATCGCCTATTTGAAACATTCATTATCAGTTTTATTCTGTATATTTATACAAGCCTCTTTTCTTTTAATTTGTATAGGTAAATCAATATAAGAACTCGCGCGCATGGGATTGTACTTATTTACGTTAATTTCAAGCTTACCAATGGCCTGAAGATTCCAGTTGGAGCCTTTCTCATGGAATTCTTCAACCTTCTTCAGGATTGGTTGCTTTATATTAACCTCAAACCAGTCCTCCAATAGGGTTGTGGGGAAGATGCTGTTAGTTTTAGCCATGAAAGTCATTGGCTTAACAACTTCTTCCTTATTTTCAACCCTTTTGAAGTTGGCCGTAAGCACACCGTAAACGATGATTGGTCCATATTGTTTTAATACATCCCGAATGTGCTCGTAAAACAATATGACCGCATCATTTAAAAACACACTTATGTCTATATGTACAATGTTCAACACAACATACGTACACCCCTGTTCATAAATGCTGTCCTTCCGGTTTATTGTTAGAACAATAAGCAAACAATAAACCGGAAGGACAGCATTTATGAACAGGGGTGTATATAGGCGACATTCAAACGCACTCTCACACATAGCCCAACGCACGCGTTTATTAATGTCAGGGTTTTGTAGACTACCGCCCTCTATTGTGTGGGATTCAAACAAAACTCGAAATCCCATTATGAATTGCAGAATGTTCTGGCAACGACTTTTCTCATGCGTAAAGTGCATGGATTGCAAAAGACTAACCAAAACTTGTTCATTGCGAGAACATTCTGCAACGTATCGCGACACAAACGAGTTTTTTAAGTCACCGTGACTTAAACTCGCGAGCAGTTCTAGAGCATTCTTGATGAGTGTAACCGAAACCTCGCACTCATCGAGAATGGTCTTGAAGTTCGGACGTTTCGCTAGTCCCTCGCTACCGTTAAACTTTCGTTTGCCCGGCATGATAAAAAAAAAGTAATAAAAATAAACTTAGAAGCTAACAAAACACACAAACTTACAAAACACACACACACACACAACTAACAAAACACACTTACAAAACACACGTAGAAGCTAATAGAAACACAATGAATAATAAAAATAATTAAATAAAGAAAGAAAATATAAAAAGTTAAATATAAAATAGATGCAAAAAAAAATAAATATAAATGTAAAAAAGATAAATATAAAAAAAGAGATAAATTCAAAATAAATATAAAAAAGAATGTAGACTGTGAAATATGCTCAGCTAATGGACAACCGCTTAGGACGTGAGAACAGAAAAGAATGAAAAACCTGACTGGAGATCCTCCTTTTATAGCCTGAGATTCTAGCTTCTGCGCATGCGTGAGGTGGAGTGGGGGTTCGCTTACGCCTGCGCAGTTGATTTTAATAACGTCATTTCAAGCACGTTTAGACTTGTCTATGCAGGTTTAGACTTGCATAATGCATGACTATTTAAATATTATTATATATAAATATTGAACTTAATCCTGCGCAACACACTTGTTCTATTGCGCATGCGCGAACTAAAAATTTCGGCAAATTTTTTTGTTTTTAAATTTATATCTTTGTTTGTTTTTTTATTGTTTTTTTTTATTTATTTTTTTATTTGTTTTATTTTTTTTTAAATCTTATACATCTTCAGTCATCACCTCCGTCGCTACGGTGTTGGTGGTCGTCGTCCTCACGACGCTGCCGCCACCTGGCAGGCGATGTCTCCGAGTGTGGCGACGGTGGTGGTGCCTGCGGTATCGCCGGATGTGGTGGTGACGTCGGCTTCCGTGAAGAGGTACCTCTTCACGCTGACGCGGCCTACCCTGAGCCCAGGAGTTCGGAGACTCTGGCACTGGAGTCACCGACCTCCTACCCCTTGGAGGTGACAGCACTATGTAGTCTGGAGTCTGAAAAATAAAAATTTTACAAATTATAAATTCAAATAATTAATATATATATTGTAATATTATGAATTTATTTCCATAATATTATGAATTTAACACTCAGTTAATAATTATTGAAAAGATATTATCGATTTCACTGATTTCTGATGAGGGCAGCATAGCTGTTGAAACGTTAAAAAAGTGAAGATTTTTTCGTTTTATTTGACTCAGTGAAATCGATAATATCTTTTCAATAATTAATATATATAGTTAATACTTACAGCTGGTCGGGACTCCTCTTCCCTCTCCACGGGAACCTCCTGTGGTGGGGGAGATCCTGGCATCTCTTGGTCTCGGATGGGTGATATTGGAATTTTACATCCGGGACCATCCTCTTCCATCGGAGGACTTGGTGAGGGAGTCATTGGCTCTCTATAGCCATCCTGAAACATAAAAATATTTATTATTAATTATTTATTATTAATTATTTATTATTACTTACCAAAATCCTGTTCATATTCATTATGACGCAGTGGTAGCACTGGCAGTCCTCCATGTTGGACCCTCTCATTGAGCGTCCTGGAAAGAAGTGATGAAACACAGTGAGCTGCTGGCACTTATAGGCTTTACCCCACCACTGCCTTGGCCACGGTGTAGCAGCCGAGATTTCGAGCGGCGCACGCATACCGCGGCATCTTACTGGTCATGGTGTGGCAGTCGAGTTTAGAGCTGCGCGCGCAACTTACTAGCCAAGGTGCGAAAACCTCTTAGCGGCACGCGCAATTCAAGAGCCATGGTATGGAATCTGAGAATTCTGAGCAAGTTAAATAGCTTGGCAGCCATCTTGGGTATCAGAATCATACATGAATATTTAAATTTGAAAAAAAAGGTAGCCATATTGAAATAACGTAAAGCGCGAATATTTAAATGTTAAAAATATTAAATTTAAAATAAAGTTCAAGTTAAATAGCAGCCATCTTGAATAGGCGCCAATATTTAAATGTTTAAAAGTTTATCACTAAAGACTTACCTAAAGCGACACCTGGTGGTAAAAAGTTGCACCTCATAAACTGATTCTACTTGACCAGCTGATGGTACTGGTAAGTGTAGGTAACTCGCTACAGGCTTCATTTGGTGGTAAAATTCAAAATCCACTGAAGGAATCTACGTTACCGGCTGATGGTACTGGTAAGTGTTGGGAACTTGCTACAGGCTTCATTTGGTGGGAAAATTCAAATTGCACTCAAGGAATCTACTTTACCGGCTGATGGTACGGGTAAGTGTTGGGAACTTTCTACAGGCTTCATTTGGCGGAAAAATTCAAATTTCAATAAAGGAATCTACTTTACCAGCTGATGGTACTGGTAAGTGTTTAAAGTTAACAAATGGCGCCATCTAAAGGGAAAATACAAAATCCACTATACAAATCTGCATTACCGACTGATGGTACTAACCATCTTGTGGGAACCCCCTGTAGAACTCGAAATACCCTAGCGATATCTAGCGGCAGCCATCTTAAATCCTTTTCGGTCGGTAAGGTAGAACTCAAAATACCTCCAATCAATTGCGTCATCTAGCGGCAGCCATCTTGAAATACTCTAGCCCAATTGCCTGAATTAACATTACCCCCCTGAATAAGCAATCGGGGAATCCCAACTCGGTCGGTAAGGTAGAACTTAAAATACCCCAACTCAATTGCACCATCTAGCAGCAACCCTCTAAAACACCCTTGCAAAATTGCTTGAAATTTTATTACTCCCTGTATAAGCAATCGGGGAATCCCATCTCGGTCGGTAAGGTAGAACTTTGACATATCGACTGAGCAAAACCCCAACATGAATCTGCTTTACCGACTTAGCCGAGATCAGAACCCTGTCCTCGAACCGGCCTTGCTATACTACTTTTACCTGCTATTATACGTGAAAAAATTGATTTTTTTTAGGATTAACTTTAAATTGTGAGAAAACGCTATTTTATATGTGCCTTCATTCTATTTGGTTAAAATTTCAGTACCCCTTACTTTACTAAAAATTGAGATATTCAAGTTCAAATATTCAATTTTTTATCATTTTCCCTGTAAAATTGAAATTTTAAACCTGCATATCTCAATTTTTAGCAAGGTAAGGGGTACTGAAATTTTATCCAGATAGAAGGCACATATAAAATAGCGTTTTCTCGTAATTTAAAGAAAATCCTAAGAAAATCGATTTTTTCCTGTATAACAGCCGATGAAATACCTTAAGATAAATCCCTCAAAATTTGCTCAAATTATTTAAGTTTTTACTTTACTACTTATGGTATAGTTGATTTTTATACTTATGTGATACGGTATCATTCAACTGACTCAAATATTTTTCAAGTTTTTTCATCCCTTATAATACACTAATATATTTAAAGTAAGTTTTTTCTTACACCTTTCTTAGTGACAATTCTGTTTGTCTAACAGGTGCGACGAAAATGTATTATTTTTTTAGTAGTTGGCTTTATGCATATTTGCAAATAGCCAGGAGTGTAACTGTTGGTAATCTTGAAAAGCCGAACTTGCAGCAGAGTTGAGAAGGAGGTGGATGTTTTAATCGAAAGCTGACATCAACGAAGATTGCGTAAATACCGGTTGAGGCAGTTAAACTGCTCTATGCCTTCTTTGACCCAGAAGCTCGACCAGCAAAGAGGGAAAAGAGCGGAGTAGAGCGGTGGAAAATTTGAATGAGAATAAAGTTGAGTTCACTGTACTAGGCCTTCATGAAATATTCTTCAAAATAATTAAAGAAAATTGATTGATTTTAAGTGCTTTTTCAAAATTTTTAAAAATGGCTCAAATACAGGACTTTGAATTTTAAAGCTAATTTTGTTTTGAAACACTAAAACTTTTGTTTTAATTGTTCGATATTTGTTTTTAAATTGTCAAATGATTTATTTTAAAGAATACTATCCAACTGTAAAAAACTTTTTTTTTTAAATTTTTGATTTTTGTTTTTGAAAATACGTGAATTTTTATTTTTTTTTATTTTTTTTTAAAAGGAAGCTACAAGTGTAATATGCAAATCTTGTAAGTTTTATCTTGGAACAGACATTAGTTTTCGAAAAAACCAAAAAACATCAACATATTTTTGCGAAAATATGTACATACAAATAAAGACTATATCGATTCAAGTCATTTAAAATGGAACAGAAAATAGGTCCTCAGTGTTCAAGATCTTGCAGTTATCTGTAACTCATGAAACTGGATGAAAAACTGTGACAAATTGGTATAAAATTGAGATTTTTTAATATTACTCCCTCCCAGTTCATATAAACTCAAGAGTATATATAGAAAACTAATTGTGTATAAAAATTGCTGAAAAAAAAATTACAGTGCATTAGCTCTAAAACTTTCCTAGATATAACCTTTTAAATTCAAATTTCAGCCCAAAAATTTTAATTTTAGTTTTTGTGAAATAAATTGTTTTCTTTGCATGTAAGGCAAATACTTCATCCAAAATAAATTAAAAAAGATTTAATTTTAAGTAAATCTAGGGCAAAATCAGTTTTCTATCTAAAATAGGATCGAAGTTATGATTTTTTTTTTCAACGGAAGGGTCAGTTTTAAAATATCATAACTTCGATCCTATTTCAGATAGAAAACTGATTTTGCTCTAGATTTACTCAAAATTAAATCTTTTTTAATTTATGTTGAATAAAGTATTTGCCTTAGATGCAAAGAAAACGATTTTTCACACAAAACCAAAAACTAAAATTTTTTCCGTAAATTCTTTTACTTACAAAAATCTGAATTTTAAAGGTCATATCTCGGAAAGTTTTAGAGCTAATGCACTCTTATTTTTTATTTTTCAGCACTTTTTATACACAAGTAATTTTCTATATATATTCTTGAGTTTATATGAACTGGGAGGGAGTAATATTCAAAAATCTAAATTATACCAATTTTTCACAGTTTTTCATCAAGTTTGATGAGTTACAGATAACTGCAAGATCTTTAACACTAAGGACCTATTTTCTGTTTTATTTTAAATGTCTTGAATCGATATAGTCTTTATTTGTCCATATTTTCTCAAAAGTATGTTGATAAAACCACTTTAAAAAACACAAATGGAGGTTTCTTTAAAATGGGACCAACTGATTTTTTTTATTTTGGCTTAAAATCATCAGAAGGCATGCCAGAAACACAATAAAAAAAGAACTGAGATGGGCTAGCACTTTTAAGTTAAAGTTAGTTAAGGCCCATCGTGAAAGGCGAAAGACCTGCCAAAAATACACTAAAACCTTTCTAGAACTTATTTGGTTTTTCCGAAAACTAATGGCGGACCCAAGATATAATCATTTGACAGTTTAAAAACGAAAATCGAATAATTAGAACAAAACTTATAGTGTTTCAAAAAAAAATTTGCTCTAAAACTCAAAGTCCTGTATCTTTGCCATTTTTTTAAATTTTGAAAAAGTACTTGGTGTCAATTATCTTTACTACAATAGTATTATTTAAGCCCATTTATCGCCGAATCCCATTCCATCAAAAAAGTCTTGTTATGAGTTGACGTGGAATCCACCTGAACTAGATGTTATTAGGGCCCAAAGGAAGGTCTTTTTTCTTATAATAAGACCACAGTTGTTTTTGCCAAGCTTTGTAGTCGTATTGGACCAAATCGTTAAGGAGAGTCGGCATCTGAGTTACCAGCAATGCCTATGTGTGCCGGGATCCACATAAAGCCGACTTGGATATTTTTCGCAAACCTATTATTAATTTTAGATAGGGCAGAGAGGGCGTCTGAGAAGATAACGGAACAAGAAAAGCTCTTAGATTCAATTAATCTGAGAGCAGAGATAATGCCTTGTCACGGTGATTTTGAAGTAAAATGAAGTTTTTCTACTTCGCCTAAATAAACTGCTTGTGCCATCTTTTAAAGCATCATCTCAAGATTCAAAATCAATAAATCTTCAAATCTTAGCTGCTCGTCCTGGAGTTTTTTCAAAAAATAAGATTTTTCTTTTTAAAAAAGTTTTTTTTTCTTAAATTTTTTTTTTCTAATAAATTAGAATATCAATTAAACTCGAGTTTGGTTTTATAATTTAAACATTGAAAATAATTTTTCTGATAAATAGAGTCCGTAATGGTGAGTGTTTAAAAATTAATAAGTAAAACAACTGGTCGCGCGCAAGTAAGAAAGGTATTTACTCCATAAAATAGTTATAAGCTTATATATTTGAACACTTAATATATCTTTAATATAATATTTAATACACTATATATAGTATATATGTACGATGTGTATATACAAGAATACATAATATCAATATTTAAAAGAGAAAATTGTGTAACAGCACTTTTTAGATTTTTTAAGAATGAAGAATGCTTCATGTCATTAACTTTATAAATTATCCAAGTTTCCAGAAAATGTCGATGAATAGATTCATCTGCTGGCTCCAAAAAAAGACCTAAGCTAGAATCATGTCTAAGACACTCTGAACACTGCTGAATATGTTCTTCGATAACATAAATATATATGTGTCGATTCAGGGTGAAAGGGACCTTAGCTGCAGAACTGAGTTTTACGCGTACGGGCGTTTGAAGTTGAGCCTCCCTATGTTACTGTTAGGTTATAACTATGTTTCACCTCTAATAACACGAAAACTAATATACATAAACAAGTTTTGATTTATGTATGTGAAAAAGCAACTCAAATTCTATCGATTCATAATAACAATTAAAAATCGAATGTTTGAATTTTACAGGAAGGGAGTTTGAACTTGTGCCTGTCTATGTTATTGTTAGGTTATGCCTATGTTTCATCGCGAATAACAGAAAAACTAATAGACATAAACAAGTTTTTATTACTGTGTGTGAAAGAGCAACTTAAATTCTATCGATTCATAATAAAAATTAAAAATCGAATGTTTTGCAGCTAAGGTCCCTTTCACCCTGAATCGACACATATATAAATATTTATAAAGAGATTGGATATTTTGCAATATTACCCTATGTAAATTTATTAAAATGTATGTATAAGATAGTACACTGCTGCTTTTCATAAAAAAATGTTGGTTCGAATCTGAATCAATACATAAATAAGTTCTGAAGTGCCTTGGATCCACGTACGTAACAGAGACTTTGAAAATGCATCCCAGGTAGAAATATATCAAGGGCAAATCTCTGGGTCAGTTCGGACAATAAAACATCAGTACTGACATTTTTTACTGGGCCCTTATTGGTCCACGTTGGGCTGGTAACGCTGTTGACTTGAGCTTAGTACTGACGTCAGTAAATGCGCCGTACGGATGTCAGTAGTAGATCAGTACTGACCGGTACTGCGCCGCTCTCCGCCTCAGTACGGAAATGTACTAATTGGCAGTACTGAGCCTGATTTGAGTAGTGATGCCGTCGACCGAGGAAATCGAAGAATGAGCCGATATAAGAATGAGTCGGTCCAAATTTCTCAAAATTCCTCGTGTCACACTGTCTCTTCTCATTTCATCTCATCTCAAACCGTCTCTTCTCGTTCTCGCTTTGATTTTTTTTTAGAAATTCGTGCCAGATGTTGAACTAAACTGTTGGAAGTCCATCTGTACCCAGTATGCACAGCAAAACAGTTCCATAACTGTTACAGAATAGTTCTGTTAAAATGTCGTCCCATACGTGGAACACCTCTTGTTACACGCATGGGACGACATTTTAACAGAACTATTCTGTAACAGTTATGGAACTGTTTTGCTGTACACACTAGGTAGTATAAGTATGAGTAAGCTACTACAGGAACTCGGCTCTATGTGTTAGTCAGGTAATGGAGCTCAAAACTTTTCTACTGCAACGAGAGCTAGTAGGTGATAGTCCTTTGATTTTCAAAGACCACTGAGTCAAACATCTGGCAAAAATTTCTCAAAAACCGAGAAGAGAACGAGAAGAGAACGAGATGAGACGGGCCGAGAAGAGACGAAAAGATATTAGCAAATTCGAGGAAAGTGAAAGTTAAAATCGAGGAACTTATAAGAAACGAACGAGGAAAATTGAGAAATCCTCATTTTTCCTCGTCTCGACCGGCATCACTAGATTTGAAAGCCTTACTGTCCAGTGACGCCATGTCACTGCTGTTTATAATATATGGATGGAACACACTCATTTGAATTCTTATTCACTCAAATTACAAATTACACTGAACGTAACACTATTTAAACATGATTTTCACGTGATGTTTTTGCCAGGACGTCTGCTGCGTTTGAAATTATTCACATTATAAGTTCAGTGTTTAAAAACTACTCTCAGAATGTTTCACAACTATTATTTCACAGGCTTTTCGCATACTTGAAACAAACTTGACAAACAACGGAAATATACTATACATGAATGAAACACACTCACTTAAATTCTTATACACTTAACTCACACTAATTATAAGTAAACACTGAACGAAAATCTAATTAAACGTGGTTTTCACATATTATATTTTTGACACGACGTTGCATTCAATACACATTACACATGTTCAGGTCATTACCTGTCTGCTAATATATGCGCGCTCTACAGCTGTTTTTGTCCAAGTGATGCCAGTACTGAACTGTAGTGGACTGACTGTGAAAGTTGGTATTAAAATGTTTGTACTAAATTAGTACAATTCCGATGCTGTTTGTCAGCACTGGGACAACTTGAAAAGTCGGTACTAAGGAGAGTACTGAATCAGCTCAACACCAATGGTTTTGTCAGTACTGGGACAACAAGGAAAGTTAGTACTGACAATCAGTACTAAATTAGTTTTCAACCTGTCGTCGAAACGCCACGGAAATTTCTGTTTGGGGTGGTATCAAAGAACATATTCAACAGTGTTTAGACTTTCTTGGATATAATTCTGGCTTAGACCTTTTTTCGGAGCAAGCAGGTGAATTTATTCATCGACATTTTCTGGAAACTTTGAAAAGTTATAAAGTTAATGACATGAAGCATCCTTCATACTTAAAAAGTCTAAAAAGTGCTGTTACTCAATTTTCTTCTTTAAATATTTAAATTATGTATTCTTGTATATACACATCGTACATACCCCCACAGTACCTAAATTTGCCTAAACTTTGCAAACCTTTCATAAAGTTTTTAAACTTATAGCAAACTTTTTAAAAGTTGTCAACTCTTGAGGAAAGGTTGGAAAAGTTAAGGCAAGTTTAGAGGCTGTGGAGGTATATAATATATATATCGTGTATTAAACATTGTTTTAAAGATATATTAATTGTTCAAATATATAAACTTATAACTATTTTATGGAGTAAATACCTTTCTTACTTGCGCGCGACCAGTTGTTTTACTTATTAATTTTTAAACACTTACCATTACCGACTCTATTTATCAGAAAAATTATTTTACAATGTTTAAATTATAAAACCAAACCCGAATTTAATTGATATTCTAATTTATTAGAACAAAAAAAAATAATTTAAGAAAAAAAAAACTTTTTTTTAAAGAAAAATCTTATTTTTTGAAAAAATCCAGGATGAGCAGCTAGGATTTGAAGATTTATTGATTTTGAATCTTAAGATGATGCTTTAAAAGATGGTAAAATCAGTTGTTTTTTTTTTGGGATGTAGAAAAACTTTATTTTACTTCAAGATCACCGTGTTGTAGCTTGGTTGATTCGGCCGAGGTAAAGTCTGTCAGTCGGGTAACCTGATTGGTTTTAGAATTCTAAATTGTAAAGCTGCACGCAGCCCTAGATATTTCAGGGTTGACATATCCATCAGTGTAAAACACTCTACAATCTGAGTATTCGTTGATGAGAGTATTTGCCAAGCAAGTCTCAGGGTGGGCACTAAGTTTGATTTCTAATCCTGTCAAGATATCAATGTCTATCTGTAAGGTTAGGTCCTGTCAAAAATAATCAAAATAGAAGGACTTGGTGTTCCTCATAATCAATTTAAAGAACTCAAGTGGTCGACTATATCATTCAGAAGAGAGAATTTCTTTTTGTATTTTTTACTTTTTTTCAGTGTTGAGCTTCTATGCTTGAGCAGTTGGATATTCGGGATTAGAGGATTGGACCTCCATGACATATTCCTAACAAAGAACCTGTTTGATAGAAGAGAGCGACGGACTTCGAGGGACGGTTCGAATATTGAACTCTATCCGAAATTTCTAGGTTTGATTGGTTCGCTTGTTCACACTCTCGTGAGACTTCTATATACCTTAAGCAGAACAGACGTGTTCGCTCCAGAGGATACTCGGGTCAGAGCCTTCAGTATGTTCACTGTCCTAGCATTACTTAATAAGTTTTTTCCAAAAAAATTTAGAATCCAACAAGACACTTAGGTACATTAGTTAAGGTTACATTTTAATCTGGGTATCCGAGTATAAAAAGTATAAGTTCGCGAATTTAATCTTGTTGCTCCTAGTGAAGATACAAATTTGCCTTTAAGGGAAAGAAATCTGTAAGCCCAGCCAGGGAACCCATCCAAGGAGAGAGTGTATCCAGAGCTTTCCAGAACACTCTCAAAGCCCATTCAAGGTCCTTACATCTTATATAGATCAGGAGGTCATCGGCGTACGTCACCACTTTAATGTGCCTCGAAAAGAAAAACAAAATTTTCCTTAGGGATAGGTTAAAGAGTATGGGGAAAAAACTCCACTCTAAGGTACCCCAACTCCAGAAGCACGGCCCTCTTTATCGTCAGGAGAGAAAAAGATGAGTCTTTTCGTGACAATAAACGAAATATAATTGATTATTCTTCCTGGCACTTTCATTTCAAACAATCGCTCAATCAGGACCGAGGGCAAGACGTTAGTGACGATGTTGGGAATAACATCAAGGGAGGATCTACTTCTTCTGAATCTAAATTGACAGGTGAGAATCCAGCTGTGTTTTTCAGCAAGGAACTCCAACCTTCTCTGAATTAAGCTTTCGAATAATTCACAAATTGTGGATGTAAGCGAGATGTGCCTAAATCCCTTGCTATTCGGTTTCACACCTGTCTTGAATAAAAAAAAAATTTTTCCACATGCCTAAAGAAAGCATTTAGATATTTCGAATCCTTTTGATTGAAAGAAACAAAATTTTAAAAGTACAAAATCATATCCGATCCTCCTGACTGTTTTTTAGGATTTTAATGTACATTTAGGTAATTTAAAAATTTTAAATTTTGTTTCTTTGAATCGAAAGGATCCAAATATGTAAGAGTCTTCTTTCGGCATCGAGGAGGAACTTCGTTTTCATTCAGAACAGGTGTGTTACGTAAGCAAAAAGTAAAATTAACAAATTTATATTCATTGCATAATAAAAGTTCATATGCTAGAATATTTTATAAACAATATTAATTAACAAATGAAATACTACCTGGTTTTTGTAAAATTAAATCTACTTTTTGGGAAACTACAATTTTAATGATTAAAATTACATTAACTGAAGGGGGATTACCTTATAAACAATGTTTAAAAATTTAAACTAATTAAAATGTTTTTTTAATAAGTTATAAACAATTAAATTAGTATATCTGTCACTTCATGTATAACTAGTAGTTTCTATTAACAGGTTGTAAGTGTTTAAATTAAACAGAAATTTTGTCTCTTTTAGAAACAAAGTGGTTATAAAACAATCTATAATAATAATCGCTATCTTCATTCATTCATTTATTCCTTTATTCTGTCCATGTCTGAAGTTTGTCGTTTTTCTATTCAATTGTTTTTTAATAATGTTTTGACATTTGTGAATTGAAAATGGATTTCGTTTTTTGTTTGTATCGTGTCGTGCTGTTGTTTGTAGTTTGTCTTTTGGTATGAACTTCATAAAAAAGAACTTAAAAAAAAAAGAAATTCAACATTTTTTCAACTTTACAAAAAAGTCATTAAAAATTGAAAGCATAATAATCAAGGTTCTAATTGGGAACTTTTTGAGAACATGGTATGTTATATTGTCAGATCCCAGAGAGGAACTATTTTTGCATTGTATAAGAACAGCAAAAAACTCTTTAATTGTGGATGGCAGGTTCATATTTTCATCTACGCTGTCAACAAACGTTACCCTGGGAGGGTCCACAGGAACAATGTGAGGTTGCACGAACTCCTCCCTAAGTGAAATGATTAGCTCGGAATCACAACCAGTACAATTGTTATTCTACATGGGTGCGTTCCTATCGGAGAAAGACCTAATCGATTTCCAAATAAGAGTGGGCGGCTTGAAGTAGTTAACGGGAACAATTGAAGATTCTCCATAGCTTCTGCAAGGTGATCACTTCTATTCGAATTGTGGCTTGATCCCTAAACCCAGGAGTACGCATTAAAGTCTCCACAGATGATCATGTGTTTAGAGGTATCGAGCCTGCTGAAAAGTTCGTTTCAGCAGGCCTCAGGAATGCGAATAATTGAAGGGTGCATAAACTGACAAACTGTACTGGGCTAACAGTAGAAACAAAGGAAATACCCACTACATTAATGTAGTTTTGGAATTCTCCCTCTAGAATAGTAGGTGTTATTCTAAAGTGTTTTTTGATGAGGATGAGCGTCCAATCCCCAAGGTTCTCACTCTCTCTGTCATATCTATAGGCAAAATACCCCTCAACCCGCCAATGAGGTATTCTTGAAGACAACTATGTCTCAGCAACCGCCAAGATAGCAAGGTCAGTGGTAAATAGGAAGGATTCTATACCCGCCTTCTTGTTGACCACGCTCCTGGCGTTCCAGGTTACAGTGGGCCGGGAACCCTACCAATAGAAAATCACTGGAAAATTATTGGAAGCTCACTGGCCCAGTGAGCTACTAGCGCACTAGGGTTTATTGCTACACTCAGGCCAAGTCAAAATTTATTGTCCGTTTTGAGGTAGTCCTTTTAAATTTAGTTTCAAAAGAAACTAAAATTATATTGTCACAAGCCATCTGTGGCTCTTTATTGAATAGGTATATATTTTTATGTAAATTTCTTAAAAAAATTTTTTTCTGAAAATTCAATATAGGTACATTATACACGGAAAAAGACAATTTCTTGAATATTACTGAACTTTGTACTTGAGTGTGGGGCAAAGGAGAAATTTTGTACTAAATTAAACCTAAATATTTTAGGTAAATAATGAACTAGTTCCTGAAAAATTCTTCAAAATTAGATGGAAAATAAAATTTATATTTTGACTTCTTTCGGTCTGATTTTAAACATACCATTTACCTATAGATTGGTGATTTAAATTAAATATTTTAAAATCTGAAACCGAAAAATCCGAAGCTGGAAGATTCGAACTTGCGACCCCTCACTCTAAAGGCGCCCGCTGTATCTACTAAACCACCAGGCAGTGGTCACTCCTATGGTGGGGGTAAAGATCTAAACTTTGATCCCGATTGCAGGTACGCTAGATGGCGCAGCCACCTTCTTTTTAATCGTTCTTCATGAACGCGTATCCAAGAATTTTCAGGTGCGCCAATGGCGTCGTGGATATACCACGCAACTGTGGCACGACTGTGGGGAAAAGAAGCGCGAGTTCTATCCTTACCGATACCAATTTTTTTTTAATCTGATTTTTTGTGGGTATACCAGATGGCACCAGCAGACCCTACTTTATGTAGCTTTCATATCAAATGCATTAAGTGACTACCGCCTGTAAACCACTGGCGCAGTTACAAGTCTTTACATATACGTTATATACGAGCAACGGCTTGCAGTGCGCTACAAGACAGTGGGCGTGAGGCAATTTCTGCAATTTAATTACACAGCTCCACAAAAAAAAGTATTCTGTACAATAAACCACACTACACTTTTCCTACGTATTTTGACCTCCTGAGCACGAATTTGAGGTCTAGAAAAATTTGTATATGGCAGTTTTTTTTAAATTGCAAAAAACGATTTTTTAATTGCAAAATTCCAAACAATGAAAATATTTTTTCTCCAGCCACTAGGCAGTGCATTTCAAATGTATTTGAGTGTTCTAACCGCAAATGTAATGTTAAAAAAGCAATACTAGTGATAATTTTGTCGTTATTTACAAAAAATTAATTGATTTTTGCAAAATTAGTAAACATTTAAGGGTCGTTCTTTGTTAAACGGAACAAAAACCTCAATTTGCAATTCCTGTGAATGGATTTCAATGATTCTAGGCTTCAAATGTTCGTTATCAATTGCTCTTTAAATACCTGTTGTGCCTTTTTAAAACTTTCAAAATGGCGGCTCAATATGGCGGCTGGAAACCAGTAGAAAATAGAAAAATCGCATAAATAAACATGTTAAAAAAAGAGATGACTTTCGTAACAATTTGCTGATGGTTTAAATTGTTGGTAACTGACGTCCCTAAAAGCTACCATGCTTGGTTGTCAAAATCCAAAATGGCGGATCCAATATGGCGGTCGAAATATTTAATTTTAAAAGAAATTATCGGATGCAAGGGAAATCTTATATACGGGGGTTTTTGGGGTCGCTGATTACAAATATGATGTGAGAATTTTAAAATTCAATATGTCGGATCCAATATGTCAGTCAAATTTTTAAAAAATAAATAATTTTAAATAATATTAAATAAGATTTAATTGAAATTTTCTACTTGGGGGTTTTTGAAGTCGCTATTTACGAAAATAATGTCAGTCTAAGTATTACAGTCCGCAGACTATCCGCACACTTTCAGCGGACTAGAATTTGCTAAATTTTCTGCGGAAAGTCAGCAGAAAATCCGCAAAAACATGAGAAAATTCTATAGAAACCGAGCAGAGAGTCTGCGGAAACTTCGTTGAATGACTGGTAAAAGTCTGCAAAAAACAACGAATAATCTGCAGAAAGATCGAATGAAAAATTTCAATTGAATCCCATTATTTTTTAAAAATTCAGCCCCCAAATTGAATCCGACATTTTGAATTAAGAAATACTGACATTATATTCGTAATCCGCAAGAGGAAAGTTTGCGGACTGTATTACTTTGGTTAACATTATTTTCGTAAATAGCGACTTCAAAAACCCCCAAGTTGAAAATTTCAATTAAATCCGCTAATTTTTTAAAAATTCGACCGCCATATTGGATCCGCCATATTAAATTTTGAAATTCTCACATCATAATTGTAATCCGCGACCCCAAAAACCCCCGTGTATATGATTCCCCTTGCATCCGATAATTTTTTAAAAATTAATATTTCGACCGCCATATTGGATCCGCCATTTTGGATTTCGCCAACCAAGCATAATAGCTTTTGAAGGACGTCAGTTACCAACAATTTAAGCCATCGGTCAATTGTTTCGAAGTTCAATTCTTTTTTAACATGTCTCGCCATTTTGATAATTTCTAAAAGTCACAACGGGCATTTAAAGAGCAATTGATGACGAACATTTTAAGCCTAGGATCATTGAAATCCATTCACAGACATTTTTAAATTGAACTTTTTGTTCCGTTAGACAAAGAAAATCCCTTAAATGTTTACTAATTTTGCAAAAATCAATTAATTTTTTGTAAATAACGACAAAATTATCACTAGTATTGCTTTTTTAACATTAAATTTGTGCTTATAACACTAAAATGCATTTGAAATGTCTGCCTAGTGGCTGGGGGAAAAAAATTTCATTTTTTGGAATTTTGCAATTAAAAAATCGTTTTTTGCAATTTAAAAAAAACTGTCTTATAAAAGTTTTTCTAAACTCCAAATTCGTGCTCAGGAGGTCAAAATACGTAGAAAAAGTGTAGTCTGGTTAATTGTACTGACTACTTTTTTTGTGGGGCTGTGTTATTATTATTATTATAATCTTATATAATCTTATATAAAAACGTAATTTTTGCCTCTTACATTTCTCTTATTTAAATATATAAAAATGAATAAAATTATTCGTAACATTTTAATAAACAAATATATTAATTAAAATATACTTCTTTAATACATTTTTAATAAGAAATTAAAAAAAAAAAACATCTTTAAAGTCCAGTTAAAAGTGCGCTTTTGCTCTGACTGAGAGACAAAAAGACTGAAAAAACAGAAATGACGATATCTTGATAAAAGGGAATGATAAGATTTTGGTCCAAATGGATTTTTAAACTAGAAATAGTCTTGTACAAACCCCACTTTGTACTTTTTATACCCATTTTTATTATACCTGTGACTGCTTCTAGACCACTATGGACTCATTTGACGATTTTGCATCACAACGAAAGCTGGATTGCCATGTCGGAAAACAATTTTGAGACCATGTTCTCCCTTGCCACGACGTTCGTTGATCTCTTTTCTCAGGCCCCTTATCTCTAGCATTTGCAACTTAGTCCGATATTGGGCAACCCAAATCTTCTTTGTTTTTTCACTTTACTGGGAGTTTTTTTTTTGCGTAGGATGTGAAAACCTGCCTTCAGGTACCCTGTAGTCCGTACTACAGGATTATGCGGGGGTGGCGATGTTCTGCCGACCTGCTAAAAACACACCCTTATTTAGGACCTTAAGATCACCCCCAGGTAAAGCCCGCATTCAGTGGCATATCGCCGTCAAGGGTGATCTTATATCCCGACTCCATCGCTTACGCGATTTTCTTCTTCATCGAAAGGGACTTACTTTCTTTGACGACCGTCGAGATCTTTGACTCTCATAACATAGTGTATGAAGGTCTCGATGGTCCGCCAATCCTGAGCAGAACGAGTTATAAGCAGGATCATGTTCTCCGGTGTAACTTTGCAGTTTACACCGGCGAACATGACCTGTCTTTCCGCGTCCTAACGCTGACAACTGAAAAGTGTGTGTTCTGGGTCGTCCACTGGGAACTTGCAGTACACACACTCCAAGCTGTCAATCTTCTTAAAGCGCTCCAGGTACGGGTTAAAACACCCGTGACCTGTGAGCGCTTGAGTTAGGTAGTACGAGACTACTCCATGCCTTCTATCTATCCATATGGCGAGTGTCGGTATAAGGGTGATTTTCATTGAACACGTAAATTTGAGATAACTTAATTTCAAGAAACAAAAATACGGTTTTAACATTTTTTTTCATTTATATATATTATTTATGATATAATTAGTTAATATATGTATTGGCCGAGCGGGACTATTTAATATTGAGCAGTAATTACGAATATTAAATTTGGTTTGGTTCACCTACTTGTTGTTATCAAACGTGTAATTATTTTCACGAATTAAAAGACAAATTTTTAATAATTGTATTCAATTTTCAAAATTAAAATATTTTACATAATTTTTTAATATTTACTCTTAAAATTCCTACCTTTATCAGCGTATTTTTTTATTGTTTGAATATGTTTACATTGCGTTTGTTTTCAAAATTTTTAGGTTCATGCTGTTATTATGTATTGCACAGTTTTTTGTTTTTGATATTTTTGCTTAGAAGCAGGGGACATTACATTCCAGGGGACGTTACATGGGATAATATTTCATATTTTGTAGGACATAATATTTAAATCTTAAAATATAAGTTTGGAATCTTAAAAAGAATTTTTAGCTTCATATTTATCGCCTTTAATATCATAAAAAGAGTTAATATATTTCATGATATTGAATGCCAGGGGAATTACATTAAAAAAGGTACGAGTAAGTTTTTTTTATTAAAATATCTTTTTCTTTTTTAATAAGGGTTCGTGAGTAAATTAATCACCACTAAGTTAAAGATAGAAACATTTTCTTCAAATTTTACCTAATGCATATAATTTTTAAGGTAATATTTTTCTATATGACATTTTTAATCATCGACTCTCTAAGAAAAGTGAAAAGTGTGAGACACATTTAACTGCGATTTATTTATTTATTTATTTATTTATTTTTTTTTATTATTATTATTATACACTTGTCTATTGGCTTTTTCGCACTTACAAGTGTTCACCGAGGAAACGCCTACAGGACGACTTTGAAGTAGGAGTACTCGCATTTGCCTGGACCACCCATAATTGGGTTTTCTCGCCAGTGGAGAGGGAAAACTGTAGAAAGACCTCTTCTTGAGTACAACCGGTTTATCGACAGTCGAGTTCTAATGATTTGCACAGGTCAGTTACCGACAGTGCATATCATTATACCTCGACGTCTTTACCTTCCACTGAAGTTATCTCACAGCCGGAAAAAATCCCAGGCTCCGCGGGGCGCGAACCCAGCAAGCTGGACTTGGTGCGACCGCTTGCTGGGTTCGCGCCCCGACAGGTCTGGGATTTTTTTAGCTCGTGAGATAACTTCAGTGGAAGGTTTGACTTCGAGGAATAATGATATGCACTGTCGGTAACTGACCTGTGCAAATCATTAGAACTCGACTGTCGATAAACCGGTTGTACTCAAGAAGAGGTCTTTCTACAGTTTTCCCTCTCCACTGGCGAGAAAACCCAATTATGGGTGGTCCAGGCAAATGCGAGTACTCCTACTTCAAAGTCGTCCTGTAGGCGTTTCCTCGGTGAACACTTGTAAGTGCGAAAAAAGCCAATAGACAAGTGTATAATAAAAAAAAAAAAATATATATTTATATTATTTAAATCATAATATTATTATATAATAATATTATTTAGTAAAATTTAAAATTCTACTTTAAATATCTGCCATTCGGAATAGTATATAATATATAATATTATATATTATATATAATATATAATATTATAAAATAAATATTTGTAATCCATAAAAGTGCGTATTTATACGTAAATAATCTGTAGATAGATCATATACTTACTTTTCACTGAAACCTATTTTTTATATTGAAAAATCATGTAAGACCACGATTTACACTTTCATTGAAAATCACCCATAAGCCGATGTGTTCATCGACCTTTCTCCTCCCCGACATTACTGGGAGTTATCTCTCGGCTTGAGACGCTCCTGAGCAAAAAACCAATCCTTTAATTTTTAATGATTCCATGACAGATTGTGGAATGAAATCAGACAGGGCAGATTTAATATTTTTCATATCATTTACTAATAGGATGGGCCGAAAGTACCAAACTTTTTAAACTTCAAACGGCTCAGTAATAAAAAGTTGCCGTAAGGACAGAGAAATTGAGAGCAAAAAGAAATTTTGAAATCGGTTAATACTTTACCCTCGCGCATCGAGGTCGAAATCTTGAATTTTTCACAAATTTTAATATTTTTACGTAATTGCTAATGATATATTGATAATGATAAATATGATAACGCTTTAGGGCCGGTTTCACCAACTCCGATTAAGTAGTTAATCTCTGATTAACTTAATTTAATCAATACATTGCGTCCCACCATCATTTTAACTTTGGTTAAAGTGAGTTAATCGACGATTACCGCGTCGACAAGTGACAACATAACCTACTATGAAATACTTATGAAATTTTTCGAATGAAGATAATTAACAAAATAAATTCTCTTATCTCTCTAATTTTTAAAGCATTTAAAAAAATGCTTAAAATTTTTATTTTTTATATATTAAAGAATATTATCCATTCATAACAAAGCGTATGATTAAACAATTACAAGGGTATATTACAAGTTTTTAAAATGTGTCAAGTCACTTTATTCTTGAAATTTTTTCTCAAAATTTGTAGGTTTATAAAAATCTGAAAATATTTATAACAATAATTTTATAAAATTTTCTGTTTTTGCTTTGGAATTTAAATCTTAAATTGAAATATCAGGAAAAATATACTAGTTTAACAGACTTCAAAAAGTTAAATAGAAAAACAAAAAAATAATTTAGGTAATATAAATGTTTCCAATGTTAATTTTTAAAAATTATTACATTTACTCATTTTTGTTGATTATTGTATTAAAAAATTCAAACCAGTAAGTGAAAATTGATTGCAAAACTCAACTACTGAATGTCATAGTTAAACACATTGGAAATATATTTTTGTAGAAAGTTTTGAAGTAATTTTAAATTAAAATTTGTTCACTATAAAAGTACTTTCATACTTTGATATGATAGTATTGATTTTTTTATTTTATATTATAGAAATGTAAAACTATTGTTTCCTTTAATGAAGATAAAGTATTGAAAATCTTGGTGTTTTCGAATACTCAATTCTTCACCAGAACGTAAAAATACTAATTTCTGTTATAATAATAATTATTATTTAAATAATACTAAATTTGCCTGTTTTAAACAATTACCAATGATTAAGAAATATAAATAATCTAATTTATTATCTATTTTTCTATCACATTTTTCTAGTTGTCAAATAAAAACTATCATCTTTGTATAAACTTTGAATTTTAAATTTCAAGATAAGTAAAGAAAATTTTATAAAATACTTATGAGAAATGTTTGGTAAAAACATTAAAAATCATTCCTGCAATACGAATCATCACATTTTTTAATAAATAGGCAGCAACTATTTTGCATGAAATATATGATAGGATGCACGAAGTTGTTTACTGTTTTTTTTTGAGGTTATGGGTACTTATTTAGGATAAAGAGCGCGCTGAGCGCGCTCAACAATCAGCTGTTTAGTGTCGACCAATCGAAATAGACGGATGAAGAGAAAACTGGATTATTTTAAACAGAGTTTATGATTAACTAATCGGAGATTAGAATCTTCTTGTGGGACGCATTGAACGTTAATCATGATTAAGAGCTTGACTAAAAAATAACCATGATTAGTTAATCAGAGTTTTAATCTGAGTTGGTGAAACCGGCCCTTAATCATGTATTATATGTACAGGCTTTAGCACGAAAAGTATCTCTAACTTGTCTCCGAACTCACCACAGGAAGGTTTTCTCCTACAGATTCATTGTTTGCTTACGTTAAATTGTGCCTTGTTCGTAAATAAAGGCATTGTTTCTCTGGACATTAAGGGTTTACACCACCCTGAACGCCTGAAAATTGGAGGGTATTTCAAGAATTAATTTTGACAAAACTATTATAAATACCACTTTTTAATAATTAGAATATCAAAGTACATATATTTCACTAAAAAAAAATTCTTGGAAGAAAAAAAAATATTCAAAAATGGCGGAGATATAGCGAGTCTCGTAAGTCACTTTTCTTAACGCGGTGTACATGCTGGGCAGCACAATTTTTATCTGAAATCCAAAAACAAAATTTTTTTTTAAACTATATTAAATTACCTACAGCATGACGTAGCCGTTTAAAAAAAAAATTTTTTTGAGCAAATGGGAGTACTTTAAAAAAAAAAATTACACAAAAAAAAATTTTTTTTTTTCAAAGTGCTCCCATTTGCTCAAAAATTTTTTTTTTTTAAACGGCTACGTCATGCTGTAGGTAATTTAATATAGTTTTAAAAAAAATTTTGTTTTTGGATTTCAGATAAAAATTGTGATGCCCAGCATGTACACCGCGCTAAGAAAAGTGACTTACGAGACTCGCTATATCTCCGCCATTTTTGAATATTTTTTCTTCTTCCAAGAATTTTTTTTTAGTGAAATATATGTACTTTGATATTCCAATTATTAAAAAGTGGTATTTATAATAGTTTTGTCAAAATTAATTCTTGAAATACCCTCCAATTTTCAGGCGTTCAGGGTGGTGTAACCCCTTAACGTAGTTCGGATAGAACCATCCCTGTTCTTATAACCAGAGTAGTTTTTGTGCTCGCTCTGTTACTACATTAAAGGACCAGTAGAACCGGGTAGAAGTAGAACTCTACTGGTTTCAAGTTGGTTATTGTCACGTAAGTTCCAATTTCAAACAAGTAGATTGAAGTTTTCAGCTTGACTGAAGTTGGAATGACAAGTAGAAGACGAACTGGTTTCAGTTGGAATCTGCCATTTTAATGGACATTCCAAGTAGAATACGTTTTTTGGACTGTGATAATCTTGGATCTGTTTGGAATTGCGAGTATGAAATGAACTGGTTTCTAAGAGTTTTCAGATTCTTACTTGGCACAGTTTGTACTACCGATTAGAGAATGAACTGGTGCCAACTTGGATATAGATATACAAAAGTAAATCCAAGATGGTTACAACGTATGCTTAAAACTTACTTGGATCTACTTGTAACTTCAACTTACAGGTGAACTTGTTTTATCTTGGACTCTGCTCACATTTGAAATTCCAATTAGAATCTACACTACAGTCTAAGCTTTGTGAAACTCTTTGGAATCAACTGGTTTTTATTTGAATACTCTAGTATATATAGTTGCCTAAATTAACTGGTTTCTATTTAAATTTTAGATTAAACTAGGAATTGCTAGTAGATTCTAGTAAACAATCACATCCTACTAGGATCAACTTGTACCTAATAAGAAATTGACTACTGGTGCAGTAATGGACCAATACTGATCAGTACTGTTACAGTAATGAAGCCCAGCATTGGCACAAAAAGGCTGGCGCATCATTTTGATGATAACTAAATTTAGTACTGATTTGCCAGTACTGGTGTAGTACTGGTTGCCATTGCTGATGCAATACGGTGTAACTCTGAAATTAAAAAAAATGTAGTTTATTTAACAACACTGCAAAAACAGGTGTCTTAAATTGTTCAAAAATGTATTAAATTAAGATATTTTTAGTGTCTTAGACAACAAAAGTATCTTAATTTAAGACATTTTTGTCCAATTTAGGACACCATGTTTTTGCAGTGAATGTGCTAATATAACGTTTATATCCTTTTAAAATTTTATTTTACTCATATTTCTAATTGTTTAACAATTTTTGTACGCATATAACACTTATAATATAACTTAATACTGTTGCAATACAGATGCAATGCTTCAACCAGTACTGATACAGCATTGGCTGAACAAGCCTTGACAATTTCGCTAGCGTGGTACTGCGCCATTACTCATCCCTGGTATAAGACTGTAAATTTTATTTTTTATTTGGTTATACAAATGAACTTAATTTAAATCAAATGTGCACTTCTACAGAGAGTGACACTTATTTCTTTACATTTTAAAACTAACAATTTTTAGATTTTTCAAAATTCTTTTTGTAGGATTATTCAGAATAATATTTAAAAACTTATTTTACTAGTTCGCAAAATTAACTTCTAAGAGTTAAGTGTTTAAGTTATATTTACAGAACGAGCGACAGTTAACCAAAACACAATATTTAAGATATTATTTACTAAAATATTAAAATTTTACTTTTTAAAAACTGAAATACATATATCTTAAGTACATACCAAGTTTTCACTTCATTTCAAATCATAAGAAAAATGGTTAAACTCTTTAAATCATTGAAAATAAACATTAAAAACAAAAGAAATATCTTAATGGTTTCAAGAAAAAGGCTTCGGAGATGAAAAGCTTCGGAGATAAAAAAATAATAATTTTCTTATTTTTATAAGAAATAGGTCATATGCAAAAAATAGTTATCCGTTATTTATGAAAATATTTTTTTTACTATTTAAATATACTTTAAAAATTTCAGTTATTTACTAAAAAAAAAATAAATGTTCGGAGAAGGTCAAGGTCTTGGGACCAAATGTTAGAGGGGTAAAGTTAGCAATCGTGGTCGTGGACCAAGATGATGCTAAAAGGCTAGAAGAAGAAGGAAGGGTAAAGGTGGGATTTTTAAGTTGACACATTAGGAGGAGGTTGATAGTGACCAGGTGCCATAGGTGCCTGGCCTACGGCCACAAGAAAGCTGAGTGCAAAGGAGTGGACAGATCCTCGGCATGTTTCAAGTGCGGAGGATCTGGTCACACTCTTGCAGAGTGTACAAAAGAGGCACTTTGTTTCCTGTGCTCGGAAGAGCAGGGCATGACGAAAGTGTCCCATGTCACAGGCTCGGGTAAGTGCGCCGGTTTCAGGAAAGTCCTGCAACAGGCAAAAAGAGAAGAGGCTTTGAAGCATAGCCGCTTCAGGGCCACCTAATTCGTAGAAAACTCAGATAGAAGAAGTTTCTTCCTTTTGAAGCGTTTTTAGAGCGAATTGACGGTTCATCGAGTCCCTGGACCCAACTTGTGTGTGTTAAGGGCCTCCATGACCGTCAATGATAGTAGGTCCCGCGGACCGGAAAAAGTCCCTTCGGCGAAACAATAGGGGATATAAGACCACTCCTGATGGCGATACGCGCTGAAAGTGCTAGCCGGGAGTGGTCTTAAGGTCCCTAAAAAAGGGTGTGTTTTTAGCGGGTCGGCAGAACATCGCCACCCCCGCATAACCCTGTAGTGCGGGCTACAGGGTACCTGGCAGCAGGTTTTCACATCCTACAAAAAAAAAATCAGTTTGAATAAGTTTTAATCAGTATTTTTCCGGGGCATTCCGAAATTTGTTTCCAAGCCAATCAGTTTTTATCCGAATCTAAAAATGGATGTATCTTGACGAAAAATTCTTTCCGAATCATTCCGAATTAATCCGTTTCATTCCAAAGCTAAATTTGAATCCGTTTGAATCGCGTTATTTTAATCCGAATCAATCCGTTTCAAACCAGAAAAACCCAAACAGAATTAAAACAGATTGATTCGGAATGGAATAACAAGATTCATACGGATTAAAATTTAGCTACGAAATGAAACGGATTAATTTGGAATGATTCGGAAAGAATTTTTCGTCAAGATACATCCATTTTTAGATTAGGATAAAAACTGATTGGCTCGGAAACAAATTTCGGAATGCCCCGGAAGAATACTGTTTAAAACTTATTCAAACTGATTAGAATTCAATCCGGTACATTCGTCAGGGTTGGAGACATATATAACAAAAAGACTTCGAAGATGAAAATATTTTAGTGTTTTTATTAATTTAGTTTCAACAAATGACTTAATTTTTTTTATAATACTAAGTAAACGCTTAATTTTAACTATAAATATTGACAATAATTATTTCTGAAATAGTTTTTATAAAATTAATCGGGACATCCAAAAAGTCACTTTTAGTATAGTCACCACCCATACACGACGTTAACTGTTTGAAAGTCAAAAAGAAGCTGACACCCTTGTTGGATGACAGATGCGACAGAGCATAAAGGAAAAGGTCCTGTGAAAATTTAGAGCCACATGTTTTCTTTCGCAGTTTCAGGCAATAACCGGTTTCGAGGTATCGGAGTCTCATAGCGCTCGTAAAAAAAATTAAGTTCAAAAGAAATAATATTTTATATAGTTATTTATATAGTTAAATAAATTTCCGATTTTATTATAAATGAAATAAAAATCTCATGATGTCATGAATTTCACTTTTTGAATTTATAAATTAGAATATGTAAGTGCGCTTTGGTAGAGCAGATAGTATAGTTTTAAATCAATTTTGATAAACTAAAATTTACATGTGAATAACAATTTCAACTTTTTATTTTTTGGCAATCGTTTCTTGTAGTCAGAAAATTTTAATTTTTATTCGAATTGCAACATGATATTAATCAAAATGTTTTTATCCTCTCATAAAATGCATTTTCAGTTTAAATTGCACTTTACATTTAAATATATGACAATAGTCATTAAGTTCTTTACCCAATTGTCTATTTGATTTTTTCCAAATTTTATCTTGCTGACTTGTCGGAACCAGGGCTGTCAAAACTCACGATTTTAAAAAAATAGAAAAAAATCAGATTTTTTTTATTTAAATTAAAAATTGATTTTTTATAAACATATAAAATCAGTATATACAATTTTCAAATGTTTATTTGTAAGTAGTTCATTTTTTAAGCAGAGAACACTTAACAAGAAGTAATGAAAAATAAAACATTCAATCAAATTCAAACAAAGCTGGCCCAACTTTGGGCGAAACTATTAATCGAAGTTTGGCCAACCTTGGCAACCGTCTCACAGACAACCATCGGCCAGTGTTGCCAGCCCTGAGTTGTAGATTTATTGAGGCTCAAGTGCAAAAATTCAGATTTCCTTTACAAAATTTGTGAAATTGCGTATTTAAAGGAAAGAACAATTTTTTTAACATGAACTTATTACCTCCAAATTGCAGATATTTGGCTTTTTGTCTATGCGAATTGGGGATGTAATAGGTCAAATTGCAGTGAAAAATGCAGAAATGCTGTGTCTCTGGCAAGACTGCCATCGGCTCTACTGCGGCCCACAGTTGGGCCGATAGTCATGTATTAGATAGTTGACATGGTCAGCCAACCTTTGGCCGAAAATTTAACCAAAGTTGAGCCAACCATGCTTGCCGACTATGACCTATGGCAACCATCTAATATCCATCTAATATCCCAACTGTGGGCCACAGTCGGGCAGACTGTCGGCTGAACTGTATCCGCCAAGGTTTGAAGACTTATTTTGCAATGGTTATAACTAGTTAAAAACTTTTTTTTTATTATTATTTATGTACACCGAACATGTAACAGGAAACATACAAAGCTTCCACTATGAGAAAGTAATATTACTGACATTCTTGACGAATATTTTTTAAAGGATATATTCATTATACGCAGCGTAGCCAGACCATCAGCCACAGTTTGCTGTCAAGGTTGCCCCGAATTTGCAAGTGGTTGGCCAAAATTCGGACCGACCGCCAATTCGCACATGGTAAATACAAACTTAAACTTGTTAAATGTTGGATCATACCCAGATTCCATAAGTGATGTGATATATGGAGTTGAAACATCTCGCAGAAGAGGTGGAGAAGATACTTTAGTGGATTTCTGACTTAACCTTATTCTCAGAATCTTTAACTGGAAAATACAAACTCAAACTTGTTGAATGTTGGATTGCAATACCAAGTAGAATACATAGACTTATAATCCAAGTTGAGCCAAGATGAAATTCTGACATAGTCTTATTCTCAGAATTTTGAGTTGGAAAAGACAAACTGACTCTTGTTAAATATTGAATAGGAATACCAAGTAGAATACATAGACTTATAATCCAAGTTGAACCAAGATGAAATTCTGAAATAGTCTTATTCTCAGAATTTTGAGTTGGAAAAGACAAACTGACTCTTGTTAAATATTGAATAGGAATACCAAGTAGAATACATTTACTTATAATTCAAGTTGAGCCAAGATGAAATTCTTACTTAATCTAATTCTCAGAATCTTTAACAAGAAAATACAAACTCTAACTTGTTAAATATTGAATTGGAATACCAAATAGAACACATAAACTTATAATCCAAGTGGAGCCAAGATGAAATTCTGGCATAGTCTTATTCTCAAATTTTTAAGTTGTAAAGACAAACTCAAACATGTTAAATGTTGGATTGGAATGCCAAGTAGAATACATAGACTTATAATCCAAGTTAAGCCAAGATGAAATTTAAACCTTGTCCTAAAATACGATTTTCTTATTTGGATTTACAAACTGATACTTGTAAAAAATGAACTTGTAAATCCAGGTAGAGATTGTCAAATTAAAAGTCCATGTTGAAACTAGTTAAAAATGAAATATTTATTTCACGAAGTGGAAAAATCCTGTTAAAACCATTTCAATTTCAACTTGGATATCCGTGACATTTACAGAAATTGCATCTCCAAGTTGGAACCAGTAGAGTTTCTACATGGAATTTTTTTTCTACTTGGCATGCTAGTTGAAACCAGTAGAAACCAGTAGATCCACATTCAATTTCTACTGGTTTTTACTGGTTCTTTAATGTAGGGTTACTAACTTAATGCAACGTTTAACTGATTGAGTATGACAATGAACATATGTAGTATCCTAATTTGGATCATACCCAGATTCCATAAGTGATGTGATGTATGGAGTTGAAACATCTCGCAGAAGAGGTGGAGAAGATACTTTAGTGGAGTCCCAGGCTATAATTTCTAAATTATCTGTTAAATCAAATTTCATTTTTGAAACAATGCAATCTCGAAGTACCTTTTTTGCAGGCAAGTTTTGTGCATCAATGATTCTTTTTAGGTCAAGCTCATTAATATTTTTAGGGTTCCGTACACTACAACTGTACACACGGAACCCTATTGGATAGACTTTGTCGATTTTCGTCCCCCCCCCCCATCCCCAAGCCTTCAAACTATCTGACGTAGAGAGCTTGAATTTGGTACACAAATGTGTTTTCGCTTGTAGATGACAAAAAAATTATAGAAAACATGATTGGAACAGTTGGCCATAGCGTTGTCAAGAAAATACCAAGATTTTTAAGCAAAAATATATTAAATAGCGACTATCCCCCCACCCTCTAGCGGATAAACTTTTTGACCTAGGGCATTGAAATATGGTTTAATGATCTATTTTTGCCTGAAAACTACAGGAAAGATTACAGATTACAGAGCCCTTTATCTCATATAATGTCAAAGTTATGAGAACGTAAAAATACATCTGTACACAATAATTTAATACTCTAGATCAAATAGTTTGCTTGCTAGGGGGGAGCCGGGTGTTCAGTCCGTTTTTGACGTAGTTTTGCTAAACAATTTTGTTATTTCCTTGACAACATTAGAACCAACGCCTCCAATCATATTCTCTATAATTTAAATTTAATTTACTCTTTAAAATACATATGTATACAAAACTGGAACTTTCTGTTTGCTAGTATACCAAATATCTTTGTTTTGTTTACTGAAGTCTAGGTTTTAGTACGAGTCTTACTCGTACTTGTCCGAATTCTTTCTTTATCCATTGACATTGTAAGGATGCAAGTTGTAAGGATGAACAAAAAAGGCAATGCGATGAATACTAGGATCTACAGTTTGGGGAAGATTTCTGGATAATATATAAGTATCCTGTATTCCAATAGTTTTGAACACATACTTTTGACCATTAATAAAGGAACTTTCCTTTTTAGTGCACATCATACAGGCATATAACATACAAGTATGAACTTTACTATCTCTTTAAGTTCATAAGAAGCATTCACAGTTGATATGTATAATATACATATCCTATGGGAATTCTATTCTAAAGATTCTACGAATCCTTCCTATAAACTCAAGTAGATAGTAAAGATCATATGTGACTGTCCATGAGAAAACGTGCCTTAGCTCCAAAAAATAAATTTTGATTTTTTAATTTCAACCGACAGATTTTTACGTGCTCTTTCATTTCCAAAAATAAAAAATTGTTGTTTTAAAGAACTTTATGTGATATTAAGCAAGGAGCGTAGGTCTATTGCATTGGTTTCAATGCATTGCTGCAACTTTAATCGCTCATCCTGTAAAATTGACGTTTGGGAGCTAAGGCACGTTTTCTCATGGACAGTCACATATACTTGTGTGTTACATGTATGGCTCACAATAAAAAAGGAGAGTTAATGAACTTTGATTTAACAGATTATTCAGAAATTATAACCTCCTACTCAATCAGTTGAACGTTGAGATAAGTTAGCAATGTAGTGAGCACAAAAAGTTGTTGGTTATAAGAACAGGGATAGTTTTACCTGAACTACATTGATGTCCAGAGAAACGATGACTTCCTTTACAAACAAGGCTTAATTTAACGTAAGGAAACAATTAATTTATAGGAAAAAACAAAACAAGATAGTATTTGCCCCTATTAGGTTGGTTGGTTGGAAAGGGCGTGGGTGGAACTCCACTTTCAGTTACCTTCCCGTAGTGAGTTCTGAGACGTGTTAGAAATACTGTTCGTGCTAAAAACTGTATAATACATTAAAAAAGCGTTATTATATTATGTGTTAAAATATTACTCTTATGTTTTTAAAACAAAACATAAGCAATTATATAAAAACATCAAAATTTGTGTACAATTCAAAATTTCGACCTCGATGCGCAAAGGTCAAATCGATACCTCCATGTAATACTGTTCTATCTTTGAGTACCGTCAAGTGGGGCTATTTTGTGCACGCGAGGTTTTTAATAAATAAAATCTTTATATTCAGTTGCTTAAGTTTGCTACTTGGTATAAATATTTTGTGATATCTAGACTGCAGAGTGTACTAAATGAATTTACTTAATTCTTTATCAGAAATGAGAAAAAAAATCGTAAAATCGTGAAAATCAAGCTGAAAAATTTCAAAGTTCTCAAAATTCTGTTCAGGTCTCCGGAAGTTTAAAAGTGCTTCTAAAGGTATGAATAATATTTGTTGATCATTTAGTTGTGATGATGTATACGCGATGCGCTAACTTTTTATTGCATATTTTAAGAAGGAAGTGTAAAAAACTAAAAAGCCAGGATTTGGTGGGTTATTTTGTGCATTCTTTAAAAGCAAGTTTTTTTCCAATAATTTGTTTTGTAGTTAGTAAAAATTACTTTAGAATTTTTTTTTGAAACATTTTTGTCTTATTTTTGTTATAAAAGACAAGAAATAAGCATAAAATTTCAGTTTTACATATGGTGCCTTAAAAACCTCAAAAAACTAACATTAATAATTACATGCTTCTCAAGTTAATTCTGAAACTTTTTCTCTTAAAATAACTCAAGAAGTTATTTTAAGTAAAATTTTCTTAAAGAAATAACATTTTTTGTAAATCTACTTTTTTGTGAAATTTTAGTGTTTTACTTTCAAATTAGTTAAACAATTCCTAGGAAAAAAATATTTCTGGCTTTGTTTTTCTTTATTGTACTCTAGAATATCTAGAAATAATACTTCATACAGCAAAAACGTTCAAAAAAATTTCTTACACAACTTTATAAATAAGCAAACTTTGATGCACAAAATAGCCCCACCATGGGGTTTATTTTGTGCACAACTTTGAGTTTCAATAACTCAGACAAAAATTTTTTTCTTGTCGGCTAACTCATAGGACACCTTTAGAAGGATGTCTACAACATAACTGAATACATAAATTCTTTATTTTTTCAAATTCTGAATTTTAATAAAGCATAGAGTGAGAAAAGAGCTGTTTTGTGCACAAAATAGCCCCACTTGACGGTAGCTCTGAGTAACGTTCTATCTCAAGTTTTTTGATAACCTACTTTGAATCTTTTATGGCTTTGATTTTTTTATATGAGCATTTAATTAAAACATTTTTTGTAACTCAAACTCATAATAAATATATATAAAGTAGATTTTATTAACAACATCCCTTAATCAATCACTACTTTAAAAAATTGAAAGCAATTAAAATTGCAAACAAGGTTAGTCAAAACAATTGAGCTAGGAAGTTACTAAGAGCTACTCAAAGATAGAACAGTATTACATGGAGGTATCAAAATATTAACCAATTTCAAAATTTCTTTTTGCTCTCAATTTCTATATTATCTATATTACAATCAGCACCCATGAAAGAATCAGACTCAAGTAGTCTAAATAAAATAATATTCTGCTTACGTGAGTCCCTATCGGCCATCTCTGCAGATTAGGAGCGTATTAAAGTGGAAATTTTAGGATCAGGAAGCACTTGAATAGACTGATCATTCACAAAGATTTCAAGATTATTGAATCTAGTGGTAAGATCGTTGACTCTCAAATCCGTGTTCTTGATTGAAATCAAAGCAGTATGATTAATGATTTGAGTAAATGTAAATTGCTGAACGGGCCGTTATTATAGTAATTAATATTATGATAATCACTTTGTCTATCACCACTATATTAGGCTGTGTGGCTGAATTTACATATCATGTTATTGTTTTCAACATAACGTGTTTTTAATAGTTTTTTCAGTCGCATATAAGACAAAAACAATGTGATTTTAGGTAGTGAAGACATTAATAATAATCTAACCTAAGAGGAGCAGTATACTTTAATTTATAGAAATAAAATTGTATTATTACGCATTAGTAACTGATTATCTAAATTTTAAAATTGTAAAATTTTATAATAAACGAAAAACTTGAATCAGAAATTCCAACAATTGTTTTGTTATCTGATTCAATCATTTAAATTTGAATTTTTCTTTAAACGATAATTAATCATTTTTAACATATATCCTTAACCTTTTGACCAATAATAATTTATTTGTTCACTGATTGCCTAACCATTAATAAAAATTTTACTGAAAAATAGTTATTTTTAAATGATTTAAATTAAGCCAGGTGGTCGTCCAAAATAATAATTGCAATAAATAAATAATTGTAAATATTAGTTAATATACTTTGTATTATGTTAAAATATATGTATTATGTTTTTATGTAAACTTTTTATTTTATTTTAGAATAAATTATAGAATACGCAATGTTTCACGCGCGCATTCTTGCTGGTCATCTTATAAATAAATAAATAGAAAGTATCAAAAATATGAGTAACTTAAAGTTACAAGTTATTTTAAAGTTACCTTTTAAAAAAATAACAAAGTTACCAAAAAAGTTCTAATAACGTAACTTTTTCTTAATACTGACAGTGATATACTGTCTCAGAAGTCAATGGTTAAAATGCAGCATAATATTAAATATATGTAGACAGTTGAAACAGATTTATCATCATTTTATGGGTAAATGAAAATTTATTTAATCAAAGTATTTGTTTTAAGGAAGGTCAAAATGTTGCTTTATTTGAAAATGATTTTATGAGTTTGAGAGTAACCAAATTTTGAATGAAATTGGGTTTTTTGATTTGGAATCTGATCCGAATCTACTTAATAATAGAAAAAAAGTCAATATTTTCTTTACTAATTGTTTAAATAATTATTTATTGTTTAATTAAAACTATTTTACAAATAAACCTAGAGAATTTCATTTTTCAAACTTGTCAACTTTTTTAACCGACAACAATGCGAAACGAATATTGCTGCTCAAAACAACAAATAATAACAATTGTTTAAACAAATTGTTTATTTGTTATTTATTTTATAAAGTTCATAGGGCTGAATAGCCCATCGAAGAACACATATTATCTTATATTTAACTGTTATACATCATTAAACTTAAACCTAACTGACCGAAGGGGCACACCGTACACCAGGGGTGTTCAGTGTGCTTACAAAATCTGACAAAACTGACACTGTCAGTGTTGGGAGTAGGTCAACTTCCCTGCAATAAATCTTGACGGGTTTGGGCCCTTTACTCCTTTACCTCCAACTGAGTTGTAAGCCAGATAAAAATTATTATTATACTTAATTTACTCAATCTGATTTCATTAGGATATGTAATTCGTATTAATTAATATATTTAAATAAAAGATATGATAACATGAACCTTACATACAAAATAAAATATAAATATTAACTAAATAATATAGAAATAGACATATTATGAAGTTTCGGAAAATGGGAAGAGTTGAGTTTATTGCGGACTACCTACGGTGAGGGTCTAATAGCTTCAACAATGGCTCCTCCATAAACTGAAGGAAAACGCGAAAAAAAATTTGGTGTCAGAGTTGGCCTTCCCGTGTCAGTGTGCACTTGCCGAGACTGAACACGCCTGCCGTACACACACACACACCTACACACACACATATCTCTAATGAAAAAAGAAGAGATAAAAAAAATAAATCTACTTTTTACAACAAAATAAAAATGAGATATGTGTATAGGATATGTACACAGAATATTGCGCTAAAAAGAAAAGAGAAAATTGTTAATGCTCTTTACTAACAATTTTTTAAATGCACCCATGAAGTAGGTTTTTTTGTAATATTGCAAATAAACAAGACGCTTACCACTAAAGAAAATCACTTAATATATAATTATGTTATTTTTATAATACAGTAGAACCTCGATAACTCAAACCTCGTTAAGTCGAATTCCTCAGTAAGTCGAAAAAAATAGTATTCCCCTCCCGTTGAAGCCTTAAATACTCAATATCTCGAATTATTTTCAATTTTTAACTCGAAGAAAATATCATTCCCCTTGAGGTACTAATAGTGCATTTTTATACTCTATAACTCGAAGTTCGAAAAGCTGACTCTGTAAGTCGAATTTTCTTTACAAGAACAGATTTTTTATAATTTTTTTCTTTTATTATTATATTTTTATTAAGTTTATTTTTCTAACTTAAATTATTATTAATTCGACATTTAAGTCGATTTTATATTTTATATTACTCTACAAGTCGAAAAATGTACATTATAATTATGCCTCTGTAAGTCGAAGTTGTGATCAATAAAACCTTTATATCTCGAAATCCTCGTTAAGTTGAAAACTCATTAACTCGAAGTTTTTAGCGTTCCCCTTGAAATTCGAGTTATCGAGGTTCTACTGTATTATTGAAATATGAACTTTTGACATTTCAAAATTTATCACAATTTAAATTACAACTAGGTGCATGAATATTCCCCAATTAACAAGTGACATAAATCTCATTTGACTGAAAACCATTTGGCCTAATTCATTTAGCCGAATTCTTATTTAGCCTAATTCTTATTTAACCTTATCCTTTATTAGCTTAAATCTTATTTGGCCTAATTTTACTGTTGTAAAAAAAATTTTCCAATAGAAAATTTATGTCAAGTATGATTTTGGCTAAATAAGAAATAGGCCAAGTAAAACCTCAAAATCCATTTTTTGCAGTTAAGGTCCCTTTCACCGTGGAGCGTCACATATAAATAAATTTGTTAAATTAATTATTATAAACAATATACGTGACTGTCCTCGACAAAACGTGACTTAGCTCCAAAAAATAAATTTTGATTTTTTATTGCCAACCGACAAATTTCCATTTGCTCTTTCATTTCAAAATATAAAAAATTGTTGTGTTAAAAAACTTTTTGTGTTATTAATCAAGAAGCGTAGGCATGTTACTTCCCTAATAGCACCGAACGTTATTTAACTTCCAGGTAACGTTACTTTTTAGCGTCCGGGACGTTAAAAAGTAACGTTGCTGAAGGTCGATTTAACGTTAAAATGTCCACGGCCATTTAACGTTCGCCTGGAACGTTATAGAACGTTACTTTGGGACCTTCAATGGACATTCGAAAAATCGCAGTACGGGTTGCGGAAAAATAGTGCGGAAAATCTGAAATTTTTTTCAGATTAATGTTGATAATGTCAATGCTTCTTAAGAAAAGTGGTCACTAAAATCAACTGCGCAGCTCTAGTTGCGATAGAAAAGTACTGCGCACAGTATTAACGTTATTTAATTTTTAAACATTTTTGAATGTCCATTGAAGGTCCCAAAGTAACGTTCTATAACGTTCCAGGTGAACGTTAAATGGCCGTAGACATTTTAACGTTAAATCGACCTTCAGCAACGTTACATTTTAACGTCCCGGACGTTAAAAAGTAACGTTACCTGGAAGTTAAATAACGTTCAGTGCTATTAGGGTTTGGTTTCAATGCATTGCTGCAACTTTAAACGCTCACCCAGTAAAGTTGACGTTTGGGATCTAAGACATGTTTTCTCGTGGACATTCACATATCACTAATAATTTATTATATATTTTCAAATCTTTATTTTTGTCCTATCAAGCATCTTTCGTTCAATTTTACAAAAAAAGAGCATTTTAGTTAAATAAGTAAATATTGTTTATTTATTAACATTTAATTGTTTATAACAATTAAGTGTCAGAATAATTTCAGCAGTTACTTTAAATTTTTTTTTCTATTTGTCACACAAAAGTTACCGTTTCCTCGTTTTGTTGTTGTCATTAGTAAGTATTATGCAATATTCATAGTTTTTGTAATAATAATTTTTTTTTGACAGAATGAGAGATGACGATATAAACAAATTACAGGAAGAATATAATCAACTTGTCGAAGGGTTAAGAGATGCACAAACTTCAAGGGAGACAGATACAATCTTAGCAAATCCTGTTCTACCAACTGAAGTTCTTCAAGGTAATAATATCCGAAAATTGTCCAAAAAAGTCCGGAATACTGTCCGGTATTTGTCATCCGAAATTAATCCGGTTTTGTCCGAAAAAATTCCGAATTTTGTCCGATATTAATCCGGTAGAAACGGAAATTTGTCCGATCAAAAAAACGTTAATAAAATTCGAAATTTATCCGGTTCTATCTGAAAACAGTCGAAATTTTATCCGAAAGTTGTCCAAAAAAGTCCGGAATACTGTCCGGTATTTGTCATCCGAAATTAATCCGGTAAAGACGAAAATTTGTCTGGTCGAATGAATGTTTATGAAATCCGAAATTTATCCAGTTTTATCCGTGTAAATTCCGAATTTTATCCGAAAATTGTGCAAAAAATTTGGAATCCTGTCCGGTATTTGTCATACGAAATTAATCTGGTTTTGTCCGAATTTTTTCCGACATTAATCCGTTAGCAACGGAAATTGTTTATAACAATTTTTATTATTTTATTCTTGACTTATATATTTATATTGACCTAAGATTCGCTACACCTAAACAATTAAAACTATCTAACGAATTAACAATCGCACGACCTTGGAATTCGATCCCGGGTCCCTTCACACGCAAGTTCGATGCTCTAACCCCCCATGTACGATACGCTTGGTAGCTGTAGAAAGGTCAAATAATCAGTATATAAGCTTTGAATTGAATGAAATTAGAAAATATCAAAGACCATCAAAATTTAAAACAAGATTTATAAAAATAATTAAAATTAATAAAATTGAAAAAATTAACAGAATTTTAGACACTAACTTTATATCATAATTTTAAGCCTTAAATCAATTTAAAAAATAAAACTTTTTAATGTTTTACAAAGAAAGGTTTTTTAAAACTTCTTTTTTTACTTTCTGAATAATAAAATAATAATTACTAATTGGTATAAAAACATTCTTATTTTTTTTTATTATTTTAGAAGTCAGATTCAGAATCATTTTAACTTTTTAAATTACTTAAAACTATGCATTCAGTAATATCTAACATTTTGTAATCTCCTTTCAACTAGAAAGAACCTACCATGCAGTGTGCATCGACAATTTTTTTTTAATAAAATTTTATTTAGGAACTAATTAAAGCAATAAAATTATGTGACATTCTTCCAGGTATTTATTCTTAGCATCATAAGGAAGCCTTATATTGAAATGGATTTTTGTAAATATTCTAACGAATAATTTTCTAAATAATTATGGAATATTAATAATAATAATAATCTCATGCAAAATCACAGTATCAAATCACCTTTGCAAAACTAATAAAATCAAATTTAAAAATGAAATATATTAATGATTTAAAAATATAGAACAAATTAAACAAAATAATGGATATTTACTTATCAATATAATATAGAAATATCAATATGGCTTAAAACAAATAGACACTTTAAATATAGTATACATCAGAAATATATTGCTCTATCAAGTTAATTACAAATAGATGCTAGGTTGTCGAAATCCAAAATGGCGGATCCAATATAGCGGTCGGAATTTTTTAATTTTTAAAAAAATTATTGATTGCAATCGAAATCTCGTACTCGGAGGTTTTTGGGGTCACTGATTTCAAATATGATGTGAGAATTTTAAAATTCAAAACGGAGGATCCAATATGGCGGTCGAATTTTTAAAAAATCATCGGATTCAATTGAAACCTTTGACTAGAGGGTTTCCGGAGTCGCTGATTACAAATATAATGTCAGTATTTCAAAATTCTTATCGGGTTTGATAAGCAAGGAGAGCTTATTTACATAGAGTCTTGGCTGCGGAGATGTCACTTATTTATTTTAAGACTTTTTGTTTTCTTTAAAAAATTAATTTGTCACATTTTATTTATTTCTCTTAAATTAATAGTATTTTTTACCGATAATTTACGTATCACAGTGAAAATTACGGTGACAAAATCTAAAGATGAAATCTTCATTTCCGTTTTTGTTTTAAAATGACAGGATTAAGTTTTGTGTAAGTCGAAAGCTTCATCTCCGTTTTTGTTTCATTAAAAGTTTCAAACTATCAGATGACAGGTTTTGCGGTTATAGGTATAAGGGTATGTTTTATTTTTTTTCTAATTGAGCTTTAAAAGTGGAAATTGCAAAAAATAGTGTATGATACACGTGCGTGAAGAATGTGAATTTACTAGTATATATATTGAAACAGGAATAATTGTTATATTAATAAATTAACTTTTAACTTTAAAAACTACGTTTAAATTATTCCTACACCTCACGCGGCCGGGTTCAAAGCTGTGAGGGTTCAAACTTTAACTTTATGATTTTAATACCCGAGCGCCTGTCGACAAAAGATCGACATATTTATAATGAGTATCAAAATTTATACTAATCAAACAAAATGAGCAAGAGAACCTCAAGGCAGGTGAAATGGGTGAACCCAGTAATAAAAAAGTATTTGGCGACAAAAGGTATATTTTATCAAGAACCTACTTACAGTTTAACCAAATATAGTCGACACTAAATCCATGTAATTATCCTCACACACACAATTTCGTATAATTTCGAGTCGACTCTTTAAGTTTAAAATTTCATACCATACAGTACACGTTACAACCCAGGAATGCCATGCTTGCCGGCTTATCGACCCGCGTCCCCGTTGATCAGACGAGGACGCAGGCGCAACGTCACATGGCCCCCAGGGTCGCAACTGTCGACCCAAGTTTCCCAGCATCTCCACTTTAAATAATAATAAAAGTTAAACAAATTGGAGTGCTGAGTCGCCAGAATTAAAATCCTGTCACAATATATCAAAACTAGTAAAGATTTTATAAAATTTTACACTTGATTCTTGAACAGGATAATCATTTAAGTAAGTTCAGAAGAAGAAACATTAATAAAAATGTTCAATACACATTTTAATACGATTTTATTATTTGAAATTTATGTTTATGTTTCATTATGCGCGCTGCCGATTGAAAATTCCCCTAGATTCCGCAACATATTAAAAAAACTAAAGTATAAAATACTAAAGTATTTAATATAACAACGAACATTCATATTTTTATATACAATTGAAAATGATGAGCTGAACAGGGTCAGGCAAGTCCGAGATTTAGGCTTATTGATTTGTAATGATCTTTCTTTTAACGACCACATCTCCGAAGTGGTGTCTAAGGCTCTCAGATCCCTAGGATTCCTGATAAGGAATGCTTCAGTTTTTCAAAAAATGAGTACACTCAAAATTTTGTATTTTTCATTAGTAAGGTCGATTCTGGAATATGCCTCGGTTATTTGGGTGCCATTCTATAACTTTAACTTAATCAGACTTGAGCGCGTTCAGAATCGATTTCTTAGATTTGCCGCGAGACAGCTTAATTTACCGTTTGATAGATATACCCATGATTATAGCAGCTTGAGAGATACCCTTGGTGCTCCCTTGCTTGTATCCAGATATTTGTATGCGGGTATGGTTTTTTTCAATAAAATAATTAATGGCATTATCAACTGTCCTTCTTTGCTGTCAATGATAAGACTCTCTGCTTTGGCAATGCTAACTAAAAACTACTCAATATTTGATGTACCCTACTGGAAAATCCTATATAGGTTCCTAGTAGGAATCCTATAAGATTTCTACGTAGATTCTTATAGGATTCTATATAGGATCCTATGTAGATTCCTATAGAAACATTCCTATAGGAAAAACGCATGTGATTTTGTATAGATATGACATAGGAAAACATATAATATCATATAGGGTTAAATTTCACATTTCTATAGGAAAACATATATTTTCTTATAAGATTCCTATAGATATAACATAAGAAAATATATGTTTTCCTATAGGATCATATATGGAAACCTATAGGAAAACATATATTTTCCTATAAGTATCCTATAGATATGAAATAGGAAGATATATAATTACATATAGGATCATATATTGAAACCTATAGGAAAACATATACTTGCCTATACTAGATCACATATGAAATCCTATAGGAAAACATATAGTTTCCAATAAGAATCTTTATAGGAAACTACTAAATTGGAATTACTAAATTGGAGCAGAAATTTATGTTTTTCTATATAGGATCGTACGTGGATTCCTATAGGAAAGCGTGTAGTTTCCTATGACAATCTATATAGGAAACTACATGTTTTCCTATAGGGTTCCTATGAGGGTCCCATATGGGAGTGTATATGGGTCAGCATATAGGAATTTATATAGGTTCCTAGGTAGGATCCTACATAGGATTTCTGAAAATGACTTTTTTCAAATGCGCATACCTCCGCACTGAGTCAATGTCAGAATTTAAACTTAACTGCTTCAAGCACGTGAGAGCTCTCCCTTTTTATATCTTCTCTATCTAGACTCGTTTGTGTGTTTAGGTGAGAGAACGCACCTAGCGGCATTTCTATGAATCTCTCGTATAGGAATTCATATAGGATTCCACATAGGATCCTATATGTCGACCCATATAGGTGAGAGAACACACCTACCGGCTTTTCTATGGAATGAACTCTCTTTTATAAGAAGAGATGCTTACCTATGTGGGTCGACATATAGGATCCTATGTGAAATCCTATATGAATTCCTATACGAAAGATTCATAGAAATGCCGCTAGGTGCGCTCTCTCACCTAAACACACAAACGAGTCTAGATAGAGAAGATATAAAAAGGGAGAGCTCTCATGTGCTTGAAGCAGTTAAGTTTAAATTCTGACATTGACTCAGTGCGGAGGTATGCGCGTTTGAAAAAAGTCATTTTCAGGAATCCTATGTAGGATCCTACCTAAGTATATGTTTTCCTATAGGTTTCCATATATGATCCTATATGTAATTATATATCTTCCTATTTCATATCTATAGGATACTTATAGGAAAATATATGTTTTCCTATAGGTTTTCATATATGATCCTATAGGAAAACATATATTTTCTTATGTTATATCTATAGGAATCTTATAAGAAAATATATGTTTTCCTATAGAAATGTGAAATTTAACCCTATAGGATATTATATGTTTTCCTATGTCATATCTATACAAAATCACATGCGTTTTTCCTATAGGAATGTTCCTATAGGAATCTACATAGGATCCTATATAGAATCCTATAAGAATCTACGTAGAAATCTTATAGGATTCCTACTAGGAACCTATATAGGATTTTCCAGTAGGGTAACGTTTCACAAAACTAACTATGGTAACCACTCCCTAGTTAGTAGACTTAGTAAGGAAGCGAACTCGATTTACTTTGAGATAGATTTGTTCGACCCAAGTATAGAGAGATTTACTTTTTTATTGCGTTGGCTCCTTTTTGAAAACAAATTATTATAATTTATAAAATGCCAACCTAGCTAAATTTTGTTAATAAATATTTGTAATAATTTATTGCGGTTTTTGCAATTATTAGATTATAGGAATACTCTGTATGAAAGGGCATGTTCCGTATACTATGTAAATAAAAAAATATACTTTAATTTTATTCAGCTCACTTTTGCTCGTTTTCCACGGTTCCCTGGAATGACTTTTAGGTATGAGAAAATTGACCAAATGTTTGGCACTTACCATGCTTCTGTATCACCCTAACAGTGTTCAAAAATACAGTTTTAAAAAAATTCCATCGAGGTCAAAAGAAAAAACTTCATTTTATGCATTTTGTATCCCGATTAACGAAATAACACACATAACACTGTGTAACAGTTAATAATTACTTTGATTCGAACCTAGCCTAAGTTGTTCGTCATGAAAAACAAAAAAACAACCCCCAAAATTTAATTTTAGAGTTAAAAACAGTTTTTCTGCAGTTTTTGTATAAAATATACTATTAATTCGTCATTTATGGACGGATTTCAATTTTTTTTTTTTTTTTAATTTAAAGCTGAAAACAAGGCTTTTTAGACCTAATTGAGGTTCATGTTTCAAGTAAAATTTATAGTAGAAAAAGAGGAAGAAAGTTCGAAAATTGTCTGTTTTTAAATATTTTTTCAACTGTGTCAATGATTTACGGATCAATTATTTTTAAAATGTTTTTTTCTGTACTGAATTGTTTAAAGTGTATTTAATTCTGCTTCGGATGAGCTTTTTTTGAATTAAATTGGTGAGAAACTGTCTAAGTTATTGCATTTTTTGTCTTTATAATCAAAGTATTTTTCGGGAAAATCAATGTTAAAAAATTTTTGTGACATTCTTAATTTTCAATATTTTACCACAATTTACTAAAATAAGTATAAAAAAGTTGTTAGAACATGATAAGTACCACTTGCAACATTTAAAAAAGGCAAAAAACAGAAAGTACTGTTGTTTGCTTAAACAAAATACTGCAAAAATAAAGACAAAAAATGCAATAACTCACCCTGACAAAAGTATTGGATTGAATTTCAATCAGTATTCTTCCGAGTCATTCCGAAATTTGTTTCCGAGCCAATCAGTTTTTATCCGAATCTAAAAATGGATGTAACTTGACGAAAACTTCTTTCCGAATCATTCCGAATTAATCCGTTTCATTCCAAAGCTAAATTTTAATCCGTTTGAATCACGTTATTTCATTCCGAATCAATCAGAATCAATCCGTTTCATATTCGAATAAACCCGAATAAAATTGGAACGGATTGATTCGGAATGATTCGGAATGAAAAAACGGTATTCAAACGGATTAAAATTTAGCTTCGGATTAAAACGGATTATTTCGGAATGATTCGGAAAGAATTTTTCGTCAAGTTACATCCATTTTTAGATTCGGATAAAAACTGATTGGCACGGAAACAAATTTTGGAATGCCTCGGAAGAATTCTGATTAAAACTTATTCAAACTGATTGGAATTCAATCCGATACTGTTGCCAGGGCAGTTAGTTTATCACCAATTTAATTCAAAAAAAGCTCATTTGACGCAGAATTAGATACACTTTGAACAATTCAGTACAGAAAAAAACATTCTAAATAAAATTGATTTGTAAATCATTCACGGAAAATTGTTTTGGATTAAATTAATCTGCAACGCTCTTTTTTTTATACTAAATTGAATTTAAATAACACAGGTTTACAAATTTGAAACTTTTTTTTGCCAATTGAGCAATTTCAATTTTTTCGATTATTTTAAGTGTTTTAAGCTAAAAAAAATTTATTTTAATTTTTTTCCTTTGTGCAGTTTCGCTGTACATCAAAATTAAGGTTTTTCGTGCTCAGAGTTCACTTAAACCGTTCTAGAAAAGCAGCATCTTTTCCAATTCAAATAAATAATAAGTCATTTTAAAGATAATTAAATTACCTTTAAAATGACCTATTAGTCGTTGAAAAAGAATAAAAAATGTCTGAGTTATAGAGGACCAAAGTCAAAATTTTATGACAATTTTTGTAATTTTCAGTTGTTTGGATCTTTTCTGTTAATTTTTTTTAAACCAAAACAATGGAAAAGTAAAAATATTGTAGGCCTCAATGATAGTATATTCTATTAGAAAAATTTTGAGCTTGGTTGGATCAAAAACAGAAAATCTGACATCGCGCTTCGTGCTCCGTCACATGCTCATCGCGCGCTTCGCGCGCAGGGCTCGCTTCACTCGTTAGTTTCAGCGCGCCTCGGGGCGCGCGAGGGTCGTCGTCGCGCTTCGCGCTCCGAAGTTTTAGTAATCGTCGCGCTACGCGCTCCGTATTTGAAATGAACGTCGTGCTTCGCACTCCGATCATTATGTGACGATGTATATCGTCAACATATATTTTTAGTTGTCTTCCCCTAGAAATATCTTTATTTTATATTTATTTAAATTAATATGTGGAGATATAAGTGGTGGATTTAATGTATACGGGCCTGAGGGCCGAGTATCGATTTTTCCGATTCGGCAATCCGAATCTCTTGTCTTTCTTTGATCAACGTTTTCTTCTGGTTGTCTTTGTTTATTCGCGTGTTGTGATTGGTCTAGGTCAAGTTCACGAAGGAGCGCGAAGGTCAGCGGAAAAGCTCGAAATTCTTTCAGGTGGCGCCTTTCCATGGGTCTGACTGCGAGGGTCCGAGATTTCCGTGGTGGCCGAACGAGAGAGATGGAGAGAGGAAGGAGAACGTCTGGAAGGGGCAGGATCGCGCGGGTAGCAGTTCGTTGGTCGATCGTTACCAAAAATTTCTATTCTCTTTTGTGCCTTCGCCCGGAACATTGAAATTCTGATTAGTTAGTGTTTGAATGTAAATTGAGAGTTGTGAGAAGTTATTGAGTGATCTTTGAATAGATTGAATTATAATAGAATATAATTAATTGATTTAAATTAAAGTAGTATAAAGATAAATTATAACAGAAGTGTTTCATTGAAGAAAGTCCCGGAGTTTCCTCTGCAATTAAATTTACACGTGAAATATTTATGGTGAGTAATCTTATAATTTATTTTGGTTTATTCCGTCTCAACGTCGGCATCGCGGTGTGAGTCTCGGCGGAATCCCTTTTTGTATCTTCTAAATTTTGGTTCAACACGGAGAGTGGATTTTAATAATAAATCAATTAATAAAGGAGACGATGCAAATTCGTCTTGGTTAGACAAATAATATCCTTTGTTATAAATGGCATCCCTTGTGGGGACTTTGCTGAGACTTTGAGACGGACAAATTTAGTAAATTCATGTGATCGGCGGGGTGCAAATATCGTGAAAAATCCGCGGACATATTGAATTCGAGAAATTTTCGGGACGTGAAAAGTGATAGGATAATCGCGTGTAAGTTGAAAATATCTTTTGAGTTTTATAAGAGAAAAATTTGGGGATCAGCGTGCGTGTTTGAACTAGTGAATTTACGTGGAAACTACAGGTTTTTCTAATTGGAAAATTTCATGAATTTTTCGCCACGTGCACGGAAGTACGTCACGAGGGTGGAAAATTTTGGCGGTTTATCAATCGAGGAAAGTCGGTTGATTTAAAGTAGTAGAAATTTTCATAGAGTGACATAATTATAGATTTGATTTTTAGTTTTTTTTTGTGTGTTATAAAGGGTGTTTAATTTTACCTGTCTTTTACTGCCTGATCAATAAATGGATATTCGTGGATTTTCCATTTCAGATCAGCGGTAGAAAATTTTAGCGGTAGAAAAAAAAATTTGGCGGTAAACCAAAAATTTGGCGGTAAAGGGTTGGAACGTTTTTCTCAATAGAGAATTTTTTTTGAATTTTAATTTTTCTGACCATTTGAAAGTATAGAAATTTTTAAAAAAACTATGACAAATGTGTTCAGGTGGATTGAGTAAAAGTGCTGAAAAATGTATATTTCGATTTTCAGTAGATTTGAGAAAATATTCTCTACGTTGAAAATTTTTAAAAGTGAATAAGTGTTTAATGTGTATTTGTAAAATTTTAGTAAATTTTGCAGTGTTTTAAAAAGGTGAATTAATATTCTCGGTTCAAGTTTGAAATATAAATGTTGAAAAATATATTGAAGTATTATTCAACACGTGTACGGTAACGATTTCGTCGACATTTTGGAAAATTTGTTTGATCAACGGAATCGCGAAAATTCACGAGAATTGGGAAAAGTGTAAATTGATTTTAAATTAATAAAATTATTTAGGCCTAGGTCGTGAGTAAAAACCGTGCAAGTGTGGAAAAGATTTACGTTCGATTGGAAGGAATATTAGAGACTGTGAATTTTTGATAAAGTTTAAGTAAAATTAATTAAAGAAAGCTCATAAGAGTTTTCTACAAATTGTGTTAGTGTCGAAAAATTAAAATTAATTGTTCGAAGTAAATTCAGTGATCGGTCAAAATTAAATGAAAATTTTATAGTCAAGCGGTTAAACGGAAATTATTTGAAAATTTTTCGGATTTTCGAAACATGTGACCGGAAGTGACGTTTTTTTTTTCCGATTTTTCAACGGTGATGAAAAATAACCGTGCAGATCAGCGAGAATAAAATTGTTAACAGTTTTATTCGATTTTGGTGATTTGTGCTCGGTTTTGTTTGAAATTTTACAAATTTCAAATTAACTTCTTCATGGAAAAATCTGGAGAGTGAAAATTTACTCTTTGCAAACGAGTCCGGTGGGAGTTTCAAGTAAATCAAAAATCCGTGATATTGTTTTAGTTAACCTTTCAAAAGATTTTTTTTTTTTTCTTTTGGTGCCGCGACGGTTGAAGAAATTACTGAAAATTTGTTTTTATTGTCAAATTTCAGTTACTGAATATTATTGATTATTGCGAATGGTCAATTTTTCAGATATTTTGGATAGCGTGGTTACCAATTTACTGATTGGTTATAAGGGGTTCATTAATTTGAACTTGACATCCAAATTGATTAATTGATCAAGTTTTCACATTTTCTTTCAGTTGTTTACTGGTTGGAATTATTTTGAAATTTTATTATTCAACAAATTGTTGAAATTTGTGTTATTGTCATTATTGATATTTCATGTATTGTATGTTATAATTTATAATTATTTATTAGTTATTATTTTTTATGATTAATAACTGTAATTGTTTATGTGTTATTTTATAATTTGACCGAGCAACGGATGAAATTAAGCTAAATTTTGAAATATTGGTGCGAATTACCGTAAATAATGGCGGTTTATCAAAGCCAGTTATTGGGAACATTAGAGAATCGGGACGCGAGGGTATTATGGCGCGAAATTAGGAAGTTAACAATTGAGGAGGTTATTCGGAATTTAAATGGACAAGGTTGCAGCACTTTGGGTTCCATGCAAGTGGTACGTGAGAGGTTATACCGGTTGGAATTAAAACTTAAATTTGGGGAACAAATGTCGGTTCCATGGAACGAAAAATATGATTCCGCGGGACCTGATTCGATTTTCGTGTTGGAGGCTTTTGTTTCCCAAGATGAAGGGGATGAAAGCAGTTCGCAGACGACCAAAAAAAGGGGACGCAAACCAAAAACTAAAGTTGTTGAGGGTTCAGGTGGGGATATTCCATCGGATACGGAATTTTTAGCGGGATTTTCAGAGGACGGATCCGCGCAAAACAATAAAAATCCAAGTAATGATACCGAAGTTCCTAGTGGAAGTGGCAGTCAAAGAGTGACCACCACGGGGTCAGTATCAGTTTTACCACCGAGTACTGGGTGTACTACTACGGTAACCACTACGATTTCGGGATCAGCGTTGAGTACGAATTCTCATTTGACGTGGACGGGAATCGGAGGAAGTATTCCTTCTTTAACTTTTGCTCCCAGTGCGTGGAGTCTGAGTCAACTGAGGACTCAAATGCACGTGAGTCCAGCGTTACAGACATTTTTCGCGCAGAACGCTAATGTGGGGATGGATTGGTTGCCGCCGCCGGCGCCATTGCAGCCACCCGCGAGTGGGACAACGTCACCGAAAAATAGAGGTTCGCGACCGGAAATGGTGGACCCTAATTTGAAATTACCCTCGGTTAGCCCTAAATTGGTCGATCAACGGAAAAAGGTCGTTTCTTCCGCGAAATCAAAGTCAAAGAAAGTGTTAAAACCTCCGGAAAGTGTAGAATGGTTAGATCGCAGTAAGGGGATTAAAACTCCGAAGAAAAAGGGGGCTAGTCCGAAACCACAAGAGGCGAAAATGAGTGATAATGAGCAGAGTGTCTTAGAATCCGAAAGTAGTGATAATTTATCACGAACTCCGGACAGATCATTTTTATTTTCGTCATCGAGTGAGTCAGAATCCGTGGGTAATCGTAGCCCGATTCCAGCAAGACAAAAATGCCGAAATAATCCTCACAAAGATAGTGGCTATGTGGTGGCAAGAATTTTGAGAGACTGGGAAATAAAATTTACGGGTAAAGAGGACGCGGACGATTTCTTAGATCGCTTACAAGATTGTAAGGAATGTAATGAGATCAGCGACCGAGAGATTCTAAAAGCTCTTCCCAGTGCGTTGAGGTTATCGGCCAGTACTTGGTACAGAACGGTTAAGCAGGACATACGATCGTGGAAAAAATTTAGAAAACTTTTCCTTCGAGAATATTCGGTTTCGGTGGAGGACGATGACATAATTGAAGAGATGAAATCTCGTACTCAAGCAAGAGGAGAGAAAATTTCTTCTTATTTGTTGAGTCTTCGTGTCATCGAGGGACATTTACGATGTCCCATTTCGTCAAATCAATTTTTAAAAATCGATCATCGAGGTTTAACGCCAGAATACCGTCGATATCTGAGTAGTTTCGACGTCAATTCGATCAGCGATTTTGAACGGGTGTTGAGAAGATTTGAAAAATTAAAAGAGATAGATAAACGTTATGTCCCACCGCCAACCAAAGATAAAATGCGTTTTCCTGCTGCCGCGGTACCGGTAACGAGCAAAGGGGTAAAAGTGGACGCGTTCCTGGATGATTGTTCATCGGACTCAAGTGATGGGACAAATGGGACAAAATCGTTGGGTAATGAGAAAAAGGGTAAATTCAATCGCAAGAAAAAGGGACCAGCAGCCAAGAAGGTTGAGGTCAAAGTCGATGCGATTGGGGTGAAAACGAATTCGACAACTGGAACACCAGGGGGACAAGTCCCTTTTCCATCCCAAGTGCCAGTACAAGTTCCACAGGGGTTTAATATTCCTGTTACTTATGCACAAGTGATGTCCCAGGCTGTCCCACAAAATTTCTCGCGGAATTTTTCCCGAAATGTGGGTTCAGGTCCAGCATTGCGCCGTCCAATTGGACCGAGACCTCCGTTAAGTGGACCACGACCGTCCCAAAGTAATGGGGAAAATGATCAACGAAAATTTCTCGGGGCTTGTTACCACTGTCAAGTAGTGGGACACCGCGCCTCTGAATGCCAGTTTAGAGTGTGTTTCTTTTGCCACGGACAGGGCCACTATTCGTCAGAGTGTCCCAAAAAGAGACAACAAACAAGTATGATATCGTGTCAGATTTGTGGTACGGGGGGGACAGTGTTTAGCAACTGTCCCAATTGTGTACAAGCGAGAGAAATTTTGGGAAACGCGCAAGGGGGGGGACCAAGCAACCTTCCCCCCCAACACCAACAGCAACCGCCAGTGGGACAGTAGATGTCCCACTACAAGAGTCAGAGATATTTTTAAGAGTTCAGCGGATGGAATATTCCATTGATGCTGATGAAAGAGTTCCTATGCGAACTTGTGTTAATTCTGATGGTCCGGATAATTCAACTGGGACAGTACCAGTTGTAGGTCAGGTTTTGAATCTGGAAACAGATCAGCGGGACCATCCAAATTGTGTGAGAGAAAATTTAAACCATACCGATCGATCGGACAATTATTCGTGTCCCAGTCCAGATGTCGCGTGGACAGTTACTGGTGGGACAGGAAACTCTCCGATTAGGGTAATGGTTTCGAATAAAAGAGGGAATCAAATAGTGAGCGAGAATATTTTAGAGAGTGTGCGGGACAACAGGTTAGTAACTGAGACAGAGTGTCCCAGTAAAACAATAAGTTGTTCCATTGGTGACACAGAGTGTCCCAGCAACGAGAGAGAGTTTCTTACTGCTGAGACAGGGTGTCCCATTACCATTGCACCGTGTCCCAGTGTGGGAACATCGTGTTTAAATGATATTGTCGTAGGTCTGGGTGTAGGGGGTGAGTGTCCCGGTGTCGGTACACAAAATATTGAATGTGGGACAGAGCGTACTGATGTGGTTCCAGTACGCATAGTCCAGGGGAGGGGAGAAGTTACAGAGGATGTAACTGTAGATGTAGAACAGGTGGACGGTTCGTGTGAAGAAAATAGGTACTATTTTAAAGTGATTTTAGCGGGTCAACCATACACTGCTCTCTTTGATCCGGGAGGAATGGTTTCAGTTATGGGCCCAAATTTGATAGAGAGATTTAAGGATAGGTTAGTGTCGACCACTTCAGCTATCCAAAGCATTATCGGTGGATCATCAAATTGTATGGGAAAATTAAATTTGTGGTTGACAATAGATGGGATTTCACAGCCTTTCCAGTTAAAAGCTCTTAAATCTTTAAAACAGGATTTGCTAATCGGTATGGATATTTGTAGGGCATTGGACATGGATGTTCAATTAGGGAAAGGTATGTGGAGAGTGAAGGGCCGTGATTGGCATAAATTTGAGGATAATTTAGATCAACGGTCAGATAATTGTATTTTTGCGGAATGTGCTGGGATTTCAGAACTCTCGGATCCACAGCGTGAACGAATTCAGCGAGTAGTGGATAAATTGATTGTGCCTAAATCAGAAGAACATGGAAAGACTTCTTTAACGGAACATTTCATAAGGGTATCTGATCCTACTCCTATGAGACATAGGTCAAGAAGAATGTCTCCAATGATTTTAGAGTGGGCAAATCAAGAGGCACAGAAAATGCTGAATGAGGGAATCGTGGAGAGATCTGCGAGTGAATGGAATAGCGCACCAGTGATCGTTAAGAAAGGGAATGGGTCACTTCGATTCTGTGTGGATTATAGGGATTTAAATAAAGTAACTCAAAGAGACGCGTATCCCATCCCTAGTCTGGATTCGATTTTGGACAAACTGAGGAAAGCTCGGTACATTTCAAAAATTGATCTTAAACAAGCATATCATCAGATACCAATGTCAGCGGAAAGCAAGAAGTATACGGCTTTTGCTATTCCTGGTTCAGGGCTATATCAATTCAAGCGTATGCCATTTGGCTTGACGAACGCGCCGATGACGTTCCAACGTCTGATTGATTCATTGTTCGGTCCGGAATTTGAACCGTTTGTTTTTGGATATCTGGATGATATTATTATTGTGACTGATAATTTTGAGGATCACGTGAAATGGTTAAAAATCGTGTTAGATAGATTAGCGGATGCGAGGTTAACGGTGAACGCTGAGAAATGTGAATTTGGGTGTTCAAGAGTAACGTATCTCGGATATGTATTGGACAAGGAAGGTCTACGGCCTGATCCTGAGAAAATAGCTCCGGTGTTAAATTACCCAGCTCCACAAAATTTAAAACAACTCCGTCGTTTTCTTGGAATGGTTGGTTGGTATGCCAGATTCATTGACAACGACAGTGAGCTGAAAATACCACTTTTGAGACTTCTGCAGAAGGGTAGAAGGTGGGAGTGGGGAGAGGAACAAGAGGAAGCGTTTCAGGCTCTTAAAAGGAAATTGGTGTCCGCACCAGTACTGGCCCGACCTGATTTTACTAGACAGTTTGCGATCCAATGCGATGCGAGCAATGCTGCCATTGGGGCAGTATTGACTCAAGAATCCGATGATGGCGAGCATCCAATTGTTTACGTGAGTAAGGTGTTATCAGCGGCAGAGCGAAATTATAGCGTTACAGAAAAGGAGTGTTTGGCGGTGTTATGGGCCATTAAAAAACTTCGTCCTTATCTTGAAGGATATAAGTTTACGGCCATAACAGATCACAGCGCTCTTAAATGGTTGAAAAATCTGAAAGACCCCACTGGACGATTAGCGAGATGGGCGTTGGAAATGCAACAATGGGACTTTGACATTGTTCACAAACCTGGTGCACAACATTATGTCCCAGATGCATTATCCAGAATGTTTGAAGATGAAGATGAAGTAGCGGCCTTCGAAACGATCGCTGATGGGTGGTACATTAAAAGACGAGAGTTGGTGGAACGCCATCCGCATAGATTCCCGGGTTGGAAGGTGGAAGATCAACGTTTGTATAGACATCGCATTGATCCTCTCTTGTTGCCAATTACGGGGGATGAAGATGGGTGGAAATTGGTTGTGCCCAGCGAATGTCGAGAAAGAGTTTTAAAGGATGCGCATAATGAGGTATCCACTGGCCATTTAGGAATTGAGAAAACATATTATCGTGTCGCGAAGGAATATTATTGGCCAGGTGTGTGGCACGATGTTCACAATTTCGTGAGAGAATGTCCTGAGTGTCAGTTGTATAAAGTATCTCAGGAAGGACCACAAGGTCTTATCGGTCAACGAATTGTAGAGCGTCCTTGGTCGGTGGTAGCGGTGGATTGTATGGAATTTCCACGGAGTAAAAGTCAATGCAAGTATCTCGTCGTTTTTCAAGACTTATTTTCCCGTTGGATCGAGGTTAAACCTATTAGATCGGCGGATGGAAAAACTATTGCCAGAGCTTTCGAGGAGTTAATTTTGTTTCGATGGGAAACTCCCGATTTTCTCTTGAGTGATAATGGCAAAGAGTTTGATAATAAGTATTTGAAAACGACTCTAGAAGAATACGGGGTACAGCATTTGACAACTCCGCCATATCATCCACAGGCGAATCCAGTTGAGCGAAGTAACAGAATTTTAAAGACGATGATAGCTACTTTTATTGGATCAGATCACCGGGATTGGGATAAACACGTGCATGAATTTCGGCATGCAGTGAATACGGCGGTCCAATCAACAACTAAGGTATCACCTGCGTTTTTGAATTATGGCCGTCAACCCCGACCCGTGAAAAGTTTACGTCGCGAAGTTGAGGTTAAGAAATCGGTAGAGAGGATTGATCCTGAAGTATGGATTGATCGAATGAAACGATTAGACGCGCTTCGAGATTTGGTAGCGAGGTTCATCGATAAGGAAAGGGAAAAGCAAACTAGATATTATAACCGGAATAAAAGAGAGGCAAGTTTTAGTGTTGGGAATAAAGTACTATGGAGAATGCATAAATTGTCGAATGCGAGTCAACGATTTTCGGCGAAATTAGCTCCGAAATTTGAGGGACCGTTTGAGATAATAAAACAATTATCTCCGTCGGTGTACGAATTAAAAGTGGAAAATTCACGTCGGGTCGTTAAAGTACATGTCTCTGATTTAAAACGATATTTGCCACCTCGAAATAAATAATTCCGTGTTGAAATTGCTAATGTTTTCTGTGTTTCAGATTTAAACTGGATCGACTTCCAAGTAAACCACTAGATCAGCGGTTAAAGAGTGAAAGGAAGTCACGCCATATCAAAAAGGCCATGTGGAGGTCAGGGATGATGCGTAGAAGGATTTGGAGGGGAAGAAATGATCAGCGACGGGAATATCTGGAATTTCCGGATCCACAGGCGGAGAAGAACGAGCATCTCGAGCTCAACGTCGGGAATACCATCCATTTGTCCTATCGCAAATCCGAGAGGAACAGAAGGAGGAAAGTCATCTGTTAAGAGTTGAGGAGGTGGAAGTGGTAACGGAAACAGGAAAAGGAGAACCAGGAGAGGATGATGGAATTGGTATGGATTTTGAGGAGGAGGGAGATGATTTGGAATTGGGAGCGGAGGCTCTTCCTCTTGAGAGGGGGGAAGAGGAAAGTGAAGAATCCTTCGAAAGTCGAAGAGCTGTGGCGGATTTGGAGTTCGTGGTGCAAGAGAGGTCGTTAGCAGAGAGAAAGTTGGAAAGGCTGAAGGAGAAGCAGCTACGGGCGATAGAGAAGATCCGTAGCCGTTCAATCAATGCGGCGGATTTTGTAAGCCCTCGCAAGCCAGTATCTCTTCCTAGACCTAGTCCTCCTCGAGATATACCAGAACCAGTGCCCGTCCCGGTCAATCATCCAGCATTAGCCATCATTCGAACTGGACGAATGTTTGGGGGCCTGGATCCCATTCCTACTGATCCGGAACTTGATCCGCCTTTCCGGGCCTGTTTCAATTGTTGGAGCATGGCGCATAAATTAAGGGATTGTCCGAAGGAGCCAAACCGATTCTGCAAAAACTGTGGCCGAAAGGACGTAATCCTGAGTGAATGTCCTAGATGTGCTCGTGTTCATAAAGAACATATGGAACGACAGTTTGGAAAGGAAGCATATGAAGATCATCGGGAGCAGAGAAGGGAGTATTATCGTAGTACGCATTGGGGAAATTATAATCGAGATCCCTATGGTCCAGCGGCTTTTCGATCAGCGGAAGCATCAAATTCCAGTGTGAATTCTATCGCTTCTGATGTTTTAAACGATTTGCGTGAATTGGATCAGAGGATGGAGGGTTTGCCTCCGGAAATCATCCGAGAAACCAAGGCAGCTTTCCTACGAGAGCGTCAGCAGAGACGCCCATAGTTCTTTATTTTTCGTTTAACTATTAATCTTTCCTATATCTTTTTGTAATCTGGATTAATAAAATTGTGAATTTAAAGATCGGCGATGTTTCTGGTTGATACATCGACCTAGGGGAGGGGTTTGTGACGATGTATATCGTCAACATATATTTTTAGTTGTCTTCCCCTAGAAATATCTTTATTTTATATTTATTTAAATTAATATGTGGAGATATAAGTGGTGGATTTAATGTATACGGGCCTGAGGGCCGAGTATCGATTTTTCCGATTCGGCAATCCGAATCTCTTGTCTTTCTTTGATCAACGTTTTCTTCTGGTTGTCTTTGTTTATTCGCGTGTTGTGATTGGTCTAGGTCAAGTTCACGAAGGAGCGCGAAGGTCAGCGGAAAAGCTCGAAATTCTTTCAGGTGGCGCCTTTCCATGGGTCTGACTGCGAGGGTCCGAGATTTCCGTGGTGGCCGAACGAGAGAGATGGAGAGAGGAAGGAGAACGTCTGGAAGGGGCAGGATCGCGCGGGTAGCAGTTCGTTGGTCGATCGTTACCAAAAATTTCTATTCTCTTTTGTGCCTTCGCCCGGAACATTGAAATTCTGATTAGTTAGTGTTTGAATGTAAATTGAGAGTTGTGAGAAGTTATTGAGTGATCTTTGAATAGATTGAATTATAATAGAATATAATTAATTGATTTAAATTAAAGTAGTATAAAGATAAATTATAACAGAAGTGTTTCATTGAAGAAAGTCCCGGAGTTTCCTCTGCAATTAAATTTACACGTGGAATATTTATGGTGAGTAATCTTATAATTTCTTTTGGTTTATTCCGTCTCAACGTCGGCATCGCGGTGTGAGTCTCGGCGGAATCCCTTTTTGTATCTTCTAAATTTTGGTTCAACACGGAGAGTGGATTTTAATAATAAATCAATTAATAAAGGAGACGATGCAAATTCGTCTTGGTTAGACAAATAATATCCTTTGTTATAATTATCAATCTTCTCGTCAGGCTGCACGCTTCGACCATGTAATGCATGCTTGTCGTTATCGAAATTAAATACTCTCCCTACGACATGAGCCAGTTTCATCTGGCCTGTTTAGCGCTATTCTAAATTGGGTTTTCACTTAAAATGTAAAACTTTTTTTGTCTTAAAGTTCTACGCCTTTAAGGAATACATTCTCATCACGGCACTCGCACTTCGCGCTCGATACTAATACTTTTGCGATTTACTGAAAAGAAAAGAAAAATCTCAGTTACTTAAATCCTCAAAGCAAAGGGTTGTTGCACCTAAATGTCATTAAAAAACACTACAATTTCTGTTTGAACTTATTGATATTAGTTGACTTCTGCCTCGATACAATTCCATGATTGAGTAAGACTAGTCTTCAAATCAATATAGTATTAAACTCAAATTTAGAATACAATTAAGAGCAATGTCTAACAAACAGAAATTGTACGTTAACACAATATGTCAGTAAGTATTAATACTTTAAACACGCTTTTTTTCCTCAAATTATTACTATGTATTTTTTTTATTTTTAAAATAATATAGACACTTTATTTGCGTGCAGTATAATAAATTACAAAAGCACCCAAAAAAAGTGTCATAGACAAGACACTACACTAGTGTATTGCTATGTAATTTTTCGCACTAATACACTGAAAAAAATGTTTATTATTTGGTTGGCTCAACCAAATTTTTGTTGCTATGACTAAAAATTTGGTTAAGCCAACAAAATTTTTGTTGATATGACTAAACATTTTTTTCAGTGTACCTAATGTGGAGTTAGAATTGTCAGATTGGCTTGATTTGTTGAGTTTAGATCCAACAAGTGCTCAAGAACACGAATATAAGCAAAAATAGGAAAATGAAATCGCCGAGATAGTACACTGCCGTACTAAGGAAAAACTTAGGGAAACGACATTTTGGTAGAACTGAGAAAATCAAGAAAAACTGTTAGCATTAAGTACCCGGATAAAAATTAAAAAATTGTTGAATTTAAATTCACATTGTGTATAAAATGATAATGTTCTATTTAATTATAAAAAAAAAAATTCATTGTTTAAACAAATTATATGAAAAAAATTGAAATGCGAGTTTTTCTAAATGCAAGCATGGCGTTTGCGTAGTTTTTATTTCGTATATAGCGCTCAGCTTTGACCACGTTTTTGATACAAATAACACGCGAGTGACTTTGCCTAAGTTTTTTCTTCTGATCTTATACCCGAGCTCGAAGCCTTGTACGATTTTTGGACAACGCAAAGCACTTTGCTTAAGTTTTTATCAAGTATTCTTTCATTTTCTGGAGTTTCTAAGATTTTAATAATAATTTTTTACAACAAACACGAAAAAAAAATTATCTCGTTAGCAGAGAAATATTCCTCTTCTATTATTACTCAATTTGTAAGAGAATTTTGCGAGAGCAAAAGGATTTTTGACACATAGCCACTCTTTTGTTTAACTTCAACCTAATTTAATAGTATAAAGAATTAAAAAATAATAAAAAATTCTGATACTTGAGATATATTCGGGAAATTATATACTCCAATTTTAAAACGGGTAAATTTTTTATGTAAAGAAATATCAAGTTTGTGACAAATTATGAATTTTACAATAATATGTGAAATTTGTAAATTTGACAGAAGAAGATAGAAGAGGAAAATCCTCTCGAATAGAAAGGGATAATTTAGTGACCATATAGAAGAGGTCAAATTGCATCAAAATGAGAGGAATCCGTTACTATTAGAATTTTTTTTGTAAATAATTTTAAAAAATGATTTAAACTATAACTATCACACTGCAAAATAGGTGTCTTAAATTGTTCAAAAATGTCTTAAAATAAGACATTTTTCGTGTCATAGACACCAAAAATATCTTAATTTAAGACATTTTTGTCCAATTTAAGATACCATGTTTTTGCAGTGCACATGCAGTTCTTTTCAACGAATCTATTGATACCAAAAAATATTGAAACCAAAATGGAGACAATTCTCACTTTAGATTAAGACGCAGAAGGAAAAATACATTGGAATAATTCAATTCGTTTATTTCCATTTAATGGAATCAAATTCGTGTTTTTGAGCAAATTTTTGAGGTATTTTCAAGAAATTTTGCCAATCTAAAACTTCCGACTTCAAATTCGAATTCAGCACCCAAAATAAAAAAGAAATACACTATTGTAGTGTCTAAGCGATTTTTTTTTTGAAATTTGCTCTAATTCGTGTTAATCAACAGTTTTTAAGTTTAACCCAAAAAATTTTGTCAATCTAAAACTTCTGACTTCAGATTTGGATTCAGCACCAAAAATCAGATAGAAATACACTAGTGTGTATTTCTATTGTGTGCCTGTCTCATTATTCCTTTTATGTCAAAAATGTGAATTTCAAATATTCATTACTTAACATTTATTCTTAATATATTACTAATAATCACATAATATTATTTATTCACAAATGTTTTAAATTTAAAAAACTTCAATTTACTCAAAGATTTAAATTTCAAAATATTAATAATGTTTCTGAAGGCTGAGAGGCGAATTTCAAAATTTCCATTAAACCAAGACGAAAGTGGCACTTATATAAAAAAAAAAACTATCTTTTCGGAATCAGGAGGTCTTATTAGGTGTAATCAATAAAAGTAAATAGTAAGAAAAAACCGGGAGTTTATTTATTTTTTTGAAAAATAATAGTGTTTCTGTATATGATTTTCCCATATTATGTTCTATTTTTTGCATATGTAACGTGTATTTTAAGGATTTTAAAGGTTTTTAGCAGTTAAATAGTTAGTTTCTTGTCAATTTCTACTTGAGTTTAGTAAGATGAGAATGCGTCAACAGTCTGCTGACCGATTTTCACTTCCCCCCTTCCCCTCTTCTCATCAAACAAGACTTTTATACAATTGTAAAACTTAAAAATTTATATCTTTTTGGGTTTGTATTATATCAAAAACATTTATTAAAATATTTGTTTGTTTTCACTTGCACTTTAAGAAAAAAAATAGAGAAAAATTTTTTTAAAATTTTTTTTTTTTTGAAGTTTGAAAATGTTCTATTTTTGACATTATTGGTCCAAAATAGCTGGCTAACGAACTCGATCTGTATTTTTGGTCACTTAAAACGCATATCAAATTTTAAATTGATAGAAGATTTTTTACTCAAGTTAATGAATTTCAAAATTTTTTACACAGACAGACAGACAGACAGACAGACAGACATACAGACAGACACTTTCGTAAAACCCATTTTTTCGGAATCAGGAGGTCTCAAAACGACGAAAAATGTAGGTTTTAGCAAAAGTACAAAATCGCACAAATTTAATACCTTCTCATTTAGGATGAGAATGTAAAAATAAATTTTTTCAAAATTTCCAAAAATTTTTAGAAAAATCAATATTTTTTGATGCAGTTTTATTAGGTGTGATCAATGAAAGTAAATAGGAAGAAAAAACCGGAAGTTTATTTATTTTTTTGAGAAATAATAGTGTTTCTGTATATGATTTTCCCATATTATGTTCTATTTTTTGCATATGTAACGTGTATTTTAAGGATTTTACAGGTTTTTAGCAGTTAAATAGTTAGTTTCTTGTCAATTTCTACTTAAGTTTAGTAAGATGAGAATGCGTCAACAGTCTGCTGACCGATTTTCACTTCCCCCCTCCCCCTCTTCTCATCAAAAAAGACTTTTATACAATTGTAAAACTTAAAAAATTCATATCTTTTTGGGTTTGTATTATATCAAAAACATTTATTAAAAAAATTTGTTTGTTTTTACTTGCACTTTAAGAAAAAAAATAGAGAAACATTTTTTTTAAATTTTTTTTTTTTTTTAAGTTTGAAAATGTTCTATTTTTGACATTATTGGTCCACAATAGCTGGCTAACGAACTCGATCTGTATTTTTGGTCACTTAAAACGCATACCAAATTTCAAATTGATAGAAGAATTTGTACTCAAGTTAATGAATTTCAAAATTTTTTACACAGACAGACAGACAGACAGACAGACAGACACTTTCGTAAAACCCATTTTTTCGGAATCAGGAGGTCTCAAAACGTCGAAAAATGTAGGTTTTAGCAAAAGTACAAAATCGCACAAATTTAATACCTTCTCATTTAGGATGAGAATGTAAAAATAAATTTTTTCAAAATTTCCAAAAATTTTTAGAAAAATCAATATTTTTTGATGCAGTTTTATAAGGTGTGATCAATAAAAGTAAATAGGAAGAAAAAACCGGGAGTTTATTTATTTTTTTGAAAAATAATAGTGTTTCTGTATATGATTTTCCCATATTATGTTCTATTTTTTGCATATGTAACGTGTATTTTAAGGATTTTAAAGGTTTTTAGCAGTTAAATAGTTAGTTTCTTGTCAATTTCTACTTGAGTTTAGTAAGATGAGAATGCGTCAACAGTCTGCTGACCGATTTTCACTTCCCCCCTCCCCCTCTTCTCATCAAACAAGACTTTTATACAATTGTAAAACTTAAAAAATTCATATCTTTTTGCGTTTGTATTATATCAAAAACATTTATTAAAAAAATTTGTTTGTTTTTACTTGCACTTTAAGAAAAAAAATAGAGAAACATTTTTTTTAAATTTTTTTTTTTTTGAAGTTTGAAAATGTTCTATTTTTGACATTATTGGTCCAAAATAGCTGGCTAACGAACTCGATCTGTATTTTTGGTCACTTAAAACGGTTACCAAATTTCAAATTGATAGAAGAATTTTTACTCAAGTTAATGGATTTCAAAATTTTTTACACAGACAGACAGACAGACAGACATACAGACAGACACTTTCGTAAAACCCATTTTTTCGGAATCAGGAGGTCTCAGAACGTCGAAAAATGTAGGTTTTAGCAAAAGTACAAAATCGCACAAATTTAATACCTTCTCATTTAGGATGAGAATGTAAAAATAAATTTTTTCAAAATTTCCAAAAATTTTTAGAAAAATCAATATTTTTTGATGCAGTTTTATTAGGTGTGATCAATGAAAGTAAATAGGAAGAAAAAACCGGAAGTTTATTTATTTTTTTTAAAAATAATAGTTTTTCTGTATATGATTTTCCCATATTATGTTCTATTTTTTGCATATGTAACTTGTATTTTAAGGATTTTAAAGGTTTTTAGCAGTTAAATAGTTAGTTTCTTGTCAATTTCTACTTGAGTTTAGTAAGATGAGAATGTGTCAACAGTCTGCTGACCGATTTTCACTTCCCCCCTCCCCCTCTTCTCATCAAACAAGACTTTTATACAATTGTAAAACCTTAAAAATTTATATCTTTTTGGGTTTGTATTATATCAAAAACATTTATTAAAATATTTGTTTGTTTTCACTTGCACTTTAAGAAAAAAAATAGAGAAAAATTTTTTTAAAATTTTTTTTTTTTTGAAGTTTGAAAATGTTCTATTTTTGACATTATTGGTCCAAAATAGCTGGCTAACGAACTCGATCTGTATTTTTGGTCACTTAAAACGCATATCAAATTTTAAATTGATAGAAGATTTTTTACTCAAGTTAATGAATTTCAAAATTTTTTACACAGACAGACAGACAGACAGACAGACATACAGACAGACACTTTCGTAAAACCCATTTTTTCGGAATCAGGAGGTCTCAAAACGACAAAAAATGTAGGTTTTAGCAAAAGTACAAAATCGCACAAATTTAATACCTTCTCATTTAGGATGAGAATGTAAAAATAAATTTTTTCAAAATTTCCAAAAATTTTTAGAAAAATCAATATTTTTTGATGCAGTTTTATTAGGTGTGATCAATGAAAGTAAATAGGAAGAAAAAACCGGAAGTTTATTTATTTTTTTGAGAAATAATAGAGTTTCTGTATATGATTTTCCCATATTATGTTCTATTTTTTGCATATGTAACGTGTATTTTAAGGATTTTACAGGTTTTTAGCAGTTAAATAGTTAGTTTCTTGTCAATTTCTACTTAAGTTTAGTAAGATGAGAATGCGTCAACAGTCTGCTGACCGATTTTCACTTCCCCCCTCCCCCTCTTCTCATCAAAAAAGACTTTTATACAATTGTAAAACTTAAAAAATTCATATCTTTTTGGGTTTGTATTATATCAAAAACATTTATTAAAAAAATTTGTTTGTTTTTACTTGCACTTTAAGAAAAAAAATAGAGAAACATTTTTTTTAAATTTTTTTTTTTTTTTAAGTTTGAAAATGTTCTATTTTTGACATTATTGGTCCAAAATAGCTGGCTAACGAACTCGATCTGTATTTTTGGTCACTTAAAACGCATACCAAATTTCAAATTGATAGAAGAATTTGTACTCAAGTTAATGAATTTCAAAATTTTTTACACAGACAGACAGACAGACAGACAGACAGACACTTTCGTAAAACCCATTTTTTCGGAGTCAGGAGGTCTCAAAACGTCGAAAAATGTAGGTTTTAGCAAAAGTACAAAATCGCACAAATTTAATACCTTCTCATTTAGGATGAGAATGTAAAAATAAATTTTTTCAAAATTTCCAAAAATTTTTAGAAAAATCAATATTTTTTGATGCAGTTTTATTAGGTGTGATCAATAAAAGTAAATAGGAAGAAAAAACCGGGAGTTTATTTATTTTTTTGAAAAATAATAGTGTTTCTGTATATGATTTTCCCATATTATGTTCTATTTTTTGCATATGTAACGTGTATTTTAAGGATTTTAAAGGTTTTTAGCAGTTAAATAGTTAGTTTCTTGTCAATTTCTACTTGAGTTTAGTAAGATGAGAATGCGTCAACAGTCTGCTGACCGATTTTCACTTCCCCCCTTCCCCTCTTCTCATCAAACAAGACTTTTATACAATTGTTAAACTTAAAAATTTATATCTTTTTGGGTTTGTATTATATCAAAAACATTTATTAAAATATTTGTTTGTTTTTATTTGCACTTTAAGAAAAAAAATAGAGAAAAATTTTTTTAAAATTTTTTTTTTTTTGAAGTTTGAAAACGTTCTATTTTTGACATTATTGGTCCAAAATAGCTGGCTAACGAACTCGATCTGTATTTTTGGTCACTTAAAACGCATACCAAATTTCAAATTGATAGAAGAATTTGTACTCAAGTTAATGAATTTCAAAATTTTTTACACAGACAGACAGACAGACAGACAGACAGACACTTTCGTAAAACCCATTTTTTCGGAATCAGGAGGTCTCAAAACGTCGAAAAATGTAGGCTTTAGCAAAAGTACAAAATCGCACAAATTTAATACCTTCTCATTTAGGATGAGAATGTAAAAATAAATTTTTTCAAAATTTCTAAAAATTTTTAGAAAAATCAATATTTTTTGATGCAGTTTTATTAGGTGTGATCAATAAAAGTAAATAGGAAGAAAAAACCGGGAGTTTATTTTTTTTTTTGAAAAATAATAGTGTTTCTGTATATGATTTTCCCATATTATGTTCTATTTTTTGCATATGTAACGTGTATTTTAAGGATTTTAAAGATTTTTAGCAGTTAAATAGTTAGTTTCTTGTCAATTTCTACTTGAGTTTAGTAAGATGAGAATGCGTCAACAGTCTGCTGACCGATTTTCACTTCCTCCCTCCCCCTCTTCTCATCAAACAAGACTTTTATACAATTGTAAAACTTAAAAATTCATATCTTTTTAAGTTTGTATTATATCAAAAACATTTATTAAAAAAATTTGTTTGTTTTTACTTGCACTTTAAGAAAAAAAATAGAGAAACATTTTTTTTAAATTTTTTTTTTTTTGAAGTTTGAAAATGTTCTATTTTTGACATTATTGGTCCAAAATAGCTGGCTAACGAACTCGATCTGTATTTTTGGTCACTTAAAACGCATACCAAATTTCAAATTGATAGAAGAATTTTTACTCAAGTTAATGGATTTCAAAATTTTTTACACAGACAGACAGACAGACAGACAGACATACAGACAGACACTTTCGTCAAACCCATTTTTTCGGAATCAGGAGGTCTCAAAACGTCGAAAAATGTAGGTTTTAGCAAAAGTACAAAATCGCACAAATTTAATACCTTCTCATTTAGGATGAGAATGTAAAAATAAATTTTTTCAAAATTTCCAAAAATTTTTAGAAAAATCAATCTTTTTTGATGCAGTTTTATTAGGTGTGATCAATAAAAGTAAATAGGAAGAAAAAACCGGGAGTTTATTTATTTTTTTGAAAAATAATAGTGTTTCTGTATATGATTTTCCCATATTATGTTCTATTTTTTGCATATGTAACATGTATTTTAAGGATTTTAAAGGTTTTTAGCAGTTAAATAGTTAGTTTCTTGTCAATTTCTACTTGAGTTTAGTAAGATGAGAATGCGTCAACAGTCTGCTGACCGATTTTCACTTCCCCCCTCCCCCTCTTCTCATCAAAGAAGACTTTTATACAATTGTAAAACTTAAAAAATTCATATCTTTTTGGGTTTGTATTATATCAAAAACATTTATTAAAAAAATTTGTTTGTTTTTACTTGCACTTTAAGAAAAAAAATAGAGAAAATTTTTTTTTAAATTATTTTTTTTTTTGAAGTTTGAAAATGTTCTATTTTTGACATTATTGGTCCAAAATAGCTGGCTAACGAACTCGATCTGTATTTTTGGTCACTTAAAACGCATACCAAATTTCAAATTGATAGAAGATTTTTTACTCAAGTTAATGGATTTCAAAATTTTTTACACAGACAGACAGACAGACAGACATACAGACAGACACTTTCGTAAAACCCATTTTTTCGGAATCAGGAGGTCTTAAAACGTCGAAAAATGTAGGCTTTAGCAAAAGTACAAAATCGCACAAATTTAATACCTTCTCATTTAGGATGAGAATGTAAAAATAAATTTTTTCAAAATTTCTAAAAATTTTTAGAAAAATCAATATTTTTTGATGCAGTTTTATTAGGTGTGATCAATAAAAGTAAATAGGAAGAAAAAACCGGGAGTTTATTTTTTTTTTTGAAAAATAATAGTGTTTCTGTATATGATTTTCCCATATTATGTTCTATTTTTTGCATATGTAACGTGTATTTTAAGGATTTTAAAGATTTTTAGCAGTTAAATAGTTAGTTTCTTGTCAATTTCTACTTGAGTTTAGTAAGATGAGAATGCGTCAACAGTCTGCTGACCGATTTTCACTTCCTCCCTCCCCCTCTTCTCATCAAACAAGACTTTTATACAATTGTAAAACTTAAAAATTCATATCTTTTTAAGTTTGTATTATATCAAAAACATTTATTAAAAAAATTTGTTTGTTTTTACTTGCACTTTAAGAAAAAAAATAGAGAAACATTTTTTTTAAATTTTTTTTTTTTTGAAGTTTGAAAATGTTCTATTTTTGACATTATTGGTCCAAAATAGCTGGCTAACGAACTCGATCTGTATTTTTGGTCACTTAAAACGCATACCAAATTTCAAATTGATAGAAGAATTTTTACTCAAGTTAATGGATTTCAAAATTTTTTACACAGACAGACAGACAGACAGACAGACATACAGACAGACACTTTCGTCAAACCCATTTTTTCGGAATCAGGAGGTCTCAAAACGTCGAAAAATGTAGGTTTTAGCAAAAGTACAAAATCGCACAAATTTAATACCTTCTCATTTAGGATGAGAATGTAAAAATAAATTTTTTCAAAATTTCCAAAAATTTTTAGAAAAATCAATATTTTTTGATGCAGTTTTATTAGGTGTGATCAATAAAAGTAAATAGGAAGAAAAAACCGGGAGTTTATTTATTTTTTTGAAAAATAATAGTGTTTCTGTATATGATTTTCCCATATTATGTTCTATTTTTTGCATATGTAACATGTATTTTAAGGATTTTAAAGGTTTTTAGCAGTTAAATAGTTAGTTTCTTGTCAATTTCTACTTGAGTTTAGTAAGATGAGAATGTGTCAACAGTCTGCTGACCGATTTTCACTTCCCCCCTCCCCCTCTTCTCATCAAAGAAGACTTTTATACAATTGTAAAACTTAAAAAATTCATATCTTTTTGGGTTTGTATTATATCAAAAACATTTATTAAAAAAATTTGTTTGTTTTTACTTGCACTTTAAGAAAAAAAATAGAGAAAATTTTTTTTTAAATTATTTTTTTTTTTGAAGTTTGAAAATGTTCTATTTTTGACATTATTGGTCCAAAATAGCTGGCTAACGAACTCGATCTGTATTTTTGGTCACTTAAAACGCATACCAAATTTCAAATTGATAGAAGATTTTTTACTCAAGTTAATGGATTTCAAAATTTTTTACACAGACAGACAGACAGACAGACATACAGACAGACACTTTCGTAAAACCCATTTTTTCGGAATCAGGAGGTCTTAAAACGTCGAAAAATGTAGGCTTTAGCAAAAGTACAAAATCGCACAAATTTAATACCTTCTCATTTAGGATGAGAATGTAAAAATAAATTTTTTCAAAATTTCTAAAAATTTTTAGAAAAATCAATATTTTTTGATGCAGTTTTATTAGGTGTGATCAATAAAAGTAAATAGGAAGAAAAAACCGGGAGTTTATTTTTTTTTTTGAAAAATAATAGTGTTTCTGTATATGATTTTCCCATATTATGTTCTATTTTTTGCATATGTAACGTGTATTTTAAGGATTTTAAAGATTTTTAGCAGTTAAATAGTTAGTTTCTTGTCAATTTCTACTTGAGTTTAGTAAGATGAGAATGCGTCAACAGTCTGCTGACCGATTTTCACTTCCTCCCTCCCCCTCTTCTCATCAAACAAGACTTTTATACAATTGTAAAACTTAAAAATTCATATCTTTTTAAGTTTGTATTATATCAAAAACATTTATTAAAAAAATTTGTTTGTTTTTACTTGCACTTTAAGAAAAAAAATAGAGAAACATTTTTTTTAAATTTTTTTTTTTTTGAAGTTTGAAAATGTTCTATTTTTGACATTATTGGTCCAAAATAGCTGGCTAACGAACTCGATCTGTATTTTTGGTCACTTAAAACGCATACCAAATTTCAAATTGATAGAAGAATTTTTACTCAAGTTAATGGATTTCAAAATTTTTTACACAGACAGACAGACAGACAGACAGACATACAGACAGACACTTTCGTCAAACCCATTTTTTCGGAATCAGGAGGTCTCAAAACGTCGAAAAATGTAGGTTTTAGCAGAAGTACAAAATCGCACAAATTTAATACCTTCTCATTTAGGATGAGAATGTAAAAATAAATTTTTTCAAAATTTCCAAAAATTTTTAGAAAAATCAATATTTTTTGATGCAGTTTTATTAGGTGTGATCAATAAAAGTAAATAGGAAGAAAAAACCGGGAGTTTATTTATTTTTTTGAAAAATAATAGTGTTTCTGTATATGATTTTCCCATATTATGTTCTATTTTTTGCATATGTAACATGTATTTTAAGGATTTTAAAGGTTTTTAGCAGTTAAATAGTTAGTTTCTTGTCAATTTCTACTTGAGTTTAGTAAGATGAGAATGCGTCAACAGTCTGCTGACCGATTTTCACTTCCCCCCTCCCCCTCTTCTCATCAAAGAAGACTTTTATACAATTGTAAAACTTAAAAAATTCATATCTTTTTGGGTTTGTATTATATCAAAAACATTTATTAAAAAAATTTGTTTGTTTTTACTTGCACTTTAAGAAAAAAAATAGAGAAAATTTTTTTTTAAATTATTTTTTTTTTTGAAGTTTGAAAATGTTCTATTTTTGACATTATTGGTCCAAAATAGCTGGCTAACGAACTCGATCTGTATTTTTGGTCACTTAAAACGCATACCAAATTTCAAATTGATAGAAGAATTTTTACTCAAGTTAATGGATTTCAAAATTTTTTACACAGACAGACAGACAGACATACAGACAGACACTTTCGTAAAACCCATTTTTTCGGAATCAGGAGGTCTTAAAACGTCGAAAAATGTAGGTTTTAGCAAAAGTACAAAATCGCACAAATTTAATAACTTCTCACTTAGGATGAGAATGTAAAAATAAATTTTTTCAAAATTTCCAAAAATTTTTAGAAAAATCAATATTTTTTGATGCAGTTTTATTAGGTGTGATCAATAAAAGTAAATAGGAAGAAAAAACCGGGAGTTTATTTATTTTTTTGAAAAATAATAGTGTTTCTGTATATGATTTTCCCATATTATGTTCTATTTTTTGCATATGTAACGTGTATTTTAAGGATTTTAAAGGTTTTTAGCAGTTAAATAGTTAGTTTCTTGTCAATTTCTACTTGAGTTTAGTAAGATGAGAATGCGTCAACAGTCTGCTGACCGATTTTCACTTCCCCCCTCCCCCTCTTCTCATCAAACAAGACTTTTATACAATTGTAAAACTTAAAAATTCATATCTTTTTGGGTTTGTATTATATCAAAAACATTTATAAAAAAAATTTGTTTGTTTTTACTTGCACTTTAAGAAAAAAAATAGAGAAACATTTTTTTTAAATTTTTTTTTTTTTTGAAGTTTGAAAATGTTCTATTTTTGACATTATTGGTCCAAAATAGCTGGCTAACGAACTCGATCTGTATTTTTGGTCACTTAAAACGCATACCAAATTTCAAATTGATAGAAGAATTTTTACTCAAGTTAATGGATTTCAAAATTTTTTACACAGACAGACAGACAGACAGACATACAGACAGACACTTTCGTAAAACCCATTTTTTCGGAATCAGGAGGTCTCAAAACGTCGAAAAATGTAGGTTTTAGCAAAAGTACAAAATCGCACAAATTTAATACCTTCTCATTTAGGATGAGAATGTAAAAATAAATTTTTTCAATATTTCCAAAAATTTTTAGAAAAATCAATATTTTTTGATGCAGTTTTATTAGGTGTGATCAATGAAAGTAAATAGAAAGAAAAAACCGAAAGTTTATTTATTTTTTTGAAAAATAATAGTGTTTCTGTATATGATTTTCCCATATTATGTTCTATTTTTTGCATATGTAACGTGTATTTTAAGGATTTTAAAGGTTTTTAGCAGTTAAATAGTTAGTTTCTTGTCAATTTCTACTTGAGTTTAGTGAGATGAGAATGCGTCAACAGTCTGCTGACCGATTTTCACTTCCCCCCTTCCCCTCTTCTCATCAAACAAGACTTTTATACAATTGTAAAACTTAAAAAATTCATATCTTTTTGGGTTTGTATTATATCAAAAACATTTATTAAAAAAATTTGTTTGTTTTTACTTGCACTTTAAGAAAAAAAATAGAGAAAATTTTTTTTTAAATTTTTTTTTTTTTTGAAGTTTGAAAATGTTCTATTTTTGACATTATTGGTCCAAAATAGCTGGCTAACGAACTCGATCTGTATTTTTGGTCACTTAAAACGCATACCAAATTTCAAATTGATAGAAGATTTTTTACTCAAGTTAATGGATTTCAAAATTTTTTACACAGACAGACAGACAGACAGACATACAGACAGACACTTTCGTAAAACCCATTTTTTCGGAATCAGGAGGTCTCAAAACGTCGAAAAATGTAGGTTTTAGCAAAAGTACAAAATCGCACAAATTTAATAACTTCTCATTTAGGATGAGAATGTAAAAATAAATTTTTTCAAAATTTCCAAAAATTTTTAGAAAAATCAATATTTTTTGATGCAGTTTTATTAGGTGTGATCAATAAAAGTAAATAGGAAGAAAAAACCGGGAGTTTATTTATTTTTTTTAAAAATAATAGTTTTTCTGTATATGATTTTCCCATATTATGTTCTATTTTTTGCATATGTAACGTGTATTTTAAGGATTTTAAAGGTTTTTAGCAGTTAAATTGGTAGTTTCTTATCAATTTCTACTTGAGTTTAGTAAGATGAGAATGCGTTAACAGTCTGCTGACCGATTTTCACTTCCCCCCTCCCCCTCTTCTCATCAAACAAGACTTTTATACAATTGTAAAACTTAAAAATTCATATCTTTTTGGGTTTGTATTATATCAAAAACATTTATTAAAAAAATTTGTTTGTTTTTACTTACACTTTAAGAAAAAAAATAGAGAAAATTTTTTTTTAAATTTTTTTTTTTTTTGAATTTTGAAAATGTTCTATTTTTGACATTATTGGTCCAAAATAGCTGACTAACGAACTCGATCTGTATTTTTCGTCACTTAAAACGCATATCAAATTTTAAATTGATAGAAGATTTTTTACTCAAGTTAATGGATTTCAAAATTTTTTACACAGACAGACAGACAGACAGACATACAGACAGACACTTTCGTAAAACCCATTTTTTCGGAATCAGGAGGTCTCAAAACGTCGAAAAATGTAGGTTTTAGTAAAAGTACAAAATCGCAAAAATTTAATACCTTCTCATTTAGGAAGAGAATGTAAAAATAAATTTTTTCAAAATTTCCAAAAATTTTTAGAAAAATCAATATGTTTTGATGCAGTGTTATTAGGTGTGATCAATGAAAGTAAATAGGAAGAAAAAACCGGAAGTTTATTTTTTTTTTTGAGAAATAATAGTGTTTCTGTATATGATTTTCCCATATTATGTTCTATTTTTTGCATATGTAACGTGTATTTTAAGGATTTTACAGGTTTTTAGCAGTTAAATAGTTAGTTTCTTGTCAATTTCTACTTGAGTTTAGTAAGATGAGAATGCGTCAACAGTCTGCTGACCGATTTTCACTTTCCCCCTCCCCCTCTTCTCATCAAACAAGACTTTTATACAATTGTAAAACTTAAAAAATTCATATCTTTTTGGGTTTGTATTATATCAAAAAGATTTATTAAAAAAATTTGTTTGTTTTTACTTGCACTTTAAGAAAAAAAATAGAGAAAAATTTTTTTAAATTTTTTTTTTTTTTTGAAGTTTGAAAATGTTCTATTTTTGACATTATTGGTCCAAAATAGCTGGCTAACGAACTCGATCTGTATTTTTGGTCACTTAAAACGCATACCAAATTTCAAATTGATAGAAGAATTTTTACTCAAGTTAATGGCTTTCAAAATTTTTTACACAGACAGACAGACATACAGACAGACACTTTCGTAAAACCCATTTTTTTGGAATCAGGAGGTCTCAAAACGTCGAAAAATGTAGGTTTTAGCAAAAGTACAAAATCGCACAAATTTAATACCTTCTCATTTAGGATGAGAATGTAAAAATAAATTTTTTCAAAATTTCCAAAAATTTTTAGAAAAATCAATATTTTTTGATGCAATTTTATTAGGTGTGATCAATAAAAGTAAATAGGAAGAAAAAACCGGGAGTTTATTTATTTTTTTGAAAAATAATAGTGTTTCTGTATATGATTTTCCCATATTATGTTCTATTTTTTGCATATGTAACGTGTATTTTAAGGATTTTAAAGGTTTTTAGCAGTTAAATAGTTAGTTTCTTGTCAATTTCTACTTGAGTTTAGTAAGATGAGAATGCGTCAACAGTCTGCTGACCGATTTTCACTTCCCCCCTTCCCCTCTTCTCATCAAACAAGACTTTTATACAATTGTAAAACTTAAAAATTTATATCTTTTTGGGTTTGTATTATATCAAAAACATTTATTAAAATATTTGTTTGTTTTCACTTGCACTTTAAGAAAAAAAATAGAGAAAAATTTTTTTAAAATTTTTTTTTTTTTGAAGTTTGAAAATGTTCTATTTTTGACATTATTGGTCCAAAATAGCTGGCTAACGAACTCGATCTGTATTTTTGGTCACTTAAAACGCATATCAAATTTTAAATTGATAGAAGATTTTTTACTCAAGTTAATGAATTTCAAAATTTTTTGCACAGACAGACAGACAGACAGACAGACATACAGACAGACAGTTTCGTAAAACCCATTTTTTCGGAATCAGGAGGTCTCAAAACGTCGAAAAATGTAGGTTTTAGCAAAAGTACAAAATCGTACAAATTTAATACCTTCTCATTTAGGATGAGAATGTAAAAATAAATTTTTTCAAAATTTCCAAAAATTTTTAGAAAAATCAATATTTTTTGATGCAGTTTTATTAGGTGTGATCAATAAAAGTAAATAGGAAGAAAAAACCGGGAGTTTATTTATTTTTTTGAAAAATAATAGTGTTTCTGTATATCATTTTCCCATATTATGTTCTATTTTTTGCATATGTAACGTGTATTTTAAGGATTTTAAAGATTTTTAGCAGTTAAATAGTTAGTTTCTTGTCAATTTCTACTTGAGTTTAGTAAGATGAGAATGCGTCAACAGTCTGCTGACCGATTTTCACTTCCCCCCTCCCCCTCTTCTCATCAAACAAGACTTTAATACAATTGTAAAACTTAAAAATTCATATCTTTTTGGGTTTGTATTATATCAAAAACATTTATTAAAAAAATTTGTTTGTTTTTACTTGCACTTTAAGAAAAAAAATAGAGAAACATTTTTTTTAAATTTTTTTTTTTTTGAAGTTTGAAAATTTTCTATTTTTGACATTATTGGTCCAAAATAGCTGGCTAACGAACTCGATCTGTATTTTTGGTCACTTAAAACGCATACCAAATTTCAAATTGATAGAAGAATTTTTACTCAAGTTAATGGATTTCAAAATTTTTTACACAGACAGACAGACAGACATACAGACAGACACTTTCGTAAAACCCATTTTTTCGGAATCAGGAGGTCTTAAAACGTCGAAAAATGTAGGTTTTAGCAAAAGTACAAAATCGCACAAATTTAATAACTTCTCATTTAGGATGAGAATGTAAAAATAAATTTTTTCAAAATTTCTAAAAATTTTTAGAAAAATCAATATTTTTTGATGCAGTTTTATTAGGTGTGATCAATAAAAGTAAATAGGAAGAAAAAACCGGGAGTTTATTTATTTTTTTGAAAAATAATAGTGTTTCTGTATATGATTTTCCCATATTATGTTCTATTTTTTGCATATGTAACGTGTATTTTAAGGATTTTAAAGGTTTTTAGCAGTTAAATAGTTAGTTTCTTGTCAATTTCTACTTGAGTTTAGTAAGATGAGAATGCGTCAACAGTCTGCTGACCGATTTTTACTTCCCCCCTCCCCCTCTTCTCATCAAACAAGACTTTTATACAATTGTAAAACTTAAAAATTCATATCTTTTTGGGTTTGTATTATATCAAAAACATTTATTAAAAAAATTTGTTTGTTTTTACTTGCACTTTAAGAAAAAAAATAGAGAAAATTTTTTTTTAAATTTTTTTTTTTTTTTGAATTTTGAAAATGTTCTATTTTTGACATTATTGGTCCAAAATAGCTGGCTAACGAACTCGATCTGTATTTTTGGTCACTTAAAACGCATACCAAATTTCAAATTGATAGAAGAATTTTTACTCATGTTAATGGATTTCAAAATTTTTTACACAGACAGACAGACAGACATACAGACAGACACTTTCGTAAAACCCATTTTTTCGGAATCAGGAGGTCTCAAAACGTCGAAAAATGTAGGTTTTAGCAAAAGTACAAAATCGCACAAATTTAATACCTTCTCATTTAGGATGAGAATGTAAAAATAAATTTTTTCAAAATTTCCAAAAATTTTTAGAAAAATCAATATTTTTTGATGCAGTTTTATTAGGTGTGATCAATAAAAGTAAATAGGAAGAAAAAACCGGGAGTTTATTTATTTTTTTTAAAAATAATAGTTTTTCTGTATATGATTTTCCCATATTATGTTCTATTTTTTGCATATGTAACGTGTATTTTAAGGATTTTAAAGGTTTTTAGCAGTTAAATAGTTAGTTTCTTATCAATTTCTACTTGAGTTTAGTAAGATGAGAATGCGTTAACAGTCTGCTGACCGATTTTCACTTCCCCCCTCCCCCTCTTCTCATCAAACAAGACTTTTATACAATTGTAAAACTTAAAAATTCATATCTTTTTGGGTTTGTATTATATCAAAAACATTTATTAAAAAAATTTGTTTGTTTTTACTTACACTTTAAGAAAAAAAATAGAGAAAATTTTTTTTTAAATTTTTTTTTTTTTTGAATTTTGAAAATGTTCTATTTTTGACATTATTGGTCCAAAATAGCTGACTAACGAACTCGATCTGTATTTTTCGTCACTTAAAACGCATATCAAATTTTAAATTGATAGAAGATTTTTTACTCAAGTTAATGGATTTCAAAATTTTTTACACAGACAGACAGACAGACAGACATACAGACAGACACTTTCGTAAAACCCATTTTTTCGGAATCAGGAGGTCTCAAAACGTCGAAAAATGTAGGTTTTAGTAAAAGTACAAAATCGCACAAATTTAATACCTTCTCATTTAGGAAGAGAATGTAAAAATAAATTTTTTCAAAATATCCAAAAATTTTTAGAAAAATTAATATTTTTTGATGCAGTTTTATTAGGTGTGATCAATGAAAGTAAATAGGAAGAAAAAACCGGAAGTTTATTTATTTTTTTGAGAAATAATAGTTTTTCTGTACATGATTTTCCCATATTATGTTCTATTTTTTGCATATGTAACGTGTATTTTAAGGATTTTAAAGGTTTTTAGCAGTTAAATAGTAAGTTTCTTGTCAATTTCTACTTGAGTTTCGTAAGATAAGAATGCGTCAACAGTCTGCTGACCGATTTTCACTTCCTCCCTCCCCCTCTTCTCATCAAACAAGACTTTTATACAATTGTAAAACTTAAAAAATTCATATCTTTTTGGGTTTGTATTATATCAAAGACATTTATCAAAAAAATTTGTTTGTTTTTACTTGCACTTTAAGAAAAAAAATAGAGAAACATTTTTTATAAATTTTTTTTTTTTTGAAGTTTGAAAATGTTCTATTTTTGACATTATTGGTCCAAAATAGCTGGCTAACGAACTCGATCTGTATTTTTGGTCACTTAAAACGGATACCAAATTTCAAATTGATAGAAGAATTTTCACTCAAGTTAATGGACTTCAAAATTTTTTACACAGACAGACAGCCAGACAGACATACAGACAGACACTTTCGTAAAACCCATTTTTTCGGAATCAGGAGGTCTCAGAACGTCGAAAAATGTAGGTTTTAGCAAAAGTACAAAATCGCACAAATTTAATACCTTCTCATTTAGGATGAGAATGTAAAAATAAATTTTTTCAAAATTTCCAAAAATTTTTAGAAAAATCAATATTTTTTGATGCAGTTTCATTAGGTGTGATCAATGAAAGTAAATAGGAAGAAAAAACCGGAAGTTTATTTATTTTTTTAAAAATTAATAGTGTTTCTGTATATGATTTTCCCATATTATGTTCTATTTTTTGCATATGTAACGTGTATTTTAAGGATTTTAAACGTTTTTAGCAGTTAAATAGTTAGTTTCTTGTCAATTTCTACTTGAGTTTAGTAAGATGAGAATGCGTCAACAGTCTGCTGACCGATTTTCACTTCCCCCCTCCCCCTCTTCTTATCAAACAAGACTTTTATACAATTGTAAAACTAAGAAAATTCATATCTTTTTGGGTTTGTATTATATCAAAAACATTTATTAAAAAAATTTGTTTGTTTTTACTTGCACTTTAAGAAAAAAAATAGAGAATAATTTTTCTTAAATTTTTTTTTTTTTTTAAGTTAAAAAATGTTCTATTTTTGACATTATTGGTCCAAAATAGCTGGCTAACGAACTCGATCTGTATTTTTGGTCACTTAAAACGCATTCCAAATTTTAAATTGATAGAAGAATTTTTACTCAAGTTAATGGATTTTAAAATTTTTTACACAGACAGACAGACATACAGACAGACACTTTCGTAAAACCCATTTTTTCGGAATCAGGAGGTCTCAAAACGTCGAAAAATGTAGGTTTTAGCAAAAGTACAAAATCGCACAAATTTAATACCTTCTCATTTAGGATGAGAATGTAAAAATAAATTTTTTCAAAATTTCCAAAAATTTTTAGAAAAATCAATATTTTTTGATGCAGTTTTATTAGGTGTGATCAATGAAAGTAAATAGGAAGAAAAAACCGGAAGTTTATTTATTTTTTTAAAAATAATAGTGTTTCTGTATATGATTTTCCCATATTATGTTCTATTTTTTGCATATGTAACGTGTATTTTAAGGATTTTAAAGGTTTTTAGCAGTTAAATAGTTAGTTTCTTGTCAATTTCTACTTGAGTATAGTAAGATGAGAATGCGTCAACAGTCTGCTGACCGATTTTCACTTCCCCCCTCCCCCTCTTCTCATTAAACAAGACTTTTATACAATTGTAAAACTTAAAAAATTCATATCTTTTTGGGTTTGTATTATATCAAAAACATTTATAAAAAAATTTGTTTGTTTTTACTTGCACTTTAAGAAAAAAAATAGAGAAAAATATTTTTTTAATTTTTTTTTTTTGAAGTTTGAAAATGTTCTATTTTTGACATTATTGGTCCAAAATAGCTGGCTAACGAACTCGATCTGTATTTTTGGTCACTTAAAACGCATACTAAATTTCAAATTGATAGAAGAATTTTTACTCAAGTTAATGGATTTCAAAATTTTTTACACAGACAGACAGACAGACATACAGACAGACACTTTCGTAAAACCCATTTTTTCGGAATCAGGAGGTCTCAAAACGTCGAAAAATGTAGGTTTTAGCAAAAGTACAAAATCGCACAAATTTAATACCTTCTCATTTAGGATGAGAATGTAAAAATAAATTTTTTCAAAATTTCCAAAAATTTTTAGAAAAGTCAATATTTTTTGATGCAGTTTTATTAGGTGTGATCAATGAAAGTAAATAGGAAGAAAAAACCGGAAGTTTATTTATTTTTTTTAAAAATAATAGTTTTTCTGTATATGATTTTCCCATATTATGTTCTATTTTTTGCATATGTAACGTGTATTTTAAGGATTTTAAAGGTTTTTAGCAGTTAAATAGTTAGTTTCTTGTCAATTTCTACTTGAGTTTAGTAAGATGAGAATGCGTCAACAGTCTGCTGACCGATTTTCACTTCCCCCCTCCCCCTCTTCTCATTAAACAAGACTTTTATACAATTGTAAAATTTAAAAAATTCATATCTTTTTGGGTTTGTATTATATCAAAAACATTTATTAAAAAAATTTGTTTGTTTTTACTTGCACTTTAAGAAAAAAAATAGAGAAAAAATTTTTTTTAATTTTTTTTTTTTTGAAGTTTGAAAATGTTCTATTTTTGACATTATTGGTCCAAAATAGCTGGCTAACGAACTCGATCTGTATTTTTGGTAACTTAAAACGCATACCAAATTTTAAATTGATAGAAGAATTTTTACTCAAGTTAATGGCTTTCAAAATTTTTTACACAGACAGACAGACAGACATACAGACAGACACTTTCGTAAAACCTATTTTTTTGGAATCAGGAGGTCTCAAAACGTCGAAAAATGTAGGTTTTAGCAAAAGTACAAAATCGCACAAATTTAATACCTTCTCATTTAGGATGAGAATGTAAAAATAAATTTTATCAAAATTTCCAAAAATTTTTAGAAAAATTAATATTTTTTGATGCAGTTTTATTAGTTGTGATCAATGAAAGTAAATAGAAAGAAAAAACCGGAAGTTTATTTATTTTTTTGAGAAATAATAGTGTTTCTGTATATGATTTTCCCATATTATGTTCTATTTTTTGCATATGTAACGTGTATTTTAAGGATTTTACAGGTTTTTAGCAGTTAAATAGTTAGTTTCTTGTCAATTTCTACTTGAGTTTAGTAAGATGAGAATGCGTCAACAGTCTGCTGACCGATTTTCACTTTCCCCCTCCCCCTCTTCTCATCAAACAAGACTTTTATACAATTGTAAAACTTAAAAAATTCATATCTTTTTGGGTTTGTATTATATCAAAAAGATTTATTAAAAAAATTTGTTTGTTTTTACTTGCACTTTAAGAAAAAAAATAGAGAAAAATTTTTTTTAAATTTTTTTTTTTTTTTGGAAGTTTGAAAATGTTCTATTTTTGACATTATTGGTCCAAAATAGCTGACTAACGAACTCCATCTGTATTTTTGGTCACTTAAAACGCATACCAAATTTCAAATTGATAGAAGAATTTTTACTCAAGTTAATGGATTTCAAAATTTTTTACACAGAGAGACAGACAGACAGACATACAGACAGACACTTTCGTAAAACCCATTTTTTCGGAATCAGGAGGTCTCAAAACGTCGAAAAATGTAGGTTTTAGCAAAAGTACAAAATCGCACAAATTTAATACCTTCTCATTTAGGATGAGAATGTAAAAATAAATTTTTTCAAAATTTCCAAAAATTTTTAGAAAAATCAATATTTTTTTATGCAGTTTTATTAGGTGTGATCAATAAAAGTAAATAGAAAGAAAAAACCGGAAGTTTATTTATTTTTTTGAAAAATAATAGTGTTTCTGTATATGATTTTCCCATATTATGTTCTATTTTTTGCATATGTAACGTGTATTTTAAGAATTTTAAAGGTTTTTAGCAGTTAAATAGTAAGTTTCTTGTCAATTTCTACTTGAGTTTCGTAAGATAAGAATGCGTCAACAGTTGCTGACCGATTTTCACTTCCTCCCTCCCCCTCTTCTCATCAAACAAGACTTTTATACAATTGTAAAACTTAAAAAATTCATATCTTTTTGGGTTTGTATTATATCAAAAACATTTATTAAAAAAATTTGTTTGTTTTTACTTGCACTTTAAGAAAAAAAATAGAGAAACATTTTTTTTAAATTTTTTTTTTTTTGAAGTTTGAAAATGTTCTATTTTTGACATTATTGGTCCAAAATAGCTGGCTAACGAACTCGATCTGTATTTTTGGTCACTTAAAACGGATACCAAATTTCAAATTGATAGAAGAATTTTTACTCAAGTTAATGGATTTCAAAATTTTTTACACAGACAGACAGCCAGACAGACATACAGACAGACACTTTCGTAAAACCCATTTTTTCGGAATCAGGAGGTCTCAGAACGTCGAAAAATGTAGGTTTTAGCAAAAGTACAAAATCGCACAAATTTAATACCTTCTCATTTAGGATGAGAATGTAAAAATAAATTTTTTCAAAATTTCCAAAAATTTTTAGAAAAATCAATATTTTTTGATGCAGTTTCATTAGGTGTGATCAATGAAAGTAAATAGGAAGAAAAAACCGGAAGTTTATTTATTTTTTTAAAAATTAATAGTGTTTCTGTATATGATTTTCCCATATTATGTTCTATTTTTTGCATATGTAACGTGTATTTTAAGGATTTTAAACGTTTTTAGCAGTTAAATAGTTAGTTTCTTGTCAATTTCTACTTGAGTTTAGTAAGATAAGAATGCGTCAACAGTCTGGTGACCGATTTTCACTTCCTCCCTCCCCCTTTTCTCATCAAACAAGACTTTTATACAATTGTAAAACCTTAAAAATTCATATCTTTTTGGGTTTGTATTATATCAAAAACATTTATTAAAAAAATTTGTTTGTTTTTACTTGCACTTTAAGAAAAAAAATAGAGAAACATTTTTTTTAATTTTTTTTTTTTTTGAAGTTATAAAATGTTCTATTTTTGACATTATTGGTCCAAAATAGCTGGCTAACGAACGGGATCTGTATTTTTGGTCACTTAAAACGCATACCAAATTTTAAATTGATAGAAGAATTTTTACTCAAGTTAATGGATTTTAAAATTTTTTACACAGACAGACAGACGTACAGACAGACACTTTCGTAAAACCCATTTTTTCGGAATCAGGAGGTATCAAAACGTCAAAAAATGTAGGTTTTAGCAAAAGTACAAAATCGCACAAATTTAATACCTTCTCATTTAGGATGAGAATGTAAAAATAAATTTTTCAAAATTTCCAAAAATTTTTAGAAAAATCAATATTTTTTGATGCAGTTTTATTAGGTGTGATCAATGAAAGTAAATAGGAAGAAAAAACCGGAAGTTTATTTATTTTTTTAAAAATTAATAGTGTTTCTGTATATGATTTTCCCATATTATGTTCTATTTTTTGCATATGTAACGTGTATTTTAAGGATTTTGAAGGTTTTTAGCAGTTAAATAGTTAGTTTCTTGTCAATTTCTACTTGAGTTTAGTAAGATGAGAATGCGTCAACAGTCTGCTGACCGATTTTCACTTCCCCCCTCCCCCTCTTCTCATCAAACAAGACTTTTATACAATTGTAAAACTAAAAAAAATTCATATCTTTTTGGGTTTGTATTATATCAAAAACATTTATTAAAAAAATTTGTTTGTTTTTACTTGCACTTTAAGAAAAAAAATAGAGAATAATTTTTCTTAAATTTTTTTTTTTTTAAGTTAAAAAATGTTCTATTTTTGACATTATTGGTCCAAAATAGCTGGCTAACGAACTCGATCTGTATTTTTGGTCACTTAAAACGCATTCCAAATTTTAAATTGATAGAAGAATTTTTACTCAAGTTAATGGATTTTAAAATTTTTTACACAGACAGACAGACATACAGACAGACACTTTCGTAAAACCCATTTTTTCGGAATCAGGAGGTCTCAAAACGTCGAAAAATGTAGGTTTTAGCAAAAGTACAAAATCGCACAAATTTAATACCTTCTCATTTAGGATGAGAATGTAAAAATAAATTTTTTCAAAATTTCCAAAAATTTTTAGAAAAATCAATATTTTTTGATGCAGTTTTATTAGGTGTGATCAATGAAAGTAAATAGGAAGAAAAAACCGGAAGTTTATTTATTTTTTTAAAAATAATAGTGTTTCTGTATATGATTTTCCCATATTATGTTCTATTTTTTGCATATGTAACGTGTATTTTAAGGATTTTAAAGGTTTTTAGCAGTTAAATAGTTAGTTTCTTGTCAATTTCTACTTGAGTTTAGTAAGATGAGAATGCGTCAACAGTCTGCTGACCGATTTTAACTTCCCCCCTCCCCCTCTTCTCATTAAACAAGACTTTTATACAATTGTAAAATTTAAAAAATTCATATCTTTTTGGGTTTGTATTATATCAAAAACATTTATTAAAAAAATTTGTTTGTTTTTACTTGCACTTTAAGAAAAAAAATAGAGAAAAAATTTTTTTTAATTTTTTTTTTTTTGAAGTTTGAAAATGTTCTATTTTTGACATTATTGGTCCAAAATAGCTGGCTAACGAACTCGATCTGTATTTTTGGTCACTTAAAACGCATACCAAATTTCAAATTGATAGAAGAATTTTTACTCAAGTTAATGGCTTTCAAAATTTTTTACACAGACAGACAGACAGACATACAGACAGACACTTTCGTAAAACCCATTTTTTCGGAATCAGGAGGTCTCAAAACGTCGAAAAATGTAGGTTTTAGCAAAAGTACAAAATCGCACAAATTTAATACCTTCTCATTTAGGATGAGAATGTAAAAATAAATTTTTTCAAAATTTCCAAAAATTTTTAGAAAAATCAATATTTTTTGATGCAGTTTTATTAGGTGTGATCAATGAAAGTAAATAGGAAGAAAAAACCGGAAGTTTATTTATTTTTTTTAAAAATAATAGTTTTTCTGTATATGATTTTCCCATATTATGTTCTATTTTTTGCATATGTAACGTGTATTTTAAGGATTTTACAGGTTTTTAGCAGTTAAATAGTTAGTTTCTTGTCAATTTCTACTTGAGTTTAGTAAGATGAGAATGCGTCAACAGTCTGCTGACCGATTTTCACTTTCCCCCTCCCCCTCTTCTCATCAAACAAGACTTTTATACAATTGTAAAACTTAAAAAATTCATATCTTTTTGGGTTTTTATTATATCAAAAAGATTTATTAAAAAAATTTGTTTGTTTTTACTTGCACTTTAAGAAAAAAAATAGAGAAAAATTTTTTTTAAATTTTTTTTTTTTTTGAAGTTTGAAAATGTTCTATTTTTGACATTATTGGTCCAAAATAGCTGACTAGAGAACTCCATCTGTATTTTTGGTCACTTAAAACGCATACCAAATTTCAAATTGATAGAAGAATTTTTACTCAAGTTAATGAATTTCAAAATTTTTTACACAGACAGACAGACAGACAGACAGTCATACAGACAGACACTTTCGTAAAACCCATTTTTTCGGAATCAGGAGGTCTCAAAACGTCGAAAAATGTAGGTTTTAGCAAAAGTACAAATTCGCACAAATTTAATACCTTCTCATTTAGGATGAGAATGTAAAAATAAATTTTTTCAAAATTTCCAAAAATTTTTAGAAAAATCAATATTTTTTGATGCAGTTTTATTAGGTGTGATCAATGAAAGTAAATAGGAAGAAAAAACCGGAAGTTTATTTATTTTTTTAAAAATTAATAGTGTTTCTGTATATGATTTTCCCATATTATGTTCTATTTTTTGCATATGTAACGTGTATTTTAAGGATTTTAAAGGTTTTTAGCAGTTAAATAGTTAGTTTCTTGTCAATTTCTACTTGAGTTTAGTAAGATGAGAATGCGTCAACAGTCTGCTGACCGATTTTCACTTCCCCCCACCCCCTCTTCTCATCAAACAAGACTTTTATACAATTGTAAAACTAAAAAAATTCATATCTTTTTGGGTTTGTATTATATCAAAAACATTTATTAAAAAAATTTGTTTGTTTTTACTTGCACTTTAAGAAAAAAAATAGAGAATAATTTTTCTTAAATTTTTTTTTTTTTTAAGTTAAAAAATGTTCTATTTTTGACATTATTGGTCCAAAATAGCTGGCTAACGAACTCGATCTGTATTTTTGGTCACTTAAAACGCATTCCAAATTTTAAATTGATAGAAGAATTTTTACTCAAGTTAATGGATTTTAAAATTTTTTACACAGACAGACAGACATACAGACAGACACTTTCGTAAAACCCATTTTTTCGGAATCAGGAGGTCTCAAAACGTCGAAAAATGTAGGTTTTAGCAAAAGTACAAAATCGCACAAATTTAATACCTTCTCATTGAGGATGAGAATGTAAAAATAAATTTTTTCAAAATTTCCAAAAATTTTTAGAAAAATCAATATTTTTTGATGCAGTTTTATTAGGTGTGATCAATGAAAGTAAATAGGAAGAAAAAACCGGAAGTTTATTTATTTTTTTGAGAAATAATAGTGTTTCTGTATATGATTTTCCCATATTATGTTCTATTTTTTGCATATGTAACGTGTATTTTAAGGATTTTAAAGGTTTTTAGCAGTTAAATAGTTAGTTTCTTGTCAATTTCTACTTGAGTATAGTAAGATGAGAATGCGTCAACAGTCTGCTGACCGATTTTCACTTCCCCCCTCCCCCTCTTCTCATTAAACAAGACTTTTATACAATTGTAAAACTTAAAAAATTCATATCTTTTTGGGTTTGTATTATATCAAAAACATTTATTAAAAAAATTTGTTTGTTTTTACTTGCACTTTAAGAAAAAAAATAGAGAAAAATTTTTTTTTAATTTTTTTTTTTTGAAGTTTGAAAATGTTCTATTTTTGACATTATTGGTCCAAAATAGCTGGCTAACGAACTCGATCTGTATTTTTGGTCACTTAAAACGCATACTAAATTTCAAATTGATAGAAGAATTTTTACTCAAGTTAATGGATTTCAAAATTTTTTACACAGACAGACAGACAGACATACAGACAGACACTTTCGTAAAACCCATTTTTTCGGAATCAGGAGGTCTCAAAACGTCGAAAAATGTAGGTTTTAGCAAAAGTACAAAATCGCTCAAATTTAATACCTTCTCATTTAGGATGAGAATGTAAAAATAAATTTTTTCAAAATTTCCAAAAATTTTTAGAAAAATCAATATGTTTTGATGCAGTTTTATTAGGTGTGATCAATGAAAGTAAATAGGAAGAAAAAACCGGAAGTTTATTTATTTTTTTGAAAAATAATAGTGTTTCTGTATATGATTTTCCCATATTATGTTCTATTTTTTGCATATGTAACGTGTATTTTAAGGACTTTAAAGGTTTTTAGCAGTTAAATAGTTAGTTTCTTGTCAATTTCTACTTGAGTTTAGTAAGATGAGAATGCGTCAACAGTCTGCTGACCGATTTTCACTTCCCCCCACCCCCTCTGCTCATCAAACAAGACTTTTATACAATTGTAAAACTAAAAAAATTCATATCTTTTTGGGTTTGTATTATATCAAAAACATTTATTAAAAAAATTTGTTTGTTTTTACTTGCACTTTAAGAAAAAAAATAGAGAATAATTTTTTTTAAATTTTTTTTTTTTTTGAAGTTTGAAAATGTTCTATTTTTGACATTATTGGTCCAAAATAGCTGACTAGAGAACTCCATCTGTATTTTTGGTCACTTAAAACGCATACCAAATTTTAAATTGATAGAAGAATTTTTACTCAAGTTAATGAATTTCAAAATTTTTTACACAGACAGACAGACAGACAGACAGTCATACAGACAGACACTTTCGTAAAACCCATTTTTTCGGAATCAGGAGGTCTCAAAACGTCGAAAAATGTAGGTTTTAGCAAAAGTACAAAATCGCACAAATTTAATACCTTCTCATTTAGGATGAGAATGTAAAAATAAATTTTTTCAAAATTTCCAAAAATTTTTAGAAAAATCAATATTTTTTGATGCAGTTTTATTAGGTGTGATCAATGAAAGTAAATAGGAAGAAAAAACCGGAAGTTTATTTATTTTTTTAAAAATTAATAGTGTTTCTGTATATGATTTTCCCATATTATGTTCTATTTTTTGCATATGTAACGTGTATTTTAAGGATTTTAAAGGTTTTTAGCAGTTAAATAGTTAGTTTCTTGTCAATTTCTACTTGAGTTTAGTAAGATGAGAATGCGTCAACAGTCTGCTGACCGATTTTCACTTCCCCCCACCCCCTCTTCTCATCAAACAAGACTTTTATACTATTGTAAAACTAAAAAAATTCATATCTTTTTGGGTTTGTATTATATCAAAAACATTTATTAAAAAAATTTGTTTGTTTTTACTTGCACTTTAAGAAAAAAAATAGAGAATAATTTTTCTTAAATTTTTTTTTTTTTTAAGTTAAAAAATGTTCTATTTTTGACATTATTGGTCCAAAATAGCTGGCTAACGAACTCGATCTGTATTTTTGGTCACTTAAAACGCATTCTAAATTTTAAATTGATAGAAGAATTTTTACTCAAGTTAATGGATTTTAAAATTTTTTACACAGACAGACAGACATACAGACAGACACTTTCGTAAAACCCATTTTTTCGGAATCAGGAGGTCTCAAAACGTCGAAAAATGTAGGTTTTAGCAAAAGTACAAAATCGCACAAATTTAATACCTTCTCATTGAGGATGAGAATGTAAAAAAAAATTTTTTCAAAATTTCCAAAAATTTTTAGAAAAATCAATATTTTTTGATGCAGTTTTATTAGGTGTGATCAATGAAAGTAAATAGGAAGAAAAAACCGGAAGTTTATTTATTTTTTTGAGAAATAATAGTGTTTCTGTATATGATTTTCCCATATTATGTTCTATTTTTTGCATATGTAACGTGTATTTTAAGGATTTTGAAGGTTTTTAGCAGTTAAATAGTTAGTTTCTTGTCAATTTCTACTTGAGTATAGTAAGATGAGAATGCGTCAACAGTCTGCTGACCGATTTTCACTTCCCCCCTCCCCCTCTGCTCATTAAACAAGACTTTTATACAATTGTAAAACTTAAAAAATTCATATCTTTTTGGGTTTGTATTATATCAAAAACATTTATTAAAAAAATTTGTTTGTTTTTACTTGCACTTTAAGAAAAAAAATAGAGAAAAATTTTTTTTTAATTTTTTTTTTTTTGAAGTTTGAAAATGTTCTATTTTTGACATTATTGGTCCAAAATAGCTGGCTAACGAACTCGATCTGTATTTTTGGTCACTTAAAACGCATACTAAATTTCAAATTGATAGAAGAATTTTTACTCAAGTTAATGGATTTCAAAATTTTTTACACAGACAGACAGACAGACATACAGACAGACACTTTCGTAAAACCCATTTTTTCGGAATCAGGAGGTCTCAAAACGTCGAAAAATGTAGGTTTTAGCAAAGGTACAAAATCGCACAAATTTAATACCTTCTCATTTAGGATGAGAATGTAAAAATAAATTTTTTCAAAATTTCCAAAAATTTTTAGAAAAATCAATATTTTTTGATGCAGTTTTATTAGGTGTGATCAATGAAAGTAAATAGGAAGAAAAAACCGGAAGTTTATTTATTTTTTTTAAAAATAATAGTTTTTCTGTATATGATTTTCCCATATTATGTTCTATTTTTTGCATATGTAACGTGTATTTTAAGGATTTTAAGGGTTTTAGCAGTTAAATAGTTAGTTTCTTGTCAATTTCTACTTGAGTATAGTAAGATGAGAATGCGTCAACAGTCTGCTGACCGATTTTCACTTCCCCCCTCCCCCTCTTCTCATTAAACAAGACTTTTATACAATTGTAAAATTTAAAAAATTCATATCTTTTTGGGTTTGTATTATTTAAAAAACATTTATTAAAAAAATTTGTTTGTTTTTACTTGCACTTTAAGAAAAAAAATAAAGAAAAATTTTTTTTAAATTTTTTTTTTTTTTGAAGTTTGAAAATGTTCTATTTTTGACATTATTGGTCCAAAATAGCTGGCTAACGAACTCGATCTGTATTTTTGGTCACTTAAAACGCATACCAAATTTCAAATTGATAGAAGAATTTTTACTCAAGTTAATGGCTTTCAAAATTTTTTACACAGAGAGACAGACAGACAGACAGTCATACAGACAGACACTTTCGTAAAACCTATTTTTTTGGAATCAGGAGGTCTCAAAACGTCGAAAAATGTAGGTTTTAGCAAAAGTACAAAATCGCACAAATTTAATACCTTCTCATTTAGGATGAGAATGTAAAAATAAATTTTTTCAGAATTTCCAAAAATTCTTAGAAAAATTAATATTTTTTGATGCAGTTTTATTAGGTCTGATCAATGAAAGTAATTAGGAAGAAAAAACCGGAAGTTTATTTATTTTTTTTAAGAAATAATACTGTTTCTGTATATGATTTTCCCATATTATGTTCTATTTTTTGCATATGTAACGTGTATTTTAAGGATTTTAAAGGTTTTTAGCAGTTAAATAGTTAGTTTCTTGTCAATTTCTACTTGAGTTTAGTAAGATGAGAATGCGTCAACAGTCTGCTGACCGATTTTCACTTTCCCCCTCCCCCTCTTCTCATCAAACAAGACTTTTATACAATTGTAAAACTTAAAAAATTCATATATTTTTGGGTTTGTATTATATCAAAAACATTTATTAAAAAAATTTGTTTGTTTTTACTTGCACTTTAAGAAAAAAAATAGAGAAAAATTTTTTTTTAATTTTTTTTTTTTTGAAGTTTGAAAATGTTCTATTTTTGACATTATTGGTCCAAAATAGCTGGCTAACGAACTCGATCTGTATTTGTGGTCACTTAAAACGCATACCAAATTTCAAATTGATAGAAGAATTTTTACTCAAGTTAATAAATTTCAAAATTTTTTACACAGACAGACAGACAGACAGACAGTCATACAGACAGACAATTTCGTAAAACCCATTTTTTCGGAATCAGGAGGTCTCAAAACGTCGAAAAATGTAGGTTTTAGCAAAAGTACAAAATCGCACAAATTTAATACCTTCTCATTTAGGATGAGAATGTAAAAATAAATTTTTTCAAAATTTCCAAAAATTTTTAGAAAAATCAATATTTTTTGATGCAGTTTTATTAGGTGTGATCAATGAAAGTAAATAGACAGAAAAAACCGGAAGTTTATTTATTTTTTTGAAAAATAATAGTGTTTCTGTATATGATTTTCCCATATTATGTTCTATTTTTTGCATATGTAACGTGTATTTTAAGGATTTTAAAGGTTTTTAGCAGTTAAATAGTTAGTTTCTTGTCAATTTCTACTTGAGTTTAGTAAGATGAGAATGTGTCAACAGTCTGCTGACCGATTTTCACTTCCCCCCTCCCCCTCTTCTCATCAAACAAGACTTTTATACAATTGTAAAACCTTAAAAATTCATATCTTTTTGGGTTTGTATTATATCAAAAACATTTATAAAAAAATTTGTTTGTTTTTACTTGCACTTTAAGAAAAAAAATAGAGAAAAATTTTTTTAAAATTTTTTTTTTTTTGAAGTTTGAAAATGTTCTATTTTTGACATTATTGGTCCAAAATAGCTGGCTAACGAACTCGATCTGTATTTTTGGTCACTTAAAACGCATACCAAATTTCAAATTGATAGAAGAATTTTTACTCAAGTTAATGGCTTTCAAAATTTTTTACACAGACAGACAGACAGACATACAGACAGACACTTTCGTAAAACCCATTTTTTCGGAATCAGGAGGTCTCAAAACGTCGAAATATGTAGGTTTTAGCAAAAGTACAAAATCGCACAAATTTAATACCTTCTCATTTAGGAAGAGAATGTAAAAATAAATTTTTTCAAAATTTCCAAAAATTTTTAGAAAAATCAATATGTTTTGATGCAGTTTTATTAGGTGTGATCAATGAAAGTAAATAGACAGAAAAAACCGGAAGTTTATTTATTTTTTTGAAAAATAATAGTGTTTCTGTATATGATTTTCCCATATTATGTTCTATTTTTTGCATATGTAACGTGTATTTTAAGGACTTTAAAGGTTTTTAGCAGTTAAATAGTTAGTTTCTTGTCAATTTCTACTTGAGTTTAGTAAGATGAGAATGCGTCAACAGTCTGCTGACCGATTTTCACTTCCCCCCTCCCCCTCTTCTCATCAAACAAGACTTTTATACAATTGTAAAACTTAAAAAATTCATATCTTTTTGGGTTTGTATTATATCAAAAACATTTATTAAAAAAATTTGTTTGTTTTTACTTGCACTTTAAGAAAAAAAATCGAGAAAAATTTTTTTAAAATTTTTTTTTTTTTGAAGTTTGAAAATGTTCTATTTTTGACATTATTGGTCCAAAATAGCTGGCTAACGAACTCGATCTGTATTTTTGGTCACTTAAAACGCATACTAAATTTCAAATTGATAGAAGAATTTTTACTCAAGTTAATGGATTTCAAAATTTTTTACACAGACAGACAGACAGACATACAGACAGACACTTTCGTAAAACCCATTTTTTCGGAATCAGGAGGTCTCAAAACGTCGAAAAATGTAGGTTTTAGCAAAGGTACAAAATCGCACAAATTTAATACCTTCTCATTTAGGATGAGAATGTAAAAATAAATTTTTTCAAAATTTCCAAAAATTTTTAGAAAAATCAATATTTTTTGATGCAGTTTTATTAGGTGTGATCAATGAAAGTAAATAGGAAGAAAAAACCGGAAGTTTGTTTATTTTTTTTTTAAAAATAATAGTTTTTCTGTATATGATTTTCCCATATTATGTTCTATTTTTTGCATATGTAACGTGTATTTTAAGGATTTTAAAGGTTTTTAGCAGTTAAATAGTTAGTTTCTTGTCAATTTCTACTTGAGTATAGTAAGATGAGAATGCGTCAACAGTCTGCTGACCGATTTTCACTTCCCCCCTCCCCCTCTTCTCATTAAACAAGACTTTTATACAATTGTAAAATTTAAAAAATTCATATCTTTTTGGGTTTGTATTATTTAAAAAACATTTATTAAAAAAATTTGTTTGTTTTTACTTGCACTTTAAGAAAAAAAATAAAGAAAAATTTTTTTTAAATTTTTTTTTTTTTTGAAGTTTGAAAATGTTCTATTTTTGACATTATTGGTCCAAAATAGCTGGCTAACGAACTCGATCTGTATTTTTGGTCACTTAAAACGCATACCAAATTTCAAATTGATAGAAAAATTTTTACTCAAGTTAATGGCTTTCAAAATTTTTTACACAGAGAGACAGACAGACATACAGACAGACACTTTCGTAAAACCTATTTTTTTGGAATCAGGAGGTCTCAAAACGTCGAAAAATGTAGGTTTTAGCAAAAGTACAAAATCGCACAAATTTAATACCTTCTCATTTAGGATGAGAATGTAAAAATAAATTTTTTCAGAATTTCCAAAAATTTTTAGAAAAATTAATATTTTTTGATGCAGTTTTATTAGGTCTGATCAATGAAAGTAATTAGGAAGAAAAAACCGGAAGTTTATTTATTTTTTTTAAGAAATAATAGTGTTTCTGTATATGATTTTCCCATATTATGTTCTATTTTTTGCATATGTAACGTGTATTTTAAGGATTTTAAAGGTTTTTAGCAGTTAAATAGTTAGTTTCTTGTCAATTTCTACTTGAGTTTAGTAAGATGAGAATGCGTCAACAGTCTGCTGACCGATTTTCACTTTCCCCCTCCCCCTCTTCTCATCAAACAAGACTTTTATACAATTGTAAAACTTAAAAAATTCATATATTTTTGGGTTTGTATTATATCAAAAACATTTATTAAAAAAATTTGTTTGTTTTTACTTGCACTTTAAGAAAAAAAATAGAGAAAAATTTTTTTTTAATTTTTTTTTTTTTGAAGTTTGAAAATGTTCTATTTTTGACATTATTGGTCCAAAATAGCTGGCTAACGAACTCGATCTGTATTTGTGGTCACTTAAAACGCATACCAAATTTCAAATTGATAGAAGAATTTTTACTCAAGTTAATAAATTTCAAAATTTTTTACACAGACAGACAGACAGACAGACAGTCATACAGACAGACAATTTCGTAAAACCCATTTTTTCGGAATCAGGAGGTCTCAAAACGTCGAAAAATGTAGGTTTTAGCAAAAGTACAAAATCGCACAAATTTAATACCTTCTCATTTAGGATGAGAATGTAAAAATAAATTTTTTCAAAATTTCCAAAAATTTTTAGAAAAATCAATATTTTTTGATGCAGTTTTATTAGGTGTGATCAATGAAAGTAAATAGACAGAAAAAACCGGAAGTTTATTTATTTTTTTGAAAAATAATAGTGTTTCTGTATATGATTTTCCCATATTATGTTCTATTTTTTGCATATGTAACGTGTATTTTAAGGATTTTAAAGATTTTTAGCAGTTAAATAGTTAGTTTCTTGTCAATTTCTACTTGAGTTTAGTAAGATGAGAATGCGTCAACAGTCTGCTGACCGATTTTCACTTCCTCCCTCCCCCTCTTCTCATCAAACAAGACTTTTATACAATTGTAAAACTTAAAAATTCATATCTTTTTAAGTTTGTATTATATCAAAAACATTTATTAAAAAAATTTGTTTGTTTTTACTTGCACTTTAAGAAAAAAAATAGAGAAACATTTTTTTTAAATTTTTTTTTTTTTGAAGTTTGAAAATGTTCTATTTTTGACATTATTGGTCCAAAATAGCTGGCTAACGAACTCGATCTGTATTTTTGGTCACTTAAAACGCATACCAAATTTCAAATTGATAGAAGAATTTTTACTCAAGTTAATGGCTTTCAAAATTTTTTACACAGACAGACAGACAGACATACAGACAGACACTTTCGTAAAACCCATTTTTTCGGAATCAGGAGGTCTCAAAACGTCGAAATATGTAGGTTTTAGCAAAAGTACAAAATCGCACAAATTTAATACCTTCTCATTTAGGAAGAGAATGTAAAAATAAATTTTTTCAAAATTTCCAAAAATTTTTAGAAAAATCAATATGTTTTGATGCAGTTTTATTAGGTGTGATCAATGAAAGTAAATAGACAGAAAAAACCGGAAGTTTATTTATTTTTTTGAAAAATAATAGTGTTTCTGTATATGATTTTCCCATATTATGTTCTATTTTTTGCATATGTAACGTGTATTTTAAGGACTTTAAAGGTTTTTAGCAGTTAAATAGTTAGTTTCTTGTCAATTTCTACTTGAGTTTAGTAAGATGAGAATGCGTCAACAGTCTGCTGACCGATTTTCACTTCCCCCCTCCCCCTCTTCTCATCAAACAAGACTTTTATACAATTGTAAAACTTAAAAAATTCATATCTTTTTGGGTTTGTATTATATCAAAAACATTTATTAAAAAAATTTGTTTGTTTTTACTTGCACTTTAAGAAAAAAAATCGAGAAAAATTTTTTTAAAATTTTTTTTTTTTTGAAGTTTGAAAATGTTCTATTTTTGACATTATTGGTCCAAAATAGCTGGCTAACGAACTCGATCTGTATTTTTGGTCACTTAAAACGCATACCAAATTTCAAATTGATAGAAGAATTTTTACTCAAGTTAATGGATTTCAAAATTTTTTACACAGACAGACAGACATACAGACAGACACTTTCGTAAAACCCATTTTTTCGGAATCAGGAGGTCTCAAAACGTCGAAAAATGTAGGTTTTAGCAAAAGTACAAAATCGCACAAATTTAATACCTTCTCATTTAGGATGAGAATGTAAAAATAAATTTTTTCAAAATTTCCAAAAATTTTTAGAAAAATCAATATTTTTTGATGCAGTTTTATTAGGTGTGATTAATGAAAGTAAATAGGAAGAAAAAACCGGAAGTTTATTTATTTTTTTGAAAAATAATAGTGTTTCTGTATATGATTTTCCCATATTATGTTCTATTTTTTGCATATGTAACGTGTATTTTAAGGATTTTAAAGGTTTTTAGCAGTTAAATAGTTAGTTTCTTGTCAATTTCTACTTGAGTTTAGTAAGATGAGAATGCGTCAACAGTCTGCTGACCGATTTTCACTTCCCCCCTCCCCCTCTTCTCATCAAACAAGACTTTTATACAATTGTAAAACTTAAAAAATTCATATCTTTTTGCGTTTGTATTATATCAAAAACATTTATTAAAAAAATTTGTTTGTTTTTACTTGCACTTTAAGAAAAAAAATAGAGAAACATTTTTTTTAAATTTTTTTTTTTTTGAAGTTTGAAAATGTTCTATTTTTGACATTATTGGTCCAAAATAGCTGGCTAACGAACTCGATCTGTATTTTTGGTCACTTAAAACGGTTACCAAATTTCAAATTGATAGAAGAATTTTTACTCAAGTTAATGGATTTCAAAATTTTTTACACAGACAGACAGACAGACAGACATACAGACAGACACTTTCGTAAAACCCATTTTTTCGGAATCAGGAGGTCTCAGAACGTCGAAAAATGTAGGTTTTAGCAAAAGTACAAAATCGCACAAATTTAATACCTTCTCATTTAGGATGAGAATGTAAAAATAAATTTTTTCAAAATTTCCAAAAATTTTTAGAAAAATCAATATTTTTTGATGCAGTTTTATTAGGTGTGATCAATGAAAGTAAATAGGAAGAAAAAACCGGAAGTTTATTTATTTTTTTTAAAAATAATAGTTTTTCTGTATATGATTTTCCCATATTATGTTCTATTTTTTGCATATGTAACTTGTATTTTAAGGATTTTAAAGGTTTTTAGCAGTTAAATAGTTAGTTTCTTGTCAATTTCTACTTGAGTTTAGTAAGATGAGAATGTGTCAACAGTCTGCTGACCGATTTTCACTTCCCCCCTCCCCCTCTTCTCATCAAACAAGACTTTTATACAATTGTAAAACCTTAAAAATTCATATCTTTTTAGGTTTGTATTATATCAAAAACATTTATAAAAAAATTTGTTTGTTTTTACTTGCACTTTAAGAAAAAAAATAGAGAAAAATTTTTTTAAAATTTTTTTTTTTTTGAAGTTTGAAAATGTTCTATTTTTGACATTATTGGTCCAAAATAGCTGGCTAACGAACTCGATCTGTATTTTTGGTCACTTAAAACGCATACCAAATTTCAAATTGATAGAAGAATTTTTACTCAAGTTAATGGCTTTCAAAATTTTTTACACAGACAGACAGACAGACATACAGACAGACACTTTCGTAAAACCCATTTTTTCGGAATCCGGAGGTCTCAATACGTCGAAATATGTAGGTTTTAGCAAAAGTACAAAATCGCACAAATTTAATAACTTCTCATTTAGGAAGAGAATGTAAAAATAAATTTTTTCAAAATTTCCAAAAATTTTTAGAAAAATCAATATTTTTTGATGCAGTTTTATTAGGTGTGATCAATGAAAGTAAATAGACAGAAAAAACCGGAAGTTTATTTATTTTTTTGAAAAATAATAGTGTTTCTGTATATGATTTTCCCATATTATGTTCTATTTTTTGCATATGTAACGTGTATTTTAAGGACTTTAAAGGTTTTTAGCAGTTAAATAGTTAGTTTCTTGTCAATTTCTACTTGAGTATAGTAAGATGAGAATGCGTCAACAGTCTGCTGACCGATTTTCACTTCCCCCCTCCCCCTCTTCTCATCAAACAAGACTTTTATACAATTGTAAAACTTAAAAAATTCATATCTTTTTGGGTTTGTATTATATCAAAAACATTTATTAAAAAAATTTGTTTGTTTTTACTTGCACTTTAAGAAAAAAAATCGAGAAAAATTTTTTTAAAATTTTTTTTTTTTTGAAGTTTGAAAATGTTCTATTTTTGACATTATTGGTCCAAAATAGCTGGCTAACGAACTCGATCTGTATTTTTGGTCACTTAAAACGCATACCAAATTTCAAATTGATAGAAGAATTTTTACTCAAGTTAATGGATTTCAAAATTTTTTACACAGACAGACAGACATACAGACAGACACATTCGTAAAACCCATTTTTTCGGAATCAGGAGGTCTCAAAACGTCGAAAAATGTAGGTTTTAGCAAAAGTACAAAATCGCACAAATTTAATACCTTCTCATTTAGGATGAGAATGTAAAAATAAATTTTTTCAAAATTTCCAAAAATTTTTAGAAAAATCAATATTTTTTGATGCAGTTTTATTAGGTGTGATCAATGAAAGTAAATAGGAAGAAAAAACCGGAAGTTTATTTATTTTTTTGAAAAATAATAGTGTTTCTGTATATGATTTTCCCATATTATGTTCTATTTTTTGCATATGTAACGTGTATTTTAAGGATTTTAAAGGTTTTTAGCAGTTAAATAGTTAGTTTCTTGTCAATTTCTACTTGAGTTTAGTAAGATGAGAATGCGTCAACAGTCTGCTGACCGATTTTCACTTCCCCCCTCCCCCTCTTCTCATCAAACAAGACTTTTATACAATTGTAAAACTTAAAAAATTCATATCTTTTTGCGTTTGTATTATATCAAAAACATTTATTAAAAAAATTTGTTTGTTTTTACTTGCACTTTAAGAAAAAAAATAGAGAAACATTTTTTTAAAATTTTTTTTTTTTTGAAGTTTGAAAATGTTCTATTTTTGACATTATTGGTCCAAAATAGCTGGCTAACGAACTCGATCTGTATTTTTGGTCACTTAAAACGGTTACCAAATTTCAAATTGATAGAAGAATTTTTACTAAAGTTAATGGATTTCAAAATTTTTTACACAGACAGACAGACAGACAGACATACAGACAGACACTTTCGTAAAACCCATTTTTTCGGAATCAGGAGGTCTCAGAACGTCGAAAAATGTAGGTTTTAGCAAAAGTACAAAATCGCACAAATTTAATACCTTCTCATTTAGGATGAGAATGTAAAAATAAATTTTTTCAAAATTTCCAAAAATTTTTAGAAAAATCAATATTTTTTGATGCAGTTTTATTAGGTGTGATCAATGAAAGTAAATAGGAAGAAAAAACCGGAAGTTTATTTATTTTTTTTAAAAATAATAGTTTTTCTGTATATGATTTTCCCATATTATGTTCTATTTTTTGCATATGTAACTTGTATTTTAAGGATTTTAAAGGTTTTTAGCAGTTAAATAGTTAGTTTCTTGTCAATTTCTACTTGAGTTTAGTAAGATGAGAATGTGTCAACAGTCTGCTGACCGATTTTCACTTCCCCCCTCCCCCTCTTCTCATCAAACAAGACTTTTATACAATTGTAAAACCTTAAAAATTCATATCTTTTTGGGTTTGTATTATATCAAAAACATTTATTAAAAAAATTTGTTTGTTTTTACTTGCACTTTAAGAAAAAAAATAGAGAAAAATTTTTTTAAAATTTTTTTTTTTTTGAAGTTTGAAAATGTTCTATTTTTGACATTATTGGTCCAAAATAGCTGGCTAACGAACTCGATCTGTATTTTTGGTCACTTAAAACGCATACCAAATTTCAAATTGATAGAAGAATTTTTACTCAAGTTAATGGCTTTCAAAATTTTTTACACAGACAGACAGACAGACATACAGACAGACACTTTCGTAAAACCCATTTTTTCGGAATCAGGAGGTCTCAAAACGTCGAAATATGTAGGTTTTAGCAAAAGTACAAAATCGCACAAATTTAATACCTTCTCATTTAGGAAGAGAATGTAAAAATAAATTTTTTCAAAATTTCCAAAAATTTTTAGAAAAATCAATATGTTTTGATGCAGTTTTATTAGGTGTGATCAATGAAAGTAAATAGACAGAAAAAACCGGAAGTTTATTTATTTTTTTGAAAAATAATAGTGTTTCTGTATATGATTTTCCCATATTATGTTCTATTTTTTGCATATGTAACGTGTATTTTAAGGACTTTAAAGGTTTTTAGCAGATAAATAGTTAGTTTCTTGTCAATTTCTACTTGAGTTTAGTAAGATGAGAATGCGTCAACAGTCTGCTGACCGATTTTCACTTCCCCCCTCCCCCTCTTCTCATCAAACAAGACTTTTATACAATTGTAAAACTTAAAAAATTCATATCTTTTTGGGTTTGTATTATATCAAAAACATTTATTAAAAAAATTTGTTTGTTTTTACTTGCACTTTAAGAAAAAAAATCGAGAAAAATTTTTTTAAAATTTTTTTTTTTTTGAAGTTTGAAAATGTTCTATTTTTGACATTATTGGTCCAAAATAGCTGGCTAACGAACTCGATCTGTATTTGTGGTCACTTAAAACGCATACCAAATTTCAAATTGATAGAAGAATTTTTACTCAAGTTAATGGATTTCAAAATTTTTTACACAGACAGACAGACATACAGACAGACACTTTCGTAAAACCCATTTTTTCGGAATCAGGAGGTCTCAAAACGTCGAAAAATGTAGGTTTTAGCAAAAGTACAAAATCGCACAAATTTAATACCTTCTCATTTAGGATGAGAATGTAAAAATAAATTTTTTCAAAATTTCCAAAAATTTTTAGAAAAATCAATATTTTTTGATGCAGTTTTATTAGGTGTGATCAATGAAAGTAAATAGGAAGAAAAAACCGGAAGTTTATTTACTTTTTTGAAAAATAATAGTGTTTCTGTATATGATTTTCCCATATTATGTTCTATTTTTTGCATATGTAACGTGTATTTTAAGGATTTTAAAGGTTTTTAGCAGTTAAATAGTTAGTTTCTTGTCAATTTCTACTTGAGTTTAGTAAGATAAGAATGCGTCAACAGTCTGCTGACCGATTTTCACTTCCCCCCTCCCCCTCTTCTCATCAAACAAGACTTTTATACAATTGTAAAACTTAAAAAATTCATATCTTTTTGCGTTTGTATTATATCAAAAACATTTATTAAAAAAATTTGTTTGTTTTTACTTGCACTTTAAGAAAAAAAATAGAGAAACATTTTTTTTAAATTTTTTTTTTTTTGAAGTTTGAAAATGTTCTATTTTTGACATTATTGGTCCAAAATAGCTGGCTAACGAACTCGATCTGTATTTTTGGTCACTTAAAACGGTTACCAAATTTCAAATTGATAGAAGAATTTTTACTCAAGTTAATGGATTTCAAAATTTTTTACACAGACAGACAGACAGACAGACATACAGACAGACACTTTCGTAAAACCCATTTTTTCGGAATCAGGAGGTCTCAGAACGTCGAAAAATGTAGGTTTTAGCAAAAGTACAAAATCGCACAAATTTAATACCTTCTCATTTAGGATGAGAATGTAAAAATAAATTTTTTCAAAATTTCCAAAAATTTTTAGAAAAATCAATATTTTTTGATGCAGTTTTATTAGGTGTGATCAATGAAAGTAAATAGGAAGAAAAAACCGGAAGTTTATTTATTTTTTTTAAAAATAATAGTTTTTCTGTATATGATTTTCCCATATTTTGTTCTATTTTTTGCATATGTAACTTGTATTTTAAGGATTTTAAAGGTTTTTAGCAGTTAAATAGTTAGTTTCTTGTCAATTTCTACTTGAGTATAGTAAGATGAGAATGCGTCAACAGTCTGCTGACCGATTTTCACTTCCCCCCTCCCCCTCTTCTCATTAAACAAGACTTTTATACAATTGTAAAATTTAAAAAATTCATACCTTTTTGGGTTTGTATTATATCAAAAACATTTATTAAAAAAATTTGTTTGTTTTTACTTGCACTTTAAGAAAAAAAATAGAGAAAAAATTTTTTTTAATTTTTTTTTTTTTGAAGTTTGAAAATGTTCTATTTTTGACATTATTGGTCCAAAATAGCTGGCTAACGAACTCGATCTGTATTTGTGGTCACTTAAAACGCATACCAAATTTCAAATTGATAGAAGAATTTTTACTCAAGTTAATGGATTTCAAAATTTTTTACACAGACAGACAGACATACAGACAGACACTTTCGTAAAACCCATTTTTTCGGAATCAGGAGGTCTCAAAACGTCGAAAAATGTAGGTTTTAGCAAAAGTACAAAATCGCACAAATTTAATACCTTCTCATTTAGGATGAGAATGTAAAAATAAATTTTTTCAAAATTTCCAAAAATTTTTAGAAAAATCAATATTTTTTGATGCAGTTTTATTAGGTGTGATCAATGAAAGTAAATAGGAAGAAAAAACCGGAAGTTTATTTACTTTTTTGAAAAATAATAGTGTTTCTGTATATGATTTTCCCATATTATGTTCTATTTTTTGCATATGTAACGTGTATTTTAAGGATTTTAAAGGTTTTTAGCAGTTAAATAGTTAGTTTCTTGTCAATTTCTACTTGAGTTTAGTAAGATAAGAATGCGTCAACAGTCTGCTGACCGATTTTCACTTCCCCCCTCCCCCTCTTCTCATCAAACAAGACTTTTATACAATTGTAAAACTTAAAAAATTCATATCTTTTTGCGTTTGTATTATATCAAAAACATTTATTAAAAAAATTTGTTTGTTTTTACTTGCACTTTAAGAAAAAAAATAGAGAAACATTTTTTTTAAATTTTTTTTTTTTTGAAGTTTGAAAATGTTCTATTTTTGACATTATTGGTCCAAAATAGCTGGCTAACGAACTCGATCTGTATTTTTGGTCACTTAAAACGGTTACCAAATTTCAAATTGATAGAAGAATTTTTACTCAAGTTAATGGATTTCAAAATTTTTTACACAGACAGACAGACAGACAGACATACAGACAGACACTTTCGTAAAACCCATTTTTTCGGAATCAGGAGGTCTCAGAACGTCGAAAAATGTAGGTTTTAGCAAAAGTACAAAATCGCACAAATTTAATACCTTCTCATTTAGGATGAGAATGTAAAAATAAATTTTTTCAAAATTTCCAAAAATTTTTAGAAAAATCAATATTTTTTGATGCAGTTTTATTAGGTGTGATCAATGAAAGTAAATAGGAAGAAAAAACCGGAAGTTTATTTATTTTTTTTAAAAATAATAGTTTTTCTGTATATGATTTTCCCATATTTTGTTCTATTTTTTGCATATGTAACTTGTATTTTAAGGATTTTAAAGGTTTTTAGCAGTTAAATAGTTAGTTTCTTGTCAATTTCTACTTGAGTATAGTAAGATGAGAATGCGTCAACAGTCTGCTGACCGATTTTCACTTCCCCCCTCCCCCTCTTCTCATTAAACAAGACTTTTATACAATTGTAAAATTTAAAAAATTCATACCTTTTTGGGTTTGTATTATATCAAAAACATTTATTAAAAAAATTTGTTTGTTTTTACTTGCACTTTAAGAAAAAAAATAGAGAAAAAATTTTTTTTAATTTTTTTTTTTTTGAAGTTTGAAAATGTTCTATTTTTGACATTATTGGTCCAAAATAGCTGGCTAACGAACTCGATCTGTATTTTTGGTCACTTAAAACGCATACCAAATTTCAAATTGATAGAAGAATTTTTACTCAAGTTAATGGCTTTCAAAATTTTTTACACAGACAGACAGACAGACATACAGACAGACACTTTCGTAAAACCTATTTTTTTGGAATCAGGAGGTCTCAAAACGTCGAAAAATGTAGGTTTTAGCAAAAGTACAAAATCGCACAAATTTAATACCTTCTCATTTAGGATGAGAATGTAAAAATAAATTTTATCAAAATTTCCAAAAATTTTTAGAAAAATTAATATTTTTTGATGCAGTTTTATTAGGTGTGATCAATGAAAGTAAATAGGAAGAAAAAACCGGAAGTTTATTTATTTTTTTGAGAAATAATAGTGTTTCTGTATATGATTTTCCCATATTATGTTCTATTTTTTGCATATGTAACGTGTATTTTAAGGATTTTACAGGTTTTTAGCAGTTAAATAGTTAGTTTCTTGTCAATTTCTACTTAAGTTTAGTAAGATGAGAATGCGTCAACAGTCTGCTGACCGATTTTCACTTCCCCCCTCCCCCTCTTCTCATCAAAAAAGACTTTTATACAATTGTAAAACTTAAAAAATTCATATCTTTTTGGGTTTGTATTATATCAAAAACATTTATTAAAAAAATTTGTTTGTTTTTACTTGCACTTTAAGAAAAAAAATAGAGAAACATTTTTTTTAAATTTTTTTTTTTTTTTAAGTTTGAAAATGTTCTATTTTTGACATTATTGGTCCAAAATAGCTGACTAACGAACTCCATCTGTATTTTTGGTCACTTAAAACGCATACCAAATTTCAAATTGATAGAAGAATTTTTACTCAAGTTAATGAATTTCAAAATTTTTTACACAGACAGACAGACAGACAGACAGTCATACAGACAGACACTTTCGTAAAACCCATTTTTTCGGAATCAGGAGGTCTCAAAACGTCGAAAAATGTAGGTTTTAGCAAAAGTACAAAATCGCACAAATTTAATACCTTCTCATTTAGGATGAGAATGTAAAAATAAATTTTTTCAAAATTTCCAAAAATTTTTAGAAAAATCAATATTTTTTGATGCAGTTTTATTAGGTGTGATCAATGAAAGTAAATAGACAGAAAAAACCGGAAGTTTATTTATTTTTTTGAAAAATAATAGTGTTTCTGTATATGATTTTCCCATATTATGTTCTATTTTTTGCATATGTAACGTGTATTTTAAGGATTTTAAAGGTTTTTAGCAGTTAAATAGTTAGTTTCTTGTCAATTTCTACTTGAGTTTAGTAAGATGAGAATGTGTCAACAGTCTGCTGACCGATTTTCACTTCCCCCCTCCCCCTCTTCTCATCAAACAAGACTTTTATACAATTGTAAAACTTAAAAAATTCATATCTTTTTGGGTTTGTATTATATCAAAAACATTTATAAAAAAATTTGTTTGTTTTTACTTGCACTTTAAGAAAAAAAATAGAGAAAAATTTTTTTAAAATTTTTTTTTTTTTGAAGTTTGAAAATGTTCTATTTTTGACATTATTGGTCCGAAATAGCTGGCTAACGAACTCGATCTGTATTTTTGGTCTCTTAAAACGCATACCAAATTTCAAATTGATAGAAGAATTTTTACTCAAGTTAATGGCTTTCAAAATTTTTTACACAGACAGACAGACAGACATACAGACAGACACTTTCGTAAAACCCATTTTTTCGGAATCAGGAGGTCTCAAAACGTCGAAAAATGTAGGTTTTAGCAAAAGTACAAAATCGCACAAATTTAATACCTTCTCATTTAGGAAGAGAATGTAAAAATAAATTTTTTCAAAATTTCCAAAAATTTTTAGAAAAATCAATATGTTTTGATGCAGTTTTATTAGGTGTGATCAATGAAAGTAAATAGGAAGAAAAAACCGGAAGTTTATTTATTTTTTTGAAAAATAATAGTGTTTCTGTATATGATTTTCCCATTTATGTTCTATTTTTTGCATATTTAACGTGTATTTTAAGGACTTTAAAGGTTTTTAGCAGTTAAATAGTTAGTTTCTTGTCAATTTCTACTTGAGTTTAGTAAGATGAGAATGCGTCAACAGTCTGCTGACCGATTTTCACTTCCCCCCTCCCCCTCTTCTCATCAAACAAGACTTTTATACAATTGTAAAACTTAAAAAATTCATATCTTTTTGCGTTTGTATTATATCAAAAACATTTATTAAAAACATTTGTTTGTTTTTACTTGCACTTTAAGAAAAAAAATAGAGAAACATTTTTTTTAAATTTTTTTTTTTTTTAAGTTTGAAAATGTTCTATTTTTGACATTATTGGTCCAAAATAGCTGGCTAACGAACTCGATCTGTATTTTTAGTCACTTAAAACGGATACCAAATTTCAAATTGATAGAAGAATTTTTACTCAAGTTAATGGATTTCAAAATTTTTTACACAGACAGACAGACAGACATACAGACAGACACTTTCGTAAAACCCATTTTTTCGGAATCAGGAGGTCTAAAAACGTCGAAAAATGTAGGTTTCAGCAAAAGTACAAAATCGCACAAATTTAATACCTTCTCATTTAGGATGAGAATGTAAAAATAAATTTTTTCAAAATTCCCAAAAATTTTTAGAAAAATCAATATTTTTTTATGCAGTTTTATTAGGTGTGATCAATGAAAGTAAATAGGAAGAAAAAACCGGAAGTTTATTTATTTTTTTAAAAATTAATAGTGTTTCTGTATATGATTTTCCCATATTATGTTCTATTGTTTGCATATGTAACGTGTATTTTAAGGATTTTAAAGGTTTTTAGCAGTTAAATAGTTAGTTTCTTGTCAATTTCTACTTGAGTTTAGTAAGATAAGAATGCGTCAAGAGTCTGCTGACCGATTTTCACTTCCTCCCTCCCCCTCTTCTCATCAAACAAGACTTTTATACAATTGTAAAATTTAAAAAATTCATATCTTTTTGGGTTTGTATTATATCAAAAACATTTATTAAAAAAATTTGTTTGTTTTTACTTGCACTTTAAGAAAAAAAATAGAGAAACATTTTTTTTAAATTTTTTTTTTTTTGAAGATTGAAAATGTTCTATTTTTGACATTATTGGTCCAAAATAGCTGGCTAACGAACGCGATCTGTATTTTTGGTCACTTAAAACGCATACCAAATTTTAAATTGATAGAAGAATTTTTACTCAAGTTAATGGATTTTAAAATTTTTTACACAGACAGACAGACGTACAGACAGACACTTTCGTAAAACCCATTTTTTTCGGAATCAGGAGGTCTCAAAACTTCGAAAAATGTAGGTTTTAGCAAAAGTACAAAATCGCACAAATTTAATACCTTCTCATTTAGGATGAGAATGTAAAAATAAATTTTTTCAAAATTTCCAAAAATTTTTAGAAAAATCAATATTTTTTGATGCAGTTTTATTAGGTGTGATCAACGAAAGTGAATAGGGAGAAAAAACCGGGAGTTTATTAATTTTTTTGAAAATTAATAGTGTTTCTGTATATTATTTTCCCATATTATGTTCTATTTTTTGCATATGTAACCTGTATTTTAAGGATTTTAAAGGTTTTTAGCAGTTTAATAGTTAGTTTCTTGTCAATTTCTACTTGAGTTTAGTAAGATGAGAATGCGTCAACAGTCTGCTGACCGATTTTCACTTCCCCCCTCCCCCTCTTCTCATCAAACAAGACTTTTATACAATTGTAAAACTTAAAAAATTCATATCTTTTTGGGTTTGTATTATATCAAAAACATTTATTAAAAAAATTTGTTTGTTTTTACTTGCACTTTAAGAAAAAAAATAGAGAATAATTTTTCTTAAATTTTTTTTTTTTTTTAAGTTTAAAAATGTTCTATTTTTGACATTATTGGTCCAAAATAGCTGGCTAACGAACCCGATCTGTATTTTTGGTCACTTAAAACGCATTCCAAATTTTAAATTGATAGAAGAATTTTTACTCAAGTTAATGGATTTTAAAATTTTTTACACAGACAGACAGACATACAGACAGACACTTTCGTAAAACCCATTTTTTCGGAATCAGGAGGTCTCAAAACGTCGAAAAATGTAGGTTTTAGCAAAAGTACAAAATCGCACAAATTTAATACCTTCTCATTTAGGATGAGAATGTAAAAATAAATTTTTTCAAAATTTCCAAAAATTTTTAGAAAAATCAATATTTTTTGATGCAGTTTTATTAGGTGTGATCAATGAAAGTAAATAGGAAGAAAAAACCGGGAGTTTATTTATTTTTTTGAAAAAGAATAGTTTTTCTGTACATGATTTTCCCATATTATGTTCTATTTTTTGCATATGTAACGTGTATTTTAAGGATTTTAAAGGTTTTTAGCAGTTAAATAGTTAGTTTCTTGTCAATTTCTACTTGAGTTTAGTAAGATGAGAATGCGTCAACAGTCTGCTGACCGATTTTCGCTTCCCCCCTCCCCCGCTTCTCATCAAACAAGACTTTTATACAATTGTAAAACTTAAAAAATTCATATCTTTTTGCGTTTGTTTTATATCAAAAACATTTATTAAAAAAATTTGTTTGTTTTTACTTGCACTTTAAGAAAAAAAATAGAGAAACATTTTTTTTAAATTTTTTTTTTTTTGAAGTTTGAAAATGTTCTATTTTTGACATTATTGGTCCAAAATAGCTGGCTAACGAACTCGATCTGTATTTTTGGTCACTTAAAACGCATACCAAATTTCAAATTGATAGAAGAATTTTTACTCAAGTTAATGGATTTCAAAATTTTTTACACAGACAGACAGACATACAGACAGACACTTTCGTAAAACCCATTTTTTCGGAATCAGGAGGTCTCAAAACGTCGAAAAATGTAGGTTTTAGCAAAAGTACAAAATCGCACAAATTTAATACCTTCTCATTTAGGATGAGAATGTAAAAATAAATTTTTTCAAAATTTCCAAAAATTTTTAGAAAAATCAATATTTTTTGATGCAGTTTTATTAGGTGTGATCAATGAAAGTAAATAGGAAGAAAAAACCGGAAGTTTATTTACTTTTTTGAAAAATAATAGTGTTTCTGTATATGATTTTCCCATATTATGTTCTATTTTTTGCATATGTAACGTGTATTTTAAGGATTTTAAAGGTTTTTAGCAGTTAAATAGTTAGTTTCTTGTCAATTTCTACTTGAGTTTAGTAAGATAAGAATGCGTCAACAGTCTGCTGACCGATTTTCACTTCCCCCCTCCCCCTCTTCTCATCAAACAAGACTTTTATACAATTGTAAAACTTAAAAAATTCATATCTTTTTGCGTTTGTATTATATCAAAAACATTTATTAAAAAAATTTGTTTGTTTTTACTTGCACTTTAAGAAAAAAAATAGAGAAACATTTTTTTTAAATTTTTTTTTTTTTGAAGTTTGAAAATGTTCTATTTTTGACATTATTGGTCCAAAATAGCTGGCTAACGAACTCGATCTGTATTTTTGGTCACTTAAAACGCATACCAAATTTCAAATTGATAGAAGAATTTTTACTCAAGTTAATGGATTTCAAAATTTTTTACACAGACAGACATACAGACAGACACTTTCGTAAAACCCATTTTTTCGGAATCAGGAGGTCTCAAAACGTCGAAAAATGTAGGTTTTAGCAAAAGTACAAAATCGCACAAATTTAATACCTTCTCATTTAGGATAAGAATGTAAAAATAAATTTTTTCAAAATTTCCAAAAAATTTTAGAAAAATCAATATTTTTTGATGCAGTTTTATTAGGTGTGATCAACGAAAGTGAATAGGAAGAAAAAACCGGGAGTTTATTTATTTTTTTGAAAAATAATAGTGTTTCTGTATATGATTTTCCCATATTATGTTCTATTTTTTGCATATGTAACGTGTATTTTAAGGATTTTAAAGGTTTTTTAGCTGTTAAATAGTTAGTTTCTTGTCAATTTCTACTTGAGTTTAGTAAGATGAGAATGCGTCAACAGTCTTCTGACCGATTTTCACTTCCTCCCTCCCCCTCTTCTCATCAAACAAGACTTTTATACAATTGTAAAACTTAAAAAATTCATATCTTTTTGGGTTTGTATTATATCAAAAACATTTATTAAAAAAATTTGTTTGTTTTTACTTGCACTTTAAGAAAAAAAATGGAGAATAATTTTTTTAAAATTTTTTTTTTTTTAAGTTTGAAAATGTTCTATTTTTGACATTATTGGTCCAAAATAGCTGGCTAACGAACTCGATCTGTATTTTTGGTCACTTAAAACGCATACCAAATTTCAAATTGATAGAAGATTTTTTACTCAAGTTAATGGATTTTAAAATTTTTTACACAGACAGACAGACAGACAGACATACAGACAGACACTTTCGTAAAACCCATTTTTTCGGAATCAGGAGGTCTCAAAACGTCGAAAAATGTAGGTTTTAGCAAAAGTACAAAATCGCACAAATTTAATACCTTCTCATTTAGGATGAGAATGTAAAAATAAATTTTTTCAAAATTTCCAAAAATTTTTAGAAAAATCAATATTTTTTGATGCAGTTTTATTAGGTGTGATCAATGAAAGTAAATAGGAAGAAAAAACCGGGAGTTTATTTATTTTTTTTAAAAATAATAGTTTTTCTGTACATGATTTTCCCATATTATGTTCTATTTTTTGCATATGTAACGTGTATTTTAAGGATTTTAAAGGTTTTTAGCAGTTAAATAGTTAGTTTCTTGTCAATTTCTACTTGAGTTTAGTAAGATGAGAATACGTCAACAGTCTGCTGACCGATTTTCGCTTCCCCCCTCCCCCGCTTCTCATCAAACAAGACTTTTATACAATTGTAAAACTTAAAAAATTCATATCTTTTTGGGTTTATATTATATCAAAAACATTTATTAAAAAAATTTGTTTGTTTTTACTTGCACTTTAAGAAAAAAAATAGAGAAACATTTTTTTAAAATTTTTTTTTTTTTTGAAGTTTGAAAATGTTCTATTTTTGACATTATTGGTCCAAAATAGCTGGCTAACGAACTCGATCTGTATTTTTGGTCACTTAAAACGCATACCAAATTTCAAATTGATAGAAGAATTTTTACTCAAGTTAATGGATTTCAAAATTTTTTACACAGACAGACAGACAGACAGACATACAGACAGACACTTTCGTAAAACCCATTTTTTCGAAATCAGGAGGTCTCAAAACGTCGAAAAATGTAGGTTTTAGCAAAAGTACAAAATCGCACAAATTTAATACCTTCTCATTTAGGATGAGAATGTAAAAATAAATTTTTTCAAAATTTCCAAAAAATTTTAGAAAAATCAATATTTTTTGATGCAGTTTTATTAGGTGTGATCAACGAAAGTGAATAGGAAGAAAAAACCGGGAGTTTATTTATTTTTTTGAAAAATAATAGTGTTTCTGTATATGATTTTCCCATATTATGTTCTATTTTTTGCATATGTAACGTGTATTTTAAGGATTTTAAAGGTTTTTTAGCTGTTAAATAGTTAGTTTCTTGTCAATTTCTACTTGAGTTTAGTAAGATGAGAATGCGTCAACAGTCTGCTGACCGATTTTCACTTCCTCCCTCCCCCTCTTCTCATCAAACAAGACTTTTATACAATTGTAAAACTTAAAAAATTCATATCTTTTTGGGTTTGTATTATATCAAAAACATTTATTAAAAAAATTTGTTTGTTTTTACTTGCACTTTAAGAAAAAAAATGGAGAATAATTTTTTAAAAATTTTTTTTTTTTTAAGTTTGAAAATGTTCTATTTTTGACATTATTGGTCCAAAATAGCTGGCTAACGAACTCGATCTGTATTTTTGGTCACTTAAAACGCATACCAAATTTCAAATTGATAGAAGATTTTTTACTCAAGTTAATGGATTTTAAAATTTTTTACACAGACAGACAGACAGACAGACATACAGACAGACACTTTCGTAAAACCCATTTTTTCGGAATCAGGAGGTCTCAAAACGTCGAAAAATGTAGGTTTTAGCAAAAGTACAAAATCGCACAAATTTAATACCTTCTCATTTAGGATGAGAATGTAATAAAAAATTGTAACTCTACTTTAAATTATATTAAAAAATATTTTTTCAAAAATTTAAGTAGTAGTGGTTTTTTAAGTTTAAACCTGATTTAATTATAATGAACAATTAATTCAATTTAAAAAGAGTTTTCGGTCTAGAAATGATATTCATCCTACTTTTGATTTCGTCGACTGATTTTCCTGGCTTGGTGCGCCTGTACACTTTCGTTGTCGATGTTAGGAAAAGAAATTCTGTTCGTACTCTTACGCTTGTTTTTGTTCCGATCTTCGCGTATCAGGAACCAACAGTAATCCGCCATCATAGATTTATCCTAAAAGCTTTTGTACCTATCCTCGATTTCACTCATGTTCTGATGAAAGCGCTCACCTTGTTCATCGCTCTCGGCTCATAAATTTTTTGGGAAGAAATCCAAGTGGCTGAACAGGAAATGCATTTTCGTCATATTCGCACCTAAAATTCGAAATTGAATAATGGAAATGAATGCCTGTTAAAATTAATACTTGCAGTTCATGCTTACCGATCGCTTTGTATTTTTCAATCAAGATGTTGATTTTCTTAGCGTAGTCTGGACTTCTGTTATTGCCCAAGAAGTTGTGAAAAAAATGGGACAAAATAAAACACCTCCAAGAAATTTGTTTTAAGAGTACATAGACAATATTTAAATTTTAGGAAGCCGATTTTAGTAGATTTGAGTTTGACGCAAACCAAACTAAAAATTAGTACTAATTTGATGTTTTCTACAAAACACTAATCAAGAAGAGTAAAGACAGTAGTATAACCTACGCCGAAAAAATGAACAACTTGGTTGAAAAATACAAAGCATTCAATAAAAATGAACAGCAAGTATCGGGTTTAACAGATATTCTTTTTAAATATTCGATTTTTACTTTTAGGAGCGAAACAAAATCTAAATCTAAAGTACCTACTCTTCTTTATAATGACACGCATAGGTGCACCTCCCTTTTGGAGTTGATTTTTAACTCCAAAAATTTAACTCCAAAATCCAGCAATCGTTAATTCTCCAAGTTGTTAACAGTATAGTAAGAATATAATTTCTAGATTAAAACCTGTCTTTTTAAATTGAATTAATTGTTCATTATAATTAATTCAGGTTTAAACTTAAAAAAATACTATTACTTAAATTTTTCAAAAAATATTTTTTAATATAATTAAAAGTAGAGTTACCATTTTTTATCTGTTTTTGATCCAACCAAGCTCAAAATTTTCCTAATAGAATATACTATCATTGAGGCCTACAATATTTTTACTTTTCCATTGTTTTGGTTTAAAAAAAATTAACAGAAAAGATCCAAACAACTGAAAATTACAAAAATTGTCATAAAATTTTGACTTTTGGTCCTCTATACCTCAGACATTTTTTATTCTTTTCCAACGAATAATAGGTCATTTTAAAGGTAATTTAATTATCTTTAAAATGTCTTATTACTTATTTAAATTGGAAAAGATGCTGCTTTTCTAGAACGGTTTAAGTGAACTCTGAGCACGAAAAACCTTAATTTTCATGTACAGCGAAACTGCACGAAGGAAAAAAATTAAAATAAATTTTTTTTAGCTTAAAACACTGAAAAAAATCGAAAAAAATTGAAATTGCTGAATTGGCAATTTCAATGTAAACCTGTGTAATCTAAAATTGGCTTAAAACAATCGCGCTGCAGACTATTTTAATACATAAATGGTTTTCGGTGTTGCCAAAGTTGAAAAAATATTAAAAAATTGACAATTTTCGAACTATTTTTCTCTTTTTCTACCGTAAATTTTAAACGAAACATAAAACCTCTATTAGATATAAAAAGCCTTGTTTTTCAGCTTTAAATTAAAAAACATTTTTGAAATCTGACAAAAAATGACGAAGTAACAGTATATTTTATTCAAAAACTGCAGAAAAACTGTTTTTTAGCACTAAAATTAAATTTTGGGGTGGGGGGATATAATATGTTATATAATGTTATAAATATAATAAGTTTCATGACGAACTACTTAGGCTAGGTCCGATTCAAAGTAATTTTTAACTGTTACACAGTGTTATGTGTGTTATCTCGTTAATTGGGATACAAAATGCATAAAATGAATTTTTCTTCTTTTGACCTCGATAGAATTTTTTGAAAACTGTATTTTTGAATACTGTTAGGGTCATACAAAAGCACAGTAGGTGCCAAACGTTTAGTCAATTTTTTCATACCTAAAAGTCATTCCAGGGAACCGTGTTTCATTTATTGCATACAAATGTTAATTTTTTTATTTCTGTTTCTTTTCACTAATTGACATTACTAACCACTGAATTTTTCTTGAATACATTATTCTAAAATGTTTGTTAATAAATTTTGTATTTCGAGAATGAAATAATTATTTTTTAATACTATTTAATGGATTATATTAAAAATTAAGATAGTTGAAATGTCAGAATTGACAAAAAAGGAGATTCTTCAAAAACTTGATGAATAAGGTAATATATAGAGTTGGTAGTTGAGTATATCATTCACAAAATAGGCTCAAATATTTCTGATTTAGATTCTAAATGGATAGATAAATTGAAATCAGCCGTTTCAACTTTAAAATGTAAGGGCAATATAAAATTGCAGGGTGTTAAGAGAATTTAAACCCGATTTGAATAAAAAAATAAAGACTGGCTAAACTCTTCATTTTTTATTCCTAAAATAATTGTTAATGTTAATGAAGCAGATAAAAGTGTAGCGAATTCTGTTGCTGGTGGTCGTCCAAGTCTTGAATTTAAAGATAAATCTGAACGATCCAAGCGACCAGAAGTCGCAACTATTGATCCGTATAACAAACATAGTCTTAGATTAGGTCTGGGAATCGAGATTTATACTCTGTCATTAATCACATTCTAAAATCTTCAGATCAACCAAAAAAAATTCGTAAAATGTTGGAAACAGCAATTGTATAAAAGAGTCCTGAGGAAGCTTTAGCTTTTTTACTTAATAACACTTTATCGAAAGCTGTTTTTACCAACATTTGATTGGAAGTAAAAAAATGTGGTGTGGACGTTTGGCCTCTCTATAATCAAGTCAGAGAAACGAAGCCACAATATAGACCTCTAGTAGAAGATGTTTCTATTAGCGAGACAAGAGCAGAAGTATCTCTTCAGTCTCTATTGAAACATACAGTAACTAGAATAGTACATTTGCAGAAGGAGGTAATAATGCATTATATAACTGAAGCAGAAGGTCATGATATAGATATAGTTTTAATGTGTTCTTATGGGTTTGATGGTGTGTGGTCATTTATCTTATAAACAAAATTACAAATCATTGGACAAAAATACAAATCAGAAAGATGGCCAATTGTTTGCTACGACTCTCATTCCATTACGATTAATAACGTCCAAAAACTTGTTTTTCTAAATTAACATTGTTTGTGAGAGGCGAGGGGACTTACATTAAAAAGCACCTCCAAGTTTTTAAATATTTGTTTTTAAAAATTAACATTGTTCGTAAAAGACAAAAGGGTTTTATTGAATTTTACGTATTCTGTTACTTATCCGTTTACAGAGATCACCTCTTTTCAACTATTCTAGGCTTAAACAAATCAATGTTTAGAAAATTGGCTCGCCAATTTGGGTTCGCCAGTTTCAATTTTAAATTTGTACTCACATTTTCGATTTCAGAGATCCCAAAAACCCCCGTGTGAGCATTTTCATCCTAAAATAAACGATTTTTATACAATTTCGTCCGTTATTTTGGATCCGACATATTGAGTTTTAAATTTTACTTACATTTTCGTTTTCAGACAACACAAAAACCCTCGAGTATGCATTTGCATCCAAATCAAACGATTTTAAAAAATTTTGTCCGCCATTTTCGATCCGCCATATTGAATTTTGAATTTCTACTCATATTTTTGATTTCAGAGGACTGAAAATCCTCCGAGTGAGCATTTTTATCCAAAACAAACGAATTTTTAAAAATTTCGTCCGACATTTTGGATTCGCCATATTGAATTTTAAATTTTTACTCACATTTTCGATTTCAGGCAACTCAAAAACCCCAAGTAAGCATTTCGACGCCCCCCGTTGATAACATGTTTATAACAAAGCCAGTCCAATAAAATGTTATTTTAAAAAACAGTGGAAACTCATTTTTATTAATAATATTTTAAATACGATTTCTATTCAATTGTTTGTTTAATCAAATGTCTATTGAAGTTACGTGTCATAAAATGTTAATTGGGCCGAACGTTCAATTTACTTATTTATATAATCAAATATGCAATAACATTCTATTTCCAACTTCAATATTATATTTTAATGTTAAAGTAAGGTTATATAGAATATTCTATAGAATGTTATTGTATATTTAATTAAATAAACAAGTATATTGAACGTTCGGACCAATTTACATTTTATGACACACAGCTTTAATAGGCATTTAATTAAACAAACAATTGAATAGAAATCGTATTTAAAATATTATTTAAAAAAATGAGTTTCCACTGTTTTTTGAAATAACATTTTCTTAGACTGGCTTTTTAATAAACATGTTATCAACGGGGGGCGTCGATTTACATTCAAAACAAACGAATTTTAAAATTTTTCGTCCATTATTTTGAATCCGTCATATTGAATTTTAAACTTTTACTCACATTTTCGTTTTCAGAAAACTTAAAAACCTCCGATTAAGCATTTCCCTACTGAAAAAACTCATATGAGATCTCATATGAGATCACATGTGGTTTCCTATATAGAAACTCATATGAAAACTCATGTTCATATAGGAATTTATATATGATCTCATATGAGATTGTATGTAAAATCGTATATGAAATTGAGACACGATTTGATATATGAATTAATATGGGAAATAGTTATGTGTTTTTGACAAGAGATCTCAAATTAGAACTCACATGAGATCTCATATAAGATCACATATGAGATCTCATATAAGATCACACATGAGATCTCATATAAGATCACACATGAGATCTCATATAAGATCACACATGAGATCTCATATAAGATCACACATGAGATCTCATATAAGATCACACATGAGATCTCATATGAGATTTCATATAAGTTCTCATGTCTGTCTTAGTTAAGACAACTGTCACAAGGTGGTTGTATGTTTAACCTCTCTCACTGTCAACATAAGGAGGAAAAGATATGTAAGAAGAACTAGAACATAGAGACCCAAATCATGGAAAAACAAACTCTTTGCAGAACAATAATACTTCTCAGATAAGTATTAGACGAAAACATTTATATTTGTTGTTTATTAAGAGCTTTTGAGATTTGATATGGGATTCGATATGAGATTTGATATAAGATTTGACATAAGAATTCACATACGAAATCGAATAGGAATTCACATGAGTTTCGATATAGAAACACATGTTCGTTTGTATAATCTCATGTATGATCTCATGTGTGAGCTTATGTGAGATCTCGTGTGTGATCTTAGGCGGCTTCCATAAATGATGTCACACTCTTAGGGGGGTGGGGGGGTCTATGAGTCTGTGACAGCCTATGTAAATTTTTTATTTTGCCCATGTAAATAATGTGACATAGGGTGGGGGGGGGGGGGGGGGTGAAAATTCTCGAAAAAAGCGTGACATCATTTATGGAAGCCGCCTTATATGAGATCTCATGTGTGATCTTATTTGAGATCTCCTATGTGATCTTATATGAGATCTCACGTGCGATCTTATTTGAGATCTCTTGTCAAAAACACATAACTATTTCCCATATGAATTCACATATCAAATCGTGTCTCAATTTCATATTCGATTTTACATACGATCTCATATGAGATCACATATAAATTCCTATATATGGACCAGATCGGGAAAAATGAAACCACGGAAAAAAAATTTTACTTTCAAATTCCATGGGTTCTTGATTATTTGCAGGCTATATACATCTTAAAGTATTGAATGAAATAAATATCAACGCGAAATTAGTTGTCTGTTCAAAAACTCAGGCTTGTTTCTTTGTAGTATCGTGATTAATAAAATTGAACAAAAACGTAACACGAAACAAAAAGTTGCATTTTATTGAATAAATGTTACTTTTTACGTACTATCCGTTATTTTCGGATAGAGTTAAGTTAACTAAAGGTAACTAAATTAAATATTTGAAATAAAAAAATTTTTATAACATTTGTAATGCAAAAGAATTCGACCGCTTTTTTTAATGTAACGCAACAGTCCAAAATCCCAAAAAGTTTTTTGACGCAAAATCTACCACGTCAACTAAATACAATGACTTAATTTTTATTTAGCATTTTTATGTTATTTTCTAAATAAAATATAAAATCAGCAACATATTCAATTGTTTCTGTTTTCAGAGCCAAAATCAATTTGTAACGTAACAGTCTTTTTACCCATATCACAACATCCCGAAAAAAGTATCTTGATCTGTGAATAAAAACCATATATTCCTATGTATTTTGATGCACTGAATCTGAAATTGACACAAATTGTTTAAACATTAAAAATATACATTCATTAAGGGCATGTGATGGATTATGACGTCACTGGTATAGGCAAACTTTGTCTGTAACTCTTCTCTTAAAATATTGAATATTTTGTCACGAAACTTGGTGCATTTACTTAAAACGTCTTTAGGAAGGTCTCTCTGACCCGAATTTGCCCGAATTTTGGCCCAAAATTAATTTTGGAAAATTTTAGAAAAATTGCATTTTTTTCAAAACTAATTTTGATTCAGAAATACCTTCTTAATAATATTTTAGGTAATTCTACCAAGTTTCGTGACAAAATGTTCAATATTTTGGCAGAAAAGTTACGGAAAAATTTTGCCTAAACCAGTGACGTCATAATCCATCACATCCCCTTAATACATTATATTTAAAAAAAGCGACGCGAAAATAGCGCAAATTGTACAAAAAATAGAAAATGTTATCCATGTTGGATCAAACTTTATCTTATTGATTAAAATTAATAAAACCAGTATATGGGGATTTTTGGGGTCGGTGATAATGAATTCGCTCATAATTTTTCAACATTCAAAATAGCTGATTTATGTTGGCGGACAAAAAAGCATAATTTTCTACCAACTTAATGAAACACAGTATTTATGGGTTTTTGGGATCGCCGATAACGAATTTATTCATGATTTTTCAAAATTTTAAATGGCAAATGCAAAATGGCAGACATAAATTTTAAATTATGGATTAAATTAATGAAACTCAATATAGATTCTTATCATACTATTTAAGGTCAGGATTTATTCATAATCTTGAAAACGTTGAACCTAGATTCAAAACGTACATCCAAATTTAAATTTTATTATCATTTTTAAAAATTTTAATTTTTTTCAGACATTCTGATTTTCCCATTATCAACTTTAAAAAGTCATAAATAGATTTGTTATCAGCGACCCTATAAACCTCCATATAGTGAGTCTAATTAAGCATTTCTTAAAAAAAATTTATTTTTGTCTGATATATTAGCGATTTTAAATTGTTTCTTGAAGGTTCTATCTCAGACCCGTCTGACCAATTCTGATCTCGAATTCGGAATTAGCTCTTCAAAATTCGTAGGAATATATAGGTCTTGTTCCCAGATCAAGATATTTTTTTTGTGTGGCTGTGTATTCAGAGTGTTGTTGCTTGCTTGAAACTTTATATATTCCATTGTAATGTTTTAATTGTTTAGTCGTAAGACAACCGAATTAATGTTCATTATGTAAAATAAAACAATGGAAGCCATTTTTAATACCTAATTTCACTTTTTACATGAACATAAATCGCACAGGTAACGTAACAGTCCTTTCGTGTAACGTAACAGTCCAAACATTTTTGTTTCTAAAAAATTAAAAAAAAATTTTTTTAGTGTTATTGACATTTATTTTATTACTTGCATTCAACCCGGTTGTAAATCTGTGTACAAGATCATCTACTGAACTTGTACATGATTCTGAATAAAATTGACTTGCTTTGTGCATGAACTTGCGAATGGTCAACACATGAATTTGGAACAACGAACGTGCAAAGGAACATGCACATGTTCATGAACGCTTCTAAAGGCAAATAATTTCATGTGCATGAAAATGCACCTGTGCATGATTTTATCCAGAATCATGTACAAGTTCAGTAGATGATCTTGTACACGGATTTACAACCGGGAAAAGCTACGAAATTATCTACTACACGTTAAAAATAGTCCACTAGAAGAACAGGCTTTTTCAACAATGTAGGACAGCTCTAAAGCTTACTTCCAAAACTATGTAACGTAACAGCCCGTACTAAAACATTCATAACTCTTTAATAACAAAACATACGGAAATGTTTATATTAGTAAAAAATGTTATTAGAGAAGCATACTTTTAGATGCATGCATAAAAGATATTAAAACAATTCAATTTCGTGAGGTTTTGGAAACTTTTTGTTGAAATGTGCGTACAAATGTAACGTAACAGTCCGCGATCTGGTCCATATGAACATGAGTTTTCATATGAGTTTCTATATAGGAAACCACATGTGATCTCATAAGAGATCTCATATGAGTTTTTTCAGTAGAGTTGCATTCAAAACAAACGATTTTAAAAACATTTCTACCGACATTTTGGATCCGCCATATTGAATTTTTAATTGCATTTTTGCATTCAGAAGGCTTTAAAACCACTTAATCAGTAATTACAAACAAATCTGATAATGTTATTAGTTTTGGCCACTTTTGCATGTCTTCCGGCCCACTGTGCTTTGGGTCGTGTGCAAACTTTATACTCGTAAATTCGACTATTTTCAAGAACCTTTACAAAAGTCGACTTTTGTTTTGTTTTGAAGTTAAGATACAAAAGAATACTGTATTTCAACGACTTATTAGTTCCTCAACTTTCAATTTCCATATGTTGTGTCATAAACACTGTTTTTTGATGAGTAATATCGGACCACTCCAAGAGACAAAACAAAAATTCATAAGCAATTTAGTTTCGTCTACGTTTAATTTAATTTAATTTCGGATCGAGCTTCAAACGAAAGTCATTCCTTAATTTATATTTGTTTAATATGTGATGAAAATGTAACAGATACAACAGGTACCCTCAGAAAAAATTATCTATTTTTGTGTAATATACACATATGTGTGTGTAAATTTATAGTCTTTAAGGTCAGGACAGAGCCCTCCCTTCCAAAATGTTTGGTATCGAGATATGACAAAAAATCGCAGTCGATAATTTAGGGGTACAACAATATGTCCTCTACAGGGAAGCAATATATAGAATATGATTAGAATTTTAAATTACAGAAAGTGAGAATTATACACATACTGAAACCTAGGATTCCATACATGAAACAAAATTATTTGGTATATGAACAAACATGTATCAAATACATTATATTTGTATCTAAAATAGTGTAAACGCTAGAAGGAGGAACAATATTTAATTTTTGCCTAATTGTTTCTCTTAATAGTACTTACATTATTTAAGATATAAATATAATTTATCAGATACATGTTTGCTCATTCGCATACTAAATAATTTCGTATCAGATACAGAAACTTAGGTTTAAGTACGAGTGCAACTCACACTTATTTAATTTTTCTATGTACTCTTAAAATAAAAATAATAGAGGGGTTCGGAATTACCCAGGATGTCGTAATTCCTCCATCTTCGCACAAATCTAATAATAAAATGAAGTTGTCCTTTATTTAAGGAAAAAATATCTGATCCAATTTTTAACTTATTTATTTTTCTATAAATTTTAATATAAAAAATCTTTCATAAAAAGTACAAATTCACGGTAGATCTGAATATAGTTTATAACCCAAACTAGGTTGAATGCTCCGGTTCTCTTCTGATTTCATTTTTGGGTTGCCTTTCGACGATTTGGAGCTAAAAAAAATCGTCTGGGCCTTTTTTGAAAAAACTCATTTTTTCGATATTTTGGAAAAACAAATTAACATATTTTTAAGGGAATAGAAAGAATTAATCTTATTATTCACTTAAATCATTTAAAATAAAAAGAAAATAGTTCCTAGTCGCATAATTCCTTGGGATAACAAATTCCAATAAAAAAATTTGAAAAACTGTGATAAATCTGTAAAAATGGTGTGTTTTTTTAAAACTACTCCCTTTAAAAGCCTTAAAGCCATTAAATGTTGAGACAGGATATTTATTCTGGCGACTCGGCACTCCAATTTTTTTAACTTTTGTTATTATTCAAATGGAGATGCTGGGAAACTTGGGTCGACACTTGCGACTCTGGGGTCCATGTGACGTTGCGCCTGCATGCTCGTCTGATCAACGGGGGCGCAGGTCGATAAGCCGGCAAGCATGGCATTCCTGCTTGTAACGTGTACTGTATGGTGTGATTTTATATTATTAAAGAGTCGATTCGTAAAACTTGATATTGAGTGTGTGGATATAATTACACGAATTTAGTGTCGACTGTATTAACGAAACTGTAAGTAGATTCTTGATAAAATATACCCTTTTGTCGCCAAAATTTGTTTCTTTTGTTTTACTGGGTTCACCCATTTTACCCCCTGATTTCCCTTGTTCTTCTTGAGTTAGTTCATTGTTTTTATTTATTGATATTTATATAAATATGTCGATCTTTAGTCAACAGGCGCTCTAATATTAATAAATAATGTAAAGTTAACTTGAACCCTCACAGCTTTGAACCAGGCCGCGTGAGGTGAAGTAATAATCTTAAAGTTTAAATATAAAGTATAAATATAGTTTTTGATATAACAATTATTCCTGTTTCAATGTATATACAATAATTAAAACTAATAAGAATTTTTGGTTATTCAAAAAAAAAATAAATAGAACAATTTGTTTCTGAAAGCGTTGGAGTCTTTTAAAAACAAATAAATTCTTCAAAGAAAAAAAATTTGGCTTCTGTAAAGTAACTAGATTTTTGTTTAATGTTAAGTAACTGCTTCTACAAAATAAATAAAAGTAGACATATTATTATTATTATGGATTGAATTTATCACTCAGTAGTAAATTTAATACAAAGTAGGAGAAGAGAAATCAATCACTCTGACAATGAATCAATTCAGTAGACAAAAAGTAGACATAATTTTCAGTAACTGATCTAAAAAATAAATAATCTTCATATCTTAATTAGAGACAAAATTGTGACCCTTTGAACATGACTCTTATTACTTTTCAACATAACTATTATTGTTTTTACTACACAATGTTTTTGAGCTCAAAGTCATCGAAAGGCATCCCAGAAGTGATATCAAAAGAGAACTGAAACGTACAAGCTTGCTTGTGTAAAACTTTATTCAGACCCATCGCAAATTGGCATGATCAAATTACAGAGATGTTAGATCTTTTAATGCTTGATTTAATTTTATTCTTGTATTTTACGTCCGAGATTATTAAATATTAAAAGAATAATGACACTTTCGGACAGTCTTATATTTTTTATTTTATTCAATTATAAGCCGACGTTTCGAGAAACGAACCGTTCTCATTCTCAAGGACATTTAAACTAACAATATAAGGCACACATGAAACAGCACATAGATAAAAGAAAGAAACAATATTTTTCTTTCAGTCAAAAATTAAAAACCATTGTAAAAATATTCAGACGATCGTCATTACATAGATCTTAATCGTACATTCTCAAGGACATTTAAACTAACAATATAAGGCACACATGAAACAGCACATAGATAAAAGAAAGAAACAATATTTTTCTTTTTAATTTTTGACTGAAAGAAAAATATTGTTTCTTTCTTTTATCTATGTGCTGTTTCATGTGTGCCTTATATTGTTAGTTTAAATGTCCTTGAGAATGAGAACGGTTCGTTTCTCGAAACGTCGGCTTATAATTGAATAAAATAAAAAATATATAAGACTGTCCGAAAGTGTCGTTATTCTTTTAATATTTAATTTTATCTTTTTAACTCAAGAAGTTTTTTTTTATTTCTAACTCCCAAAATGGAATCATTTGGAAAAATCACCGAGATATACTTTAAACATTCACCTTAAAGAGTTGAAGTTCAGTCGAATCTTAAATACTTTTGAAAGTCGATTTACTAATTTTCATATTTATGAAAAAGTAGGCTGGGTTTTAGCCAGCAAATATTAAATTGGTGCTTATTGATCTTTCACCATTTTTCACCATTTATATTAATTTCTTTTAATTCATTCTTTTTAATTCAATTGCTGAACTATATATATGAAAATATGTTCCTAAAAATAAATAATTATAATATTTTTTGCAGAAGTCGTTCCTGGAAATATTAGAAATGCAGAGCATTTTATAAGTTTTTTAAAACGATTTATCGAGTATCTAAAAACACGTTTACGTGTTCAACATGTGGTTCAAGAATCACCAGTTTCATTTTTAAGAGATACACAAAACAAAGTCTGTATTGAACGAAAACCGTTGAAATTTTGTGCTGAACGTTTAGCATCACTTTTAAGAACTTTAGAAATCACAGACTTGACAGACTTTTCTCCATTAATATTGGTAACGCACCTAGCAACTTTAGTTGCTAGTTACACAAAAGGTTTTACAATTATTATTGAGCCATTTGACGATAAAACACCGACAGTTTTAAACCCTGTGTTACACTTCAGTTGCTTAGATTGTTCTATAGCTATGAAACCAATCTTTGATAGATTTCAATCTGTGGTCATCACATCTGGTACACTTTCTCCTCTGGATATGTATCCCAAAATTTTGAATTTTCATCCTGTCATTATGTCATCTTTTACTATGACTTTAGCAAGACCGTGTCTTCTTCCAATGGTTAGTCGAAATTCAGAAGTAAATTAAGTTTACGTATGTAAATTAATAAGTAACTAAATTTTAGATTGTGTCAAAAGGACAAGATCAAGCCGTGATTTCTTCAAAGTATGAAACAAGAGAAGATGTTTCTGTTATAAGAAATTATGGACAATTATTAGTAGAATTCGCTGCGATCGTTCCCGATGGCATGGTCTGTTTCTTTACTTCATATTTGTATATGGAATCTGTTGTTGCAGCATGGTGAGTATTAAATAATTTCAGTAAGGGGCCATCCATAAATTACGTAACACGTTTTTCTAAAATTTCAGACCCACCCTCCCCCTATGTAACACGTCGTAACAAAATCACTTACCCCCGCCCACTATATATAGGGGGGGGGGGGGGAGTAAGTGATTTTGTAACACACATATATGTGTGTTACGTAATATTAAAAATATTTTTATTTAATGTTCTATAAAACAATATTTGCCTACAGTACCGCCGGAAATTGTCAGTCCACCCATTTTTTAAGGTTTGAAAAACATCTTTAAACGTACAAAGTACATATATTAAAATTTTTCTGTGTTTATTTCCTTAAAGAAGATAAAATTTTGAGGAAAATAAGGCCTGAGTGAAGTGAGTTAGTCAATTTTTCTTTGAAATATGTTAAAAAATGTTAAATTTTTAATGTTTTAGAAAAATTGAAATTACTCTTGAAATAATAAAGGTTTTTTAAAGTTCCTATGCATGTTTTAAAGGGAATTTACTGGAGAATAACATTGTTGTTTAAGCATTAATGTGCAATTTTTTTCCTAGCATATGCAAGGCTCGGAATTTGGACCAAAAAATTTATCAAATTTTGAAGACACTATTTTGACATAAAAATAATTTTTAAAATCCCAATATATATATTATATTACTTCCTTCCGAAAGTTATTGACAATTATGACCTTGGTATATTTTATATAGCGGTATTTGATATCAAGATATAAACAATAATTTTTTTGTATTTTTTGGTCCAACTTCCGAGCCTTGCATATGCTAGGAAAAAAATTGCACATTAATACTTTAACAACAATGTTATTCTCCAGTAAATTCCCTTTAAAACAAGCATAGGAACTTTAAAAAACCTTTATTATTTCAAAAGTAATTTCAATTTTTGTAAAACATTAAAAATTCCACATTTTTTAACATATTTCAATGAAAAATAAACTAACTTACTTTACTCAGGCCTGATTTTCCTCAAAATTTTATCAACTTTAAGGAAATAAACACAGAAAAATTTTAATAATTATATTTTGTACGTTTAAAGACGTTTTTCAAACCTTAAAAAATAGGTGGACTGACAATTCCCGACGGTACTGTAGTTTTATTATTCGAAGTACCGATTTGGCGTAATGATAACAAAGTAAGAATAGAAATGTTCACTTTAAATATTAATTTTTTTATAAGAAAATAACAGAAACTAGGGAAGGGTGGTCCCAAACCGACCCCCTAAAAGGCAAAAGCCAAAAAGGTGCCAAAAACTTGTTTGATTGCTGAGGTCAAATTTTTTTTCAGTAAAGGAATCATTTTTCTATGTTTCCACTGGTTGCCGAGGCTCTGAATCTCATTAAGTGGGAGATACAGAGAAAAAAATCGAAAACTGACGTTTTCGACAATCTCAAAAAGGGTGGTATGAAACCGACCCCCTATTTTTATTGCAGGAAATAGCGAAAACAAACAAAAGTTTGAACTTGTATTGTAATTTGAATTAAAAAACAACAAAATAGAATAAACTCAAATTACTTTTACTTTATATAAATACATTATTTAAGGCCTTTTTCAGAATAAGAGTATAAGAATTATCATTACAATAAAAAATGAGTGTTTTTAGTTTGATCTTAATTACAAGCTATATTATCTTAGCTTAATTATTTTATTTTATTAAAATACATTTGTAGGTATTATTTGGTAATTACAAATAATTTAGTTACTATTACAATGCAAGAAAGGGGGGGGGGGGTCGGTTTCGGACCACCTTCACTATTTTCACATAATGTCTTGCCGATCATTCATGTTAATGAAAGCGTTTGAATTTGAATATTGTGTATTAAAGTTGAGGCCATAAGCAACCAAAAAAAACTTATACTTAAATTTTTCTGAACTCAATTCAACACTTTGAACTTAAATTCAAGATAGGTCAAAAACAAAAAATATCATTGCAAAAAACTAATTTTACGTAAAATTCCGAGATACAATATTACCAAGAGATTATTACCTATGGTCAAAATGTCAGAGTTATGAAAGTGATCTTAAGATGGTATTCACGATTTGTCTAGTAACACGATCTCTGAGAAACAGAGGGGGGTCGGTATGGTACGAGGGGCCGGTATGGTACCACCCTCTTCTAAATATTATATTTATTAGGGTGAATTTTTGATTGGCCAATAAGTTTGGCGTCAAAAATTCAGGGAAAATTTGAAATAGTTAAAACTAATATGACACCGATATAGGTGAAAAAGACTGTAAGAAAATATGATCAGTGACCCTGCGTAGCTCAATGTTAGAGCATTCGACCGGCAATTGAAAAGACCTGGGCTCGAACCCCAGCGCAGTAGAGGTCCATATTTTTTCACAGTTTTTCAATTTTAAAATAATTTATTTAAATAATTGATACAATAATAATTATAGTAATTTTATTAATATGTGGTTGTCATAAGATACAAAAATTGCAAAATTGAGAAAAAACTACGTCTCTTTTGATGAATTTTTGAAAAAATTAATAATTAACAATAGTTTGTTTAAAAAGTTATTTACGTCTTCATTTGCTAATAAATATATATTTATGTTTCGGCTTCCGTTTCCGGTACCGTTCGCGTAAAGTTGAGATTTAGACAGTGTACTGTTTTTTCGGCTTTGTGAAAGGCATTAAACGAGTGTAAGTGTGGAAAGTGTACAGTGAGCAAGATGTAAGGTGAGAGAGTGTGTGTAAGAATAGGTCTGTATGAAAAGTGAGTGAGAGGATGTAAAAAGCGTAAAGTGTGGTGTGAATGTTTTAGAGGTTAGCTGGGGTGAGGGGGAAAGAGAGAACGAAAATGATGCAGAGAACTCCGCCGGACGGCAAGAGAGGGCAGCACGACCCGGTTAACACGGATGAGCAGGTAGAGAAGGATAGTGAGAAGGTAGAGGAAGAAAGATCAGTAGACAGGGAAGGGGCGTCAGAGATATTCTCAACGCCGCAAGCAAAGGCAAACCTAGAGAGCACAGGGCTAGCTAGTAGTACAGTCAGAGGTCGAGGCAGGCCGTCGAATAGAGGAAGGCTGAACATGCCGCCGGTAAAGGGGGGTTCGGCGGACATTAGGGGGTGGATGACAGATGTAGATAGGGAGGCAGATGATAGTGATAGTAATTATACGGGATCATTGGTGGAAGGGAGGAAGAGAAAATTCAGAAAAGATTCAGAGGACAGCTTAGATGAGTTTGGAGAGTTAAAACAAATGTTTACGAATATGGGAAAGTTAATGAATGATAAAATGGAAGCGATAGGTAATAAGATGGAAGAAGACTTAAAAAGAGAGACAGGGGGAACAAAGAAGGAAATAGGAGAGCTGGGGGAAAAGATAGTAGGAATAAAAAATATGTGGGAAGAATGGGAGAAAAAGTGGAACGAGGAAAGAGATAGGGTTATGAAAAGGGTAGAAAGTTTAGAGAAGATGCAAGAAAAGATAGTAGAAGGGAATAAGGAGGAGAAGAGAAAGGTAGAGAAAAGGTTTGAGGAATTGGAACAAAAGGTAGGTGCAAGAGCAGACAGAGGAGAAGGAGAAGGTGAGAGAGAGAAGATGTTAGAGACAAAGGTGAGAGAATTAGAGAACTTAATGGAGCAGGAAGAGAAGAGGAAAAGGAGAAATAATAGAGGGCTGAGAGTAGAGAGGAAGAAAGGAAGAGAGGAAATATCAAAAGTATTAGGAGAGCTGGGAGCAAAGGTAGAGATTAAGGGAGTGATGGCAGTGGGAAATCATGGGAGCAACGCAAGTTTGTGGGTAGTAGAACTGGGTAGTGAGGAAGAGAAATGACAAATAATAAGGTTTAAGAAGCAAGTTGAAGGGCAAGAGAATTTGGATAGAAGTAGATAAGACGGAAAGGGAGAGGAAGTTAGAGAGACAGTTAGTACGGAAAGCAGGGGAGGAGTGCGAAAAAGGTAATAAAGTAATACCAGGTAGAGGATTTGTATGGATAAAAGGAGAAAGGTGGACAGTGATAGAAGAGGAAGGGGAGTTGGTAAAGGTAGATGACATAAGGAGAAGTAAGGTAAGAAAAGCAAGGGAGAAAGAGGAAAGAGAGAAGGGGGTTGTAGGCAAAGAAAGGCAGGTAACACAAGAAAAGGAAAACGAAACGACAGAGGGGTTTCGGGAAACAGAAGAAGAGGCAGGGAATAGGAGTGAAGGAAGAAATTAGAATAGTGTTTTGGAATGTGTCAGGGCTAAAAAATAAAGATGAGGGTTTTTGGAAGGTATTAGGAAAGTGGGACGTAGTAATGATGAGCGAGACTTGGATAGATCGAAAGGATTGGGAGACGATTAGAGGAAAGTTGCCAATAGGGTATAGATGGAAAATACAAGAGGCGAAGAAGGAGAGTAAGATGGGAAGGAAAGCAGGAGGAATGGTGACGGAGGTAAGAATAGGAATAAAAGAGAGCAGAGAGAAAGAAGCAGCGAGGGAAGAGGAAGGATGTATGGTGAGGAAGATAGAGGTAGGGAAAGAGGCGATGACGGTAGTAGGTGTGTATAGAAGAAGGGGAGAAGAGAGAGGGTGGCGAGCGGTAGAGAGATGGATGAGTGTAGGTAAAGATGAAAGGGTAATAATAGGAGGCGATTTTAATGCGTGGACGGGTGAAGAGGGAGGTGGAATATGGGAAGAGGAAAAGCAGCAACTCATTAGAAAGTCAAAGCATAAAGCGGTGGACGAAGAGGGGGAAAGATTGATTAAAATGGTAGAAGAGGCTGGGTGGTCGATATGCAATGGAAATATGGAAGGGGATGAGGAGGGAAAATACACATTCAAAGGTAATGGGGAAACAGTGATAGACTATGTGCTGGCAGATGAGATAACGAGAGGCAGGATGGTAAAGATGAAGGTGGCGAGGGAAGTTGGATCGGGGCACTTCCCAATAGTAGTGACGTTGAAACTTAAAGGTAGAAGATGGGAGAAAGAGAAGCGGAGAAAGAGGAAAAGTAAAATGGGAGAATGGAAAGGTGACAAGCTAATAGGATATGAAGAAAGGATGGGAAAAGAGGCTAGGGAAAATATGGAAGAAAGGAATGTAGACGAGTGTTTAAGTGCCTTAAAGGAAAAGATAGAGAGAGTAAGACAAGAAATGGAGAGGAAAGAAGAAGAGAAAGATTATAGAGGGTGGTGGGATGAAGAGTGTGAGGAAAGTAGGAAAGAGTTAAGAGAAAGTATTAAGAACTGGAGAAAAGGTAGAATGGAGAAAAGAGAGTATAACAAAAAGCATAAAGAGCATGAAAGGCTACTGGAAAGAAAAAGGGAGGAGGGAAGACTAAGATATATGAAAGAGGTGGAGAAGGCGATTAGAGAGGGTAGAGAGTGGGACATTATCAATAGAGAGAAAAAATGCAGGAAAGAGATAAATAAAGATATAGGAATAGAAGAATGGACGAAATATTTTAGTGAAATGTATGGGGGAGTCAAGAGCAGGGTAAAAGGAGAAGGTAGGAAAAGGCTAGAAGAGAAGGAAGAAGAGGGAATAAGTAGAGAAGAGGTAGGGAAGGCAATAAACAGGCTGAAGAGGAATAAAGCGGCGGGTTGGGATGATATAGAAAACGAGAGTTTAAAGTACGGGGGGGGGGGAAGGGATAAAGGAGGAAATGTGGAGTATTGTGAATAAAGTCTGGAAGGGAGAGGGATGGCCGGAAGCATGGAAGACGGGACTAGTAGTGCCTCTGATAAAGAAGGGAGAAGGAAGAAGGATAGAGGAATATAGGGGGATAACATTGATGCCAGTAGGATATAAAGTATATGCGGAGGTTTTGAGGAGGAGGTTGGAGGAAAAGGTGGAGGAGTTAGGGTGTATACCACACAATCAGACAGGCTTTAGGAAAGGGATGGAAACGATGGACAACGTGTATGTGATGAATTTTATAATCAATAGAAATCTAAGGAGGAAGAAGGGAAAGTTAATTGCTCTTTTTGTGGACTTCAAGGCGGCTTTTCCGTCAGTAAATAGGCGGATACTCTGGAGGGTATTAAAGGAGAGGGGAATAGAAGAAGGAATAATAGAAAGGATAAAAGAGGTGTATGAAGACACGAGAGTAAGAGTGAAGGCGGGAGGGAGACTAGGAAAAGAATATTGGTTAGGTAGGGGATTGCTGCAGGGATGTCCGTTAAGCCCTCTGCTATGCAATCTGCTGATGGCAGATCTAGAGGAGAAGATGTGGAAAAGAGGTAAAGGGGGAGTAGTTATTGGAAACATAAAGATCTATACCCTAGCATATGCGGATGATGTGGTGTTGTTGGCAGAGGAAGAAAGTGGTATGAGAATGATGATGAGAGAGTTTGAGAAATACGTGAGAGAAAAAGATTTGTGGATGAATGTAGAGAAAACGAAAATGGTGAGATTCAGGAAGAGAGTGGAGGGAGTGGATGAAGTTTGGAGATTGAATGGAAAGGTGGTGGAAGAGGTGAGAGAATTTTGCTACTTGGGTTACTGGTTTGAGAGAAATGGGGGAGGAAGGCTGAATGTAAGGAAAAGGATAGAGAGAGCAAGCAAAGTGTTGGGGGTAGTGTGGGGGATAGGAAAGAGAAGATTTGCGAACGACTGGAAGAAGAGAGTGTGGCTATTTGATATGCTGGTATGGTCGGTGTTGAGTTATGGGGTGGAAGTATGGGGATGGAGAGAGGAAGTGAATGTGGAACGGATGCATGATAAATTCCTAAGGTGGACGATGGGAGTGAGTTGGAATTGCCCAGGGTATATGTTAAGGGAGGAGCTAGGAAGAGAAAGAATGATTATAAGACAGAGAAAAAGAGCGTGGGGGATGGAAGAGAAGTTGAAACAAGGGAAAGGAAGTAGTATCGCGCAGCTGTGCTAGAAGCAGATAAAGGATAGAGCGGACAGGGGCGATAGTAGTATGTCAAATTGGGAGGAGGGGAGGCAAAAAGCACTCAAAGAAGGGTTAAAGTCAGGAGAAAGAATAGGAGGTTGGGAGGAGATAGAGAAAAGAATGAAAAGGAAGGAACGGGAGGAGAGGTGGAGAAGGATAACGGAATCAAAATACAACAGGTGGTATAGAATGATAAAAGGAGAGGAAACGCCGGAGTATTTAAGGAGAAAGGAAAAAGAGTGTAAATGGAATAGGGTGATTAGATTTAGGATGGGAGAAGGGATGAATGAATGCAAATACTGGAAGGTAGAAGAGGACAGAAAATGCAGAGTGTGTATGTACGAGGTTGAGGACTGGGCGCATGTTTTGGATGTATGTATGGCGGATGAGGATGTGAATAGAGGGATAGGGGAGAGAGTGTGTGAGATTTTGGATGAGAGTGGAAAGGGAGAAAAATGGATGAGAGAGTTGGAAGGCAAAAGAGAAAAAACAGTGTAAGCGACGGATAGGAAAAGAAACCTAAAACATAAAGTAAAGGTGGAAACGAAGAATGAAAATAAGGTAATAGGAAACGGAAGCCCTGGCACTGGCACTAAGGATAGGGAAAGCGAAATTGAAAATGTACAAATTTTAGAAATTAAGCGATTTTGTAACAGATATAAGTAAGAAATTAGATTTAAGTTGGATGGAAGAGAGGAGAAAAGCGTGTATGTAATAGAACTGTAAAGGGAGCGGTGGCCCTCGAACCCGTAAGGGAGAGTAAATAAACTATATATATTTATGTTTCTAATGAGCGTCAAAAGTTACAAAATTAAAAAAAAAATTGCAAAGACACTAAATTTATTTGTCAGATAGTAGAAAAGTAACAACAAATTGTTTAAACAAATTATGTAACATGTTAAATAACATCAACAATAATGTATATTTTGATAATAATATCAATTAATGAAGAAAAAATCATTAAGAAAAGAATTAATATTTTTTTTAATAAATAGCAGGTTTTTTTACGTTTATGGGTTTTTTTTAAAGCTGTATAAAAAAGAGTTAATATAATTTATTGAATAAATATACGATAGATTTTCATTCTTTGGACATTCTTTTGTGCGGTACGTGTTAACATTAAATTAAAAAAAATTAAAAAATACTTATCTCGTATTTTTCGCTAAGGAACAAAATTGGGAGGTAAGGTTTATAAAAATCGCAGTTTTTTTCTTTTTTGGGACACCCATATATTTATATTAGGGTGGTCCATAAGTATAAAAGTCGTAAATGTTTTGCTCCTACTCCCCAACATTTTTTCAAAATCGAACAAAAAAATTATTCTATTTTTTTCAAATCGGACAATATTTGGGGGTGGCTTAAAGCCATGAAATTTTCCATTGATTTTACATGGGATAAACGCACTTTTTCTTAAAATTCGCTATAAAATCGTTAAAAATCACTCAAAACAGCAGTACACCAAATCACATTTTGAAAAATCCTTAAAAATCAATATTCCATAATTTACTAAATAATTTGTTAATACTAACTCTTTTTTATAGGGGTATAAAAAACCCCCGTAAATATAGACAAAATCCAAATTTTTTTAAAAATACTAATCAACAGTTTGTGTAAGATTTTTCAACAAGATTGTTATGTAGCGTCAAGTTATAAATGTTTACAAATATTTTTACGTATTTTTATTTTGTTTAAAGAATTTATTATTGTTAATTCATAACTATTATCCAAATAAATCTATCGAGTTGTAGTTTTTACTGAATTTTTTTTTATATTTAAAACGATAATATATACAGTAAAATTAATTATTAATAATTATTTGGGGACCCCTCCTCTGTCGCCAAAGCGACTTTCTCCCTTATTCTACGGGACCTCCATTCTTTGGCGACCATCGAGATCTTTGACCCTCATAACATAATGTATGAAGGTCTCGATGGTTCGCCAATCCTCGGGAGAGCGAGTCATAAACGGGATCATGTTCTTCGGTGTAACCTTGCGATTAACACCAGTAAACATAACCTACCTCTCCGCGTCCCCACGCTTACAGCTAAAGAGTGTGTGCTCTGGGTCGTCCACTGGGAACTTGCAGTACACACACTCCGAGCTATCGACTTTTTTAAATCGCTCCAAATAGGAGCCGAAACACCCGTGCCCTGTGAGAGCTTGGGTTAAATAGTAGGAAACCACTCCGTGTCAGGCCATCGGCCTGTCTCCTCCCCGCTCCATCGTTCTTGCCATCTGTCAACGAGTCTGCTTCTCGCATCTCGGCGACTTTGGTCCTTGCTGGGTTTATTATCTTCCGTATATGCGGAAGAATTTCTCTTCTTGAAAAGGAGGAAAACTTCCTCCCTTTCTTGTGCCAAAAGATCTACCGGCGGGACGCTGGCAAGGACCTGAGCAGCACACGTCGGTACTGTCCGATAGGCCGAAATGATACGTGTAGTAACACTTCTCTGCGCGGACAGTATCCTTTTACAGATGGTTTTACTTCTGTCATTTCGCAGGGTAGGAGCCCATACAGGTGCTGCGTATAGCAGCTTTGAAAGGGCAACACTCGCCACCAGTCTCCTCTTTGCTTCAGAAGGCCCACCAATGTTCGGCATTAGACGAGCTAAACTTGCCGAACACTGTTCGGCCTTCCGACATGCTACGGCTATATGGTGTTTTAAATTCAAAAATTTGTCGAGTTCGACACCTAAATATTTGATATGATTCCTCCATTGGACCTCGAATCCGTTTATCTGAATATCAGGGGCTGTATAAATACGTCTGTCTGTGACTAGCAGCGCTTCGGTCTTTTCCAGAGCTATTTGGAGGCCTCTGGCCTCCAGCCAGCGCTTTGCCCATCTCAGACATTCGTTCACCAATACGCCCAGGGCTTCTACAATTTCGGCACTGCATACGATCAACGCGTCGTCCGCGAAGCCGATGATCACCGCGCCTTTAGGTAGACCATACGAGCCTTTAGGTTCCATACGAATGTTATTATCCTCGAGCCTTGGGGGGCACCTCTCTGCATCTCCTCTTTCAGAGTGCAGGTGTCCCCCTCGTATATTACCCATCTGTCGCTAAGATAATTATCCATTATCCGCAACAGGTAGGGCGGTATTCCTTTGTTTCTCATCGACTTAATGAGATCTTCCCATCGCGCGGTATTAAACGCGTTGCGTATATCAACGGCTACCAACGCGCAGAACTTACACCTAGAAAGTCACAAATTTTTCTTAATTTTACAAATTAATAGGCTGTGGTTGAAAAAAAAATTATTGATTTTGAATTATTATTAAATAATTGTTGTTATTTCTTAACTTTTTTTTAGAATTCATCTACAACTATGAAGTATTTTTCTAATTTTATCAGTTCTAAGAAAGGTTAAGAAATAATAAAAATTATGTGTTTAAACAATTATTAAATAATAATTCACAGTCAGTATTTTTTTACTTTTAGCCACACACCGCAAATTTGTAAAATTAGAAAAAATTTGCGACTTTCTAAGTGTATGTGTAAAAAATTAATAACTAATAACAATAATTTGTTTAAACAATTACAAGTGACAGTTGTGGTTAATTTTGCTGAATATCTTATGGTTTTAAATATAAAAAAATTAATAAGTTGAAACTACAACTCGCTAAGATAAAAGTTTTAATCTTAGGATAAAAGTTATAAATTAACAGTAATAAATTGTTTAAACAATTTGTAAATAATAATTTATAGTCAGTAATTTTTATTTTTTTTAATCAGAGCCTATTAATTTGTCAAGTTAGGAAAAATGTGAGCCTTTCTAGATCTATTTGTAAAAAATCAATAATTATTAACAATAATTTGTTTAAACTGTTGCAAATGGTAATTGTGGTTAATTTCGATAAATATATTACTGGCTTAAATATAAAAAATAGAAAAGTCAGGAAAAACTACAACTCGGTAGGTTTATTTAGATAATAGTTATAACTTAACAATAATTAATGGTCTAAACAAATCAACAATACGTAAAAATATCTGTAAACATTTATAACTTATCGGTATGTAACAATTTTGTTGAAAAATCTTAAACAAACTATTAATTAGAATTTAAAAAAATGTCATTTATTCATTCATTTATTCTATAAAAAACAGTTATATGAACAAATTATTAAGTAAATTATGGAATATTTTTTCTGAAGGATTTTTCAAGACGTAATTTGGTAAATTGCTGTTTTGAGTGATTTTTTATTCAAAAATTCTGGGAAACTTTGAAATTGATTTTTGATGATTTTATAGCTGATTTTAGGAAAAAGTACGTTTTTCCCATGTAAAATTAATGGGAAATTTTAAAGGCTTTGAGCTACCCCTAGATATTGCCCGATTTAAAAAAAGAAAAAAAAATTAAATATATTAACCCAGCAAATTTAGTACCGTCAAGTGGGGCTATTTTGTGCGCCGTGGGGCTATTTTGTTCACGCGAGGTTCTTAATGAATAAAACCTTTAGATTCAGTTGATTAAGTTTGCTACTTGGTATAAATATTTTCTGATATCTTGACTACAGAGAGTACTAAATGAATTTATTTAATTCTTTATCAGAAATCAGAAAACAAAATCGTAAAGTCGTGAAAATCAAGCTAAAAAATTTCAAACTTCTCCAAATTCTGTTCAGATCTCCGGAAGTTTAAAAGGGTTTCTAAAGGTATTAATAATATTTATTAACAATTTAGTTGTGATGATGTATACGTGATGCGCTAAATTTTATTGCATATTTTAAGAAAAAAGTGTAAAAAACTGAAAAACAAGGATTTGGTGGGTTATTTTGTGCATTCTTTAAAATCAAGTTTTTTTCAATAATTTGTTATGTAGTTAGTAAAAATTACTTTAGAATTTCATTTTGAAACATTTATATCTTATATTTATTATAAAAGATAAGAAATAAGCATAAAATTTTAGTTTTACACATGGTGCCTTAAAAACCTCAAAAAAGTTACATTAATAATTACATGCTTTTCAAGTTAATTTTGGAACTTTTTCTCTTAAAATAACTCAAGAAGTGTAATAGAAGTTATTTTAAGAAAAATTTTGGTAAAGAAATAAGTTTTTTTGTAAATCTACATTTTTTGTAAAATTTTAGTGTTTTACTTTCAAATTAGTTAAACAATTCCTAGAAAGGAAATATTTCTGGCTTCGTTTTTCTTTATTGTACTCTAGAATATCTAGAAATAATACTTCATACAGCAAGAACGTTCAAAAAAATTTTTTACACAACTTTATAAATAAGCAATCTTTGATGCACAAAATAGCCCCAACATGGGGTTTATTTTGTGCACAACTTTGAGTTTCTATAACTCAGACAAAACATTTTTTCTTGTCGGCTGACTCATTGGACACCTTTAGAATGATGTCTACAACATAACTGAAAAGATACATTTTTTATTTTTTCAAATTCTGAATTTTAACAAAGCATAATGTGGAAAAAGAGTGGTTTTGTGCACAAAATAGCCCTACTTGACGGTACTTGTTTCAATTATCATTTGTTTTGTCTTTTACTATTACAAAATGCGTCAAAATTTAAAAAGAAATATATAATTGAAAGAAAATTCCATTAGTAAATAATATTACGTAACAATGTCGAAGGACCCCTCCCTCCCCCATGTAACACGTAGTAATATTTTCTAAGCCCCCTCCCCCTCCCCCAAAAAGGTTTTACGTAATTTATCGATGGCCCCTAACTACTAATTTTTATAATAATGCATGTGAAAGTTCCATATTAATAAAATAATTACCATGTGAAATTAATTTAAAGGTATGATCAAGGAATGGTAGATCAACTTCAAAGACACAAATTGCTTTTTATTGAAACTCAAGATTCTGCAGAAACAAGTTTAGCTTTAATGAATTATATTAAAGCTTGTGAGAGTGGCAGAGGTGCGGTATTACTTTCAGTTGCACGAGGAAAAGTATCAGAAGGAGTTGATTTTGATCATCATTTGGGAAGAGCTGTATTAATGTTTGGAATACCTTATGTTTATACTCAGTCTAGAATTTTAAAAGCTAGATTACAATATCTTCGAGATCAATTTCAAGTAAGAAATTATTATACTTTTTAAAAGTTTTAACGTCCGAGTTATTATACATTTTCGAAAATTCAACGACAATTTCGGAAAAGTCGGCTTTTTAACTATTTATTTAAAAAATTACATCTTTTAAAAAATTATACTTCAGCGTTCCTTTTTACCGAAGATATGTTGACGATATTCCTAAAATCGAAATTGATGAAACTTTATTTGTTTTTAATTCTTATCACAAAACACATATAAAACGGAGAAAAACGATAGTATTATCTTTTTAAATATAAACATTTAAAATAGTTATTTGTATGACTACACACACACACACTATTTTCTCTAACACGCCTCGCGTTAAAACTCGGTTTTTCACGTACAAGCATGCAAGCAAAGAGCAGAGGACTTTTTCCACGCGCCCTTTACCCCATAAACACTACTCTTTAATATTGCTAGCAACTTCGAAAACTCAATATTACATTAGAATTAGAAAATACTGGGTTTTCGAAGTTGGCAGCACTGTTCGAGAGCAGCGTTTACCGGGTAAATGTGCGTGCAAAGTAGTCGTCTGCTCCTTTCTTGCATGCATGTGCGTGGAAACACAAGTTTTCAACGCGAGGTATTAGAGAAAAATAATTACGGTTCATTAAAAAGTAATTGGTTCCTAATTGGTCAACTAATTGGACATAATGATAGGTACCGGGTGAACATTTTGATAATCAAGATTAACTATCTAAAACAGTATTTAATTGACTTCTTCATTAACATGAAATACTTATAAAAGGGAGTGGATTCTCTATTTTATTAAACTATTTATTCAGTCTATTGACAGAGAGTCATATTTTTTTAAAAGTTGATTATAAATTTGATAAACAGTAAACCAACAATATATTTAACTTCTTTATCAAATGAGACACCGTTATTTGAACATGAAATGTCCCGGCAATTCTCATTAGTTTTATTTTTACAATGCGCGTAAGATAAAATGAATCAACAAAATAATATTCCTTTCCTGATATTTTAATTACTGAATGCTAAATTCACGGTGAGTTTAAACCGATTGCTATAAAAAGTCAAAACAACCAAGATTTTTTTTAGATGCATTCTAGAAAACAAAAGAAGATATTTCCAGCAAAAATTAAAATCATTCATCAGTCCCTTTTTGAGATATTTGATTGTTTCTATAAAACCGTGTAATTTCTAGCTTTAGAATATTTTTATGCAAATAATTATCAGACAAAGATTACAAACTTTTTGAAATACTTTATTCAATTTATTAAATGAATAAAAATCTTCTATATGAAAAAAATAGCGTAAACCTTCGGAGTGAGAGAAACGGAGAGATTTCCGTAACTTTTTCGGAAGTTAGAAATACAATCGATGTAATTATTTTTTAAACTATCATTGAAACAACCTTTAACCACTGCATGAAAATTTTCGAAAGCTTTTACATACTTTAAACACTCCAAAGAACACAACTTTCTTATCTTTACAACCATTCGCAAACAGTTATAGTTCGGGTGATTTGATTTAATGTTGTATTTATTGTCCCAAGTTTTTTTAAAACCATAATGGACTGCTTCCATTGCTTGTTCTAAGTAGTATCCTAAACCCACTTCTTGTTTTAAACAAAAATCTTTGGTATGAAAGAAAAACAGCGTGGACTTTCGGAGTGACAGAAGTGGAGAGATCCCCGAAACTTTTTCGGAAGTTTGTAATAGAAATACAATCCATGTAATTATTGAGATATTTACTATTTAGGTTGTTGATTCCTTATGATTTTGACAATTTATTTGGAACTTAACCCAGATTAAGTGCTTATTTCTTAATACCCTTGTAACTTTGCCTCATCGGTTTAGTTAAAAGGTCAGTATGGATTGATTTAAAAAAAAAATTTCATAAACATTAATTTCGTATATTATATATTTGCAGAAATAAGATAAAAACTAATATATAGGTAGTTGAGTTCAAAAACATGCTAAAAAACTCGATACTGCAGAAGCATAAGGCGCATAGCATATCATAAAAAATTGTTTAATTTAAATGTTATTGTAACATTATTAGTAAAATTTATTATCTGATGATACACAGCAATGTTTGAGAAAAGTATTTATGTATTTAAGTCATTTTTACTATAAAAATTCAAAGTAAAATAGAATATTGATATTGGGTGACCAGCGCGAGCAGCCCTTAGTTGCGCGAATGTTCAATAATTTAACACTTTTTTTAAACAAATTAAGTTGTAAAAAAAGAGTTAAAAAAATATAAACTTCCGCCATTTTGTTTTCTTTCATCGGAATTAGAAGATCCTAGTTCATGCGATAACTACAGACCCAAATTTTAAGAAAATACTTGATTTTTTGATTTTAGACAATCCAAACTCCAAATATCATGTCGACCATTAAAATTTAAGGTTAACTTTAAGCAGCTATTTCGCAGAAATAAACAATCAAAAATAAAAATGAAAAATATTTTTTGTCACTTCTAATGTCAATTTTTATGTATAAAAAGTATAAAATATTTATGTATAAAATGTAAAAATACATCTTAATATAAAAAATAAATCCTTGAAAATTTGTACAATAAACCCATACTGACCCCTTAAACCAAATTGAAATTAAACATAAGCGTTGAAAACTTGTTTTATCACCTCTCAAAAGTGTGTCTTCGTTTTACATTGCATTTCTTTCAGGCTTTTTAAGATATTATTCTCTTCCTTTAATAATATAATTCTCTTGTATTTACCTAATTAAATTTGCTTCTTTTGATTCGTTATGCTCTAATTTATTCTTTATAATTAATTGTTCATCTTTGATTTTTCGCAATAGAATATAAGATCGCTCTTAGTGTCTCTTAGGCAAACCTGGCGAGGCATTTGTCTGTAGTTTTGTAACACCCTTATTGGGACCTTAAGATCACCCACAGGGAGCCAATTGCTGACATATCGCCTTCAGGGGTGATCTTGTATCTCACCGCTATCGCCTACGCCATTGAGATCTTTGACACTCATAACATATTGCATGAAGGTTTCGATGTGCTCTTTGGAACGAGTCATTAACAGGACCATGTTCTCTGGTGTAACTTTGCAGTTTACACCAGAAAACATGACCTGCCTTTTCGCGTTTGATCGTTTACATGTAAAGAGTGTGTGTTCCGCATCATCCAACGGGGACTATCCTTTTTGGTGTGTTTCACTAAAGAAACCACTTCACTTTTCCTGTGATATTTGAATTGGCAACTGGTCTCGAGTCGTAAATTCCAGCTAGGCCCAATTCTGTGAAATCAAACACTGAATGCTGAACACACTCTTCCCCATCGGCAACGGAATTGACGATTATGGTGAGGTCGATGCCAATGGTGAATCGTTCCTGGAGATGGGAAGCACTGCCAGCTTCGTGATTGGCCGCTTAAGTGTAGAGATAGATGTCCTAATGGTAACCACCCTGGTGAGTCCATCTGCTCCGGGATGCAGTTCTATGACCCTAGCCAAGGGCTATTTTGAGGGTGGAAAGCGCTCATAAGTGAGAAGAACCAGAGAGCCAACCTTGATTCGATGAGACGGATGGTGCCATTTTGGGATAGAGAGTTGTTAAAGGTAATATTTGATCGCTCTCCATTGTTAATAATAAGACAAAGATTCATTGATCCATGGGAGCCAAATTGTGTAGGTAAAAAAAAACACTAGCACATTGAATAAAAAGACATAAAGTCTTTATTAACATAAAGTCATTAATAAAGACATAAGTCTTTAATAAAGACTTTTTGTCTTTTTATTCAATGTGCTAGTGTTTTTTTTACCTACACAATTTGGCTCCCATAGATCAATGAATCTTTGACTTATGATAGAGAGTTGTTGTTGCAGGTAACTAGTAGACCATTTCAACCAGAAAAACTGAAACCTTTGTTGAATAAGTTGCCACCTTGACAACATTGAGTTTAGTACATCCATTAGAGAAGGTTCCGGTATTGAGTTAAGAGGTTCACCGATGAGAAAATGCCCTGGTGTGAGAGCTCACAAGTCGTCAGGGTCTTCTGACTGAGGTTCTAACGGCTAGATCTGCTTCAAAATGAGACAGAGGAGTCGTAAATTCTTCGTAGGCCAGAATTGTTTCGCCAACCGTCCTTTTGAGTTAATACTTAACTGATTTGACGGCGGCCTCCCATTTACCACCCATGTGTGGAGCAAAGAAGGGGTTGAAGTTCCATGAAGCCGTCATTAACCAGAAGTTGTGACAATGTCCTTGATTTATGAGTTCCGGCCTTAATTAGTTGCTGGAGGGCCTTGTCCGCTCCGGAAAAATTCGTTCCACAGTCACTGTGGAGAGTGTGGCAAATGCCTCTCCGTGAGACAAATCGCCGATAGGCTGCTAGAAATTCTTCCGATGAGTAGTCCGTAACTGCTTCCAAATGAATGGCAGAGGTCGAGAAGCAGACAAAAATACAGAGCCATCCTTTCTTGCTCTTTGCTCCTCGCTCCTTCCTAGTCTTGAGAAAGATAGGTCCAACGTAATCGACTCCGGTGTTGAGAAATGGCCTTGATGAAGTAACCCTTGTAGTGGGCAGCTGACCCATCAGCTGTTGAGCTCGAATTCCACGTTGTCGGGCACCCAGTACACACTTGAGAATATGAGATCTTACTGGTCAGCGTCCTCCAATCAACCAGAAGCTCCTTTTTACATGAGATAGTGTGAGCTGAGTTTTACTGTGAAGAGTTCTTTGATGCGCATCTCCGATGATGAGACGAGTGAGAGCTGAATCTTTAGGTAGAATAGCAGGATGCTTACTCTCATTATCCAGATCAGAGAATTTGAGTCGACCTCCGACTCTGAGTATTTCTTGATGATGAATGCCGTGAGTCTGGAAAATGGGTGACAGTTGGAAAATGGTATACCTCTCTTGAGGTCCTTGAGTTCACATGGAAAATATGCTTCTTGAGTAACTTGAGTCTAAAAATTCCTTGAGTGCTCCAAATCCTTAGGATTGAGAGGATTGGTGAGAGAAGACTGAGAGTCTCCCTTGAGCAAGTTCAAAAATCTAAAACAAATTGAGGTTATCCTCAATAATTTAGTGAGAGAGGTGTACCTTTCAATAAGATCCCATGGTTGATGAGATATAGAGACAGTTACTTGGGCTGAAGCATCTGTCAGTGACATTGAAGTTGGCCACTTTTCCGTAAATTCCTTCAACCATGATGGCTCCTGCCACCATAGTTGATGCTGAGAAAGTTGGTGAGTAGTCAGGCAAAGGGAGAACAACTGAAGAGTCCTTCCACAGAGTAATTGAAACGCTAGATAGTTCCAGAGTTCTTTGAGCATAGTCCAAAAGTTTAGCTAAGAGTTGAGCAGCCGACAGTTCTAACCTTGGGATGGTTAGTCGCTTGAGCGGTGCTACCTTAGTCTTAGCCCCCCTATATGTGTGTTACATAATATTAAAAATATTTTTATTTAATGTTCTATAAAACAATCTTTGCCTAGTTTTACTATTTGAAGTACCGATTTGGTGTAATGATAACAAAGTAAGAATAGAAATGTTCACTTTAAATATTAATTTTTTTATAAAAAAATAACAAAAACTATATATTATATTTATTAGGGTGGCCCAAAAAAGAAAAAAAATGCTATTTTCATAAACCTTACCCCCAATTTTGTTCTTTTGTGAAAAATATGAAATAAGTTTTTTTTTATTTTTATTTTTTAATATTAACACGTGCCGCAAAAGCCCTTGAAAATTAACATTGAATTCCCTTGAGAAAAAATGACTTTTTTTTTTGTAAAGGATATTTTTCTTCATGAATATCCAAACAATGATAATCTATCATATATTTATTAAATAAATTATATTAACTATTTTTTATGCGTCTGTAAAAAACCCCCATTAATGCAGAAAAAATATATATTTATATTATTTTTGATGTATTAACATGGTACATAATTTGTTTAAAGAAATTATTGTTGTTATTTATTAACTTTTGCTCAAATGTGACCAATTTTTTTGTTATTAATGTTAATGAATAACAACAAAAATTTATTTAAATAATTGATACAATAATAATTTTAGTTATTTTATTAATATGTGGTTGTCATAATTAATGGTAAATTTCAAAGGCTTTGAGCTACCCCTAAATATTGCCCGATATAAAAAAAAAAAATTAAGATATATTAACTCAGCAAATTTAGTACTTATTTCAATTATCATTTGTTTTGTCTTTTACTATTACAAAATGCGTAAAAATTTAAAAAGAAATATATAATTGAAAGAAAATTTCATTAGTAAATAATATTACGTAACAATGTCGAAGGACTCCTCCCTCCTCCATGTAACACGTAGTAACATTTTCTAAGACCCCCCCCCTCCCCCCAAAAAAAGGTGTTACGTAATTTATGGATGACCTCTTAGTTGACGCAGTGATATTCAGTCATCGTGATATCGAGAGTTGAGAGATTTGAGCTACCTTTTCCATGAGTTTGATCCAGCGTAAGGAGAAGAACTTTCAATTAAGTAAGTAGAGTTTAAGTTACCTGTTCTTGATAACCAATTGAGAAATTGTGGAAGATTGCTGTGCCATTTGGCCAGAGAATATCCTCCTGAGTTGAGGAGACCGATGAGTTGTTTTGCCATGATTTTGAGATCGGAGAGTTCTTCTGCTCCTCCGTAAATGTCATTCATATAACTTTCCTTGATAAGTGGGGGAACGGCTAAGGGGAACCAATGCCCTTCGTCCTTGATGAGTTGTAGAAGTACAACTTTTGTATGGCCAAAAAAGGATCTGATTTCGCTGTAGATCCCAATTCTTGGGGTGTACCTTTATCTGTCGGAACATCTTTGTGATGTCGGTTGAGAAAATAAACCGATGACGTCTTACCCAGAGTAATACATCTGCGATGTACTCCTGAAGCTTTGCTCCAGTGGGGAGCAAGTCGTTGAGAGATGTACCTGATGATGTTGAGCTGGAACCGTTGAACACAACTCTTGAGTTTGGTGGTGGTACTCTGTTCCTTGAGTACTCCGTGATTGTGAAGGTAGTAGGTCGTCAATCTACTATCCTTAGACGGAGATGGAACCATGTGCTCCATGGCCTCATTCTTCGTGAGAAAAGCAGGGTACAATTTCTTGTACGAGTCGTGAGTATAAATCCTTTTGATCAGCCTCGGAAAGCACCGATGAGCAGTGATGTACGAGTCACCAAGTTGACTCGGAGATGTAAGGAAGTCGAACTATGTATCGACCTCCGTCGTCTCTAAAGTGAGTGAGTTGAAAATGCTTCTCGCATTCTCGCTCTTGAGTAGAGTGTAAATCCGTTTCCTTAGATGTCACTTCCTCTTGTACCCAAAACCTTGTGAGCAGATCTTGCAAATTCGTCAAGCTCTGATCGAAACCAGATGATCAGATGAGCTGATTTTAATTGAGGAATCCTTAGTTAATCCCAAAATCATCCAGCCAAAAATAGTGAGCTGAGTTATTGGTGAAGAGAGGGGTCCTTTGATCAGATTTGGTTGAATGACCTGTCCGTAGTGATCGCCTCCAATAATGAGATCAACGTTACTTGAAGAAGAGTAGTCAGGATCAGCCAATTAGATACCTTGGAGGTGAGGCCAATGATGAGGCGGGAGAGGCGTAGAAGGGAGTGAAATTAGATGAATGATCAGCGGCTTGAGAGGCTCCTTGAGCTCCTTGGGGTCAGTTGCGTAAATTGTTTTTGATTTGGTCTTTGTCTATGGCTTTTACGTTCATGAGAATAAAGGACTCTTAATCTCCTCTCAATTAGACCGACTCTTCTCAACTACAGTTATTTTATTTCGGAACTCAAAGGGGCTGAACTCTCTCCTCAGTGAAATGATGGAAGCTCTCAACGCCTTCTAGGTTCTTGAAACCCCCATCGATCAATGGGACATGGTGTTGGTGCATCATGTCGTTCGACGGCTGGACTCTTACACAAGAGAAGGGTGGGAAAATAAATTGGGATCCAGGACGGAGCCCCCTCCCCTCACTTTCTCTCAACTCAAGGATTTTCTTACGGAAAGGACTAAGGCCATGGAAAACATCTCCTCCTACTCTCAGACGGCACGATCACAACCAGCAAAAACTAAGAGCCAACCCAAGAACCAACCAAGGGCCCCACACACCAGCGCATACTCAGGGGCAACTCTGTTCTCGAACTCTGGATAAAACTGCTCATCGTGTGGGGAGAACTATTATATTGTCTTTTGCGATTAATTCAGGAGCATGGCTCCAAGGGCGCGATCAGAGCTCGTCATTTTAAAGCGTCTCTGCTTTAACTGCCTTGGACGGCACAGTGCAAATACGTGCCAATCTCAGAAGCAGTGCAACAAGTGTGATGGAAAACATCACACTATGATTCATCAACCAAACGAGGTAAGCATATCAAAGGATCAAGGAGCTTCTATCAATCAAGGACCCAGTTACTCTCAAGGATCTTCAGAGGGTCAATTGCGTAAATTGTTTTTGATTTTGTCTTTGTCTATGGCTTTCACGTTCATGGTAGTCTTCAATTTTTTTCCCTAGACACGTGGAAATGTCATTTTGACAGCTTGTACAAAGAGGTTTCGTGACGTATGATGTAATGTTTGTTTTGGTTTGATTATATGGCGACATAACCAAAGTTTAAACATAAATAAATAACAATTTTTGCAAAAATAGTCATAAAAGTTAAGTTAATAATTAATAGTTCGTCGACAGAAAAATATTGTGTCGTGAATTTGCAGAAAATTTGGAAATATTTGTTATTAACCATTTGTCAGCTAATTAAAATACTTAATTTTTTATACAGAAACAGTAAAAGAAGTGCTTTTAATTAATTATAAATATAAATTAAAAATTTTATTTCGCAGTAAATTTAAATTGTATTGTCACAAGTAGTCTATTTTGTATTGTTTACAAGATAAATTACAACTTTTAACGCTTTAACTCATAATTTCAATCCTTGTCAAAATGAATCTTTCGAAAATTTAATCTATTCAAATGTTAACAAGCAAATATGAGTTATTTAAAATTTTAAATTATTTAAAATAACATATTCTTAAGAATTACATTGTACGACAATTTTCGGGTCATTAAAATCAAACCGCATCGGACTAATTTTTTCTGAAAGTATACCTAACATTGGAAATATAAAAAAAATTTGTTACTTCTTCTAGTAAAAATGTAATAAAATATACTCGAAGAAGTAGTTCATAAAATACAAACATTAATGTGGACTTATAGTTTGCTTATTTAATTTAAAAAATGTTTTTATACGAAATTTGACCAAAAATTAATTTTTTTATAATCTACACTGAATTTTTTGCAATAGCTTTTGTAAAATGTATCACGGCAAAGATTGAACAGTTGAAACAGTCATAAAAAATTTTTTGGCAGAGGCATTACACTAGTGTATTTTTACAAAAAATACAACTTGTGTGTTTTTCTCCGCTTACACTGAAAAACGGTATTAAATTGACATTATTAATTTTTTCGTATTTTAAAGTCGAAAAGACTCTTTGTAAAGATTTAGGTTATAATAAATGCAATTAAGTTTTCCACTAGTTTTTGTATTTTTCCTATCTTTCAATCCACTGCATTTTATTTTAAATTTTAACACTTTCCTTAAGAATTATTCTTGACGCCTATTTAAGAATAAAATATTCTTCTACTAAGAATATAATATTCTTATTTTAAGAAGAATTTTTTAAAGTAAGAAGCTTGTTCTTAAATTAATAAGTTTACTCTTAAATTTAGAAGGATTTTCCTTAGGACTTAAAAAAATATTATTAATTTAAGAACATGCTTCTTAATGTAAGAATAGCTTCTTCTCTTAAAAACATACTTATTATTTTAAGAATATTATTTATTTATTTACAAGTACAAGTAACGTCTTAATTCAAATTTAACAAGAGTTGACGTAGGAACGCAGTGTATCTCAAAACATCTACATTAAATATTATATTCTTAATAGAAGAATATAATATTTTTAAATAGGCGCCAAGAATAATTCTTAAAGAAAAAATACCATTTTTTCAGTGTCAGCGGAGAAAAATACACTAGTTGTATTCTTAGTAGAAATATACTAGTGTAATGTCTCGTCCAAAACAATTTTTTTATGTCTGTGTTATCTGTTCAATCTTTTCCACGGTACCTTTTACAAAAAGTTTTGCAAAAAATTCAGTGTACGGCAAGTTGAGGGAAGATGAATCACTTCTCGCCATTTTGAGTCTTTCTTACTCACTGATCTGGTTGTTTGTCAGTTAGTGTGTCATTATACATCGACTAAAAGTTCAAAAAGTATTGTTATTAATTTATCGCGCACAATACTTTTTTTCGATGTTTGAAAAGGGGTGGTCCACTTCTCTATGAATATGACTAAGTAAAAAATAATATTGTTTCTCGACGAGTTTACAATTTTTTTATTTAGGAATAAGTAAAATTTTTATTTATAATTAACTAGCAAATTATTTGCGCGCTAAAGCACGCGAGAATGACGTTTTCATTGATTATTAGTTTAAATATAAATACTATACTCAGCATTTATTTAAATTAAATTAATTATTATAAGATTGAATAAAAATGTATTACAATTCTCTACTAATTCACAGTATTTATTTAATTTAAGAAAAAAAAGGTTGATTGTTTTGCGCTAAAAGTACTTTTTATTAAATATTAATATATTTATAATATTTCTATATTTTATATAATATAGAATTTAATGGTCATTTTAAAAATAATCGTCCAGATATGGTTGTTTCATTATTTTAAATAAATTTGGAATTAATATATGTTGTTATTTTTTTTTTATGAGACTTTAATTAAAATAATAAATTGACATATAATAAAAGTCAATGTTTATTTTTGGAGAAGTATTTCTCTTATAGTAAAGTTAAAAAGTTCATAATATTAATATTTTTTTATAAATAACCACCCGATACTTATAAAAAAAAACTTTAATTGATTAAAAGTTTTTTAACAATTTTTCAAAACAGTGTTTTGAATTTTTAAAGATCCCGTAAATGGATTTTTTTCTTTTCCATTAAACCTTTTTTAATCTATAACAATTTTTAAAATATTTTTTCTTTAAAAAAAGTTATTGAACCATATGAAAATAATAAATATTAAGTATAGATTTATTTAAAAGAATATAGTTAAAGGAAAAAAATAGTTGACAATTTTAAAATAAACATTATTGACCAGTACCTACTGAAAACTTTTTTTCCATTTATTATAAACAAATTAGTGACTAAAATTTTGTTTCAAAAAATTGATTATTTCAATATTTTGAAGTTATGTTAATCAGAAAAAAAATCAGTTTAGTTAAAATATAATGATTATATTTTTAACTGCTTTTCTAACATATAATTAATTAAAATTTTAGAAGGTAAGGTTTTCAAAATGAAAATTATGATTTTTTAAAAAAACGTTATCTTTATTATTATTACATGTTTTGTAATTAGTTTTAAAAACTTATTTTTTTACAAAATGAAATCACTGATTTTTTGTCGTTTTTGTTCATCAGTCTCTTTATTCATTTTGATGACTCTTCCTGTTCCTTTTATTAATTTTTCTTTCTCCATTCTTGGCGCATCTAACTTTTTTATATTATTAAATAATTTGACACGAAGATAAGTTGGAGCTAAAATTTGAATAAAAAAATTAAAATTTAATTAAAAAAAAATTATATTCCTTTTATTGAAATCTGTTATAAAAGAAAATAATAAATATTCTAATCAAATATTCAATTATTACCTCCAAAAACCATTTTTCCAATCACTTCAATTAACTCTTCTTTTTGAAGATTCATAGGAAAAACTCCTCCTGTAGCTTCAAAAATTCGAATTTCTAATTTCGTTTTTCCATCAGTGATGGACACGCAAACAAATGTTGGCAAATTCTGCTTGGAAAAAATTTGTTGCATGTTTGTTCGTACGTATCCAGTCACCTCTACACAAAGGATTTAATTAATTGTATATATATTGGAATTTATACTATTAATACAAAAATAATACAATTTTAAATACATAGTAATAAAATTTTAAGAATTTCATTCAAAATTTTTTACATCAAATGTGAATTTTTAAGTAATATAATTCAATACTCAATAAATAAAAATGATAATAATAATAGTAATAAAATGCTTATTAATTGTTTCCTTAGTCATCTGACCAACATTTTCCAAAGCAATAACTTGGATGTCATCTTGATTATTACTGGAAGTAGATTTGTGTATACCAAATACGTTTATTCTTGTATTTGTTTGCACCGAAAGTTGGAAGTTTATTCTTCCGTTGTTGGAGAAGCGGAAATCTGTCAGTCTTCTAGCAGATACTGCATCCAAGTGAAGAATCTAAAAATCAATTGATATTTTGAATAATAAACATTTTGTGACAATAATATAGAAAAAAATACATTGACATTTGCATTAATTAAAGCATAAATTAATTAAAAACGGACTAAATGAAATTCCGACCACAAAATTGAATGTTAATTGAAAATGGAATAAATTAAAACTTTCTGGTTTGTGATTAAAGTTTGTTGAATTAAGTAAATAAAAATTAGAATTAATTTGAATTTCGGACTACTAAAACTTAGTTTAATTGTTAAAAATAAAATAGATTAAATTTGGCAATGATTAAATTTGAATTAGGAATTTTTATTACTTGAAATTTTTTGATTTATGGATTAAATTTATGTAAAATTTGGAATTGATTATTTTCTAATGAATTGAAAATTGAACAAATACATGTTTGAAATAAATAAACTTTAGGTTGATTTAAAATTTAGATGAATTTAAAGATTCAGAAATTCTCAATTTGTAATTAGATAAAATAATTATCATTTACATTTTAGATGAATTGTATTCAAATTTCCAGTTTTAAATGTTAGTAATGAAAAAAGTAAATGAAAATTTAGATCGATTGAAATTTGGAACCATTAAATTTTGAATCAATACATATTTTAACTAATACAAATTTTGTTAAACCATTAAACAATAAAATCAGTTGATATTCAGGTTAATTAAAGTAAAAATAATTGAAATTTGAATTTGAAATGTAAGTCAATTAAAATTAAGACAAATGGAAATTTAAAATAACTATATTTCAAGTGAATAAAAAACACAAAAAATTTAGATTCTTTGGAGTTTAATTGAGTTAAGTAGGTTCCATCGTAAATAGAATTAACATTACCATTTTAATCAAATTTAGATCAATGGTAGATAATGGTTTTATAATGATACAGTTAAATTTTTGAAAAAATTACTTTTGATAAATATATATAAATAGGTGTTATTTATATGACAAACTACTTAATTCCTATTAGACTCAATGTAAAATGTTAAAAACAAAAACGCTTGTAACTTCTTTCACAAGTAACCTACGGTCTCAAAAATTTAACTGCATCATAATAAAATTATTATCTACCAGTGGACCAAATTTGATTAAAATGGTAATGTTAATTCTATTTACGATAGAACCTTCTTAAGTTTTGAAATGAGTTAATATGCAATTAGCCCTCCGTCTGACACCTGGGTCCAGCCAGACCCTTTTCGTTTTTAATAGTTAATTAAACATATTTCTAATTCAGTTAGGGACTTGCGCTTTCAGGTAGCTTCCAAAAATTTAATTGGCTTTCGATTTATGAAAAATAAAGAGGGGAAAAAATACTTACACAGGATTATTACAAGGATTTTAAAATATACAACTTCGGACCGACACCCGGGTCTGGCTGGACCCCTGTGCACTGTGCTTGAAAACGTTCAGAATTTAATACAATTTAAACATGCAAACGGCCTTTTTTACTTTTTCGTTGTACTTTTTCGTTACTTAAATCCTTTCCGTAAGTATTTACACACACCTATAAGAATATATTCGTATTTGTATTCCTGCTTTGAAAGAAGTGTAAAATAGACTAAACAGAACAGTGAGTTTTGAAATAACAATTCATATTTACAAAGTCGATAAAATAACTCCTGTAATTATTAAAACAGAAAAAAAGCATTGAAGTTTTAAGCCAAACGTTGACACAACTGTACTCTCAAAAACTGAAACAGTTGAAATTTGCTTTTTCTTTAGTCCACAGTATACATCTATTTCAAAACAGTAATATATTAATCTATTAATGAATTTTGCTGTAAATCAGTAAATTAATTGCTTTTTGATCAGTATATATGTTCTGTTTAAAATCATTTGCATAATTTTCGAGGTTTCAAATTGAGTCAGTATGATTTTGTCATAATAGTTTTTTTAAAATTCTTATATAAACATAGGTAAATGTTATTTTGCACAACTGATAAAATTAAAATATTTTATGGTTCTAATTATTAAATATTTGACTTTTATGAATTATTTAAAGTGTTTATTATTTATTGCATTTATTATTTCAACTGATTAATGTTAAAATTAATTGATTAATTTTAGCTGTTGTTCGAAATAACATTTACTTGTGTTTATACAATACTAGATCAAAAACTGCGCGCTACGCGCGCCATGTCATGGTGTCATTTTAACATATGAATAAATAAAGGACAGCTTATAGAGTATGATGTAACGGGAATAGGGTTGTAATAATTATATCACTATTGTTCTGAATTCTATTTTATATTTTATCACGAAAATCCTTAGAATTACCTGAACTATCAATAGAAAGGTCTGTTTAACTTGAGCTTCCTTAAATGTTGACTAAATATTAATTTTCCACAGTTTCCTCTTTTTTGACAATTGTTAAAAATAAATTGTAAGCAAATATCAGAAGAAAGAAAATAGCATTTACAAAAAAAGTGAAAAAAAATGTTATTGAAGATAGATCGATGTAATATATGACAAATGCAAGTTTGGTGATTTGAAAGTTCGAATAAATGCAAGTTCGGTCATTTAAAAGTTCAGTCAAATGCAAATTCGGTGATTTTAAAATTCAACCAAACGTGAGTTCAGTGATTTCAAAGTTTGGACAAATGCAAATTCGTGTGTTTCAAAATTTTAACAAATGTAAGTTTGGTTATTTTAATGTTCAGACAAATGGAAATTCAGAGATTTAGAAGTTCTTACAGTTCTAAATGTGGGTAGTTTAATATTTTGCTAAATACGAGTTCCGTGATTTGAAAGATTGGAAAAAATGCAAATTTAGTGTTCGGAAAAATGCAACCACAAGTTTGGAGTGTAGAAGTACCAACAAATACTTTAGCCCTAGGAACTTCAATAAATAAATAAAATACGATTTCGAGAAGTTGAAAATTTTAAGAAATGCAAATCGCAAATGCGAGTTAAGTAATTTTAAATTTATAACAAATACGAATTCGAAAAGTTAAAAGTTAGGCCAAATGCAAGTTCTGATAATTACATACTTGAGAATATTTTGTTTACGGTATTTCACTGAGAGAGCGATTGGAGCTCAGGAATTAGACAAGCTCTATTTGACATAACTTTTAGCTACAAGACAGTTTTAAAAACCGTGATTGGTTGAAAGGCAAACATTGTGAAGGAATTTTAGATTTCGTAAGCTTAATGTATGTTTTTACCAAAAAAGGGGTGTGAACTAACCATCTTTGAGCCCTAAATGTGTTTTTCGTCTCCTAGGACCGAGCGAATTGAGCAAAAAAAACATGTATGATGCCTTGATTATACTAATTATGAAAGAAAATTTTGAAACTTTATGGCTATAAATATCTATTGACAGCAACGTTTTATTTAATGACGGAATAGAAAAAAAATTAATTTTTTTAAACAATATAAATAAACAAAGAACATGTAAAAATAAACAATTATTTTGCATAAATAGGTTCCTCTTATTCTTTATCTGTTACAGATCAATTTATTTTACTCCATAAACAATTAAATCGATTTCATCAAATTTTTAAAATTTAGGTTATGTAAACACTTTGACTAAAAATCAATTTTGGCCACTCAATATTTACTACATATATTTACAAATTTGTTAAAATTAGTTTACCTTGTACTAAATGTACAAGGTAAATAACACAACCTATATATATATATATATATATCTAAGGAAAGTGAAAATATCACTTATTGCTAAATGAAAATTTTACTTATTCATAAATTAAAAAATTGTACATTCATTAAAAAAAGTTATGTTTTACTTAGTCATATATTTATAGAGCAGTGAACCATCTCTCTTCGAACATCCACAAAAAGTAAGGTGCGCGATAAATTAAAATAAGTTTTGGAATAATGTTTTATTACATATATTTACCTTGCAATAACACCCATACTTCGACGTACGTATTACTTTAGTAACAAATCATAATGACTAAACGAAAAAATTATTATATTTAACACGCGACAAAAATATTGAAGTATTTTTTTTAACAAATAAAAAAGTGCTTGTCCTTTTGCTTTCTAAATAAACTTGGTAATGAAAAGACCCTTTGAACTTTTAGTCTATGTATCATGACATGCTAACTGACAAATAACCAGACCTATAAGTGAAAGAGATTCAAAATGTCGAGAAGTAATCTATATCACCTCATGATCTATCTCTCTTCGAATTACCCTATGACTATTTTTTAATTAATTAAGTTGTTTAGAAACAGGAATGTCTTTAATTATTTATAATTATAATTAAAGATGTAATTTTAAATTATTTTATTTTTTTGAAATTTAAAATTTTAAATGTATTAAATTTTAATCTTTAATTAAAGTCGAAATTACATTCTAAATGAGCTATACAAAAAGTAATGTTAACTGTAATATAGAAACTTATATTTAAATTTCATGACAATATAACAATATATTTCATAATTTTATTAAACCTATTAAAAAATTTCTTTATAAACATAATTCTTAATATATGTTTCACTTCTTTGATTACCTAGATATAGTTTAACTGAATCAAAAGAGCGAACCCTTGACAATGATACATACAATTGACCCTGATTAATTACATATTTTCTTAAATCAATTGCAATTTTATGAAATGTCTGTCCTTAATATTTATTAATAGTAATAGCGAAGGCTAGTTTGATTGGAATTTGTCTTCTCTTGAATGTAAAAGGATAAAAATTCTCACAATATAATAATATACGATGTATAAATACAATATTCCCACACTTATCTCCGGTCAATATTTCAGCTTTAATTACATGATTTGGTAAATTTAACACCAATGATCTTGTTCCTTTACATAAACATTTATTAATGCTAAGGTTTCTAATTAACATTACAACTGAAGGTATTCTCAAATGTAATAAATGTGGTGGTAAACCAGATGGCGATAAAGTGTTTAAATATTCTGGTAAAATAACATCATGATTATTAACATTATCAGAATTATCTATACATTTAATACTTCTATATACTTTTTCTTTATCGTTATCTAATAACAATACATTTTGTTTGTTAGTGTTATTAACATTAATATTTCTAGGTGCCAAAATAGCATCAAATGACAATTCTTGAAATTTTTTCTCTTTAATCAAGTGTTCATACGTATTTCTTGCAATATCAACATTTCCTTTTTCAATAATTCTTTGTAGTAAATGAACACAATCTTTAACATCATTATTTGTACCTTTTCCTATTTCTAACAGAAAATCTATAAACTCTGTTTCTTCTGGTAAAGCTCGCATGTTTTCAGATAATGTAAATATTAAAAATTTCTTTCTCAATTTACTCTTTTTAATAAACAAGTTTATAATTTAATATTTTGTACCTCTTTCTTTTATTGGTAAAACTTGTCTAAAATCACCTCCTAAAATGATTATTTTACCACCAAAAGGAGTATCGATTTGCATGATTTCTCTCAATGTTCTATCCCTTACGAAAATATATGACATGAATTTTATGTCATACATACGTGACGTTTTTTCGCGACGTCATGAAAATTACGTCAGAGAATTTATGTCACAGAAAAAATGTCATAGAAATAATGTCACAGGAAAAAAATTCATAGAATGATGAAATCAATTCTTATTTAAAGTGTGTGCCCTTTGCGGCAAACATTTTTTGAAAGCCATAAAAATATTTTTTCTATAATGATTTTTCTATAAAATAATTGTATTCAATAATGATTTTTCTAATAATGATTTTTAGATTTAGAGAAGTTGAAAAACTTAAAAATTATATCATTCAAAAGTTTTGACTTTTATGAATTATTATTATTTTTTTTTTTACATTTAAAATATTTAATTTCATAATAACAAATAAATTTATACTTACTGTTTACATCATTAAAAATTGTTTTTTTTCAAATTCTGCCATTTAATAATAAAAAAAATTTTAAACCAAAAGGACAACAACATTTTCAATAAATTTAATATTAACTCAATTACTGTTATGACGTTTAAAAACCATCTCAAGTTTTTTAGCGTAGCTGCAAAAATACAATAGAAATTTACAGAGGGTTAAAAAATAAAAAGACTTTTACAGTTAAATAACAGTAATATGAAAATCAAATAACTTGAATGATTCATTTGAAAACCATCAAATTTAAATATAACTGTAATCTAGAAAATACCAAAATTGAATAAAAATGTAGAAGAGTGAAAACCATTTTTTGCAATTATCGAAACTTATAATTGGTTATCTATAAATTATCTAAAATTACAAAAATCTAATATAATAGAATTTATAAATTTTATCAAATACAGAAGCAAAAACATAGGGGGTGAAAAGAGGAAGGGAATTATCAGAAATTAATAGAATTCATGGAGATTTTTCTTTTGTAACGAAATTAATATTTATTGAATGTTTTAATTACTTAGGTTCCTCTAAGAGGAAGCAAATCTTAAGTGTACACAAAATGAACATAATTTTCAGCTATTTAAAGCCCTTTTGCATTTATTCAAGGAGACTTTCAAGTGATTACAGAAGTTACAAAAAAAAGTAGATTTCTGCAATAAAACATTAAACATTAACTCCGTACGAATTAAAGTTTGTAATTATAAAGCTAAAATACTAAACAATAAAATAAATTATTATTATTAAAATTATGAAGATATATCCGATATTGCAATTATTTTCATCAATTTTAGTTATTTCTGCGATTTTTTTAATTATTATCTTTAATTAACAATTTTTAAGTAATTTTGTAATTATTTTTTTTTTAAACATATATTCTATTTTTCAGTTATTTAGCTCAAATATTATTGAATGTTTTCAATTTTTCATATTATTTAAATTATTTTCATTATAATTTGATTTTCTTTCTCAATCTTAAATTATTTTCAGCATATTTCAATTATTTTTGTCAGTTTTTAATTAATTTTATCATTTTTCAATTATTTTTCTCGATTGTTAATTATTATTCTCATTTTCTAGAATTATTTTCTAAGATTTTTAAGTATTTTTCTGAAAATTTAAACATTTTCTTCAATTTCTAAATATTTTCATTTGTTATCAGAATTTCACATTTTTTTTATTAATTATCGTAAATTTCAATTATTTTTAGCTTTCTTCCAGACTTTTCTCCAATTTTTAGTTTTTCTCATTTTATAAAATAAAAATCTAAAATTTTTTAAGTATTTTTCTCAAATTTCTATAATTATCTTCAATTTTCAATTATTTTTCTTTGTTTTCATAATTTCCAAACAATTTTATTAATTATCGTAAATTTCAATTATTTTTAGCATTCTTCCAGTCTTTTCTCCTATTTTTAGTTATTTTCTTTTTTTAAATTGAATTCTAAGATCTTCATGTATTTTTTTTCGAATTTCAATTATTTTTTCTTTATTTATTTAAATAATTTAAATGTATCATATTTCAATTCTTTTCGTCAAGTTATAAAATTTAAAAACATTTTTCAATTATTTTCCAAAATTTATTTCCTTTAATTTTCAATTCTTTACATTTGTTTCGTAATGAAGAATATTTTTAACTTTTTATCTGACTTTACAATTATTTCATTATCCATATTACTTTCTTCAATTTTCAATTACTTTTGTTTTTTTCTTGTTCTTTTTCATAATTGCCAAAAAGTTTTTACTTATTTCTCTTTAATTAAAATTTGTTCTGTTCAATTTTAAATTATGTTTATTTTTTTTTCTTTAATGTAATTTTTAAATATTTTCGTTTATTTCAATGAATTTCTGAATGTTTTAAGCATTTTTCTCAAATTTTGTTTATCTTTCTTTTATTTAAAATACTTTATGTAATTTGTTTAATTATTTTCCTCAATTTTAATTATTTTTTTAAATTTTAATTCATTTATCTCAATTTTTAACCATGTTTTTCAATTTTCAATTATTTTCTCTAATTTTTCATTATTCAATTTTGTTTTATTTATTTTATTTATTTATTTATTTATTTATTTATTTACCACAAAACACCCGCAGTCCAAGAGGACCATATAAGGGTAACTACATATTTATCATACAAAATAACAGCTATTAATTTATTTTTAAGATTCTGAAGAATTTTTCTCAAATTTAAATTATTTTCTTTATGTTTAAAACGTTTTTATGATTGTTTAAAGTACTTTCCTCAATTTTTAATTGATTTCATTTTTTTTTTTATTAATTTGCAAAATTTGCAATCATTTTGTTTAATTTCAATTATTTTTTGCAATTTTTTTAATTCTAAAATATTATAAATTTTGTCCTAAATAAATATTTATTTTATTTATGTTAATTGATTTTTAAATATTATATTTTAAATATTTATTTCTTCTTATTAGATAAATATTATTTACCGATTTGTTATATTTATTATTGTATTTTATAATTTCTAAAATGTATGAAAAATTATTCGCGCGCTGGCGCGCGTTTTATTTTGCTGGTATGAAAATAAATACATTGAAATATGGCAGGTGTCCATCTTCGAGTACATGACATCATTTTTTGAGCCCCAGTAAAAATTTTTGTACAAACACAATATTAGTAAAATCATATTAGATAATTATTATACGATAAATAAATAATATTATAACCTTAAGTACTTATTCTAAATCACAAATTTAAATAACGATACCAACTTAAGGAAAAACTGCAACAAAACTTTTTTAGACGAAAAATCAGGTAGTATGTGTAGAACAAAACAACTGTTTTTTTCTTCAAATGCGCATAAAAATCTTCGTCTATATAAACAACAAGAATGATAGAAAACACAAGGCGCTGTCACCTTGAACAAAAATTTTATACGAAATGTCCATCTTGGCGCCCTGTCCATCTTGGGGCCCTCTCCTCTACATTTACAAAATAAACAACTTAGAAGGTTACGTTTGACATGTAAACAAACCTACTTCATTTTATAAGATTAACACTTACCTTATAATTTTACTCCAAAATAAACTTTGGACATGACAATCACTTATGCATATGTGCATATATGTATATGCGTTGGTGCATCTAATTACTCTAAACGATATTGACATCACACATGCAAAGGTTTGCACATAGGCGGCTCATAATAACAATCTGCATTTCGTCTCTCTCAATTTCGGGGATAAAGGAAATAGAACAAACCAATCAGAACTTGCTTTCCAATATGAGCAATTATCTGATTGGTCTATTCTGGTCGATTTTTCTTAACCCCCTGAACCTACGCCTTTGAGCGTCTACAGAAATGTCTAGTGTCTCTTTCCATCTTTAAGCTACTTAATGCATTTGTCTCTTTTCCTGTAGACGTAGTGTCTACAGAAATGTCTTGTGTCTCTCTCAATCTTTAACCTACCTAATGCATTTGTCTCTCTCGCTTGCACAGCGTCTACAGAAAACAGCTAAGTAATTTCTTATATAGGATGACAATCTTCATGGTCAGTTTTGTGTCACCAAACAGGATATGTTTACCTGTCAATAGTTCGGTTTATATCAAAACCACTAAGAAAGTGATGAAATCAAAAATATATACTTGCTTGCTAAAAATATGAGTTTGAATACCTTCCTTCATCACTTTTTAAATTGGAATTTCATTAATTTTTGGCTTATCCAATCAGTGAATCAGTACCTAAATATCACTTAAAATCGTAGTTTTTGTGTTAAATTTGATTAATTAAACAAGCAAGAAGTCAGTTAGTGAATGAAAATAGTAAAATTTTAAGTAGTTTAAATGTAATGAAAATATTTTTGCATACAAATGAACATAAATGTACAGGGGTCCAGCCAGACCCGGGTGTCGGTCCGAAGGGTACGGAATAGGTGTCAGACGGAGGGTTAGGTAAAATAATTATCATTTTTATTTTTAAATTTTCAAATGTCCACGATTAAAAATTTTTATCATCGAAAAATGAAAATAATTCAAATTTAGGTCAATTAAAATTTGGAAAAATAAAAATTATTATCAATTCATATTTATACTAATAAAAATTTTATTTTTACAATAAAAAATGGCATTAATTGACATTTTCTTAATTGACATAATATTAATTATTAAATTAAATATAATTCAATTAATAATTCGTTAAATTGAAAATCAAATCATCGAATTGAAGGTTGCTTAAAAATTAAAGAAATTAAAAATTTGGACTGTTGCGATTGAAATTTTTGTTTAATTATATAAATAAAAATTAGAATTGATTAAAATTTGAGAGAATAAAAATGTAGATTTATTAAAAAATACAGGGAAAATTGAAGTTTGTAAAGATTGAATTGAAATTTGATTAAAATTAGCATTAGTAATTTTTATTATTTAAAATTTTAAAATTTAACGATTCGAATTTAGAAAACATTTGAAATTGATAAAATTTAATAAAAATGTAGACAAATAGAGTTTTAGAACTAAATTTGAAATAGATAAAAAAAAAGAATAATACAAAAAGATGATATATGATTTAAAGTTTAGATTAATTGAATTTAGAATTGGTTAAAATTGGAATTAATAAACAAATATAAATTTGGACAAATATAAATAAAGGATTCTGGAAATTAAAAATTATAAAAATCTTAATAATTTAAAGGGTATTGATAATTAAAATGTGAAAAATTGACAAAATAAGTGAAATTGGTGCCAAATAAAAAAAATAGATCAAATGGATAAAAATGTAAAAAGGAGTAAAAAAGTTGACAAGATGACAATATGTTATCTTCCAAAATGTTAACTAATGGAATTAAAATTTTAAATTGCTTTTAATTTACAAATTATTTGCATAAAAAATGTGATTTGACAAATAATTTATGAGAACATTATTGGGTGCATAATATCTACTCGGTCAGTGATGTGTGGAATTAATTAACAAAAAAAAATTTACTTTGTTTTGTTTTGTTTATGTATTATTTGATTCAACCATTTAATCGATACAACTTAAAAAATTTAAACTAATTAAATTCTTTTGACACATCGTTTACCCCAGCCACATTGAGAATTTCAAATATTACGATTCGGAAATTATTAAATAAATTTCATTAACAATCTAAAATTTAACTTAACTACACCAGGATCCAACGAAGGAACCAAAGGATAGGGCGCCAGACTTCTTTCGAGGTTGCTTAACGACTTCATCACAAAGACAATCTGACTTCATCCACAAAAATAATTAAATCTACCAACAAACCTAACAAAATCTTTATTTTTATTTATCCAATCTGAAATTTAATTCAATTAAGTCCGAATCGCTAAGTCATAATTACTATGCTTGACCTGGCTAGCAAGGAAAATACTCAGGTGTGGGTGTTTGGGAAAATAAATATTAACTTTAAAAGAAAATTGCCCAAGTTAATTATATAAAATAATTTAATAATCATTGTTACCGAATTATAATACAGGCAAAATTAACTGATGATATCGTTTATTCGACAAAAGAAATATCTCATAATTAATTAATAAACTCTATAATAGTAGTAACCCAAAATTGTGACATTTCAATAATTCTCTGATATTTCTTATAATTTATTGCTAACAAAATTTTTAATTTCCTTAATCGACTTTCTAATAACCCTAATTAAATCACACTCAAGTTTCGGATAACTCCGTGGGATAATATTAGTCAATCTGTTAGCATTATATTCAACTTCTTCTTATTACATTACTAATATCCAACATTGACGTTAAATCGTAACTGGTTATCAATAATTGTCTGGAAAATATAACTAATCACTTTATTGCTTTAGAATAAATCCGTTCTTACTTTAAACGAAGTCAATATATAAGATAAATTATTTAATTTGTCGTCCAGACTAAGACACGTGATGAACATAACCTAAATTTTTGGAAATTTACTTTTGTGAAATTAGTCGGGACAACAACAAGTGATAACTTCCGGACTCAAAACAGGTTAGACTTAATAAAATTATCTTTTGCATTATAAACTTAGATCTCATTAACAATTTAGGCGGACTTGTTAAACAAAACTTGAGTGTATAAATTTATCATACGCGGCAAACCTTACCCCTAAACTCGCAACCACTCCATTCGACAAAGCTTTAATTACACATATTCATAATACTATTCTCTTTTGATTATCAAATAAATATAACCCTTTATTATTATTATTATTGAATGTCAGTAATGAAGTTAACCTCAACAATGACTATTAATTTTTTTTGTATTTTGTTTGTAATTATATAAAATTGAACACGAAAGGCAACAATCTATTACTGATCCTCAATTTACTCTTATTCTTATTCTCTCTATTTCTTTATTTTTTTAATTTCTTTTTTTTTGTGATTATTGGCCGATCGTAGTCTTGGTAGAAATTGGATCTCAATATTTTACGGTCATGGGATAATATTCGTCGAATTATTTGAAATGTCCGAAACAAGATCCAAGTTCAACCATGTGGTCGGAAATCGGAAAATGGCGACAATTCAACATACCTTAAATTTTCTTTTTAAAATTTGCCGTATCTCAAATATTATTTATCTGAATCTATTTTCTTATTAATATTTTGTCAACCTTAAACTTTAACTTCTGATATTAATATTAATACGGCTTTTTCCGCTTATTTATACGTCTCAAATTTTACAATATAATTTTCGTTGTTTTCCGTAACACTCAGCTAAACGAAGTGAAAATCCCTCTTGCCGCTTCGTCTCGACGCTGCTTCTCCTTCTCTTCGCTGATTGTTCTCTTGTCTGCGGCTATCCTAGGATTCTTATTGGTTGTCGACTCTGGACGTCAATCTTGGCGCGTCACTTTTTCAAATTCAAATAATTTGAACGAGAATAGTATTTCTGTAATTAATCTTTGTTCCTTGAAAATAATCCACCAGTTAGCCCACCTTAACAAAATTTACGTTTGTGGGTAAGTTGTTGTCAAATTGGACCTTCTCGTAGCTACTTGAGTTCCTTTTATTTATTTATTTATTATTATTACTATTATTATTATTATTTTTTCTTAAATAACGAAATTAATAAATTAGAACAGAGCTTTTGTTCTTAAAAATAAACAAGAGATGACAATCTCAATAAATTTCGAACAGTTTGGGTCAATGTTGCTAACCGAAACCTGTTCAACCTTGGGTTGGGATCTTTACAACCTGAATAAGATCGTCGAACGAATAAAATAATTATTATTGTTCACTTAGCTGATTAAAAGATAATAGATCCTGGATTCTGGACAAAGTGACTAAACCAGCCTGATTCCTTCAGATTCTGAACCTCCGCTGGAACCTTCTCGTATCACGTAGTTCTAGTAATTTTTAGTTTATCCAAAGTCAAAACCAAATCTGATTAATCGTCAGGGCCACAGGTAGAAGTCTCGGCAACTCTTCTTCAGGAACTTGTTACTCGGATGGAATATGAAAGAATTTAACATGACTTAAATCTAATAGAATTTACAGACTTATGCTAGCCAGTCGTGGAGTAGTTGTTTAACGTAGAATATTGTTGTTTTCCAAAATTTTGCCGATTAGTAAAAGAGCTACGCTACTATTTGTGTGTTACAAAAATTATTAATAAATTTTGCAACATCACAAAAATTAATAAAATTATTTTTTTATTATTGAAAATTTTAAATTTAAAGTTTAATTTTAAAAAAAGGTAAATAGGAAACCATTATATATATATTAATAATTTGAATTTATCACTTGGTGAAAATTTTCATAAGTAGGATGAATTAATCAATCACTCCAAGTCAATAAAAAACCACTTTTTTTAACGTTTCGACAGTTTATACTGTCCTCTTCAGAAACTAGAAATTTATTAACAATTTTGTACATTAAATTTATAACAAAAACTTTTTGAAATTTAAAAAACAATTTATACAAATAAACAATAAAAATATATTTACCGAAAAAAACATGTCAATATTAAAATTTATTAAGATGACATTTTCATGTGAAAACGAAAAGTCAATGAGTTAAATTGTTAGACACGTCAAATAACACAGCTTAATTCAAACTAAACAGTAAGTCAAAAATTTAAAAATAAATACAAATTAGTTTGCAAGTCATTATAAGTATCAAAGCTAATTAATCACAATCGTCTAAGAATTAAAATTAAACACTTTTTCGGAGTTTCTTTTTCTAAAATTTCTGAAATTGGTAAAAAAGAATAAAATAATAAATTATTGAAAGTATAATTATCAATTATATAAAGAAATATACGCAGGATGTTTTACAAAAAGGTTCATTTAAAAAAAAAATATTTTTTTAAAAAAAAAACATATAAATCAATAAACAAGATATAAAATGAAAAAATTGTAAAAATTTTAAACTTTATTTAAAATCATAAATTTATCAAAGCAAGTAGAATTTTTACAATTTTCCTTTATGCGCTGTTAAGAACTGAAAGTAAATATTACTCAAATTTCTGACATCATAATTCCTATTGATAGGGTTCTTTTGTAAGTTGATATGGACCATTTCAGAAGTCAAACGTTTATTAAGATTTGGTTCTCTATCGAGTATTAAGAAATTACCCCAATCAAAATCATGATTGAAAACATCTTTATGATTAGCAAGAACATTAGTTTTTGACTTTTTGTGTTCGTTAACTCGAAAAAATTTGAAAAAATGTCTTCTACCTTAAAAAATTACAATATTTTATCGATTCCTACTAAGAACAAAAATAATGAAACTAATATTATAAAAAAGTATAAAGACAAAAATAAGCACACTGAGATTACAAACACTGTTTACAAAATTAACTGTAAGAATTGTTCAGCGACTTATGTCGGTGAAACTAAAAGGATGGTTCGTGTTCGAGTTAACGAACACAAAAAGTCAAAAACTAATGTTTTTGCTAATCATAAAGATGTTTTCAATCATGATTTTGATTGGGGTAATTTCTCAATACTCGATAAAGAACCAAATCTTAATAAACGTTTGACTTCTGAAATGGTCCATATCAACTTACAAAAGAACCCTATAAATAGGAAAGATGATGTCAGAAATTTGAGTAATATTTACTTTCAGTTCTTAACAGCGCATAAAGAAAAATTGTAAAAATTCTACTTGCTTTGATAAATTTATGATTTTAAATAAAGTTTACAATTTTTACAATTTTTTCATTTTATATCTTGTTTATTGATTTATATGTTTTTTTTTTTTTTAAAATATATTTTTTTAAATGAACCTTTTTGTAAAACATCCTGCGTATATTTCTTTATATAATTAATAATTATACTTTCAATAATTTATTATTTTATTCTTTTTTACCAATTTCAGAAATTTTAGAAAATAAACTCCGAAAAAGTGTTTAATTTTAATTCTTAGACGATTGTGATTAATTAGCTTTGATACTTATAATGACTTGCAAACTAATTTGTATTTATTTTTAAATTTTTGACTTTCTGTTTAGTTTGAATTAAGCTGTGTTAAAAAAAGTCATTATATATATACTTACAAAATTTGGTCGGATGAAGCTTTTCACTCGTTCAATTTGTTCATTCCAAATTTTTAATAGAATTTGTGTCCTTTGTCGGTTGTTGAGAATACATTTCTGTAGACTTTGGCTTCCCGCTTTTTCCGGTAGCGAAATGCTTTCAACAAAAAGAATTAACTCTCTGCAAAAAAAATTATTAAGATTATTAATTATTAAGGCGATAAAAAATAAGAAATTTAAAAAAAAAATATTTGCACTTATACTGGTCCATCTTGCAGAGAAGTCGCTTCAAGCAATTCATTCGAAGAAAGTTCTACGGGATTTTCCTCCAAAAAGCTTGCTTCTTCTAACATTTTTAAACTTTTTTTTTAAATTGAAAAATTATGAAAAAATTGATTTTTCTAGGCACGTCTAAAACGTCCAAATGTCTGAGAAGATTTGAAATATTGAAAAAAGTTTCTCTTTTTTTCCTGTTAAAGCAAAAGATAAGCGTCTCCATGGAAACACTTATATTCACTTTTTTTTAACATTTGAAAATCACAAATTGTGTAACTGATTTAGCCGGTAAATTTGAATCTTATCTGAATACTGCAAGTGTTCAGAATCGACTTAAATATTTTCAGCGTCCTGGGCAAAATTTTTAATTTACAATCTCACCCACATTTTAAAAAATTATCAGAGTTTTCGAGCCTTCTTATATACCCTTATTAGGTTATATTTTTGTCTTTGAATCTAAGATTCTCTTATTTCTTCTAAAAAAGCTTTTTATATTTTATCCAAAAACTAAATTATTAACAGTCTTAAATCTATAAAACTTAGACCCCTCCAAAAAATCTTATATAATAATGATTTGCATTAAATAAAGATAAATGAAAAGATAAAAAATATTTTGAAATTATATTTAAATATTTAAATTCTAGAACTATATTTTTAATTTGAGTTTAATATTTTATTTTCTCTCTAAATTAAATTCTACAAATTATACATTTATAATAATTAATAATTTTATTAATAATTACTTTTACTTTAAATCAGTGTCAACAAGATAATTTTTCTAATAAAAAAAGGATAATATTGATTAAAATTAAAAATGTTAAGGCAAAATAAAATAAAATTAATAACTTGTTAGTCTGAATAAATTTTATTGATATTTTAGTATAAAGTTACATTTTTATTAAGATAAAATTCTTATATTATTTTAAATATAAATAGTAATATAAAGGTTATAAAAAGTGCACTTATTCATCCCTTTTTTATGGCGTGGTAAGAATTTAGAAGGTCTTTAAAACTCATTTTCTCTCCTTCAATAATTTTAAGAAAAGACGCATCGTCAACGTTCAGATACAGTAATTTATCTTTTCCTAAAAAAATAATTGTTAATATTAGTAAACATTATATTATATAATAAATGTAATAATTAAATATGTTGCGTAATTTATTATTATTTTTCATCATATTTTTACGGGCCTCGAATAGACAATGGGGCTTAAAAACAGACGCTTTAATCGCATTGCATTACAAAAAAAAGTCTCAAAAATTCAATTTTATTAATTCCTTTAAATTAATAATTAGTTGACTTCCGGTTGGTATTCTGAGTGTGTCAAACGCGTTGGCAAGCGGTCCGGGAAAAATCAGAATAAGTCGGGAATTTTTTGAGAGTGAGTCTAATCAAGGTGAATGAAAGAAAGGAGGAGAGGTGCAAATTAGAAGAAGTAATAATAATGATAGTTTTTATAAGGATTAAAGTGTTTTTCCGAAAGGAAAAATAGGTCGAGTAAAGAGGTTAACTCTGAATTGGAGGGAAACAAGAAGGAATGTCGGAAAAGGGAACGGAAATGAAAAACGGAACGGGGGAACAGGGAGTTACAGAAAGGGAACGACAGAGGGCAGTGAACGATAAAGGAAGTGCAGACGACACACCTGATAAAAGCAAACAAAATAAACGACATTTGGAAAATAAGAAAACAAGTGTAGAGGAAAAAGAAAATATTAAAACCGAAAAGAAAGGCAGAGAAAGGAAAAAGAAAAACGAAAGAAATATTGAAACAGGAAATTTAGACAAATTCTTTGTTAATAACAAAACAAAAAGCAACGAGACCAGCAGCTTTGAAAGCGACGAGGAAAGTAATGGAAAATCAGGAAAAGAAACAGAAAACGAGGGAAGTGAGGATGATTTAGATCATACAATAATAGAAATTAAAAATGACAAAATGGATACCAAAACAGATGGAAAAGTAAACAGGATTGAAAATAGGGCAGCGATAGGAAATGGTGACAGTGTAGAAAGTGATTGGGCAAGATTAGAAGGAATGATTGATCAAAAATTTAATATAATTATAGTAAAGATGTGCGGAAGTGAAAAAGTGAAGAAATGTGATTGTGGGGAAAAGGGAGAAGCAATAATATTTAAGGAGCTTTATAAAAAACTAAAAAAAGAAACAAAAGAAAAGGAAAGACACTGGGAAGAAGAAAAGGAAAAACTAAAAGTGAGGTTAAATAAAATAGAAATACAAATTCAAGAAAAACAGCAACAACATAATACTAAAAAAAGAGAATTAGAAATCAGAGGGAGGAAAGAAAATGAAGCGACAACGGCGTCAGAATCAACTACACAAACAGACGACAGCAAACCGGAAGCAATGCCAAAAAGAGAGCTGGAATGGGAACTTCAAGAAAGAAGAAAAAGAAAGAAAAATATAATAATCAAAGGACTAGAAGAAGAAAGCCATAGAATAAAAGATGAAGCAAGGGAAATGATTGTGAGAAATACCGGAGTAGACCCACAATATAGGAAAATTAAAATCGTAAAAGAAGGACTCTTGATAAAATTGAAAACAATATCAGACAAATTAAAAGTACTTAATAGAGGGAAAAGGTTGTTGAGGGAAGGCATAGAAATTGAGGACGACTTCACACCAAGGGAAAGGAAAGTCCAAAAATGGATAAACGAAACAGCGAAAGAAGAGAAGAAACAGGGTAGGACCACAAAAACAGGATACATGAAAATAATGATAAACAGAGAATGGAGAATATGGAACGAAGAGAAAGGATGTCTCCAAAAGGATCCCTTTCGGAGTCAAAGAAAAGAAGAATAGCGCGAGAAAATCAAATGGGAATAATAAGGGGATAAAAATTGTGATATGGAATATAGCAGGATATAAAAATATTTTTAAATCTTGGAACTTCTTAAAAGAATTTGACGTTATTGCACTGCAGGAAACATGGGTAGAAAGTAAACATGAGCAAAATTTAAAGCGACAATTGGATAAAAATTATAAGTGGTACACGAAAGAGGCAACAAGGAAACATAAAAAAGGAAGAGCAATAGGAGGACAATTAGTGGGGGTTAATGAAAAATTAAATAAAAACATTGAAACAAAGGAATGGAGCCACGGATTAATTTTAAAAGGGATCGGAAATAGCCAAAACAAAATAAATATCATAACCATTTATAACAACGAAGGAGTTTCGGAAATAAGGGGAGGGATTAAAAAAGCAATAGAAGATATCGAAGGAAATGAAAATGTAATAGTATTAGGTGACTGGAACGCAAGAATAGGAAAAATGCAGGGGAGCAAGGAACTAGAGGAAGAAGGATATTACGACAGGGAATCGAATGACAAAATAGTCAACGGAGAAGGAAAAAAAATGCTGGTAATCTGCGAGGAACTAGATTTAATAGTGCTAAACGGAACAACAGCAGGTGATTGGGAAGGAAAATTAACATGGGTAGGTGAAGGGAGTGGATCTGTAATCGACTATGCACTAATAAGAGAAAACAAAACAACAAATATAGTTAAAGACTTGAAAATAATCCCGAAAATAGAATCCGACCATCTACCACTGATACTTACGCTAGGAAAAAGAGATACAGAAGAGACGATCACGCAAGGGGAAAACAAAGAAAATCGAGAAACAAGACTTGTCTGGAAAGAAGAGTAAAAAGACGACTATATAAACGAAACGGAAGAAAAATGGGAGGAAACAAACAATGATTTAACAGGACAAAATAGATGGGACAGATTAATAGAAACAATTAAAAAAGTAGCTGAAAAAGTAGGGATGGTAAAAAAAGGAACAGCTAACCGAACAAACGGAGATAGAATAGAATAGGAAGGTAAAGAACAAAAAAGAAAGGTGTGGAAAGCCCTTAAAGAATATCTTAAAACAAAGGGAAGCGAGGCAAAAGAAAAATTAAATGAGGAAAAGAAAAAACTCAGAAAGATGAGGACAGAGAAGAAAATAGAGGAAAATGAAGAAAAATGGGAAAAAGTAGAAAAGAGCAAAAGTGGTAAAGATTTCTGGGAAGCAATTGGAAAATTCAGACCAAGGAAACAACAAAGAGGAAAAGAAATAACGAAAGAGCAATGGGTCGAGCATTTTAAAAAGCTGTTGCTGGCCGAAGACAAAAGAGAATAGGAAACAGAGAGCGAAAAAGGAGAAATGACAGTAAATGAAGAATCGGAAGAACTCAATAAAGACATTGAGGAAGAGAAAGTCCGAAAGGTTCTGAAGTCGATGAAAAATAAAAAAGCAGCAGGTGAAGATGGGGTTACAACTGAATTGCTAAAGAACATGCTAAACGTATGGATAAATGAGTTAAGCAAACTAATAAACCAATTATGGGTTAAGGTTGAAATAATCAAGGGATGGGAAGAAGCGAGAATTTACCCAATCTTCAAAACCGGAGAGGAAGAGTTAACCAAAAACTATAGAGGTGTAGCTTTACTGGATACAGGATATAAATTAGTGGCGAGCATTATGGGAGAAAGGCTACAGAAGTGGCTGGAAAAGTAAGAGATAATAAAAGAAAGTCAGGCAGGATGTAGAAGGAAACGGAGCGCGAGAGATCACATCTTTGTGCTAAACAGCCTGGTGGGTAACAAAATCAAAAAAGAAGGGGGAAAATTATATGTAGCATTCATTGATTTCAAAAAGGCATATGAGATGGTGGACAGGGACTTAATGATAAAGAAATTAAAAGACATAAGCGTAGAAGGAAGAATGCTAAATATGATCAAAACAATTTACGGAAAAACGACAAACACAATAATAACAGCAGAAGGAATCTCAGAAAAGTTCGAAACATGGAGGGGAGTGAGACAAGGATGCCCACTCAGCTCAGTACTTTTCTCTATAGGACTAAACGACCTCGAGGAAGAATGGGAAAGAAATAAAGAAGGAGGGACGGTGATAGGGAAAACGAAAATTTACGCGTTAAAATTCGCAGACGACGTAGCGGTAGTGGTAGACGATGGGGAAGGGTTGAGAGAAATGCTAAAAACAAAGGAGAAATATGTAGATAAAAACAAGATGGAAGTAAACGCGGAAAAAACTAAAATAATTGTATTCAGAAAAGGGGGGAAAAAAAAGGATGACGTATGGAGATTTAACGGAACAGAAATGGAGATCGTGGACAAATACAAGTACCTTGGATTCTGGTTTTCGACGAGCAATACTTATAGTAAACACCTTTAAACACAGGGAAACAGAACAAGGAAATCAGCGAACATAACGTGGGGAATAATTAAAAGGGCAAGGATTAAAAAACTAAGTAAAAAACAATATTTAATGAATACATTAGTTAAATCTGGATTTATGTACGGGGTGGAAATATGGGGGTGAAAAAGAAGAGAAGAGATGGAAAAAGCACAAGGAAAATGAACTAAACGAGCATCAGGAGAACACACCAGGATACATTTGGAGAATGGAGGCAGGAGTAAGAAGAATCGAAGTAGAAGCAAGAAAAAGAGCTGGGGATTACATAAAAAAAGGATTACAAATGAATGATAACAGATGGTCAAAAATATGCTTGAGAGAAGAGCTAAGAAACATAGAAAACAAGTATCCAACGGAATGGGGCAAAGAATTAGAAAACGCAATGAAAGAAAACGGAAATGGAATGACTTGTAAAAGAATGAGAAATCTAGAAAACGAGGAAGAAATAGAGATGACAAAAAAATAATTAAAAAGGGGAGTTAAGATAAAAGAAGACCAAGGACTTCAAGAAGACTGGGCTAAAATAGAAAACTTTAAATATTGGGAACTTTATAAGAAACTTAAAGATGATACAGATAAGGAGAAGTACTTGGAAAGAAAGGATATAGAGGGAAAACATAAAGAAACATGGACGCGACTAAGATGCGAAAATATTGGGAAAACGGAAAAAAGGCTACAAGGATATCTACTGTAGAGTATGCAGAAAAGAACCCGAAACACTGGAACATATATTTGAATGCAGGAAAAGTGAAGAAGTGATAGGAGGTGACGAAGTCGAGTGGATTAAAAAGTGGTGGAATAAAGCAAAAGATCAGGACAAAAAGAGACACATAATAAACACGTTAAGGGGGGAACCGAAAAGGGAACTTTGTACATATGTTAAAAAATTTGAGGAATTAGCAAGAGGGAAATAATTCAAAATTGTTAGAATTAAGAATTCGAAATGTAATATAGTTTGTTTAGGGTAGAATTGTTAAACTGTAAAGTTGTACATGGAATTAATAATAAATAAAAAAAAAATAATAATAATTAGTTGATAAAACTTTCATTAATTATTATAAAACAAACTTCTTATATTTAATAAAAATAATTTTTGTTTCAGAATAATTCATAAAATATATATTTTGAAGATAATATATTTATAATATTTTAGTGTTGAATAGTAGAAAATTTATAATGTTGAAAAACTTTTTAAATGCTAAATAAAAATTATGAATTATTTCATACTTAAAAAATTGTTGAATCAATTAATTAAAAAAAAGTTTGAACTAAAAATATCCTCAAAATTTAAAAGTACGAATACAGATTTATAAAAATTAGATATCAAAACTAATTTTTCTGTATACAAATTTAAAAATTTTTCAACAATTTTTGATTAAACGCAAATTCAAGTTCTGTTTTTTTAATTTGTAAGGTTAATAGACTTAGCAAAATTATTCTGATTTAGTTGTTTAATACAATTTATAAGTTAAAGTTATTAGAAAATTTACTAATAATAATTTAAAAAATCTTATTATATAATTGTTGAAAAATTATTGTTTACTTATGTAAATAATTTGTAAAAAAAATTGTAATTTTAAACATTCTCAAGTTTTTAATTCATAAAAATTTTAAATAACAGCCTCAAAAATAGATTTTTAACAATTATTCAAAATTAATTTTTTTAGGTCTCTTTTGACAAAATTTTTAAAGAATTTTAGATTTAAACAAAATTAAAGATCTTTTTCTTAATTTTTGAAGTAAAAATAGATTTATAAAAAGTATTCTAATTCAGGTATTAGTTAGAATTTGTGAATGAAATAATAATTAATTACTTTTAATTGTATTTATTATAAAAGTAAAATATAAGAGGAAAGATAAATATAGTCCGAGATGTGAAATAAAAATATTATTAAGAAAAATTGTAAAAATATCGACTTTTTGTATTTTAAAAAAAAAAGCCGTAAATAGTCGAAAAAGTCGTTCAATCCGAGTCCTGTCATCTGTTACTATCATAAAAGTATTTGTATTTATAATTATTATATTAAAAATTATTAATTACATTTTAGCGTCCTTTTTGAAGTTTTTAAAAATAGATGTCAATAGATTTTACTTATAAATTAAAATTAATTTATGGAATATAAGGAAAATAATAGTTGTATTGTGTTAAAAAAGCAAAAAATTGAAAATTAATTTTGACAGATTAACACCATACAACTATTATTTTTCTAATATTTCATGAAATAATTTTAATCTTTAAACAAAATCTATTAACAAGTCCTAAATACGTATTTTCAACAACAACAAAATGACCATAAATTTTGTGAAAATCCCGGATTGTGGTTAATATCAAATTATATTTTTCAATTAAATGTTATACTTACTTGTAAACTTCACCACTCCTTCTACTTGAATGCGGTCTCCTTTATTAAAAAGTTCTTCGTTATCAGGAAAATTGACAATTCTAATTTCTATTTTAGAAATCTTAAATCTTAAATCATCTATAAAACAAATATCATTTCATAAAATCCTAAAAAAAATAAAAATGCAATTACTCATGCGGCCATTTGCCTTCTTCATATTCTCAAAGTCCACAAATTTTGTCTTTAATTGAAGATTAAAACAGTTTAATCCTTCTTGTTTTTTTAAGAGGGTAACGACAGTGTTTTTTCTAATAATTAATTGGTAATCCATGTTCCCAATATTGTACATAGAATTGACTGATGACACTTCTGGTCCCTCAATGTGCAAAACCTTAAAGTGAAATAAAATGGAATATAATAATAATATCATCATTTTACTAAGAAAACAGTGTGATTTGTACAATTACTTGTTTTAAATTTATTAATATGTAAAGGATAAATTTTAATTTATTATTGAAACGTTTTGTATCTTAAAAGAACTTTAAGAACAAAAATATAAGCAACGAAACATTTTTTTTTAAAAACCAACCTGTTTTCTTAGTGTATATTATATAGTACTATAAGCAAGTGCGTACGCAGAGAAATCAAAAAATCTATTTAAAAAAAGGCATTTGATTTACAATTTTTTCCAAAACCCTCTTGATATTTTAAAAATTTTCAAACCCAATTTCAATTTTTTTTCTGCGTATGCCCTTGACCATAACTTTATGAAAATTTTAGAAATTTACATTGTTTAACTCAAGATTAGGCTCAATCCTATTAATTTCATCGTTCCATACCGTAACCTGACAAGCGGATCCCTCTCCATTAGTAAGAGTAAACGAAAGTACTATGTATTGTTTATTTTTACCAATCGTTTTAGGTGCAATAATTTTACCCACACAGCCGATAACTTCTCTATTAAATAATCATATAAAATGACAATAATTATAGACAAAAACAATTTTAATTAAAATAGAAAAATAAAATTATTATATATATCACATTCCATTTTTTCTTTAAAATGAGTGAGGTGATAAAAAAGTTAAAATAGCATTCCACAAAAATGATTTTAAAATAAAGTAATGTCCTAATTAGGAGATTATTATATATTTATAATCTGCAAAATTACAGATAGAGTACATTAATATTTAGAGTGTCTAAAAATTTTAGTATGAAAAAGTAAAATATAAACTAATTTGTATTCATTGAAATGTGTATTAATGGAAATTTGAATTAAAAAAAGAAGCATAATTTGATTAAAATATGGATACATTGAATTTCTCAATTTTGAAACTAAAATCGATTAAACTTTAGATAAAGTAAAATTATTATTATTATTATTATTATTATATTAAAAAAAAATTTAAATGAAGTCACATTCAAATTTTAATTATTTTGAGTTTCGATAAATTGAATCTGTTGTTACGTCCGTAACCCAAAATAACAATTATAATATATTACTAAATGTAAATCATAAATCTATTATAAGAACAAATTCAATGCTATGAGATAATAAGAAACACAAGTATACATGAACCTTACTTTTGAGAGGAAATACATTGGCGTCACGCATGAACAAGAGGAAGTAGTCACCAAATCAGCATAGACCGAAGACGGAAGCAGAAAAGAGCAATTCTGTCAAAATATGAAGAAGCAGAACAATAAACGCTAAACTCAAGCCGGATATCAAGAATTAAGATATGAGTCATCACTTCCGCCAGTCTACCTTACACAGGATTCTGTCTATGAAACCATAGAAAATCGAGCCTATTTAAACCGCAGCCAGCAAATAAGCAGCAGTGATAAAAATTCAGTCTACGTACTCACACGGTCCGACTAAGTCAGAATTAAACCATCGACCCGTCGGGATCATCCTTCCAGAAGTTAGTGATACCCATCAACCACTCGGTGATAAATCCATATAGTGTGATCACCTAACGAGCATTAAACAGTTACTAGTTTCCAGTTCCAAATATTTCGGATTACTAATTCAAGACAAACATCGATAGACTTGTGTACAATCTTACCAGTGTAAAGGCGTAAATATTCTTTTTCAATAAGTGTGCCTTCATCACCATCACTTTTTCCCAAAGTGCTACAGACTATCTTGTGTAACCAATCGGTCTAAACAAATATCAACCCCAAGGAGCGAGCCTGCCTAGGTTTCAGCCTAATTGTCTACACTGGATCTTCAAGATCCCACCGGTTCAGATTGCAAACAAGATAACCGATACGAGTGTCTACAAACCTGCATCCAGGATTATTTTCTCTTTCAAAGTAAGATTCAATCTTTATGATAAAAAACTGTAATACTTTTTAACCTTGTTTCATGTAAATAAATATTCTCATTCGAAATCTTAGTTAGCTCATTGACTTGTCCTCACCCCAATTCCTTTTCTTATTAGAAATCGATTTAAAACGAGGATCTAGGTTATATTTTAAAGGGTTTTCAAATCTTGAACGTAACACTGTGTTTGATTAAAATTAAAATGAACCAAAATTTGGATAATTTCTAATTCTAATAATTAAAAGTTAAAATCAATTGTGATTTAAATTAATAAATATTTTGACTAATAAAAATTAAGATTAAAGAAGATAAAGAAACTAAGATAACTAAGATAAAGAAATAAATATATGAACCGATTGGAATTCGAACACTCTTTAGGAATATGGAATATGATGAAATAAGATTAAAGTTAATTAAGTCGCAAAAAAGTATATTTAAGTTTTCTTAATAATAATTAGTTAATGTAGTTTTTATTAATTATTACAAATTTTTTTTTAATGTTAGTTTTTTAAACAGAATAATTAATAAAAATATATATTATGAAGATAATTTAAATTGAAATTGTCAAGGATTTCAAATTTTTTAAAATTGAAATCTTGATTTCTTAAAAGTGCATGAATTATTTCTTATTTAACCCATTAACGCCTAAAACTAAAAAATTTTTTGTTCATTTTCAAGATATTTTTTTACCATCAAACTAAATAATATTGTTTACCGGAGGTACATTTTCTTTAGGACTTGGATGTGCTCTTTTCGAATCTGAAGTCAAAAATCAATTTTTTTCAAACCAAAATTAAATATGGCAATTTTTATGTAAAAAAACCAAATAAAAATTTCAATTTTTACATTTTTACATTTTTTTTCACCCAGAGACAGTGTGCGCATATAACTTTGCTTTCAACCAAAAGTGCATAAAAATTGTCCACTTTAAAGATATGTAGGGCAGAATTAAAAATTTCAAGATGGCGGACCTAATATGGCGTCAAATCCATTGCAAAATTTTCAAGCTCATGCACATATTTTACTAATCGCCAAAATGTCCTCAAATTCGCGTAAATTTTCTTACTCGGGGGTTTTCGGGGTCGCTGGTTACGAATCTGAAGTTAGATTTTCAAAATTCAAAATGGCGGATCCAATATGGCTGATCAAAAAATTAAATTTTCGTCTAATGCAGTTCAATTTCGTTACCCGGGGGTTTTTGGGGTCTCTGATTACGAATCTGAAGTTAGATTTTCAAAATTCAAAATGGTGAATCCAATATGGCGGATTAAAAAATTAAATTTTTGTCTAATGCAGTTCAAAATGGTTACTCAGGGGTTTTTGGGGTCGCTGGTTACGAATCTGAAGTTAGATTTTCAAAATTCAAAAGGGCGAATCCAATATGGCGGATCAAAAAATTAAATTTTTGTCTAATGCAGTTCAAATTCGTTACTCGGGGGTTTTTGGGGTCTCTGATTACGAATCTGAAGTTAGATTTTCAAAATTCAAAATGGCGGATCCAATATGGCGGATCAAAAAATTAAATTTTCGTCTAATGCAGTTCAAATTCGTTACTCGGGGGTTTTTGTGGTCTCTGATTACGAATCTGAAGTTAGATTTTCAAAAGTCAAAATGGCGAATCCAATATGGCGGATCAAAAAATTAAATTTTTGTCTAATGCAGTTCAAAATGGTTACTCAGGGGTTTTTGGGGTCGCTGGTTACGAATCTGAAGTTAGATTTTCAAAATTCAAAAGGGCGAATCCAATATGGCGGATCAAAAAATTAAATTTTTGTCTAATGCAGTTCAAATTAGTTACTCGGGGGTTTTTTGGGTCGCTGGTTACGAATCTGAAGTTAGATTTTCAAAATTCAAAATGGCGGATCCAATATGGCGGATCAAAAAATTAAATTTTCGTCTAATGCAATTCAAATTCGTTACTCGGGGGTTTTTGGGGTCTCTGATTACGAATCTGAAGTTAGATTTTTAAAATTCAAAATGGCGGATCCAATATGGCGGAACAAATTTATTAAAATTTCTTGAAATCAGTTGAAACGGAGTTACTCGGTGGTTTCTGGGGTCGCTGATTGCGTATCTGAAGTTAGATTTTCTAAAGTCGAAATGGCGGATGAAAAATTTGAATTCTTATCTGATTCAGTTCAAATTCGTTACTAAATATTCGGCAAAAATTGTATGTTCTAATGTCACAATGTTTTAAAGAAAAAAAAACAAAAATGACTCTTAATTTTGTCTACCTCCACGTGGTAAGAGTCGGTTAACGTTCATAAAAAACGGCAAAAGACAATAAAATTGATTTTCAAAAGGTTTCGTACTCCATATTGAATCTACCATTCTGAATTTAGAAAATCTGACTTCAGATACGTAATCAGCGACCCCAAAAAACCCCGGATAACGACTTTGAACTGAATCAGACGAATATTAAAATTTTTGATCCGCCATATTGAATCCGCCATTTTGAATTTTGAAAATCTAACTTCAGATTCGAAATCAGCGACCTCAAAAACCCTCGAGTAACAAGTTACAACCGATTTCAATAAATTTTAATAAATTTTATCCGCCATATTGGAACCGCTATTTTGAATTTTAAAAATCTAACTTCAGATTCGTAATCAGAGACCCCAAAAACCCCCGAGTAACGAATTTAAACTGCAATAGACAAAAATTTAATTTTTTGATTCGCCATATTGGATCCGACATTTTGAATTTTGAAAATCTTACTTCAGATTCGTAATTAGAGACCCCAAAAACCCCCGAGTAACGAATTTGAACTGCATTATACAAAAATTTAATTTTTTGATCCGCCATATTGGATCCGCCATTTTGAATTTTGAAAATCTAACTTCAGATTCGTAATCAGAGACCCCAAAAACCCCCGAGTAACGAAATTGAACTGCATTAGACGAAAATTTAATTTTTTGATCCGCCATATTGGATCCGCCATTTTGAATTTTGAAAATCTAACTTCAGATTCGTAACCATCGACCCCAAAAACCCCTGAGTAACCATTTTAAACTGCATTAGACAAAAATTTAATTATTTGATCCGTCATATTGTATTCGCTATATTGAATTTTGAAAATCTAACTTCAGATTCGTAACCAGCGACCCTAAAAACCCCCGAGTAACGAATTTGAACTGCATTAGACGAAAATTTAATTTTTTGATCAGCCATATTGGATCCGCCATTTTGAATTTTGAAAATCTAACTTCAGATTCGTAACCAGCGACCCTAAAAACCCCCGAGTAACGAATTTGAACTGCATTAGACGAAAATTTAATTTTTTGATCAGCCATATTGGATCCGCCATTTTGAATTTTGAAAATCTAACTTCAGATTCGTAACCAGCGACCCCGAAAACCCCCGAGTGAGAAAATTTAGGAGAATTCGAGGACATTTTGGCGATTAGTAAAATATGTGCATGAGCTTGAAAATTTTGCAATGGATTTGACGCCATATTAGGTCTGCCATCTTGAAATCTTTTATTCTGCCCTACATATCTTTAAAGTGGACAATTTTTATGCACTTTTGGTTGAAAGCAAAGTTATATGCGCACACTGTCTCTGGGTGAAAAAAAAATGTAAAAATTGAAAAATGGAAATTTTTATTTGGTTTTTTTACATAAAAACCGCCATATTTAATTTTGGTATAAAAAAAATTGATTTTTGACTTCAGATTCGAAAAGAGCACATCCAAGACCTAAAGAAAATGTACCTCCGGTAAACAATATTATTTAGTTTGATGGTAAAAACATAGCTTGAAAATGAACAAAAAATTTTTCATTTTCAGGCGTTAATGGGTTAATTTGTGAAAAATTGTTGAATAGATTAAAAATACTTTTGAACTAAAAGAAATACTTAAGATTTTAACGTATGATATAAAAGTTTTTCAAAATTAGATTTCAAAACTGTATCAAAATCAATAAAGTCTGAGAGGTGAAATTAACAAAATACTCAAAAAATGAATTTAAAAAAGTTAATTAGTTGTATTTATTACGACAAATTAGCCCCCTGACACTATTATCGTATTTTATACGAAAATTATAAAAACTATTAATTTATAATTAATCAAAAGCATTTTATATTCTTTCAGCATTTTTCGAAAACTTTTATTTTGTGATATTATATATATATATATATATATATTAAAGAATATTTTAAATACATAAAATTAATTACTGTTATTCTATTGCTTATTGAAACTATAAACAAAAATAGTTTAATAAAAAGTAGCGAAATAAAAATATTCATAGTGGAAGTTTCATTGTTTATAATTTTTTTCAAAAATAAATAAAATTTTATAATATATTCACACAAGTTTTAATAAATGGAAAAAAATGTATACATCTTATTAATGTTGTTTTCTTGCAACTTAATATTTAATTATTTATACACTTCATAATTTTCATTTATTACATTTTCATTAACCCAATTTTATTCATTAAATAATAAATTTGCCAGCTAAAGTATATTTTTCTTAATTTTTAAATAAGAACCTTTATACAATCAAATTCTTAAATGAAAATTATAATATTTTTTTTATTTTCATAGATAAATATGTTAGAAATCACGAAATAACCATGTATTAGTTTTGAATATGGCGCGTCTATGGAAGGAGTGGGGAGAGATTTAGTTCTTGAGTTTCTTGAGTTTAGTTCAATTTCTAACATTTGTAAATTCTATTAAATAACATTTCTAAAATATAGAAATGATTCCGAACAAAGATTCGAATAATTAAACTGTCTATTAAATAGATATTGTGTTAAATAAAAATCCCGCCTATTAGTATTTCTGTTAAATTGTAATTCTGTCATATTTAAATTCGGCTAAGTGGATATTTTATCAAATTAAATGTCTGTGGTGTCTAGAATCTAAAAAATTATAATTTATTGGAATAAAAACTACAAAATACGTAAATAAGGTTATGTAAAAATTCTGGCACACGAAAGTCAGGTTATCTGGCGTTTACATTAAACGTTAATTCTGTTAAAAGCAAATTCGTGAACAAAAGATTTCTCTTTAAACAAACTTCATTTTAATAAAAAGTCATATTAATAAAAAAATTCTAAACTTCAATTTCTAGTATTTGCAAATTAATTTTAACAAAAATTATAATAAAAATAATTCATTTTTAAAACTTTTCGTCTAACTACGCGTTTTTATAAATACTAATTCGAAGAAACAAATATTGAATAAAAGAATCTTTCTGCCATATGAAATTCGACCCATCTAATATTCTAGATAATCAACTTTAGGGACCATTACAACGTCTCAGAAATAGAGAATATATCGATGTCATTATCGCCTTTATCGCAAATTTTATTAACTAATTTACACATGTCATCAACATAAGTGCCCTTTAATGGTTTGCAACCAGTACAAAATGGTCTAGTAGATCTAAGATCATAATGAGATACATAGATAGGAATGACTGATTACATTACCCTCTTACACTTTGATAATAAATAGAAATATCATTTAATAAATCTAAGTTAGTAATATGAGAGCAATTAAAAATACGTGATAAATTATAAGAAGATAATTTATAAGATGCAACCTGAGGATTCAGACCAACAGTTAATTTTTTGTTTTTATAATCTTCATTTCTCCACGAATCTCCCTGATGACTAAGTTCTCTTCCCCTGCAGAGCGACGTTCCGATAATACTTTTACTGCTTGCTTGTACTGGTTCCTCTGAAGAAGAGTGCGGTCCTGAGACAAATACATTTTTACAGGTAAATTCTGGTCTGCCTTCTTCCACTTCCAGAATGCTTGAAATATCGAAGTTTTCTTTTGCTCGTCGACAAAACTTAGTCTGATAGGGCGTGGAGGTCCCAAATTCAGTTTATAAATGCCAATTCGTTTAATTTGAATATCGTTCGTTTTATGAGATGAATATATAGATGATAAAAAGTCATTAACTTTAGTGGTTTCTAACTTCAATATTTCAGATTTGCTGTTCTTACCATCTAAGTTCATCTCAGGGCAGCCAAACAAAATAAGATTATGTTTTCTTTGCATTCGATCCAGAACTTCAGCCAGGCACTGTGATGTTATTTGACCTTCTGATTTGTTTTGAACGGCACTATCAGATGTCTGAATTTCAAGAACTTGAGATTCAAGGTTTTCAATTCTTTCAATGGCGTTAATGAGTTTTTCAGAGTATGAATTTAAAGAAGCATTTAATTCAGTGATATCATTCTTAATTACATCAATTTTAGACGATATAAAAGCTTCAGAATCCTTCTTAGCTTTATCATAATGCTCTTCTAGTAATTTACCAATACTTTCGATTGAAATTTGACTTGTAGTTGGAGTAGGAGACAAAGATCTGGAAACAGGCTTGTGCGTACAACATTTACGTTTTCCTGAGGTTTTGTTAGAATAGGCATTACCAGCGATAGCAGCATTACATTGTCCACATATTCTAGGGTCCGGCATGATGAGTAATAATCCTTAGTGAGTCACAAGTTTAAGAAACACTGATCCACAGAGTAAAATAGTAATTTACAAATTAACACACTTTTAGCACATAAAATGTGATAAAAAAGTTCACTCACACAAAGCACTGGCTAAAATAAACGAACTGACCAGAATTATAAATAAAGTTCTACAAAATAGAACCGAAAAAACAGAATAAAGTCGGGAGCTACTCAAAGCACGTGTTATCTGTGCGCGGCCATTTCTCTTTGATTTTTGAATTGAAGTAATTTTTAAATTACTTTCGTGAATTTAAAATTCTTGGAATCATTTTGTATAATAAGGTACATTCCTTTACTCCACGAATATTCTGTATTTATTAAAATTATTCTTTTAAAATTGCAATTAATATCTACAAATTGCAACTATTTTTATCATTTTTCATAAATTTTCTTCAATGATTTTCATTATTTTTCAATTTTCCCCCTTAATTTTAAATTTAAAATTTCCGCAAGTTTAAATTATTTTCTTTAATTTTTTCAAAAAAAACATTTTCAGTTTTAATTATTTCCTTCAATATCAAATTAGTTTCATTATTTATTAATTAAACTTTCAATTTCTTTCGTCACTTTTCAATTGCTTTTATAAAATATGGTTTTTGTTTTTTAAATTGTAATTTTTTTCTTCAAAATACAATTAATTTCTTTAATATCGAACTATTAATGTTAATTTGCAATGTCAAATATAATTCCAAATAATTTTTAATATTAAAAACTTGTTTTATGCTTTATCAATTTTTATTAAATTTCTAATTATTGTTTTTATATTTTAGTTGTATTTTTCCAGTATTTAAATTATGTTCTTTGATTTTCAATCACTTTCTTTTATATCAAATAAATTCTGTAATTTTTTCAATTTTGTTTTTAAATTTCCATAATTAACTTTAATTTCTAATAACTTTTATCCTTTTTCAAGTAGTCTTGTTTATCTCAAATAATTATTGTTATCATTTGCAATCAATTTCTTTAATTTTTAACTTTTGCGTTACAATAACTACGCTAATTAAAAAAGTCTTTAATTTAATATTGTTTTATTTTTCTAATATTATTGCCATTATTATTGCCACTATTCCCTTCTAAAAAAATTTATTGAAGATGATTAGGAATAATTGAAAGCAGTGGCCCATCCAGGAGGGGGGGGGGGTGGTTTGCAGGTCATGACCACCCCCCTTGAGCCTTGAGAGAAAGAGACAACTATAGTGTTATCTTTTTCTATCTGATATACAATTCTCTCCCAAAACCTTGATTTGATCCGCCCCGGATTTTTTCTTTATCGTTTTCAATTGATTATTTCTAGAAAGGTTATTGCCATTATTATTGCCATAATTATTGTCACTATTATTGGCATTATTATTGCCATTATTATTGCCATTATTCTTGTCACTATTATTGACATTATTATTGTCACTGTCATTGTCATTATAATTGCAGTTATTATTGTCATTGCATTATATAATTATTATACATATGCGTACTATTGCCATTATAATTATAAATATGACTGACTTTGCCTTTATTACTTCATTAAAGTATCTCCTGATAAACAATGTTTTTTACATACATCTTGTGTGGAAATTCTAAATTGTTAAATACTGCAGAATCTGCAGCATGAATTTTTACGTGCTCTTTAGATTTTACTCAAGAACAACCAACATAAATTTGACCATGTCCAAAAGCAGAATTTGGTAAAAATATCCCAACTTTATTAAAGGATTGACCTTGTGATTTGTTAATAGCCATAGCATAAGCTAGTCTGACGGGAAATTGTCTCCTTACCATTGTAAAAGGAAACGTTTCTAATGAAGGTGATAAGTCAATACGTGGAATTAAAATTTTTTCACCTTTAAACTTTCCAGAAATAATTTCTGCAGAAATTACATTTTTTAATAAACTTGTAACAACTAATCGAGTTCCATTACATAATCCTTTACCTAGATTCATATTTCTTAAAAGCATAATTACCCAACCTATTTTTAGAGATAATTTATGCGGTGGTAAACCGTCAGGTGTTAAACTATTTAAAAATTCTACTGGAACAATATTATTTATTCACATATATAACTGAATTAATAACACCGATTGATAGTTAACAAATATTATTAAAATATTATTTATTTCCTTTGATTCGTCATCTTTATGAAATGTTATACACAACTTTTTCTCCTTCTAATCTAGATAAAATACGTTTATTCATATCTAATACTTCCACATTAGTTAATGATAGAATGCAGGATGAATAAACTGATGTTTCGTTTGGATTTATAGATAACCCATATATTTCGTCAATTAAGTTTTCATTTGAGATCAGTTCGTTCGGAATTTCCACAACTTTATTTTCTTTTTCAAACAGATTCTCAGTTCTACCATAACCAACTTTTAATAGCTAATTTGAAAACTCTTTCTGATTATTGCTTAATCTTACATTTATATGTAATGACATAGTTACAAATAATTTCCATAATACACTACTTTTTACACATGCTTCAATAATATGAGTACGACTACCATGTCGGAGAATTGGTAAAGTTTGTCTAAAGTCCCCTGAAAGCAAAATAACTTTACCTCCAAAAGGTTTGACACATTTAGTAATATCTCGCAACATAGTATCTACTGCTTGCAAAGCATATTTTGGTGCCATTGTTATTTCATCCCACTAATATTGCATGTTGAATCTTCATTAAGTGGTATTGGAAATGTAAATAAAGAATGTGACGTGCATCCACCTTTTAAAAGATTAGCAGCTATGCCAGTCCATGCAACTGACAAAACTACTAAATTTTCACTTTCAAGAGCAGTAATAATTGTATTATGTAAGTAGCTTTTACCACTACCTCCAGGTCCGTCAAGAAAAAAATATCTATTACTATAATCGTTATTATGATAAGTAAGCACTTTATTAATTAAAATTAATGACAGATGTATGGATATTTCTGTAGGTATTTTATTATCAAAAATCATATATTCTTTGTATTTATTCCATAGATCCATTGCATTATTAGGCATATAACCCAACACGCATATGTATGCAAATAACCTACACAGTTCTTTAGGAAATTTCATACTTACTGCTTCAGCTAAACAATTATCCCATTCATTGTCATCTATCAACAAATTCCTTGCACGAGCTGCTTCCAAGAAATTATTATATGTAATTCCTTCATAAGTTCCTATATCTTCAAATGATTTTGCACCACGTACATGTAGTAATAACATCCTTAAAAAATACCTTTCAGTATCTTTCGGACTAACAAAATACATGCGACTGATTACAGGTTTCTGAAACTTTTCCCTAATATTCCAAATTTTTAACGTTTTATCATAGCAGTAATGATTTGCTATTTTCCTATATAAAAATTGATTAGCGTTTTTATCATCCTTATTTAATTGAATCCCTCCTTAAATGGTACTACTTGTTCATTAGGCAAATGTACAGCAAGCTTATAAATTGCATGTGACTGTACATGCATTTTAAATTTCGACAGTCTGTGAATTGCTTCTGGAGGACATACGTATCGCGTATTTATGTAATGTTCAATTTTATCATATTGAATTTCTTGATTACTATCTCTAAAACCTACTATAGCACAATCATGACCTTTATAATAATATTTAAATAAATATTTAATACGTTCCACACTTGAACATACTTCCACATTTATATGAGAATTAAATGTCAAACTTAAATACGGATTATATGGGACAATAAACCTATTATCTGCAACAGTTTTAACCTCTCTATCATTATTATTATTATAAAAAATAATCTGTTTACCATTATCTCTACATCTATATAAAGGATAAATCTTAGAATTATAATTCGTTTTTGGACAAAATACTTTTGGATAATTTTTAGTGCAAACTTTTTTCTCAGAATCCATACAAGGTGAATTCATATTTTGATTTCCGCATGGTCTATGAACTTGAAACTGTTTCACAATATCGTATAATCTAGGATTTTTTTTTCATCTGGAATCTCTGCACTTATAATTTTATCGACAGCTTCTGCATCACGAATTGCAAACTTTTTATCTAAAAATAATATTAAATGAATTTGTGGTAATTCACGCTTTTGAAATTCTATTACATGTACATGAGCTTTCACAACTCCAAAAATTTGTTTCTCTTTTAATTCAGTCATAAGAACTTGTACTTTTTGATTAAAAACTCTAGCCACAATATCTGGACAATCAGAAGGAGTTTGACCTTTAAACAAATTACTTGTAATTTCAGACCACTTTGGATTACACGTCATTGTAATAAATAAATCAGGTTTTCCGCATTCTTGCACTAACCTCATGGCATCCATGAAAGACTCTTGATAAGATCGTGGACCTCTATTAAATGTTGATGGTAAAATAATCATTTTCCCCGGACGAATATTTTCGTCTTTTGCTTTATTATTTATGTAATCCATCAATCCACAATACATTTCCGCTCGAAGTTTCCCTTGCTGTTGCCGAATGTATTTTAAACGCTCACCTTCTACTTTTGACCATACATCAACTACGTATTGTTGTGTTAATTTTCCTAATGATAAACATGGATTAAATGTACCTCTATATGAAAGACGATGCATGTAAAACTGTAAAGGAGTAACATTTCGGTTACTTTTATCCTGTTTGATATTTACAGTCCACCCCGGATCACCTGAAGGAAACATTAAAGGATAAATCATAGGATCTGCATTTGCACTTAGGCTTGATACTGGAATACTTTTAGAACCCTTTGGATGTATACATATATCACGATGTATAGGAGGTTCTCCGTCTTCACTAATGAATACAATTGCCACTTCATTACAAGATGGAACATTGAATGTTTTTGTATTCAATGATCTATCACGTTTAATCCACATTTGAATATTTCTTACTGGTTCATTCAATAACTTTGCTTTTTTGTCTTCTTCTAACTCTATTTCTCTGATCATTTTAAATGCTTCTGCGTATGGATTAATTTTTCTTAGTAAACTATCTATTTTAAACATTAATGAATGTAAACATTTCTTGTTAGATTCATTATTTAATCGTTCCTGCACTGCTTTATCAGTGTCGAAAATCAACATTTGACCATATTTGCGTTTACTTTTATCATCAGGATGAAGGGAGTATGAATTATGATACACCTGTCCATGTACACAAAAAACGTAAGGACCACGACCCCTTAGAACTTCTAGTTTAGCTCCCATGCTGGCAAAAGCGACCGAACTTTTATAAGAACGAATATTTTCTTTCGTCCACTTTCTAGTTTCAGGTCTGTACTAAAAGAAAATATTTAGTTTTTTCATTCAGATGATTCTGTCAAGAATTGTGCTGTCAATGCGGACGCACCTTTTTTCCGAGGGGTCACCGGAAATGAGGACTTCTGAATATTTTTCTTCGAAAAATTTCAAAAATTCTTCTTTAAATATATATGTTTAAGAAACTAAAAAGTTATAATAAAATATTTCCTTCTTTATATAAAAAAAAATTGTTAAAAATAGGCCTTTTTTTGTCGAGTTAACCCATGTAACCCCTTAAATCATTTTTTATTCGTGTGATAGAAAAAGATAAGAAATATTATCTAAATCTATCACATCTGTATCAAGTGTTTTCTGATCCTATCTCTTGTGTCTTCAAACCTATCCTTTTCATTCTTGGTCCATGTCTTATTACCTCATCTGAATCTTTTTCTTTGCCTTGTCTATCAATCCCTTTCCACTTTTATCTTCTCTCTATATATCTTCATTCCATCCAATCACTCTGTTTATATTATGAATTGCATATCTTCTCCAATCACTTTATTTCCATCTCACCCTATTATTTTTTATCGCAATCTATTGCATTTTATCTCCTGATGAATAAAATATATAGCCTATCCTCTTCAATCACCTCTTTTCTATCTTAACCTTAAAACAGGAGTTATTTTTAATAAAGAATAAATAAAATAAAAATAATTCTTACTTACACTTTCCCCTTCACCCGGCGCGGTCCGGGTTCTAAAGACTGCCGGGGTTCAAAATTGTATTCTTAGTTATATTGTTGAGCGCCTGTCGACTGAAGGTCGACAAATTTATTAATTCCAATAAAACCAAAATTAAAACCGAGCAATGAGAATTCAAGACAAGGGGAGTAATGTTGGTGAACCCAATGTTTAATTTAAATAAATTTAATACTAAGTATCTATAAAGTCTAACAAAAGATTTATTGGCAGATGATTACTTACGTATTTTTCGTTTTCTCTATTGAAATCAGGTTAATAGCTAATATATCCAATGAGTCGACTCCACACACTCACAATTAAATCCTATAATCACAATTTGTGCTAACACGTCGACGTTCGATCAAAAAGTGAGTAAGCATCGACCCGTTGCGCACGCTTTCAGATTCTTGGATGCGCACGCGTCGCCGCCATGACACGTCAGGATCGTACCGCCGATAATCAAACCAAATCCCCATGAATTCAAAATTCAATATGAAAATCCAAATTATTAAAACTCTTTTTTGTAATGAAACACGCCAAAATTACTTCCTGTTACATTCTCCCCCTTCAGGCGTGTTAATATACACAAAAAATTTTACATCTGTAACAGGTAAGTGTATAAACAATTGTTTCATAGGTTCAACTCATTTCTCATGAACAAAACACAATAAAGTAACTAATTACAACAGATCATCTGCATCATACCTTCTACAGAAACTCAGCAATTATATTGTGAAAATTCAAATTATCAAAGTCTTGTTTTATTTAGAACAGAAAATTTTTATTTATTATGTGTTTAGTATACCATACATCAAATTGTCGATTTAGATTTAAATTAGGAAGAAAAAAAAAATTTGTAGAATCCAGAAAGTACAAGAATTACAGTCGACGTTGAAAATTTAAGATTTTACAAAAGCTGTAGGTACAATAATTTTTAATTCCTGTCCATCAGAAAGTTCAGGGCGTTTATGCATTACTTCCTCAATAGTTTCTGTCGACATAGGAGCCATCATAGCCCGGATTGCGCGCTGTCTCTTCTTTTCTGACATCTGGTAGGCCGTTCTCGACTCCAAATTCTTGAATTCTTTCACCTTTCGAAGTGTATTCTCTCTCAACAAGAATTTACGAATTTTTACTGGTTCATCCCGTGGGTTGTCGAACTTTGCCTTGATTTTCTTTTTCAGGACTTCGACTTCGCCTCCAATCAGGAACTGATGATCTCTAGGAACTATCCAGGCGGGCCAAGTTGCGTAGTTGAGTCGCAACCAATCAACTATCCCCTCATGGCGGATGTTGCAAGCGGGGCATTCCGGACAGTACATATACTCATCTCTTCCGCAACCAGCACATCGTCCAAGTATACGTTCGTGTTCAACACCATGAGGTCGAATACAATCCTCAGTGTCGAATCCATCGGTACCACAGTCCACGCAAAAACCCGGTCGATATGGGAGATTGCACTCTCGGTAATGATGTTCCTTTGACTTACAATTGATGCAACCATAGACGAATTGTTTACCCAGGGTTGTTACGTAAGTTTGTGTGCTAACATCAACCTTCCTTGTATCTTGCTTCATCACAAGACACTCAGCTCGTTTCAAGATCAAGGCCTTCAACAATTCAAGGCTGATGATTCGACAATCGACCATGTAAAGACGCTGCTTTTGTCCTACCGGATTGACCAGCTCAGAAACTCCCAATTGCTTCAGAGCCTCTGTAAAATTTGGGATTGTAGATAACGGCAACGGATCAACTCGGACTGATGGAACTACTTCTGTTGTATCGTAGATGGCCATCGTCTTGACCTCCCTTGTCGATTGGTTCATTTCTCGAGGGTGTCGACCATCGGATATTCGTCTTCTTCTTAAATTATCACGACGTATGTCCTCTTCGGTAACAATCTTTGTTGGTCGTCTTACATTCTGCGGGACTTCCATCTCCTTAATGTTACGAATAACTTTTAGGGCTTCCTCAGAATTCCCTTCAGCAAAGGCTGTTGTCGACTCGTACGGATTATAATGTGTTTCCGTTGTTATTGAAGATTGATTGGATTGTTGCAGAAATGCCTCAACCCTTTCCTTTGTCGACATTGAAACGACAGAATGCGAGTCATCATCAATCTGCTGGGCTGTAGGGATCGTGATGGTTTCTCCGTCATCCTCCAACGTCCCTGAATCGCTCTCGATGTCATCGCCGAACTCAAGCTGCAGATTCGCCATCAAACCAGCAATTCGTTTTTGTTGGATTCGCAGGTGCACCATCTGGAGCCGAGCGGCCTCTGCATCAGCCTTCGATGATTTTCCTACACTGCTCATGATGTCGACAATTCAATCTATAAAAACATTCAAATTTCGACAACTTCTACGAGGAATTTTTAAATCGGAAATACAATATTTGCCTAAATTTTTTCCAGATCCATCCTTTAATTCTACCGTTGACGAACCGAGTACTTTACTTATTTTAACAGGACCCAAATATTTATAAGCCAACTTTGCTGAATAGTTCTGAGCTTTGTTACTAAGCTTCTTGTTTGGCAAGACGCCCATCAGAGTACTTTTTAAGTCGGTTTTCTATTTTATGTCTAAGCTCGTCAATCGTTTTCATTCTGCCCACCCACAAGGAAACAGATTCATTTAATACATCACCTAATTCAATTTCGGACTCATCGATATTTCTCTTAACTACAGCCTCTCGACCATGATTCAAGAAAAAGGGAGAAACTCTAGTTCCCGAGTGTGGCACAATATTATAAGCTAGTTGTAATTTCGACAAATTCTCGTCCCACTCCTTATGATCGTGTTTGAGGAAAGCCACAATCATTGGTTTAATGGTTCGGTTAAACCGTTCAACCGGATTAGCTTGAGGATGTTTTATCGGCGTTGTTATTTGTTTAACTCCCCTTGCTATCAGGTATGATGACACTTCCCCATTAACGAACTCCGTACCATTGTCCGTAACTACAATTTTTGGAGTTCCCCATCGATCAAATAACGTATCGAGAATCTTAACAATTACTTTACTTCTCTTAGGCCGTATCGGAAACAATTCTAGGTATTTCGTATATAAATCCAATACTACCACCACACACGTATTTCCCCTTTTTGTTCTTGTCTGAGTAACGACCGTGTCGATAGATAATTGTGACCAGGGAGAATATAATATTCGTGTCGTCAATTTTCCCTTTATAGGGTTTTGATTATATTTAACTTTAGCGCATAACTCGCACCCGTCAACGTAATTCCTAACGTCCAGTGTTATACCTGGCCAATAAAAATTTTGTCGAATCCTGTCGAGCGTTTTATCTCTACCGAGATGGCCTGCTAGTGGTGAATAATGGTTCTCGCGTAAAATTGCAATTATATCATTCGGTTTAACTACCTTTTTCCACGGATTTTCGTCATCGATAAGCGCTTTTTCGAAATCTGGTCTATAATAAAACAGTTCCTCGTTCTCTATTCTCCAATTAACGAATCTTTCAGGGTGTTTGCTTACCAATTCGAACTTATTTGTATACCAATCCCCATCGCAAATTGTGTTTAATTGAATGCGACTCTGAACTGCATTTTTGGATCACCTTTTCCCACCCGAGGGGGTCAACGTCGACATCGAACATTCGAGAGAGCGCATCAGGTGCTCTCATTCAAGGTACCACGGCGGTGTTCTACTGTCATCTCGTGTTGGTACAAGTAAATTGCCCACCTCGCCAGTCGACCAACCGGATTTTTCAGTCCATGCAGCCACTGAAGAGCTTGGTGATCTGTGATCACCTTAAAAGGCATACTCTCCAAATAACACCTAAGTTTTTCGACAGACCAAACTACCGCCAGACACTTCTTCTCTGTGGTTGTGTAGTGCAATTCCGCACCCCTCAGTGGTCGACTTAATACTTCAATAAGGTTTTCATTGCCAGTTTTAGGGTCTTGCTGTACCAAAATGGCACCCAAGCCAAAATCACTTGCGTCAGTATACAGGGTGAAGGGTTGACTTGGTATCGGAACATGTAAACGAGGAGCTTCGATGAGTGCTTTCTTAATGTCTTCAAAAGACTTTTGCTCAACTTCGGTCCATTTCCAAGGAACTATAACGCTCGTCAGCTTATTCAAAGGTCCCTGGATTCTCGCTATATTCTTCAAATGTCGATGATACCAGTTCACCAAACCGTTGAACTGACGCAATTGTGTTCGGTCTTTCGGAACAGGAAAGTCGATGATTGGTTGGATCTTTTCCGGATTAGGTCTCATACCAAATTCGTCGACTATATATCCCAGGAATTTTACTTCCTTACAAGCCAAGTTACTCTTCGCGCGATTTATGAGCAACCTCGCTTCCCGGAAAACCTCGAAAGCCAAAGACAACAATTTTACATGATCGTCAAAATTTTGACTTACGATAATCCAGTCGTCTAAATACTTATAGATTTGATCGGACCAGCAGCCAGGCAGTCCTCTTTCGAGAATCAGTTTCTGCATGCGACGCTTCAACGTATCCATAAGGCGTTGGAACGTCGCAGGGGGATAGGCCGGTTTCTTTGTCTTTCTATTGAGAGGCTTATAATTTATGCAAACTCTCAGGCCTCCATTCGCTTTGGGGGCAACCACAGGTGGAAATGCCCATTCGTTATTACTTTGTTTTATAAAACCCAAATTCAATAACCGATCGACCTCATCTTCATAAATTTACGTACAACTTCACTCCGTCTGTACGGCTTCTGTCGATGAGGTGTCTCGTCATCCAATTCAATCACGTTTTCGACTAGGTTTGTTAAACCTGTCGACTCCGTTTCGAACTTCGCAAATTCCTTATCCAAAAAATCTTTAAGTTCCTCCTTTTCGTTTATTGTAAGGGCTTGTAACATACAACCCCATTACGACGCTCCTCTAACGGATACTGATAATTACTTCCCTTCAAAGTCCATATTCCCTATTCTGGGTTTACCATAACCTTAAAATTAAGCCAAAAATCCATGCCCAAAATTAGATCGTTTGACAGATCGTCTAAGATGCTGAACCACTGTGGGCCATAGACATCGCCTATATCAATAATAAAACCAGTACCGCCCCTGGCCTTAATAACTGATTTATCTCCTAGCCTCACACCCCTATTTGAAGAAGAATCTTCTTTCAGATCGTTCACATGGAGGTGTTTAACCTTCTGATAAGTGGAAGTGCTTAAAAACGATCGTTCGCTACCACTGTCGATTATTCCTCGAATTTTCTCGCCAAAAATCATTATTTCCACCGGAATTTTAACTGACTTTTTAGGTTCGCTTAGTGGATCACTAGGACAATAAATTCTACCCTGAGAAAGTCGACAGAATTGATGTGACGGTAGGAGAGCAGGTCTCCATGATTTATATGAGGTTTCATGAGTAATTTCCGAACCGCCAGCAACATCAACGTTGTTGTTCTCGCTTAAAGTCGAAATAGATACCACGTCTTTAGAAGGACTTTCAATATTCTCCGAAATTAGAATTTCGACTTCTCCATCCCTACCTCCGAATTCGCAGTCCGATTCCAATTCGTCAAACAACTCAAGGGTAGGGAAATTCCCATTCACTCCTTCGGAGTTATCAGACTTCTCGAGGTCTTTCGTTTTCGCGATGTAATCTGACTGTTCAGAACGCAATTCCGCGGAAAGCGAATCTTCCTCTTTCGTGCCCCTTTTTTCAGTGGTTTGAGGAACTACTACTGAGGGCACTGTTCGTTTCCCGCCTAGTCAGGACAGTCCTTGTTATAATGCCCGATTTTTTTACAAAGGCAGCATACTATCTGTGGAGAAAATTTACAATATGTCGCACCGTGACCCTTTTGACCACAATTAAAGCAAAATAATTTTTCCTTATCAAATGTTTTTGACGTAAATTCGTTCTTTGTTTATTTTTTATTTTGTTCTACGCTCGATTTTTCCCTTCTAATCGCGTCTTTTTTATTTTTCGATTCGTCAAATTTTTGAACGCACCCCTCTCGAATCATCCCGACCCATAGCTTTTAATTCAACCATTGAGTCGCTATCTGATTCCCGGGACTCGGTAGTGTATTCTTCATCTGAATCCGTCTCGGGTTGTCCGACTTCCTGAATATAATTCAAGCGCGGTTTATACAGTTTCGTACGATTGGGTAAGATGTCGACTGAACGCTGATATAAGTAGCTTCGTTCATTAGCATAATGGAGGAACTCGGTGTAATTACGTAAGGACAAATTCAATATTTCGAAAGTTAATCTAGGATTGAACTTTGTCAAAATTTGTTTCAACTGCTCTCGAAACTCCGGCGGATATTGCATTTGCTCGAATATAAGTCGAGCCCTACAAGCAAACTCCGCTAAGCTTTCATTTTTATCTAATTTGAGGTCTCGAACTTCTAGGAGTAAGTCGGCATCATTTTTTTGAACGCCCCATTCATAACGGAAGGCTCTTGCAAACTCACTCCACGTTCGCCAAGATCTCTTATTAACAAGGTACCAAGCCTTGTAGGGACCTTCGAACAGTTTTGACAAATAAGGAACAAAATAGTCCCTATGTATTCCCCCGGTACTAAGGTGGTCCTTAAGGATCAACAAGAACTGCTCAGCATCTTTTTCCGTCTTAGGAAAAGAGATTTTCCATGAGTCGACAATTCTTCCAACCCTTAATGGGTCACCACCATCCTCAATGGCGGTGTTCGTGAAGCCACTTCTTCTTTTGCGTCGTCGGTTGGTACCTAGAAATGTTTCATCGTCGCTTGATTCCCCATCTCGACCCGAGAACAATGAACCCACCCGTCAGCCGCCAGTTTCGCTATGTGAAAAACCGTGATCAGGGCTAAAGCGAGAGTAAGTACCGTTCCTGTTCGCATTAAATGTCCGAGAATTTGCATTCATTTCTCTATATTCGGCCTCAGTTAAATAAACCTTGTCATCTATAACTCGACCATCTGGTAAAGGTCTAGCGAAAATTACTTGAAAATATCTAGGAATATCGTTAGTCGCAAATTGATTAGGTGTGTCGCGTTCCCCGAAATGAACACGTCTCGTTTCTTGATCGCTAGGCTGAGTCTGGAGGTTTGGAAACAAACCCCCACTCAGATCTTCGCGAGGTTCAGGGGCTCTATTTTCAGATTCGCGGAGTAAGTCTCTCTGCTCTTCCTCTATTAAGACACTTCTGTTTAGATAATTAGGAGTTTGTTATTCTTTATTGACCGGATCAGTAGCCGCTGATAAACCTTGGGGAACTTTATTATTTTCCCCCGAAGTTGACCGAGACGGGCCAGGCTCCCCTCCCCCTTCGGGTACCTGAATATCAGAGATTTTGAGATACTGTAAAATACAACTCATTTTATTTCCCAATTCCGTGATTTGGAATTTCAAGCCTCCCACTTCTTGAGTCAGGTTTGTAATTTCCCCAGGACGTGAGTAGTGGGTGGAATTTATTCTACCCCGACCTCTCCCTCTGCCGGTTCTCGAACCCAAACTTCCGAAAGACGATCTATCGTCCCCCAATAAGTCGCGAACTGTTGGGGAGGTATTCTGATTAGGTGGCGGAAAGTCGACAAATTTATTAATTCCAATAAAACCAAAATTAAAACCGAGCAATGAGAATTCAAGACAAGGGGAGTAATGTTGGTGAACCCAATGTTTAATTTAAATAAATTTAATACTGAGTATCTATAAAATCTAACAAAAGATTTATTGGCAGATGATTACTTACATATTTTTCGTTTTCTCTATTGAAATCAGGTTAATAGCTAATATATCCAATGAGTCGACTCCATACACTCACAATTAAATCCTATAATCACAATTTGTGCTAACACGTCGACGTTCGATCAAAAAGTGAGTAAGCATCGACCCGTTGCGCACGCTTTCAGATTCTTGGATGCGCACGCGTCGCCGCCATGACACGTCAGGATCGTACCGCCGATAATCAAACCAAATCCCCATGAATTCAAAATTCAATATGAAAATCCAAATTATTAAAATTCTTTTTTGTAATGAAACACGCCAAAAATACTTCCTGTTACAACCTATTTTCTTAATGACCACACATTACTTTTTCTATCTTTTGTCAATAACATCAACATCCAATCTCTTTCAGTTTTTTCTTCTCTATTGCAGTCTATTTCGTAACATTGTAACTGCATGTGTTTTTCATAATTATAAATATTCTATCTATTTCAATCAAGAATTTTCAATCTTTGTCAATCTTTTACTACTCTAACTCTATATTATTCTTTTTTTCAGTAAATAAACTGAAAAACTAATTCCTTCTAATCATCTTTCTCTAATTTCACCCTATAATTTCTAAATTGCTCTCCATCGCATCTTATCTCCTAATGAATAAAATCAACATCCTATTCTTTTTAATCTCCTCTTTTTTATCCTAACCAATTTTCTTAATCCCTACATATTACTTTTTCTGTCCTTGGTCAATGACATCAATATATTCAATCTCTTTCAGTTTTTCCTTCTCTATTCCAGTCTATTCCCTAACATTGAAAACTGTAGCTATTTTTCATTAACGGTTTGTGCAAACCCACTAGGGTAACTGTCCTGCAATTTAATAATAGGATAAGGTATGGAAATCCCCCATAGCACCTAAACTTGACTCAACTTTGCCAAACTTTCCTCAAGTTTCTAAACTTGCAGCAAATTTTCTGAAAGTTGACGACGCTTGAGGAAAGGTTGTCAAAGTTGAGTCAAGTTTAGGTGCTGTGGGGGGATAAAATATTTTAAATTTGAGTAATAGAGGTAAGGATAGAAAATATAAGATAGACATACTTAAACTCAACCATCGGATTTAGCTCAGTTGAATAAAGCGCTGGCTTTGCGGCTACGTTGAACCAAACATCGCTGGTTGCGCCCCGTTAGCCTGGGTTTTTTCCGGCTCGTGAAGTAATCCGAGTGGAAGGTTTGACGTCGAGAATGAACGATGTGCACTATCGATACATTATCCGGCACACACCGCTGAAACCCGTCTGTCGGTAACCAGTTGTATTCTGGGGTGGTTTTGACACAGTTTCCGAGCCCCACTGGCGAACAAGCCTATTACAGGCGATTCAGGTAAATACGAGTATTCCTAATAGAAGTCGTTCTGTGGACGCAAAGTTGAGGTTGAGGAAACGAGGCTTGGAAAGGTGTGTATGCCTTGGGCGTAGAAAAAGACGCCAACAGGGGATACAATAAGGAAAATAGAAGGAGAAGAAGGCATTTGGGTGTTTTACCCCTGACTTAAAGCTTAACAGCATAGTCATGGCGCCACCTAATGATTGTACAACACCCTAAAGGTAAGGGTATGTGCTACAATGGAAGTTATTCTAATTGAGCGTTTTAATTGGAGCAACGTTTTACTCTTTTCCCCTTTTACGCTTTGACGCTGTCATGGGACGGGATCTTAAAAGTATCGAAAGCTTCGCGAAGAATGATTTGCGAAGACAGTTTTTTATCCTCATTAAGATTTTTTAAAAGTAACTTACAGATAGAGACGACTCGAGAAATGGTATAAATTCTACAGATTCAAATGGAAATAGGGATACTTTTTTAATCAATGGAATGAAATGGATATAGAAAGATTTGCGTAAATTCATCTTTTATTAATAACTGTTAACGATAAATATTATAATAGCTAACGGAGAGAAATAATCGGGTGTCAGATTGAAAACTGCGGTTTCAGACGTATAGACAAACGATTTTATACTGAAAAGATTTAAACGGATAGAAAATTATTTAAACGAATAAACACAGATAGAAAATGGAAATAGACTGTAACCTTACATTCCTTAGACTGTCTTTGTAATAACTTTCATAGACTTAGATGTCAAGTGGCTAGCAGCAAGGATTTCGACATCGAGAGGCCCGGGTTCAAGTCTTCATACGAGCTGATTTTTCTGCTTCAGGTTTGGTTTCAATTTATGGATTTCGGTATTAGGTTTACTATGTATAACTTGTAAAAATTTACTATATTGATTTATAACAAATAAATTAAAAATTTACAGTTGGACGAATAGAAAAAGAGATAAAAGAATAGAAACGATTAAGCCCAGAGATTCAAATGCATCTAAAAGTTCTATCTTTTTTTATCCGTTTAAATACGTCTCTTTCAACAGGAATCATTTATTTTTAGTTATATAGTTAGAAATAGAATGAAATAAATAAAAAGAATAGAAAAGACTAGATATTCTTTTTTGGTAATACACTTAGACATAGAAAAAGATAGATATTCCAAAATATTTGGGATAGACTGAATGATTAAAAGATATAAAAAAATATTGAAGCCGCCAGATAGATCAGAGATAGGAAGAGAAAGAGTTTTAGGAATGCAAATCGCGTATTTCTTGGACATAGAAAATTCAATTTCTTTCTATCACTTATTTTCTATCTCTTTCTATTCTTTTACTCTCAGCAGGGTAGAAACTATTTGACATACACGTCGTGTGAAAAATTGTTACAGTCGTGTATCACATAATTTGTTTCAGTCTTTCGAACACATCATATAAATCTCCAAGATTCTAATTTAAAATATTGATTTAAATATATTCAGTCATTAAGACATTTCCTTATTTTCCCTAAATTCGAACTATTCTATATACCATACCTTGACTGAAAGTTATCATTTAGTAAAACAAAAAGTCTCTCAGTGTACAGTTACTTTGGAAAAAATATTTTAGATTAAGATACGAACTAATTGGTCTATATACACCATATATTTTCCTGTAAATTTATATTGTCCTACATTAAAATACTCTCAACACATCCACAAATTATAAATAAAAGGAATTTGGAGGGAACATTACATTTTTATTTAAACTTCTTTCTGGCGAACCTTGATGCCTATCCATATATTCTGTTAATTCCTCTTACCACCGGTCTATCAAGGAAGCATGAATCTGGGAAATAATTGTGTATCAATTATGACGAAAGTTTAAAACGGAAAAAGCACAATTTTGATTAAAACTCACAATTTCAATTTTTTAAGACGAAACTACATACGCAAGTTTATTTTTATAAAAAATTGCAGGCATGAAATATTACATTGTTCATGTCGATGTCGACGTGCTCATATCGACATGTCGACACAACCCAAGTCCGTATTGTAGAATCATCAGAAGGTTATGTTTACAACATTTCACCAAAATATAGAATTAAGATTTATAAATTATTACAAAACTTTACCACTTTTAATGAAAGTTTGGGGTGCAGTCCCGAATACGACAACCCTCCGATTTTTATGAAACTTGGTATACTTATGTATTTTGATGTGCTGATTACGAAAATCATATTGAAAATTATCGACTAGATCATTTTCGGTAAAAACCATAAAAAACTATTACATGCGTTTTTTGCATTTATCTCTTAAAATTTTAAACATAAAAATTGCTTTATACAAAAGTTGTAGGTTTCATTAAAATACATATTTTATATTGGAAGCATTTTTTAATGAAACCGATTAGTTTATGAGGAAAATGCAAAAAAACCAGAAATCACCGTTAAATCTAGCGCGCGCGACCTGTACATTGGTGTTGTAATGCTGTCTTTTTCTGTTATGAATATTTAATCTTTTCAGTTGGTTTCTTGTTTAGCTCGTAAATCCCGTGAGAAGGCAAGCCTCTTTGAACCCCCCTTTAGTGCCTTTAACTTCGTCTACGGACTATAAGATGAACTATCCTAGATCTTTTCTCTCTCTCTTATGGGATTGAAACCCCCGGTATCGGACGAACTATTCTAAATTTGTTCTCTCACTACTTCTTATGGCATTCAAACTCCCGGTATTGGATAAAAATAACTTGTCTCCCAGTTATGCCTATACTGCCCTATTTAAAAACCTTACGTAGGATCTGATGTTGGATCTTAGGTAAGATCCTACCTAGTAACTTATGTTAGTTCTTATGTGATTTCTTATGTAAGAAATTACGTGAGATCTTACGTGTGCATTTGGCAATAGATCTTACGCAAGTTTTTATGTAATTTCTTAGGTAAGTACTTATGTAAGTTCATAGGTTCTGCCAAAAATAAACAAATTGAATTTTCATATTTTTAATTTTAAAAAACTGTTTATTCATAAATTAAATTAAAGTTAAAGAAACAAAATTTATTAATTTTAATTAATTAAAGTTAATTAAAATTAAATTTAAGAATATAAAATAGAATAATCTATTTTCAAATTTAATTTTTAGACATTTTTCAAAATGTCTGAAAAAAAATATTTAAAAAACTTATTCATAATATGGTCATTCATAACCATTCATAATAGTTTGACTCACTTTTATTTTTTGTTAAAGGAAAAACATCTTGTGTCTTATTCTTTTAAAATGCCTATTTCTTGATCCATATAGAATACCTAAGAGTTCAGTCTCAAACCAGGGAGCCCAAAGGCTTGCTCAAAACACGGTGTTTCACTCGCGAACTAAGCACATCGACATCCGTCATCACTTTGTGCGTGATATTCTAAAGGAAGGAAGTGTTAAGATCGACTACGTTCCAACGGGTGAAATGATGGCAGATATTCTGACAAAGGGACTTGGAGGTCCAAAACACCAAGAACATATTTGTCGAATGGGACTCAGTGATGTTTATAAATACTATAATTTCTTATACGCGCGTTTGAGGGGAAGTGTAGAAATGTATCTTGATTTGAATCACCCGCGCGTTGTATCTGTGTTTGTGTAGTGGGGGTAGTCAAGCGCATGGTGAGACTGCGCCAAACGGCACTAGAGACGTTAGTTCTTTTTGACCCTTTTAGCGTGAAACTAGACGCCATTACTCTATTTTGTATTTCTCTATTATTTGCTATTAAGAATATAGTTTTTCTTTTATTTAGGGAACGGATTGTTTTCTTTGTTGGATCCTATTTCCTCTATAAAAACATTAAATATAAATAAAAAAATAGGTAAATATAGATAAATACATATAGATAATAACAGCGTTCTAATTATCTTCAGTAAAATATAGTGCCGAAGAGGGAATGTGAATACTAAACCATATAATTCGCTTTTTATATAAAAGTAATAATACTTTATATCTGTTAACAAAAATTAAAGGTTCTTCTAATAAAGTTTAAATAAAAGAAAAACCAATTATCACATTATGCAAAATTATATTAATTTACATTTGATTTATGATTAATAGTAATTAATAAAACTAAATGAATGTGTAATTATGTTATTTGTTTTTTTTACAAAAAAAAAAACTTTATGTGGACACATGGTTATAGTTTTATTGACTTTTTACTTTTCTTTATATTTTTCTTCTTTCTTCTTTCCAACATAATACTTTTCACTAATTTGTCTTTAGATAATCATATTTATGTTTTTGAGCAATTAATTGTTACATAAAGATTTAAATTTGTATTATTAGCAAGTAAAATAAATGTTACCAATTAACCGCGTCAAGGTTTGGGACTGAAGCTGCCAGTTTTTGACTGTTTATTTGTTTCGAGGATTTTCAATAGCGCTAAATAACTAAAGTTCGTTTCAAAAGGTCGACTATACTTACAGCTGACCTAAAAGTGCGTTTGGCTGTTATAAATAAAAGGGTTTCCTATTTTGGTTATTTAAGAAAAATAAATTTTACTAAAATACGAAATTTCGAATTTTTACAATAACAATAGAAATACCAATTTATTAACAGATTTTACCGAAAAATAGCAGAAGCGTTTATACAAATTAACCGTGCATTTTCTTATTACAGCTTTCTCATCAAATTTTTTTTTTTCTGAAACAACTCGTCAAGGATACCTCTATTAGTGATATTAATATTAAATAATAATAATAATCTCCGTAAATTCCTAAACTTATTTACTAGTTATAATTATTCATTTTTCCACGTTTTATAATCCAAAGTAAAGTTTAGTCCGGCCTAAAATTCCCATTAATTTTTATTCTCTTTATCAGAAAATTTCAAAATTGTCTTGGATTACAGACAAAAACACGCAGACGAGGTAGCCGTAATGACGAGATTTAATACTCTAAAGTATTATTGTCAATTTTAGGCGTTCTGCGATTCTGAATTTCATTTTTTTATCAATTATTCTCTTCAGTCATTAAATTATCACCAGAAATATTTATATTTTCAACACCAGTCTCTGTTTTACAGTTGTTAAATTCAAAAAATTTTCTTCAAATTCTATTATTTTTGCAATACTAAAATTATGTTCCACAAATTTCAATTATTTTTTTTATTGAATACGTTATCAAATTTCAATTTTATTATTACCTGAGATCAATTGTTAAACTTTATAATGTAATTGGCTATTACCCGAAAATAAATAAACAATTTCAATGTTACTTTTGCCATAAAATTTTAAATTTATTTTATTTTTCAATTATTTTCAACAAATTTCAATCATGTTTATTATTTTTACTAGTAAATTCGTACATTATTTTAAGTAACTCGATAAATCTCAATTATGTTTCCTCAAACATCCATGATCCTCTATGAATCTTTTATTTATACACCAGCTGTCAATTGTTTCTATCATTACTCAATTAGTTTCTTTACATTTTCTTGTTTTTAGGGTTCCGTACACCACAAGTGTACGCACGGAACCCTATTGGAAAGACTGTCGAAAATCGTATCCCCCCCCCCCCCCTAGCCGCCAAACTATTTGACTTAGAAAGTTCAAATTTGGCCCACATATGTATTTTCACGTGTAGATGAAAGGAAAATTATAGAGAACATGATTCTAGGGGTTGATCATAGCGTTGTCAAGAAAATAACAAGATTTTTGAGAAATTTTGATATTTTTTGGCTGATAACTTTTGCCATTTCTTTGACAGCGCTATCACCACAACAATCTCTATAATTTTTCTGTAATCTACATATGATACTACATTTTTGTACCAAATTTGAACTCTCTAAGTCAAATATTTTGGCAGGTAAGAGGGAAATACGGTCATTTTTTCGAAAAAATGCGTTTAATTTGTACCATTCCTGCCCTTTATCTGGCAAATTATTGTACTTAGAGTGCTGAAATTTGGTACACATATGTAGTTTGACGTGTGGATTACAGAAAAACTATAAAAAACCTTGTTGCAGGCTGTTATCATAGCGTTTTTCAGCAAAAAAAAACGATTTTTTTAAAAAAATGCTAAAAAATGGTCGTATCCCCCCCCCCCTGAACTTCCAAACTATTAGACTTAAAGTATTCAAATTTGGTACACAAATGTATTTTCACGTATAGATTACAGAAAAATTATAGAGAACATGATTGTATGTGTTGAACATAGCGTTGTCAAGGAAATAACAATATTTTTGAGCATTTTTTTAACATATGGGCCATAGTTTAGTGTTATAACTTTGACAGCGCTATAATCATCACTTTCTCTTTAATTTTCCTGTAATCTACACGTAAATCTACATACGTGTACCAAATTTCAGCATCCTAAGTCAAATAGTTTGGAAGATAAGGGGGGGATACGGTCATTTTTTTTAGCAAAAATGGACTAAAAGTGTACAATGCCACCTCCATATCTGCCAAACTATTGTACTTAGAGTGTTGAAATTTGGTATACATATGTAGTTTGCACATATAGATTACAGAAAAACTGTAGAGAACTTTGTTGCAGATCGTTATCATAGTGTTTTTAAGCAAAAACCAACGATTTAAAAAAAATGCTAAAAAATGACCGTATCCCCCCTCCCATAACATCCAAACAATTTGACTTAGAGAGTTCAAATTTGGTACACAAATGTATTTTCACGTGTAGATTACAGAAAAATTGTAGAGAACATGATTGTAGAAGTTGATTATAGCGTTGTTAAGGAAATAAAATGATTTTTGAGTATTTTTTATGGATATTTGCTAAAATCTTTGGAGTTTTCGTAGACAGCGCAATAACCATCACGTTCTCTATAATTTTTATGTAATTTACATCTGACAATACATTCCTGTACAAAATTTGAACTCTCTAAGTAAAATATTTTGGAAGATAGGGGGGGAGGTGGTCCATTTTTTATAAAAAATTCATTATATATTATATTTTATATATTATATTATATATAATATGTATAATATATTTATATATTATATATTTAATAGTATCAAATATATTAAAAATTATTTTGTTTTGTGTACGGAACCCTCGGTTTTAGTGCGAGTGTTACTCGAACTTGCCCGATTTTTTTTTACTTTAATCCCCCAATTACTCTACGAAGATTTAAATTCTTTTCAGTCTCAAACTTTTGTTTCAATTATTTTGTCATCCCTTAATTATTTTCTGAAAAATTCAATTATTTTTGTAATTTGGGAATTGTTTCTTTTTAAATCCAAATGACTTTCTTGCTGGCACCCCAATTTAATATCAGTAATATCAAACTCTATTATTGTCTATTCTCTCTTTTATTTAAAAACTTATTATATTCACAATTTTTTCTGTAAAAAGTCAATTTTATTTTTATTTACGAGTCCACTGACAGCCCTTCTTATTAAATAAATGTTACTCATCGATTGTTTTATCCATTATTACAGATTAACTTCTAAAACGTATGGAAAACTAATCGCGTGTTATATTTGCAAATATAATAATTACTTGATCTGTAAATTCTTTATTTTATTAAAATTTTAATTGTCCTTTTATTTCTCAATTATTTCTGTCATTCCCAGGTCCTTTTGTTAATCGTAACTAATTTCCCCAATTCTAACCTAATCTCATCGATTTTAAACTAATAACTTTAACTTTAAATTTTATGAGTCAAATTTCAACTATTAACCTCAAACTTTGACTTTCAAAATAAATTTCTTTCTCATTATCCGGCCAGAAATTCTAACTCCTCACTATGCTTAGAGTAATGTCACGAGTGGAATATTGACGTTCAAAGCACAAGAATATTGGATTGAATTGTGCGGGAAAACAATAAATTGGTGTTCAGACTTTCGCAAATTAAGGCTAAACCGTCTGATGTAAATTTTCATTAATAAAATTTCGGAATACTACACGAAAGAATGTTAATTGTAATAATGACAGGAGTCAAACAGTACTGCTTGGATATGTGACCACTTTTGTAATGATTAAAAGCCTTGTGTTAGCATTCCCCAAGATAAATGTACTTATTACATATTTATTTAAAATAATACATTTTTAAGCTACATTATAAAGGTTTATAATTTTTTTTTTGAAAATAGTTTTTTTTAATAAAGATTGTAATTATACAATTATTACAATCTTCTAAATAAATTTCCTATCTAAAATTTCTATTGTTATGGAATCTTTATTTTAAATTTTCTTTAAACAATAATTACAATTCATACTATTGAAGTCTAAAAGGGGAAAATTGGGAACAATGAAACCCGTAATCTTACGCAAATCTAAAAACTATTAATTTCAACTTATAGAAATTCGAAAATTTTTAATTGATTCTAACTTTTATCTTATCCAAACTTAAATTAATTAATATCCCAAATTATCAATCCTAAATTCTTTTATTAATATAAACTTCGGCTAACAAATAATTTTTTTTTAGTTTGGTGTTGCGCTTAGTGTTTTGTGAAAATTTTGGGATCCTCGATCCAGATTTTAATGAATTCCTTTAGCCTAACGAACTTGGCGGAAACCTATAAAAAAATAGTGAAAACTATAATTCAGTTAATCTAATTTTTTTGTCATTTCAAATGGTGTCCTTTCAAACCAATAAAAAAATTCGAAGTTAAATAAATTTAATAATCTACTAGTAAAAAGTAATCATTTTGAAACAAAATATAACATTATTTGGAGAAATTTCAATATAGACTCAAGAAATAAGGCAAATTGTTTAAATCCACATTAACTCTGAAACCATGACTAATCCAAAATTTTAGATAGTTGAAATAGGAACTGTAAACCTAAAACTATAAACGTCAAGTGTAGAGAAGGGAGTCAAAAGGGAAACCGTAAATAAAACGTCGATGACAGATAAAAGTGCCCGATCGACATTGTATATTATTCCGAGGCGTCAAGTGATTTCGAACGAGCCATCGGATCGCGACACACAAAAAAGAACTCAAACGCAAAGATTTGAAACAGGTCATTTTCCAAATTACAAGGAACCAGAAATAAAATCAAATCTAAATATAGTACAAAAAAAAATTTATTATATAACCTATGCTTTATTTGAAACACTTATATCAGAAGATGTCATTTTGGCAGGGTATAAATATGACCGACCAAATCTAAATCTACTTAATCTTAATTAATGAATCTGTGCTGAGAAAGAAAATTTTGTTTACCAACTCCCAAACCGTTTAAAAATTATTAACTCAATATTTATTTGAATTTCAAAGAAATTGCACTTTCGTGAATGCGGAAGTTTGCCTTTGATGGTTTATCCGTTCAATGACAAGAGGATGGCTGTTAAAATTGAATATTTTCGAAATAAATTTTTGACTTCAAATGGTTTTTTTAAATTTTCTATTTAAAAATTAGATTTTAGAACAAGAAACATAAAAATCAGTGATGTAAAATGTTCTAATATAAAATTAAAGAAAATAAATTGAACATCTTTTATCGAAATATGACAAAGTCAATTCAAATTTTAATCTCTTTTGTTCTACTTTTCTATTTTGTGATTCGGAGTTGGTAGTGTTTGTTTGAAGCAAGTAGAAAGTATTTTAAAAAAATGTATCTAAAAAAAAATAAAAAAAAATATATTGTTTGCTGTAATTGTTTGGGAATGCATGGTAATAAGAACACTGTTTAACTCTTAAAATAATTTTATTTTTTGATTACGTTTATGCAACTAAAAGTGACTCACTAGATTAGTAATTATTATTACGATTTATAAACAATTTTTTTATTTTTCTATTAAACTATTTATTTATTTGTTATAGGAAAATTATAATCATTCAATCACTTTGAAGTTAACAGAAAATTTTGTTATTAAATAATAATAATCTCCGTAAACTCCTGAAGTTAATTACTATTTATATTTATTCATCTTTTTCTGACCACGTATTAAAAACCGAAGTGAAGTTAGTCCCTGTTATTTTATTGATTTCGACTCTCTTTAAAAATTTATTATGGTTTTTTTTATGAAGTTTAAAATATATGTACATGCAATTAATTTCCTAAATTTTCAGTTATTATCTCAAATTCAGATTATTGTCATAAATTTTCCATTATATAACGATTTTTTTAAATTATTTTCTTTTGCGTAAAAATAAATTCTGTAATTTTTCTTGATTTGCATCAATCTATAATTATATTCATTATTTTGGCATTACTTTTAACATTTTTAATTATTTTCCTCGATTGTTAATTATTATTCTCATTTTCTAAATTTTTTTTCTAAGATTTTTTAAGTATTTTTCTGAAAATTCAAATATTTTCTTCAATTTTTTTAATTATTTTCATTTGTTATCAGAATTTCAAATTTTTTTTTATTAATTATCGCAAATTTCAATTACTTTTAGCTTATTTCTCCAATTCTTTTCTCTTATTTTTAGTTATTTAATTTTTTTTATCGATTTCTAAAATTTTCGTGTATTTTCCTCAAAATTTAATTATTATTTTTTTTTTTAAATTTCCGTAGGTTTTCAATTTTCACACTAAAATTTCATTTATTTTTTTTAACTTATCATTGTTTGTATCACATTTTTATTATTTTTGTCAAGTTTTAAAATTCAAAAACATTTTTCAATTATTTTCCAAAATTTATTTCCTTCAATTTTCAATTCTTTACATTTGTTTCATAATTTCAAAATTTTTTTACCGTTTATCTGACTTTTCAATTATTTCATTATTTATATTATTTTCTTCAAATTTCAATTACTTTCGATCTTTTTGTCGTTCTTTTCATAATTGCCAAAAAGTTTTTACTTATTTCTCTTTAATTAAAACTTGTTCCGTTTAATCTTAAATTATGTTATCTTTTTTTCTATCTTCTCTAATACTTAATTTTTTTTTTTTATTTCAATAAACTTCTAAAAGTTTCAAGTATTTTTCTTAAATTTTGTTGACCTTCCCTTTATTCAAAATATTTTATGTAATATTTTCAAATATTTTCCCAAAATTTAATTATTTTTCTTTAATTTTTTTTAATTAATTTGCAAAATTTACAATTTTTTGTTTAATTTCAATTAATTTTTGCAATCCCTTTCAATTCTAAAATATTATAATTTTGTCCTAAATAAATATTTATTTTATTCATATTAATTGATTTTTTTTAAACATTCCATTTAAAATATTTATTTCTTCTTATTAGATAAAAATTATTAACCGATTTGTTATATTTATTATTGTATTTTATAATTTCTAAAATTAATTAATTTTAGTATTTACTCGTAAGAAAAGGGCGGAATTTTACTTCCAAGTACCCACAGCCTCCCCAGCTCCTGGATACACGACCTTTTTTTATTTTTCGAGCACTCCCAATTTGCAAAAAGGCTCGCAATCGGAAACGTTGGCAACTCACACCGAATTTTTACCATTCCACACTCTTCCAATAATTGTAGAATAATGGGCTCATCTGCGTATAAATCCGGTAACCGGGAAAGCAAGCTTAACTCAGCGTCAACGTCCACTGCAGCCATCAAAAATTAAAAAAAAAAAAAATGAACCCGACATGAAAATTAAAAAAAATAAAACTTTTAAAAACTCTAAAAATTTAACGAACCGACTATAATGAAATAATGCACAAGACTAAATAAAAGGAGCTCTTTGAATCTCGTCTAACACCAAGACCAAAGTAGAAATAAGAATCATTGAAACTCAAGACCCAGATAACGCCGGAAACGACTAGGCATTAAAAAACACGTACAAACCTAGTATTTCCAAGGTTCAAATATATTTCATTCCTTAGACGAAAATTTTGTTACAGATCACCAGGGGACCGTAATTATAAAAAGGGGGTGATTTGTAAAGGGAAACCCCTTTACTTATTTTTAAGGGTTTAATAAAATAATATAATTATAATTTTTTTTTTTCAAATAATTTTACAACAGCGATTAAATTATCGGGCTATAATAATTTAATAATTAAAAATAATAAAGTATGAAAAATTATCATACTATCTAATTAATATTACCATTATAATTATATTATTTTACCGATAGTAATGTTAAAACCAATTATTCTTATTTTAAAGGTTTGTGAATTCCCTTAAGATTTTTTTAAATTACTTATTTAAGAATATTTGTCATTTTTTAATTAGTGTTTAGAGGATGATTATGAAGAGTTGTTTCTTATTATAATGCTTGATAATGACTGGCACACATAGAGTAAAAGTAAATGATACAAAAATATGACAAGAAGGCACACATATTTATATACAGATTTATATATATATATAGGTATATATAAATCTATATAAAGATAGGTAGAAGCAAATAAACCACCCTACATAGATAGAAAAATCTATTTTAATAAATAGTTTAAATTCTAATGAATGCGTTTGTGAAATTTTTACTCGAAAATTAAAAAATTCAAGTATTGTAAAAAAAAATTGTAAGGCCGAGATATCTAGCCAAGCAATTATAATTACTAATAAATTATCATTATTGTTATTAACAATTTAAAAACCATATGACGTCGCCTATAGAAAATTATAAATTGTACTAAACCATTAAGGCTAAAGTATAATAACTGTATCATACTATATAAAATTCAGTCAAGATAATTTAAATAAATCTAAAGAAAAGCATACACAAGAAATGTCACCGTGAAAGAAGACTCAACTCGCACACATGTAAGCGCCTATGTGGCAGCATTCCGTGGGAGTTGAGCTGACAATTCAAAAATTCTAAATAAATTATAAAAATAATCCAATTTATGTGATTTTGTCAAGAAAAACTCACTAAACATCAAGTTAAATACGATAAGACGTTTTATTTAAATTTCATGGTCACCATCAAAGAAGGACTTTCGCATCAAAACTTTGGTATCGTTAAGTATCGTTCGCCGAAAATCGGATGATTTTGGGGAAAGAGTGACGCTGGATGGCTGCTAGACGGTGGGGCACTTTGTGAAATTTAGGGGTAATTCTTGTGCGATTAATAAAAGTCATTTCCGCGCATTATTTGTCCTTATTAAAGCCGATCCGATAGAAGTATTAATACGTTTTTCGCCACCTCTTTACGTGTCGTCGATAGTTTAAAGGTATTAAATTTATTTAATAATTTTTGTATTTAATTTTATGTTTAAAATTCGAGTCATTGTTTTATCTGTTAAATTATCTTAAATAAATTTCGGAATTTAGAGTGGCGATAATTTTCGTGGTACGAAATAAATTGGAGGACAGCGTGTGCGGGGCGACAAAAAGGGAAGGTTTCCACAATATAACTTTATCAATAGAGTAAATTCTGGATTCTTGGCCATTGACAAAGGAATTTTATTCATTGCCCGAAGAAATAATAACCTGGATATTTGATTGCTCAGGATTTTCAATCAAATCATAGGGAATTTGTGCGGGCTTGCAGCCATCCACGCCGCCCTGTTTGGAACCTTCAACCCGACGAAGCTTGTCTCAATTTAAATTTTACCGGAAGGCTAAGTTTTTGAACAAATTTTACAATTAATTTTTTTTAATTATTAGAACATATTTTTTATCTCCTCATTTTACTCCATTCGACAAATGCTCAATTCTATTTTAAAATTATGTTTTTGAATTCCGGATATCGACTTATAAATGACCTTGTGGTCAATGTTATAATTTTGTTTAATTAAATTTATGTTTTAATTTATCATATTTATTGTACCATTTCTAATCGTGACTATTCATTATTTTTTATAATACTCGTTGAATGAAGGAGTGTGTGTCGCGTTTAAATTTTATTTTTGAAATTTCTATTTGAAAAATCTTTTGTTAACTAGGTCATTTTGCTATAATATATTATTGAATTTAAATTTTATTATTTTTTATTTATTTCAATTTTTAATCTGATATAATACTCATAATTATAATTATTTATTTAACTGAAGATAATTATTATTTCATATGTATGTTAAATCCGTATTATTTATATTTGCTTAAAGATAGATTACTAAGATTTATTATTTATAAAATTAAAAAAAATCGTTTCATAAGTTTTTTAAATATGCAAGTTTGTACAATAAATTTCAAAAAGGGTTAAAATATAAAAAATTTGTTGTAATTGTTGTGTAAAATTCCAGGCCAAATTCTCCTTTCCTTTCTCATTGAAAACTGAAATATCCTGAATTAATAGAATAGAGACTTGGCTTATTTACCACTCCGTGATGAGTGTTACGATCGAAATTCGTAGTACTTAATTTTTATTTTTAATTGCATCTTTATTTATTGTTGAAAAATCATATTTTATATAATTTAAGTACACATTTCAACAAACCTTTATGCAAGCGTGTCATAAGATTTTAATGATAAATGTCGTCAATAATTGCATTTTCTTTCAATTCTGATTTTGTTAAGGAATCAAAACCTTTCTTTAAAAGGAAACTTAAACAACTTTAAATTTACTAAGTAAAAGAATTACTTTCAAAACTCAAGTAATTATGAAATACTCGATTGAATCCAGAGACAAAGGGGAGGATATACAAATTAAACACTTTTGATTTAAATCTCTTTTAAAAATGCAATATAAGATATCAATGTGGTAATACACCATGTTTGATTTGCAGAAAATAAGAAAAGAAACTCATTTAGTTGCATCAGGTGCTCTAAATAATTTCTGCAACATATACAGAATTCGGTCAATGATGACAGAGATTCACTAATTTGTAAGAAAATCCCTACCCGAATCTGGTCAATAAAAATGGCAAACAGAGAATACTCTGGGCCATTTTACGCAAAGTTCTTCTTGAATCTACATTTGTGCGGTCCGTCGAGGCGGGGTTTTGAAATTGATATAGTGCCCGTGGCCCGCGACGTTAATCAACGCCACAAAAATCTGATAGGTTTAATTTTGATATTTTTTGAATTGAAATAAAAGAAATAATAAAGAGAATATATAATATTGAAAATGATTAAAACAAAGAAGTAATGAATGAGTGAAAAGAATAATGAAAATATAAATCGATTAAAAGAAATAACCTCGACGAATCGCGAGTGTAAGAAATAAAAAGAAATAAGGCAAAGCCAGAATTGAAAGAAAGAGAAAAAAATACTACAAGAGAGAAATAAATAGAAAAGGAATTTGCTAACGTTTGCAAATTGGTAAGAGTTTTGAAATCTTCACTACAACAACACTCTCACACACACACATACATTATTATATACTTTTCAAACAGCAATTGTTATTTAATACACAAACTCTATTTTTGAAGAAAATTATTTAAATTGTAGTAAACAATGACTTTTATTAACATGTGTTAAATATACCTAAATAACTGATGTATTAAGTCAAATTTATTTAATCAGTACCTATAGTCCAAAGTTTCCTCAAAATACAATTAATTTTGAATTATTGAAATAATAATAATTTAGGGAATAGCCCATTACCTTTATTTAGCGCGAAGAGCGTAAATCGTTTATCGTTAGAATGTTCTTTTAGAGATCTAGTATCTGAATATACTATAAATATTTCTTATTAGAAACATTATATAATAAATCAATTTCTTTGTTTATTAAATTCATTTATTCTATCTAACAATGAGTTAAAACTAAATTGATTATTTGCTACGATCTGCTATTTAGTAAAATATTAAATGTAAACAATTATAAATATTTTAAATAAATAATCGGTTCGTCACAAATGCTTATTTTTTTTCTTTTTAAAAATATGTTTTTTATTTTTTAAATAATACTTCAAATTATTTTAACTTTTAACACAGAAAAAGGTGTACATAGGAATCCGAAGGTAATATCATCATGATTTGAAACTTTATCTTCGAAATATTGATAAGTATACAGCATCTGATGAGGAATTTCTTTAGAATAGAAATTTTTTGTATTCTAATATTTATGGAAAAAATAAGAAATTTTATTTATTACAATTTTTCCCAATTTCAATGTATTTTAGCATTCATGGATTAATCAAAAATAGTTTTAGAAACACTAATAATGTGATAAAATAGTTTTATAAAACACTGTTTAGTTTATAGTTAAATTAAAACTAGTTGTAGATTATTTAACTATGTACAGTTGACTTGTTTAGTTTTAAGTTAAATACAATTTGTAATTTATAGTATTATAAAGCTAAATGTAAAAACCTAAATATTTGTAACTATTAAATAAAAATACTATCATTAATTAAAAAACAATAAAATCCTTTTTTTAATTAATTATTTATATTTATTTGTTATATGTTAGGGTAGCGTAAATAACAAGCATATTTATTATGTTATTTTATAATGTTATTTATTATAATAAACAATAAGATCATTTATAATTTAAAAATGAATTGAAGAACTATTAAGTACATTATGTTTTATAATTTTTTTTTTGCGTAGGGTGTGAAAACCTGCCTTCAGGTACCCTGTAGCTCGTACCACAGGGTTATGCGGGAGTGGCGATGTTCTGACGACCCGCTAAAAACACACCCTTATTTGGGTTCTTAAGACCACTCCCGGCTAGCCCTAGTTAGCTGACGTATCACCTTCGTTGAGTGGTCTTATACCCCTTTGCTATCGCCTAGGCGATGTCTTGCCTCGACCTACGGGAACTAGTTCTTTTGGCGGCCGTCAAGATCTTTAACCTTCATGACATGTTGTATGAAGGTTTGATGTGCGGCCAATTCTCTTTAGAGCTAGTCATTAGCAAGACCACGTTCTCCGGTGTAACTTCGCAGTTTACACCGGCAAACATGGCCTGCCTTTGAATGCTCCATCGTCTGCAGGTAAAGAGCATGTGCCCTGCGTCGTCCTCTAGGGACTGACAGTACGCACACTCTGTACTTGCTTTTCTTTTAAAGCACTCTAGGTACGAGTTAAAACACCCGTGACCTGAGTGCGCTTGCGTTAGGTAGTATGAGGCTACCCCATGCTTTCGGTTAATCCAAGTGGCGAGTGTTGGTATGAGCCGATGTGTCCAACGACCTTTTTCCTCCCCGCTCCATCTTGCTTGCCATCTTTCGACGAGTCTGATTCTTGCATCTCGTCGTATTTGGTCCTTGCTGGGTCTATTGTCACCCGTATAACGGGTAGACATTCCATCTTTGAAAAGGTGGAAAATTTCCTTCCTTTCTTGCGCCAAAAGGTCTGCCGGCGGGACGCTGGCAAGGACCTGAGTAGCACTCGCAGATACTGTCCGATAGGCAGAGATTATACGCTTGGTTATAATCCTTTGCACGGACAGTATTTTGTTCAAGATGGTCTTGCTTCTGTCTGTTCGCAGACAGGGAGCCCACACTGGTGCTGCATAAAGCAGCTTTAAGTAGAAAACACTCGCCACTAATCTCCTTTTCTTTTCGGACAGCCCACCGATATTCGTCATTAATCGGGCTAAGTAAATTCAGCGGCTTCATCAGGTGCCAAAGCAATATGGCGTTTGAATTTTAGGAACTTGTCCAGTTACACTCCTAGGTACTTAATATACTTGCTCCACTTGACCTCGGATCCGTCTACTTTGATCCAGGGAAGTTCGTACTTACGTCTGTCTGTGACCATGAGCGCTTCTGATTTATTCAGGGCCATTTAAAGACCTCTAGCATCCAGGCAGCTCTTTGCTAGTCGCAGACATTCGTTCACCAATATTCCATAGGAGACGTTCCATACGAATGGACCTATCCTCGAGCCTTGAGGGGTACCTCTTTGCATCTCTTCCTTAAGAGTGCACGTGTCTCCCTCATATATTACTCATATATCCCAGTTTCTTAATGAGGCGGGATTCTTCGAGGGACCGGCCGAACTTCTCGACGTCTAGTTTTTTAATGTTTCATCTAGGGCCGTTCTTACAGAGAGCTACCTGTGTTGTTGCTCTAGGTGTGTCTCCCCCTGAGACTGAAAACTTAATATACTGGTGGTCACTTTCGGTATGATCCTCAGAGACCCGCCAGTCCTTTATTCGCTTCTTTAGGAGAGACGTTGTTATCGTAAGATTAATAATTGATCCGATATTATGGTCTCTCGTAAACGTCCACTTTTAGCCCTTGTTGACAACCATCAGATTGATACTGGTGACCATTTCTGCGATTATGATTCCTCTATTGTCCAGCCTTGTCTCGCCCCAGTCTGGCGACTTTGCATTAAAGAAAAATTTAGGCTTTTGCCTGTTTCAGTTTCTGCAGTTTCTGCTTGTACACCGGGCAGGCGTTGCTACCAGACCAGTGTCCGGTGTCAGACTTGTCCAGGTCGGAGCAAGTTAGACACTTAGGCTCAGTTACCTCACAGGCCTTGGCCAGGAGACCCGCTCCGCCGCATCTCCAACAGTTTTTCATTCGTCGGGGCCCTTGCAGAGCCGTGTCGCATGCCCGAAACCGAAGCACCTTTGGCACCTGGGTAACTACAAGTGTTCTCGGATGACTGCGTTTATCCATCCAATCCGGATCTTCCCTGCCTTGATCAGAGTAAAATACTCTGTTTCTGGCAGGCGTACTAACGCTAACTGCGTTCTTCGAAAGCGAGGGACGATACATTATGTTTTATAATGATAGATTTGATTAAATTTCAAAATTAAAATAAACGTTTAATAAAGATAGTATTAAATTCACTAATTATTTTATTTTATATTTATTTTTTTATTTACCTATATAAAAAATCTCATGAAAATATGCTACATAAGAAACAAGGCGATTGCTATTGGTTAAAATTTAAAAGCGAGACGCTTGCGAGTGGTTGAATTTTTTGACCGAGGCGTTCGCAAGTGGTTAAAATTTTTTAGCGAGGCGCTTGTTATTGGTTGAAGATTTAACAATTTTGAAAGTTTTAAACGTTTCAACAAAAATAATGTTAAGCAAACAGTCGTCGTTGAAATGTGGTTCTCCAAAACTCAATTGTCAGAATATCCATTTGACCGAATTTTATTTATCCAAAATTGCATTTATCAGAAATCTCATTTATCCAAAAAAGCATTTATCAGAAATCTCTTTTGTCCGAAATTTAAATGATCAGAAATCTAATTTCTCTGAAAATGCATTTACCAGAAATCTCGTTTGTCCGAAATGTAAATTATCAGAAATCTAATTTATCCAAAATTGTCATTATCAAAAATTTAATTTATCCGAAATAGCATTTATTTGAAAACTCGTTTGTCCAAAAATTGAATTTTCAAGAATTTTATTTATTAAAAATTACATTTATCAGTAATCTCAATTGTAAGGATTTTCAATTATCAAAAATCTAATTTGTTCAAAATTGAATTTATCAGAAATATCCCATGTCCAAAATTTCATTTATCAGAAATCTTATTTGTCCGAAATTGCATTTGTCAGAAACCTAATTTATTAGACAAAGCATTTAACAGAAATCTCATCTGCTCGAAATAGCATTTATAAGAAATCTAATTTTCCCAAACATTGTAATTATCAAAAACCCCAATTATCCAAAAGTGCATTTTACAGAAATCTCATTTGTCCGGAATATTATTTATCAGAAATTTCATTTGTCAAAAATATCAATTATCAGTCATTTTATTTATCGAAAATTGCATTTATCAGAAATCTCATTTTCTCTGGAATTGCAATTATTAGAAATCTCATTTGTCAAGAATGTCAATTATCAGTAATCTTATTTATCGAAAATTGCATTTATTAGAAATCGCAATTCTCAAAAATTGTTATTATAAGAAGTCTCATTTGTCTGATAGTGCATTTATCAGAAACTCATTTGTCAAAAAAATCAATTTTCAAAAACCTTATTTATCCAAATTTTAACTTGTCAAATATCTAATTTATCAAAAATTAAATTTATCAGACTTCTTAGTTGTCCGAAGTTGCATTTAACAGAAATCTAATTTGGCAGAATTTCCAATTATCAAAAATCTAATTCGTCCAAAATTGCATTTATCAGAAATCTTATATGTCAAAACTTGCATTTATCAGAAATCGCATTTGTCCGAAATAGCACTTATCGAAAGTCTCATTCATCCAAAAGATTATTCTCCAGAACCTTCAATTGTGCGAAAGTCCATGTACAAGAAATCTCATTTTCCCAAACTTCTATTATCCCAACATTTCTCTTTCCAAGCAAGTTGCCCGTCCCTGGTCTAATCGGTATAACAGAGTGCAGTTCAGAAGGAATTCGGAGCGACATCTATTGTTTCACCGAACAGACCAGGGACGGGCAACTCTCTTGGAAAAAGAAATGTTGGGATAATGAAAGTTTGGGAAAATGAGATTTCTTGTACATGTACTTTCGCACAATTGAAGGTTAGGCGAATAATCTTTTGGATAAATAAGACTTCCGATAAGTGCGATTTCGGATAAATTCAATTTTTGATAAATTAGATTTTTGACAAATTAAAATTTGGATAAATGAGGTTTTTGATAATAGATTTATTTGACAAATGAGATTTCTGATATATGCACTATCAGGCAAATGAGAGTTCTGATAATAACAATTTTTGAGAAATGTGATTTCTGATAAATGCAATTTTTGACAAATAAGATTACTGATAATTAACATTTTTGACAAAAGAGATATCTGAAAAATAATATTTCGGATGAATGAGATTTCTGATAAATGCAATATCGGACAAATGAAATTTCTAATAATTGCAATTTCTGAGAAATGAGATTTCTGATAAATGCAATTTTCGATAAATAAGATTACTGATAATTGACATTCTTGACAAAAGAAATTTCTGATAATTGCTATTCCTGAGAAATGAGATTTCTCATAAATTCAATTTTCGATAAATAAAATGACTGATAATTGATATTTTTGACAAATAAAATTTCTGATAAATAATATTCCGGACAAATGAGATTTCTGTCAAATGCACTTTTGGATAAATGGATTTTTTGATAATTACACTGTTGGGAAAACTAGATTTCATATAAATGCTATTTCGGCCAGATGAGATTTCTGTTAAATGCTTTGTCTAATAAATTAGGTTCCTGACAAATGCAATTTCGGACTAATGAGATTTCTGATAAATACAATTTTTGATAAATGAAATTGTGACGTTTCGAAATTAAATGTAATGAATCGAGTACTATAAGACTAATTTCTCAATTTTAGAATAAAATTTATTTAAATAAAAATCTTCGTCCAAACAAGCGTCAAGAGAAATTACCAACAAGTTGAGAACATCTTCTTCCAAAATTCTCCGGATACAGTTGACACGAGTGTCGTCCACTCGTGTTTTTTTTATTTTTATGGCGGAAATTCGTCCCTCTCTATCTTTTGGATTTGGTTGCCGTCGGAAGGTTCGATAATATTGTTTGGTAGCAAAAATGAAAACAGCGTTACTGTGTTTAAACTTTAACAATATATTCTACAACCCCCGATAGTTTCTTCCCCTTTTACAACAACTTTTCTCTCTTTTTTTTTTTTGTTTAACAATTCAAAAAAAAAAAGGTATGGTAACAATGATAAAAATCTTACAATAAAAATTTTTTTTTTTACTTACAGAACCTTATCCTAATCCTTATCTTTACCACCTCAAGATCGATTCTGAGTGAACCTTCCTATCCTGGATGGGCGTAGCAAAAAATGTTTACAAAATTTTTATATTTTCTTAATTAGCAACTTCTTGTGACGTTGTAATTAATGGTCTCGTACTTTTCCGTTTTCCGATTTCATCAAGGAGGGAACTCTTTATACTACTGGGAATGAGAATTTAACAAATTATCTCACTTATACCGTTGGTGACCACACCCGAAATTAATCGTGAAAAGGTTTTCGAAGAAATTGCCCTTTTTTTTTTCCACTGTCCTGTTTTAATTCGTTCCGTTTCTTTGTCAACGCGGATCTGGTTCGTTTTATACTACTAAGAGTTGACAATTTAGCAAAATTAGTCACTTTATCCCGTTGGTGACCATCATCCGTTTAGCAAAAAAAATCTTAAATGGAAGGAATTAAAAAGGATCCTCGAAAAAATTGTCTTTGAATTATTTTTCGTCCACACTGCTAATAGGGAGGGAACCCTTTATACTACTAGGAACTAAAATTAGCTAAATTTAGTATCCGTTGGCGACCACACCCAATTGCAAATACCGCTGGACGGGCGAGAGCCACACACGTCGTTTTAGGAATCGCGACGGTTGAAAACTGCATTATTTAATTGTGCGATTCCTTTTTATATTTTCTGGACATTATAGGAAAGGTAGGGACTCAAGGTGTGGCAATCTTGGACGAGGGTTAGACGAGGTGAAGAGCAATTTTAATTTAGCAACACTTCGATTTTGCTGTTGCCGAGCAGTCGCCGAATTTGCACAGGCCAGCACTTTGACAATTATTCTTGCAATACTTCTTTAAAATATTGCTTCATTATGTCAATGAACTTTTGATACAAAAAAATTTTATTTAGCAATTTATTAATTCAATAGAGAATTCCTCTATTTAATTCTGGCCTATTATTTTCGTGCGTGAAGCACGTTTTATTTTGATGTGCTAGGCCATGTGCTCGGGCTGTCAGAGAACACGTGGTCGTTTCTCAGTTGCTCTTAGGTACTTTAGAAAAGGGAAGAGAGAGTAGGAATTCATTATGGCTGCCGTTAAGGAGAGTAGTCATAATTCATAAGAGTGTATGGGTGGCTAGCTCTCGCGTGGCCACCGGCACCTGCGTGGGTATTAGTGTTCACCAACACGAGACCTCCTTACTGCGGTGTGAACGAAACAATGATTTTATTTTAACTGGGTCGTCATCTAAAATTTTAAATTTAGAGGCCCCAAAAATACGATATTTTTAATTCCAGGTTTTTGGAAGGCTCACCCCATGGTAACACTACGACTACCCGATTGTAATTAATAATTAGTAATTGATTTATAAAATAGTATTGAGAAAATTGACCCCGAAATTCCACCTCCTTATGGTAACCCATTATTGTGCTTCTCATTCTTTCTATTCAAAGAAGAATTAGAAGACACTAATTATTTAGAACGGAAATTACTCTTTATTTTCTATAGAAATTTTACTATTATGGCATTGACGTTACAACCCACCACGGATTTTCCAGCTCTCGTCCCCGAGAGCTTGATCCGTAAGGAAGTGAAAATTTTTGGGTCTTTTGCGCTACATTGAACGTATTCGCGTTATTTTTCCCTTTTTTTTTTTTTTAATTTTAATAACATAATTTTTATAACTACCAACTCCGCAGTTATATGTAAATATTATCATAATTAAAAATAGATTGAATTACTGCGGAATTCAATTTTATTATGTTTATAAGATTTTAATAATTGTGAAATTTGACATTTTCGCAATTTTATGCAACACTAATTTGCACTTACTTATTATAATCAAAATAGATTTGAATTTCCTGGAATTTAAATTTTCTTATATTTATAAAATTTTAATAATTGTGAAATTTGACATTTTCGCAATTTTATGCAACACTAATTTGCATTAATTATTATAATTAAAATAGATTTGAATTTTCTGGAATTCAAATTTCTTAATTTTATAAAATATTTTGATGATTGGGAAATTTTCAAATTTCGCAATTTTATGCAACACTAATTTGCATTACTTATTATAATCAAAATAGATTTGAATTTCCTGGAATTCAAATTTTCTTATATTCATAAAATTTTAATAATTGTGAAATTTGACATTTTCGCAATTTTATGCAACACTAATTTGCATTAATTATTATAATTAAAATAGATTTGAATTTTCTGGAATTCAAATTTCTTATTTTTATAAAATATTTTAATGATTGGGAAATTTTCAAATTTCGCAATTTTATGCAACACTAATTTGCATTACTTATTATAATCAAAATAGATTTGAATTTCCTGGAATTCAAATTTTCTTATATTTATAAAATTTTAATAATTGTGAAATTTGACATTTTCGCAATTTTATGCAACACTAATTTGCATTAATTATTATAATTAAAATAGATTTGAATTTTCTGGAATTCAAATTTCTTATTTTTATAAAATATTTTGATGATTGGGAAATTTTCAAATTTCGCAATTTTATGCAACACTAATTTGCATTACTTATTATAATCAAAATAGATTTGAATTTCCTGGAATTCAAATTTTCTTATATTTATAAAATTTTAATAATTGTGAAATTTGACATTTTCGCAATTTTATGCAACACTAATTTGCATTACTTATTATAATCAAAATAGATTTGAATTTCCTGGAATTCAAATTTTCTTATATTCATAAAATTTTAATAATTGTGAAATTTGACATTTTCGCAATTTTATGCAACACTAATTTGCATTATTTATTATAATTAAAATAGATTTGAATTTTCTGGAATTCAAATTTTCTTATTTTTATAAAATATTTTAATGATTGGGAAATTTTCAAATTTCGCAATTTTATGCAACACTAATTTGCATTACTTATTATAATCAAAATAGATTTGAATTTTCTGGAATTCAAATTTTCTTATCTTGTGCGGAGTTGTGGGTTATGGTTTTATTTCCGTTCTCACGGGGCATGGCATTCGGAATCTAAAGGGGGGGGGGGCATATGGTGGTGACGTGATTGTCGTTTCGTTAGCCGTGCTGAGCTCATTAACGATCTTAAACTCGTGAACAATACATCTTTGTGCGCCTGAAGATGTCCGGAATCGGAGTTCAAGTGGAGTGTACTAGTGAGGTGGAAAGTGACCAACATCCTTACGGGGGTTTTTATGAATCCCTTTTAAAATTAAAAAGGAAAAGGGAAGAGACGGAGAAATTGAATCCGGCGATGACCTTGCGGACGGGAAGATCCCTGTTATCGCCACGTGCCAGAATGCAACTTTCTCTAGAGGAAATGAAGGACCTTAAGGGCCCCAAAAGCTCGATTTCTAAGGATTGCGGGATGCAGACGGAACCGGTCAAAGGCGATTTCGATTCCCGTTGGCAATTGGTGGAGGAAGGCGAAAGGTAGGTATCATCGAAATTAATTACCAAATATTATTTATAATTTTTAATATCATTATTTTTGATTTTTAAATTTTAATAACTTTTGAAAAAGTTTTGAAATCTTAATCATAAATAATTTCTAATAAATTTTTGAATAATTTTTATATAAAATTTTTGAAATCTTAATCATAAATAATTTCTAATAACAATTTTTTTTTTTTGATTTCCAAATTATAAATAATTAATATTTTAACTAAATTTTATTTTAATAATTTTTAATAATAGGTATTATTAATAAATTTCGATACCATTATTTTTGATTTTAAATTTTAATAACTTTTGATAAATTTTTTTGAAATCTTAATCATAAATTATTTCTAATAACAATTTTTTTTGATTTCCAAATTATAAATAATTAATATTTTAACTAAATTTTATTTTAATAATTTTTAATAATAGGTATTATTTATAAATTTTGATATCATTATTTTTGATTCTTCAAATTTTAATAACTTTTGATGAAGTTTTGAAATCTCAATCATAAATAATTTCTAATAACAATTCCTGATTACCAAAATTATAAATAATTAACATTTTAACTAAATTTTATTTTAATAATTTTCAATAATAGGTATTATTTAATAAATTTTGATATCATTAATGTGATTTTTAAATTTTAATAACTTTTGACAAAATTTTAAAACTTAATCATAAATAATTTCTAACAACGATTTTTAATTTCCAAAATTATAAATAATTAGTATCTTTTGTTTTAATTATTTTTCTTTTAATAATAGGTATTATTTATAAATTTTGACATCATTAATTTTGATTTTAAATTTTAATAACTTTTGATAAAGTTTTGAAATCTCAATCATAAATAATTTCTAATAACAATTCCTGATTACCAAAATTATAAATAATTAACATTTTAACTAAATTTTATTTTGATAATTTTCAATAATAGGTATTATTAATAAATTTTGACACCATTATTTTTGATTCTTCAAATTTTAATAACTTTTGATGAAGTTTTGAAATCTCAATCATAAATAATTTCTAATAACAATTCCTGATTACCAAAATTATAAATAATTAATATTTTAACTAAATTTTATTTTAATAATTTTCAATAATAGGTATTATTTAGAAATTTTGACATCATTAATTTGATTTTTAAATTTTAATAACTTTTGATAAAATTTTGAAAACTTAATCATAAATAACTTCTAATAACAATTTTTGATTACCAAAATTATAAATAATTAATATTTTAACTAAATTTTATTTTAATAATTTTTAATAATAGGTATTATTTATAAATTTTGATATCATTATTTTTTTGATTTTTAAATTTTAATAACTTTTGATAAAATTTTGAAAACTTAATCATAAATAATTTCTAATAACAATTTTTTTTTGATTTCCAAATTATAAATAATTAATATTTTAACTAAATTTTATTTTAATAATTTTTAATAATAGGTATTATTTATAAATTTTGATATCATTATTTTTGATTCTTCAAATTTTAATAACTTTTGATCAAGTTTTGAAATCTCAATCATAAATAATTTCTAATAACAATTCCGGATTACCAAAATTATAAATAATTAATATTTTAACTAAATTTTATTTTAATAATTTTTAATAATAGGTATTATTTATAGATTTTGATATCATTATTTTTTTGAATTTTAAATTTTAATAACTTTTGATAAATTTTTGAAATCTTAATCATATATAATTTCTAATAACAATTTTTTTTGATTTCCAAATTATAAATAATTAATATTTTAACTAAATTTTATTTTAATAATTTTTAATAATAGGTATTATTTATAAATTTTGATATCATTATTTTTGATTCTTCAAATTTTAATAACTTTTGATGAAGTTTTGAAATCTCAATCATAAATAATTTCTAATAACAATTCCTGATTACCAAAATTATAAATAATTAACATTTTAACTAAATTTTATTTTAATAATTTTCAATAATAGGTATTATTTAGAAATTTTGACATCATTAATTTGATTTTTAAATTTTAATAACTTTTGATAATATTTTGAAAACTCAATTATAAATAATTTCTAATAACAATTTTTGATTACCAAAATTATAAATAATTAATATTTTAACTAAATTTTATTTTAATAATTTTTAATAATAGGTATTATTTATAAATTTTGATGTCATTATTTTTTTGATTTTTAAATTTTAATAACTTTTGATAAAATTTTAAAAACTTAATCATAAATAATTTCTAACAATGATTTTTAATTTCCAAAATTATAAATCGTTAATATCTTTTGTTTTAATTATTTTTCTTTTAATAATAGGTATTATTTATAAATTTTGACATCATTAATTTTGATTTTAAATTTTAATAACTTTTGATAAAGTTTTGAAATCTCAATCATAAATAATTTCTAATAACAATTCCTGATTACCAAAATTATAAATAATTAACATTTTAACTAAATTTTATTTTAATAATTTTCAATAATGCATAATTCTCGTTTCTTATTTTTTCAATAATAGGTATTATTTATAAATATTGATATCATTATTTTTTTGATTTTTAAATTTTAATAACTTTTGATAAAATTTTAAAAACTTAATCATAAATAATTTCTAACAATGATTTTTAATTTCCAAAATTATAAATAGTTAATATTTTAACTAAATTTTATTTTAATAATTTTTAATAATAGGTATTATTAATAAATTTTGATACCATTATTTTTGATTTTAAATTTTAATAACTTTTGATAAAATTTTGAAAACTTAATCATAAATAATTTCTAATAACAATTTTTGATTACCAAAATTATAAATAATTAATATTTTAACTAAATTTTATTTTAATAATTTTTAATAATAGGTATTATTTATAGATTTTGATATCATTATTTTTTGAATTTTAAATTTTAATAACTTTTGATAAAATTTTGAAAACTTAATCATAAATAATTTCTAATAACAATTTTTGATTACCAAAATTATAAATAATTAATATTTTAACTAAATTTTATTTTAATAATTTTTAATAATAGGTATTATTTATAGATTTTGATATCATTATTTTTTTGATTTTTAAATTTTAATAACTTTTGATAAAATTTTGAAAACTTAATCATAAATAATTTCTAATAACAATTTTTTTTGATTTCCAAATTATAAATAATTAATATTTTAACTAAATTTTATTTTAATAATTTTTAATAATAGGTATTATTTATAAATTTTGATATCATTATTTTTGATTCTTCAAATTTTAATAACTTTTGATGAAGTTTTGAAATCTCAATCATAAATAATTTCTAATAACAATTCCGGATTACCAAAATTATAAATAATTAACATTTTAACTAAATTTTATTTTAATAATTTTCAATAATGCATAATTCTCGTTTCTTATTTTTTCAATAATAGGTATTATTTATAAATATTGATATCATTATTTTTTTGATTTTTAAATTTTAATAACTTTTGATAAAGTTTTGAAATCTCAATCATAAATAATTTCTAATAACAATTCCTGATTACCAAAATTATAAATAATTAACATTTTAACTAAATTTTATTTTGATAATTTTCAATAATAGGTATTATTAATAAATTTTGACACCATTATTTTTGATTCTTTAAATTTTAATAACTTTTGATGAAGTTTTGAAATCTCAATCATAAATAATTTCTAATAACAATTCCTGATTACCAAAATTATAAATAATTAACATTTTAACTAAATTTTATTTTAATAATTTTCAATAATAGGTATTATTTAGAAATTTTGACATCATTAATTTGATTTTTAAATTTTAATAACTTTTGATATAATTTTGAAAACTCAATCATAAATAATTTCTAATAACAATTTTTGATTACCAAAATTATAAATAATTAATATTTTAACTAAATTTTATTTTAATAATTTTTAATAATAGGTATTATTTATAAATTTTGATGTCATTATTTTTTTTTGATTTTTAAATTTTAATAACTTTTGATAAAATTTTAAAAACTTAATCATAAATAATTTCTAACAATGATTTTTAATTTCCAAAATTATAAATAGTTAATATTTTAACTAAATTTTATTTTAATAATTTTTAATAATAGGTATTATTTATAGATTTTGATATCATTATTTTTTGAATTTTAAATTTTAATAACTTTTGATAAAATTTTGAAAACTTAATCATAAATAATTTCTAATAACAATTTTTGATTTCCAAATTATAAATAATTAATATTTTAACTAAATTTTATTTTAATAATTTTTAATAATAGGTATTATTTAGAAAATTTGACATCATTAATTTGATTTTTAAATTTTAATAACTTTTGATAAAATTTTGAAAACTTAATCATAAATAATTTCTAACAATGATTTTTAATTTCCAAAATTATAAATAATCAAAATTAATCCTTTCCTTGGTACAATTAAATTTTCAAATCACCTTTTTTTTTGCTATTAAATTAATCTACAACAGTTCAGAATGTTAGGGTTTTTATTTTCAGAATTTTGTATGAATTTGAAATTGCCATGGGAACGAACTCGATTCTAATAAACCAAGAATCAAGTGAGTCAAATTATTGGAAAACTCGATTTACTGTGATAGCCAATGATTTTATCTTTATTCCATAATTGTAATTATTCTTTTCTTTCAGCGGGGAGAGGGGATTAAAACAAAAACAAAGATCATGAACATAAAAATTGGAATAGTGCGCGTAAAAAAAAATTTAAATTAGCTTTTCTTTTATTTTATTTTTTCGTCGTTCCTAAGTGTTAGTCGTCCTTTGGGTTGCTGAAGGAATAGCAACCACCATTGCACTTAGGGTGGACGCAGAACTGGAACGATGAAGGACGGTAGTTATACTTAGCGTGCTCGCAAGCTCTGACTTCCTTAATAAAAAAAAAAACTTCCTCCGAATAACCTTGTCGTAAGTGAGTAGCCACTTGGACAAGTGAAGGGGATTAAAATAATAAAAAAAAAATATTCATTAATTAATTTCCTTTCGGGTCTAAACACAATTTTAATCATGAACCGAAATAGGTTCCAATAACAAAGGGGTTAGATTTAATATTCTCAATCCAGAAAAAAAAAGGGGGGGGGCGAAATTATTCGCATACGATGATGATAATATATAATAGATTCCTTTTACTGATCTTGGGTTCTTTCTTCTAGATTCTTTGTCAAATTCGGGCCCTGGGTATCAGTCGGCACTCCTGAGGAAGGGGAGTGTTTCCCTTTTGATATCCCTTATCCGAGGTCTCTACCCAAGAAAACCTATTCGCGCGCCAAGTGGTACTTGGAGGCAAGATGGTCTGAAGGGGGATGGGAAGCAAGAGGATTTTGGGCACCCGTAAGGATGATTTTACTATCACTATTACAGAAGTTAGAGGGTAACGTCTTAATTTGGATATTTATTTATTAGAATTTTTTCAAAAACGAGGAGTGCGTTTACCTCCCGCGTCTGGAGATGATCTTCGAGGGTGAGGAATTCGTTCTTGATTTCGAAGATTTGCCGGAGCGGCCAGTGGGGGGCCTGATGCCGGTCATGGATGATAAGGAGCTGGTGTGGTGTCAGCGACACTTTTGGCTAGAAGGGGAGCCTCGCCTTGCAGGGCATTGGAAACTGGTAGGTAATGGGTTCGGCAAAACTTTTAGAGTGTGGACGGGTTTTAATTTGAGCGTGGTTCATCTTCCTTACCCCTCTTTTCTTTGTTTCTCTTGGTTTTAGCGTCGGAAATCAGAGAAAGAAGGCCAATGGATGGAGATCACAGAAGGAAGGGTCTTCGTGGAAGAAAGTGAAAAAAATTGATTTCTTTTTTGTTTTTTTGTTTTTTTTAAATTTGGAGTTAGAATTTCGGGATGTAATTTGAGATATTTGTACCTTTATATTAATATTGCAATTAAAAAAAAATTTCTATAATCTCCTTTCTCTAGTTCATTCATAATTCTAATTATTAAAGTCTAAATCCCAGGAGCTTCCATGTTTGCCTACCTTTTAATTTAACAATGGTTACTATTGACGACTTAACAAGGTTGTAGTTGTTGCCGAGGAAGTTTTCGAATACTACAAATTACTTCGCTCGCCGTGGGCATCCGAGGTTCAACCTCTATTTGTTCCTGACAATCGGAATGGTCTTCCGGTGTAGTTGAAATTACATGAAGACCGACATCTTCGGTGTTGGATGTGGAGCGACGTCTTTCTTTAGGGGTTAATTTTAATGCTTTCTTTGAGTTTTTCCTTCTAAAAATTCGCCGCTTCCTCTCTCGGGGTATGGGGAATATAGTCTCTTGATTAGTCGTGTTTGCTGAGTAGTGGTTACTCTTTATCTGGAGCTTCAAGAACAACAAGATTAGGAGAAGTCCCAGGGTGATTTAGTCCAAATCCAGTGTAGATCCTAACATTAGAAGTTCTTTTCTCGTTCTGGGCATGTCTTCGTAAAGTGAAATCATGTAGATCCTGCTCTAATTCATCTAAGGTTTTTGAATTTCCTTGAAAGGTTTCGATTTCTAGGTCCTGGATTTCTGTGATGGTCTCATTGTGACGACTAAGCCTAAATTTATTCAGAGATGAGGAAAGAGCTCTCAAGTCCAAATTCACATCCGCTTCGTACAGAATTTCTGTAAATCCTTTTGGGATCGACGCGGGGGTGAGAGTTATTCCCGTCGTCCAGGCCTTGCATCTAGCTGCTAGTTGTAGGAGTCCTGTTCCGGAAATGTTCACACGTGTATCCTGAGTGTTCTCACAAGTCAACCTTAAGAGAGTGTCGTTGCCTAAAGAGTAAATCCAACCAGCCAATGTTTCTAATCTTTTCCAAAAAGGTGCAACATTGAAATCGATTTCTACGTCGCAGGTTTTTAAAACGTCCAGAGTTGGTTCTAGAAGGAGGCGTACTTCACACACTGCTGATTTTTGGACTTCTTGGATAGCGGGGGGATTTGTGCACAAGAGGAAACTTTTGGTTCTTTTGCAAGAATTTAAATCTCGATGGTTCATCAGGATAAAATTTTGTCGTTGTTGATCCACTGATAAGTATTCGTATCTAGGGCGTACGTGAGCTTTTCCGATTTTATTGTCAAAAATAGGTTGGAACACAGAGAGGGGGTGTAACTGATACATAGAGTACTTTGCCTTATCTGCCAAAGGGATGTCCGCTAATATTTTCAGATTGTTGCCTTCTGTAAGTGTAGTGGTGTGAGATATCTGGGTGAGTTCCTCCATGCTTAGGTTGGGTCCTTCTAGGGGAAATTCCAGATTTGACTGATGTCGTTGAATGTCTTTCAGGATTGGCGATAGATGATCATTGGTCAGTAAATCCCTGTGTAATTGTCCTTTCTGTGCTTGGTGCAATACTTCCAGAATCTTGGCTCCTGCCTTACAGTGTCGTGTCAGTCCGTCTTGCACTGCGTTTAGTAGAGCCTTTCGTGCTTGTGTGTGTCGGTCGTGTATGCCCTTCTCCAGATCTCCCAATCTTCTAGTCAGTTCTAGTATCTGGTTGTCATGTTGTTGGTGTATCTTGTCTAGGTGGTCAAGTTGTGCCCTAACAACGTGTGTTTGTTTTCCCACCAAGTGTGACAAATTGGTTTGGGCTTGATTCAATTCTTGGATGGCATTCTTTATATCTTCTCCATCTTCATAGGTCAGCATTCCAGCAATAGGCCCAGCGAGTTTTCCTATGAATCCTAGAAGGGGTGTGGCCCTTCTCACTCGCGCAGTCTTTGGTAGCATCGAGGGAGAACTTTCCCTCATGTTTTTTAGTTCTTCATATTCCTTATTTATCTGGAAATTCAATTCTGCAGCCTCTTTCCATTCGTCGTGCCATCCGAAATTCGTAACAAAATCCATGCACCATGTTACGTTTTCTGGGCAGCTGTCCATTGCGTCTTGTAGTCGGGTCCTTAGATATGTGAGTCTGTCGGCATGTTTAGTGACATCCAAGAAGACCACTATCCTCCAAGTGGCGGTGGAGACCTTGAATTCCGATTTGTACTCATAGTAAATCCCATTGTTTCTCTCGAAGGGCGTAATCCGGTGTGTCTCAGAAGATTGGCAGGAACATATATTGATGAGAACAGAGATGGCTAGGAGAGACAAAACACATTTTGTTATGACATTCATGGTCCGTCCAGATTCAGTAATTCCTTCCTAAAAAAAATAGAGATTAGTAACAGATAAGTGATAAAATTAATAATAAATAAAAAAAATTAAGAATAAAAGTAATTATTAAAGTGAGAAAAGAGAGGAAAAGAAAAGTTTACGGATCTTAACAATGCGCGGCCATAACTTTGTCTTTGTGTTTGATCAATTTTTCTCCCCACTCGTTCTCTAATACAACATTATTGTTTTGTGTAAATCCTGAGATGCGATAAGGACCGTTAGCCCGTTTATCAAATTTATTAACTCGCGCTTCCCGTATAGTGTAGACAATGTCTCCGACCTTGGACAGTAGAGGGCGCGCTTTTTCGTCACGATATTTTTTTGATCTCAGTTTTGATGAAATTAAATTTTTTGCGGCTATTGCTTGTGTTTCATTCTTGCGGGTTATCAGATCTTCCAAATATGTCCCATACGTCTCTAGTTCGGGACCACTAGGAAATGAGCTGGGCATCCGGGCCATCCTTCCATGGGCTAATTCGAATGGGGTAAATTTTGTAGACTCATGTACCGAAGTATTATATGCGAACATGGCGCAGGGAAGTAGTCGATCCCAATCGTCATATTCTTCCGCATATTGCTTTATAAAATCAACCAAAACGATGTGGCTTCGTTCGAGAGCACCATTCGTTTGGGGACGATATCCCGAGGTGGTAACTTGTTTTATGTGGAAGAGTTTTTCCATTTTTCGCATAAGTTGACTAACAAAACTACCTCCTCTGTCTGTCAGAATGCTTCGAGGCGCTCCATGCACGAAAAACAAGTTCGTTGCCACAGCGTGAGCAATTGTTGTTGTTTTAATGTCTGGGATAGGCACTGCTATGCAAAATTTACTGAAGTTGTCCTGCATAGTCAATATATACCTATTTCCACTCGGAGTAGTGGGTAACTTACCTACCGTGTCAAGGGATACCTTGTCGAAAGGTTCGGCAGGGGTGTCCGTGATAATCATGGGTTCTCTAGTACGGGTCCTACGGACCTTATTCTCTAGACAACTCCTGCAAGAACGAAGGTAATTTGTTATCTCGTCTTTCATGCCTGGCCAAGTATATCGTTCCCTGATCCTTCGATAAGTTTTATTAATGCCCTTGTGTCCTCCGACGAGACTCTGATGGAATTCTTTAATTATTTTGTGTCTGATTTGGGGAGGGGGAACTTCGACCCTTCCTTGACATAACGTTATCTTAATATTAGTACCGTGAAAAACTTTTGTAATTAATTCTATAAAATATGTACCAGCAGTGGCACCAAGGACTTCTCCTGTAGATGCGATTCTACAATTTTGCTGGTTATCGCGCTCTAGGGCGGAACGTAGGCCATGTAACACTCTCTCAACATCCTTCCATTCGATTCTGTCGAAACAACGGTTTTTCACTATTGCGACATAAGTTTTAAATCGGCCGTTGGGGACAACAAGGATTTGTCCCTTTTTCGGACCGCATTCCTTGAGATCTTGGAGGTTAAGGTAGTCAGTGGCTATCAATAATTTACAAGCGGAGTCGATGGGTTCACAATCTGCCGGGAGGAACAAGGCGTAGTTGCTACGTTTATACGTTAAAGGTTCTTGACAGCGCGAGACCCAATCTTGAGTTATAGAGGGGAGACAGTCGTTGTCTTCAGCGTACGGGAGACTATGATCGTATAGTTCGCTGTTTACTGCGGGATAGTTTTGGTGGAAAAAAGTCTCTTCACAAGATAGTCCTTCTAGCCTTCTTGGTACCTTGTCTCTTTGTTTCACAGGTGATTGCTCTTCTTCTCGCAATTGTGTGGGGATGGGGAGGAATGGGGTTGATCGTGCATCGGGAGGGCAATTAGGTGCCGGAGTTTGAAACCTTTCTTTCGAGGGTGATGTCTCTTCCGTGACATCTGACTCGCTGTCATCTGTAACTTCCCGAAATCTTACTACAGGCTCCCTTCCCTTTTGCACATTCACAATTTCGGGTGATTTTTCCTCCTGTGTTGACTGCTTGCGGCTCTTTTCATATTTCTCTAAAAATTGCTGAACTCTAGAGGAAAACGCATCATCATCGTAGTCCCTACAAGGATCAAGGGCTTCAAGGTCCTGTAGAAGCTCTTCATCTGATTCTCCCTCGGAGACATGACGTTTTTTCGAGGTTTGACCTTGGGAGTAATTACCTTCGTGATCCCAATCCAATGTCTGATCGGTTGAGGTCCATCTTTTGTCCCTTAAAGTTTCCTCGAACTTGCTAATGGATTGTTGGAGTTCCTTGTTAAAATTTCGTTCCTTGGAGTTGAATTGGTCGTCCTCTTCTGAACTACTGTCGCTATTGTAACACGGAGGAGGTACATCTTTGATTATATCTTCGGGAAGGGGATCGTCCTCGTTGTCAGATGCTCGAGAAAAGGAAGGTTCTTCTTCAGGAGGATTGGCAGCGCGAGCTAGTTGATCTGCCATCTCGTTTCCATAATGTCCCCGATGCCCAGGAACGTATTCCCATTTAACATCGAGTGTTTTTAAGGCCTCTTTTAATTTCTCGAATTCTGCGCGGTTCTGGACAGGTTTGCGGGATGCTGTTAGCCAATTGTTCGTTTCCCATCGAGGCATCCATTCCGTAACGCTTTTTATAAGGAATTGGGAATCAGTTTTTAATCTTAGTCTTTGAATTCCAGCCTCCTTTGCCTTAAGTGCCGCAACTGTAGCAGCTTCAATCTCTGCTACATTATTGGTTTGCCTACCTCTTGCTGGCTTTGATACGTTGAGTGGATGATTTGGGCCAAACCAAACACCTATTCCTGCCCTAGGTTTTCCCGCGCCATTTCCACAGCAAGATCCATCTATAAACACGTCTGTATATGATTCTTGGAGTGGGGGAAGTAATCCTACTGACTCAGGGGTATTATTAGAGACTGTGTGGGGTGGTCCACTTGCTGACTTATACACAGGAGGGGGTGAAGGTTTCACATTTGGAAAAACGCTGTGTCGGCTGCGAAATACGGGGGGATCAGATTCTTCCTCGTCATTACTCGAAGGGTCGGTCGAGGGAGGGGGAGAGGGAGAGGAAGAAGAAACGGTGTCGCAGGGTAATGGGGATCCATGAGGACTGGGTCGCTTCCTCAACCTGGTGGCAATGGCACCATCTTCCTGCTCTTGTTCGGGGGCTACTTCTGGTATCGTTACCTTTTTTGTCCCTGGGGGCCTTCCTCTCTTCTTTTGAGTGGGGAAAATGTTGTCGTTAGGATTGGGGTTGTCCCGAGGTGCGACTGCTGGTACCTCTCTTGCGGGTTCCGAAGCCTTCACAGGTTTTCGTTTCAAGATGGAAACGGGTTTCTTTTCTATTAGCGTAGATCCAGGCACCTTTTCCTTTTCGTATCCTGTTGTTGACTGGTGTCGTTTCATGGCTGCGGGACGAGGTTTGTCTGTAATTTTTCCATCTCGTAGGCTAGCGGACCTCGTGAGGATGGGGAGGACTCGCATTGCCGAGATTTCTTCGTCATCGTCCAGTATAGGTAATTCGCTCAATTCCATGGAACTTTCTAAGCTGGTATCTGAAGGTTGGAAAAGCTTTTCAGGGTTCCCGGATAAGGCTTCGACGCTTCGGTTGAGTTTCCCCTTTTTATACTCAAATTCGTATTGGAAGTCTCGTAGTCTTAATCGCCATCTTGATAATCTAGATCCGGGATTTTCTACCGATGAAATCCAGTTAACAGGTTCAAAATCACAGGCCAGAATGAATTCTCGACCGTATAGATAGGGTCGGAATTTTTCAACTGCATAAAGTATGGCCAGGCACTCTCGCTCTGCTTGCGGGTACCTTTGTTCGCATTCGTTTAAAGTCTTGGAAAAATATGCAACTGGAAGATCAATTCCATCTTTTTCCTGTGTTAATATTGCTCCTGCTGCGAATTCTGATGCATCGGTCGTGAGTTTGAAAGGTTTCGAAAAATCCGGGTATTGGAGTAATGGTTCTTGCGTTAGATACTGTCGTAATTTAAGAAAACTTTCTTTTTGTGCCTTTCCCCATTCCCACTTTCCGTCTTTTCTAGTGAGATCGACCAGAGGCTTGGCAATTTTTGCGTAGTCTTCAATAAACTTTCGATAATACCCTGAGAGGCCTAGAAATTGGCGTATATTCTTTGGCGTCGTTGGTTGAGGGAAATTTTTGATAGCGGATATTTTATCGGGGTTTGGTTTAATACCGTCTTTTCCGATGATGTGACCCAAATAAGCAACTTCTCTTTTTAGAAATTCGCATTTATCCGGCTGAAGTTTCAAATTTGCTTCTCGTAGTCTGGTAAATAATCTTCGGGCCCTTTTGTCATGTTCTTCCAGAGTGTCGGAATATATGATGATGTCGTCTAAATAGACGAAAGCCTCGACATCCAACATCCCTTGAAGAACATTGTTTAAAAGCCTTTGAAAGGTTGGGGGAGCATTTTTTATACCCATAGGCATCCGGACGTATTCGTAATGACAGTTTCCAGTGGAAAATGCTGTCTTGTGCCTATCAGCGGGGTCGGTTTCTACTTGGTGAAATCCGCTCGACAAGTCGAATACTGAAAAGTAATTTGCGCTGCCCAAACGGTCAAAAATCTGGGAAATATTTGGCAGCGGAAAAGCATCACCGATAACTTTCTCGTTCAACGCTCGATAGTCAATTACAACTCGCCATTTTCTTTCTCCCGAATTGTCGAGTTTCTTGGGGACTATCAAGAGGGGGGAGTTGAAGGGAGAGTTAGATTCTCTAATTAATCCTGCATCCAGCTGCTTTTGTATTTGCGTTTTGATTTGATTTGCGGCCTCGTAAGGCACCTTGTATTGCTTCCGGTGAATAATCTTATCGTCGGTGGTCGGGATTCGATGTTTCACCCAGCTTGTACACGATAATTTCTCTCCACTAAGATGAAAAATATCCGCAAATTCTTCTGCCCAATCAAGTACATACTTCCTTTCTTCCGAGGATAAATTAGATATGTGAAGGGCTTTCTTGACTCTTTCGATTCGATCTGTTATGGCTTCTTTGGCACCATTCGCAACGTTTTCACCCTCGGATCCGGATGATTCTTCTCCGGGAAAAGGGCAGTAATCGAAAGGCAGAAGTTCTTGTGGAGGAAGTTCGATCTCTACGTCTTTTTCAGTAGTGTTTAGCGCCACGGCATAACATATCCCGTCGTGGTTGCTCACAGCAGCCTCGCCAATGTATATACCTGATGGAGTGCGCACCTTTGGTAGGTAACCTTCCTTTAGGTCTGTGGGCATTGTATCAATTGCAATTGGCTGACGAGAACGTGCCTGAATCCTAAAAACTCGTTTAAAAGGTTTTATCTCTGTTTTTAACTTTTGTTTTGCCAACATTGATTCCGTGTCGACGAAAGGGAGGGGAGCAGTGGGCTTGGTAATGGTTACCAAGGTGTTATGATGGAATGATAATTCAGCCTGTTCTTGACGAAGGTATGGTCTACCTAGTATTCCGTCCGTCGAGATTGGGAAGGAGTTTCTAACCACATGAAATTCTGTTTCCTTGTCAAAAATCGGTATTTGTATGGTACCTAAAGTAGTTACATTGTGTTTTGTGATGCCACTTATTTTCGCAGCGTTTGTCAGATTTATTTTAAGCTTCGGACGTAGCGCCTTAAGTTTGACAAAATTTGAATCTGACCCCGGGTCAACCAAAAACCTTGCCACAGGTTCAATAAATTTTTCGGAGTTTAGTTCCACTACTGGGGAGTCCTCGGCCTGGGATCCTGCCCTAAGGACTCTACCGTCGCTTCCGCAAACTGAACTGTCTTCGGACGCTCGTCTCTGTTGGGACCCGTCGGCGCGTCCGTGTGACGAATCTGCTGGTAGTTTAAAGACCTATTTGGTCCTGGGGACATAGATCGTGGGGGGGTATTAATGTCAGAATTTTCTCGCCTGTCGTTCCACTGGGACTTCGGTGGTTCTCTCTGAGGATAATTCATCCTTTGAGTGGGAGGAGGAAATGATGTCATAGGTGGATAGGGAAATCCTGGATATTGGGGATAAGGGTAAAAATAAGGGGGGCATGGTGGCGTAGGATAGGGTGGATAAGTTGGGGGGGGAAGTAGACCTCCCGCATGTGATTCTGAAAGCCTAGATTTCTCCCTGGTATCACCTGACCTTTGATTTGCGTTTGCGATCCTTTGTGGTTGGAATTCTGTTTCCCTTTCCCTTGAGATACGATAAGAGACTGGGCGGTTGTGATCAACATAGATCTCGCGTTCCTCCGCGTGAAGGGCGAATTCTAGGGCCTCACTCAAATCCTTTGGACATCTGGTGTCCACATGCGTAGATATCTCCGTCGGAAGCCCACGTATGAATGAGTCCAAAGCGAAATCCTGTACGGGCATCATCATTATCCGGCTTAGGGCCACCATAGACCCTTCGACGTTACCTGGATATCGCTCTTCGAGAGCGTGTCGCGCACCGCTAATAAGTCCTTGAACTCGGTCGCCATAATCACTGACTGTCTCTGTTTGTTTAATTCGGAGTTTGGCAATGGAATCGAGATACCATTGATAATTTCTTGACGACGAAAACCGTTTCTTTAGATGGGCGACAAGTTCGCTTAATCTCTCAAAAGATTTGTCTCGAACACTTTCTCGAGCGGGACCCTTTAGTTTACTTAAAACGACTTTTATAAACCCTGGCTCAGTGGAATCCGTCATATATACTGAACCGTTTGAAACGTCTTGTAGGAATTCTCGAAGAGGAGGGTTCCTACCGTCAAACGTCGGTAGGTGATGCGTTCCTTGTTGTAACACCATGCATTCGAACATGGAAGTCATGGCCGCACTCTGATTAAGATCCGGTAATATATGGTTAATGTTTGGCGGGGGAGCACCAAACACACCTGAGTTTTGGGCTTTCCCGGATCCGTCTTGTTCATTCGACATCTTTGTATTCCCTTCCGGTTGTATTTTGTTTAAATAATATCGTCGAGTAAAGGTTAAAAGAAAACAGGGGTTTAAAAATTGACAGAATGTCGCCACCACTGGATTTTCTTATTAAGTAAATAGTAAAAAAAAATTAGTTATTTTAACTCGAACCTTCCGGCTAAACAGATTTTAATTTAGTACCTCGATGTCGCTATCATCCGATCGATACAGTACTGTCGTGGCGTCAGTAATGTCACTGTCGTCTGAATCGATGGGATCGTTGTTAGTGTTGACCGGGTGTCTATTCAGAAATTCGGCAATAGTGATAGTTCCAGGAAGAGGGGGAATCGGTACTCTCCAGGGAGCATCGTCAGCGACGGAACGGCTATCTATGTGCGGTCTGCACATTGCAAGAAAAGAAATGATAAATAAAAGCGTTTGAAACCTAATTGTCCTAGGCCGAAATAGTAATTATGTCCTTTGCTCTCTTGAACCCTAAAATTCCGCTAGGACAAGATCAGAATACAAGAATTTTACCACATTAAAACAGACTTCGGTTCCATTGATTTGAAAGTACACTACCCCAAAAATTTCTATGAACTCTCCTTTCAAGGAATCCTGGTCGGGTCCACCCAAAATAACGGAACTAGGAGTAGCAAATTTTCCGGGACATAGTTGTGTTTTACACTAACGTCGATAGGGATTTTCAGGTTTGTGACAACAAGGTTTTGAATTTACTACAATTACAGGATTATGAGGATACTGTTCTACTTCGACGAGGGTGGAGATAGTCACATCAAAAAAAAATAGAATACTAGGTAATGCGTTGGGCCCTAGTCTAATTTTAATTTGGTCATGTTATCCTCGAGTTCGCTTATGGAATTAATTAATTGTGACGACTTGTTTTCCTCATCCAGAGTAGTAAAAAAAAATAATTTGGCTTTCTTATTTAGGGTCTGAATTCTGGTTGATAATTCACGGGTACAGATATCAATTCTGTCGCAGCTTTCCTCGATGGAATCTAGTCGAGTGTTTAATCGGTCAATTCGATCCAAAGGATTTTCTCGAACCATATCTTTAATCCGTCGGTAACTTCAAAGAAGGTGGTTGAGGATTTTTAGTAAGGTTGTCAATAATACCTTGCTGCAAGTTAACCTTTTGATTTAATGTTTCGATCGTTTGACTTAGGGCGTCCTTTGATTCTGTAACCTTAGTCAGGAGTCTGGAAAAATAGTCGATACGAGTTTCTAGATGCTTTACCCGACTTTTCAGGATTATATTGGCGGCAGAAGTTTGGTTGCAAAAATCTGCTAGCTCCTCGATTCGCGCCTCTAATTCGATCAGCTGATTCTGAGGAAACATCCCAGAGGACAGAATTTACAGGCACGTGAGTAACCACATGGTAAGGTACCAGAACAATCAATCAGGTGAGTCTAAAGAGAATAGTTAAAAACTAAACTACTTAACTCGAATAATTTCATCGTAATGGAACTACTGTTGAACAATCGTTATCACGCGAAAATTCAAGGATTCGATTTTTGTAACTTGAGGTTTTTTCTTGGGTGGGCTTGAAATTTCCGGAACTCTCCCGAGAGCTAATTTCGGGTTCAGAGTCACTTCCGTATCAATTGGTTTTCCCTGGGATTTTTGTATGTTTCTTTGAGCCGACTCTAATACGGTTTCGAAGAAATTTGAAAAAGCCTGGTCGGCTTCCTTGCCCCGGAATTCTTTCAATTCGAGAATGGGCCTAGGAATTGACCTGGCGTCGGCAACGTAATCTTCCTGGAAACGACGTTTGACCAACCGACCACCTCTGTTAGTGGAGGTCCTTTTTTTTGTCATTAAAAAAAAAAACAATTAGACAACTTAACATAGGGTGTATAACAGTTTTGGGGATTATGATTTATAAGTAATTTCCCAAAATTGTCTATACTATTAATTATGTATCTCGTTCGTAGGAAGAAGGAACAAGATTACTACAAACAAACAAAACAACAACAACAAAAAAATCTAACAGTCAAACCACTGAATTTTTAGAAAACTTGAAATCCGCCGCACGGCGTAAAAGCAGTTTACTGAAAATTGTTAGTTCGTTTATCGATAATTGTAAAATAATAATAAACGTTGAAAATTTGAAATCCGCCGCTCGGCGTAAAAACAATTAATCGACGTCAATAGAATTTTTCAATTATTTCCTAAAATATCTGTCAGATTAATTTTATCACTACTACTACGAAGTCTAACAGTCAAACTACTGAATTTTTAGAAAACTTGAAATCCGCCGCACGGCGTAAAAACAGTTTACTGAAAATTGTTAGTTCGTTTATCGATAATTGCAAAATAATAATAAATGTTGAAAATTTGAAATCCGCCGCTCGGCGTAAAAACAATTAATCAACGTTAATAGAATTTTTCAATTATTTCCTAAAATATCTGTCAGATTCCAAGGAAAAATACATTCCAAAAAAAAATTCAAAAAGCTTGTAAAAGAGAAATGGGTATAACCGCGAAAGGGTAAACACCCACCGCTGCCACCACAACTGTGACGTTTCGAAATTAAATGTAATGAATCGAGTACTATAAGACTAATTTCTCAATTTTAGAATAAAATTTATTTAAATAAAAATCTTCGTCCAAACAAGCGTCAAGAGAAATTACCAACAAGTTGAGAACATCTTCTTCCAAAATTCTCCGGATACAGTTGACACGAGTGTCGTCCACTCGTGTTTTTTTTATTTTTATGGCGGAAATTCGTCCCTCTCTATCTTTTGGATTTGGTTGCCGTCGGAAGGTTCGATAATATTGTTTGGTAGCAAAAATGAAAACAGCGTTACTGTGTTTAAACTTTAACAATATATTCTACAACCCCCGATAGTTTCTTCCCCTTTTACAACAACTTTTCTCTCTTTTTTTTTTTGTTTAACAATTCAAAAAAAAAAAGGTATGGTAACAATGATAAAAATCTTACAATAAAAATTTTTTTTTTTACTTACAGAACCTTATCCTAATCCTTATCTTTACCACCTCAAGATCGATTCTGAGTGAACCTTCCTATCCTGGATGGGCGTAGCAAAAAATGTTTACAAAATTTTTATATTTTCTTAATTAGCAACTTCTTGTGACGTTGTAATTAATGGTCTCGTACTTTTCCGTTTTCCGATTTCATCAAGGAGGGAACTCTTTATACTACTGGGAATGAGAATTTAACAAATTATCTCACTTATACCGTTGGTGACCACACCCGAAATTAATCGTGAAAAGGTTTTCGAAGAAATTGCCCTTTTTTTTTTCCACTGTCCTGTTTTAATTCGTTCCGTTTCTTTGTCAACGCGGATCTGGTTCGTTTTATACTACTAAGAGTTGACAATTTAGCAAAATTAGTCACTTTATCCCGTTGGTGACCATCATCCGTTTAGCAAAAAAAATCTTAAATGGAAGGAATTAAAAAGGATCCTCGAAAAAATTGTCTTTGAATTATTTTTCGTCCACACTGCTAATAGGGAGGGAACCCTTTATACTACTAGGAACTAAAATTAGCTAAATTTAGTATCCGTTGGCGACCACACCCAATTGCAAATACCGCTGGACGGGCGAGAGCCACACACGTCGTTTTAGGAATCGCGACGGTTGAAAACTGCATTATTTAATTGTGCGATTCCTTTTTATATTTTCTGGACATTATAGGAAAGGTAGGGACTCAAGGTGTGGCAATCTTGGACGAGGGTTAGACGAGGTGAAGAGCAATTTTAATTTAGCAACACTTCGATTTTGCTGTTGCCGAGCAGTCGCCGAATTTGCACAGGCCAGCACTTTGACAATTATTCTTGCAATACTTCTTTAAAATATTGCTTCATTATGTCAATGAACTTTTGATACAAAAAAATTTTATTTAGCAATTTATTAATTCAATAGAGAATTCCTCTATTTAATTCTGGCCTATTATTTTCGTGCGTGAAGCACGTTTTATTTTGATGTGCTAGGCCATGTGCTCGGGCTGTCAGAGAACACGTGGTCGTTTCTCAGTTGCTCTTAGGTACTTTAGAAAAGGGAAGAGAGAGTAGGAATTCATTATGGCTGCCGTTAAGGAGAGTAGTCATAATTCATAAGAGTGTATGGGTGGCTAGCTCTCGCGTGGCCACCGGCACCTGCGTGGGTATTAGTGTTCACCAACACGAGACCCCCTTACTGCGGTGTGAACGAAACAATGATTTTATTTTAACTGGGTCGTCATCTAAAATTTTAAATTTAGAGGCCCCAAAAATACGATATTTTTAATTCCAGGTTTTTGGAAGGCTCACCCCATGGTAACACTACGACTACCCGATTGTAATTAATAATTAGTAATTGATTTATAAAATAGTATTGAGAAAATTGACCCCGAAATTCCACCTCCTTATGGTAACCCATTATTGTGCTTCTCATTCTTTCTATTCAAAGAAGAATTAGAAGACACTAATTATTTAGAACGGAAATTACTCTTTATTTTCTATAGAAATTTTACTATTATGGCATTGACGTTACAAAATTCGTTATAATGTAATTTTTTGAAGAACGAGATTTCTATTAAATGCTATTTCGGAAAAAAAAGATTTTTGATAAATGCGTTTTTGTATGAATGACATTTCTGATAATTGAAATTTCAGTTAAGTAAGATTTTTAGTAAATAACATTGCCCACAAATAAGATCTCTGATAAATACAATTTCGAATAGATGTGATTTCTGAGAAATTTAATTTTGGAAGCATTAAATTTCGCATAAATGCAATTTCGGACAGATGCCATTTCTAAGAAATGCAATCTCGGAAACATTAGATTTCTGATAAATGCAATTTTTGATAAAGAAGATTTTAGATAATTCAAATTACTGACAAACTAGATTTTTGATCAATGCAATTTTGGACAAATGAGATTTCCGAGAAATGCGTATTTGGATAAATGAGATTTCTGATAAATACAATTTTGGATAAATAAAATTCGGTCAAATGGATATTCTGACAATTGAGTTTTGGAGAAAATGTGGGCGACTCTCCTTAAACAGTAGTATTATTCTCCAGAAAAAAACTTGCATTATTTCGAGAGTAATGTCAATATTTATAAAACATTTAAAAATCCACATTTTTGAACATATTTCAATGAAAAATTGACTAAAGCACTTCACATAGATCGTACATTACTCAAAATTTTATCTATTTTAAGAAAATAATCACAGAAAGTTTTAAATGATTATACTTTGTACGTTTAAGAACGTTTTTCTTAGCTAAAAAAGTGGGTAGACTGACAAATTCCGACTCTACTGTATGTATATTATGTATGTACGTTCTTATTCGGGGACCATTAAATATTACCTTTTGTCTTTTTGGAACACTTTCATGTATGTATATATATATATATATATATATATATATATATATATATATAATAGGGAGCAAACCCCTTGAACAATTTGCACACCAACCCCCTACAGTTCTTAATAAATATTTTTGGTTTAATCAGTATTTTAATATCCTTTTAAAGTTTAAATACATTTCTAACTTCCCTTTCAAAAATTAATTATTATAATTTATTAATACAACGTTTAATTTTACAAAAGCTTTGCAGCTTGAAACAGCTGATTAATAATTTAATAATACAACATTTAATTTTAAATAAGGTTGGTAGTTTTCTCTTTTATGAGGAAAAAATGGTGGGAGGAGGTCTCTGGAGAGGGGGTTTGTTTAGTGGGGGTTAGTTAGTGGGAAGATAGGTGTCATGAGGGAGCAATTGGTTAGAGGAGAGTTGATTTGGAGTGGGGCTGTCGGAGGAAGGTAGGTTAGAGGAAAGGTTGATTCAAGGACGGTCTGTTAAAGAGGTATTGGTTGGAAGGATTGGTTGGAGGAAGGAAAAGGGTAGTTGTGGAGAGAGAAGGTGTAAAGGAATGAAAATTGTGAGGGGGTGTCTGGTGATGGGGTTTGTTTGGTGGGGTTTAGTTAGAGAGAAGATTGTTGGCAGGAGGTAAACGTTAGTTAGAGGGGTACTGGTTTGCAGGGGGGCAGTTGGAGGAATGATGGTTAGAGGAAATGTTGATTGATTGGTTGGTTGGTTAAAGGAGGATTAATTAAATGGGAAAAGATTGGAAGGAGTGATGAGATTAGGGGGGGGGGGGGTAGGGAAATTCCTGAATAACAAAGGTGGTAGAGGAGAGTAGATTGTGGGGGAAAAGAGAGGGAGGGGAAGGGTAGTTGTAGAGATAAAAGAAGAGAAGAAGAGAGAATGGTTGGAGAAGTGGTTTGTTTGGTGGAGGTTAGTTAGAAAGAAGATTGGTGGCAGGAGGTGGAAGTTGGTTCGAGGGGGACTGGTTTGAAGGGGGGCAGTCGAATGAATGTTGGTTAGAGGAAATGTTGATTGGAGGAAGGTTGGTTAGAGGTAAGGTTGATTGGATGGGGTTGAATTAAGGCGTATTGATTAATAGGGAAAAGGTTGGAAAGGGTTTGATTGGTGGGAGGTTGGTTAGAGAGAGGTGGGGGGAATTCTTGAAACAACGGAGGCGGTGACGGCGTTGGCGGCTGTATCTTATTGTCATATAGAAATATATATATATATATATATATGCTGCATTCTCTGTAAAACAGACGCCTCCCCCTCTTTGTCCAAATAGTATACTACGTTACAAGGGAAGAAAGTTCGAAATTTCTGTATTCCTTAATTGTTGCGCGCCTCTGTGGGTGGCCTCTATCGGAGGCTTGCCTCTTTAACATTTGCCAGTGCGAGCAAAGCGAGTGCTGCTGGTCGGGGTCAGGCATCAAAAACACATATATAAAAAACAAATAAAGATAAGCAGGCCACGAATCAACAAAAAGAACCATAAAAGTTGTTTTAGTCGCATTTTAACACACAATCAGAGACAAATCTACACTTTCTTTAAATAGAAATATTAAATAAATTTAAAGAAATAAATAATTAATTTTAAAACTCGCGCAATCTATTCGCTCCGGGTAAACTGCTTTTACTTTCGCTGTTCTAGGGGGCGCACGTGTGCATCCAACAATGACCAAATCTTTGGCTTTCTGATTCGCAATCGAAGCCGAACGTTCGTACTTTCGACCAGGGTGTTAAGAAAATGGTTTAAAAATAAATGACCGTTCTTTTTAAAAACTTGCAGCTTGGGATATGTGGTTACTTTAGCAGTATGGCCTTTTTTAATTAATAATTGTTTTCAGACAATATGTGATGCACTCTGAAGAAAGGGACCTTAAAGGGGAAAATCGATTTTTGGTTTATGGTTGATTTAACATCAAGAAATGTTCCTTTTTCATTATTTGAAGTCAGAAAATGATTTTATTAATTATTTTTCAAGTTATGACAATTCAAACATCATCGATTTGTACAGAGCACCATGCGCGCTCGTCTTTTCTTTTCGCTCTTCTGTAAAATTACCAATTTGCCTCTAAGGTTCCTTTTTTCAGAGCGCGTCACATATATTGTTATGAATAAAAAAAGTTAATTAAAAAAATAAAAAGATTGTTTCAAAGTTGTTAAATTTGATCTGATTCGCTTCAAACTTGTTACTTAGAGGTTTTTGGGGTCGCTGATTACGAATCTGCAGTCAATTTTTGGAAATGTAAAAGGGCAGATCCAAAATGGCGGACACCATTTTTAAATTTTGATTAGATTAGCTTCAAACTTATTATGCGGGGGGTTTTGGGGTTTTTAAGAGTTTCTAAAGAATAGGAAAATATTTTATGGTCGCGTGAACTTAATGTGATATGATATGGTTAAATTTTAAATATTTTCAGTTTTTTTTTATTATTTAATGAAACATAATTATAGATGATAATTGTTAAAAATTAATTTTAAAAAATGAGAAATTTGAGTTGAATAATTGGATTATGCTACCATCTGTTGATATTGTAATAAGTGTTTGTCTAGTAACCTATAATTTTAACATTGACCATGATACACGTGTATACGGTATCTTATATTTTTTTAAATTATTTATTATTTTATTAATTGTTGACGTGACATTGTTGTTTGTGTCGTAATAATGTCACCAAAATGTAAATAAATTATTTATAAGGTTGTGAGTTGATTTTTATTTTTATACTTTAGAATTGTAAATTTTAACATATAACTTAGTTTTGTTTTAATTAACCTCAAATTTAGTATGTTTTGTTTTATATTACGAATTTTATATTTATATTGCGTTATTATGTTCTTTTTTAGTTGTTTTTGTCCTGAAGAGGCCTACATATATTGAGGCTGTTCATAAACTACGTCACACGATTTTTACGATTATTTCCACCTCCCCCCCTTCACATCACAGATCGTCACATAATGCCATAACCCCCCTTGTGTGACGTCACTTTAGGAATTACCCCCCCCACAGATAATTTTTTTTTTAATTATTGGAGTAAATTACTTTAAGTCGATCGCAATCACGATTTATTTTTGTTTAAAATAAACCCATGACTTACAAACTTCTGTTAACACATTTTTGAAATATAAATAAAGGTAATAAATATATACATTAAGTTAGTCCAAAATCAAAAAGTTTGAAATGTTATGCTGTCACTCACTAGGACTGTTCTTTACCGAAAAAATAACCTATTTTTTTAATTTAAAAAATACTTGGAGGTCGCTTAAAATCAAAAATTGCTAAAAGTATCCCATGTGAAAAAACAATTTTTTCTAGACATGAAATAAAATCTTCGAAAATAAATATTTTTCAATCGGCAAACTTTGTTTCTCTTGAAGAGATTTTAAAAATAACGCTAAATTATTTATTTAACCAGTTTTTAGTATAAACTACTATGTAAAACTGAATTAGTGGTTTTCTACTAATCAATTACCGAGAAATTGGTTATTAATAAATAGTGAAAAATATCACTATTTTTACTAAAAAACTACTAATTGATAGTAGAATAATACTTATTTTAAAGTGAAATATTTATTATTTGTAATAGTGAAAGTTTACTTTTTCAATTAGTAGATATTTCACTTTCAAATTAGTAGTTTTCTACTAAATAATAGTGATAATTTTCACTATTTAATAATAACCAATTTCTCGCTCATTCATTAGTTAAAAATCACTTATTCAAATTTAGAGAGTATTTTTTATGGGTCCTCCGAGAACTCCGAAAAAAGAAAAAATACAAAAAAGCGTTTAAAAATATTTTTTATTATTTCTTTGACTATTTTTTACACAATTTTTAGTAAATAGCATAAATCTAGACTTAATAATTGTTGCGTGCAATTGATAATTTATTTAAACAAGTTATTATTACTTATTTACAACTATTTATTAGTTAATTGCTACAGAGTTGTAACTTTTTCTTAATTTTGCTTCTTTTTAAGCTTAATGGTCGCAAATTACCAACAACAATTTTACAAGTTGTTTAAGCAAATTATTATTGTGCAATTTCTATTTTTTATCAAATGAAACTACAGACAACTTTTTCTACATTTTGCAACTTTTCAAGCTTAATGGTATAAATTACTAACAATAAGAACTAGAAATAACAATTCTACCAATTGTTTAAGCAAATTATTAATGTTCAATTTAAACTTTTTATTAATTTTTAAACAAATTATTATTGCATAATTACAACATTTTATCAAATTAAGCTACAGAGTTAATTTTTTAAAAACTTTTTCTCAAATTTTAAAATTTTCAAGCTGAATGATATTAATTACTAACAACAAACTAATAATAACTATTCTACAAATTGTTTAAACTGATTATTATAATTTAATTTCAACTTTTTATTAAATTAGGCTACAGAGTTGCAGCATTTTTTCAATTAAGCATTTTTTTATATTTGAAGAAGTAAAATTGACTGATAAACCTAATTATTGAGAAAAAATTTTTAACAAAAGTTGTCAGAAGTAATGATTATAATAAACAAATTTTATCAATTTACAATTATCAATTTACAAATAATAATGTAAAAATAAAAACTTGTGTTGAACATTTGATAATAATAAATTGTTGAAAGTTTAAACTCGATGATTACGTCTTATACAGTCAGTCTTATCACTCCAAAAATAAAAACATATTTAATTGAGAAAATATTGCAACTCTGTAATTTGAAGGGATGAAAAATTGAAATTAAACAATAATAATTTGTTTAAAAAATTAATACAATTGTTATTTTTAGTTTGTTGTTAGTAAATAGTATATTTTCAGTATGAAAGTTGCTAAATTGAGAAAAAATTACAACTCTATAGCTTAATTAGATATAAAACTAAAATTAAAAAATCATAATTTGTTTAAAGAATTAATACAATTGTTATTTTTAGTTTGTTGTTAGTAACAGGTTACACTCGTCTTGAAAAGTATCAAAATTGACAAAAAGTTCCAACTGCCTAGCCTAATTTTACAGATAATTGTAAATAACCAATAATTATTTATTTAAACAAATTAGCAATTACATGAAATAATTGTTAAAAGGCTGCATTTATGCTATTTATTGAAAATTGTACAAAAAATTGTCAAAAAAATAGTGAGTACCTAATATTTTTTAACACTTTTTTTTTTATTTTTACATTTTCTTTGCATATACTAGGAGTGGGGGGGGTTGGAGAGAATAACCTTTCTAACTCTTTATTCCATATATTTTTGGACCATTCTAATATATCTTTTTTATGTAGAAGCCATGCAGAAGTTAATTTCTTAAATGTGACGTCACATTTTATTTACACCCCTCCCCCCCTAACGTCACAAATCATCACAAATCTCTAATTCCACCCCTCCCTCTTTTGTGTGACGTAGTTTATGAACGGCCCCTATGTAGTGCGAAACGTCGACAGTTTTTATTTGTTTTTGACGTGACTTTACGTTGAAATAAATTGACTGACTTTTGTCTGGAGAATACGTGTTTGTTTTCTTACTTTTATTCTATTTTCTATTTTTAAATTTAAGTTTAATTAATTTTAATAAATTAAATTTAATAAATTTAGTTTTTTAACTTTAATTTAATTTATGAATATACAGTTTTTTAAAAGTAAAAATATGAAAATTAAATTTTTTTATTTTTGGCAGAACCTATGAACTTACATAAAAACTTACCTAAGAAATTACATAAGAACTTGCGTAAGATCTTTTGCCAAATGCACACGTAAGATCTCACGTAATTTCTTACATAAGAAATCACATAAGAACTAACATAAGTTACTAGGTAAGATCTTACCTAAGATCCAACATCAGATCCTAAGTAAGGTTTTTAAATAGGGTGGGAACAGAAGGAAACCGCGCAGCCGAAGGCCGAGTGGCAACCGTTCTTGCACATGCTGAGTCCATCGTTGTCTACATTCCACTGTTAGTGGGGCACCCCAACCCCCCAGTGTATTGTCCAAGATACCTGGGGGCTGAGTTTATTGAGTTTAAAGCAAAAAACATAATTTTTATCTGTTTTTTTTATGTTTTTTACCATGAAATTCAAATTTGCGGGTACTTTCACTGTGATTTTTGTAATCAGCGCATCAAAATACTTAAGTATACCAAGTTTTATAAAAATCTGAGGGTTGTCGTATTCGGAACTTTATCCAAAGTTTGTGTTTGTTGTGTAAACAAGTAATAAATAATTTTATTTTACTCCTTAGATTGCTGAAAATGATTTTTTGACTTTTGATGCTATGAGGCATGCAGCTCAATGCGTAGGACGTGTTCTTAGAGGAAAGACTGATTACGGCATTATGGTTTTCGCAGATAAGGTAATTCTAAGATCATTATCTAAAGCATCTCTACTAAGAATAAAGTTAGGAATACATATTCCAAAATGGTTAGAAGTTCTTGTTTTCCCCAAATAAAATCTAATGCTCACCAGCTCTGGATTATTTATTTATTTATTTTCAAGTATACCGGCTTACAAAAATTACATGTTCTCTAGTATACTTTTTTATATTCGGTTGTTTCGGAGGAATTTGAACTTTATTTGTGAGCCAGCTAAAGAAGATCTCTAGCTGCTAGCGTCAAGCTTATATATTGTCGGTTCGCATGCAAAAAGCTGTTTTTCTGAACTCTCTCAATCTGGTTCGGCAGCATTGTCTATTATAAGATCTTATTCGGAAAGCTCTAAAAACAAATTCAAAAACGTTTTTGGTCACCGCGTAAGAACATCGGTGGTTAGGAATGATAACAACAGGGTTAAAATAACGTCTTCAGCAAATGAATCACGTTTTTACTCACCTTCCAGAACAGACGAAGCAAAAGCGAATAAGAGTAAGTAAAGCAAGAAGGTGAGAGGTTGTTTTAGTAAAGTATTACCACTGGACGTGGTCAAGTCCCACACGAACAAGTATGTAAATGCATTTTTTCCTCTCCTAAACTTGTTTAAAAAAAGAAAAATAATAATGAAATCAAATTAAAAAATAAAATAAATAATGACAATAATAAGAATCCCTACTATCCAGTTTGGGTTGTCTGATGTCATCTGTTAATGAACAGCTAATTCTGGTTCTACTCAAGCCTGAGATTGTACCAAAAGAAGTAGGAAGGCCCTGAACAATTTATTATTAAAGAGGGGGCTTGGAATACATATGTAGGGGAGAGTAGTCAGGGTTGGCCAAAGTTTTAATTTTTCTCTATAACTACCCCTGTAGACCTAATTTCGCGATTTCTCGCATATTGTTGAAAAGATCTATTAAAATGCAATGCTTTTGCCAAACATTGTAAACAAAATTTGAACAAAAATTAAAATGTGATGATTTCCTAAAAAAACTCTATCACTTAAAAAAAAATCTTTTGTTTTGCCGTAACATTAATTTAACATAACAAAAAAAAAGTTTAATTATTGTTCTATACAGTGTTAAAGCTTCAGAAATGAGCTTTCAAATGAGACCTTTTTGAGCTTCGTAACTTTAATAATAAACAAAATACAAAACTTTTGGTGATACCTTTAATCGCTGTAGGGTGGACAGAAGTTATTGAACGGCACTGTATTTCACAGTACTAAAACATCGGAAAGCTTTCGATGTCGATGTATTTTTTTCAATATATTGATGTTTTTTATTGGATGTTGGGAATCGATGTTTATAGTCCCAAAATGCTGGTGTGAATATGAATTTTTGATAAAATAAGAATGAAAAATTTAATTGTTAATGGAAATTGTGTAAAAAATATTTATCTGAACCACCTTTTTGTACATGTGTTTATATAAATTAAGCACATATAAATATAATTTTATCGACATTTTTAGGGTTCCGTACCAAAAAAAGGAACCCTATTAAAATCACTATGTGTGTCCGTTTTCGCACCCCCTCTAACTTCTAAACTATATGAGCTATATGAGTGTACTTCCAATTTGGTACACATATGTAATTTCACCTTGGATTTACGAAAATGATATGGAAAACGCGATTCGAGCTCATGAACATGCCGAAATCCAGCAAAAACCACTTTTTTTGCCATAAAATGCAAAAAAAGACCATGTCCCCCCTAATCTTTTAAACTATTTGACTTAGAATGCTGCAATTTGGTACACCTATGTAAATTTACGTGTAGATTACAGGAAAATTATAGAGAACTTTCGTACTATTTGCAGTAAAAATTACTATTTAGAGTAGAATGTGCTAATTATAAAGAAAAATTACTTTTTATGTAGTAAAATTTACTAATTGTAATTATTACTCTAGTCATTTTTAAAAATTCTGTTAATATTTTTAATCTTTATATTGTCTTAATAAATTTTATCAACTTCGAGTACTAATTATTAAATTCGTCCTTTTTTAAATATTGCTCAAGCATTTTTAAAAAGTATAACTGCGTGATATAACAATTACTTCAGTAGGATCAGTTTTTAATATTTGCTAGCAACTTTTGCTCAGGAAATAGTAATCCGTGCCACTACTACTAATACTACTACACGCCTCTCACCGATACGCGAGTCATATACAATCGAAATATATGTACATTTAATAAATGCTTCAATTCCTTGTTACATAAACATTTTTAATATTTTTTAAACAAATCTCTTATTAATATGGATATTATACTTTTATTTTGACATATTTTGTTCTAAAAAAAATTATAACAAGCAAATTTATATCAAAATGTGTATTAAATTAGAGAATTTAGTTGTTTCATACTTTAAATTAATTAGTATATTGTTACTCATTAATGATACAAAAATATTTTAAATAATATGTATTCCATTACCATTGCAAATTTTTTTATAAAACTTGAATTTGTTTGGTAAATATTAAGTAATTAATTTTCTAGATCAAAAATTTTTTTCTTGTAACTCAGGTGTTATATAAAAACAATTTTTCATTTTTCATTTATGTTTAATCATATTATTTTGTATTATTTTCTTCAAAAAACTGCATTTGTTATAATAATTACATAATTAAATTTATTTTGATATTCAGATAAATTATTCAATATTAATATTAAAACATTTTTAAAATTAATTTTTACTTTTATTTTTACTATTTTATTTTATAAATTAGTTTGCTTTAAACTATTTAATAAGTATTATTTATTAATAATATATTGTATAAAAAAATTTAATAATATTTTATTATTAAATTTTTTAGATTATATAAGTATTTCATTTATTTTTACATATTTACAATTTTTTTATTTAATATTATTCTATCTAATATTATTCTATTTACTACTATTTTGAATAATATTTACATTTAATTTCTATAATGTAGTAAAATATATGGGGTTTATGGTTTATTTTATTGCGGTAATTCATATAAGTTAAAAAATATATGACGTCAGTTGCGTCGATAGCCGAGAGGCTTAATGCGAAAGCGTGCGTTTTTAGGGTTGCGACATTGCGTATTTATATTTAAGTTAGGTAGTTCGATCCCGTATAATTATAAGATTTTTCCGAAATGTTCACTTGTAAATTCTAAGTACTTGTATATTAGAAGAATGAAACTTGTAAATTAATAAATTGAAGTGTATTTATAAAGTTAATAACGTAGAAACTTTTTTATTTTTATTTGCATTGATTTATTTTATAAAGAATTAAAAACAAGAAAATATTATTTTCTGTATTATTTCATTCTCCCGTTTCCCGTCTCACACGCATATACTGCCTAGATCGGTGAGTAACGCGAGCAGTAGAGGGGCAAAATTACAATTTTCTGAGTAAATATCGTTAGTGGCGATGTAAACGCCACTCCGTTGTAAAGCAATTCTTCTTCTGGATGATACAATAGTTCCTCAGATTCATATTAATACTTATAATTTTCATTTAAATTTTCCATTCCATGGAGTAAATTTTATTTCAATCAAAGTATAATTCATTTACTGAATTAAGTAAAAAGAATTTAATTTTTGAACAGTTTCAAAACTACTGCTCAAAAATAGTAATCTTTAATCGAAAATATGTAACTTATATTATTCTTTTTTTTCAGTGTGCAATTTGGTACACGTATGTAGATTTACGTGTAGATTGCAGAAAAATTATAGAGAACTTTCGAAAAGGCGGTCTTCATAGTGTTTACTAGCCAAAAAATACGATTTTTTGAAAAAAAATTCGAAAAAATTACCATGTCGCCACCCCTAATCTTCCAAACTATTTGACTTAGGATGCTGCAATTTCGTACACATATGCAGATTTACGTGTAGATTACAGGAAAATTATAGAGAACTTTCGAAAAGGCGGCCTTCATAGTGTTTACTAGCCAAAAAATACGATTTTTTGAAAAAAATTCGAAAAAATGACCATGTCCCCCCCCCCCTAATCTTCCAAACTATTTGACTTAGGATGCTACAATTTGGTACACTTACACTGAGAGAAGTTTCGCTTGACATCTGAATTGTGTACTGTACATATGTCAAACCTAACCTTTCGCGCAGAGTCTGTTCTAATGTGATACAGTTTCTGCACTTTGTGGGACGGATACTGTACTAAAAATTTTTGTACGACAGAGAGAGACAGAGTCTGACTTCTTTGGCGCTGCTGTCGCTCAATTTTATTTTGACTTGCGAACTAAAAAAAAGTTCGGTATCTGTACCTCATTTAGCGCAGCTGGCGTACGTGAAAGTTCCAATACTGTGCCAAACTTCTCTCAGTGTATGTAAATTTACGTGTAGATTACAGAAAAATTATAGAGAACTTTCGAAAAGGCGGCCTTCATAGTGTTTACTAGCCAAAAAATACGATTTTTTGAAAAAAATTCGAAAAAATGACCATGTCCCCCCCCCCTAATCTTCCAAACTATTAGTTAGGATACTTAGGATGCTGCAATTTGGTACACTTACACTGAGAGAAGTTTCGCTTGATATCTGAATTGTGTACTGTACATATGTCAAACCTAACCTTTCGCGCAGAGTGTGTTCTAATGTGATACAGTTTCTGCACTTTGTGGACGGATAATGTACTAAAAATGTTTGTACGACAGAGAGAGACAGAGTCTGACTTATTTGGCGCTGCTGTCGCTCAATTTTATTTCGACTTTTTAAAAAAAATTTAGGTGTTTTCTTAACCATTCGGGTGTTTCCGTAACCTATCGGGTGTTTCCGTAACCATTTGGGTGTTTCCGTAACCATTCGAGTGTTACCGGATTCATTCGGGTGTTTCCGTAACTATTTGAGTGTTTCCGCAACTATTCGGCTGTTTCTGGAACCACCTGGTTGTTTTCGTAACCATTCGGGTGTTTCCGTAACCATTCGGGTGTTTCCGTAACCATTCGGGTGTTTCTCGTAACCATTCGGGTGATTCTGTAACCATTTGAGTGTTACCGGATTCATTCGGGTCTTTCCGTAACCATTTGAGTGTTTCCGCAACCATTAGGCTGTTTCTGGAATCATTCGGGAGTTTCTGTAACCATTCGGGTGTTTCCGGAATAATTCGAATATTTCCGGAATCATTCGGGTGTTTCCGTAATGGTGGAAAATTTTTAATCTTTGCCTCATATAATTAAAAAAAAATTAGAGCTGTACGGAACCCTTCGACTTGGTACGAGTGTAACTCATACTTGCCCGATTTTTTTTAGTTTTGTTTTAAAATTACGAAAATTTTCCTTTTGTTTTTAACTATAAATTATGATTTTCAGCAGTGCCGGCTTTAGGGTAGTCCGCGCCTGTGCGGCCACACAAAGGCGCTGAGTTTTTGGGGGGCGCCATGGTTTTCAAAGGGGCGGTTTCAGAAAATTTTGATAACTAAAAAAAAAAAGTAAAAACTGATAACAAGAAGAGAAACACAGTAAGATTTAACAGTCACGTTAAATCTTAAAGATTATTAATATATCAGTTTAATGTTATTATCAATGGTTCAAACATTTTTTTAATTAAAAAAATTTAATTATGAAACATCTAAAAAACATCCATGTTTTCAATTCGATGTTATGAATTTTTTATGTTGAAGTTTCGGTAACATCGATGTTTTGCTTTTGATGTGCCATCACTGCACATTGCATAGTGGATAGTCCTTATTACAAATACGTGAATGATATTAACTAAGAAGACTAGAGATAAGAGAGGTAAGTAATCAGTGAGATTAAAGTGAAAATAAATTACAATTTTAGGTTTCTACCCATACCCCACCACTTAGAGAGCCGTCCGCTAAAAACCGAGCTCATAAGGGAAATAATGCGAAAGACAATTTTAAGATAGGTTTTTGTGAGAAGATTACAAATCGGTATGGTTGCCTAGGCAAAGCGTTGCAATAGGTCTCAGATGTTTATAACACTAGGTAACCTATTTATTTATAATTAATTTTTTTCGAGTTACTTACCTCATAAGGGAAATTCTGCACAATAGTGCCAATTTATTCAGTTTGAGCCACTGATTACAAAAAAAATTGGTTGCCCTTATTTTACTTGTATTTTACTTGACGTTTTTCGCGACGCCATAAATAAAACCTCAGAATAACGCCACAGAAAAATAACTAAACAAAAACATAACTGCTCAGAAATTGTTAACTTTAAAGAAATAAAACTGTTAGGTTAAAGTGAATTACTTAAGGCTGTTTCCATTTCAAATCATACAAGCAGAATACGTTCAAAATTTAAAATCATGTTTAACATGATTTTTATTGTTTTTTAGGGCAAATAATGAGACACGTTTTTTTTTGTTTTGAGAAAAAAATTTTTTTCGCAGAGTTTCGAGCATTTGAAAGTTTTATGACAAAGAGTGATTTTTTAACGAAAACGCTAACAAATTTTTTTAAAATCACTGTAGTTTTTTCAAAAATTGATATTTTTCAATATTGTTTTCTGATTTTACTAATGTTTTAGGTGCTCTTCCTTAGCAATTTTGAAAATTTGAAAAATTTTGATAATTAACAAACTGGCAGACATTTTTTGAAAAATCAAAAAACTCGAATTTCTCAAAAACGTAATTTTTTTGCAATTTCTTTTGTACTTACTAGATACCCAAAATAATTTTTTCCAATAGGTTTAATGTGCGCTAAAACACTGTGAAATGCGCAAGAATTTTTTTTGTGAAAATTATAAAAGTCATTATTTTGACTAATACAGCGCCAAATATTATTCATATATTTATTCTGTTTCGTGATTTTAGTAGCGTTTTAGATGCTTTTTCTACGCAAATTTAGAAATTTATATTTTTTTTTGAAATTTACAAAATGTTGATCAATTTTTGAAAAATAAAAAAAGTCGAATTTCTAAAAAATGTAATTTTTTTTTTATTTCGAGAGGTTTAATGTGTGCTAAACACTGTGAAAGGCGCAAGATTTTTTTTAAATACTAAAAGTTTACTTTGGCTAATCCAGCGCCATAAATGATTCCATTTTTTATTTATTTTAGTAATGTTTGACATGCTTTTTATTTACAAACTAGCTTTTGAGCCCGCCTTCGTCTGGCACCGAAATCTAGTGACATGCCATCAATAGTATTTTTTGACCAAAAGTATTTTCCGACAGAAAGTATTTTTTGACAAAAATTATTTTCATGTAGAAAGTGTTTGAAACAAACTTTTCTAAGCACATAATTCTCTTCCAAAAATTAATAAATTCTAATATCCTTTATTGGATATACTTCCGATTAGCACATATTTTTTATTTCTTTGAAAATTCGTTACTTACGTATTTTGATGTGCTGATTACGAATATCATAATGAAAATTGGCGCCAATTTTATTATAATAAAAAAAAACAATCTACCATAGTTTAAGGTTTTTTGCTGTTATCTGATGAAATATTTTAAACAAAAATTGTAGATCTGATAAAAATACGCATTTCATGCGCTGAGAGTTTTTTTATCAAAATAAATATGCTTCGAGAAAAATGGATAAGTTTTTATAACACATATGCATGTACTGCTTTCAGCGCAGAGTATGTAAAAACCGGAAGGTAAATTTTTCTATAAAGTTGGGGTTGGTTTTACGAAATGAAAACTACCATAAAAGTTGAAAGTCAAGTTTTTTACATTGTTACCATTGGGTCAAAGCGTTATAAAGTGTTGAGTTTTTCATAAACGGATAAGATTAAGAAAAGGTTGGGGTGACATTATAACTGTTTTTTTTTAAACGGATAATCATAAAAAGTGTCATTTTTTAAACGAATACAGGGGAGTTGGTATGATATGAAAAGTGAAATCCCGATTTTGATCGGGATATTCTTTATTACACTTCACACCCCAGATAGCACCCGAATTTCTGAAAAGTTTCCTGGAAGTTTCCCATTATAAGGTCTGAAATTACCAAAGTAAATCTCTAGGAAACTTCCTGGATATAGCGAAATATCCCCCTCCTGGAAAACCTTCTTCGGAATCTTCCCGTAAACATCCCTTGGAAACTTCCTGAGAACTTCCCAGAAACATTTTTTTGAAAACTTATTGGAAACTTCCTGAAAATTTTTCGAAGACTTCGTTGTGAAACTTCTCTGAAACATCCCTTGTTATGTTCCTGGAAACTTCCTTTAGAAACTTTCCTAAAACATCCCTTGTAAACTTCTTGGAAACTTCCCGGAAACATTCAATGGAAACTTCCTGGAAACATCCCTTAGAAACTTCCTGGAAACTTCATGGAAACATTCCTTGGGAACTTATCAGAAACATCTCGGAAACTTCCATTGAAACCTTTTTGAAAATTTCCGAGAAGCCTTCCTTAGAATTTTCCTGGAGGCTAGCTTTAGAAACTTCCCGGAAACATCCCCTGGAATCTTTTCGGAATCTTACATTGGAAATTTTCGGGAAACTTTCGAGAAACATTCGTTAGGAACTTCCTAAAATTTTCGCGGAGACTTTTCTAAACTTCGTTTAGAAACTTCCCTTGGAAACTTTCAGTTATTTTTTTTTAACTTAAATGATAAATAAATTTTTAAAGAAGAGTTGCTAATTTGTCTTAAGAAAACTGACAATTTAACAGTCAGGTGTACTTCTAAATAATTAAAAATTAATCTCATTTATAGAGATTTGCTATGATTGATTTTGAAAATTACAAAATCGTGTATTACAATAATTATTTATTATTTAAATTAAAAAAACAATAACTGCAAGGTTTCAACGGGAGTTTCCAAGGCAATCAACCGAGGGAAGTTTCCAAGGAAACTTTTCAAGGGAATTTTCCCCGAAGTTTCGGAGAAGTTTCCAATTGAAGTTTTTGGAAAGTTCCCAAGGGAAGCTTCTTAAAAGTTTCCAATGCATGGTTCTCGGATGTTTCCAAGGAAAACTTCCTTTCCCTTGGAAGAGAGAGGAGGACATTTCACTATAGCTAGGAAGTTTCCTGAAGACTTCCGTTGTAAACTTCCGACCTTACTATGAGAAACTTTCCGAAAATTAAGGTGCTATTACCAAAAAGAATATTCTCACATTTAGAAGAATATTCAACTTTTCTACGACTCAATAGGGGAGACTGGGGCTAGTTGGGTCAGGGGTAGATTGGGTCATTGCAATTTACTCAAATGTTATTAGTCAAATTAATTCCTCTCTACACAAAAATTATTTTACACAGTGTGATTCAAGTTTGTGCCAAGTTTCATTATTATATCATCATTTATGTGGAGTAAATGCAACAAAAAAAAACTAACTTTGATACTCCAAAGTAAATTTTTAAACACTGGGTTTTTTTGTTATATCATCCTGAGTAATAGTTTTAGAAAAAGTTAATTATCAAATTTTTATCTTTGAATTGTTCATTTTAAAAGACAATGAAGAGATTTTAATTTATATTTGTAGTATCGATAGAAAAAAATAAAATATTTAAAAAACACAGGCGGGGTCAGTGGGGTCGTTTTTACCGGGGTTAGTTGAGTCGCCCAAATGCATGAGGAATCTACTATATATTTATACTACATTAATAAACTACATTAATTTATTTAAATTTCACTATTAGTAATTTATTTCAGTCAATTAACACCAATCATAATACTTTTTAACAATTAGGAATTAAAAAATACGTTTTTTCAATATGAGCCAATTTGCCCCGGGTCGGGACTGGTTGGGTTACTTTGGATTTCTCCAAAAACAATATTCCCAAAAACACTAAATGTAATAACGGGACTTTTTTTAAATGAAAGCTGAAGTATTAGAGCAGGTTTCCTGTACGATAAGGTTTTCATAAATTGAATATTAACGAAGTTAAACAACAAAAAGTGCAAAATGGCCCAATCAGACCCGGTCTCTCCTATTATTCAATAAATAATAGAATATTGTGGGAAGAAAATGATTTTCAAAATATTACATGTCTAATCTTTTTTTAACTTAACCTTAATTTAAACGGATAAAGGATGTGTTGGAGTGCCATAATAAGTTTAATTGTTAATAGGGGTACCGTGGGGTGGGGGTGCTATAATAAACTGAATTCTTTTTAAACTGATACAGGGTTAGGGTGTCATAAAAAGTAGAACTGTAGTTTTCTCTTACTTCTAGAACCACAACTGCCAAGGTGCGAATTTTAGGTTGGCCCAAAGTTGGAAATGATAACTAGCGGAATGATAACGGGCAGCCACCCAATGGTGACAATGGTTGTCATAACTACTCTCCCCAAAATTGGGCCGACTTAATATACCAAAGTTGGGCCGACTTAATATGCCAAAGTTGGACCAACTAGCGGAATGACAACTGGCAGCCACCCAATGGCGACAATGGTTGGCCCAACTATTCTCCCCAAAGTTTGGCCAACCTGTTAAGATTTTCTGACAGTCGGCAAAAAAAGTTGGGCCAACTTGAACTACCAAAGTTGGGCCAACCTTCTATCTCAAGTGCAACCTCACGGTCTGCCCAAGGTTGGGCTAACTGGAGACTGCTTGAACCAAATTTTTATCTATTAATGAAGACACATATAATTAAAAAATTCACAAGTTATAAATATAATTACACAAATATAATCAAATAAGAACACAGATATATAATAATGATGAAAACCTGAAACTGAAAAATTCCATCAGTCATGAAGATTCGAACCCCGGTCCTCCAGCTGACAGTCTAGTAGGCTAACCACCAGCCCATCAGAGATATGAATGTACAATACCAAATGAACCTTATAGATAGACATTTCAGTAACACAGACCGTTAGCTCAACTATCATCCCCAGTTTCAACCGACCGTCTGGTATTAGTTTTAATTTAGTTTTTATTTATTTTATTATTTTATTATATCATTAAAGAGACAGAGTGCAGCTAAATGTCGGCCCAACTGTGGCCAGAGTTGGGCCGACCGTTGGCAAAACTTCGGGAGCCAGAGTTCCAAATACCTAATTACTTTTAGTTAGCACAACTCTGGCAAAAGTTGGTCCAACCGTTGGCAGAACTTTGGAAGCGGGAGTTCTAAATACGTAATTTCTTTTGGTTGGCACAACTCTGGTCAAGGTTGGCCCAACCGTTGGCAAAACTTTGTAAGCCAGAGTTCTAAATACCCAATTTCTTTTAGTTAGCACAACTCGGGCCAAAGTTGGCCAAACCGTTGGAAAAACTTTGGGAGCGGAAGTTCCAAAAACCTAATTCATTTTGGTTAGCACAACTCTGGCCGAAGTTGGGCCAACCGTTGGCAAAACTTTGGGAACCGGGGTTCCAAAAACCTATATAATTAGGTTGACACAACTCTGGCCAAGGTTGGTCTAACCGTTGGCAAAACTTTGTAATCCAAAGTTCTAAATACCTAATTTCTTTTGGTTCGCCCAATTTCTGCCAGACTTGTGCCAACCAAAAGAAATTACGTATTTAGAACTCTGGTTTACAAAGTTTTGCCAACGGTTGGGCCAACCTTGGCCAGAGTAAAACCAACCATAAGAAATAACGTATTTAAAATTCTGGCTTACAAAGTTTTGCCAACGGTTGGACCAACCTTGGCCAGAGTTGTGCCAACCATAAGAAATAACGTATTTTAAACTCTGTCTTACAAAGTTTTGCCAACGGTTGGCCCAACTTTGGCCAGAGTTGTGCTAACCAACAGAAATTACGTGTTTAGAACTCTGGGTTACAAAGTTTTGCCAACGGTAGGCCCAACTTTGGCCACAGTTGTTCCAACCAAAAGAAATTACGTGTTTAGAACTCTGGCTTACAAAGTTTTGCCAACGGTAGGCCCAACTTTGGCCAGAGTTATGCCAACCAAAAGAAATTACGTGTTTAGAACTCTGTCTGACAAAGTTTTGCCAACGGTTGGGCCATCCATGGCCAAAGTTGTGCCAACCATAAGAAATAACGTATTTTAATCTCTGGCTTACAAAGTTTTGCCAACTATAAGAAATAACGTATTTAAAACTCTGGCTTACAAAGTTTTGCCAACGGTTGGCCCAACTTTGGCCAGAGTTGTGCCAACCAAAAGAAATTACGTGTTTAGAACTCTGTCTTACAAAGTTTTGCCAACGGTTGTGCCAATCTTCACTGAGAAAATAAGTTGATTAAATACAACCAATTTTTGATTAAATTTAGCAGAGAGAGGTTGTTGATATAGCACCTGCAAAGCAATTGATTGATTTTAGCAGAGCATATGCTCCGGTATCCTAGAATTTTGATTGTCATCGCCGGTGTTTTGTTTGTTTTGTCCCGAGGAACCCTAACCTAGAAATAAAGCTGTTTGGCTAGAGGCTTATTTTCTCAGTGTTGGCTAGAGTTGTGCCAACCATAAGAAATAACGTATTTAAAACTCTGGCTTACAAAATTTTGCCAATGGTTGGCCCAACTTTGGCCAGAGTTGTGCATTGAGAAAATGAGTTGACTAAATATAACAAATTTTTCACAACCGTAGTGTAGAAAGGTTGTTGATATAGCACCTGCAAACCACTTTGTCTACTGTAACCGATTAAACGCGTACTGTTAAACTTCAAGGTCACTGCGGTCGCCGGTATCTTGTTTGTTTTGTTCCAAGTACGTCAACAAAGAAATATGCTAGAGACTTATTTTCTCAGTTTGCCAACCGTTGACATAACTCTGCATCCCATAGTTGTCCCACCTTTGGGTGCTTGAAAATGGTGGAGTTGGCCCAACTTTCGCATGCGTAATTTGGTCCGCCGGAGTTAGGCCAACTTTGGGCCAACGATCAAACTCTGGCTGCCAACCTTAATTCGCACCTGGGTAGTTATTGTTACTTATTCTAAAGCAGAACTATGTTGAATATTTATTTTTATTTAAGAACTTCTATTTTCATTAATAAAATAAAGAATAACAGAAAAATTTGCGAATAAGCATAAAATAGCAGAAAAAATTAAAAATTTTACATTCACATCATAAATGAGAAGGTCTTAAATTTGTTCGATTTTGAACTTTTGCTAAAACCCACATTTCTCAAAAAACTGTATTTCTCGAAAATAGAACATTTTCAAAATATGAAAAAAGATTCAAATTTCAAAAAAATATTTTTTCAAATTTTTTTCTTAAAGTACAAATAAAATTAAACCAACTTTGTTAATAAAAGTTTTTGATATAAAGCAAACCCACAATGATATGAATTTTTTAAGCTTTACAGTTGTATCAGAGTCTTGTTTGGTGGCAAGGGGTGGGGAGGTAAAAATCTGTCAGCAAACTGTTGACGTATTCTCATCTTACTCAACTTAAGTAGAACTAAACAAGAAACTATCCATTTAACTGCTAAAAACCTGGAAAATCCTCAAAATACACTTTACACGTGCAAAAAAATGCCCTGTAAGTGGGTAAATCCTATACAGAAACTCCATTATTTTTAAAAAAAATGAATAAACTTCCGCTTTTTCCTTACTATTTCCTTTAATTCATCACCCCTAGTAAAACCGCATAAGAAAATATTGACTTTTCTAGAAATTTTTGGAAATTTTGAATTTCTACATTCTCATTCTAAATGAGGTCTTAAATTTGTGCGATTTTGAACTTTTGCTAAAACCCACAGTTCTCGACGTTTTGAGACCTTCTGATTCCAAAAAAATGAGTTTCACGAAACTGTCTGTCTGTCTGTCTGTATCGAAATTTTGAAATCGGATAGTTTAAGTAAAAATTGTCGGATCAAGTTCATCTTTAGTTCCCTTTTGATAGGTACAAAAATACAGGTTAAGTTCGTTAGCCAGCTATTTCCGTCCAAACTTACCACAAATAGAACATTTTCAAAAATTAAAAAAATTGTCTTTCAAATTTTTTCAAATTTTTTTCTTAAAGTACAAGTTAAATTATAACAAAGTTTGTTAATAAAAGTTTTTGATATAAAGCAAACCCACAATGATTTGATTTTTTTAAGTTTTACAGTTGTATCAGAGTCTTGTTTGAGGGCAAGGGGGGGGGAAGTAAAAATCTGTCAGCAAACTGTTGACGTTTTCTGATCTTACTCAACTTAAGTAGAAATGAACAAGAAACTATCTATTTAACTGCTAAAAATCTGGAATATCCTCAAAATACACTTTACACGTGCAAAAAAGTGAACTGTAAGTGGGTAAATCCTATACAGAAACTCTATTATTCAAAAAAAAAAAAATAAATAATCTTCCGGTTTTTTCTTCCTATTTATTTTAATTCATCAACCCTAGTAAAACCGCATAAGAAATATTGACTTTTCTAGAAATTTTTGGAAATAATGAAAAGTTTATTTTTACATTCTCATCCTAAATAAGAAGGTCATAAATTTGTGCGATTTTGAACTTTTGCCAAACCCCACATTTCTCAACGTTGTTTCGAGGAAACGTGGTTTTGAGAAAAAAGCGATTAAAGTTTTTGTTCGTGAAAAATCGTAAAAAAAAGTGAATTTTACACATGTATCCAATCCGGCTGCGTACAGAACTTCTTCCTGGTCGTCATAGGTGTCATTTTCAAGAATTTTTGCATTTCTTGCGCAGCAATCCTGTAATCTTTAGACGCTTCTGTGGCCGCTCGAGGGGCCAGATTTACCGCTTAGCGCGCACTGCTTTCCCCTCTTGTATATCTACTTCTCGGTCGTGAGGACCTTCGGGACTAATTCTATATTATTTCTAAGAGTATTTTCTAGCAATTTACGGGCGACAAATTTTTTAGATTTTTTGAAAATTGTTTGGAGGAACCTGGCCTTAAATTATTTTATATAACGGTATCTTGAATAATTATTTAAAATTGTGTTATATTATTATAGCGGTCCGTGAAGCTCCTTGAATCACGCGTGTCGAAACAGCTAAATTTGTTGCTGACTTATGGATCTCACTCACTATTTTGACAAAAATTTATAAATAAAAAAAAATATATGTGAAAATAATTGTGGATCCCTGGATTGTTCTCTTGTGGTTTTTTAAAGGATCCTCTAGGAATAAATTCTCGATGGAACGAATCCAAATGTAAAAAAAATATTTGACTTCTACTGCTTGTAGTAATTTTTTGTAAAGTCGACTTATTGGTGAGTGAGATATATTTTAACTCATTTCGGACAATTTTGTCCTGACCACTTGTGTTTAAATTGTCTAAATTTTAACCAAAACCTCAAATCGAACTGACTCGTTTAATTTTTAAATACAAACAAAAATAAATATATATCTTAGGTTTCGAATTTGTTAATGAATTTATCTTGTAAATTGGAATGCAATTGTGTGAGTGATTTGTTTTTTTATATATTAAGAACGAAGAGAAAAATTTGTATTAAATTTCTGCCAGACGAAATTTGTAAAAATTCAGACATAAATAGATTCTATTTTATTATTGATCAAGTTGAATTAATTAACCAAATAAATTCGTTACAAGTTTAAGTAAAAAATGTCGGATCAAGTTCATCTTTAGTACACTTTGGTTAGGTACAAAAATACAGGTTTAGTTCGTTAGCCAGCTATTTCCGTCCAAAATTCTCAAAAATAGAACATTTTCAAAAATTAAAAAAATTTTAATTTTCAAAAAAATATTCTTTCAAATTTTTTCAAATTTCTTTCTTAAAGTACAAGTAAAATTAAATAAACTTTGTTAATAAAAGTTTTTGATATAAAGCAAACCCACAATGATATGAATTTTTTAAGTTTTACAGTTGTATCAGAGTCTTGCTAGGGGGAGGGGGGGGGTAAAAATCTGTCAGAAAACTGTTGACGTATTGTCATCTTACTCAACTTAAGTAGAAATGAACAAAAAACTATCCATTTAACTGCTAAAAACCTGAAAAATCCTCAAAATACACTTTACACGTGCAAAAAAGTGAACTGTAAGTGGGTAAATCCTATACAGAAACTCTATTATTTAAAAGAAAAAAATAAATAATCTTCCGGTTTTTTCTTCCTATTTACTTTAATTTATCACCCCTAGTAAAACCGCATAAAAAATATTGACTTTTCTAGAAATTTTTGGAAATAATGAAAAGTTTATTTTTACATTCTCATCCTAAATGAGAAGGTCCTAAATTTGTGCGATTTTGAACTTTTGCTGAAACCAACATTTCTCGACGTTTTGAGACCTTCTGATTCCAAAAAAATAGGTTTTAGGAAAGTGTCTGTCTGTCTGCCTGTCTGTATCGAAATTTTGAAATCGGATAGTTTAAGTAAAAATTGTTGGATCAAGTTCATTTTTAGTACACTTTTGTTAGGTACAAAAATACAGGTTTAGTTCGTTAACCAGCTATTTCCGCCAAAAATTATCAAAAATAGAACATTTTCAAAAATTAAAAAAATGTTAATTTTCAAAAAAATATTCTTTCAATTATTTTCAAATTTCTTTCTTAAAGTACAAGTAAAATTAAACCAACTTTGTTAATAAAAGTTTTTCATATAAAGCAAACCTACAATGATATGAATTTTTTAAGTTTTACAGTTGTATTAGAGTCATGTTTGGGGGAAGGGGGGGTGGAAGTAAAAATCTGTCAGCAAACTGTTGACGTATTGTCATCTTACTTAACTTAAGTAGAAATGAACAAGAAACTATCCATTAAACTGCTAAAAACCTGGAAAAACCTTAAAATACACTTTACACGTTCAAAAAAGTGAACTGTAAGTAGGTAAATCCTATACAGAAACTCTTTTACTTTTTAATTTATGGAAATTTTGAAAATTTTATATTTACATTCTCATCCTAAATGAGAAGGTCTTAAATTTGTGCGATTTTGAACTTTTGCTAAATCCCACATTTCTCGACGTTTTGAGACCTCCTGATTCCAAAAAAATGGGTTTTACGAAGCTGTCTGTCTGTTGTAGCTACCCTAGTCGCGAGATTTTAATAAAAGGAGTATGACTTGACACTTTCATAAATTACACGTGGGTACGACTCGAACCGGGAGCACAATTTGCGAACAAAATTCTCACATGGAACACCAACTCAATTCAGCAATGAGCGACCAACGAGGAGAGAGTAGCGAGAAGAAAATGGAAAAGCAGTTGCAATTTAAAATCCGAGAATGCTGGATGAGTTGCTTACGGTAGAAACATTGGCCAAGCCGACTTACCAATTGTTGAGTTGACGAAGTCTCACTCTCTTTCCGCTTAAACCTCTGTAAATCGGTCTACAGCGTGATGTTGGTCGTGTAGTAAAAACAAGACGTCGATTACTTTAATCCTTTTTTATTGGACACACGTCACAATCACAATTTGTATAAAATAATTAAGAAATTAATAATATAACCTCAAACAAGGTGTTCGCACTTAAGCTACGCGTTTCTCTCTGGCCGCTAACCTCAAAGACGCCGGTTCGTCCCTTTAACTACGGAGAAGCCCGAACGTGCCCGATGACGTACGAAGGCATCTCAGTGCCTGTTCGTGGATCCGAGAAGGCCCGATGAGACCCTTCTCTAACGCGTACAGCAACCAGAGAGAAAAATGACCGGGAAATGGCAATTCTATATATTACATTAACGATTAAGATCGTTACAACTCCCCCCTTCTAGATTGCCATTACCCGGTGGAATAGTAAGACAACTTGGCCCGCCACTTTTGGGCGAGCTGCTCATGCGGCATTTGCCGAATCCGTTTCCGGAAAGTAGAGAATTCTTAATATTTACTGAAAATAATAAAAGCAACAGAAATAATCAATGAATTTACTTAATTAGTTAGGCTTGACTCTTAATGTATGAGATAAGAATAGTTTATTCGCAACTGCGTTCCCATTGTTTATTAATACTAACTAAACTACGTATAGAGAGAGAAATTTTAAGTAAAGATGGAGTGCATTTAGAAAATTTAATTTTTTTTTTTTTTTATTTATACATTTAAACGTGTTTTAATAACAGGATCATCAGAAAATCATCGGAAAATAAACGCGTTTACGCGCTACAAGCGACTCTTACTTAACTGAAGAACGTCGAGAAGAATGAACTAAATATGGATACTTAAAATATAGTAAGAGTAGTCGTAGAACATAGTTTTAAGTATGATTCCTGAACAAAAATGAAAATGGCTATTTGCTAATCAGTCTGACAATTAGTCGAATACTGTATTTACATTAACAATAAAATTAAAAGGGCGCATTCGCGCAACGTAAATCTATATGTGATGAATCTCATAGTCAGGTCGCTATTCCTTGGTGTGGTTGGATAAGTTGATCGGCATTTCAATGACCGTTTCAGCGTCACTGTAGCATTCGTCGGAGCTCGATTCTGACCCTTTACCCTGGGTATCCGTGACGATGTTTGGAGTAACCACCGCTACGTCATCGACTTTTGTAGTTGGATCCTGGCTGGATGTTGAGCTATCGTTTGTTAGCTTCTGTACTAGAGTCGGCGACCGGGGTGGCCGTACGTAGCCAGACGTGGACGGCTGAGGGGTTAACTTAGCGTGATTAACCTTACCGACAGCAGCTTCGTCTTCCAGTTTTTGTGCGAGTTGATTTCTCTGGATGATGCCTTGTTCGATCATCCTATCTCGGCAGGCGATGCAATTCGCGTTAGGTAGGTTCCGGGGTCTGTAACAACGCTTGCAACGAGAATAACTCGGAATTGCAGGCGGGCCCTTGGCGAAGTGTGGCCATGGGCATTCCTTGGTTGAGAAGTCTGGATGTGAACATGTTTGGCAAAACTTGCCAGAATAAGGCAGCTTACAAATAGCAGCGCTATGTCCAACAGTGTCACAATTAAGGCACCCCTCGGGGGCCTTGGGCCTTATACGTGGTTCACGAAGTTCGGACTGGGCACGGTAGATTTCTGAGAGTGTTTTACGAAACAGCTCTTTATAGCGGCTAGCCAATTTAGCCTTATGCTCAACATAGTAGTAGTCGTCCAATAGGGCATCGTACTCTTGCTTGAGTGTAGTGTGAGCACATCGGAGTTCGGACGCTTCGTGTTGGTGGTGCTTCGCGTCTTCTTGAGCCTTGATCAGCTGCTCGGATAGTTGGCGTTTATCTTTGATTAGATCGACGAGGCTGAGGTATTGTTCCTCCATAGTGTTAGTGAACCTAGCTAGAGGGTTGCTCAGGACTTGGTGGCTTGTTTGCAGGACTTTTACTCTTTCGTCAGCGGCCTTGAGCAAGTCTAGGAGAGCTCGCTGAGTTGAGATCAAGTGGTCTAAATCCTCCTTTTTAATCATCACGAAACCTGTTGACTCTGTTGAGGGTAGAGGTTCAACTAGCGTTAGTCCTTCGTGCTCGAGGGTGGTTGTGAAACGCGTCACACGGACCTTCCAGGGATTGGGCTCTGAAGTTGAGTCGTTGTCGCTCATGATGTCTGCGATGTCTTCGGACCTGAAAAGAGAATTACAACGTAGGTCGCGACCTAAGATTCTTCCTTGCAGGTTTTAAGTTGTTAACATGGTACTTCCCTATCCTTTTTCCATGTGAGTCGCCAATAACGACCACCATGGGTGACAATTTCTCCAAAATTGTTACCGGTCCTTTAAACCGAGGAGCCAGTTTCGAACTGAATCCACGTGCGGCATTGGATAAAGTGTTGTTAGGGTAAAACACCAGATCTCCGATTTCGAAAATTACATTGTTTTTGCGATTTTTATTGTAGGTTTTACTCTATTTATTGCCGGCCTTGACCATTAATTCTTCGACTTTCGTGCGGAGGTTATTCATTCGCTTTACGCGTTCGGTCCAGTCACTGACGGTTTGTCCGGTCGTGGAAGCGGCATTGACATCACACGGTTGATTACCCATACGTCTAGGTTCCCGAGCAAAGTTTAGGAATGCAGGAGATACGCCTAACGAGGAATTGACAGTGGTATTGTACGCGAACTGGATTTCTTCTAATAAAACATCCCATTCTCGCTGGTTGTCACCCAGTAAACTAGTGATCATTGTTTTCAGATTGCGATTGACGCGTTCTACTGGATTAGACTGCGGGTGGTAGACCGGCGTTGTTCGCTGCTTGGAACCGATTTCGAGTAGGAACTTCGAGACAGTGCGGTTCACGAATTCCGTCCCGTTATCCGTAATAAATTCACGCGGGGTACCCCAGTCGTTCACTAACGTATTCAGTGACTTGACGATTTTTGGGCCATCTGCCTTTGAGAGGGGGAAGCACTCTATATAGCGCGTATACGTGTCTTCACAGACTAGAACATAAGACTTTCCTGATTTAGATCGTGGAAGAGGACCAATAATATCTAGCGAGACGGTGTCCCATGGCTCGATAAATTTTCTCGGATACATTAACCCTTGAGGGGGAGAATTATCCGGTTTACATCTAAGGCATACGTCGCATTGATTGACGTAGCGTTTGATGTCCTCACGCATGCCGGGCCAGTAATAATGTATAAGAATGGCGTGATAAGTCTTAATAATCCCTTGGTGGGCTGATTGAGGAGAATCGTGGTATTTGGTTATGGTGGGGATTATTTCATTCTTTTTTAGAACCTTTTTCCACGCGTTATTATCGCCTATACTTTCCTTGACTTGGTTTGGTTTGTAGTAATACAATTCGTTAGCGGAATCTAACCTATAACGTTCATGTTGGGTTCCCGGAAACTTCTTGCACCATGGCTTCGTACCACGATTGGTCACGAATGATGTTTAGGCTCGTAGAGGGCGTACCTGGTGAGGTATCCTCGTAGAGTCTTGAAAGCGTGTCTGGTGCCTCGTTAGAGGTACCCTTACGGTGTATAATCGTAGCCCTATTTGCGAACAGTTCGAGTGCCCATCGCGCTAATCTTCCTCGGGGGTCTTTGACGTCTAATAACCAGGTGAGGCTTGCGTGATCAGTTATTACTGTAAATTTAGTTAGTTCTAGATAGCAACGGAGCTTTTTAATCGCATCTATTACGGCTAAGCATTCTTTTTCGGTGGTCGTATAATTTAACTCCGCACCTCTCAAGGGCCTGCTTGTGCACGTGATAAGATATTCACGATCTTTGCCTTGTTGCGTTAGAATCGCGCCAATGCCTGTGTCGCTCGCGTCCGTGTACAAGACGAACGGCAAGTCAAGTCTCGGTGCGTTTAGAGTTAGAGCGTTTCTCAGCGATTCTTTGACGTTTTGGAACGCGACTTCGTGTTCTTCGGTTCATTGCCAGGGTACTTTAGGACTCGCTAGTTTTTTAAGCGGTCCTTGTACGCGCGCAATGTTTCGCAAGTGGCGATGATACCAATTGACGGAGCCGTTGAACTGTCGCAGTTCCTTACGGTTACGAGGAGTTTGTCGACTGAGAATTGGTTCGACGCGTTTTGGGTTCGGTTTGAGGCCGTCCTTATCAAGGAGGAAGCAGAGGTATTCGACTGAGGACTTAGCAAAGTGTGACTTTTCTCTGTTAATCGAGAGACCTGCCTCCCTCAAAATAGTGAACACAATGTCCAAGAGAAGGATGTGCTCCTCTAACGTCCTAGAAATGACTATCCAGTCATCTAGGTACGCATGAACTTGGTCGATGTAGCGCTCTGCTAATTTATGCTTGCGTATGTGCTCGATAAATATTTCTCTTAATCGATCCGTCAAGGCTTGAAAGGTAGCCGGCGCGTTTGTTAGCCCGAAGGGCATTCGGAGCCATTCGTACTGCCCGCGACCGGGGATGACGAAGGCCGTATACTCGCGTGACTTAGGATCGATTGGTATGTGATGGAACGCATCCGTCAAATCTATTGCGCTAATCACGTTAGCTTCAGTTAAGGCATCTAGGATGCTATCCATGCGAGGCAGTGGATAAGCCGATTTTTTTGTGATCGAGTTTAATTTACGGTAGTCTATGCAGAATCTTGGTCTGCCATCTTTTCGGTAGGTTAGGACTACGGGGCTCGCGTAGCGGCCTTGGCTTTCAACTATAAATTTTTTTTCTAAGTATTTGTCGACTTGTTCGTTAATAATTTTGTTTGCTTGCGCGCTTCGTCGGTACGGCTTTAGTTTAAATGGCTCTTGATTGGTCAGTTCATGGTGTGTTGTCAAGTTTGTGACACCAGTTTCCGAAGTAGCGTTTGATAACTTCTTATCGATGAATTCGTCGAGAATTCTACGCTGTTCGGGCTTGAGCTCAATAAGTTGCATTGAATGCAAAGAGTTGTGCCCGTTAACTCCAGAAATTAATGGAAGCTTTACGCTAGAGCCTTCTATGGACCAATAGCCCTGGCTGGCGTCGATAATGACTTTCCAGGACATTATAAAGTCCATGCCTAAAATTATGGGCGTGGCTAATCCATCTAGGACAGCAAGCCATACTTCGCCGTAGCAATCATTGACTTGAATGTCGTATTTCGCAGAGTAACGTGGTGCGGCGACGTGATCGCGTAGTGCGAGTTGTACGCCGGCACGTGTTATCGCGTCTCTAATCGGTTCGCCGTTTGTAAAAGATTTCATTAAGTCGTGCAATTCTCCTGACACGAAGGTTCTATCGCTTTCGGTGTCGATGAGGCCCGTAATTACTTTGTCGGCAATTTTAATCTGCGTTTTAATTGTGATCCGCGTGTTTGACGGTAGGGGCGGTGCAGGCCCTTTATACACACTGCCTTGTGGCTTGTAAACTGTTGCTGCTAAGCAAGTAATTTGATTGGCCGAAAGCAGTGACGTGACCGAGGAAATGCTCGATCCTACCGAATCAGGGGATTCGGTGGAGGGGGGGTCTTCCTCGGAGTCGGTGTACTCCGTCTCGGATTCCGAATATAGCGCGTCGTCGTAGTCGCTGTCGGAGCCACTAGTGTAATTCCTGCTGGCACACGCTTGATTCAGCGTTGGTGCGTTTTGAAGAATACACGTTGGCTCCTGAGCGGCATGACTGTGGCTCGGAATTTCGCAATTATCAATATTTACGCGTTTATTTAATTTTGATGAATCGTCTAAGTTAAAATGTTTATCCGTGTTTACGTGAATCTCGCCAGGGAGATTTAATCTCTCCTGGCATCCCTGTCGTTTTTTGGCAAGGACAGGTTAGGCGCGTTTTGACCGTAATTAACTAGGGCGCCTTGGTTGTAATTCCCGTGCCAAGGCTGCGCCGGGGGCGCGTGCGACAATGGAGGGGGCCGCGGCGAGTAATTACTGCCCTGGAAATCCGGTTGACAGTTTTGTTGGTAGTGGGGGGCTTGCTGGTAATAATCGTAATTATTATTATTGTAATTGCGGCTATAACCACCCCAGTTACCTCTGTTACCACGCCTGTTGTTATTGTACCGGTTTTTTCCACGTATTTTCGGATTTTCTCTATTAACCCGTCATAAGTGGAGAAACTATCCCGATCGAACTGCAGAATTAGCTCTGAGTGAAGGGCCGAATAGATTTTGTCTAGTTGATTTTCCTCTGGTATTTTTTGTTGCAGTTTATTGAATAGCGCTCCTATTCTGATGACGAACTCGATTCCCGTCTCGTTTTCAAGCTGTACTGCGCGCTGAATTTTGTTGTTGATCTGTTGATCGTCGTTCGCGTCGCCAAAAGTTTTTCGAAATTTGACTGAAAATTCAGCCCATGTGTTCCACGTACTTCTGAATGTGGTGAACCACATGTAAGCGGAGTCCGAAAAAACTTGGGACATCGTTGGCAGCGCGTCGTTTAGGTTAATTGCAGAAGCGTTGAGCTTGCGCTCGAATTCGTCGAGGAATTCGTCCGCATCCAGTTTTCCTGGGAATTTTAATTCCCAGGATTTCACGATCTTGTGTAAATTTGCAACTTGACTTCGAGGAGTTGGGGGAGGTGGGGTGATAAATGCGGGCGGTGCTATTCGCGTTTGCGTTGCAGGTTCACTTAACGTGGACAGTGGGCGCGTGTAATGATTTGGTATTGGTGCCTGTACCGATGGTGTCAAAAAGTCAAAGGTGGGGAGAGCGTACGTCGTGGCTGTTCCCGCGTTAACTGTTGTGCTAACTCCGATCCCTGAAGTGGTTACCGTTGTGGTGGTAAGAGTGGGGGATAGGGAGGTGGTAGGGGGTACGTAACCTGTACCAGCGCTAAGGCCATGGTGAATTGATTCCCATCGTGGGTCATGCCATGGTGATTGGTTAGGTTTTTTCATTAACTCTAAGACCTGTTGCGTCAGCGCTTGGATCGCGTTATTTGTTTCTGCCCGAATATTTTTTAATGTTAAAGAGGCGTCACTTTTAAAAGATTCTATTTTTTTATCACAATCTATTCTTATCGCGTTAATCTCACGTCGTGTTTCTTTTTTGAATTTTCGGTTATCTTCGCGTGACTGCTGAAGATACGTACTTAAAATTTGCTTGATTTGAATTTTGAAGTTATTATTTTCTTCCTTCTGTCGGGTTTAAATCTCGCTTAAAATTCCCGTTAGTTGATATGCAAAAAGTGGGGTCCTGACTATTTTGGGTTTTCTACCGCGGCGCGTTTGAATTACTATTTTTGGAATTCTCCCCGTTCGAGATTTGTTTCTCGGCGTTTCGTCATGGGTAAATTTCATGCTATCGTGATCGCTTTGCGATTCGTCGTTGTCGCTTTGCGATTCGTGGTCGCTTTGCAATCCCGTTTGAGCGCTTCGCGTTCCTTCTGGGGTGTTTGGCTTCTCAGTCGGGACGCGTTGCTCTTGATCATTGTAAGAAGCGTTATCGCGATCTACGTGTTCATGACTGTCGTCAAGATTTTCTTTTTCTTGATCAGTTTGGGGGCGGTTGCCTGGGGGGGGGGGGGTGAAGGGTGTAAATTACGCGATGGGTAGAAACTAAAAGTCTGAGGCTTCTTTTTTGTTTGATTTTGATTTTTATTGTCCGCCATTTTAAAATTTTCAAATAAGAATGAATTCCGAATAAATTGGAAAAGTAAATTTTTTTTTAATTTTATAATTTCAAGTATAATTAATATAATATAATATAATAAAGTATAATACACTTTACACGTGCAAAAAAGTGAACTGTAAGTGGGTAAATCCTATATAGAAACTCTATTATTTTAAAAAAAAATGAATAAACTTTCGATTTTTTCTTACTATTTACTTTAATTCATCACTCCTAGTAAAACCGCATAAAAAAATTTTGACTTTTCTAGAAATTTTTGGAAATTTTGAAAAATTTATTTTTACATACTTATCCTAAATGAGGTCTTAATTTTGTGCGATTTTAAACTTTTGCTAAAACTTAAATTTCTCGACGTTTTGAGACCTCCTGATTCTAAAAAAATGGGTTTTTTTTTTATAAGTGTCACATGAGTCTTGCTTTAAAGGAAAATTTTAAATTCGCTGCTCAGCCTTCACACACATTATTAATATTCTGAAATTTAAATCTTCGACAAAATTGAAGTTTTTTGAAATTTAAAACATTTGTGAATAATTATTATTATGTCGTTATTAGTAATATAATAAGAAGATATTTTAGATTGGCTAAAGTTTTTGATTTTAACTTAAAAACTGTTGAAAAACACGAATTAGAGGCAAATTTGAAAAAAAATTTCGCCTAGAAACTAGAATAGCGTATTTCTTTTTGATTTTGGGTGCTCAATTCGAATTTGAAGTCAGAAGTTTCAGATTGTCTAAAATTTTTGAAAATTCCTTTAAAAATCTGCTCAAAAACACTCATTTGATTCCATTAAATGGAAATGAAGAAATTGAATTATTCTAATGTATTTTTTCCTTCTGCATCTTAATCTAAATTAAGAATTGGCAGATTGTCTCCATTTTGGTATCAATAGTTTTTGGTGTCAATAGATTCGTTGAAAAAAACTGCATCTAATAATTATAGTTCAAAACATTTTTTAAAATTATTCACCAAAAAAAAAGATTCTTAATAGTAACGGATTCCTCTTATTTTGATGCAATTTGACCTCTTCTATATGGTCACTAAAGTATCCCTTTCTATTTGAGAGGATTTTCCTCTTTTATCCTCTTCTGTCATATTTACAAATTTCACATATTGTTGTAAAATTCGTAATTTGCCACAAACTTGATATTTTTTTACATTAAAAATTTACCTGCTTTAAAATTAGACTACATAATTTCTCGAATATATCTCAAGTATCAAAATTTTTTATTATTTTTAATTCTTTATACTATTAAATTTGGTTGAAGTTAAACAAAAGAGTGGCTATGTGTCAAAAATCTTTTTCCTCTCGCAAAATCCTCTCACAACTAGAGTAATAATAGAAAAGGAATTTTCTTTGCGTAGTCCGAAAATCATAAGAGGCTTCTAGCTCGAGTATAAAATAAGAAGAAAAAACCCAGACAAAGTCACTCGCGTGTTATTTGTATCAAAAACGTGGTTGAAGCTGAGCGCTGTATACGCAATAAAAACTACGCAAACGCCATGCTTGTAAACCCATGGCGTTTTCCTAAGTTCTTCCATCAAAAAGTGAGTTGAGTGGACTAAGCAATTGCAATTTGGCAATTCACAGAATGTGACGTTACTCGCGTCATTGTCGTTTGCCTAACTTATTCCTTCGTATTTGCATTAAGAAAAACTCGCATTTCCATTTTTTTCATATAATTTGTTTAAACAATGAACTTTTGATTTTATAATTAAATAGAACATTATCATTTTACACAGTATGTGAAGTTAAATTCAAGAATTTTTTAGTTTTTATCAGGGTTCTTAATGCCAACAGTTTTTCTTGATTTTCTCAGTTCGACTAAACTGTAGTTTGCCTAAGTTTTTCCTTAGTACGGCAGTGCAGCATCTCGGTGATTTCATTTTCCTATTTTTGCTGATATTCGTGTTCTTGAGCACTTGTTGGATCTAAACTCAACAAATCAAGCTAATCTGACAATTCTAACTCCAGATTCGGTATTAGCGCGAAAAATTACATAGGAATACACTAGTGTAGTGTCTTGGTCATGACACTTTTTTTGGGTGCCTTTGTAATTTATTATACTGCACGGAAATAAAGTGTCTATATTATTTTAAAAATAAAAAAAATACATAGTAATACTTTGAGGAAAAAAAGCTTGTTTAAAGTATTAATACTAACTGATATATCGTGTTAACGTGCAATTTCTGTTTGTTAGACATTGCTCTTAATTGTATTCTAAATTTGAGTTTAATACTATATTGATTTGAAGACTAGTCTTAATCAATCATGAAATTGTATCGAGGCAGGAGGACAATAAGTTCAAAAAGAAATTTTAGTGTTTTTCAATGACATTTAGGTGCAACAATCCTTTGCTTTGAGGATTTGAGTAACTGAGATTTTTCTTTTCGCTCCAGTATATCGCAAATATTCCGGAAAGTATTAGTATCGAGCACGAAGCGCGAGTGCCGTGATGAGAATGTATTCCTTACAGGCGTAGAACTTTAAGATAAAAAAAGTTTTATATTTTAAGTGAAAACCCAATTAAGAATAGCGCTAAACAGTGCCAAAGATTAAACTGGCTCATGTCGTAGGGAAAGTATACAATTTTGATAACGAAGAGCATGTATTACATAGTCGAAGCGTGCAGCCTGACTGGAAGATTGATAATGATCGGAGTGCAAAGCCACGG